>OX451741.1:1419160440-1420604548 GCA_948472305.1 Vicia faba | reverse complement strand
CCCGTCAGGTTCAACTATGCTATTGCCCCTATGTCTTTGAGCATCTCATCCCTTGCTGTCGGAAGAAGTTGACTGAATCGATTTGTACCATTTGAACTCACTGTTGGTAATAATGCTGGTTGTGAGTGATCCAACGGGACATAGTCGTACGCTTTAAACCTTAACTTTTGCCTGGACCACCCTTTCGGGTTTTCAGTCCACTGGGATACCCTTTTTTCCCCAATCTGCCTTTTCAGTTTTTCAACTTGCCGGGGTGTACATTATTTTATATATATATCCCTAGGTTTTTTCCCAAACCCTTAAGGTTCGCCGGGATGCCCTTATTTTTGCCTAGGCCAATCAACCTAGCAGGTCGATTTTTATGCGTAGTATATTTTAACTATGTCCGTGTTAACAGGGTGTGGAAGATCTTCATTGTCCATGGTGGTAAGTATCATAGCGCCGCCCGAAAATATCTTCTTGATCACAAATGGCCCTTCGTAGGGTGGGAGTCCATTTTTCCCATAGGATCACCCTGCGGTAGGATAATGCGCTTTATTACCAAGTCACTAGCCTGATATGCTCGATGCTTGATTTTTTTTGTTGAAGGCTTTGATCATACACTTCTGATACATCTGACCGTGACAAACAGCTACAAGCCTCTTCTCGTCAATCAAATTCAACTGATCCAGCCTAGTCTGAATCCATTCGTCTTCGTCTAAGTACGCATATCTCATAATTCTCAAGGAAGGAATCTGAACTTTGACAGGTGTTGTACCCCAAAATTTTCTCTCTCATTTTATTCAAGACATACTCATAGAGGTCCTCAATTTTCTCAAGGTTGACCAAGAATTGGCCAGACAAATTCTCCTTCTAAGCAATGGACTTCCAACTAGGGTTTCACATTCCACCAAGAAGTTTGGGTTTCAAATGCTTCAAGTTATTTCCATGGTCCCTAATATGTCCTCAAGAATGTCCATGCCAATTTTCACGCCTTGCACTACAAGCTTGCTCGGTCAATTGCTTAAATGCTTTAAAAATCAACTATACTAGGTCAAAAGTCAAATGTGGCCAGCGTATTGACTTGCCTTATAGTGGACCTTCAATATCAGCCCTTGATCTGGGACCATTAGGCATGTGCACGCTTGGATGAGGGTGGAATATGGTGTACCTGGATGTTAGCATAGCATAGGATTCTATTTTGAAAAATAATATGGAATTTTGCCAGACCTGGGACTTGAACCCAGGTCTTTGATGTTACATGCACAACGTGTTACCACTGAGCCAAGCGCTTGTCATTTAATATAGAATAACGCGTAAACATAATAAATAAAACATAGTGTTAGTGGATGGAAAACGCGCGAAATTCGAATGGACCTATCACCAATTGACACGATGCCTTCGTCTTCCTCACCCTGTAAAACAAAACACTATGGGAACGGTTTTCGTAGCGTTGCAAAAAGGTGTCTATTGAAAAATAGCGATTAGAACCATGGGCTTCATAAATTGTTCGCGAGATATGTTTCTTGTTCATGGGAACACGCTGATTGCAATGGTCTTAACCTCAACTCCTAATTTTGCTTCAGTGTAAAAACCCTAATTTGGAAAACCTCAAACCTAAAAAACGCGCATGGTGGATTCACGTATGGCTAATGAAAATGCAATCAAACATATCAGTTAGCTTAGAAACATCATTGTGATCATGAATACATAATAAAAATGCACAAATATGCTTAAATCATGTTATACGATTTCAGAATTTTTGAGGCACAGTTTGACTTAGGGGTACCAATTCAGGGTGTTTTGGTTGATGTTAATGATTGAGAAACGTCCAGTGGTGCTTCAGGATGCTAATGGAATGAAAGTTGATGCTTGAATCGACCTGGAGACTAGTTTTCAGTTTTGTGTTTTTTTTGGAAAAAAGTCAATTTGCCAAAGGTTCTTGGGGCGCAGCTTGCAGTCTCTAGGCATTAGGTTTCTGTTCTAGTACTTGTATGGAACGATTTAGGTCAAAAAGATTGAATAAAATCCATGGCCATAATGGTTTTTGAAGATTTGATTTCAATGATCTTTTCATATCTTTTTTCTCATGTATTTTGTACCAAATCTGATCAATTAGCACCAAAACTTGCCTAATTAAGAAGTGCACGAAATATTGACCTTGGAATGTGCATAAAAAGATTTTTTTAGGTTAGGTTTATATTTTTCATGTATTAAAATAATTTAAATGAATTAATATTAATATAAATTCAAATAAATAATTAAAAAATATGAAAATACTTCCCTTTGGGCCTAAAGGTCGTGCATAGGCTTGGCATGAAGAAACTTGGAAGAAAAATGGGCCCATTTGCATTTTTAGGCCTTTTGCATCAATGTTGACTTTTCAAAATTCCCAAAAATTTCCCAACTTCCACAAGGCATATCTTGCTCAATTTTTAAGCTTTTCACATGTTCTTGGACATTTTGGAAAGGTCTTTGAGTCCTTTAACCAATGCCTTTGGTCCCATGTCATTTTGATTTACCAATCTCAAGTTATGGCCTTTGACTTAAAGTCACTTTTTGTTGACTTTTGAAAATGACCTATAATGTTGAAATTGATAACTTTTTGTGAGAGCATTTCTTGGACTTGGAACATGAAGATGAATTGTAGGAAATGTCTTTCTCTTCAAAATTAGCTTTGGATGGAATTTTTCTGATAATCCATGTGAAAGTTATGCCCTGGTCAATTTCAGTTGACTTTTTCAGCTGTCCAAATATAGTAACTTTTGCATCTTTGATGATTTCTGAGCCAAATTTTGAGAATCATGATCAAGCATTGATCAAATGATGTTTGTGGCTTCAAAATGATATGTTGACCAAAAATTTGAACTTTTGACTGTCAAATGACCATTTTGCCCCTACAGTTGACTGTAGTGCAATCTAGGGTTTTGACTGTGCAATCTTGAGCTGAATGCCTTGAAACTTGATATGAGGATACTTGACCATCTTTGTAAGCATATGAGACTTGATTGGGCCATTGAAAACTTCCTTTTCTTGATCAGAACTCAAACCCTAGTTTTGACTGTATAGGAGACAGTTGAACTGCACAACCCTTGGGGAATTTTGTGACCTTGACTTTGACAATTCTTGATGAATATGGGAGGGCAAATTTTGGGGTACAACACATGGTTCCAATGCAAAGTACAACTCCTCTAGATTGGTTGACACCTTTTATAGGTGTTTCTTCTGATGTTGGTGTGGAGTGTGGGTAGAGGGAACCACTACAAAGCTCAATGCATTGACTTTGTGCAAAAAGTCTGGTTTTCTAAAATGGCAATTGTGGTTTTCTCCTATAAATGGAAAAATGGTTTGGACAATACTTCAAACACTTGGATAATAGCTCAAAAATTCGTGTAATCTTCATATTATGGATATATTTAGAGATTTCATGGCCTGCAAAGTAAGATTACATGGTATGTGTTGTACCCCAAAATTTTCCCTCTCATTTCTCAAGAAATTTCCTCACAAGGATTTTCAAAAGTTCAAATTTGCACAAGTACAATTGGGCTTTCAAACATAAAATCAAAAAAAGAGCATGCCTGCTTCGATTTCACATCCTTCGATTAGGCTTTTGACCTGTTTTGATGCATGCTTGGCTTAGATTCTTCGATTGAGCAATTACCCCTTTCCTGCATTCTTCGATTCACAAAGCAAGGGGGCTCCCACCATGTTAGCATACACAAGGAAAAAGCTTCCCTATGGCTAGCATTCATATTAGCATCCACAGGGCATTAGCTATCTTCATGCTAGCTTTGACTGGGAAATGTCTCTCTTTGAAATAATTTTCCTTCAATTCATAAGGGCAACGCCTATCTTTATACAAGCCTTGTTTGGGCATTTAGGTCTCCTACATGCAAGCTTCAATTGCACCATTGGCCTTACATGTTTTCTTGATTCACAATGCAATGGTTACCTGTATACCTGCTTTGATTGAGCAAGGGCCTCTGCAGGTTCGTCTTGATGACTGTCTGCATGCAAGCTTGATTCCTTCTTCTATTGGGCATTTGATTTCTTTTGAGCAAGCTTGATTCCTGCTTCGATTGGGTAGTATCTCCCTTGGAAAGTTTGTTTCGACACACATAGTTTCTACACTATGGTGGCCCATTCGAAGGACATGTAAGACATACATGGATGTCCCAGTCGAAGTACATATTTGGAGGCCCATTCGAAGGACATATTTGGTGGCCCATCCAAAGAAAATGAATTTGTTGCATTCAAGGAACATACAAAAGGTCCATTCGAAGAACACAATTAATGTTTGGTCTCTTGATGAGTCTAATCGAAAGTTTGCTGACCAAAGTCCAAAGCGCTGCAAGTCCAAGCCTGATGCCCTGGCCACAACACTCCAAAACTGCTGCACAACAGTTCTGCTACATTGCTCCTATATTTGCACCAATTTGGCATACAAATAGTGCACCTCGAAAGCTACAAAAACAAACTCAATTTGTTCAAATTCTTTTGTTTTCCCTCCCAAATCTCAGAAGACTTCATCTATAAATAAGATGTTCCATAACACATCTTAGGGGGGCTGGACAACACATCCAGAGGGATTTGGTAGCTGGAAAAACATTGATTGTGTGATAATCATCAAACACTTAACACACTCTTAAACCCAGAATCAAAATACCACACCCTTGTTTCTGTTCCTTTCGAATCCAACACTAGAAACACAACACCTGTTTCTTTTCCCTTTCGAATTCAGGAGCAACCCCACACTTTTTTCTTTTTTCTGAATCCAGCAAAAGAAACACCACACTTGTTCCTTTTCTTTCAAAACCAGAAACCAACAAACACAACTGCACTCTTCTTGGACTTCGAATCTAGTCAAAGAAAAACCACACTTATTTCTTTCCTTCGAATCCAGGAGCACCCAGGGCAGCAACTCACGTTCCAACACATACATTCCAGCTTTAAGCAAGGTAAGTCACTCTGACCTTAACCCTTTCGTTTCAAGCATGTAAATGATATTTGTTTACTTTTCGTTTCTGCACGTTTTTGTTTGTCCTTCTTGTCCAAATATATATTAGAAATAACCTGTACAGACTAAAAATAAATAAAACAAAGAAAAATTTATTGAATCGAAGCCTTAGGCTTCGCCCCTGGCTGCTTCACAATTGCAAACAGAACAAAGAGTATGGTGTGAATTGAAGCCTTAGGCTTCGCCATGCTGACTTCCAGGCACCAATTGAAGGAAGGAAAAAGGGTGTAATCAAAGGGCATGCTAATACTGATTCCCAGCCCCAATCGAAAGAAGCAAAAGAAGGGTGAATCGAAGGAGCCTACTTCCTGGATCGAAGGACTCACTTTTTCTCTCTTTTTATGTTATTTATGCTTTTCTTTATATTTGCTTGCTATTCAATATGGTTGTAATAGTGTAGGATATTTATTCTCTGCTTTTTTATTGCTTTATACAAATGTTAGTAATTAGGATGTATGGAAAGATAAAACCAACAAGTAGACCACCCTAATCAAAGACTAAATGAATGCAATCAAACAAACTTTGCATACATGCACCTCTAGGATAATATCACTTATTGCCTCGGAAAATAGTCATGTCCCTCGAATATGGACGTTTTAGCAAAGACCCTCGATAAAATATCGTAGTCCCTCAATGTCCCTCGTTGTTGCCTTTGGTAAACGATCTAGTCCCTATATAAAAATTGCTAAAACATCCCATAGGTTGCCTTCTATGATTATCCAAACGACCCACGCCCGTCCCTTCACATCCAATGATGGGGAGTCTTATCAATCAATGGTAAGATAGCAACATATAAAGGAGGAGGAAAAGAACAAAGACCTTTTGAGTAGGTAGGATGCTCATAGTTTCTTGCTTGCTCACAAAAAAAAAAACCATTTTCACACCAACACTTTCAATTGAAACATTTTCAAAAGTTAAAACACTTTGTACACATTCTTATAGAGAAGAGAATCATTACAAAGACACTTTTCAAAAAAACTTTCAAAAACACCTTCAACAAACACCTCTTTGAACTATTTTCAAAACCGACACTTTGTACGCCTTCTTATAGAGATGAGAATCATTACAAAGAAGTTTTCAAAGAGACTGGGGATAAAAGAGATGGAAAATCTTTCGAGGTGCTGTCTCACCAAGTTTTCAATACGGATGCCAACTCGTCTGGGGAGGATAATATTAACTGATATCTGGTCCGGTTTCATATTTCGTAGCACCTCTTTGGGGATAGTGGTCTGGACTACCCTTTGCTGAAGATAGAAGTTTTGTCAGTGATTTGTAGTAGTCAAAGTCATAGACTCAAGCTAGGGAGACTATATATTGTTTAGGAAATAAACCCTGTTGGGGAAATAAACCCTGTTGGAGAAACATTCTATTGAGGAATATGCTCTGCTGAGGGATATGCTTTACTGAAGAATTTTACCGTGTTGGAGAAATAAGCTCTGTTGGGGGAGAGAATTTCTGTGAACTGTGCTGATGATATACCCTCTGATGAGTATTGGGACTCCATAGGTTGACAACATTACTGGGAAAAAAGCATACTCCTTTTCCTGTTATGGGATCTGCTGGTAAGTATGATTAGGGTATTTCAGACATGCGAGGAATGTGTCGAGTATTGTGAAGATGACTCCGCGGGGGACAATCTTATGGGAGCTGCTCTGTGGGGATTACAGACGACTTGAATGTTATTGCGTCTCCTGGAGTCTTGAGTAAATGCTTATTCATGTTTTTACGCATATATTTTCTAACAATAATCATATTCATATGCATATGTTCATTCAATTTAGTGATTGGACGTCTTTGCAAACAAAATAGAAAAAGTAAAACAAAATTTAAATTTTGAAATTGTGTTTATATTGATAGTTTTCCTATAAACAGGTGATTATTGTACAAAGAGACAAAAATTATAGTAAGAGGAAATTGTCATGAAATGAAAGGAGTACAAAATATATAGCTATGTGCAAATGATCCCGTCAGGTTTCAACTATGCTATTGCCCCTATGTCTTTGAGCATCTCATCCCTTGCTGTCGGAAGAAGTTGACTGAATCGATTTGTACCATTTGAACTCACTGTTGGTAATAATGCTGGTTGTGAGTGATCCAACGGGACATAGTCGTACGCTTTAAACCTTAACTTTTGCCTGGACCACCCTTTCGGGTTTTCAGTCCACTGGGATACCCTTTTTTCCCCAATCTGCCTTTTCAGTTTTTCAACTTGCCGGGTGTACATTATTTTATATATATATCCCTAGTTTTTTCCCAAACCCTTAAGGTTCGCCGGGATGCCCTTATTTTTGCCTAGGCCAATCAACCTAGCAGGTCGATTTTTATGCGTAGTATATTTTAACTATGTCCGTGTTAACAGGGTGTGGAAGATCTTCATTGTCCATGGTGGTAAGTATCATAGCGCCGCCCGAAAATATCTTCTTGATCACAAATGGCCCTTCGTAGGTGGGAGTCCATTTTCCCATAGGATCACCCTGCGGTAGGATAATGCGCTTTATTACCAAGTCACTAGCCTGATATGCTCGATGCTTGATTTTTTTTGTTGAAGGCTTTGATCATACACTTCTGATACATCTGACCGTGACAAACAGCTACAAGCCTCTTCTCGTCAATCAAATTCAACTGATCCAGCCTAGTCTGAATCCATTCGTCTTCGTCTAAGTACGCATATCTCATAATTCTCAAGGAAGGAATCTGAACTTTGACAGGTGTTGTACCCCAAAATTTTCTCTCTCATTTTATTCAAGACATACTCATAGAGGTCCTCAATTTCTCAAGGTTGACCAAGAATTGGCCAGACAAATTCTCCTTCTAAGCAATGGACTTCCAACTAGGGTTTCACATTCCACCAAGAAGTTTGGGTTTCAAATGCTTCAAGTTATTTCCATGGTCCCTAATATGTCCTCAAGAATGTCCATGCCAATTTTCACGCCTTGCACTACAAGCTTGCTCGGTCAATTGCTTAAATGCTTTAAAATCAACTATACTAGGTCAAAAGTCAAATGTGGCCAGCGTATTGACTTGCCTTATAGTGGACCTTCAATATCAGCCCTTGATCTGGGACCATTAGGCATGTGCACGCTTGGATGAGGGTGGAATATGGTGTACCTGGATGTTAGCATAGCATAGGATTCTATTTTGAAAAATAATATGGAATTTTGCCAGACCTGGGACTTGAACCCAGGTCTTTGATGTTACATGCACAACGTGTTACCACTGAGCCAAGCGCTTGTCATTTAATATAGAATAACGCGTAAACATAATAAATAAAACATAGTGTTAGTGGATGGAAAACGCGCGAAATTCGAATGGACCTATCACCAATTGACACGATGCCTTCGTCTTCCTCACCCTGTAAAACAAAACACTATGGGAACGGTTTTCGTAGCGTTGCAAAAAGGTGTCTATTGAAAAATAGCGATTAGAACCATGGGCTTCATAAATTGTTCGCGAGATATGTTTCTTGTTCATGGGAACACGCTGATTGCAATGGTCTTAACCTCAACTCCTAATTTTGCTTCAGTGTAAAAACCCTAATTTGGAAAACCTGCAAACCTAAAAAACGCGCATGGTGGATTCACGTATGGCTAATGAAAATGCAATCAAACATATCAGTTAGCTTAGAAACATCATTGTGATCATGAATACATAAATAAAAATGCACAAATATGCTTAAATCATGTTATACGATTTCAGAATTTTTGAGGCACAGTTTGACTTAGGGGTACCAATTCAGGGTGTTTTGGTTGATGTTAATGATTGAGAAACGTCCAGTGGTGCTTCAGGATGCTAATGGAATGAAAGTTGATGCTTGAATCGACCTGGAGACTAGTTTTCAGTTTTGTGTTTTTTTGGAAAAAAGTCAATTTGCCAAAGGTTCTTGGGGCGCAGCTTGCAGTCTCTAGGCATTAGGTTTCTGTTCTAGTACTTGTATGGAACGATTTAGGTCAAAAAGATTGAATAAAATCCATGGCCATAATGGTTTTTGAAGATTTGATTTCAATGATCTTTTCATATCTTTTTTCTCATGTATTTTGTACCAAATCTGATCAATTAGCACCAAAACTTGCCTAATTAAGAAGTGCACGAAATATTGACCTTGGAATGTGCATAAAAAGATTTTTTTAGGTTAGGTTTATATTTTTCATGTATTAAAATAATTTAAATGAATTAATATTAATATAAATTCAAATAAATAATTAAAAAATATGAAAATACTTCCCTTTGGGCCTAAAGGTCGTGCATAGGCTTGGCATGAAGAAACTTGGAAGAAAAATGGGCCCATTTGCATTTTTAGGCCTTTTGCATCAATGTTGACTTTTCAAAATTCCCAAAAATTTCCCAACTTCCACAAGGCATATCTTGCTCAATTTTTAAGCTTTTCACATGTTCTTGGACATTTTGGAAAGGTCTTTGAGTCCTTTAACCAATGCCTTTGGTCCCATGTCATTTTGATTTACCAATCTCAAGTTATGGCCTTTGACTTAAAGTCACTTTTTGTTGACTTTTGAAAATGACCTATAATGTTGAAATTGATAACTTTTTGTGAGAGCATTTCTTGGACTTGGAACATGAAGATGAATTGTAGGAAATGTCTTTCTCTTCAAAATGAGCTTTGGATGGAATTTTTCTGATAATCCATGTGAAAGTTATGCCCTGGTCAATTTCAGTTGACTTTTTCAGCTGTCCAAATATAGTAACTTTTGCATCTTTGATGATTTCTGAGCCAAATTTTGAGAATCATGATCAAGCATTGATCAAATGATGTTTGTGGCTTCAAAATGATATGTTGACCAAAAATTTGAACTTTTGACTGTCAAATGACCATTTTGCCCCTACAGTTGACTGTAGTGCAATCTAGGGTTTTGACTGTGCAATCTTGAGCTGAATGCCTTGAAACTTGATATGAGGATACTTGACCATCTTTGTAAGCATATGAGACTTGATTGGGCCATTGAAAACTTCCTTTTCTTGATCAGAACTCAAACCCTAGTTTTGACTGTATAGGAGACAGTTGAACTGCACAACCCTTGGGGAATTTTGTGACCTTGACTTTGACAATTCTTGATGAATATGGGAGGGCAAATTTTGGGGTACAACACATGGTTCCAATGCAAAGTACAACTCCTCTAGATTGGTTGACACCTTTTATAGGTGTTTCTTCTGATGTTGGTGTGGAGTGTGGGTAGAGGGAACCACTACAAAGCTCAATGCATTGACTTTGTGCAAAAAGTCTGGTTTTCTAAAATGGCAATTGTGGTTTTCTCCTATAAATGGAAAAATGGTTTGGACAATACTTCAAACACTTGGATAATAGCTCAAAAATTCGTGTAATCTTCATATTATGGATATATTTAGAGATTTCATGGCCTGCAAAGTAAGATTACATGGTATGTGTTGTACCCCAAAATTTTCCCTCTCATTTCTCAAGAAATTTCCTCACAAGGATTTTCAAAAGTTCAAATTTGCACAAGTACAATTGGGCTTTCAAACATAAAATCAAAAAAAGAGCATGCCTGCTTCGATTTCACATCCTTCGATTAGGCTTTTGACCTGTTTTGATGCATGCTTGGCTTAGATTCTTCGATTGAGCAATTACCCCTTTCCTGCATTCTTCGATTCACAAAGCAAGGGGGCTCCCACCATGTTAGCATACACAAGGAAAAAGCTTCCCTATGGCTAGCATTCATATTAGCATCCACAGGGCATTAGCTATCTTCATGCTAGCTTTGACTGGGAAATGTCTCTCTTTGAAATAATTTTCCTTCAATTCATAAGGGCAACGCCTATCTTTATACAAGCCTTGTTTGGGCATTTAGGTCTCCTACATGCAAGCTTCAATTGCACCATTGGCCTTACATGTTTTCTTGATTCACAATGCAATGGTTACCTGTATACCTGCTTTGATTGAGCAAGGGCCTCTGCAGGTTCGTCTTGATGACTGTCTGCATGCAAGCTTGATTCCTTCTTCTATTGGGCATTTGATTTCTTTTGAGCAAGCTTGATTCCTGCTTCGATTGGGTAGTATCTCCCTTGGAAAGTTTGTTTCGACACACATAGTTTCTACACTATGGTGGCCCATTCGAAGGACATGTAAGACATACATGGATGTCCCAGTCGAAGTACATATTTGGAGGCCCATTCGAAGGACATATTTGGTGGCCCATCCAAAGAAAATGAATTTGTTGCATTCAAGGAACATACAAAAGGTCCATTCGAAGAACACAATTAATGTTTGGTCTCTTGATGAGTCTAATCGAAAGTTTGCTGACCAAAGTCCAAAGCGCTGCAAGTCCAAGCCTGATGCCCTGGCCACAACACTCCAAAACTGCTGCACAACAGTTCTGCTACATTGCTCCTATATTTGCACCAATTTGGCATACAAATAGTGCACCTCGAAAGCTACAAAAACAAACTCAATTTGTTCAAATTCTTTTGTTTTCCCTCCCAAATCTCAGAAGACTTCATCTATAAATAAGATGTTCCATAACACATCTTAGGGGGGCTGGACAACACATCCAGAGGGATTTGGTAGCTGGAAAAACATTGATTGTGTGATAATCATCAAACACTTAACACACTCTTAAACCCAGAATCAAAATACCACACCCTTGTTTCTGTTCCTTTCGAATCCAACACTAGAAACACAACACCTGTTTCTTTTCCCTTTCGAATTCAGGAGCAACCCCACACTTTTTTCTTTTTTCTGAATCCAGCAAAAGAAACACCACACTTGTTCCTTTTCTTTCAAAACCAGAAACCAACAAACACAACTGCACTCTTCTTGGACTTCGAATCTAGTCAAAGAAAAACCACACTTATTTCTTTCCTTCGAATCCAGGAGCACCCAGGGCAGCAACTCACGTTCCAACACATACATTCCAGCTTTAAGCAAGGTAAGTCACTCTGACCTTAACCCTTTCGTTTCAAGCATGTAAATGATATTTGTTTACTTTTCGTTTCTGCACGTTTTTGTTTGTCCTTCTTGTCCAAATATATATTAGAAATAACCTGTACAGACTAAAAATAAATAAAACAAAGAAAAATTTATTGAATCGAAGCCTTAGGCTTCGCCCCTGGCTGCTTCACAATTGCAAACAGAACAAAGAGTATGGTGTGAATTGAAGCCTTAGGCTTCGCCATGCTGACTTCCAGGCACCAATTGAAGGAAGGAAAAAGGGTGTAATCAAAGGGCATGCTAATACTGATTCCCAGCCCCAATCGAAAGAAGCAAAAGAAGGGTGAATCGAAGGAGCCTACTTCCTGGATCGAAGGACTCACTTTTTCTCTCTTTTTATGTTATTTATGCTTTTCTTTATATTTGCTTGCTATTCAATATGGTTGTAATAGTGTAGGATATTTATTCTCTGCTTTTTTATTGCTTTATACAAATGTTAGTAATTAGGATGTATGGAAAGATAAAACCAACAAGTAGACCACCCTAATCAAAGACTAAATGAATGCAATCAAACAAACTTTGCATACATGCACCTCTAGGATAATATCACTTATTGCCTCGGAAAATAGTCATGTCCCTCGAATATGGACGTTTTAGCAAAGACCCTCGATAAAATATCGTAGTCCCTCAATGTCCCTCGTTGTTGCCTTTGGTAAACGATCTAGTCCCTATATAAAAATTTCTAAAACATCCCATAGGTTGCCTTCTATGATTATCCAAACGACCCACGCCCGTCCCTTCACATCCAATGATGGGGAGTCTTATCAATCAATGGTAAGATAGCAACATATAAAGGAGGAGGAAAAGAACAAAGACCTTTTGAGTAGGTAGGATGCTCATAGTTTCTTGCTTGCTCACAACAAAAAAAAACCATTTTCACACCAACACTTTCAATTGAAACATTTTCAAAAGTTAAAACACTTTGTACACATTCTTATAGAGAAGAGAATCATTACAAAGACACTTTTCAAAAAAACTTTCAAAAACACCTTCAACAAACACCTCTTTGAACTATTTTCAAAACCGACACTTTGTACGCCTTCTTATAGAGATGAGAATCATTACAAAGAAGTTTTCAAAGAGACTGGGGATAAAAGAGATGGAAAATCTTTCGAGGTGCTGTCTCACCAAGTTTTCAATACGGATGCCAACTCGTCTGGGGAGGATAATATTAACTGATATCTGGTCCGGTTTCATATTTCGTAGCACCTCTTTGGGGATAGTGGTCTGGACTACCCTTTGCTGAAGATAGAAGTTTTGTCAGTGATTTGTAGTAGTCAAAGTCATAGACTCAAGCTAGGGAGACTATATATTGTTTAGGAAATAAACCCTGTTGGGGAAATAAACCCTGTTGGAGAAACATTCTATTGAGGAATATGCTCTGCTGAGGGATATGCTTTACTGAAGAATTTTACCGTGTTGGAGAAATAAGCTCTGTTGGGGGAGAGAATTTCTGTGAACTGTGCTGATGATATACCCTCTGATGAGTATTGGGACTCCATAGGTTGACAACATTACTGGGAAAAAAGCATACTCCTTTTCCTGTTATGGGATCTGCTGGTAAGTATGATTAGGGTATTTCAGACATGCGAGGAATGTGTCGAGTATTGTGAAGATGACTCCGCGGGGGACAATCTTATGGGAGCTGCTCTGTGGGGATTACAGACGACTTGAATGTTATTGCGTCTCCTGGAGTCTTGAGTAAATGCTTATTCATGTTTTTACGCATATATTTTCTAACAATAATCATATTCATATGCATATGTTCATTCAATTTAGTGATTGGACGTCTTTGCAAACAAAATAGAAAAAGTAAAACAAAATTTAAATTTTGAAATTGTGTTTATATTGATAGTTTTCCTATAAACAGGTGATTATTGTACAAAGAGACAAAAATTATAGTAAGAGGAAATTGTCATGAAATGAAAGGAGTACAAAATATATAGCTATGTGCAAATGATGCCGTCAGGTTTCAACTATGCTATTGCCCCTATGTCTTTGAGCATCTCATCCCTTGCTGTCGGAAGAAGTTGACTGAATCGATTTGTACCATTTGAACTCACTGTTGGTAATAATGCTGGTTGTGAGTGATCCAACGGGACATAGTCGTACGCTTTAAACCTTAACTTTTGCCTGGACCACCCTTTCGGGTTTTCAGTCCACTGGGATACCCTTTTTTCCCCAATCTGCCTTTTCAGTTTTTCAACTTGCCGGGTGTACATTATTTTATATATATATCCCTAGTTTTTTCCCAAACCCTTAAGGTTCGCCGGGATGCCCTTATTTTTGCCTAGGCCAATCAACCTAGCAGGTCGATTTTTATGCGTAGTATATTTTAACTATGTCCGTGTTAACAGGGTGTGGAAGATCTTCATTGTCCATGGTGGTAAGTATCATAGCGCCGCCCGAAAATATCTTCTTGATCACAAATGGCCCTTCGTAGGTGGGAGTCCATTTTCCCATAGGATCACCCTGCGGTAGGATAATGCGCTTTATTACCAAGTCACTAGCCTGATATGCTCGATGCTTGATTTTTTTTGTTGAAGGCTTTGATCATACACTTCTGATACATCTGACCGTGACAAACAGCTACAAGCCTCTTCTCGTCAATCAAATTCAACTGATCCAGCCTAGTCTGAATCCATTCGTCTTCGTCTAAGTACGCATATCTCATAATTCTCAAGGAAGGAATCTGAACTTTGACAGGTGTTGTACCCCAAAATTTTCTCTCTCATTTTATTCAAGACATACTCATAGAGGTCCTCAATTTCTCAAGGTTGACCAAGAATTGGCCAGACAAATTCTCCTTCTAAGCAATGGACTTCCAACTAGGGTTTCACATTCCACCAAGAAGTTTGGGTTTCAAATGCTTCAAGTTATTTCCATGGTCCCTAATATGTCCTCAAGAATGTCCATGCCAATTTTCACGCCTTGCACTACAAGCTTGCTCGGTCAATTGCTTAAATGCTTTAAAATCAACTATACTAGGTCAAAAGTCAAATGTGGCCAGCGTATTGACTTGCCTTATAGTGGACCTTCAATATCAGCCCTTGATCTGGGACCATTAGGCATGTGCACGCTTGGATGAGGGTGGAATATGGTGTACCTGGATGTTAGCATAGCATAGGATTCTATTTTGAAAAATAATATGGAATTTTGCCAGACCTGGGACTTGAACCCAGGTCTTTGATGTTACATGCACAACGTGTTACCACTGAGCCAAGCGCTTGTCATTTAATATAGAATAACGCGTAAACATAATAAATAAAACATAGTGTTAGTGGATGGAAAACGCGCGAAATTCGAATGGACCTATCACCAATTGACACGATGCCTTCGTCTTCCTCACCCTGTAAAACAAAACACTATGGGAACGGTTTTCGTAGCGTTGCAAAAAGGTGTCTATTGAAAAATAGCGATTAGAACCATGGGCTTCATAAATTGTTCGCGAGATATGTTTCTTGTTCATGGGAACACGCTGATTGCAATGGTCTTAACCTCAACTCCTAATTTTGCTTCAGTGTAAAAACCCTAATTTGGAAAACCTGCAAACCTAAAAAACGCGCATGGTGGATTCACGTATGGCTAATGAAAATGCAATCAAACATATCAGTTAGCTTAGAAACATCATTGTGATCATGAATACATAAATAAAAATGCACAAATATGCTTAAATCATGTTATACGATTTCAGAATTTTTGAGGCACAGTTTGACTTAGGGGTACCAATTCAGGGTGTTTTGGTTGATGTTAATGATTGAGAAACGTCCAGTGGTGCTTCAGGATGCTAATGGAATGAAAGTTGATGCTTGAATCGACCTGGAGACTAGTTTTCAGTTTTGTGTTTTTTTGGAAAAAAGTCAATTTGCCAAAGGTTCTTGGGGCGCAGCTTGCAGTCTCTAGGCATTAGGTTTCTGTTCTAGTACTTGTATGGAACGATTTAGGTCAAAAAGATTGAATAAAATCCATGGCCATAATGGTTTTTGAAGATTTGATTTCAATGATCTTTTCATATCTTTTTTCTCATGTATTTTGTACCAAATCTGATCAATTAGCACCAAAACTTGCCTAATTAAGAAGTGCACGAAATATTGACCTTGGAATGTGCATAAAAAGATTTTTTTAGGTTAGGTTTATATTTTTCATGTATTAAAATAATTTAAATGAATTAATATTAATATAAATTCAAATAAATAATTAAAAAATATGAAAATACTTCCCTTTGGGCCTAAAGGTCGTGCATAGGCTTGGCATGAAGAAACTTGGAAGAAAAATGGGCCCATTTGCATTTTTAGGCCTTTTGCATCAATGTTGACTTTTCAAAATTCCCAAAAATTTCCCAACTTCCACAAGGCATATCTTGCTCAATTTTTAAGCTTTTCACATGTTCTTGGACATTTTGGAAAGGTCTTTGAGTCCTTTAACCAATGCCTTTGGTCCCATGTCATTTTGATTTACCAATCTCAAGTTATGGCCTTTGACTTAAAGTCACTTTTTGTTGACTTTTGAAAATGACCTATAATGTTGAAATTGATAACTTTTTGTGAGAGCATTTCTTGGACTTGGAACATGAAGATGAATTGTAGGAAATGTCTTTCTCTTCAAAATGAGCTTTGGATGGAATTTTTCTGATAATCCATGTGAAAGTTATGCCCTGGTCAATTTCAGTTGACTTTTTCAGCTGTCCAAATATAGTAACTTTTGCATCTTTGATGATTTCTGAGCCAAATTTTGAGAATCATGATCAAGCATTGATCAAATGATGTTTGTGGCTTCAAAATGATATGTTGACCAAAAATTTGAACTTTTGACTGTCAAATGACCATTTTGCCCCTACAGTTGACTGTAGTGCAATCTAGGGTTTTGACTGTGCAATCTTGAGCTGAATGCCTTGAAACTTGATATGAGGATACTTGACCATCTTTGTAAGCATATGAGACTTGATTGGGCCATTGAAAACTTCCTTTTCTTGATCAGAACTCAAACCCTAGTTTTGACTGTATAGGAGACAGTTGAACTGCACAACCCTTGGGGAATTTTGTGACCTTGACTTTGACAATTCTTGATGAATATGGGAGGGCAAATTTTGGGGTACAATAGTTGCCCCTGTTCAATCTTCTTAGACCTGAGGATGCAGATTGGCTGACGTGCCTTTCGTAATCCGAGGGTAGAAGATGATTGGACACTAGAGTGCCCAGAAATTTGCGCTCACATAGTAGCAGTGATGGGGGGAATGGGCTTATAGATGCCATTCAGAGGTTGCTGGGTAGGATGATGGGCTTATAGATGCCATCTGGATGTTGATCGCGTAGGAGATTCCTTAGCGAGAACCTGCATACCTGCAAAAGAGAAAATGAGTACCTGACACGTTGCAGGAGCTGACTTTAGATGCTTGGTATAGATGTGTCCTGACTGGTTACAGGAGCTGAATCTGGAGCTTCAAACGCTGATGAATGAACCAGGGATGGTTACTACCTTAGCATGAATGGTAAGGGAACCTTGGGCGATTTTAACTTCAACAACGCTCGTTGAGAAAAAACTTGGGTGTCTTCTACTGGAATAAGAATCAGGGAGATCTTAGGGTCGATCTGACTGAACCAGAGAGGCCTTTGACTGGGTAAGCATCAGAAAAATCTTAGGGTCGATTTAACTGAACCGGACAAGGTCTTGGAATATCTTCAACTGGATAAGCATCAGGGAGATCTTAGGGTCGATCTGACTGAACCAAGAGAAGGCCTTGGACTGGGTAAGAATCAGGAAAATCTTAGGATCGATTTAACTGAACCGGTCTAGGTCTTGAAATATCTTCAACTGGATAAGCATCAGGGAGATCTTAGGGTCGATCCGACTGAACCAGAGAAGGCCTTGGACTGGGTAAGAATCAGGAAAATCTTAGGGTCGATTTAACTGAACCGGTCTAGGTCTTGAAACATCTTCAACTAGATAAGCATCAGGGAGATCTTAGGGTCGATCTGACTGAACCAAGAGAAGGCCTTTGACTGGATAAGCATCAGGAAAATCTTAGGGTCGATTTAACTGAACCGGTCTAGGTCTTGAAACATCTTCAACTGGATAAGCATCAGGGAGATCTTAGGGTCGATCCGACTGAACCAGAGAAGGCCTTTGACTGGATAAGAATCAGGAAAATCTTAGGGTCGATTTAACTGAACCGGACAAAGTCTTGAAAAGTGATTGAGAGTTTAAACTGCTTCTTTCCTGAAAGGTAAAAGTCAGTCATATGCAATGCATGATATGGGTCAAGCAATGATGTTCTCAACATAAATGAGACTTGTATGATGCAGTGCGTTATGCATGCTATAATGATGTATGTGATGTTATATGTATGTTTTTGTCTAGGAAAGTGAATCCTTGACGGGTGCCGGGAAGTTGTATCCTGGGCTGACGTTGAAGAATAGATTTTGCTTCCGCTGGGGATGATAGTTGCAAGAATACCGGTAGGAGAAGATAACTCCGTTGAGGAATAAACTTGGCAAATGAAGAGTCTGCGGGGAGAAAAGATACTCTAGCGACCATGCTGGGAAGCAATACTCTGTGGGGATAGAGATGCTTTGCTAAGTGTTGATAGTAGTTTGCTGGGGATACCCTTGTCGTATAGGAAGTAGTTGCTGAACTTCGCTGGGGTAAGAAGACTTTGCTGACGACGCTCTTTCCGCAGCTTTTGGCTGAGGATAACCCAGTTATATCCTGTTGAGGAAATAACTCTTTAAATAAAGCCGGACGACGCGTTCGTGCTCTGCGAGGGATAAGCTTCCAGAATTTACTGGGGATAAGCTTACTGCTTGGGGAGATATGGATTCCAACTTTCCTGGGGAAGTTGGGTTGGACTGGACTCTTTGGGGAAGTTTTGGTATGCTGGGGAGGTGACTCCTTTGAATGTTGAGATACCGCCGGGGAACAATCTTTAGACCAAGACTGCCGGGGATACTTGTTAAGAATATATGCTGCTGGGGAATGTTTGAGATCGACTGATGGATACTCAATTTCTTTGATAATTGATGATTTGCTTGGAGAAGAGTGTATTGTTTTGCTGAACCACTCTCTGGGGAATTAAGATACTCGATCATGTTCTTTAGCTGAACCCACCTTGGTACCTTGGAGGATAGAACAATTAGACTGCTCAGACAATTCTTTTATTGCCCCTGTTTCTAGTGTCACCTGCAATGAATTCTTTTGTTTCGTATGCGAATATTCATGAGTTAGCAAATTATTGTCAATGCATACATCACAAATTGAACCTTGGACGTTCTTCGCAAAACAAAACAGAAAAAAGAAAAACACTTGGCACGTTTAACTGAAAAATATCTTTGTATTGATTTTGAATGGCCTGTGAATAGGCGTTTTGTGTACAAGAGGCTGACGTCCTAGTAAGAGGTACGTCGCCGAGCAAGAGTTTATACAAGTTTTGTACAAAAGAAAATAAAACAGCTGTGTGAAAGATGAATGATCCACTGGGTTTCAACTCTGCTATTGCCTTTATAACTCCGAGCGTCTCATCACTTGATGACCTTGGTTGAAGGTGAAGCTGACTGATCGATGCCGTCTGAAGTTGATGTAGATACCGGATTCTGGATGCAAAGTGATCAATGAGACATAGTTTTACGCTTTATCCCTAATTTTTGCCTGGACCGCCCTTTCGGGTTTTCAGTCCACCGGGATACCCCTTTTTGCCCAAGCCGCCTTTTCAGGTTTTCGACTTGCCGGGTGTACAGATTTTTTTATTTTCATCCCTACATTTTGCCTGAACCCTTTTGGTTCGACGGGAAGCCCTAATTTTTGCCTAGGCATGTCAGCCTAGCGGGTCTTTTTCATGCGTAGTATTTTTTAACTATGTCTGCATTGGCAGGGTGAGGAAGGTCGTCACCATCCATATTGGTTAAGATCATTGCTCCTCCTGAGAACACATGCTTAACCACAAATGGCCCTTCATATGTAGGGGTCCATTTGCCCCTTGGATCACTCAGAGGAAGGATGATTCTCTTGATAACCAGATCCCCGACTTGATATTCCTGTGGTCTGACCTTTTTGTTAAATGCCCTGATCATTCGTTTCTGATACGTTTGACCATGACAGATAGCAGCAAGTCTCTTTTCGTCAATGAGGTTAAGTTGGTCAAGTCGTGTCTGGATCCAATCATTTTCGTTCAGATTTGCATCCTTCATTATCCGGAGAGAGGGAATTTGCACTTCAATCGGCAAGACTGCCTCCATGCCATAAACCAGAGAGAAAGGAGTTGCCCCGGTTGACGTCCTTGCTGAGGTACGGTACCCATGCAGAGCGAACGGTAACATCTCGTGCCAATCTTTGTACGTCACTGTCATTTTTTGCACGATCTTCTTGATGTTCTTGTTAGCTGCTTCTACAGCCCCGTTCATCTTCGGTCTGTAAGGAGAAGAATTGTGGTGCTGTATCTTGAACTGTTCGCAGAGCTCAGCGATCATCTTATTGTTCAGATTGGTACCGTTGTCTGTAATAATCCGCTCAGGGACGCCGTATCGACAGATCAGATTGTGCCGAATAAACCGTGCTACAACAGTCTTGGTCACCGTAGCGTAGGAGGCTGCTTCAACCCACTTCGTAAAATAGTCAATCGCCACTAGGATGAAGCGATGTCCATTAGATGCCGTAGGTTTGATCTCGCCGATCATGTCTATGCCCCACATTGCAAATGGCCAAGGTGCAGTCAGAACATTCAGGGGAACCGGAGGAACATGCACCTTATCTGCATAAATCTGGCACTTGTGGCATGTCCTGGAATGTTGGTAGCAGTCAGCTTCCATTGTGGACCAATAATATCCCGCCCGTAGGATCTTCTTAGCCATGGTATGTCCACTAGAATGTGTACCAAAGGTCCCTTCATGTAGCTCTTCCATGATTCTTTCCGCTTCAGTCTTATCCACGCAACGCAGTAAGGTTGAATCATGGTTTCGCTTGTACAAGATGCCGTTGCTTAGGAAGAACTTGGCTGCGAACCGCCTCAGGAATTTCTTGTCGTTGACAGAGGCACCTTCAGGGTATTCCTGAGCTTCCAGATATCTCTTCACTTCGTGGTACCAAGGCTTCTCAGTTACCAATTCAGTTTCGAGATCACAACAGTATGCCGGTTCGTCCAGTTTCCAGATGATAATCCGGGGAGCTTCATTATCCCATTTAACCTTGAACATTGAAGACATTGTAGCTAACGCGTCCGCTAATTGATTCTCTTCTCTTGGAAAGTGCTCAAAGGTTATCTCTGTGAAGTGGGGAATCAGGGTCAACACACATTCTCTGTAAGGAATCAAGTTTGGATGTTTCGTATCCCACTCTCCTTTGATCTGATTGATCACAAGAGCGGAATCTCCGAAAACACTTAGAAATTTGATCCTTAGGTCGATCGCAGCTTGCAGACCCATGATACACGCCTCATACTCCGCCATGTTGTTGGTACAGTTGAAACACAGCCGGGCAATGAGTGGAGTATGAGTACCTTGAGGGGATATGATTATGGCGCCGATACCATTTCCCAAAGCATTGGAAGCTCCGTCAAAGTGCATAGACCATCGGGATCCTGGTTCAGGTCCTTCATCCGGTCCAGGTACTTCACAATCAGTTACTATCATGATGCTTTCATCCGGAAACTCGAAGTTCATTGATTGGTAGTCATCTACAGCTTGATGAGCTAAGTGGTCTGCCAATACACTTCCCTTGATGGCTTTCTGGGTCGTGTACTGAATGTCGTATTCCGTCAAGATCATTTGCCATCTTGCAATTCTCCCAGACAGAGCAGGCTTTTCGAATATGTACTTTATAGGATCCATTTTTGAGATCAACAAGGTAGTGTGAGTCAGCATATACTGTCTCAGCCGGCGAGCAGCCCATACCAAAGCGCAGCAAGTTTTCTCAAGCAGTGAGTATCGGGTCTCACAGTCGGTAAACTTTTTGCTAAGGTAATAAATGGCATGCTCTTTTCGGCCAGACTCGTCATGCTGCCCCAGCACACACCCCATTGAGTTGTCTAGCACTGTCAGATATAGGATCAGAGGTCTCCCTTCAACCGGTGGCATAAGGATGGGTGGTTCTTGGAGATACTCTTTAATTTTGTCGAAGGCAGCCTGACATTCATCATTCCAACGTACTACCTGATCTTTCTTCAGCAGCTTGAAGATTGGCTCACAGGTAGCAGTTAGATGAGAGATGAATCGAGCGATGTAATTCAGGCGTCCTAAAAAGCCTCTGACTTCCTTCTCTGTCTTAGGAACTGGCATCTCTTGAATAGCTTTGACCTTAGCAGGGTCCACTTGAATACCTTTATCACTGACCACGAAGCCTAGCAACTTTCCCGATCTTACCCCGAAGGTGCACTTGTTCGGGTTCAATCTCAGCTTGTACAGTTTCAATCGGTCAAACAATTTCTGTAGATGATCTAGATGCTCTTCCTCAGTCTGGGACCTAGCGATCATGTCGTCCACATACACTTCGATCTCATGATGGATCATATCATGAAATAAGGCAACCATGGCACGTTGGTAGGTTGCCCCAGCATTCTTTAATCCGAACGGCATGACCTTGTAACAGAAGGTACCCCACTGAGTAACAAATGTGGTCTTTTCCATGTCTTCAGGTGCCATCTTGATCTGATTGTAGCCTGAAAAGCCATCCATGAAAGAGAATACTTTGTGCTGAGCCGTATTATCAACAAGGACATCAATGTGAGGTAAGGGGAAGTCATCCTTGGGGCTGGCCCTGTTCAGATCCCTGTAATCAACACACATTCTGACCTTACCATCCTTTTTAGGTACCGGCACCACATTAGCAACCCACTGAGGGTAAGACGTTACTGCAAGGAATCCGGCATCAAACTGTTTCATGACCTCGGCTTTAATCTTCTCGGACATCTCTGGACGCATCCGACGGACCTTTTGTTTAACGGGAGGGCAGTCTTCCCTAGTCGGCAAGTGATGAACGACAATATCGGTATCCAACCCTGGCATGTCTTCGTAGGACCAGGCAAAGATCTCCATATAGTCGTGTAACATCTTAGTTAACCGTTGCTTCACGCTGAGCTCTAGGTTGGCACCAATCTTCACCTCTTTTCTGTCTGCCTCAGTACCCAGGTTTATAGTTTCCACTGGCTCTTCATGGGGTTGAATTGCCCTCTCTTCCTGAAGCAACAATCTTGCAAGCTCGCCAGGCACTTCGCAATCATCTTCACCTTCGTCTTCGGCTAAGTTGATCGGTTTTTCGAAGTCATAATTGGCATTAGCAGAGCTGTTATCAGTAAGATCCAGAGTGGATTGGAACCTGTATGAGTGAGTGTGTGTGTAAATACAGCTGTTTTTTTGAAAATTATGTAAAGGAAAAGAAAGACAGGAAAGGAACACAATATTTGCAATGCGAAAAGTACGTCCAAGATTTTCATTCATGATGTATAAAATGACAGTTCGTATGCCCTCACAAATAGAACCACGGTGCCTCGGGTAAGACACCGGGCCATAGAGTTTATCATTGTTTATTACAAAATAACAAAACATGGGAATTCATTACTGTGTCACAAAGGTAACAGGGGTATGATCCTTTGCACTCCAATTGTTCAATCCTTCTTCGGCCGTCGGATAAATCCAGCTGTTGAATTCGGCTTCGTCCACTTCAAGGTCTTCCCTGACAGCATTCACTTCTGAACCCTTAATAAATACCGGAGGTCTTCCGATCTTCTCTTTCCTCATAGCTCTCTGCCCTTCTGAGGTGAAACCCAGCCCAAGTTTATCAGTCTTCTGGGTGAAGTCTGGAAGTCTTCCCCAGTTGGCACCTTCACCCTTCTGCACCACAGCCCTGGCATCCTTTAGGGAAGCCATCTTCAGAGGACCACCTGCTTCTGCTGTTTCTGCCGCAATTGGAAACACCTCCTCGAAATGTTGAAAGGGGGTCTCAATGAACTCCCCATCCATCTCAATGTATCTGAACGAGTTCAGGTGACTCACCATATATTCTTCCTCACCTTGCACGGTGACAATCTTCCCTCTGACGGGGTACTTCAGCTTTTGATGCAAGGTAGAGGTCACTGCCCCAGCCTTATGTATCCAGGGTCGACCCAGCAGACAAGAGTAAGATGGACGGATATCCATCACATAAAAAGTGGAGTCGAACACCTGAGAGCCCACCCGAATCGGAATGTCAACTTCTCCATGGACCATCCTCTTTGAACCGTCAAAGGCCCTGACGATGATGTTGCTGGGTTTCAAGTCCAGGCCTTCACAATCTAGACGATCCAGAGCCTTCTTGGGTAGCACATTCAAAGATGACCCAGTATCAACCAACACATGTGCCAAGGTGGTGCCCCTGCATTCGATTGAGACATGCAGAGCATCATTATGATCTTTCCCCTTCGTGGTCAAATCAGCGTCTGAAAAACCCAAGCCATTGTCTGCCGTTAGACTTGCCACGCAATCAGTGAATTGGACTGCAGAGGTTTCATGTGGCACATGGGCCGTCTTGAGGAATGAGATGAGGGCCTTTGCATGGGCCTCAGAGCACAGCAGTAAAGAGAGCATGGATATCTTGGAGGGCGTATGCCCCAACTGTTCCACGACATTAAAATCGCTCTTCTTTATAATCTTCAAAATCTCCTCCATCTCTTGTGGGGAGGCCTCAGCAGCTATGGGTATGGGTGCCTCTATCTGGGCAGGCTCAGTTTCAATTCCCTTGCCCCGAGCATTGGATGACTCGGCAGCAGGAGAAACAATCGGATCAGCAGCAGGAATAACAACTTGATCAGCAACGGGAGTGGGTGTACTTGCAGGAATTATCAGGAGCGGTCTTCGGGCAGCAGGTGGCGCAATGTCAGGCGAGAAGAGCCTGCCACTGCGGGTAACTTTGGCCGGGCCAGTGATGTCACAGATGCTGGCGCCAGCGTTGAGCTCTTGTTTAACTCCGTTTATATATACATCTGCCCCATAGTTCCAAGGGACAGCTTTGTTGGATACATAGGGCAGGGGCCCAGGAACAGTGATAGTAACAGGTGCAACGGTCAGAATTTGGATGGGCTTCTTCTGGAGAGCCGGGATCGGATTGTTGAAGATAGTCACCACAGAGACTTCTTCCATTGGAACCATACGAACAGCAGACTTCTTGAATAGAATCTCCTTGCTATCCATTAAGCTTTGGATGCCTAACTTTAGCAAGGGACAACCAGATGGGGACACAACACAGAACAGGCAATCCTCACTACAACCCAGAAATAAACCGGCCTGCAGTAGGTTCTTCTTAATGGTCTTTAAAGGAGTGGCTAGATCATCCACAGAAACAGCATAAACATCTTCGTCGATAGCATTTACCCCGTGCTGAGGCATAGGGGCAGTGACTACGTTCGGCTTTGCAGGCGCCTCGAATTGTATCTCCTTCGCATCAATAAGGTCTTGCACCTTATTCTTCAATGCCCAACAGTCATCAGTAGAGTGTCCCGGGCTTTCTGAGTGGTAAGCACAACGAGCATTCGGGTTGTACTTGGGGGATGCAGTATTGGGGAACTTTGGCGCCTCCCTGACAGTTACCAAATTGGTTGCGAGCAACTGTGGCAGGATCTGCGACAAAGTCATGCCTAAGCGGGTGAATTCCCTCCGGGGTCTTTCAGCTTTCTGAGAATTGTTTGGCCGGGGAGCGGCAGCAGGCTTAGCAATCATGACCGCACTGACAGATTGGTGGTGTTCATTTCTTTCTGATCTTCTAGACCCATATACGGCACTAGACTCCTTTTTGAAGGGTTTCTTGTCCGAACTAGATGATGATGCAGCCTTTGCAATCTTCCCAGACTTCAACCCAGCTTCAATCCTTTCTCCAGTCAAGATCAAATCAGTGAAACCAGCAGAAGAATTCCCAATGAGATGGTTAAAGAATGGCCCAGATAGGGTCCCCAAGAACATGTCAACCAACTCCCGATCAGTCAATGGTGGCTGCACCCTGCCAGCCAGGTCTCTCCACTTCTGAGCGTACTCCTTAAAACCTTCGCTTGCGCCTAACGCCATACCCTGGAGTTGGGTACGTGTGGGGGCAAGGTCGGCATTATACTGATACTGCTTGTAGAAAGCAGTAGCCAGCTCCTCCCAGTTATGAACTTTGGTCCCATCCAGCTGATAGAACCATTCGAGATGAGTCCCTGAAAGACTCTCCTGGAAGAAGTGGATCCATAGATTCTTGTCCGCAGAGTACGGCTGAATTTTTCGAACATAGGACCTTAAATGCAGCTTGGGACAAGATGCCCCGTCATACTTGGAGAAAGTGGGAGCTTTGAATTTGTGCGGGATAATCACACCAGTCGACAAACCCAGATCTCCGAAATCCAGCCCAGGTGCCTGTTGCACCTCCATAGCCTTCAACCTGTCCTCCAGTTGTTTGTATCTGTTGTCTTCAGGAGGGTACTGCTCTTCATCAAAATCCGTCTCGTTGTCGGAGACCACTGGAGTAGGAACCTTGACTTCTACCTGAGAAGGACTCCTACCAACAGAAGAACCAGCCTCTTCATGGTGCAGAGTATTACCCAACCTTCGGCCCGAGCTGAACATAACAGTTCTTCTTTTCTTCTTCTTCTCCTTCTTTAGGAGCATAGTCTTCAGTTCTTCTTGGCCTTTAGCTAGACCCATGATTAGTTCTTGAAACTGCGCATTCTGCGCCTGGAGAGCCTTGATTGATGTCTCTGTTGATTCAGATCCGGGATTCATGATGCTGAAATAAACAGCGAAGAACTGTAAGCAACCTGAAAAGGGAAAAACCTGCTATGCACATGATGTATGAAATGCGTATGCAATGCATTCAAGGGTTCGAAAGTTCAAATTTGTTGTAGACAAGAAAAGAACACACGTTATCATTAAAGAAATCATTGTTTAATACATCAAGGCCTCATGGGCAAAAAGTACAAAAATCAAATCAATCCCAAAATACACTGCGCATCCTCTTCGGAGCTATGTAGGTGTTGAGGTTCCTCTCCTCATGCAACAGACGGGTGAGCTCCAAGACTTTCTTTTCACTGGCGTGCAGACTAGTCTCAAGAGAATTCCTTTCCTCCTTAAGCTGGATCCAGCTCTTCTGCATCTCTTCCCAGGATGTGGGCATATCAGGGTGCTGAATAACATGAGACACTTCCCCTTCCAAGACAGGCTCTTTGATTACTGGAAGCATGTGAGGATAAGGCATCACTAACTTCTGAGAGCGGGCGCGTACCCATTTGAGATAAGGCTCCAACAGGATGGAGTTCCGGTGCCCCAGTGTCTTGCTGTCTATCCTACTAGGCATCCTCCAGGCTCTGATAAATCTCTGACGAAGTCCTTGAGTATCATTGTTGAAGTCAAAAACTATGTCGGGAATTAGCATGTCATGAGGACCGTCCCTCCGAGCATAACCAAACTGTCTCCAAGCCAGGCACGGGCTATAAGTAATACCTCCTCTGATTCCAAGTAAAGGAACATTAGGGTACTCCCCACAACGATCAATGATGGTGACATCTCCTCTGGACCTAGGACACCAATGTATGTCTGCATGCGTAAGAGTCATCAACCGTTGTGACCATCTCAAACCCCGCTTATTCTTCAAGACTGATTGGGGAAGGTGCGAAATAAACCACCTTCCCAGGAGAGGAGTGCAACACATAAGGACACCTCTTTTTCTCATGGTTCGAGTGTAACATGAGTGAAGGATGTCCCCCAGCAACGTAGGTATAGGATTCCTGGACATAAAGATCTGAACGGCACTGATATCAATGAGCTGATCTGGATTAGGGAACAACACCAAACCATAAACAAGGAGGGCCACAACCTCCTCAAAAGCTTGCAAGTCAAGGGAGTTCCAACATTCATGGGCCTTCTCAAACAGAAACCTGGCTAAGAACCCTTTGATACCGCTTCTAACTTCCCAATGTCCCTTGAGGTCAGATGACTGTAGGTGTAAGGCTTTAGCAATCTCTTCCAGCTTAGGTTCCTTTTATGTACCGTTGAAGGGTAGCTGATCAAGGATAGGGATCTTCAGGAGCCGGGAGAACTCCTCCAATGTAGGTACCAACTGATAGTCCAAGAAGGTAAAGCAGTGATGCAGAGGGTCAAAGAATTGGAACAAGACCTTTATCATATCTTCCTCAATGTTGGTGTTGACCAAGCTGATGAGGCTTCCATGCCTGTCACTGAATGAAGAGTTCTCGGGAATCCTGGATATAAGCTCCTTAAGCTGAGGAGGGATCCTTACAAGATTGACCTGAATTGTCTTTCTACGAGCAGTTTCCATGTCCTACAAAACAAGAACAAAGATGAAAATTCGAACCCCTGAAATGGTTAGTCAATGCATATGATGCTGGATGATGTCATGATGCTATGATTAAACACACCACAGATATTTACAAAGACAAACATGTAAGGCACACAAGGCACACAAGACAAGCCCTTAAGGTTTAAGGCCAGCATGGGGTCTGGGTAGTACCCTCTTGAAGTTGGTGGGTTCATACCTGTCCTAATCAAAGTAACCGGGTTCTAAGGTTCCCAATATCACGGGATTGCTTTCATTGTTCATGGTTTCGATTTAGCCACTGAACTGGCGACCGAAATATTCCAGGAAAGCAACCCTCAATTGAGTGTAGTATCGAGTATCAACCAACCTCGGACTGCACCAAAGTCAGTTATCTCACTACCCTAAAGAGGCCAAGATTGTTCAATTAAGGTTCCTAAGGTCTGTTGATGCTTCACGACACCACGCGGAGGCCCCGTACTCTCCTTGACTGAACTCAAGGGTTACCGGTACACACCAAAGTGCCACATCAACGTAGCAGACTGTTTCAACCGTGTCGGTATACCCCGCACAGTTCCCTCACAGCCTTGTTGCTACTTTCTAAGAAGGTATTCCCCAGATCCGGGTTAGGATCTATAGAACTCCCAAGCAACCCACAATTTAAAGCACACAAGGAAAACAATTGAAAACATAGTTATAAGCTAGCCCTAAGGTACACCTCACTTTAAGTTCTTCCCCAGCAGAGTCGCCAGTTCTGTGATCGGTGGATCTGGAACTGACTGTTTAACGCTGGTTCGCGAAATGTCGCGGAAGCAAGAGTCGCCACCGTCTTTTATTTTCTCCAAATGGAAAGGACAAAAGCACAGAAAAATTCCTTAAAGAGATTGCTCTCGGTTCGGGAGGTAGGTTATAGAAAGGGAAGGTGTTAGCACCCTTTCTATCCATGGTTATCCATGGGCTCTTAGATACTTGCTCATTTGTGTTTTCAAAAATGGTTTGTTTGCTTTTCAACTGTGGGTTTTAAAAAGTTCCTTTGAAAATTCCAGTTCGACTCTTGTATCGGTCCTCAAGAGTGTTTGAAAAATTGCTTTCGGAAGCCTTTTGAAAATGTGTTGGTGTGAAAAGTATTTTTGAATTTGTTTTGACATTAGAGCAAGTATCTAGAGTCGTCTACCTACCCTAAGGAATTCGTCTGTGTAAATGTCCTTTAAAGTAGTGCCATCCCACCATTGAGAGGTAGGTAGCACCACCGTTGGAGGTGTTCGGGTCAATTCGAGGTTCGGGACATGGTGATCACCAGAGCAATGGGAAGACACCTTAGAAGCTACCCTCATGCCAGGTTCCCGGATCATGAGGACTTACTAAGACGTCCTCTACTCGACGACCACCTTTCGAAAGGCAACAGTGAGGCGTACCCTAGGGGTGGTGTGTGCGAATTGTGTGTCGTGTTTCAGTTATTTGTCTTGTCATGTTTGTTGTGATCTACGCTTGATTTTAATTAGGACATTCATTCTTGCATGCTTTTTAACAGTTATAAGTTGCGGGAAAATAAATCTAAGGCTATTACAAAGGCGCGGGTCCACATCGCCAAAATAAACCGGACCCGATTTGACAGAAAATAAATAAAGCGATAAAATAAAAGTGCAAGAAATTTAAATTACAATGCTTTGGGACAATTACATAATTATAATAAGTGATATAAAATAAATGCGCAAAATTAATAATTAAAAGCGACGGGCGTTGGACCTTTTTTGCAAAAATAATTAAATTAATGAATTAAAATAAAAAATTAAAAATTAAATGTTTTTGGTATTTTTGTGTTTTTTAAGATTTAAAAGAAAAAGGAGTTAATTGAAATTAAAAAAGTGGAGGTAAAACCCTAATTCTAATTATTTGTTAACTATTAAGAAAATATTGAAATTTGACTAATTTAACCTAAATTAATTTTTATATACAATTTACTCATGAAAATAATAAATAAAATAAGCAATATTATTACAAAAAAGGGAAAATTAAAAAAAGATTAAGATCAACAATTAAACCTAAATTCTATATTTTTTATATTTTGTTATGAAAAGAATTAAAGTTAAAAAAACCTAATTATACTAAATTCAATTACACAATTTATTCATGAAAATAAAATAATTAAAATAAAATATTTATTACATTTTTATCTTTTTCTGGATTTTTATGATGTTTTTTATATTTTGTAAAAAAGAGAAAATTAATTAATTAAAGCAATAAAAATAAATAACACAATAATTAAAATAATAAAAAGAAAAGAAAAGCAAACCAGGGGGGGTTCAGGCCCCAGATGGAGGTGTTGGCCCAAGAACATTGGCCCATTAAACCAGAGATTTGTTGACTTTTCCAGCTTGGGTGCCAGCGTATTGACTTGCCTTATAGTGGACCTTCAATATCAGCCCTTGATCTGGGACCATTAGGCATGTGCACGCTTGGATGAGGGTGGAATATGGTGTACCTGGATGTTAGCATAGCATAGGATTCTATTTTGAAAAATAATATGGAATTTTGCCAGACCTGGGACTTGAACCCAGGTCTTTGATGTTACATGCACAACGTGTTACCACTGAGCCAAGCGCTTGTCATTTAATATAGAATAACGCGTAAACATAATAAATAAAACATAGTGTTAGTGGATGGAAAACGCGCGAAATTCGAATGGACCTATCACCAATTGACACGATGCCTTCGTCTTCCTCACCCTGTAAAACAAAACACTATGGGAACGGTTTTCGTAGCGTTGCAAAAAGGTGTCTATTGAAAAATAGCGATTAGAACCATGGGCTTCATAAATTGTTCGCGAGATATGTTTCTTGTTCATGGGAACACGCTGATTGCAATGGTCTTAACCTCAACTCCTAATTTTGCTTCAGTGTAAAAACCCTAATTTGGAAAACCTGCAAACCTAAAAAACGCGCATGGTGGATTCACGTATGGCTAATGAAAATGCAATCAAACATATCAGTTAGCTTAGAAACATCATTGTGATCATGAATACATAAATAAAAATGCACAAATATGCTTAAATCATGCTATACGATTTCAGAATTTTTGAGGCACAGTTTGACTTAGGGGTACCAATTCAGGGTGTTTTGGTTGATGTTAATGATTGAGAAACGTCCAGTGGTGCTTCAGGATGCTAATGGAATGAAAGTTGATGCTTGAATCGACCTGGAGACTAGTTTTCAGTTTTGTGTTTTTTTGGAAAAAAGTCAATTTGCCAAAGGTTCTTGGGGCGCAGCTTGCAGTCTCTAGGCATTAGGTTTCTGTTCTAGTACTTGTATGGAACGATTTAGGTCAAAAAGATTGAATAAAATCCATGGCCATAATGGTTTTTGAAGATTTGATTTCAATGATCTTTTCATATCTTTTTTCTCATGTATTTTGTACCAAATCTGATCAATTAGCACCAAAACTTGCCTAATTAAGAAGTGCACGAAATATTGACCTTGGAATGTGCATAAAAAGATTTTTTTAGGTTAGGTTTATATTTTTCATGTATTAAAATAATTTAAATGAATTAATATTAATATAAATTCAAATAAATAATTAAAAAATATGAAAATACTTCCCTTTGGGCCTAAAGGTCGTGCATAGGCTTGGCATGAAGAAACTTGGAAGAAAAATGGGCCCATTTGCATTTTTAGGCCTTTTGCATCAATGTTGACTTTTCAAAATTCCCAAAAATTTCCCAACTTCCACAAGGCATATCTTGCTCAATTTTTAAGCTTTTCACATGTTCTTGGACATTTTGGAAAGGTCTTTGAGTCCTTTAACCAATGCCTTTGGTCCCATGTCATTTTGATTTACCAATCTCAAGTTATGGCCTTTGACTTAAAGTCACTTTTTGTTGACTTTTGAAAATGACCTATAATGTTGAAATTGATAACTTTTTGTGAGAGCATTTCTTGGACTTGGAACATGAAGATGAATTGTAGGAAATGTCTTTCTCTTCAAACTGAGCTTTGGATGGAATTTTTCTGATAATCCATGTGAAAGTTATGCCCTGGTCAATTTCAGTTGACTTTTTCAGCTGTCCAAATATAGTAACTTTTGCATCTTTGATGATTTCTGAGCCAAATTTTGAGAATCATGATCAAGCATTGATCAAATGATGTTTGTGGCTTCAAAATGATATGTTGACCAAAAATTTGAACTTTTGACTGTCAAATGACCATTTTGCCCCTACAGTTGACTGTAGTGCAATCTAGGGTTTTGACTGTGCAATCTTGAGCTGAATGCCTTGAAACTTGATATGAGGATACTTGACCATCTTTGTAAGCATATGAGACTTGATTGGGCCATTGAAAACTTCCTTTTCTTGATCAGAACTCAAACCCTAGTTTTGACTGTATAGGAGACAGTTGAACTGCACAACCCTTGGGGAATTTTGTGACCTTGACTTTGACAATTCTTGATGAATATGGGAGGGCAAATTTTGGGGTACAACACATGGTTCCAATGCAAAGTACAACTCCTCTAGATTGGTTGACACCTTTTATAGGTGTTTCTTCTGATGTTGGTGTGGAGTGTGGGTAGAGGGAACCACTACAAAGCTCAATGCATTGACTTTGTGCAAAAAGTCTGGTTTTCTAAAATGGCAATTGTGGTTTTCTCCTATAAATGGAAAAATGGTTTGGACAATACTTCAAACACTTGGATAATAGCTCAAAAATTCGTGTAATCTTCATATTATGGATATATTTAGAGATTTCATGGCCTGCAAAGTAAGATTACATGGTATGTGTTGTACCCCAAAATTTTCCCTCTCATTTCTCAAGAAATTTCCTCACAAGGATTTTCAAAAGTTCAAATTTGCACAAGTACAATTGGGCTTTCAAACATAAAATCAAAAAAAGAGCATGCCTGCTTCGATTTCACATCCTTCGATTAGGCTTTTGACCTGTTTTGATGCATGCTTGGCTTAGATTCTTCGATTGAGCAATTACCCCTTTCCTGCATTCTTCGATTCACAAAGCAAGGGGGCTCCCACCATGTTAGCATACACAAGGAAAAAGCTTCCCTATGGCTAGCATTCATATTAGCATCCACAGGGCATTAGCTATCTTCATGCTAGCTTTGACTGGGAAATGTCTCTCTTTGAAATAATTTTCCTTCAATTCATAAGGGCAACGCCTATCTTTATACAAGCCTTGTTTGGGCATTTAGGTCTCCTACATGCAAGCTTCAATTGCACCATTGGCCTTACATGTTTTCTTGATTCACAATGCAATGGTTACCTGTATACCTGCTTTGATTGAGCAAGGGCCTCTGCAGGTTCGTCTTGATGACTGTCTGCATGCAAGCTTGATTCCTTCTTCTATTGGGCATTTGATTTCTTTTGAGCAAGCTTGATTCCTGCTTCGATTGGGTAGTATCTCCCTTGGAAAGTTTGTTTCGACACACATAGTTTCTACACTATGGTGGCCCATTCGAAGGACATGTAAGACATACATGGATGTCCCAGTCGAAGTACATATTTGGAGGCCCATTCGAAGGACATATTTGGTGGCCCATCCAAAGAAAATGAATTTGTTGCATTCAAGGAACATACAAAAGGTCCATTCGAAGAACACAATTAATGTTTGGTCTCTTGATGAGTCTAATCGAAAGTTTGCTGACCAAAGTCCAAAGCGCTGCAAGTCCAAGCCTGATGCCCTGGCCACAACACTCCAAAACTGCTGCACAACAGTTCTGCTACATTGCTCCTATATTTGCACCAATTTGGCATACAAATAGTGCACCTCGAAAGCTACAAAAACAAACTCAATTTGTTCAAATTCTTTTGTTTTCCCTCCCAAATCTCAGAAGACTTCATCTATAAATAAGATGTTCCATAACACATCTTAGGGGGGCTGGACAACACATCCAGAGGGATTTGGTAGCTGGAAAAACATTGATTGTGTGATAATCATCAAACACTTAACACACTCTTAAACCCAGAATCAAAATACCACACCCTTGTTTCTGTTCCTTTCGAATCCAACACTAGAAACACAACACCTGTTTCTTTTCCCTTTCGAATTCAGGAGCAACCCCACACTTTTTTCTTTTTTCTGAATCCAGCAAAAGAAACACCACACTTGTTCCTTTTCTTTCAAAACCAGAAACCAACAAACACAACTGCACTCTTCTTGGACTTCGAATCTAGTCAAAGAAAAACCACACTTATTTCTTTCCTTCGAATCCAGGAGCACCCAGGGCAGCAACTCACGTTCCAACACATACATTCCAGCTTTAAGCAAGGTAAGTCACTCTGACCTTAACCCTTTCGTTTCAAGCATGTAAATGATATTTGTTTACTTTTCGTTTCTGCACGTTTTTGTTTGTCCTTCTTGTCCAAATATATATTAGAAATAACCTGTACAGACTAAAAATAAATAAAACAAAGAAAAATTTATTGAATCGAAGCCTTAGGCTTCGCCCCTGGCTGCTTCACAATTGCAAACAGAACAAAGAGTATGGTGTGAATTGAAGCCTTAGGCTTCGCCATGCTGACTTCCAGGCACCAATTGAAGGAAGGAAAAAGGGTGTAATCAAAGGGCATGCTAATACTGATTCCCAGCCCCAATCGAAAGAAGCAAAAGAAGGGTGAATCGAAGGAGCCTACTTCCTGGATCGAAGGACTCACTTTTTCTCTCTTTTTATGTTATTTATGCTTTTCTTTATATTTGCTTGCTATTCAATATGGTTGTAATAGTGTAGGATATTTATTCTCTGCTTTTTTATTGCTTTATACAAATGTTAGTAATTAGGATGTATGGAAAGATAAAACCAACAAGTAGACCACCCTAATCAAAGACTAAATGAATGCAATCAAACAAACTTTGCATACATGCACCTCTAGGATAATATCACTTATTGCCTCGGAAAATAGTCATGTCCCTCGAATATGGACGTTTTAGCAAAGACCCTCGATAAAATATCGTAGTCCCTCAATGTCCCTCGTTGTTGCCTTTGGTAAACGATCTAGTCCCTATATAAAAATTGCTAAAACATCCCATAGGTTGCCTTCTATGATTATCCAAACGACCCACGCCCGTCCCTTCACATCCAATGATGGGGAGTCTTATCAATCAATGGTAAGATAGCAACATATAAAGGAGGAGGAAAAGAACAAAGACCTTTTGAGTAGGTAGGATGCTCATAGTTTCTTGCTTGCTCACAACAAAAAAAAACCATTTTCACACCAACACTTTCAATTGAAACATTTTCAAAAGTTAAAACACTTTGTACACATTCTTATAGAGAAGAGAATCATTACAAAGACACTTTTCAAAAAAACTTTCAAAAACACCTTCAACAAACACCTCTTTGAACTATTTTCAAAACCGACACTTTGTACGCCTTCTTATAGAGATGAGAATCATTACAAAGAAGTTTTCAAAGAGACTGGGGATAAAAGAGATGGAAAATCTTTCGAGGTGCTGTCTCACCAAGTTTTCAATACGGATGCCAACTCGTCTGGGGAGGATAATATTAACTGATGTCTGGTCCGGTTTCATATTTCGTAGCACCTCTTTGGGGATAGTGGTCTGGACTACCCTTTGCTGAAGATAGAAGTTTTGTCAGTGATTTGTAGTAGTCAAAGTCATAGACTCAAGCTAGGGAGACTATATATTGTTTAGGAAATAAACCCTGTTGGGGAAATAAACCCTGTTGGAGAAACATTCTATTGAGGAATATGCTCTGCTGAGGGATATGCTTTACTGAAGAATTTTACCGTGTTGGAGAAATAAGCTCTGTTGGGGGAGAGAATTTCTGTGAACTGTGCTGATGATATACCCTCTGATGAGTATTGGGACTCCATAGGTTGACAACATTACTGGGAAAAAAGCATACTCCTTTTCCTGTTATGGGATCTGCTGGTAAGTATGATTAGGGTATTTCAGACATGCGAGGAATGTGTCGAGTATTGTGAAGATGACTCCGCGGGGGACAATCTTATGGGAGCTGCTCTGTGGGGATTACAGACGACTTGAATGTTATTGCGTCTCCTGGAGTCTTGAGTAAATGCTTATTCATGTTTTTACGCATATATTTTCTAACAATAATCATATTCATATGCATATGTTCATTCAATTTAGTGATTGGACGTCTTTGCAAACAAAATAGAAAAAGTAAAACAAAATTTAAATTTTGAAATTGTGTTTATATTGATAGTTTTCCTATAAACAGGTGATTATTGTACAAAGAGACAAAAATTATAGTAAGAGGAAATTGTCATGAAATGAAAGGAGTACAAAATATATAGCTATGTGCAAATGATCCCGTCAGGTTTCAACTATGCTATTGCCCCTATGTCTTTGAGCATCTCATCCCTTGCTGTCGGAAGAAGTTGACTGAATCGATTTGTACCATTTGAACTCACTGTTGGTAATAATGCTGGTTGTGAGTGATCCAACGGGACATAGTCGTACGCTTTAAACCTTAACTTTTGCCTGGACCACCCTTTCGGGTTTTCAGTCCACTGGGATACCCTTTTTTCCCCAATCTGCCTTTTCAGTTTTTCAACTTGCCGGGTGTACATTATTTTATATATATATCCCTAGTTTTTTCCCGAACCCTTAAGGTTCGCCGGGATGCCCTTATTTTTGCCTAGGCCAATCAACCTAGCAGGTCGATTTTTATGCATAGTATATTTTAACTATGTCCGTGTTAACAGGGTGTGGAAGATCTTCACTGTCCATGGTGGTAAGTATCATAGCGCCGCCCGAAAATATCTTCTTGATCACAAATGGCCCTTCGTAGGTGGGAGTCCATTTTCCCATAGGATCACCCTGCGGTAGGATAATGCGCTTTATTACCAAGTCACTAGCCTGATATGCTCGATGCTTGATTTTTTTTGTTGAAGGCTTTGATCATACACTTCTGATACATCTGACCGTGACAAACAGCTACAAGCCTCTTCTCGTCAATCAAATTCAACTGATCCAGCCTAGTCTGAATCCATTCGTCTTCGTCTAAGTACGCATATCTCATAATTCTCAAGGAAGGAATCTGAACTTTGACAGGTGTTGTACCCCAAAATTTTCTCTCTCATTTTATTCAAGACATACTCATAGAGGTCCTCAATTTCTCAAGGTTGACCAAGAATTGGCCAGACAAATTCTCCTTCTAAGCAATGGACTTCCAACTAGGGTTTCACATTCCACCAAGAAGTTTGGGTTTCAAATGCTTCAAGTTATTTCCATGGTCCCTAATATGTCCTCAAGAATGTCCATGCCAATTTTCACGCCTTGCACTACAAGCTTGCTCGGTCAATTGCTTAAATGCTTTAAAATCAACTATACTAGGTCAAAAGTCAAATGTGGCCAATATACAGTTAAACTTCAAGATTTTTGGTCAAAATCAACATTTTGAAGTGATATACATCATTTGATCAATGGTTGATCATGATTCCTCAAAGAGTGCTCTTAATTTATAAAAAGTCAAGAATTTCTAAATTAGGGTTTCTATAGGAAAAGTCAACTGAACTTTGACCAGGCATAACTTTCACATGCTTCATCCATTTTACCCCAACCAAATCCTATTATGAATAAAATTCCATTCCCTATAACTTCTCTTTTGACCTCAAGTTCAAGAACTTATCATTTGGAAGATATAAGCTCATACATTACAAGTCACTTTCAGAAAGTCAACAAAAGACACTTTTTTCCAAGACTATTTACATCGAGATAAAGTCTCCAAATGCAAAATTGATCAAAATATATATTGAAGAGGGCATCTTGGGATTTCCAAAAAGTCAATGATCATATTTAATGGATAAAAATTGAGCAAGTTATGGCTTGAACAAGTTGGGCAATTTTCAAGAAATGTATGAAGTCAACTGTGGGTAAAATCATTTTTTTCAAGCTAGTGAACCTAATTTTTAGGGCCCAAACATGTTCAAGACATACCTAAGGACCTCTAAACCTATCCATGCAATATTGGGATTTTTCTTTTTATTTATTTGTATTTTTATACATTTAAATATGAATTAAGTCAAAATACAATAAAAGATATTGGAGCAAGGCGTGTGGACTTTTGTCTTGATCAGACTTGAGGCCCATGAAGCTCCTGACAAGTTAGAAAATTGCATGGGATGCATACATGGAAACAAATCTTCAAATAATGAAAGATTTTCAATTATTTTTGGATCAAAATCAAACCATGTTTGCACAAGATTTTTGGCTATATTTGTTGACCTAATCTCACTCTCATATATACACAACACATCCATTCATCAAGCAGATAAGAGGGCTGCTTCCAAACCCCAAGAAAAAAATTTACAAAGTTTTAAGAAAGTGTGAAAACTGTTTCATATGATCCATGCCTCCTCGATCCAAAAGAAGCATTCCATCCTCCTCCTAAAGGTTACAGGAGCCATTCTCAGTCCTTAGGAAAGCCCAACACACGCAAGAACTCCCTCACACTATCCCTCTGATTGGTAACCTTTCTCTGATCTCAAACTTTTAAAATATGTCATTTAAGTCCATATTATGCATGTATTCATGTTACTGGTGATTTTTATATTTGAATTAACATAATACATGCGAGTTAAAACACAGGGATGATATCATGCCATTGTTAGGGAACGATCTGAACTTTCTTTCGAAATGCATGATTCACAGCAATTCAGGCCAAGATAACCTCAAATTTGGAATAAGGGGGGAATTTTAAGGGAACCAGGGTAGGTTTTAATTCTTGACATTTGTTATTTTTTCAGGTTAGGTTTTGAGCCCACCAGAGAAGACAACCAGAGAGTTGACTCCGGTGGGCTGACTCCGTTTGCCCAAACGTCACACTCCTATTGGTCCATTCAGTCACAACGCGCGTGTTTTTATTCAAATATATTTTTGACTTTGTTTCACATATATTGTTATTTTGTTGTTTGTATCAACGAATGACAGGTTGGCTGAGTGGTAAGACAAACGTGTGCAATGGGAAAGGACCTGGTTTCGATACCCAGGTCTGAATTTTATTTTATCTAACATTTTGTATTGCAGATCTAGTGTTTCCAAACACCACACGTGCACCATACATCATCTAGCCATCACCATAAGATTCCAGCTAATCTGGATCCAAGCGCCCCAAACACGTAGTCTCACCATGGATTCTCTAGACGCCCCCTCACCAGATCCAATGCAGCTTGGGCTCCCCTTTGGTTTGGGCCTAGCAGATTACAATTCACACCCCTCAATTTGTTTTGACACCAGGCCCATTCTTATTTCTTTTGTTTTGATTCATTTTGTTATTTCTTTTAACTTTTTTTATTTAATCAGAAAAACAAATATAAAAATCACAAGAAAATAAATCTAGGATTTTCTTAAATAAATTTAATTTAATTTAATTAATTAATTATCTTAACCTATTTTTTTGTAAATTAAAATTAATTATAACTTAGATTAATTTTAACTTATTTCAATTCTTTTATAAATATAAAATGCAAAAAAACATAGAATTAGTTTCCCTATTTTAATTTCAATTTTCATTAATCATTAATATTTTTCTTTAAGTTTAGATCTAGAGTTATTAATTTTTTTTAATTCAAACCTTTTATTAAAATAAAACAACAAAAATATTTTCTTTTACTTTGAAATATTTTAGGGTTTTAGACTCCTTTCCAATTCACACGCGTCTACGATTTTAGCATTATTACTTTTATTTTATTATCAATGTATCTTCCCATGGATTGTAATAGACTAATTAGGTTTATTTTTATTTTTTGTTCCCCCATTTTTGGATTTGTAAATTCCCCCTCCCCGAAGCCATATAATAGTTAGGTTTTAAATTCCTTACTTTAAATTCATGTATATATATATATATATATATATATATATATATATATATATATATATATATATATATATATATATATATATATATATATATATATATATATATATATATATATATATATATATATATATATATATATATATATATATATATTAACTGTTAGATGTATGCCTAATAAGATTGCATGACAAGAATTAAAAATAAAACGTTAGCAAACCTAACGCAAAGATAAATAACTGAAACACAACACACTCACACATGCGCACCTCTAGAGCACCCCCACTTTGATTGCCTTCGGATTAAAACAGTCACAACTCTCGAAACGTGAGAGATTTTAGTGGCTACCCTCCAGTTTAAATATCACAAAAATGACCCTCTCGACGTTGCCTCTGTATGATCTTAAAACCCTAGGGTAGTTACTAAAGTACCTTTCACAGTTGTCTTTGTGACCGTACGATGACCCTCGATTGTCCCTAAAACATTAGACAATAGGGCTACCTACTCACTAATAGTAGGATAGCATTGTCTAAAGGAAAAGAGGAAAAGAACAAACCTTTTCGAGTAGGTAGATAGTTCTTAGATGCTTTCTCAAATAAAACAATTATCCACACATACACTCTTTTCTAAAACAAATTTTCAAAATCACTTTGTATACATTCTCCACGACACGAGAAAAATTACAAAGTTTGCTGCACTAAGGAGTCTTTTCAAAATAATATTTTTTTCTAACACAAACACAAGGTATTTTTAAATGAGCTAGCATCTAAGAGCCCGTAGATAACTACGGATGGAAAGGGTGATAACACCTTCAATTTCCATAATCTTCCCCCCTTACTCAGAAATAATCTCGAAAGGTCTTTTTCTATTCTTTTCACCCTTTCCTTTGTTGAATAAAAGAAAAGTCGATGGCGACTCTTGCTTACCGCAAAATTTGCGAATACAAAAGCAAAACTAGTATAACAGTCGATTCTACCACCGTATTACAGAACGGGCAACTCTAGTGGGGAACTATAAAATGTGGGGTTACCTTAGAGTTAAATTATTTTAAATTTTCTTTACTTGGGTGTTTTGTATGCTTTATTTTTAAAGGGTTTGTTGGGGTTATTGTTAAAGATCCTATACCCAAATTTGGGGCACTTTTAGGTAAGCAATAATATATCGTGGAGATTGTATGACGTAGATCGATATGGTGGAAGTGATGGTTGCGTTAGTGTGACACATTTGTAGGTACCAGTATCCCTTATGTTAAATCGAGGAGAATACGGGGCCGCTGTGTGGTGTCATAAAGCACTAACTGACCTTAGAACCTTAGTTGAACAAAGTTGGCCATTAGAAAAGTAGTGAGATAGCTGGCTTTGGTATAAAGCTAAGGATTGGTTGAAACTCAATACTACACTCATTGAGATTGGACTTTTGAGATATTTCGGCCGCAAGAATAGATCGCCTGAGCTGAGACAATGCCTGATAAAGAAAGATCAGTGATATTGAGACTCCTTAGAACCTGGTTACTTTTCTAGGACATGTTAAACCAACTAAACCTCAAGAGGGTACTTACTTAAAAACCCCATGCAAGCCTAAACCTAAGATCTTTTGTGTTTTTCTTGTATGTGATTAAATTGTTCAAACATAACATCATGCATCATAACATCCATTTTCATTACACTAACCATTTTAAGGACCAAGAAATTTATCTTTGTTCTATTTTACAGATCATGGCTTCTGATCATAGAAATTATTGTACCCTAATTTTTTTCCCTTAGATCCCTTCATCATACCATATTGATTCAATCACAACAAGATCACATTAGGGTTCTTGGTTCTCCTCCCTACCTTTAGATTTTCTCTTTGGGAAATCACCAAGCACCTTGACTTGTTTTCTTTTATGATCAAGAATATTTTGTCTTGATTTTTCCTTTTAATTAATAAAATGCAATGTTGGTTTGTCTTGCTTGTTACTAATGTAGGTAAAGGCAATGAGATTTAGCAAGTTGCTCCATGGGTTCATGAGTTTATTTCCATGCCCTAGGAAATAAAGCTTGAGAAGTACCAACCTCACCATTGAAGGTTTTTTGGAAGGGATGGCATGGAGAGGTTTATTTTGGTTCACTACATTCCCAAGATATCAAGTTTGATTCAAAAGTGCAAGGGATTGATTGAAGAAGTTGTCATGGTTTGACAAAGTCTTGTTCCCATTAATCATAAGTGCATATTTCTCTCAATTATCAAGATATGGAAGTGGTTTTGGTGGCTATGAGTTAACATTTTCATCCTCAACAACTTCTATTTACAAAGTAATTGTGTTGGTACAAGAAGTTTGTTCAAAATTGTCAAAGTTCCTCAAAGCATTTTCTTTATCTAGGAGCTGGGGTTTTGAACTTCAAAGAAGCATATCTTGTTCATCTTTTGGTATTTTTGAGTGATTCCAAATACATCCTTATCTTCAAAGGGTTATCAACAAATCACTCCAAAAGTTTCAAGGAGTTTTCATATAGAAGAAACTTGATGATGAAGAAAGATTACATGTCCTCCAGATGAACCCCCATTTCCCCATGTATGACTTCAAATGATCATAACTTGGTCAATTTTTATCACCTTGAGCCCACTTTTTTTCCATAATTATCTTGAAGATCTGAATTTTATGCTTTCTTTTATGTGCAAAGTGAGAAAATGGATGGAAGTTGCCTTAAGGATACCAAAGATTATAGGTCATTTCATGATTTTTTGCCAACTTCAACAATTCATAACTCTCTCAAATTTTGGATATTTTGAATGATTCAAGTTTAAAAATGTGATTCAAGAGATCTACTTCATGCCATCTTTTTTGGTCAAGAGCAAATTCCAACTGGAAGGCCATGTTTGGATGCAAAACGTTATAGGTCACTTTTGAAGAAAAATTTGAAATATTTCTAAGTATGGAAAGTCAACCTTGTTTCCCCAAATTTTACTCAATGCAACTTTCAGCTCAAGCATCTATTTGATTCCATTCTTTTTCCATTGCAAAGCTTATAACCTCATCTTTCTAAATCATCAAGAATCATGCCTTAAGAACCCTTGAGCTGAGAATGCCATGGTATTGAACTTGGTAACTTAGAACTGAAGTTTCTTCATAAGTCAGAATTTGAAATTCATGTTTTGGCCTCTAAACATAAAATTAGCATGCGTTTGTGATCTAAACATGTTTAGCCAAGTTACCAAAGTGGATTAGAGCCTTAAAACGCAAGGATTGGATGCTTTTTGATGGAAATCAGATCACACTTTGCTCGTGCATTAGGTTCACACGATTTCCCTCCAAACTTCATCATTTCACATGCTTGAACATTCCATTTGATTCCCTATAAATAGAGGGTCACCTCCCATTCATTTCCTCAAGCTTTGAGAGCCAAAAACACTCTGTTAAAACCTCACGCGAACTTCAAATTTTTGAAATCAGTTTCTGAGATTCCAGTCTTTTCTTCCAAAATTCTTTGCACATTCATCTTCCTTAAGCATCATACAAACTCTCCAGCACTTAAACCAAGAAAAACGAGCTATAATCTAAGCTACAGAAGTCCAGTTTCAGAGCTTCTTTCTTGAACTTCGAAAAGGTAGAATTCTCCACCATTTGGATCCAAATAAAGCACTAACTTGTTCTACTCCTTCTCTTGATTCTAGTGCTTCTTACAATTTTTAAATCCATTGAGAATTAAGAGAGAAATCTCAAATTGAAAGTGCTCGCTATTTTCTGGGTTTTTGATTCATATCTCTTTGTATATTTATATAAATTTGGCGCGATGGTGGTGTTAGGATCGTCTTGAAGAGACGAATCCAATGATACTGGTCTAGGATCCTAACTTTACCGTTTGAAAGATCTCACAAAATCTCCATTGTAGGGTGGCTGGAGGTTGAAGATGATGACATGTCTCGTCTCAGCCAATGATAGCGTGCCAAACGTTTTAATTTCATTGGTTGCCTTTTTTTCTGATTCCCGACGCATCTTACTAAGGTCCATATCAAGCACAGTGCGTCTGGTCCATTGGATTAGCTTACTAACGCGTTTTGATTATGATGTGATGGCCCATATCTTTTTGGTTTTATTCTATTTTCTGATTTTATATTTTAATTGATTTAATTTTCAAAAATTCATAACTCTTTTATTTTTATCCAAAAATTATGAAAAAATTCACAAAAATACTTTGAATTATTTCTGATCTCATGAATATTTTTTCATATTTTTATTTTGACAATTGATATTTTTTATATTTTTTGCATTGTTTACTTTGTTTTAATTACCTTAAAAATTCTCCCTGAAGTTTCTTAATTCTAAAAAAATTTCATAAATATCATTTTGCATATTTCTGACTTTATGAAAATTTTTATGGGATTTTATATTGATGTTTACTATTTTTGATATATTTTCTATTTGTTTGAACAATTTTAATTAGTTTTAAAATAGTTTCCGACTTTTAAAAATTTCCAAAAATTTTATAAAAATATTGGAGTCCTTTCCTGATTTTTCTATGGTCTTACTTAATTTTTTTGATTAATTTGAATATAGTTGATATTTTTCTTTCTTATTTCCATTTTAAAACATTTTTAAAACCTTTTTTTAATGTATATATTAAATGCAATATTATTTTGTGATTATTTTCTGGCTGAACTTGGGTTGAGTTTTGATCTTGAACTTTATTAACATCATTGGATCCATGGTGTTGAGTCTAACTCCATAAAAATGGATGAATGATTTTAATAATAGTTTGAGTTAAATTTAATTCAAATGTGGTTTGTATATTCTTTCCCATCCCTCTTTATCTTGTCTGTTTCTTATTTCACTAAGTGTTATTGGAGCATGATCTCTATATCATGTTTCAAAACAAATGGTGCATAAATTGCTATTTACCGACCTCAAAATAGGTGCGACTTCTATATAAGTCTACTTACGATTGCTTAACACAACGCCAAATTTTTACCTATTCAAATAAATGATCATTCGTGGCCCAAACCTATGTTTGCAAGCCCAAGTATGTTAATTTGATCCCTTTGATCCAATAACCTTGAGATTTATTGTGTGGAGGCTTTGGTTCTACCAATCCTCTAATGGATCTACAACACTTTTGGTCAACGCGGTTCACTTAAACATCGTTGATCATTAAATGGTACTTTTGAGGATTCCAAATGGATAATATACTTGACAAAAAGAAAATGCAACTTGTTGTATGGAGGCTTTGGTTGTACCCATCCTCTAATGAGTTCCAAATGCAAGTTTCAAGATGGTCATCCAACTAACCACTAATTATTAATATTTTTTTTACTTTATGCCCTTTTATTTGTTATTTTTCATTTTTATGCTTTATGTACCATTTACTTTAAGCATTACATTTCATGTCATTTTTATTTTGCTCACTTGAGCCTTTTCTTTTCTCTTCTAAGACACCTAATAATCAACATGAACCATAAAAACCTTTAAAATACTCGGACTATTTGGTTACTATCCTTGGCATTATGGAGTATTGGACTTCTTAGACTTAGGAATAGAAACTTTGGCCTATATTGGAGACCTTGTGACCTTAATTGATATTTTGCCTGTAGTTCTTGAGGTTTACCTCAAGATATTGGGTTGTTTGTTTGTTTTGTGTGCAGGTTATTGTGATTACATACTTTGTTTGTAATCTGGAATTCACCCGTATACAGTCGTTACTCTGCCTAATTTTTGTGAAGACTTAATACACTTGAAGTTTGGTTCTCATAAGAGGTCTAGTATCTTTACTTGATTGGTTTTAATCCAAATAATGGGAATTCTATCTTGACTCATAATGTCAAGTATTGACTTCTTGTTGGTTAGATGGTTCTTACCCCTAGCTTTTACCTTATGCTTTAGGATAGTCTTTTCTTCTCCTCCCATCTTCTTTAATTTCAAAATATTCTCCCTCCTTTTGAAAAACTCTTCTTGTTATTTTTTTAAAACTTGAACATTTTTCATAATAAACTTGGACTTAGGTCCATGCATTTTCAAAACATCTTTCACAAATAAATTTCAATCAACTTAATAATACCTTGACATTTTTTGTGAGAAGACTAAAAATCAATCAAACTCATTCACCCCATTTTACCATATTGGCTTTCATCTTAAAACTTTTCTCAAAAGATTCGACTCTTGTCAATCCTTGTGGTGATGCAAACAAGTATACTTCTACAATATGTAGCGAAGTCAGATATTTTCCACTTGGGTGTTGAGTGAGGAATTATTGATTTTAAAATCCCAGCCATATCCTTCACTTTGAGATGATTCAAATTCTCCTTTCTCATGATCTTGGGTAGTAAGTATGTTTTCCACACGGACAATGACGACGATGTCTTATATCTTAAAATCAACCAACACACTTGTGTTTTTAAAAATCTTTAAAAGAGGAACTACGTGTACCCTGATCCCCTATTGCAAGAAAAGGTGGTACGTAGGTGTTGTACACCAAAATTTTTCCTCCCATATTCTTCAAGGTTTGTCAAGAATGATCTTCAAATTGTTCAAGATTGCTCAAGAGATTGCACAGTCAAACCATCTCCTAAGACAACTAAAATTAGGGTTTTGGTTCTCTCAAGGAATTTGGGGCTTTAAATTCTTCAACCAAGTCTCATAGGCCTATATACATTCTCAAGCACCTACATGCCAAGTTTCAAGACTCACAGTGTCAATTTGCATAGTCAAAAGCCTCATTTGATCTACAGTCAACTGTAGGGGCAAAATGGTCATTTTACAGTCAAAAGTCGGAATTTTTGGTCAACATCTTATTTTGAGGTCACAATCATCATTTGATCAAGTCTTTATCATGATTCCACAAGAATGGCTCAAAAATCATCAAGATGCAAAAAGTTACTATTTTTGGACAGCGGAAAAGTCAACTGTATCTTGACCAGGGCATAACGTTTTCATGGTTTGTCAGAAAAATTCCATCCAATGCTCATTTTGAAGGGGATGTAAGTTCCTACAATCCATCTTCACACTCCAAGTTCAATAAATGCTCTCACAAGAAGTTATCAATTTCTACATTATAGGTCAAATTCAAAAGTCAACAAAAGTGCATTTTAAGTCAAAGGCCATAACTTGAGATTGGTAAATCCAAATGACATGGGACCAAAGGAATTGGTTAGAGGACTTAAATACCTTTCCAAAATGTCCAAGAACATGGTCATATGATCAAAATTGAGCAAGATATGCATTGGAGAAGTTGGGAAATTTTTATGAATTTGCAAAAGTCAACTTTGCCCAAAACACCTTCTTTTTGCTAATGGGCCTCAAATCTCTTCTTGAAACTTCATCCATGGCCTATGCACGACCCATCAAGCTTAATTGAATTTATTTTCTTATTTTTATAAATTAATTGGATTTTTAATTGATATTAATTCATTTAATTAATTTAAATTGTAGGAAAATAGAAGATTTGATTTTTTCAATCTTTTTGTGAAGCAAATATGGTCAAGATATGCTGGCAATTTCGTGCTCAAAGTCAAAGATGCAAAATCTCCAAAATTGGCAACTTTGTTCAATCATGAAAATCAAAAAGATATGATTTCCAATCAAGGATTCAATCATCAATTCAATGGATTTTTGCTCAAGCTTTTGACCTAATTCCATTCCTCTATATATATGCAAGCAAATCCTAACCTCAAAGACGTGAGAAAGTTGCAGAAAAAAGGCTATAGCATATTGAGAAAATTCAAGAAAATGGCAAACTGACTTTGGCATTCCAGGGCGATTCAAAAGGTTTTATTGATTCTAATACATTGCAGGAGGTCCCAGGGATAATTTGCAATTGAATTCACGTGCTAAAACTCAAGGAATCGATACCTACAGAACCACGGTTTGCATTTTTTTTCCAGAATCGTATTGCTTAATTCATGCATATTTAACACGATTTCTTGATTGTTTTGCATTGCTAGAGGTCATACCAAGCTGGTGGAATGGTTTAATTGAACTGAAATTCCATAAATCACAAGATTCCATAGTTGAATTTTTAGGGTTCATAAGCTTTGAATTGGGGCTTTGCAATCCAGGAACAATTAGGACTAGTGATACATATGGTTGGAATCGTTGAACCAAGACGAACTCAAAGAACCCTTCGCGAAATATTTATATAAACCACAGTGCTAATCGTTATTTTTCCTCGTAGCATATTGTGGGGGTTAAAAACCTCCGCTATCTAATGTTATATTTGCAGCGCAAACGGAGAAGATGACTAGGTGTTAGCCTCCCATTGGTTTATTCAAAAAAAGCGCGCGTTTACTTTGTTATTTACAGCGTTTTAGTTCGTTTCGTATATAATAATTGTCTTTTATTCTAATATCAACTAAAGCAGGATAGTGGAGTGGTTAGCGTGTTGATTTGGAAGCATTGGGACCTGGGTTCAAATCCCAGGTCCCCCAAAACATTTATTTCTTTTCTCTTGACATATTCATATGCAGATTCCAAAGTGATGTCCACCATGCACTTCACATCCCAGCGCGCCAAGTGGCCTCAAACTCAAATCCTGTGGCCTAGATTGGAAGACTAGCGTACTCCCTGGTCAATGCACGTGTGGACGATTAAAAAAGTAAAAGAGGCTTGCAGTATTTGGGCCTGGGAATTTCCAAGAACACCTCCTAATTGGGCCAACACCCCCCTGGTTTATTCTTCTTTTTTATATTTTTTCATTTAATTATTTTACCATTAATTATTATTATTATCACTTAATTAAACAAATTAATTTTTTCATAATAAATCCAGAAAACATAAAAAATAATAATATTTTTATTTATTAAATTTAATTAGTTATTTTGTAAATAAAATACTAACATAATTAATTTAGTCTTTTTAATTAGGTTAATTTCAATATTTTTTGCAATAAATAAAATAAATTAGAATTAGGGTTCTTGACAACTTTTAATCATGTTTCCTTTTTTTTTATATTTCCTTGAGACATTAAAAACCAAAAATATTTCTTTTTATTAATTAATTAGTTTTAGGTTTAATTTAATTAAATGCAAAATAATAAAAACTTCTTTCTTTCTCAAAAAGGGTCAAAACCCTAAGAACTTCTCCGATTCAATTCTTTTCGCGCATATTATTTTTGATCATATTTATGTATTTGCTCCGAGGATGTAATAGCTTTAATTAGGACTCTTTTTATCGCTTTCTTTAATTTCCCGCAATTTACTTTTCAAGGGTTTGTTTTTGGCGATGTAAATACCCGACGCCTTGTAATAGCGTAGATTTATTTTCCGCAACATTTATCTGTTAGATGTATGTTAATTAGGCTATGCATGACAAGACTTATCTCTGAAAATAAAATCAAAACGTAGCTCACCATGACATGTACAAAGATAACATAACTGAAACCTGACACACTCGCACATGCCACTCCTAGGATACGCCTCACTTGGTTGCCTTGACGTGGTCATTTAGTATAGGGTGTTTTAGAGGTCGCCCTCCTGTCTAAAGATCAAAGTTGCCTCGAAACGGTTGCATCAGATAAAAATGATCTAAGACATTAGGGTTACCGCTAAGGCGTCCTACTATTGCTTTGGTGACCACATGTCCCTAAAATCGAATTGACCCGAAAAACTCCAACGACGGTGCTACCTACTTCTCAATAGTGCGATAGTACTGTCTAAAGGACATTTACACAGCTTAATTTCCTTTGAGTAGGTAGAGGTTCTCAGGTACTTGCTCTTTCAAAACAAAAATACTTTTCGCACTTACACTTTTCTGACAAAAGTTTTCAAACAAACACTTCATACACTCTTGAGGACAGATACAAGAGTTAAATCGAAGTTTTTCAAACAAACCTTTTCAAAACCCACAAACACAAGAAAAGCAAAACATTTTGAAAACATAATGAGCAAGTACCTAAGAGCCCGTGGATAACCACGGATAGAAAGGGTGCTAATACCTTCCCTTTCTATAATCTACCTCCCGAACCCGAGAAACATCTCGAAAAGGAATTTTGCTGTGTGTTGTACCCCAAAATTTGCCCTCCCATATTCATCAAGAATTGTCAAAGTCAAGGTCACAAAATTCCCCAGGGTTGTGCAGCTCAACTGTCTCCTATACAGTCAAAACTAGGGTTTGAGTTCTGGTCAAGCAAATGAACTTTTCAAAGGCCCAATCAAGTCTCATATGCTTACAAAGATGGTCAAGTATCCTCATGTCAAGTTTCAAGGCATTCAGCTCAAAGTTGCACAGTCAAAACCCTAGATTGCACTACAGTCAACTGTAGGGGCAAAATGGTCATTTGACAGTCCAAAGTTCAAATTTTTGGTCAACATATCATTTTGAAGCCACAAACATCATTTGATCAATGCTTGATCATGATTCTCAAAGTTTGGCTCAGAAATCATCAAAGATGCAAAAGTTGCTATATTTGGACAGTTGAAAAAGTCAACTGAAATTGACCAGGGCATAACTTTCACATGGATTATCAGAAAAATTCCATCCAAAGCTCATTTTGAAGAGAAGGACATTCCCTACAATTCATCTTCATGTTCCAAGTCCAAGAAATGCTCTCACAAAAAGTTATCAATTTCAACATTATAGGTCATTTTCAAAAGTCAACAAAAAGTGACTTTAAGTCAAAGGCCATAACTTGAGATTGCTAAATCAAAATGACATGGGACCAAAGGCATTGGTTAAAGGACTCAAAGACCTTTCCAAAATGTCCAAGAACATGTGAAAAGCTTAAAAATTGACCAAGTTATGCCTTGTGGAAGTTGGGAAATTTTTAGGAATTTTGAAAAGTCAACATTGATGCAAAAGGCCTAAAAATGCAAATGGGCCCATTTTTCTTCCAAATTTCTTCATGCCAAGCCTATGCACGACCACTAGGCCCAAAGGGAAGTATTCTCATATTTTTTAATTATTTATTTGAATTAATATTAATTTATATTCATTTAAATGATTTTAATATATGAAAAATATCAAACTTAACCTAAAAAAATCTTTTCATGCATGTTTATTCTTAATATTTCGTGCATATCTTAAATAGGCAAGATTTGGTGCTAATTGATCATGATTGAACCAAAATGCATGAGAAAAAGATTGGAAAAGATCCATGAAATCAAATATCCAAAAATCATCAAAGCAATGGATTTTATTCAATCTTTTTAACCTAATTGCTTCCATACAAGTATGAGATCACAACCCTAAGCCAAGGAGACTCCAAGCTGCGCCCAAAACAAGCATTGCATATTGAAATTTTTCACAAAAAACTCAAGACTGAAAACTAGCTTTTAGGTCGTTTCAAGCCTCAAGTTTCATTCCAATAGCATCCTGAGACATTCTTGAACCTTTCTCAATCATTAACATCAATTAAAGCACAAAGAATCGTTGGTTAGAACTCAAACTGCAAAGTGAATTTTCTGAAATCGCATAGCACGAATCATACATCTTTTGCATATTTTGTTTATGAATTCTTGTTTCTCATGATGTTCTAAAGCTAACCATACTAATTGATTTCATTTTTGAGCAATACATGCGATTTGGCCATGAACGATATTTAGGGTTGCAGGGTTCTTGATTTGGGGTTTCTCATCCAAGGAACAATTGGGACTTGAGATCATGATCATTGCATTCAGCGTGTTCTTCTGAACAAGACACATACCTCGCGATGGATTTATGTATCAAGGAGGGCTATTCGCTATTTTCTTGAATCCCCCCTAATGCAACGTTTCTAAAACCGTTGCCTCTGTGTTCTATGTTACAGGGGTGGTGAGGAAGAAGATGGCGTGTCAATCAGTGATACGTCCGTTTAAAATTTCGCGCGTTTTAACAATTATGCGTTGATCTTGCTTTCTCTTATTTACACGCTATTATATATTAAATGAAGCGCGCTTGGTTCAGTGGTAACGTGTTAGGCATATGACCTCAAAGACCTGGGTTCAAGTCCCAGGTCTGGCAAAATCCCATACTATTTTTCTATAACTGATCCCATGCAGGCCTAACATGAAAGTTCACCATACACACTCAGTATTCATCGCCCACGTGTCCTGGAGATTTAATCAAAGGGTCAGAGTGAAAGGCATACCATGGAGGCTGGTCAACGTGCCACACAAGATCAAGGAAAGTCAGCGAAATCAAGCTTGATGGGCCTTAAATTACCAGGCCTTACCTCCTTATTTGGGGCAACACCCCACTATGGTTTGCTTTTTCTTTTCTTTTTATTATTTTGATTATTGTATTATTTATTTTTATTGCTTTAATTAATTAATTTTTCTCCTTTTTTACAAAAATATAAAAAACATCATAAAAATCCAGAAAATATAAAAAATATGATATTTATTTTATTGTAATTATTTTCATCAATAAACTAATATATGTAAATAATTTAGGTTAATTAGGTTTTAATTTTAATTCCTTCTTAATAAAAATCCAAAAAAATAGAATTTAGGTTAATTACTTTTTATTTTCCTTTATTAATTTTAATTTTCTTTCAGAAAAACAATATTATTTATTTATTATCTTATTTTCATAAATTAAAAATTATACATAAGTTAATTTAGGGTTTAATTTAGGTTAATTTAATTCCTTTCATAATAAATAAAAAAAAATACTAGAATTAGGGTTTGTCTTTTAATTTAATTTCAATTAATTTCTTTCCCTTATTAAATCTAAAAAACATAAAAATATCATTCTCATTTAATTTTAATTTTCAAGTCCTTATTAATTTTAATTATTTGCAAAAGGGTCCAACGCCCTAGTTTCGTTTTAATTATTTAATTTGCGCATTTATCTTATGTCGTTTAATTATAATTATGTAATTGTCCCTAGGCCATGTAATTTAAACTTTTCGCATTTTATTTCTTCGCATTATTTATTTTTCCGCTAAATCGGGTCCGGTTTAATTTTGGCGATGTGGACCCGCGCCATTTGTAATAGTTTAGATTTATTTCCTCGCAAAAATATTTAACTGTTAACCAAGCATGAAAGAATGAATGTCAAATTAAAATCAAGCGTAGAACACGACAAACATGACAAGACAAATAACTGAAACATGACACACAATTCGCACACACCACCCCTAGGGTACGCCTCACTGTTGCCTTTCGAAAGGTGATCGTCGAGTAGAGGACGTCTTAGTAAGTCCTCATGATCCGGGAACCTGGCATGAGGGTAGCTTCTAAGGTGTCTTCCCATTGCTCTGGTGATCACCATGTCCCTACAAACTCGAATTGACCCGAACACCTCCAACGGTGGTGCTACCTACCTCTCAATGGTGGGATGGCACTACTTTAAAGGACATTTACACAGACGAATTCCTTAAGGTAGGTAGACGACTCATGGACACTTGCTCTAATCTCAAAACAAACTCAAAAGACTTTTCACACTGACACATTTTCAAAAGCTTCCAAAGCAAACTTTTCAAACACTGTGACGTACGAGTCGAACTGAAATTTTTCAAAGAAATTTTTTTTAAACCCACATTGAAAAGCAAACAAACAATTTTGAAAACACAAATGAGCAAGTACCTAAGAGCCCATGGATAACCATGGATAGAAAGGGTGCTAACACCTTCCCTTTCTATAACCTACCTCCCGAACCGAGAGCAATCTCTTTAAGGAATTTTTCTGTGCTTTTGTCCTTTCCATTTGGAGAAAATAAAAGACGGTGGCGACTCTTGCTTCCGCGACATTTCGCGAACCAGCGTTAAATAGTCAGTTCCAGATCCACCGATCACAGAACTGGCGACTCTGCTGGGGATATCTTATAAAGTGGGGTGTACCTTAGGGCTAGGTCATAACTGTGTTTTCACTTGTATTGTTTTGCTTGCTTTACTATTGTGGGTTGCATCGGAGATACATAGATCCTAACCCGGATCTGGGGATACCCTGTTTAGGTAGCATAAGCTGTGAGGGACCTGTCCGGCGTATACCGACATGGGTGAAGCAGTGGCTACGTTGGTGTGGCGCCTTGGTCTGTACCGATATCCCTCGTGTTGAAACGGGGAGAATATGGGTCTTCCAAGGAGTCATTAAGCACCAACAGACCTTAGAACCTTAAATGACCCAACTTGGCCAATAGAAACAGTAGCAGTATGCTACGCCCATTGAGGCTAAACTCTCGTGATGGTTCTGGCCGCAAGAAAAGATTGCGATGCTGGAGTTATGACCGATTGAGGGTAGTCAGTGATATTGGGATCCTCTAGAACCCGGTTACTTCTGATAGGACAGGTCTTAACCAACAAACTGAAAGAGGGTACTACCCAGACCTCATGCTGGCCTAAACCTTAAGGGCTCTTTTGTGTGACTTGTGTGCCTTCGTACTTGACTATCTGCGTGCTTGTTACCTAACACTAAGTTTCTTGCAGGTCTTGTTTATAGTCCTTAATTGGGACTCATAACAGGGTACTAAGTTTCTTGCAGGTCTTGTTTATAGTCCTTAACTAGGACTCATGACAGGGTTTACCAAATTTCTTGCAGGTTTTGTTTATAGTCCTTAATTGGGACTCATAACATGGTTTACCTACATCACCCCATGCATAGCATGACATCATACCATTGCATACCATTGCATACATCCTAACCCATTTCAAGGATCTCAAGGGCTTGTGATGCAGGTCATGATAAATCAAACATCTAGCAAGGGGCAAAGAGGATTTATTTTCCTCTAGCCAAGGTTGTCAGGGGCTATGACCCACTGGATATGGTGAGCCTTTGACCCTTGAAGAAGAATTCTCAACAACATGGGTTTCCTTCAATCAAGCTATAAATTCCTATGCTAACAATTTTCTTGTTTACCCTGTGAGGTCCTTGAAAACATTGCACGCATATCATACACATCATCGCATTACAGGTATCCCTTTTGCAGGTCACTTACCTTTCTCGCTGTTTATTTCAGCAATGGCCTCACAACAAGATAACCAGGACCTTCACGCTCAAGAGGCTCAGTTCAGGGAAATCTTCTTAGGTCTATCCAAGGGGCAGGAAGAGTTGAGGGCACTCCTCATGGGGAACCTGATCAGAAAAAGTCCTGAAGATGACAAGGACGAACAGCTGAAACGTCTACAAGCTGAGGTAGACACATTGAAAACTCAGATGCTGGGGCAAAGGGCCCTCATTCAAGGTTTAGCTCAGGAGCAAGGAGAGCTGAGAGCCATGGTCAGTCAGCTTCCTCAAGGCATGAAGCAACCAGCCCAAATCAGGGACCAGGTCATGGAACAGCTCCCAAGAGGGCAAAGGTCGGGTCCAGTGAATAGACCTCTCCGAGTTGCTACTACTTCACAGGTTCAACAACGACCTCGCCAAAAACAGCGGGTTGATCAGAACAGGCCGGACGAGCCTAAGAGACAATTCACCAATATCAACATGCCATGGTCACGAGCCTTGCAACACATGTTAAGGATGAATCTGATTGCGGTGATCAACCCTCCTGCAAATCCAAAGACCTCCTCTCCAAGCTACAACCCAGAAGCAAGGTGCGCTTACCATTCTGGTAGCCCGGGGCACGATACTGAGGATTGTTGGGCGCTGAAGTACAAGATTCAAGGCATGATCGATGCTGGAGAGATTCAGTTTGAAGTACCCAAGACTCCCAACGGGATCACTGCTCCCATGCCAAAACATGGCTAGGATAGAAAGCACTTTTTGTTCATTCGAATTCAAGTTGTGATTTTCTTTTGTTTAAACATTTATTCATGTTAAAACATTGTTATTCCATTAATGCATCGCTTATGTCTATTTTTGAATCAATATATTCGCATTCACTATATGCAAACTATTTTCATATTTTTTTCTAATGTCAACTCTTGATCTTAAATAATTCTGAGCCTCTTGAGGGAGGATGACGAAAACGATACCGCAATTTACAGTATGCTTTTGAACAGACCCCGCTGATGAGGTACAGGCATTGTTTCAATCCCTAAACACTGGAGTTATAAGGATGATAAACCCTCGTCAACCCATCTGAGCCAAAGAAGTAGGAGTTTTTATTTTCGAAAATTGAAACCCTTTATCATAACCCGGGGCAGGGTAGTCTTCTCAGTTGATCCAAGGGCATAACGAATGGCACCAAAGAGATCCTTACGAAAAAACAGTGATGGTTCAGAACAATCATAAAGACAGGCAGTTGTTATCAAAAAAAAAATCATAAACAAAAAGCCCAAAAAGTCAAAACCTATAAAAGGGACTTATGAAACTGGGGCATCCCGCTGACTGTAATTCCAAAAAGGAAACAGTTCAGGCAAAAAAGAAAGGGATAACAAAAATCAAGAAAGAGGTCTCACAAACCCTCAACAAAAAATGACTGCCTAGTCAGAATAAATCATCAATGTTTGAACCATCACCGGAAAATCAAAGCAAAGACTCGAACGAGGTCTAACGTATGATCAACTGAGTTTAGGTTTGAAGAACATCACGAAGAGCGGGTGGGTACAAATAAAATTTGAGCCTTTATCCTTTGTTTCTTAAACCGTGAACCAGGCCACGTTATAACCCTAAAAAGTCCTAGCTGAAGCATGGGTTAGTTCAAAAGCATATTGTGACAAAAGGTATCCTGACTCCTGAAGGCCTACGGTAAAATACAGAGTTGACATCACGTTTTATAAACAATCACCTGTTCTATGAAAAAGAATGCATTTTCAAAATCTTCAAGACAGACATAAGCTTTGCATTTTTGACATAACCTTGTTTGTATATGACCTTTTGTTTGAACAGCAGGGAAATTCGCACGATGAATACCTAGTGAACGAAAGCACTTCCAATCAAGGGGCATGTCATGACCATGGTCCATTATCTGGGGCAGTCCAATCAAGATTCGGAGAATCTCTCAAGAGCCAAATAGCCTGGGGAAAATCTCCGCATGAGTCACCTGGGGCATTTCAACAATAAATCTTGCCTGATCAAACACCTCTCTGGTGACATGACAAAACACTTCTGACAGGGGCAATTCCTTACATCCTAAGAGCACGGACATAGTCGAAAAATACTACGCATAATCAAAGACCCGCTAGGTTGACACACCTAGGCAAAAGTAAGGGCTTCCCGGCGAACCAAAAGGGTTCGGGCAAAATGAAGGGGTGAAATGAAAAAATATGTACACCCGGCAAGGCGAAAACCTGAAAAGGCGGCTTGGGCAAAAATGGGTATCCCGGTGGACTGAAAACCCGAAAGGGCGGTCCGGGCAAAAGTTAGGGATCAAAGCGTACGACTATGTCCTGTCATCTTGTCACCTGCCTACCAGAAGAAGGTTGGTCCATCAACAACTATCAGCGCCTCGCAGGTCTTCCTCTCCCACCTCAGAAACAGGGGCAATAAAGAGTTGTCTACAAACAATCTAATCGCTCTGTCCTCCAAGGTACCAAGGTAGGTTTAGCTAAAGACTACGACCAGTACATCTCAAATCCCCAGAGAGTAGTTCAGCAAAACAATACATTCCCCTCCAATTGTCAAATATCAAGGGAATTGAGTATCCTCCAGCCGACCTCAATACTTCCCCAGCAGCAATATACATATTCTTAACAAGCATCCCCGGCAGTCTTGGTCTAAAGATTGTTCCCCGGCGGTATACCACTATTCAAAAGAATCACTTCCCCGCAGTCTAAAACTTCCCCCAGGAGAGTCCAATCCAGGAAAGTTGGAATTCATATCTCCTCAAGCAGCAAGCTTATCCCCAGTAGATTCTGGAAGCTTATCCCTCGCAGAGCACGAACGCATCGTCCCGGCTTGATTTAAAGAGTTATTTCCGTAACAGGATATAACTGGGTTATCCTCAGCCAAAAGCCACGGAAAGAGCGTCCTCGGCAAAGTATCTTCCTACCCCCAGCGAAGTCTATCAACACTTCCGGCACAACAAGGATATCCCCAGCATAACTCATCAACGGTATCCCCAGCGGAGTTATCTTCATCAACTCAGCAAAGCATCGCTATCCCCACAAAGTAGCACTCCCCAGCATGATCGCTAGAGTATCTTTGCTCCCGCAGAATTATTTCATTTGCCAAGCTTATTCCTCAACGGAGTTATCTTCTCCTACCGGTATTCTTGCAACAATCATCCACAGCGGAAGCGAAATCTCTTCCTCAACATCAGCCCAGGATATGACTTCCCGGCACCCGTCAAGGATTTATCTTCCTAGACGAAAACATACATGAATCATCACATACATCATTATAGCATGCATGTACGCATCATATCATATAAATCGCATCCATATGGAGAACATCATTGCTTGATCCATATCATGCATTACATATAACTGACCTTCACCTTTCAGGAAAGATGCAGTTGAAATTCTCAAACATATTTCAAGGATTTCTCTAGTCCGGTTAAATCGACTCCAAACAGATTTTTCTGATAAAGACTCAGTAGAAGTTCTCTTATGGTCCCCTCTCCAACGGCGTGTGAGGTGGTAATTCCTTTCTCAGATGGTCCCCTCTCCAACGGCGTGTGAGGTGGTAATTCCTTCTTCAGATGTTTCCCTCTCCGGCATGAGCGTGAGGTGATATTCTCTTATGGTCCCCTCTCCAACGGCGTGTGAGGTGGTAATTCCTTCTTCAGATGTTCCCCTCTCCGGCATGAGCGTGAGGTGATATTCTCTTATGGTCCCCTCTCCAACGGCGTGTGAGGTGGTAATTCCTTCTTCAGATGTTCCCCTCTCCGGCATGAGCGTGAGGTGATATTCTCTTATGGTCCCCTCTCCAACAGCGTGTGAGGTGGTAATTCCTTCTTCAGATGTTTCCCTCTCCGGCATGAGCGTGAGGTGATATTCTCTTATGGTCCCCTCTCCAACGGCGTGTGAGGTGGTAATTCCTTCTTCAGATGTTCCCCTCTCCGGCATGAGCGTGAGATGATATTATCTTATGGTCCCCTCTCCAACGGCGTGTGAGGTGGTAATTCCTTCTTCAGATGTTCCCCTCTCCGGCATGAGCGTGAGGTGATATTCTCTTATGGTCCCCTCTCCAACGGCGTGTGAGGTGGTAATTCCTTCTTCAGATGTTCCCCTCTCCGGCATGAGCGTGAGGTGATATTCTCTTATGGTCCCCTCTCCAACGGCGTGTGAGGTGGTAATTCCTTCTTCAGATGTTCCCCTCTCCGGCATGAGCGTGAGGTGATATTCTATTATGGTCCCCTCTCCAACGGCGTGTGAGGTGGTAATTCCTTCTTCAGATGTTTCCCTCTCCGGCATGAGCGTGAGGTGATATTCTCTTATGGTCCCCTCTCCAACGGCGAGTGAGGTGGTAATTCCCTTTCAAGATGGTCCCCTCTCCAACGGCGAGTGAGGTGATATTTCCTTCCAGATTATAATTTCCTATAGCTCCCTCTCCAACGGTGAGTGAGGTGACTCCTTTTGAGATTATAATGTCCTATGGTTCTCTTCCTGACACTACGAAGATGGTAATTCTCATCAAGATTTTCTCAACGAGCGTTGTTGAGATTGAAATCATTCAGGACTCTCTTACTATTCACGCTAAGGCAGTAACCATCCCTGGTTCATTCATCAGCGTTTGAAGCTCCAGATTCATCTCCTGTAACCAGTCAGGATACATCTATACCAAGCATCTAAAATCAGCTCCTGCGACGTGTCAGGTACTCATTTTTCTGTTTTGCAGGTATGCAGGTTCTCGCTAAGGAATCTCCTACGCGATCAACGTCCAGATGGCATCTGTAAGCCCATCATCCTATCCAAGCAACATCCAAATGGCATCTATAAGCCCATTCCCTCATCATCATTGCTACTATGTGAGCGCAAATTTCTGGGCACTCTAGTGTCCAATCATCTTCTACCCTCGGATTACGAAAGGCATGTCAGCCAATCTGCATCCTCAGGTCTAAGAAGATTGAACAGGGGCAACTGTTGTACCCCAAAATTTGCCCTCCCATATTCATCAAGAATTGTCAAAGTCAAGGTCACAAAATTCCCCAGGGTTGTGCAGCTCAACTGTCTCCTATACAGTCAAAACTAGGGTTTGAGTTCTGGTCAAGCAAATGAACTTTTCAAAGGCCCAATCAAGTCTCATATGCTTACAAAGATGGTCAAGTATCCTCATGTCAAGTTTCAAGGCATTCAGCTCAAAGTTGCACAGTCAAAACCCTAGATTGCACTACAGTCAACTGTAGGGGCAAAATGGTCATTTGACAGTCCAAAGTTCAAATTTTTGGTCAACATATCATTTTGAAGCCACAAACATCATTTGATCAATGCTTGATCATGATTCTCAAAGTTTGGCTCAGAAATCATCAAAGATGCAAAAGTTGCTATATTTGGACAGCTGAAAAAGTCAACTGAAATTGACCAGGGCATAACTTTCACATGGATTATCAGAAAAATTCCATCCAAAGCTCATTTTGAAGAGAAGGACATTCCCTACAATTCATCTTCATGTTCCAAGTCCAAGAAATGCTCTCACAAAAAGTTATCAATTTCAACATTATAGGTCATTTTCAAAAGTCAACAAAAAGTGACTTTAAGTCAAAGGCCATAACTTGAGATTGCTAAATCAAAATGACATGGGACCAAAGGCATTGGTTAAAGGACTCAAAGACCTTTCCAAAATGTCCAAGAACATGTGAAAAGCTTAAAAATTGACCAAGTTATGCCTTGTGGAAGTTGGGAAATTTTTAGGAATTTTGAAAAGTCAACATTGATGCAAAAGGCCTAAAAATGCAAATGGGCCCATTTTTCTTCCAAATTTCTTCATGCCAAGCCTATGCACGACCACTAGGCCCAAAGGGAAGTATTCTCATATTTTTTAATTATTTATTTGAATTAATATTAATTTATATTCATTTAAATGATTTTAATATATGAAAAATATCAAACTTAACCTAAAAAAATCTTTTCATGCATGTTTATTCTTAATATTTCGTGCATATCTTAAATAGGCAAGATTTGGTGCTAATTGATCATGATTGAACCAAAATGCATGAGAAAAAGATTGGAAAAGATCCATGAAATCAAATATCCAAAAATCATCAAAGCAATGGATTTTATTCAATCTTTTTAACCTAATTGCTTCCATACAAGTATGAGATCACAACCCTAAGCCAAGGAGACTCCAAGCTGCGCCCAAAACAAGCATTGCATATTGAAATTTTTCACAAAAAACTCAAGACTGAAAACTAGCTTTTAGGTCGTTTCAAGCCTCAAGTTTCATTCCAATAGCATCCTGAGACATTCTTGAACCTTTCTCAATCATTAACATCAATTAAAGCACAAAGAATCGTTGGTTAGAACTCAAACTGCAAAGTGAATTTTCTGAAATCGCATAGCACGAATCATACATCTTTTGCATATTTTGTTTATGAATTCTTGTTTCTCATGATGTTCTAAAGCTAACCATACTAATTGATTTCATTTTTGAGCAATACATGCGATTTGGCCATGAACGATATTTAGGGTTGCAGGGTTCTTGATTTGGGGTTTCTCATCCAAGGAACAATTGGGACTTGAGATCATGATCATTGCATTCAGCGTGTTCTTCTGAACAAGACACATACCTCGCGATGGATTTATGTATCAAGGAGGGCTATTCGCTATTTTCTTGAATCCCCCCTAATGCAACGTTTCTAAAACCGTTGCCTCTGTGTTCTATGTTACAGGGGTGGTGAGGAAGAAGATGGCGTGTCAATCAGTGATACGTCCGTTTAAAATTTCGCGCGTTTTAACAATTATGCGTTGATCTTGCTTTCTCTTATTTACACGCTATTATATATTAAATGAAGCGCGCTTGGTTCAGTGGTAACGTGTTAGGCATATGACCTCAAAGACCTGGGTTCAAGTCCCAGGTCTGGCAAAATCCCATACTATTTTTCTATAACTGATCCCATGCAGGCCTAACATGAAAGTTCACCATACACACTCAGTATTCATCGCCCACGTGTCCTGGAGATTTAATCAAAGGGTCAGAGTGAAAGGCATACCATGGAGGCTGGTCAACGTGCCACACAAGATCAAGGAAAGTCAGCGAAATCAAGCTTGATGGGCCTTAAATTACCAGGCCTTACCTCCTTATTTGGGGCAACACCCCACTATGGTTTGCTTTTTCTTTTCTTTTTATTATTTTGATTATTGTATTATTTATTTTTATTGCTTTAATTAATTAATTTTTCTCCTTTTTTACAAAAATATAAAAAACATCATAAAAATCCAGAAAATATAAAAAATATGATATTTATTTTATTGTAATTATTTTCATCAATAAACTAATATATGTAAATAATTTAGGTTAATTAGGTTTTAATTTTAATTCCTTCTTAATAAAAATCCAAAAAAATAGAATTTAGGTTAATTACTTTTTATTTTCCTTTATTAATTTTAATTTTCTTTCAGAAAAACAATATTATTTATTTATTATCTTATTTTCATAAATTAAAAATTATACATAAGTTAATTTAGGGTTTAATTTAGGTTAATTTAATTCCTTTCATAATAAATAAAAAAAAATACTAGAATTAGGGTTTGTCTTTTAATTTAATTTCAATTAATTTCTTTCCCTTATTAAATCTAAAAAACATAAAAATATCATTCTCATTTAATTTTAATTTTCAAGTCCTTATTAATTTTAATTATTTGCAAAAGGGTCCAACGCCCTAGTTTCGTTTTAATTATTTAATTTGCGCATTTATCTTATGTCGTTTAATTATAATTATGTAATTGTCCCTAGGCCATGTAATTTAAACTTTTCGCATTTTATTTCTTCGCATTATTTATTTTTCCGCTAAATCGGGTCCGGTTTAATTTTGGCGATGTGGACCCGCGCCATTTGTAATAGTTTAGATTTATTTCCTCGCAAAAATATTTAACTGTTAACCAAGCATGAAAGAATGAATGTCAAATTAAAATCAAGCGTAGAACACGACAAACATGACAAGACAAATAACTGAAACATGACACACAATTCGCACACACCACCCCTAGGGTACGCCTCACTGTTGCCTTTCGAAAGGTGATCGTCGAGTAGAGGACGTCTTAGTAAGTCCTCATGATCCGGGAACCTGGCATGAGGGTAGCTTCTAAGGTGTCTTCCCATTGCTCTGGTGATCACCATGTCCCTACAAACTCGAATTGACCCGAACACCTCCAACGGTGGTGCTACCTACCTCTCAATGGTGGGATGGCACTACTTTAAAGGACATTTACACAGACGAATTCCTTAAGGTAGGTAGACGACTCATGGACACTTGCTCTAATCTCAAAACAAACTCAAAAGACTTTTCACACTGACACATTTTCAAAAGCTTCCAAAGCAAACTTTTCAAACACTCTGACGTACGAGTCGAACTGAAATTTTTCAAAGAAATTTTTTTTAAACCCACATTGAAAAGCAAACAAACAATTTTGAAAACACAAATGAGCAAGTACCTAAGAGCCCATGGATAACCATGGATAGAAAGGGTGCTAACACCTTCCCTTTCTATAACCTACCTCCCGAACCGAGAGCAATCTCTTTAAGGAATTTTTCTGTGCTTTTGTCCTTTCCATTTGGAGAAAATAAAAGACGGTGGCGACTCTTGCTTCCGCGACATTTCGCGAACCAGCGTTAAATAGTCAGTTCCAGATCCACCGATCACACTGTGCTTTTGTCCTTTCCTTGTTGGAGAAAATAAAAGACGGTGGCGACTCTTGCTTACCGCGACATTTCGCGAACCAACATTAAAAACTGTCAGTTCTATTTCCACCGATCACAGAACTGGCGTCTCTGCTGGGGAAACTATAATAAGTGAGGTGTACCTTAGGATTAGATCACCATGTTTTCAATTGTATGCCTTGAATGCTTTAATATTGTGGGCTTGTATCAGAGTTTCATAGATCCTAACTCGGATCTGGGGATACCCTTTAGAAGTAGCAACAAACTGTGAGGGAACTGTGCGGGGTATACCGACATGGTTGAAGCAGTTGCTACGTTGATGTGGAACTTTGGTGAGTACCGGTAACCCTTGAGTCAAGTCAAGGAGAGTACGGGGCCGCTGCGTGGTGTCGCGAAGCATCAACTGACCTTAGAACCTTACTTGACCATCCTGGCCTCTTTAGGGGTAGTGAGATGACCGACTTTGGTGCAGTCCGAAGTTGGTAGATACTCGATACTACACTCATTGAGGGTTGTTTTCTTGGAATATTTTGGTCGCCAGTTAAGTGGCTAAATCAAAACAATGAACATAGAAAACAATCCAATGATATTGAGCTCCTTAGAACCCGGTTACTATTCGTAGGACAGGTCTTAACCAACTGAAACTGAAAGAGGGTAGTACCTAAACTTCATGCTGGCCTAAAATCTAAGGGCTCTTGTGTGACTTGTGTGCCTTACCATGTTTGCCTTTTGTGAATACTTGTGGTGTGCCTTTACCATGACATCATACCATCATAACATTGCATGTATCCTGCATAAGGACTAATCCATTTCAAAGATCTCAAGGGTTTGTGATGCAGGTCATGATGAACCAACTGTCTAGCAAGGGGCAAAGGGGATTTATTTTCCTCTAGCCAAGGTTGTTCGGAGATCAAAATATGATAACTTGAGTCAGGGGCTATGACCCACTCGATATGGTGAGCCTAACTCTTGAAGAAGGACTCTCAACAACATGAAGTTCCTTCAATCAAGCAACCAGATTCAAATTCTAACAAGTTTCTCTATTTACCCCACGAGATCCTTGAAAACATTGCATACATATATCATACATATCATTGCATAACAGGTCATCCGATACAGGTCTCTCACGTTCTCGTTGTTTATTTTAGCAATGGCTTTCCAACCAGACAACCAAGATCTCCGGGCTCAAAACGCCCAACTTCAAGAAATGTTCTTGGACCTATCCCAGGGGCAAGAAGAAATAAAATCTCTCCTCACAAGGGGCTTGGTCCTAGGGAATCCAGGAGGCGTCAGGAATGATCAGTTGGAAGGGCTGCAAATTGAGTTGGCAACAATGAAGATCCAGATGATGGGACAGCTGGCGGGCCAGATGACTCTCATTCAAGACTTAGCTCAAAGACAAGAAGAGCTCAGGGTCCTCGTCAATAAGCTGCTTCAAAATAACCAAGTGAGGCAGACAACTAAGGTTGAAGATCAAGCCATCATTCAACCAACTTTGGGGCAAGAAGACAAGGGAAAAGCTTCTCAGCTTGCTTCAGGGTCACAAGCTCAGCATCAACCCCGCCAACATCAACAGGGTAATCGGCGTACACGAAATACGTCTGGAAGACATTTCTCTGAGACTGATATACCATCATCGCTCATACTGAAACGCTTGTTGGAGGTCAATCTGATTGCGTTAAAGGATCCTCCCCGGAATCCCAACACCTTTGCTCATACCTATCATCCCTATGAAAGGTGTGCATACCACTCTGACAGTCCGGGACATGACACCGACGACTGTTGGACTCTGAAGAACAAGATCCAGGACTTGATCGACGGAAGGGTGTTGGAGTTCATTCCGGATGGCGAGATGAAAATCTTCCGCTGAGAATTCTCCATCTGAGATGACTAGTTCAAACTAAGAGACTTTTGTTCATTTGAATTCTGAAGTTGTATTTTTCTTTGCTTGTTCAAACAATTATTATCATGTCGAACTCTTTTATTTCATTAATGCATTGCATATGTCTGTTTTGAATCAATCCATTCGTATTCACTATATTCAAATTGCTTTCATTTCTTGTGATGTTCAACTCTCGATTAAAAGTTCTAAGCCTTTTGAGGGAGGATGACGAAAACGATACCACGATCTTTACAGTATGCTTTTAAACAGACCCTGCTGATGAGGTACATGCATTGTTTCAAATCCTAAACAGTGGAGTTATAAGGAATATAATCCCTAGTTAACCCCTTTGAGCCAAAGAAGTTGGAGTTTTTTTTATTTTCAAAAATTAAAACCCTTAATCATAACTTGGGGCAGGGTAGTTCTCTCAGTTGATCCAGGTGCACAATGAATGACATCAAAGAAGTCCTCCCGAGACAAAAAGACAGTGATGGTTCCCTATAATCATAAGGACAGGCAGTCATTATCTCTCGAAATAAAAGCCCGATAAGTCAAAACCTATGAAGGAGACTTACAAAAACTGGGGCATCCCGCTGACTGTAGTCACAAAAGAAACAATTCAGGAAAAAAGACAGGGATAACACAATAAAAAAGGAAGAGGTCCTACAAACCCTCAACAAAAAGAAATGACTGCCTGGTCAAAATAAACTATCAGTATCCGAACCATCACCGGAATATTAGAGCAAAGACTCAAACATGACCTAAATGCACGATTAGCTGAGTTTAGGATCGAAGAACATCACGAAGAACGGGGGGGGGGGGGGGGGGGGGGGGGGGTACAAATAAAGTTTGAGCCTTTATCCTTTGTTTCTTAAACCGTGAACCAGGCCACGTTATAACCCTTAAAAAGTCCTAGCTGAAGCATGGGTTAGTTCGAAAGCATACTGTTACAAAAGGTGTCCTGACTCTTGTAGGGCTTGCTGTAAAATCCTGAGTTGACATTTTACAAAAATTCACTTGTTTTATTGAAAACTGCATTTTCAAAAAACTTCAAGACAGACATAAGCTTTGCATTCTTAAAATAACATTGTTTGCATATGACTATTTGTTCAAACAGCAGAGAAATTCGCACGACAAATATCTAGTGAACAAAAACCTTCTCAATAAAAAGGATCACCTCAAGTGGAAAAACACTTCCAATCAAGGGGCACGACATTATCATTGTCCATCATCTGGGGCAGTTAAGTCAAGATTCAAGGAATCTCTCAAGATGCCAAATAGCCAGGGGCAAATCTCCATCTGAGTCACTTGGGGCATTGGACGTGAATTCCAGCAACGAATCTTGCATGATCAGACATCTTCTGGTAGTATGGAGACACAACACTACTGACAGTGACAACTCCCTACACTCGGAGAACATGGACATAGTCAAAAAAATACTATGCATAATCAAAGACCCGCTAGGTCGACTGGCCTAGGCAAAAGTAAGGGCTTCCCGGCGAACCAAAAGGGTTCGGGCAAAAATAAGGGATAAAAATGAAAATATTTGTACACCTGGCAAGTCGAAAACCTGAAAAGGCGGCTTGGGAAAAAAAGGGTATCCCGATGGACTGAAAACCCGAAAGGGCGGTCCAGGCAAAAGTTAGGGATCAAAAGCGTACGACTATGTCCTGTCATCTCGTCACTTGCCTACCAGAAGAAGATTTGTCAATCGGAAGTTATCAAGCACCTCCACAGGTACCTTCTCCCACAGAAGCTGGGGCAATAAGAATTGTCCGAACTGTATAAGCTGCTCTGTCCACCAGGTACAAGGTAGGTTCAGCTGAAGAATTATCCAAGATACCTTCACTCCCCGCAAGAGTAAAACAGTAATGGTAGCTATTCCCCACTGAGACTTGCAACTATGAGCAAATCAACAATACTCTCCCCAAGCAGAGTTGGTCTCCCATTAGCCCTAAAAAGGCACAGTATCCCCAACAAGTCAGCAATACTCTCCCCCCAAGTAGAGTTGGTCTACCATCAGTCCTGAAAAGTTGGGTATCCCCAGTAGATCTTAATATTCCCCAGCGGAGTATACAAATATTCCTCAGGAAGCATCCCCGACAGTCTTAATATTCCTCAACGAAATATAAGATTGTTCCCCGACGGAATACAAGATACCCTTAGTGGATGCATTTCCCAACACAGTCTAAAAAAGCTTCCCCTTCAGAGTTGAATCATATCCCCAGTAGATTCTGGAAGCTTGTCCCCTGCAGAGTGCAAATATCTCTCCCCAGCCAAGTTCAGAGGTTATCCCCGCAAGAGTCTAACTGGGTTATCCTCAGCAAGTTGCAACTGAAAGATCATCCCCAGCGAAGTTCTTTCTATCCCCAGCGGAGTTCATCATCAAAATCCCCAACAGAGCTTATTAACAGAATCCCCAGCGGAGTTATCGTTAAAATCTCGGCAAAGCATCTCTTCCCACAGAGTAATTCCCTGCAGATTAATATTTTCACCAGTATATTCCCCAACGGAGTTCTTTTATCCTGCAGGTTTATTCTCACAATCATCTTCGTTCATCATCCCCAGCGGAAACGAAGAACTCAACTCTATTCACCAGCAGCTCCGGGATTTAGTTTCCCAGACGAAAATACATTCATAAACATTTCACACTTCATACCTCCTATTTACATACATGACAAAGTGCATACGACACGATCTCATTTATTTTTGAGAACATCATGACATCATGCATTTCATACATCATGACACTGCATACAGCTAACATTTTACCTTTTTCAGAAAAAGGTCAATCAAAAGATGGCTACCATCAACCTTTTCAAGTCCCAGATCAACACCTGTAACTAGCCAGGAAATATTTGTGGACGACTGATTGTAGATCTATACCTGTAACTAGCCAGGAAAGTTATCTACATGAAGAGATTGAAGATCAATACCTGTAACAAGCCAGGAAGACTATCTTTCTTTCTCAGGTCAGAGATTAATACCTGAAACCAGCCAGGACAACTATCTCATCGGCCAACCTTTCTTAAGTTCCAGATCAACACCTGTAACTAGCCAGGAAATATCTGTGGACGACTGATTGTAGATTTATACCTGTAACTAGCCAGGAAAGTTATCTACATGAAGAGATTGAAGATTAGCACCTGTAACAGGCCAGGAAACCATCTTTCTTTCTCAGGTCAGAGATTAATACCTGAAACCAGACAGGACAACTATCTCATCGGCCAACATTTTTCAAGTTCCAGATCAATACCTGTAACAAGCCAGGAAAAATCTGTGGACGACGGATTGTAGATTAATACCTGAAACCAGACAGGACAACTATCTACTTGACCATCATCAGGCAACCCTACGCCGGTTCCTTCTCTTCCAAAATGCAGTTTTACACGGACTCATCATGAAGCAACCCTACACCGGTTCCTTCTCTTTCCGATGCAGTTTTACACGGACTCATCATCAAGCAACCCTACACAGGTTCCTTCTTTCAACCTGCCAAGTTACAATTCAACAAACATTTCTAGATGGCATCTATAAGCCCATCCTTCTACCAACAATCTCCAGATGGCATCTATAAGCCCATCCTCCTATCCATCATCTCTCCAAATGGCATCTGTAAGCCCATTTCCGACATCACATTGCTGACACCGCGCTATGCGAATGCAAATTTCCGGGCACTTTAGTGTTCAATCATCTTCCACCTTCGCATCACGAAAGGCACGCAAGCCAATCTACATCCTCAGGTTTAAGAAGATTGAACAGGGGCAACTGTTGTACCCCAAAATTTGCCCTCCCATATTCTTCAAGGTTTGTCAAGAATGATCTTCAAATTGTTCAAGATTGCTCAAGAGATTGCACAGTCAAACCATCTCCTAAGACAGCTAAAATTAGGGTTTTGGTTCTCTCAAGGAATTTGGGGATTTCAATGCTTCAACCAAGTCTCATAGGCCTATATACATTCTCAAGCACCTATATGCCATGTTTCAAGACTCATAGTGTCAATTTGCACAGTCAAAAGCCTCATTTGATCTATAGTCAACTGCAGGGGCAAAATGGTCATTTTACAGTCAAAAGTCAGAATTTTTGGTCAACGTCTTATTTTGAGGTCACAATCATCATTTGATCAAGTCTTGATCATGATTCCACAAGAATGGCTCAAAAATCATCAAGATGCAAAAAGTTACTATTTTTGGACAGTAGAAAAGTCAACTGTATCTTGACCAGGGCATAACTTTTTCTTGGTTTGTCAGAAAAATTCCATCCAATTCTCATTTTGAAGGGGATGTAATTTCCTACAATCCATCTTCACACTCCAAGTTCAAGAAATGCTCTCACAAGAAGTTATCAATTTCTACATTATAGGTCAAATTCAAAAGTCAACAAAAGTGCACTTTACGTCAAAGGCCATAACTTGATATTGGTAAATCCAAATGACATGGGACCAAAGGCATTGGTTAGAGGACTTCAAGACCTTTCCAATATGTCCAAGAACATGGTCATATGATCAAAATTGAGCAAGATATGCATTGGAGAAGTTGGGAAATTTTTATGAATTTGCAAAAGTCAACTTTGCCCAAAACACCTTCTTTTTGCTAATGGGCCTCAAATCTCTTCTTTAAACTTCATCCATGGCCTATGCAAGACCCATCAAGCTTAATTGAATTTATTTTCTTATTTTTATAAATTAATTGAATTTTTAATTGATATTAATTCATTTAATTAATTTAAATTGTAGGAAAATAGAAGATTTGATTTTTTCAATCTTTTTGTGAAGCAAATATGGTCAAGATATGCTGGCAATTTCGTGCTCAAAGTCAAAGATGCAAAATCTCCAAAATTGGAAACTTTGTTCAATCATGAAAATCAAAAAGATATGATTTCCAATCAAGGATTCAATCATCAATTCAATGGATTTTTGCTCAAGCTTTTGACCTAATTCCATTCCTCTATATATATGCAAGAAAATCCTAACCTCAAAGACGTGAGAAAGCTGCAGAAAAAAGGCCATAGCATATTGAGAAAATTCAAGAAAATTGCAAACTGACTTTGGCATTCCAGGGCGATTCAAAAGGTTTTATTGATTCTAATACATTGCAGGAGGTCCCAGGGATAATTTGCAATTGAATTCACGTGCTAAAACTCAAGGAATCTATACCTACCGAACCACGGTTTGCATTTTATTTCCAGAATCGTATTGCTTAATTCATGCATATTTAACACAATTTCTTGATTGTTTTGCATTGCTAGAGGTCATACCAAGCTGGTGGAATGGTTTAATTGAACTGAAACGCCATAAATCACAAGATGCCATAGTTGAATTTTTAGGGTTCATAAGCTTTGAATTAGGGCTTTGTAATCCAAGAACAATTAGGACTAGTGATACATATGGTTGGAATCGTTGAACCAAGACGAACTCAAAGAACCCTTCGCGAAATATTTATATAAACCACAGTGTTAATCGCTATTTTTCCTCGTAGCATATTGTGGGGGTTAAAAACCCCTGCTATCTAATGTTATATTTGCAGGGCAAACGGAGAAGATGACTAGGTGTTAGCCTCCCATTGGTTTATTCAAAAAAAGCGCGCATTTACTTTTATATTTACAGCGTTTTAGTTCGTTTCATATATAATAATTGTATTTTATTCTAATATCAACTAAAGCAGGATGGTGGAGTGGTTAGCGTGTTGATTTGGAAGCATTGGGACCTGGGTTCGAATCCCAGGTCCCCCAAAACATTTATTTCTTTTCTCTTGACATATTCATATGCAGATTCCAAAGTGATGTCCACCATGCACTTCACATCCCAGCGCGCCAAGTGGCCTCAAACTAAAATCATGTGGCCTAGATTGGAAGACTAGCGTACTCCTTGGTCAATGCACGTGTGGACGATCAAAAAAGTCAAAGAGGCTTGCAGTATTTGGGCCTGAGAATTTCCAAGAACACCTCCTAATTGGGCCAGCACCCCCCTGGTTTATTCTTCTTTTTTATATTTTTTCATTTAATTATTTTACCATTAATTATTATTATTATCACTTAATTAAACAAATTAATTTTTTCATAATAAATCTAGAAAACATAAAAAATAATAATATTTTTATTTATTAAATTTAATTAGTTATTTTGTAAATAAAATACTAACATAATTAATTTAGTCTTTTTAATTAGGTTAATTTCAATATTTTTTGCAATAAATAAAATAAATTAGAATTAGGGTTCTTGACAACTTTTAATCATGTTTTCTTTTTTTATTTATTTCCTTGAGACATTAAAAACCAAAAATATTTCTTTTTATTAATTAATTAGTTTTAGGTTTAATTTAATTAAATGCAAAATAACAAAAACTTCTTACTTTCTCAAAAAGGGTCAAAACCATAAGAACTTCTCCGATTCAATTCTTTTCGCGCATATTATTTTTGATCATATTTATGTATTTGCTCGGAGGACGTAATAGCTTTAATTAGGACTCTTTTTATCGCTTTCTTTAATTTCCCGCAATTTACTTTTCAAGGGTTTGTTTTTGGCGATGTAAATACCCGACGCCTTGTAATAGCGTAGATTTATTTTCCGCAACATTTAACTGTTAGATGTATGTTAATTAGGCTATGCATGACAAGACTTAACTCTGAAAATAAAATCAAAACATAGCTCACCATGACATGTACAAAGATAACATAACTGAAACCTGACACACTCGCACATGCCACTCTTAGGGTACGCCTCACTTGGTTGCCTCGACGTGGTCATTGAGTATAGGGTGTTTTAGAGGTCACCCTCCTGTCTAAAGATCAAAGTTGCCTCGAAACGGTTGCCTCGGATAAAAATGATCTAAGACATTAGGGTTACCGCTAAGGCGTCCTACTATTGCTTTGGTGACCACATGTCCCTAAAATCGAATTGACCCGAAAAAATCCAACGACGGTGCTACCTACTTCTCAATAGTGGGATAGTACTTTCTAAAGGACATTTACACAGCTTAATTTCCTTTGAGTAGGTAGAGGTTCTCAGGTACTTGCTCTTTCAAAACAAAAATACTTTCCGCACTTACACTTTTCTGACAAAAGTTTTCAAACAAACACTTCATACACTCTTGAGGACAGATACAAGAGTTAAATCGATGTTTTTCAAACAAACCTTTTCAAAACCCACAAACACAAGAAAAGCAAAACATTTTGAAAACATAGTGAGCAAGTACCTAAGAGCCCGTGGATAACCACGGATAGAAAGGGTGCTAATACCTTCCCTTTCTATAATCTACCTCCCGAACCCGAGAAACATCTCGAAAAGGAATTTTGCTGTGCTTTTGTCCTTTCCTTGTTGGAGAAAATAAAAGACGGTGGCGACTCTTGCTTACCGCGACATTTTGCGAACCAGCATTAAAAACTGTCAGTTCTATTTCCACCGATCACAGTAGGCACTAATGGTTTACAACAGCGGTGGGCGCAAAAATCATAAAAAATATATTTCTTTTCTCACCTCCACCACCTATTTTTCATACAACATTTTATAGCAAAAATATACAGATTTTATAAAGAGGTTCCTGCGGAGTACTGTAGATGTTTAGGGTGCTAATACCTTCCCTTTTCATAACCAACCCCCTTACCTTGAACCTTTCCCCCCTCTTTTTTGGGTTACTCGCTCTTTTCCCATTCCTTTGGAAAAATAAAGCGCGATGGCGATTTTTATTTTTGATCTATATAAGTCTAGTCAATCCAATGGCTTAGTCTTAAACATTTCTACCGTTACAGAAATACCATCCAAATCAACTTTGTGAAAATACCTCTCCAACTTAAAGAGCTAGTATCAAGGGTTATCGAGACTTCCTCGTTCACCAAGAAATATGGTCGACTTCTAAACCTGGTTACCTCAAGCTTTGATGAGAAGATGATGGGTGTACTCTTTCAATTCTTTGACCCTATACACCATTGCTTCACATTTCCCGATTATCAGTTGGTACCCACCATGGAAGATTTCTCTCAATTATTGGGTGTACCTATTCTTGATCAGATGCCTTTCACTGGTTTAAGGAAGCTCCAAAGCCAGAGGTCATTGCAGCATCCTTGCATCTGAAACGATCTGACGTTATATCCAACTGGGAAACAAGAAGCGGAGTCAAGGTTTTCCTAGTCAAGTTCCTATTAGAAAAGGCTCAATTGTTCTGGGATGATTTGGATTTCCAATATTTCGAAGAAGTTCTGGATCTTCTAATCTATGGGTTAGTACTGTTCCCTAATCTGAACTTACTCATCGATGTGAATGCTATCAAAGTTTCCCTCTCTCGTAACCTTATGCCTACTTTGCTCGGAGATATCCTGCATTCCCTCTACACTCGTACAATGAAGAGAAGAGGGGTTCTTATGTGTTGTATACCATTGATGTCTAGGTGGTTTATTTCGCACCTTCCTCAATCAGTATTGAAGAACAAAGAAGGTTTGGGTTGGTCGCAAAGGATAATGTCACTTTATCACTCGGATATTCTTTGGTACTCCCGGTTTATGGGAGATGTGTTGCACCCCAAACTTTTCCCTCCTAATTTCGTCTATTTTTGCTTAGAATTTTCATTCATCTGCATCATTCCAATAGGTCATGTGCGTAACATGCATTTTCATAAAAAATAGAGCACCTGAGGTTCAAAAAATTAATAGTTATGAAGCTAGGGTTTATAGCTGATTTGAGGTGTATATGTTGAATAAGACTGATTATTCTGTTTCTTCTTGGTGTGGAAGACTGTGGAAATAGGATTTTGGTTCATGTTCAGTTTGGATTTCTTCTTCATCAAGCAACAAGGCTATTCTCTTCGTATGAATATCAAGATGAAAGGTTTTTCTTTTCAAGAATTCAATGGTGTAACCTAGCATACATGGTCTTTGAATCAAGATGTCTCCTTATATAAGTGTGCTTATCATTTGATCAGGGTTAGTGACTATGACATGGCATTCATCCACTCCTCAATTAACAAATTCAGGTTTTGTTGAATCATGGTTCAAAGATATTTCATCTGGATATTTCTGTGTGCATTTGAATTGAGGAATCAAGGTCGTGAGGGGTGGTTATCAGGATTTCTTTCTCTTCAGGATATAATTGTTTTTATTCAGTCTCGGCAAGTGCGGGGGTTTTCATTTGTGTGACTAAGATTTCATGTCAAGCGATTTCTTCCATGTTTCAAACCTTATCGTCCATCCTTAAGATGTTCTTCGTGACATTAATTTCGAGTTGAGATAATCGGACACTAAGGGCTGAAGATCGAATTGTGAAATGTGATTCATGGCGTAAGATATGAATTTGTGGATTTCTTCTTAATCAAGGCAATCATTGTCATTTGTTGTCGGCTATATGAGTCAATTTGGATAGAAGTAGGCTTATTATCGAAGGATTCATGCAAGGTGATTCAGAGTTCATTCATAATTTGATTCAGGATTTTTATTCAAATATTCAACACAAGTTTAATTCATTCATCTTGTATCACGGTTCATTTTATATGATAAATCAAGGTAAACTTGGAATTTAAAAGCTAAGGGGAAGGAAAGGTCCATTCAAAATCCATTCAAGTGGTTACTTTGGTTATAGTTTGTCCAATTGAATCAACTTTTCTTGAGGTGCGAGTGTGTGGATTATTTGGAGTTTGAGTAATAGGCATAAGGACCTTCAGCATCCAATATTCGTCATTTGAAAATCATCTTGATTCAAGTACCATTTTTTAAGTTCTCATCACAAGAATGTTACATCAAGAAAATTTAAAACACATAAGTAACATTTAAATCCATCCAAGTTCTACTGTATTAAATCAAGAAATCCGAAGATTATTCTCACGAATCAGTACATCCATAAACTCCATTCAATTTTACCATTCAAAGTTCAAAACCATACGAATGTTCATGTTTTCCAAAGCTTGGAATTCAAATGCAAATGGGAGGAAAAATATTCATTCAAATATCATTACATTTTGAGATACTACAAGTGGAAAAACACCTAAGTTGATGCAACTTAAACTACAAAACAAATTTCGGCCCCACAATCTGACCATGTCTTCCATCTTTCTCTTTGTTACAATTCCATGAAATATCAATAGATCTTGCATCATTCGTCTACCATGTTGCAGCCTTAAGCATTTCTTACACCGTTAATGTTAATTCGTATAGTCTAAAGCTACCCTGCACATAAAAAAATCTCAAAGATCAAATAGAGATACAAAACCAGGGCATTTTTCAGTCAACATAGTGAAGGTACAAATAATTTCAAGATGGTGGGCAAAGTTCCATTTCTAAAATGGGGATGATTCCAAATAGACCCAAGGAAAAACTAGTGCAAGCTGAAAGATCATACCAATAAAGTTTCAAGTTCATTCTACATCGAGATATACACACCCCTTGAGATTTCTTATTGACTTAGCCCATGATTGTGCCAAAAACAATGCCATGTTGTTAAAATAGACAACAGGTTGACCATCTACACCAAGAAAGGGCTTGCACAACAGTTTTAAACGTGTTGAGTATATCAATAAACTCATAGAGGTTCATGACACTAAACTCACCATATCAAAGAGCACATGTGACCAATAGAGCCAGAATCTAAAAAACTCACTTGTAGTTGACACAAGGCATCAAAATTCAAGCACGAACCAGGCTGCAGTAGAAAAGGGAGGTTACATTATTTCATACAATTCATCTGTGTTGTACCCCAATTTTCCCCCCTAAGATCCCTTCATCATACCATGTTGATTCGTTCACAACAAGATCACACTAGGATTCTTGGTTCCTCTCCCTACATTTAGCTTTGCCATTTTGAGGAATTACCAAGCACCTTGACTTATGTTCTTTTGTGATCATGAATATTTTTGTCTTGATTCCTTCTTTTAATTAAATAAAGGTCAATGTTGGTTTGTCTTTTTTATTATCCATATAGGTAAAGGCCATGAGATTCAACAAGTTCCCCCTCATGGTTTCATGAGTTTATTTCCATGCCCTAGTCAATAAAGCTTGAGAAAACCAAACCTCATCATTGGATTTGTTTTGGAAGAAATGGCATGGAAAGTTTATTTTGTCATGTTTGGACAAGGCCTTGTTCCTATTGGTCACAAGAGCATATTTCTCTCAATTTTCAAGATATGGAAGTGGTTTTGATGGCTTGTGTTCTCATTATTATCCTCAACAACTTCTATTCACAAAGAAATAATGTTGGTACAAGAAGTTTGTTCAAGCTTGTCAAAGTTCCTCAAGGCATTTTTCTTGATCTAGGAGCTAGGGTTTTGAATTTCAAAGGAATATATCTTGCTCATATTTTGTTATTTTTGAGTGATTCCAAATACATACTTCTCTTCAAATGGTTATTAACAAATCACTTCAAAAGTTCCAAGGAGTCTTCATGAGGAAGAGACTTGATGAGGAAGAAAGATTACAAGTCCTCCAGATGAATCCCCAATTTTCCATGTGTGACATCAAATGGTCATAACTTGGTAAACTTTTATCACCTTGAGTCCATTATTTTTCCATAATGATCTTGAAGATGTGAATTTTATGCTTTCTTTTATGTGCAAAGTGATAAAATGGATGGAAGTTTCCTTAAGGATACCAAAGATTATAGGTCATTTCATGATTTTTTGCCAACTTCAACAATTCATAACTCTCTCAAATTTTAGAGATTTTGAATGATTCAAGCTTCAAAATGTGATTAAAGATATCTACTTCATGCCATCTTTTTTTGTCAAGAGCAAATTCCAAGTGGAAAGCCATGTTTGGATGCAAGACATTATAGATCATTTTTGAAGAAGAATTTGAAATATTTCTAAGTATGGAAAGTCAACCCTTTTTCTTCAACTTTGACTCAATACAACTTTCAGCTCAAGCATCCATTTGACTCCATTCTTTTTCTATGACAAAGCTTGTAACCTCATCTTTCTAAAGCATCAAGATTCATGCCTTAAGACCCCTTGAGCTGAGAATGCCATTGTTTCAAAAGTGGTAACTTGGAATTGAAGTTTCATTGCAAGTTAGAATTTGAATTCCATGTTACAACCTTTAAACCTCAAATTAGTAAGTGTTTTGGGTATAAACATGATTAACCAACTTTTCAAAGTGGATTAGTGCATCAAAACGCAAGAATTGGATGAGTTTTGGTGAAGTTTAGATCACACTTCACTCGTGAATTAGGTTTACATGAATTCCCTCCAAAACGCATCATTCACTCTTCCTTTTGATCCCATTTTCTTCTCCTATAAATACATGAACTATCCCATTCATTTTCTCAAGCTTGGATAGCCAGAATCACCCTGCCAAACTTGTTTCACAACTCAGAATTCAGTAACTTCAAAATCCATCCTCGAGCCTTTTTCAATCCAATTTTTCCATCAATTCACCTTCCTTGATCATCCCTGAAGCTAACTGTTGTACCCCAAAATTTGCCCTCCCATATTCTTCAAGAAATTGCCAAGCCAAGTCACAAAATTCCCCAAGGGTTGTGCAATCCAACTGTCTCCTATACAGTCAAAACTAGGGTTTGGGTTCTGATCAAGAAAAGGAAGTTTTCAAAGGCCCAATCAAGTCTCATATGCTTACAAAGATGGTCAAGAATCCTCATATCAAGTTTCAAGGCATTCAGCTCAGAATTGCACAGTCAAAACCCCAAATTGCACTACAGTCAACTGTAGGGGCAAAATGGTCATTTGGCAGTCAAAAGTTCAAATTTTTGGTCAACATATCATTTTGAAGCCACAAACATCATTTGATCAATGCTTGATCATGATTCTCAAAATTTGGCTCAGAAATCATCAAAGATGCAAAAGTTACTATATTTGGACAGTTGGAAAAGTCAACTGAAATTGACCAGGGCATAACTTTCACATGGATTATCAGAAAAATTCCATCCAAAGCTCATTTTGAAGAGAAAGACATTTCCTACAATTCATCTTCATATTCCAAGTCCAATAAATGCTCTCACAAAAAGTTATCAATTTCAACATTATAGGTCATTTTCAAAAGTCAACAAAAAGGGACTTTAAGTCAAAGGCCATAACTTGAGATTGGTAAATCAAAATGACATGGGACCAAAGGCATTGGTTAGAGGACTCAAAGACCTTTCCAAGATGTCAAAGAACATGTGAAAAGCTTAAAAATTGAGCAAGTTATGCCTTGTGGAAGTTGGGAAATTTTTGGATATTTTGAAAAGTCAACAATGCTTCAAATGACCTAAAAATGCTAATGGGCCCATTTTTCTTCCATGATTCATCATTCTAAGCATGTGCACGACCACTTGGCCCAAAGGGAAGTATTTTCTCATTTTTTATTTATTTATTTGAATTATTATTAATATTAATTCATTTAAATCATTTAAATATGTGGAAAATATAAAACTTGACCTAAAAAATCTTTTTGTACACATTTCAGCTTCAATATTTCGTGCACATCCCAACATGGAAAGATTTGGTTTAATTTGAACATGATTGAACAAATAACACATGAAAAAAAGATATGGAAGATCTTGGAAAATCCAAATATGCAAAATCATCAATGCCATGGATTTTATTCAATTTTCTTAACCTAATAGCTTTACTACATAATCAGAATGATAACCCTAATGCTCACACACTCTAAGCTGCGCAAAAGAACCATATACAAACTTGAAAAAATTCCTTGAAAACAAAATTCTGAAATCATTGTTGGAGGACGATTCAAGCCTTAATCTTGATTCCAATAGCTTGCTCAAGGTCTATTGAGTGTATTTCAATCAAAATCATTCATCCAAACGCTAAGAACTGGTAAAACGAACCTCAATTGTGTCAAGAAATTTTCAGAATCGTGCATCATGATTTGTGCATAATTTGTAATTTTTGTCTCTTGATTCATGTTTGTTATGAGTTTCTGCAACTAACCATGCAAGTTAATTTCGTTTTTATGCCATATACGTGATTTCACCATGATCAATCTTTAGGGTTTTCAGAGCTTGAATTTAGGGCTTCTGAAACCAAGCAAAATTAGTCCACGAAACCATGACCATTCAAACCAACATGCTCCAACGAACAAGAAACACCATTCGCGATCAATTTATGGACGTCATAGCCCTATTCGCTATTTTCCAATAGCCTGCCTTCTGCAACGCGTTGAAAACCGTTGCTATTGTGTTTTGTTTTACAGGGGTGGTGGAGACGATGAAGCGTGGCAACCAGTGATTCGTTGGTTTAAAAGTTCGCGCGTTTTCCAGCACTAACGCGTTGTTTCTTTTATTATATTGATTGTATGTTTAATTAACAAATACGTGTAGTGGCTCAGCTGGCAGTTGGTGATTGCAATAACGTCAAAGACCTGGGTTCGAGTCCCAGGTCTGTATAATTCCAATATTATTTTTCCACGTTAATTCCTATGCAGGCACAACATTGATGTACACCATGCTCCATCATCATCCAAGCGTCCACGCGTCTAGCATGCTCAGATCAAGGGCATAGGTGGGATGAACATCCTAAAACCTCAGTCAACGTGCCACATAATGCCTGGAAAGTCAACAAATTCTGAAGGTCATTGGGCCAGATTTGCTAAGTCCACACCTCCATATTGGGGACCTCCACCCCCCTGGTTTGCAACTTTGCTTTATATTTTGTTTTATTTATTTTATTGCCTTAATTTGATTAATTATTTTTTTTTACAAATTATAAAATACACAAAAAAATCAGAAAAAGAGCAAAATATAATATTTATTTTAATTATTTTTATAAGTATTTTCACATGTAAATATTTAGTTTTAATTAGGATATAATTTTAATTCTTTTAATAACTAAAAATCCAGAAGTAGAATTAGGTTTAAGTGATAATTTTTATTTCCTTTTAATTTTTCTTTCACAATAATAATATTTATTTTATTTATTTTCATAATTAAAAATGCATGTAAATTAACTTAGATTTAAATTAGGTTAAAATTTAATATTTTCACAATAAATTTAAAAGCTATTAGAATTAGGGTTTGCCTTTTAATTTTAATTTTGATTAATTCTCTTTTTCCATTAATTCTTAAAGAACATAAAAATACCAAAAACATTTCCTATTTTTAATTTTTAATTCCTTATTAATTTTCATTTTTGCAAAAGGGTCCAACGCCCATATTTTTAATTGTTTAATTTGCGCATTTATTTTATTGCTTAAATAATTATGTATTTGTCCCAAAGCCATGTAACTCGGACAATTTAACTTTTCGCACTTTTATTTCTTTTGCTTTATTTACTTTCTGTCAAATCGGGTCCGGTTTAATTTTGGCGATGTGGACCCGCGCCGTTGTAATAGCTTTAGATTTAATTTCCGCATCTTTTTAAATTGTTAAAAAAGCATGAAAGAATGTATGGCCTTAAATAAAATCAAGCGTAGATCACAATGAACATGACAAGACAAATATCAATGAAAACGACACACGAATCGCACACACCACCCCTAGGGTACGCCTCACTGTTGCCTTGCCTTCGAAAGGTGATCGTCGAGTAGAGGACGTCTTAGTAAGTCCTCATGATCCGGGAACCTGGCATGAGGGTAGCTTCTAAGGTGCCTTCCCATTGCTCTGGTGATCACCATGTCCCTACAACCTCGAATTGACCCGAACACCTCCAACGGTGGTGCTACCTACCTCTCAATGGTGGGATGGCATTACTTTAAAGGACATTTACACAGACGAATTCCTTAGGGTAGGTAGACGACTCATGGATACTTGCTCTCTTCAAAACAAACTGAAATCTTTTCACACCAACATTTTTCAAAAGCTTTCAAAGCAAATTTTTCAAACACTCTGACGTACGAGTCGAACTGAAATTTTTCAAAGAAACTTTTTAAAACCCACATTGAAAAGCAAACAAACCTTTTTGAAAACACATTGAGCAAGTATCTAAGAGCCCATGGATAACCATGGATAGAAAGGGTGCTAACACCTTCCCTTTCTATAACCTACCTCCCGAACCGAGAGCAATCTCTTTAAGGAATTTTTCTGTGCTTTTGTCCTTTCCATTTGGAGAAAATAAAAGACGGTGGCGACTCTTGCTTCCGCGACATTTCGCGAACCAGCGTTAAACAGTCAGTTCCAGATCCACCGATCACAGAACTGGCGACTCTGCTGGGGATAATCTTATAAAGTGGGGTGTACCTTAGGGCTAGGTCATAACTGTGTTTTCACTTGTATTGTTTTTCTTGCTTTACTATTGTGGGTTGCATCGGAGATACATAGATCCTAACCCGGATCTGGGGATACCCTGTTTAGGTAGCATAAGCTATGAGGGACCTGTCCGGCGTAGACCGATACAGGTGAAGCAGTGGCTACGTTGGTGTGGCACCTTAGTCTGTACCGATATCCCTTGTGTCGCAACGAGGAGAATATGGGTCCTCTAAGGAGTCATTAAGCACCAACAACCTTAGAACCTTAATTGACACAACTTGGCCTTTAGAATTGTAGCAGTATGCTACGCCCATTGAGGCTAAACTCTCGTGATGGTTCTGGCTGCAAGAAAAGATTGCGATGCTGGAGTTATGACCGATTGAGGGTAGTCAATGATATTGGGATCCTCTAAGAACCCGGTTACTTTTGATTAGGACAGGTATGAACCAACAAACTGAAAGAGGGTAGTACCTAGACCTCGTGCTGGCCTAAACTTTAGGGGCTTGCCTTGTGTGACTTGTGTGCCTTACCATGTTTGCATTTGTATCTGTATGTGGTGTGCTTTATCATAACATCATAGCATCATGAGCATTGCATGCATCCTGCATAAGGACTGACCATTTCAAAGACAAGAGGGTTTCATCTTTGCTCTGTTTTGTAGGACATTATGATGCATGTGCGAAGGAATACTATCCGGTTCAACTTTGTTCGTTCATCTGAGTTGCTTGATGAGTTGGTTAGCAGAATTCCAAACACCACTTCCTTCATTCAGAGGCATGGTTCTCTTCTCAGTTTAGTCACTGCAAAGCGGGATCAACAGTTGATGAGTGTTCTGACCCAGTTCTATGACCCTCTGTACCAGTGCTTCACCTTTCAAGACTTCCAGCTGGTCCCTACCCTGGAAGAGTTCTCTGATTTACTTGGTATCCCCATCTTGGATCAGACTCCCTTTACTGGTTGGGAAAAGACCCTCAGGCTTGAGGACATTGCTGCAGCTCTTCCCTTGACCCATCAAGAGGTAACAGACAACTGGGTAACTAGGAGCGGAGTTAAGGGTTTCTTGGCCAAGTTTCTGATTGGTAAAGCTAACAGCTTCTGGAATGACCTGGACTTTAGGGCATATGAAGACATCTTGGCTCTCCTAATCTATGGGTTAGTCCTGTTTCCTAATCCTGACAACTTCATCAATGTCACTGCCATAAGGATCTTTATGTCTCAGAATCCTGTGCCCACTCTCTTGGGTGACATCTTGCAACAACTTCATGCCCGTACTACCCGAAGACGAGGAACCCTATGGTGTTGTATCCCTTTGTTGGTGAGGTGGTTTATTTCGCACCTCCCTAAGTTCGTACTGAAGAATCAAGAAGGAAGAGGTTGGGCTCATAGGTTAATGTCTCTCACCGATAAAGACATCATTTGGACTTGCAGAGGTTTGGATGAGATAGCTATTATTGATCGATGCGGGGAGTATCCTAATGTTCCTCTGATTGGTACCCAAGGAGGGATCTCTTACAATCCATGTCTAGCACTCCGTCAGTTTGGAAGAGCAAGAAGAGCAGGTCCCCATGAGATGTTGGTGCCTCACATCAGTTTCGAGTTTCAGGTGGATAGTGACGAGCTGCGTCGTAGGTTCATCAAGGCTTGGGACAAAGTTCATAAAGCTGACCCACAAGAGCTAGGGCCAAAGACGTCTTTACCTATGGAAGCCTACTACAAATGGGTTCGCATCCGTGCTCAGAAGTTAGGTATGCCGTATGAAGCTGTCAGACCCGTCATTCTTGAGTGTCCTGATAAAGATGGTGTTCCTCCGACTGTCCTTCCTCCTCAGATACCTACTGATTATGAGACATTGAAGAGATCTTGGTCGCAACTGCAAGAAGAACGGGATTCTTACCGGGAAAAGTTCAACGAGCAGGAATTAAAGATCCAGAAGCTGACAAAGCAGTTGGAGAATGAGAGAGCTCTGAATGCCTACATCCGCACTGAGAAGAGGAGACCATGGGATCAATAAGGAACTCTGAATGTGCCTTTACAAGTTTTATTTCCTTTCCAGTATTTCCTTTCATGTAACGCCTAAGGGCAACTTGTTGAATAATTTCAATTACAAAGTTGAATCTAATGAAGTGTGTTCTTTCTTGTTTACAAAGTTGATTCCCGATCGTCTTTGAAAACATAATTCATACGCATTTCATACATCATGGGCATAGCAGGTTTTTCCCTTTTCAGGTTGCTTACAGTTCTTCGCTGTTTATTTCAGCATCATGAATCCCGAATCTGCATCAACCGAGACATCAATCAAGGCTCTTCAGGCGCAGAATGCACAATTCCAGGAATTAATCAAGGGTCTAGCTAAAGGCCAAGAAGAACTGAAGGCTATGCTCCTGAAGAAGGAGAAGAAGAAGAAGAGAAGAACTGTTCTGTTCAACTCGGGCCGAAGGTTCAGCAATACTCTGCAACATGAAGAGGCTGGTTCTTCTGTTGGCAAGAGTCCTTCTCAGGCAGAAGTAAAGGTCCCTAGTCCGGTCGTCTCCGACAACGAGACAGATTTTAATGAAGAGCAGTACCCTCCGGTAGATGACAGATATAAGCAACTGGAGGACAGGTTGAAGGCTATGGAGGTTCAACAGGCACCTGGGCTGGATTTCGGAGATCTGGGTTTGTCAACTGGTGTGATTATCCCGCATAAGTTCAAAGCACCATCCTTCTCCAAATATGACGGGGCGTCTTGTCCCAAGCTGCATTTAAGGTCCTATGTTCGGAAAATTCAGCCGTACTCTGCGGATAAGAATTTATGGATCCACTTCTTCCAGGAGAGTCTTTCAGGGACTCATCTCGAATGGTTCTATCAGCTGGATGGGACCAAGGTTCGTAACTGGGAGGAGTTGGCTACTGCTTTCTACAAGCAGTATCAATATAATGCCGACCTTGCCCCCACGCGTACCCAACTCCAGGGTATGGCGTTAGGTGCAAGCGAAGGTTTTAAGGAGTACGCTCAGAAGTGGAGAGACCTGGCTGGTAGGCTGCAGCCACCATTGACTGATCGGGAGCTGGTAGATATGTTCTTGGGGACCTTATCTGGGCCGTTTTTCAACCATCTCATTGGGAATTCTTCTGCTGGTTTCACTGATTTGATTCTGACTGGAGAGAGAATTGAGGCTGGGCTGAAGTCTGGGAAGATTACAAAGGGTGCATCATCTAGTTCGGAAAAGAAACCATTCAAAAAGGAGTCTAGTGCCGTGTATGGTTCTAGGAAATCAGAGAGACCTGAGCACCGCCAATCTGTCAGCGCGGTGATGATTGCTAAGCCTGCTGCCGCTCCTCGGTCGAATAATCCTCAAAGGGCTGAAAGACCCCGGCGAGAGTTTACCCGGTTAAGCATGACCCTATCACAGATTCTGCCACAGTTGCTAGCCACCAACTTAGTGACTGTCAGGGAAGCCCCGAAGTTCCCCAATACAACATCTCCCAAGTACAACCCGAATGCTCGTTGTGCTTACCATTCAGAAAGCCCGGGGCACTCTACCGATGACTGTTGGGCGTTGAAGAATAAGGTGCAAGACCTTATCGACGCAAAGGAGATACAATTCGAAGCACCTGCAAAGCCGAATGTAGTTACTGCCCCTATGCCTCAGCACGGGGTAAATGCTGTTGATGAAGACGTTTATGCTGTTTCTGTGGATGATCTAGCCACTCCTCTAAAGATCGTCAAGAAGAACCTACTGCAGGCCGGTTTATTTCCGGGTTGTAGTGAGGGTTGCCTATTCTGTGCTGTGTCCCCATCTGGTTGTCCCTTGCTAAAGTTAGGCATCCAAAGCTTAATGGATAGCAAGGAGATTCTATTCAAGAAGTCTGCGGTTCGTTTGGTTCCAATGGAAGAGGTTTCTGTGGTGACTATCTTCAATAATCCGATCCCGGCTCTCCAGAAGAAGCCCGTTCAAATTATGACTGTTGCACCCGTTATTATCACTATTCCAGGGCCCCTGCCCTATGTATCTGATAAAGCTGTCCCTTGGCACTATGGGGCAGATGTATATATAAACGGGATTAAACAAGAGCTCAACGCTGGCGCCAGCATCTGTGACATCACTGGCCCAGCCAAAGTTACCCGCAGTGGCAGGCTCTTCTCGCCTGACATTGCACCGCCTGCTGCTCGAAGACCGCTCCTGATAATTCCTACCAATACACCTATTCCTGTTGCTGATCAAGTTGTTGTTCCTGCTGCTGATCCGATTGTTTCTCCTGCTGCCGAGTCATCCAATGCTCGGGGCAAGGGAATTGAAGTTGAGCCTGCCCAGATGGAGGCACCCATACCCATAGCTGCTGAGGCCTCCCCACAAGAGATGGAGGAGATTCTGAAGATCATAAAGAAGAGCGATTTTAATGTTGTGGAACAGCTGGGGCATACGCCCTCCAAAATCTCCATGCTCTCTTTATTGCTGTGCTCCGAGGCCCATGCAAAGGCCCTAATCTCGTTCCTCAAGACGGCCCATGTGCCACATGAAACCTCTGCAGTCCAGTTCACTGATTGCGTGGCAAGTCTAACGGCAGATAATGGCTTGGGCTTCTCAGACGCTGACTTGACCGCAAAGGGGAGAGATCATAATGATGCTCTACATGTCTCTATTGAATGCAGGGGCACCACCTTGGCACATGTGTTGGTGGACACGGGTTCATCTTTGAATGTGCTACCTAAGAAGGCTTTGGACCGTCTAGATTGCGAAGGCCTGGAATTGAAACCCAACAACATCATCGTCAGGGCCTTTGATGGTTCAAAGAGGATGGTCCATGGAGAGGTTGACATTCCGATTCGTGTGGGCTCTCAGGTGTTCGACTCCACTTTTTATGTGATGGACATCTGTCCATCTTACTCTTGTCTGCTAGGTCGACCCTGGATACATAAGGCTGGGGCAGTGACCTCTACCTTGCATCAGAAGCTGAAGTACCCCGTTAGAGGGAAGATTGTCACCGTGCAAGGAGAGGAAGAATATATGGTGAGCCACCTGAACTCCTTCAGGTACATTGAGATGGATGGGGAGTTTATTGAAACCCCCTTTCAGCATTTCGAGGAGGTGTTTCCCATTGCAGCAGCAACAACAGAAGAAGGTGCTCCTTTGAAGATGGCTTCCCTAAAGGACGCCCGGGCTGTGGTTCAGAAGGGTGAATGTGCCGACTGGGGCAGACTTCCAGATTTTACTCAGAAGACTGACAAACTTGGGCTGGGTTTCACCTCAGAAGGTCAGAGAGCTATGAGGAAAGCAAAGATCGGAAGACCTCCGGTATTTATTAAAAGTTCAGGAGTGAATGCTGTGGGGGAAGACCATGAAGTGGACGAAGCTGAATTCAACAGCTGGATCTATCCGACGGCCGAAGACGGATTGAACAATTGGAGTGCAAAGGACCATACCCCTGTTACCTTTGTGACGCAGTAATAAATTTCTTTGTTTCGTTATTTTGTAATAAACAATGATAAACTCTATGGCCCGGTGTCTTACCCGAGGCACCGTGGTTCTATTTGTGAGGGCATACAAACTGTCATTTCATATATCATAAATGAAAATCTTGGACGTACTTTTCGCATTGCAAATATTGTGTTCCTTTTCTGCCTTTTTTTACATAATTTTCAAAAACAGCTGTATTTACACACACACTCACTCATACAGGTTTCAATCCACTCTGGATTTTACTGATAACAACTCTGCTACTGCCAATTATGACTTCGAAAATCCGATCAACTTAGCCGAAGACGAAGGTGAAGATGATTGCGAAGTGCCTGGCGAGCTTGCGAGACTGTTGCTTCAGGAAGAGAGGGCAATTCAACCCCATGAAGAGCCAGTGGAAACCATAAACTTGGGTACTGAAGCAGACAGGAAAGAGGTAAAGATTGATGCCAACCTAGAGCTCAGCGTGAAGCAACGGTTAACCAAGATGCTACATGATTATATGGAGATCTTTGCCTGGTCCTACGAAGACATGCCCGGGTTGGATACCGATATTGTCGTCCATCACTTGCCGACTAAGGAAGACTGCCCTCCAGTTAAGCAAAAGGTCCGTCGGATGCGTCCAGAGATGTCCGAGAAGATTAAAGCTGAGGTCATGAAACAGTTTGATGCCGGGTTCCTTGCAGTGACTTCTTACCCTCAGTGGGTTGCTAATGTGGTGCCGGTACCTAAGAAGGACGGTAAGGTCAGAATGTGTGTCGACTATAGGGATCTGAACAGGGCCAGCCCCAAGGATGACTTCCCCTTGCCTCACATTGATGTCCTTGTTGATAACACAGCTCAACACAAGGTCTTCTCTTTCATGGATGGCTTTTCAGGTTACAATCAGATCAAGATGGCACCTGAAGACATGGAAAAGACTACATTTGTTACTCAGTGGGGCACTTTCTGTTACAAGGTCATGCCGTTCGGATTGAAGAATGTTGGGGCAACCTACCAACGTGCCATGGTTGCCTTATTTCATGACATGATCCATCATGAGATAGAGGTGTATGTTGACGACATGATCGCAAGGTCCCAGACTGAGGAAGAGCACCTAGATCATCTACAGAAGTTGTTTGACCGGTTGAAACTGTACAAGCTGAGATTGAACCCGAACAAGTGCACCTTCGGGGTAAGATCGGGAAAGTTACTAGGCTTCGTGGTCAGCGATAAAGGCATTCAAGTGGACCCTGCTAAGGTCAAAGCTATTCAAGAGATGCCAGTCCCTAAGACAGAGAAGGAAGTCAGAGGCTTTTTAGGACGTCTGAATTACATCGCTCGATTCATATCTCATCTGACTGCTACCTGTGAACCAATCTTCAAGCTGCTGAAGAAAGATCAGGTAGTACGTTGGAACGATGAATGTCAGGCTGCTTTTGACAGAATCAAAGAGTATCTCCAAGAACCACCCATCCTTATGCCACCGGTTGAAGGGAGACCTCTGATACTATATCTGACAGTGCTTGATAACTCAATGGGGTGTGTGCTGAGGCAGCATGACGAGTCTGGCCGAAAAGAGCATGCCATTTATTACCTTAGCAAAAAGTTTACCGACTGTGAGACCCGATACTCACTGCTTGAGAAAACTTGCTGCACTTTGGTATGGGCTGCTCGCCGGCTGAGACAGTATATGCTGACTCACACTACCTTGTTGATCTCAAAAATGGATCCTATAAAGTACATATTCGAAAAGCCTGCTCTGTCTGGGAGAATCGCAAGATGGCAAATGATCTTGACGGAATACGACATTCAGTACACAACCCAGAAAGCCATCAAAGGAAGTGTACTGGCAGACCACTTAGCTCATCAAGCTGTAGATGACTACCAATCAATGAACTTCGAGTTTCCGGATGAAAGCATCATGATAGTAACAGATTGTGAAGTGCCTGGACCGGATGAAGGACCTGAACCAGGATCCCGATGGTCTATGCACTTTGACGGAGCCTCCAATGCTTTGGGAAATGGTATCGGCGCCATCATCATATCTCCTCAAGGTACTCATACTCCACTCACTGCCCGGCTGTGTTTCAACTGTACCAACAACATGGCGGAGTATGAGGCGTGTATCATGGGTCTTCAAGCTGCGATCGACCTAAGGATCAAATTTCTAAGTGTCTTCGGAGATTCCGCTCTTGTGATCAATCAGATCAAGGGAGAGTGGGATACGAAACATCCAAACCTGATTCCTTACAGAGAATGTGTGTTGACCCTGATCCCCCACTTCACAGAGATAACCTTTGAGCACTTTCCAAGAGAAGAGAATCAGTTAGCGGACGCGTTAGCTACAATGTCTTCAATGTTCAAGGTCAAATGGGATAATGAAGCTCCCCGGATCATCATCTGGAAACTGGACGAACCGGCATACTGTTGTGATCTCGAAACTGAATTGGTGACTGAGAAGCCTTGGTACCATGAGGTGAAGAGATATCTGGAAGCTCAGGAATACCCTGAAGGTGCCTCTGTCAATGATAAGAAATTCCTGAGAAGGTTCGCAGCCAAATTCTTCCTTAGCAACGGCATCTTGTATAAGCGAAACCATGATTCAACCTTACTGCGTTGTGTGGATAAGACTGAAGCAGAAAGGATCATGGAAGAGCTACATGAAGGGACCTTTGGTACACATTCCAGTGGACATACTATGGCTAAGAAGATCCTACGAGCGGGATATTATTGGTCCACAATGGAAGCTGACTGCTACCAACACTCCAGGACATGCCACAAGTGCCAGATCTATGCAGACAAGGTGCATGTTCCTCCGGTTCCCCTGAATGTTCTGACTGCGCCATGGCCGTTTGCAATGTGGGGCATAGACATGATCGGCGAGATAAAACCTACGGCATCTAATGGGCATCGCTTCATCCTAGTGGCGATCGATTATTTTACGAAGTGGGTTGAGGCAGCATCCTATGCTACGGTAACCAAGACTGTTGTGGCACGGTTCATTCGACACAACCTGATCTGTCGGTACGGCGTCCCTGAGCGAATTATTACAGACAACGGTACCAATCTAAACAACAAAATGATCGCTGAGCTCTGCGAACAGTTCAAGATACAGCACCACAATTCTTCTCCTTACAGACCGAAGATGAATGGGGCTGTAGAAGCAGCAAATAAGAACATCAAGAAAATCGTGCAAAAGATGACAGTAACTTATAAAGATTGGCACGAGATGTTACCGTTCGCTCTGCATGGATACCGTACCTCAGCTAGGACGTCAACCGGGGCAACTCCTTTCTCTCTGGTTTATGGCATGGAGGCAGTCTTGCCGATCGAAGTACAAATTCCCTCTCTCCGGATAATGAAGGATGCAAATCTGAACGAAGATGATTGGATCCAGACACGACTTGATCAGCTCAATCTCATAGACGAAAAGAGACTTGCTGCTATCTGTCATGGTCAGACGTATCAGAAACGGATGATCAGGGCATTTAACAAAAAGGTCAGACCACAGGAGTATCAAGTTGGGGATCTGGTGATCAAGCGAATCATCCTTCCTCAGAGTGATCCAAGGGGCAAATGGACCCCCACATACGAAGGGCCATTTGTGGTTAAGCATGTGTTCTCAGGAGGAGCAATGATATTAACCAACATGGATGGTGATGACCTTCCTCACCCCGCCAATGCAGACATAGTTAAAAAATACTACGCATGAAAAAAGACCCGCTAGGCTGACATGCCTAGGCAAAAATTAGGGCTTCCCGTCGGACCAAAAGGGTTCGGGCAAAATGAAGGGATGAAAATGAAAAATCTGTACACCCGGCAAGTCGAAAACCTGAAAAGGCGGCTTGGGCAAAAATGGGTATCCCGGTGGACTGAAAACCCGAAAGGGAAGTCCAGGCAAAAATTAGGGATAAAAGCGTAATACTATGTCTCATTGGATCACTTTGCATCCAGAATCTGGCATCTACATCAAGTTCAGACGGCATCGATCAGTCAGCTTCACCTTCAACCAAGGTCATCAAGTGATGAGACGCTCGGAGTTATAAAGGCAATAGCAGAGTTGAAACCCAGTGGATCATTCATATTTCACACAGCTGTTTTATTTTCTTTTGTACAAAATTTGTATAAACTCTCTTGTTCGGCGGCGTCCTCTTACTAGGACGTCAGCCTCTTGTACACAAAAAACGCCTATTCATAGGCCATTCAAAAATCAATACAAATATATTTTCAGTTAAACGTACCAAGTGTTTTCCTTTTTATTGTTTTGTTTTGCGAGGAACGTCCAAGGTTCAATTTGTGATATATGCATTGATAATAATTTGCTAACTCATAAATATTTGCATACGAAACAAAGGAATTAATTGCAGGTGACACTAGAAACAGGGGCAATAAAGAGTTGTCTAAAAGCAGTCTAATTGTTCTATCCTCCAAAGGTACCAAGGTAGGTTCAACTAAAGAACGTGACCAGTACATCTTAAATCCCCAGAGAGTAAGCCAAACAGTACATTCTTCTCCAAGCAGAGTTGATAAATATCAAGGAAATTGAGTATCCTCCCGTAAATCTCAATACTTCCCCAGCAGCAATACATATATTCTTAACAAGCATCCTCGGCAGTCTTGGCCTAAAGATTGTTCCCCGGCGGTATCTCAATATTTAAAGGAATCACTTCCCTGCAGTTCAAACCTCCCCAGAAGAGTCCAATCCAGTTTCCCCAGGAAAATTGGAATTCATACCCCCAAGCAGTAAGCTTATCCCCAGTAGATTCTGGAAGCTTACCCCCGCAAAGCACGAACGCGTCGCCCGGCTTTATTCAAAGAGTTATTTCCTCAATAGGATATAACTGGGTTATCCTCAGCCAAAAGCCACGGAAAGGTCGTCGTCAACGTAGTTCTTTCCTACCCCCAGCGAAGTCTATTCACACTTCCAACACAACAAGGGTATCCCCGGCAAGTTATCAACAACTCAGCAAAGCATCTCTCTCCCCACAGAGTATTGCTTCCCAGCATGGTCGCTAGAGTATCTTTTCTCCCCGCAGAATCTTCCATTTGCCAAGTTTATTCCGCAACGGAGTCATCTTCTCCTACCGGTATTCTTGCAACTATCATCCCCAGCGGAAGTAAAAGCTCACTCTCCAAACATCAGCCCAGGATATGACTTCCCGGCATCCGTCAAGGATTTACTTTCCTAGACGAAAACATTCATAAAGCATCACATACATCATTATAGCATGCATAGACGCATCATATCATACAAATCTCATTCATGTTGAGAACATCATTGCTTGATCCATATCATGCATTGCATATGACTGACCTTTACCTTTCAGGAAAGGCGCAGTTAAAATGCTTAAACATATTTCAAAGCCCTCTCTAGTCCAGCTAAATCGACTCCCAACAGATTTTTCTGATAAAGACTCAGTAGAAGTTATCCCTTATGGTCCCCTCTCCGACAAGTGCGTGAGGCGGTAATTCCTTTTTTCAAGATGTTTCCCTCTCCGACGATGAGTGTGAGGTGATAGTCTCCTATGGTCCCCTCTCCGGCAAGTGCGTGAGGTGGTAATTCCTTCTTCAGATGTTTCCCTCTCCGACGATGAGTGTGAGGTGATAGTCTCCTATGGTCCCCTCTCCGACAAGTGCGTGAGGTGGTAATTCCTTTTTTCAGATGTTTCCCTCTCCGACGATGAGTGTGAGGTGATAGTCTCCTATGGTCCCCTCTCTGACAAGTGCGTGAGGTGGTAATTCCCTCTTCAGATGTTTCCCTCTCCGACGATGAGTGTGAGGTGATAGTCTCCTATGGTCCCCTCTCCGACAAGTGCGTGAGGTGGTAATTCCTTTTTTCAGATGTTTCCCTCTCCGACGATGAGTGTGAGGTGATAGTCTCTTATGGTCCCCTCTCCGACAAGTGCGTGAGGTGGTAATTCCTTTTTCAGATGTTTCCCTCTCCGACGATGAGTGTGAGGTGATAGTCTTCTATGGTTCCCTCTCCGACGGTGTGTGAGGTGGTAAGTCCTTTTCATATGTTTCCCTCTCCGACGATGAGTGTGAGGTGACAATTCCTTTTCCTATGGTTCCCTCTCCGACAGCGTGTGAGGTGATCATTCCTTTCAGATTATAATGGTCTATGGTTCCCGTTCCAATCCTGCGAAGATGGTATTTCACATCAAGATTTTCTCAACGAGCGTTGTTGAAGTTAAAGTCGCCCAAGGTTCTCTTATCATTCATGCTAAAGCAGTAACCATCCCTGGTTCATTCATCGCTATTTGAAGCTCCAGACTCAGCTCCTGTAACCAGTCAGGACACATCTATACCAAGCATCTGAAAACCAACTCCTGCAACGTGTCAGGTATTCATTTTTCTTTTGCAGGTATGCAGGTTCTCGCTAAGGAATCTCCTACACGATCAACATCCAGATGGCATCTATAAGCCCATCATCCTATCCACAAACTCCCAAATGGCATCTATAAGCCCATTTCCCCATCACACTGCTAACATGTGAGCGCAAATTTCTGGGCACTCTAGTGTCCAATCATCTTCTACCCTCGGATTACGAAAGGCACGTCAGCCAATCTGCATCCTCAGGTCTAAGAAGATTGAACAGGGGCAACTGTTGTACCCCAAAATTTGCCCTCCCATATTCTTCAAGAAATTGCCAAGCCAAGTCACAAAATTCCCCAAGGGTTGTGCAATCCAACTGTCTCCTATACAGTCAAAACTAGGGTTTGGGTTCTGATCAAGAAAAGGAAGTTTTCAAAGGCCCAATCAAGTCTCATATGCTTACAAAGATGGTCAAGAATCCTCATATCAAGTTTCAAGGCATTCAGCTCAGAATTGCACAGTCAAAACCCCAAATTGCACTACAGTCAACTGTAGGGGCAAAATGGTCATTTGGCAGTCAAAAGTTCAAATTTTTGGTCAACATATCATTTTGAAGCCACAAACATCATTTGATCAATGCTTGATCATGATTCTCAAAATTTGGCTCAGAAATCATCAAAGATGCAAAAGTTACTATATTTGGACAGTTGGAAAAGTCAACTGAAATTGACCAGGGCATAACTTTCACATGGATTATCAGAAAAATTCCATCCAAATCTCATTTTCAATAGAAAGACATTTCCTACAATTAATCTTCATATTCCAAGTCCAATAAATGCTCTCACAAAAAGTTATCAATTTCAATATTATAGGTTATTTTCAAAAGTCAACAAAAAGGGACTTTAAGTCAAAGGCCATAACTTGAGATTGGTAAATCAAAATGACATGGGACCAAAGGCATTGGTTAGAGGACTCAAATACCTTTCCAAAATGTCAAAGAACATGTGAAAAGCTTAAAAATTGAGCAAGTTATGCCTTGTGGAAGTTGGGAAATTTTTGGATATTTTGAAAAGTCAACAATGCTTCAAATGACCTAAAAATGCTAATGGGCCCATTTTTCTTCCATGATTCATCATTCTAAGCATGTGCACGACCACTTGGCCCAAAGGGAAGTATTTTCTCATTTTTTATTTATTTATTTGAATTATTATTAATATTAATTCATTTAAATCATTTAAATATGTGGAAAATATAAAACTTGACCTAAAAAATCTTTTTGTACACATTTCAGCTTCAATATTTCGTGCACATCCCAACATGGAAAGATTTGGTTTAATTTGAACATGATTGAACAAATAACACATGAAAAAAAGATATGGAAGATCTTGGAAAATCCAAATATGCAAAATCATCAATGCCATGGATTTTATTCAATTTTCTTAACCTAATAGCTTTACTACATAATCAGAATGATAACCCTAATGCTCACACACTCTAAGCTGCGCAAAAGAACCATATACAAACTTGAAAAAATTCCTTGAAAACAAAATTCTGAAATCATTGTTGGAGGACGATTCAAGCCTTAATCTTGATTCCAATAGCTTGCTCAAGGTCTATTGAGTGTATTTCAATCAAAATCATTCATCCAAACGCTAAGAACTGGTAAAACGAACCTCAATTGTGTCAAGAAATTTTCAGAATCGTGCATCATGATTTGTGCATAATTTGTAATTTTTGTCTCTTGATTCATGTTTGTTATGAGTTTCTGCAACTAACCATGCAAGTTAATTTCGTTTTTATGCCATATACGTGATTTCACCATGATCAATCTTTAGGGTTTTCAGAGCTTGAATTTAGGGCTTCTGAAACCAAGCAAAATTAGTCCACGAAACCATGACCATTCAAACCAACATGCTCCAACGAACAAGAAACACCATTCGCGATCAATTTATGGACGTCATAGCCCTATTCGCTATTTTCCAATAGCCTGCCTTCTGCAACGCGTTGAAAACCGTTGCTATTGTGTTTTGTTTTACAGGGGTGGTGGAGACGATGAAGCGTGGCAACCAGTGATTCGTTGGTTTAAAAGTTCGCGCGTTTTCCAGCACTAACGCGTTGTTTCTTTTATTATATTGATTGTATGTTTAATTAACAAATACGTGTAGTGGCTCAGCTGGCAGTTGGTGATTGCAATAACGTCAAAGACCTGGGTTCGAGTCCCAGGTCTGTATAATTCCAATATTATTTTTCCACGTTAATTCCTATGCAGGCACAACATTGATGTACACCATGCTCCATCATCATCCAAGCGTCCACGCGTCTAGCATGCTCAGATCAAGGGCATAGGTGGGATGAACATCCTAAAACCTCAGTCAACGTGCCACATAATGCCTGGAAAGTCAACAAATTCTGAAGGTCATTGGGCCAGATTTGCTAAGTCCACACCTCCATATTGGGGACCTCCACCCCCCTGGTTTGCAACTTTGCTTTATATTTTGTTTTATTTATTTTATTGCCTTAATTTGATTAATTATTTTTTTTTTACAAATTATAAAATACACAAAAAAATCAGAAAAAGAGCAAAATATAATATTTATTTTAATTATTTTTATAAGTATTTTCACATGTAAATATTTAGTTTTAATTAGGATATAATTTTAATTCTTTTAATAACTAAAAATCCAGAAGTAGAATTAGGTTTAAGTGATAATTTTTATTTCCTTTTAATTTTTCTTTCACAATAATAATATTTATTTTATTTATTTTCATAATTAAAAATGCATGTAAACTAACTTAGATTTAAATTAGGTTAAAATTTAATATTTTCACAATAAATTTAAAAGCTATTAGAATTAGGGTTTGCCTTTTAATTTTAATTTTGATTAATTCTCTTTTTCCATTAATTCTTAAAGAACATAAAAATACCAAAAACATTTCCTATTTTTAATTTTTAATTCCTTATTAATTTTCATTTTTGCAAAAGGGTCCAACGCCCATATTTTTAATTGTTTAATTTGCGCATTTATTTTATTGCTTAAATAATTATGTATCTGTCCCAAAGCCATGTAACTCGGACAATTTAACTTTTCGCACTTTTATTTCTTTTGCTTTATTTACTTTCTGTCAAATCGGGTCCGGTTTAATTTTGGCGATGTGGACCCGCGCCGTTGTAATAGCTTTAGATTTAATTTCCGCATCTTTTTAAATTGTTAAAAAAGCATGAAAGAATGTATGGCCTTAAATAAAATCAAGCGTAGATCACAATGAACATGACAAGACAAATATCAATGAAAACGACACACGAATCGCACACACCACCCCTAGGGTACGCCTCACTGTTGCCTTGCCTTCGAAAGGTGATCGTCGAGTAGAGGACGTCTTAGTAAGTCCTCATGATCCGGGAACCTGGCATGAGGGTAGCTTCTAAGGTGCCTTCCCATTGCTCTGGTGATCACCATGTCCCTACAACCTCGAATTGACCCGAACACCTCCAACGGTGGTGCTACCTACCTCTCAATGGTGGGATGGCATTACTTTAAAGGACATTTACACAGACGAATTCCTTAGGGTAGGTAGACGACTCATGGATACTTGCTCTCTTCAAAACAAACTGAAATCTTTTCACACCAACATTTTTCAAAAGCTTTCAAAGCAAATTTTTCAAACACTCTGACGTACGAGTCGAACTGAAATTTTTCAAAGAAACTTTTTAAAACCCACATTGAAAAGCAAACAAACCTTTTTGAAAACACATTGAGCAAGTATCTAAGAGCCCATGGATAACCATGGATAGAAAGGGTGCTAACACCTTCCCTTTCTATAACCTACCTCCCGAACCGAGAGCAATCTCTTTAAGGAATTTTTCTGTGCTTTTGTCCTTTCCATTTGGAGAAAATAAAAGACGGTGGCGACTCTTGCTTCCGCGACATTTCGCGAACCAGCGTTAAACAGTCAGTTCCAGATCCACCGATCACACTAACTATATAATTACATTTGAGAATCGTGCCCTATACTGCTCCATAGAAGTCCAGTTTCAGAGCTCTGCAACTCAACTTCAATAGGTAGATTCCTTCCTCAATTCTTTAAAACTCTGATATCATTGTGTTTCTCTCATTGCTCTGGTTCTAGTCGCAACACTTACCTTTTTCTGGAAATATGTTTTGACCATGAAATTTCAAATCCCTTTTCAAAACTTTCTTTCCAAATTGCTTGAGCTAAAGTTTATATAAATTTGGCGCGAGGGTGTGGTTGTCTTCGTCTTGAAGAGACGAAGCGAATGTCATAAGTCTGAGCTTCTGATTTTACAGTTTGAGAGATCTGGAATTCGTGTTTGCTGGAGGTTGAAGATGACCAACGTGTCATCTTCCAACCAATGAAAGTGATCCATCTATTTTTTTTTAAATCTGATTTAATTAATGATTTTGTACATTATTGATTAATGACCATGATATGCACAGCGCGCCATATCCGTTGGATTTGATTACTAACGCGTTTTGACTCTCATCCAATGGTCCACATATTTTAATTTTATTTTCTTTTTCTGATTTTTATATTTTAATTGTTTTAAATTTCAAAAAATCATAGAAAATTCATTTTCAGTCCAAAAAATCTGAAAAAAATTATGAATTTTTTTTTTGATTATTCTCTTCCTGATTTTTATTTTTTCACAATTTAATTGTGTTTTTGTATTTCTTATAAATTTACACTTTATTTGATTTGTTTTAAATGTTTAAAAATACTTTTATACATTTTTAATTTCGTAAAAAATTATAGAATGATCCAATGGTATTGTGACAAATATTGGTGACCTTATTTTATTTTTGTTTCTGGCTTTACTATTTTTTTTTATCATTTTTGGTTTATTTTACCCATTTATTTTAATTTTAAAAATAGTTTATGACTTTAGAAAATTACCAAAAAATTTGTAAAATTATTTGAGCCCTTTTCTGATTTTTCTATGGTCTTACTTTTTATTTCTTGATTAATTTGTAGATAGTTGATATTTTTCTCTTTATTTTCTATTTTTAAACATTATTTTTTAACCCTTTTGTATATATTAAAATGTGATGTTATTTTGTGACTATTTTCTGGCTGATCTTGGGTTAAATTTTGGATCATAAACTTTATTAACATCATTGGATCCATGGTGTTGAGTTTAACTCCACAAAAATGGATGAATGATTTTAATAATAGTTTGATTAAATTTAACTCAAATGTGGTTTGTATATTTTTTCCCCATCCCTCTTCATCTCATCCCCTTCTTATTGCACTAAATATTGTTGGAGCATGATCTCTATATCATGTCTCAAAATAAATGGTGCATAGACTGCTATTGACCGGCCTCAAAATAGGTGTGACTTCTATATAAGTCCACTTACAATTGCTTAACATAACGCTAAATTTTGTCCTGATTCGAATAAATGATCATTCATGGCCCAAACTTATGTTTGCAAGCTCAAGTATGTTCATTTGATCTCTTTGATCCAATAACTTTGAGATTCATTGTATGGAGGCTTTGGTTCTACCAATCCTCTAATGGATCTACAACACCTTTGGTCAACGCGGATCACTTAAACATCGTTGATCATTAAATGGAACTTGTGAAAATTCTAAATGGATGATATACTTGACAAAAAGCAAATGCAACTTGTTGTGTGGAGGCTTTGGTTCTAGAAATCCTCTAATGAGTTCCAAATGCAAGCTTCAAGATGGTCATCCAACTAACCACTAATTATTGACTTATTTTACTTTATGCATTTACTCTTTTTTATGCTTTATGTACCATTTACTTTTAGAATTTACATTTCATGCCATTTTCATCTTTGCTCATTTGAGAATTTACTTTCTTGTCATTTTTACTTTTCTCACTGGAGCTTTTCTTTTCCTTTTTCAAGATACTTAATAATCAACATAAACCCTAAAAAAATCTTTAATGGTACTTAGACTATTTGGTTACTATCATTGGCATTATGGAGCATGGGACTTTTCTTGGACTTAGGATTAGAAACCTTGGCCTATCTTGGAGACCTTATGATCTTATCTAATTATTTTGTCTGGAGTTCTTGAGGTTTACCTCCAGACATTGGGTTGCTTGTTTGTTTTTGTGTGCAGGTTTTTTGTGATTACACTCTTTGTTTGTGATCTGGAATTCACCCGTATACCGTCGTTACTCTGCCCAATTTTTGTGAATACTTAATACACTTAAAGTTTGGTTCTCTCAAGAGGTCTGGTATTTTTTTGCTTGATTGGTTTCTGATCTGACCTGATCAGAAGGTTTGGACCGTCACGGCTTACTCCGAGCTGAAGGCTTTTTGAACGAGGAGGGGGGGGTACCTGCAAGGCACTCCGATGCTAAAGTCAGTGGGAGTACTAGCAGATAATAGAGTTGAGGTTAGAATGATGAATACCTGACCCTCTGGAAGCAGAGGGTATTTATAGCCCCCAGCGCTGGGCCAAGGTTCCTTCATTGGGCCGGGCGGATTTGGCCCAATGGAGGAACTGCCAGGTTCTACGTGGGTAGTGGGGACCAGCACGTGGTCCCCTTCCTGGATATGCTGCATGAAATGCGGGCGGACGGAGACGCGGTCTTTCCGGAATATCGTTGGGGCAATGGAGGACTAAGTCTGCCCTAGCAAGTTAGCTCGAGACCATGTCGAGCTGCGCAGCACGGTGCCGAGCTCGACGCCAAGACCTCGAGCTGGACAGCGAGTGTCGAGCTGGAAGCCAGGACATGGAGCTGGACGGCAGGCTGTCGAGCATGACTTCAACGTGGGGCTGGACACCGAGATGTCGAGGTGGACATCAGGGTGTCGGGCATGGACGTGACCCCCTTTGCCCAGTGTGGTCCTTAGTGAGTCCCTTTGGACTGGGCCTTAGTAATGCTTTTGGGCCTGTCGGGCCCAGTCCAGAACAGGAGCCCCCCAAGTCGTGGTTCCTTTGCGAGGAGCCATGACTTGAAACAAAGTTGTTCCGTCGCTGAGGTCTCGTGCCCGGGATGGAGGCGTGGACCCTCGAGGGGTCTCCTCGTGCCGTGCTCGGAGACGTCCTCGGTGGTGGATGCGTGGAGGATCCGTACCGGGCGCGTCAGTCGAGCACACGAGGCATCTTTCGGGAGTTGTGCCGCCACCCTAGGGGGGTAGGGCCATCATTGCGTTGGGAGCAGTGCGTCGAGGAGATGGAGTCCGTGGCTGAACGAGGTGACGTTTGGTATTCCACGTCATCACTATAAATAGGGTCCTTGGGTCCCATAATACGTTTTCCGTTCTCCGTGCTCTCTCCGTTGCAACTCTCAACACTCTCTCCAGTCGTGACTTCCCGTCTCAGATTCTTCATTTCTTAGCCAAATCCCAACTTTGATCCAAGTAAGTGATCTATTTTCTTCATTTTCCTGTTTTAGAATGCATGATTCTTGGAAATTGTAGATGTTTTAGGACCGTTAATGTTGGGTTAGCCCGGTAAACTTGCGTTTTGCCCGACAGATTCATGTCTAGGGCCGGCAAACGCATACTTGTGGCCGACACATTCATAGTTTTAGGTGAAAAACTTCAGAGCTGCCCGGGGTCTTCATGATCCTGGGCGCCTGATTCATGACGGTGCCCGGTATGTTTATGGTCGTGGCCGTGGGCTTCATAATGCGGCTCGCCATGTTCATACCTCGGATCGACATGCTTGAAGAGTGGCCGCGCAGTTGGTTTGAGGAAGAACACTGGATTCAGGAGAGTCGGGGAGGCATCCACTTGTGAAAATGGACTTGTGTAGTAGTGTATGGACGACATGATTATGTCGAGCATAGGACTTCATGCTCAATCTGATTGGTTTCCCGTGCTCTGCAGGTAACCATGGCGGATGAGCCGAGCTCCTCCGGTCGTCGTGATAGCGAAGAACAGAGTGCCGACGAGTCGGCCAACCTTATAGACACCGTGACCGACCCATCGCTGGAATGGGTGGGCGCCGAGCCTCGGGGGACGGCGTCGATATACAGTCGGGATGACCGACATCCATTCACCGCTATCGAAGAGGGGCAGGACCAGCCCGACTTCCAGCAAAATTTCGTGGTCATGCTGCCGTCGACCAATGCAAGAATTTGTTCAATGTACCCGGACTACAGCTTTGCGATGTACGAGATCGCGTTTAAAGACTTGGGGCTGCGGCTGCCGTTCACAGACTTTGAGACCGGGGTCTTTACGCATTTGGAGCTGGCCCCGTCCCAGCTACACCCAAACTCTCTCGCCTTCATCCGGGCGTTTGAGCTGACGTGTCGTTATTTAAGGATAGGGGCGACGATCCCTCTCTTCTTTCGGGTATTCCACCTACAGCGTCAGTCCCGAGGAGGGAAGCACAGCTGGGTGTCCCTGAAGCAGTCGAGGAGACTGTTTAGGATGTACATGGATTCTGTGAGGGGGTTCAAGGATAAGTGGTATGTGGTACGCCCTACTACCGACTCTGCTGTAGATTCCCTCTTCGAGGAGGAAGGGCCGGTCAGCGATGATGACGGGGAAGCAATGTTGGCCGACGACGGGAGCCCTGTGTTAGGACGTCGGGCTAAGTTCCCGGTGTACTGGATGTCCCGACACTTCGAGCATGGAACAGGTTATTTCCATACCGCAGTCGGGGACATGTGCACGGAGGATAAGCGGGCGTATGAGGCTCTCTGCAACTTTGTCGACAGTTTTCATCCCGCCCAATGGGTTACGCGGGAAGGGAATGATATCCTCGACAAGGACGGTTACCCGACATTCGAGGCTCGCCCGATCGACACCAAGGCGCTGATGGAATGTTCGACATATAGGCAGGCAGCCCGCCTGTTAGGTTGTTTGTTTGAAATTCTTTACTCGTCATTTATTTATGCGTTTTGCTCGATACTGACTTTTCCTTTACTTCGTGCAGGTACGATGGCCAGCCGACATGAGAGGCTCCTGAAATTGTCAACCGGCCAGAGGCGAGGCAAGAAGGTCGTGCCGGCCCCGCAAGCGACGAGAATGGGACCACCGCCAAGCACGAACGTTCCTCAGCCGGTGAGGGTGGATTCGACGTCGAGCTCGGGAGCAGCATCAGATCCAGAGGTCGAGGAGATTGACGCCAGCGCCGTTTTGACCCAGAGGAAGAGGACCCGCGTGGAAGGCGGTTCGACTGTCGGGGAGGATGCCGGTGCTGTTCAATCCTTTGCCTTCCCCCCTTGCTTCGAGGAGGAGGGCTTTTTCGAGCGGTTCCCTCCGACCGTGGTCGCTCATGAAGCCAAGGCCATAAAGAGGATGACTAAAGAGGAGAGGAAGTCGCGGCTGGTCGCCAGCGTGGACGGGCTGGTTAAAATGGCCGAAATGGCTCTGGTGTTATCTGAGGATGCAGGGGATGCTGCTCGTGTTGAAGAGCTCGAGCAGGAGAAGGCGGCCTTGACTGCGAGCTCGCGGAAGTTGAAGGTCGCTCTGGAACGCTCCGAGGGGATGTTCCAAGAGCAGACCGCGATACTTGATGCCGAGAGGGAGATGCTGACCTTGGAAAAGGAGAAGTCGGGGAGGTTGACTGAGGAAGGGGAGTTGCTCCGGACCGACAGGGATCGTTTGGCTGCTGAAGTCGAACGCCTGGGCAAGCAGGTTGAGGAACTGAATGCTGTTCAGCAACCCGCCGAAGATGAGCCCGAGGACCTAGTGGTTTTGAAGAGTCGGGCTGAGCTTATTGCCCATATCCGGCTCCTCGAGGCGGACGCAGTCGGTGCTCTGGAAGACGGGTTCAATTCTGCAGTCGACCAGCTCTCATTGCTAAATCCCGGCCTGGTCACCGAGGGCATCGGGCACACCCACCGGGTTGTAGGTGGCGCGATCATTCCCCCGCCCGACTCTCCTAGCGTCGACAATGATGATAATGTGGAAGTTTGATATTTGTATTCTTTGGATAGCGGGCCTGCGTGCCCTTGATATTTGAATTTGTATTCTTTGGGCCTGCGTGCCCGTTCATTGTATGTTTTGAACATCGTCGGCCTTCTTGGTCGGTTTAATATTGCTTTGTTGCCTTCGGGCGTTTATACCTTGTTATTTATTTTGGATTTTCTGCCCTTGTATGAACTCACATGCTTGTATGAATTTAGCTCAAGTCCCGGGCCCGAGGAGTGCCCGTAGGTGGCTTTGATTTGGCGAGCGAATATGCTCGTCTCCATTTGTGTGCAATCTCGGCCTTATTTTGGTCGGCCGGGGTTGCTTAAGTGTTTCGCTCGAGGGGAGAGATTTTCTTTTGACCCTTGTAGATGTCCCGTTATTCTTGATAGAATGTCGGGCATTACAGAGCGAGGTTGCTCAGTCGGGCGTGGAGCCCGTAGGGACGATTCGCCCTTGGTGTGAACTGCCCATCGCGAGCTGGGTGTTTTGCCTTATGGGTACGACGACGGTGGAGCTCGGTACAGCTGTCCACGTCGGGCACTCTCGATCGTCAACGTTCACCGCGCGATGCCGTGCCAATTTGGTCGTGTGTCGGGCCTGTACCTTAGCCTTAAACGAAATTGGACGTTTCTCCTCGTTGCTTGAGCGTGGTTGCTTCTGGTCGAGGGTCCTATGTGTTGACAGTTTCTAACTGTAGTACTGCTTCAACTTAGCAGCATTCCAGGGTCTTGGTAATGGCTCTCCGTCTAACTGTTCGAGGTAGTACGCCCCGGTACCCGTGGTGCCGTGGACGCGGTAAGGTCCTTCCCAGTTCGCGGCCAACTTCCCTTCGCGGGAGTCTTTCTGGTTTCTGCGTAGTACCAGGCTGCCTATGTCGAACTCGCGTTTGATGACCTTGTCGTTGTGGCGTAGAGCCACTCGTTGTTTTAGGGTTGCTTCGCGCAGGGCAGCCCCCGATCGTATTTCCTCGACTAGGTCGAGTTCATCCCTTAGTGCTTCGTCATTCATTTCTTCGTCGAGAGGTTCCTCTGTTCGTCGGGATGGTTCCATGATTTCGACAGGGATGACAGCTTCGGTGCCGTACGTTAGTCGGAATGGAGTTTCACCCGTCGTTGAGTGGGGTGTGGTGCGGTATGCCCACAGGACGCTGTGGAGCTCCTCGACCCATCCTCTTTTGGCTTCGCCGAGTCGACGTTTGAGCCCTCGGAGGATGACTCTGTTCGCGGCTTCGGCTTGCCCGTTGGTCTGAGGGTGCTCGACCGATGTGAAGTGACGTTTGGTCCCCAGTTTGGTGACGAAGTCTCGGAATCCGTGGTCGGTGAACTGGGTGTCGTTGTCGGTCACCAGTGCCTGCGGAATTCCGAACCTGGCGAGCACGTTTCTTTTGTAGAAACGGAGGATGTTATGTGAGGTGATTTTCGCGAGGGCCTCGGCCTCGATCCATTTTGTGAAGTAATCCACGGCGACGATTAGAAATTTGTTCTGATAGGTCCCTTGCACGAAGGGCCCGAGGATGTCCATGCCCCACCAGGCGAACGGCCATGGGGACGACAATGTGCTCAGCTCGTGTGGGGGAGCGAGGTGCATATCCCCGTGCTTCTGGCACTTGTCACATTTTTTCACGTGTTCCTTGGCGTCCTGTTGCATCGTCGGCCAGTAGTATCCTGCTCGAAGGGCTTTCCTTGCCAAGGATTTACCGCCCATGTGCTGGGCGTTGATACCTTCGTGTATCTCCCGCAGTACGTCGGGGATGGCGGACTCGTCAATGCATTTCAGGAGGGGAATGGAGAATCCCCTTCTGTACAGTTTCTGCTCGAGAACAACATAGGAACATGCTCGCCGCTTTATTGTGGCTGCGTCGGCCTGGTTCGTCGGGAGTTCTCCCTTTGTAAGGAAATTATAGACCGGGGTCATCCAAGACGTGGCGTCCCCGATGGCGTGGACTTCGACCGTAGTCGAGGGTGGTTCGATGCTCGGCCGTGACAGAGATTCCTGGATGACGGATTTATTCTCGCCTTTCTTTCGTGTGCTCGCGAGTTTGGACAGTATGTCCGCCCTCGTGTTTTGCTCGCGGGGAACGTGAGAGATTTCTGCTCGTACGAACTTTGCCATGTGCTTTTTGACTAAGTTCAAGTACTCAATGAGGTTGTCATTCTTGGCCTGGTAGCTTCCCTGTACCTGGGAAGCGACGAGCTGGGAGTCGGTGTAAATTTGAACTTCACGGGCTCCTAGGTCCTCGGCTAGTCTCAGTCCTGCGAGCAGGGCTTCGTATTCTGCCTGGTTATTTGACGTCGGGAAGGAGAGAACCAAGGAGTGCTCGATTACCACCCCTTCTTCGTTCTCCAGGAGGATCCCTGCGCCGCTTCCGGACGAGCTCGAGGCTCCGTCGACGAAGATGGTCCACTTGTGTCCCTTTCCCGGGGGAATGTCGTTAGTGGTCATCTCAGCGACGAAATCGGCCAAGGCTTGTGCTTTCAGGGCTTTCCTGCTCTCGTACTGAATGTCGAATTCAGAGAGTTCCAGGGACCACTTAAGCATTCTGCCCGCCATATCTGGCCGACCCAGGAGTTGTCTCACCGGTTGATCGGTTCGTACGATGATGGTGTGTGCTAGAAAGTAGTGTCTGAGCCTCCTCGCAGCGTTGACGAGGGCCAGTGCAACCTTTTCTATCTGTTGATACCTGCTCTCGGGGCCTTGCAAGGCTTTGCTCGTGAAGTAGACAGGTTTCTGCCCGTCGGGAGTCTCGCGGACAAAAGCTGCACTGATGGCTTCGTTTGAAACTGCCAAGTATAGGTAAAGTGGCTCGTTGTCATCTGGTCGAGACAGCACGGGTGGTTGAGACAGGCTCTGCTTCAGATGGCGAAGTGCGTGTTCGCATTCCTCGGTCCATTCGAAGGCTGCTTCCTTTCGAAGGAGTTTGAAAAAGGGAAGGGCGTGCTGAGCGGACTTCGCGACGAAGCGTGAAAGTGATGTCAACATGCCGTTCATTATCTGTATCGACTTCTTCGACGTTGGAGTCGGGAGGTCGGCGAATGCTCGGCACTTGTCGGGGTTGGCTTCAATGCCTCGTTCTGTTAGGTAGAATCCGAGGAACTTTCCTGCCTTAACCCCAAATGTGCACTTCTCCGGGTTGAACCTCATTTTGCATTGTCTTGCTTGGGCGAAGACAGTCTTGAGGTGAGCTGCGTGATCGGTGTCTGCTCGAGATTTGACGATCATGTCGTCCATGTACACCTCGAGCATGTCGCCGATCTGTTTGTTGAACACTTTGTTCATCATGCGTTGGTACGTCGCGCCGGTGTTCTTTAGTCCGAAGGGCATTACGTTGTAGTAATAGTTGCCCGAGCTGGTCATGAACGCCGTGCAGCGTTTGTCGCCCGGAGCCATTGGGATTTGATTGTATCCCGAGTAAGCGTCCATGAACGACAAAGTTTTGTAGCCGACCGAGTTGTCGACCAGCATATCAATGTTTGGTAGAGGAAAAGCATCCTTCGGGCAAGCCCGATTGAGATCGGTATAATCAACACACATTCGCCATTTTCCATTATTCTTTTTAACAAGTACAACATTTGACAGCCAGGTGGAGTACCGGGCTTCAGAAATAAAATTTGCCTCTAGGAGGTCTTTTACAGCTTTTTCAGCAGCCTCCGTTTTTTCTGGAGACTGCCTACGCCTACGTTGTACTACTGCCTTGGCGGCTGGATCAATGGCGAGGTGATGACAGGCGACCTCAGGGTCGAGTCCGGGCATCTCTGCAGCGCTCCAGGCGAAGAGATCAGCATTCTCGCGCAGACAGGCCTTGATTTGCTTCCTGGCCAAGTCGGGGAGGTCCTTGCCAATCTTCACTCCCTTGGTCGGGTCTGCTCCGAGGGGAACGAGTTCGAAATCGCCGTCCGGAATAGGTCGGAGGGGGATTTGCTCGCTGCTGGCCGGCTCGTCTTGGTCAAAACGGGCGTCGAGCGCAATGGAGTCGACCTTTGGTGGAGCCTTCTGAACTTCTACCTCAGGAGATGCTCTGTCGGGCTCTTGCTTTGTCTTCTTGATGGGCCTAGTGCTGGGACCCACGTCGACAGTATCCCGACCCCTTGAAGCGGCGTTGAAGCACCTGCGGGCAGCAGCGAGGTCGCCCTGGATGGTGGCTACCCTTGCCCGTTTGGTGTAGAACTTCATTTTGAGATGGACAGTTGAGGGAATCGCTGTCAGCTCTGCCAATGTCGGCCTCCCCAAGATGCAATTGTACAGGGACGGGCAGTCAATGACGAGGAAGCGGACCTTCACCTGTCTTGTAGCAGTTCCTTCCCCGAACGTCACGAGGAGCTCGACATATCCCCAAGGTTTGGACGTCGAGCCGTTGAAGCCTTGAAGGTCCGAACCTATATATGGAGACAGATGTGAGTCGTCCAGTTGTAAGGTCCAGAACAGCTGGGTGTACATCACGTCAACGGAACTCCCTTCGTCGACCAGGATGCGATGCACGTCAAAATTGGCCATCTTTGCCCTTATCAGCAAGGGGATGACTGCGTTCGGTGCTCCGCCGGGGAGCTCTTCCAAGTAGAATGTGATAGGCTCTGATCTGCCCCTCACCATTTCAAAAGTCACAGTTTGTGGAGGAGCTTTGTCGACCAGTTCGTCTAACTTCCTCTTTGTTGAGTTGATGGTGAGGTCGTTGAACCCGCCCCCGTTGATGACCATGGCGGAGGGGAAGTATTCCCACCTGCTGTGTGTCGTCAGGGGCTCCTGCAGGAGCTCGGGAAGTTCGAAATCCTCGGGCCTGGTTACCGAGAAGGTGGTCTGGATTGGCACCGACTCGTCAGATGGTCGGGCATCTTCTTCAGGCTCCTTTGCCTCGCGGGCTTCACGACGGGGAGCGTCGTTTCTCCTGTACTGTGCAAGTCTCCCTCCTTTGATGAGGGTTTCAATAGCATCCTTCAGGTGGACGCAGTCCTCTGTCAAGTGACCATGACTCCTATGGTACTGACAGTACTTGTTTTTGTCTACTCCTGGCTTGGCAGGAGCTGGTCGGGGACGCTTGACGCCACCGTCTTTAAAATCTGTGCTTGCACACTCCGCCAGAATACGCTCGCGGGAAGCCGTGAGCGGAGTGTACTCAGTAAACCGGCCAGAGGGGCCCCTTTGTTCCCGGACCTCCCGGGGTCTGTCTTCCTTCCTCTTCTCTCCGGTGCGTCGGGGAGGAGGGTCTTGTCTCGAGCTGCTGCCATGATTGCGAGCCCTGGAGTCTCGTGCCCTGTTGGCAGCTTCTCTCTCCTCGTAGTCCATATATGCTCGGGCTTTGTCGAGGAGAGCATCAAAAGTTGCAGGTGGCTCGATGCCCACAGCTTTCCTGAATTCTGTGCCGGGGAGGAGGCCCCTCTCCAGCAAGTACCTCTTCATATGGTCCGCGCAGGGGACCTGGATTGCTTCCCGGTTGAAGCGATTGATGAATTCCCTCAAGGTCTCATCATGTCTTTGGATGATGGCCTCGAGGGCTGCCTCGGTCTTCGGGTGGCGACGAGAGGCCGTGAAGGAACTGATGAACTGATTCTTCAAGTTCCGCCACGAGGTGATGGAGCCCGGGGCAAGTCCTTTGTACCAGTCCATGGCCGCCTTCCTGAGACTTGTTGGGAAGAGACGGCATTTGATGGGCCCCCCGACATTGTGATAGTGGAGCATGGCTTCGAACCCATCAATGTGGTCGACTGGGTCTGCCACTCCATCATACTCCTTTAGGTGTGGGGGCTTCTCCATGCCCGGGGGAATAGGTGCGTCCATGATGGCCTGCGACAGGGGACCGCGGGGGTCGTCCTCGTCGCTCCTTTCTGGAGAAAGAGAAGGGGTCCTGTAGTGGTGTCTGGCACGCTGGTCGTGCTGAGATTCCCTCGAGCGTGATGCTCGGTGATTGAAGGTCACACGCCCGTCTCTGTTATGCCTCCTGTCGTGCCTTGATGGGTCGCGACTGGGCTCTTCGGCAGGGATGACGGGCTGTCTTTCATACTGGGGCCGCCTCTGCCTTGGTGGGGGAGAGGGGCTCCTAGAGTTCTCCCTGTAATGTCTCCGCGGGGGAGTAGGGTGTCGAACTTCTTCGACCCGAGGAGGTGGAGATGGTGGCCTTTGATGTCTCCTCGGGGGGCGTCGATCATTTTCAAGTGCCCTTAGCCTTTCTCCTTGGGCGAACAGGAGATAGTTCGTCTGGTTGATGGCCGCGAACAGTGCCTGAGTCGTGGCATCTGCCCCGGCAGGGACTTGGACTTCATGGAACCGGGCAGCTTGGCGATAGGCGAGAGCCTCCGGGTCGTCTTCGAGTCTTGGAGGAGGTGTCGAGGACGACGCAGTGTTCCCGTCCCTGCGAGTGGAAGGTCCAGGGGCGGTTGTCACGGGGATGGTATTGTGGCCGGCATCACTGGGATTGTCCAGATGCCCATTCTTGTCCGCGAGACCGTTGTTGGTGTCGAGGACGCGGGTGAGTTGTTCTTCACGAGTTGGGGTAGCCATGACAGTGAATGGATTGAGCTTTGGTCTTTGAAACTGTTCGTTAGACGGGGAAGCTGTTTCCCACAGACGGCGCCACTGATCTGACCTGATCAGAAGGTTTGGACCGTCACGGCTTACTCCGAGCTGAAGGCTTTTTGAACGAGGAGGGGGGGTACCTGCAAGGCACTCCGATGCTAAAGTCAGTGGGAGTAATAGCAGATAATAGAGTTGAGGTTAGAATGATGAATACCTGACCCTCTGGAAGCAGAGGGTATTTATAGCCCCCAGCGCTGGGCCAAGGTTCCTTCATTGGGCCGGGCGGATTTGGCCCAATGGAGGAACTGCCAGGTTCTACGTGGGTAGTGGGGACCAGCACGTGGTCCCCTTCCTGGATATGCTGCATGAAATGCGGGCGGACGGAGACGCGGTCTTTCCGGAATATCGTTGGGGCAATGGAGGACTAAGTCTGACCTAGCAAGTTAGCTCGAGACCATGTCGAGCTGCGCAGCACGGTGCCGAGCTCGACGCCAAGACCTCGAGCTGGACAGCGAGTGTCGAGCTGGAAGCCAGGACATGGAGCTGGACGGCAGGCTGTCGAGCATGACTTCAACGTGGGGCTGGACACCGAGATGTCGAGGTGGACATCAGGGTGTCGGGCATGGACGTGACCCCCTTTGCCCAGTGTGGTCCTTAGTGAGTCCCTTTGGACTGGGCCTTAGTAATGCTTTTGGGCCTGTCGGGCCCAGTCCAGAACAGTTTCAATCCAAGGAATGGGAATTCAATCTTGGCTCATAACATCAAGTATTGGCTTCTTGTTGGTTAGATGGTTCTTATCCCTAGCTTTTACCTTATGCTTTAGGAGAGTCCCTTCTTCTCCTCCCATCTTCTCTAATTTAAAAAATCTTCTTCCTCCTTTTGAAAACTCTTCTTGTTTCTAAACTTGAACCACTTTCATAATAAACTTGGACTTATGTCCATGTATTTTCAAAACATTTTCATAAATAAACCCCAATCAACTTAATAAAACCTTGACATTTTTGTGAGAAGACTAAAATTCAATCAATATCATTTCAAACCATCTTGCCATTTTGGCCTTCTATCTTTAAACTTTTCTCAAAAGATTGAACTCTTGTCAGTCCTTGTAGTGATGCCAACAACTATACTTCTACTATATGTAGTGAAGAGAGATATTTTCCACTTGGGTGTTGAGTGAGGAATTGTTGATTTTAAAATCCAAGCCATATCCTCCACTATGAGATGATGCAAATTCTCCTTTCTCAAATTTTTTGGTAGTAGGTATGTTTTCCATACGGACAATGACGATGATGTTTTATCTGATAAAATTAACCAATACATTTGTGTCTTAAATTTTTTTAAAAGAGGAACTACGTGTACCCTGATCCCCTATTGCATGAAAAGGTGGTACGTTGGCACTAAAGGTTCGCAACTGTGGCGGGTGCAAAAATTATAAAATAAATATATTTCTTTTCTCACCTCCACCATCCATTTTTTATATACAACATTTTTCATAGCCAAAATATACATATTTTACAAAGAGGCTCCTGCAGAGTATCGTAGATGTTTAGGGTGCTAATACCTTCCCATTGCATAACTAACCCCCTTACCTTAAATATTTCCCCTTCTTTTTGGGTTATTCGCTCTTTTCTAATTCCTTTGGAAACAATAAGCGCGATGGCGATTTTTATCTTGATTTGTATAAAGTCTAGTCAATCCAATGGGTTAGACTTAAACATTTCTACCGCTACAATCAGGTAACAAACTTGGTGTTATCTTGATTGGAACTTGTTGTACCCCAAAATTTTCCCTCCCATATTCCTTAAGACATGTCAAAAATAATCTTCAAGTTGCTCAAATTGGCTCAAGGTTTGGACAATCAAATCACCTCCTAAGGCAGTCAAGTCAAAATTAGGGTTTTGTGTTACATCAAGGTCCTCACATCCAAATGACCTCAAGTGTTCCCCAATGTCCTAATATGTTCTTAAGTTCATCCATGTCAAATTTCAAGCCTTGCAGAGGAAGTTTGGTCAGTCAATTGCTCAAGAGACCCAAAAGTCGACTGTGCTAGGGCAAAAGTCAATTGTGTCCCAAATACAGTCAAACCTCAATATTTTTTGTCAAAATTCTCATTTTGAAGGATAATTCATCATTTTATCAAGGTTTGATCATGATTCATCAAGGATTGCTCAAGATTTATCAAGATTCAAAAGTTGCTAAATTAGGGTTTTGTAGGAAAAGTCAACTCAACTTTGACCAAGCATAACTTTCTCATACTTTATGAGAAATTACCCATCCAAATCTAATTTTGAAGAGGGTGCAATTTCCTACAATCCATCTTCACACACCAAGATCAAGAAATGCTCTCACAAAAAGTTACAAATTTGGACATTATAGGTCATTTTTGAAAGTCAACAAAAACACCTTTTTTCCAAAGCTTATAACTTGAGAATGGAAGATCAAAATGAGATTAGACCAAAATGGTTGGTTAAGGGACATCTCAAGGTTTCTAAAAAGTCAAATAACACCTCCAAAAGTTCAAAATTGAAGAAGTTATGCATTGTTGAAGTTGGGCATTTTTCCAAAATTGCCAAAAGTCAACTATCCTCAAAACTCCAATTTTTGACAAAAGGGCCCACTGTTTTCCACTTGATTTGGTCTTGTCATGCCACACACGTGTCCCATATTTAATTTCATGACCATTCATCTATTTTTCTATTTTATTTAATTTTTATTGATTTAATTCATTATTAATCAATATTAAACCAAATAAAATCTAAAAATTTATGTAAAGGGATTCTTATGATTTGTACAGCTTGCAAATACCATGTGACACTCAATCAATTCGTATCAAGTCAAAACAAGCACAAAAAATCAGATTTGGCCTATTTTTGGAAAGCTTATCAATGGTGATCAAATCCAATATTCCATCTTGAATGCACTTGGATTATAGCCCATATTTTGACCTAAATACATTCTATTATATGCACACAAGCTAGCCAGACCTAGGACACGCACAAAGCTCTGTAGAAACGGCAAAAAGAATTTGAGAAAAAAGCTTGAAAACCTTGGATCTGAAATCGTACTTAGAGGCCTTTTCAGGATCAAACAAAGGTCCCAATCACTTCCTTGCACTTCACTGGAGCAGTACCAATCATAATCACGCATTCTCCTGCCTCCAAAAGCTCTGTAAGTGTCACTCAAAACCGCCATATTCATGGAATCGTAAAGCTTCAGTCTTGCATCCATTCTTTGAGATAATTGCATATTTGAATTCCTTACATCATTTGCAAAGTTTCTGTATTATTCAATTTCATTATTATGCCATATATCACAAAATGCCATGGTAGATCGTTTTAGGGTTCTTTTAGGGGTTTTCGTTACAGGGCAAATTGGTCAATAAAAGGACCATGGTTGGAACCAGGGCGGAGAGACGAATAGAACCACGCCTTTAGTTTGCATTTTGGTGGCTTGTGGCAGATTTTGAGGCAGCATGACGTATAGCTACAGACAGTCGTTCGTTGGTATAGGCAAAAGGATTTTTAGCCATAGTCCCCATGACAGGGATGATAACGTGGCATGGACAGATTGACTTGTTTGAAATATTAGCGCGTTTTTTCTTATTTTCCAGCATATTCATTGATTTGCCCATAATTTATTTATTTCTTATTCCAATAACGATTGAACAAGCTGGCTGGTTGGTGAGCGTGTTAGTGCAAGACCCCTTGGGACCTGGATTCGAATCCCAGGTCCCCCAAAACTTTGATATATTTTACTTTCAGATAATCTCACGCAGCGTGCAAAAACTTGGTCCACCATATGCCTCAGGTATCCATGTGCCAGGTGGTTCCAGATTTAGATCCAGTGGTCCAGGATGGAGGTTCACCATGGACCCTGGTCAACAAGCGCACATGCAATCTGAAAGTCAAAGCAGGCTGGAATACGTTTGGGCCAAGGAAATACTGACCAGACCTCCTGAGTTGGGGCCCAAACCCCCTTTGGTTTACTTCTTTTCTTTTCTATATTTCTTTATTTAATTTGTTTTTATTATTTTTATTGTTAATTAACCAATTAAGATTTTTTTCTCAGAAAATCAGAAAACAACAAAATAATTTTTTTTAATTCCATTAATCTTATTATTTATTTTTGTAAATAACAATTAATTAATTTTATTTAGTTTAAATAGGTTTAACATTAATATCTTTTGCAATAAATTAAAATTAATTTAGAATTAGGTTTTAATATGTTTTTTAATCATTCTTATTTATTTCCTTAATTAAAACAAAAAAACCAAAAATATTTTCATTTAATTAATTATTTCAATTATTAATTTAGATTGATTTTTAATTCAAAAATAACAAAAATTTGCTTTATTTAATAAAAAGGGTCAAAACCCTAAAAGACACTCCGATTTAATTTTCTCGCGCGCGATTAATCTTTGATCAATATTGTAACTGTTTCGGGAATGTAATAGTTTTTTAAATTAGGATTTTATTTATGGCTTTATTTACTTTTCGCAATTTAATTTTAAAGGGTTTGTTTTTGGCGATGTAAATATCCGACGCCTTGTAATAGCTTAGATTTATTTTCCGCAATTTAATTTCCGCAACCATTAAATGTTAGATGTTTGAATAATAGGCAATGCATGACAAGATCAACTTTTAATTTAAAATAAACAGTAGCTCACCATTAATATGTACAAAGATAATATAACTGAAAAACAATACACTCGCACATGCCACTCTTAGGGTACACCTCACTTGGTTGCCTCGAACGTGGTCATTGAGTATAGGAAGTTTTAGAGGTCTCCCTCTTGTCCAAAGATCATAATATTGCCTCGAAACGGTTGCCTCGGATAAAATAATCTAAGACATTAGGGTTACCACTAAAGCATCCTAACATTGCTTTAGTGACCACACGTCCCTTAATCGAATTGACCCGAAAACTCCAACGATGGTGCTACCTACTCCTCAATAGTGGGATAGAACTGTCCAAAGGACATTTGTACATATTAATTCCTTTTTGAGTAGGTAGATGTTCTTAAGTACTTGCTCCTTTTAAAAAACAAAACAAAACTTTTCGCACTTACACCCCTTTCAAACAAAAACTCTTTTCAAACCAAAAACTATTTTCAAACCCACAAACACAAAGAAAAACAAACTTTTGAAAACATAATGAGCAAGTACCTAAGAGCACGTGGATAACCACGGATAGAAAGGGTTCTAACACCTTCCCTTTCTATAATCTACCTCCCGAACCCGAGAAATATCTCAAAAAGGAATTTTTGTGTGCTTTTGTCCTTTCCTTGTTGGATAAAATAAAAACGGTGGCTACTCTTGCTTACCGTGACATTTTGCAAAAACAAACGCAAACGTGAACCAGCATTCCAAAATAGTCAGTTCTATTCCCACCGATCACAGAACTGGTTCTGAGTTGGAAATTGATGTGGTTGCCGCCGACGATCTAAGGGAAGAAGGTAAAATTATGAGAGTTGTTTCTTTTTGATGATTAGTCATATGAATAAAAAGAAGGTGTTCTCCCTGCTTCTGTTACTACAAGAGTCAACATCCTGTCATTTTTTCCATTCAGAATAGTTCAAAATCAGAAAAACTCAGAGGAGGTGTAAGCTCATAACAGTATAAATCCCACCCATCCAGATCTCTAACAGAAATTTAAATCAACAGTTCAGATTAATTCAACTTCTAACTAACTTTCAAATTCCAACTGAACTATATAACAAAAAACTCACCTTTATTACAGTATTTTGGATTCGTTCTTCAGGATCGCAGAAAAAAATCACAAAAAACTCTCCCTCTTCAATCTCCATTTTCTCTCACCTTAATATTTATCTTATTCCTTCAATCTTCATATAAGAACCATAGATTCTTCACTCTGCATCTTCATCTACCGGAAATCAAGAAAACTCTCTCTTCTTCTTCAACATAACCTTCAATCATCATTGCACGCACCTTCAAGAATCGTAGAAAAAATTCAGAATAACCTTCAACGGAGATCCTTCTCTAGATTTTAACAACATACCATTCTTGTAAGTGTCTTGATATTCAATCATCATCTTTGCACTCTTCAACAACCTCTTGCTGCACTTCAATCATCATAGCCCTCGCGACTTCGCGGCGCAACGTCAATACTGCAACTTCTTCAATCCTCCTGAATCATCATCATCTTCATAACCAATCTCCACCTGTTATCATCAACGGATTACCACAAAAACAAAACACAACAACCAGTTAAAAACGCATAAGAAATTCGCGTTCAAAAGAAGACGTCAAAGAAAACAAATCTCAAGAACATACCCGCGTTTGCGGCTCTTCTTGGTTCATCTTCATCATCAAAGATATGATTCCTCTGGTGTTTTAATCTTGTTTTTGACGCGAGATCACAGAGAAGAATAGGATGAACAAAAGCCCTAACAAATTATGGTTGGAATCCGTTGTAAACCAGTCGAAGGACAAGTCGATGAAGGTTATTCGTGGATCAAGACTGAGATGAGTTAAGAGAGACGAGACAGACTTTTATGGTGGCCGGATGTTGATGTTTGATAAGAGTCGTGACCGAAGCGAGGGAAAGGTATAAGCGATGGAAAAGGAGGATGTGGGATGATGGGTGTATGATTGTGTTCGTCGGACTGAGAAATATGGAGGCGGAGAAAAATTCGATGACGTTGCGTTTGGTTTAAACGGAGAAGAAGGTAAAATAAAATTGAACCGTTACGGCGTTAACCCTAAGCTTCCTCACGATATTCATTTCACTATTTAAATTTGCTTAATTCCTATTTATTTTTATTCAGTAGTAAAAAAAATGTGAGTTGATCTGAAGTTTGTTGGGCTTGGTTTAGTTTTTTTTTCGAGCGTATATCAACTGGACCGAAACACCGCCCAAGATGGAGCCCAGTATACAATTTTTGGCATTATGATGTTGGAAGCAGAAATAATTGTTTAGACTGAGTTGATGGGCTTTCAGCTCCGGTTTGCTAGTCACACCATTTAAGTCCAGTTATACACCCCCTCTGTAGTAGTTTATATTAATTGTTTTGAGTCATTTTTTTTCTTTCCAATAATTTCAGTAGATTTTGTTGATAAAAATGTATGAATAAAAAAAATAGAAAAAAATATGATAGATTTTTCTAGAATTTCTTTTTTTAGATTTCGATTAGAAATTTTTATTTTTTTGTTTATGTTTAGTAATCATTTTGTTACTCGAGACACGTGATTCACCTTTGCTTCTTGAGATTGTCTTATGCAGGTTTGTTATGCGATGTGTGGATACACTTGAGACATCGATTGTGATTTATTTTCACATCGGTGATGCGTCGATGCTTATTTCAAACATTTGATTTCCGACTCTTTTCTTGGATTGGTGAAGCTTTCGTGAAGATCATCAGGTTTCTTTGTTTTGATACGCTTCGCTACGGATTGATATCCATTTGGTATTTTCTCTCTTTTATCTCATTTCACACTTTACTGCTTTCTAGATATCGTGAGAAGTAGGAAATAAAGAGCGTGAACTCGAAGTCACTGTTTAAAGACATGTAGCAGGCCTTTCGCACTTTATTTGTTATATGTGTTGTGCTTGTGTTTGTTTCCTTGGTTGTTGATCAATGAGTCACTCAATTTATAAATTTAGATCATGACTTTGCTCTCAATGCATGCTCCCTATAGGATTTCATTGCTTTCCTTCATTTCTTGTTGATCGATGAGTCACTCAATTTAGAAATTTAGATCACGACTTCGCTCTCATTGCATGTTCCCCATAGGATAGTTTTGTTAGACTTTCTTTGGCATTCTAGCCTAGATAAGATCTCTCTAGGTGTGCTCTTTTGAGCTTATTGGCTTGTTTGTTTGATTTTATCTTTGTGTGCATGTTTTGAGATGATATACCCTCGACATGTTCCCTTAGGAGCTCTCGATTCAACTATAGATAATGATTCGAGATAGACATAGTTTTAGGTGATAGACCCTTGCTATGCTCCTTTAGGACTTCTTGATTCATCTATATATGATGAGTTGAGATAGACATTAGGATTGTTATCCAAGCATGTCAACTTAGGGTAGAGATTTCCCTTCAAAGCTCGACCATAGGATCAATCATTGTATGATGACATTAGGGATAGATCTAGGTTAGTCTCCCTTAGATGTTTTTCTTTCTTTTTCATTTTCATTAAAACTAAAAATTCCTTTTTCTTGAAAAAAGTATAAAACATCTAATAGCTTCAAAATCCTTTTTTCAAGGTAAAAGATATCAACCAATGCAAACTATTTTGTGCCTTTGGGCTTTTCTTTCAATATTTTCAGAAAGAACATGTTAATTGACTTCTATGCTGACGCGTGAGTCTCCAAAGGTCGAGCTGCAGCAGAAGGCAGAGTTAATATTGTTCATTAAAAAATACAAACCAACAAAACTTTTGAAGCCGAACTACGGCTGCTCTGATTCCTTAAAAGGGATACGTAGGCATCAAGGTAGGTCCCGAACGAGCATAATTTTATTTTCCCTACATTCTTTTCTTCTTTATTTTGCATGCATTCCCTATACAATTTAGATAAAATTCTTACACACCCTTTGATTAGAACAACAAGAGTGGATGTCATAGAATACTACGGGTGTATGTGGTTCTAATACCTTCCCTTCGCGTAACAGACTCTCTTACCCGATCTCTCAATCGTTTGATCATGATTTCACCCTTCTTAGGTTTACCCGATGTTTACCTTTCCCCCTTTGTGGGATAAAAAACATTTGATGTAAACTTCGTTGATTTCATTATCAGTTGATTGTTTAGCCGGTTATTTCAAGATGTCTCTATCATCGACCTATGTGGGGAATTCCCTAATGTCCCACTCCATGGAATTAGGGGAGGTATCACTTAGAATCCTTCTTTGGCTCTACGATAATTCGGTTATGCTCGAAGGGATGGTCCCCGTGATATTCTTATCCAAGGCATTATGCTCAACTATGAGGATGATGTTCAAGGGTATCGTCAAAGGTTCGTACGAGCATGGGGCATGGTAAACAAGGTTGATAGCAAGACTCTGGGGCATAATAATTTCATTCTTATAGAGCCTTATCTCAAATGGTTACGAGCTCGCGCCCAAAACCTTATGATTCCGTATACAACCATCTTTCCAGTAATTGTGGAGCCTATCACCGAAGGAGATGTTTCTTATACAGTTCTCTATCCTGACATGCCCACTGATCTTGAAGAGTTGCAGAGGTCACGGATTCAGCTGAAGGTATAATGTGATACCTTTAGAGATCACATCTACACCAATGATAAGAAAGTCTTGGAGCTCACGAAGCAACTTCACGAAGAAAAAAGTCTTAATATTTATCTCGGCACGAAGAGGAAACGCCCATGGGAGACTTGATTCTTAGATTTTAAGAGTTTTTAATTTTCAATTGTAAGCCTAAAGGCAGTTGTAATTTAATTTTTTACTAATAAAATATTTGTTTCATTTTGTTTCACAAATTTAAATTTCCCGATGTCCTTGAAAACATCGCATAAACATGTCAAGCATATCATTACATAAGGAGGTATTTCAAGAAATGTTTCTTATCTTTTCGCAGTTTATTTCAGCAAAAAGAAATGGCTCTTGAACAAAACATTAAGGATCTTCAAGCACATAATGCTCAATTCTAACAAATGTTCCTGGCTCTGGCCAAGGGACAAGAAGATCTAAAAGCTCTCATCATCACAGAGATGAAAAAGAAGGCAAAGAAACCGGACGACGTCCTGAATATGGGAAGAATATTTAGAGGACCAGCCAAGCGAGCTCTAGAATTCGCAACTCCATCAAATGATGGGGATAATCAATAATAGGACGACAAGAAGACAAAAGAAGAGGATAACAACCCAGGGACTTATGAAGAGGAAGCAAACTATGTTGAAGAACAATATCCTCCTGCTGATGACAAGTATAAACAGTTGGAGGATCGTCTCAATGCTATGGAGATTCAGAGGGTACCTGGTCTGGATTTTAAAGAGTTAGGACTGGTCTTAGGGGTGGTCATCCCGCAGAAATTCAAAGTTCCAACATTCACAAAGTATAACGGTGTTTCCTATCCCAAGATGCATTTAAGGTCTTATGTCAGGAAGATTCAACCCCACACAACTGACAGGAATTTATGGGTTCAATTCTTCCAAGAGAGTTTGTCAAGGACATAGTTGGAATGGTTCAATCAACTAGAAGGAACCAACATTCGCAATTGGGAAGATCTGGCCGCTGCTTTTTACAAGCAGTACCAATACAATGCTGACCTCGCTCCAACCCGTATGCAACTTCAAAGCATGTCTATGGGTCCTAGTGAGGGTTTCAAAGATTATGCCCAAAAGTTGAGAGATCTTGCAGGAAGAGTCCAACCTCCTCTGTCTGATAGAGAGCTGGTAGATATGTTCTTGGGTACTTTATCAGGCCCAATTTTCAACCATCTGATTAGAAGCTCTTTAGCTGGGTTCACCGAGCTGATATTGATGGGAAAACGAGTAGAAGTTGGCATCAAAAGTGGCAAAATTCAAGGGGTTACATCTTTGAGTGTTGTGAAGAAGCCTTTCAGTAAGAAGAAGGAAGTTAGTGTTGCCTATGGCCAGAGAAATCAAGGTAAAGATGAACGTCGTCCGGCGGTAGGAGCTGTAATGATCTCCAACCCTACATTAATTCAACGACAAAACAATCAACGCAGACAGGTTGCGCCTAGAAGACAATTTACCAGACTCAATATGACCTTATCTCAGGTATTGTAGCATATAATGAAGGCTAGCTTGGTCACTCTGAAGGAGCCTCCTCAAAATCCAAACATTACATCTCCCCGTTATAATCCAAATTTTCGGTGTGCCTACCACTCCAATAGTCTAGGGTATGATACGAATGATTGTTGGCTCTGAAGAATAAAGTTCAGGATCTTATTAATGCAAAGGAGATTGAATTTGATCCTCCTGAAACTCCGAATGTAATAACTGCACTGATGCCCAAGCATGACAAGGATATCAATGTTGTTGATAATGTTCTGTTTATTTCTTTTGTGGGTGAATTAACTACTCCTCTTCCAGTTGTTAAGAAGAATCTCTTACGAGCCAGTTTATTTATGGGTTGTGGTGAAGGTTGCCACCTGTGTGCGTCTCTGCCTAATGGTTGTTAGTTGTTGAAGATAGGTGTTCAGCATTAGATAGATGATCTGGAGATCCTCTTTGAGAGGGATCCCTCTGAGAAAATTTTATATGAAGATGTATCAATTATTACCATCTCTAATAATCCTACAAGGGTCTCCTCCAAAAGGCCTATAAGGATTACTTACAGTCCTAAAATTGCTCCCCTGATCATTACCTTTCCATGGTCCATACCATATTCCTCGGACAAAGTCGTTCCTTGGAATTATGAAGTTAACGTTTAATATCATGGCATCAAGCAAGACCTGTTGGCCATCAAGAATGAAGTTACTGAAGATACTAATCCTAACATTGACAACATTGTTGGGACCAGTAAAATCACCAGAAGCAGAAGGATTTTCTCTCCTGAAATCTCTCCAAAGACTGTTGTCACTCCTGTTATTATTCCTGCTAATACTCTTGTTGATACTCCTATTGTTACTCTTGTTGTTACTCCTATTGTTATTCTCGTTGTTATTACTGCTACTGAGTCAACTGAGACTCGGGGCAAAGAAGTATCAATTGAGCCTTCCCGAACAGAGGCACCTAAAGAAGCCATTCCTGAGGCCTCCACGCTAGAAATGGAGGAAATTTTAAAAATTATACGGAAAAGTGACTACAATATTATGGAGAAATTGGGGCAGGCCCCCTCGAAGATCTTAATTCTAGCATTGTTGTTGTGCTCTGAGGCCCACACTAAAGCTTTGGTGAAGTTCTTGAAATCTACTTGTGTGCCACAAGAGACTTCTGCCGACCAATTTGAGAACTGCATTGCCAGTCTGACTATTGATAATGGACTAGGTTTCTCCGATGGCGATTTGACTACTAAGGGAAGAAAACATAATGATGCCCTGCATGACTCTATTGAATCAGGGGCACTACTCTAGCTCATGTGTTGGTGGACACTGGCTCATCTCTGAATGTTCTATCCATGAATGCCTTAGAAAGATTGGATTGTGAAGGACTTACATTGAAGCCCGACAATATTTTGGTGAGGGATTTTGATGGTTCCAAGAGAATGGTACACGAGGAGGTGGACATTCCTATTAAAGTTGGTTCCCATACTTTCTATTCTACTTTCTATGTGATGGACATTCTCCCGTCTTACTCTTTCTTATTGGGACGCCCTTGGATTCATGGGGTCGGTGCTGTCACTTCCACTTTGCATCAGATGTTAAAATATTAGAGTTAATGGAAAGATTGTTACAGTCCATGGCGAAGAGGAGTATATGGTAAGCCACTTGAACTCTTTCAGATATGTCGAGATGGACGGCGAGTTCATTCAGACCCCCTATCAAAATTTATAAGAGGTTCCTCAAACGATTGCTGTTACGAAAGCTTCTACCACTGTTTCAAAGATTACCAGACCTCTACTAAAAATGACTTCTCTAAAAGATGCTAAGGTTGTAGTTGAATAAGGTGGGTGTATAATTTGGGGCCAACTACCTGACATCTCCTATAAGTCTTACAAATTTGGTTTGGGTTTCACTTCAAGAGCTCAAAAAGTTGTTCATCGTGCTCGTGCCGGAGGACCACCACTACACATCAGCAACAATGGAGTCAATGTCGTGGAAGACACTGACAATGATTGTGACCTAGATAATTGGATCTTCCCTACTATCAACGGTGGACTCAATAATTGGACGGCTAGAGACTTTGTGCCTATTTATTTTATCCAAGAGTAATGTTTTTATGTTTTTTGAGGATATGTAATTTTTGAACAGTTTAAACTCTAAAGCCTTGTTTCTTACGCGAGGCACAACGGTTTATTTGTGAGCGTTATCACTTCATATTCATATGTCACTAATAAATCATTGGACAATTTGCATGCAAATTTTACGTTCTCTGTTTTTATTTTTACTCTACTTTGTCAATGTCATACCCCAATTTTTTACCTAAGATCCCTGCTTCATTTGCATTGTTTTATATTTTACATCAAGGTCGCGAAATATGGTCGGTTTCGAACGTTTCACCTACGAGCTTTGATTGTGTAGAGATTATCGAGTGTTGTGAGCATTGTAACTCCCGTAATTTAATTAATTATTTAATTAAATTATTTTTGGAATATTTTGTGAAGATGTGTTGTGATTAATTGGGTTTATTTATTAAGTGGAGAAATAATCTTAGAAGTATATTATTATGTGGTGTGGGCTTATTTTGATGGAATAGAAGTAATAAGGAGGTGTATTAGTTTGAGCCCAATAAGGAATAAATAATAATAGGGTTATTTTATTGGTGTTAGAAACAATAGAAAAGAAAGAAGCGGTAGAAGAATAAGGATTGAGAAGAAGAACGTGAAGCTGCTGGAAAAGGAGGAAAAACGGCAGAACGAGGTTTCAACCGAAAGATTATAGAGCGACCTTCAATCCAAGGTAAGGGTGGGGTTCTGACTCTATAATTGGGTTCATGATGATTGGTATGTGGGGTTAGAGGTGATTGTTGTCTCGTTCTTGAATTGAATACATATGATGTTGTATGATGAGGAATTGATGAATTTGAGATGAATAATGATGTCCCGATGTTGTTTAATCGATGTAGAATCATAGGATAACTGTAAGTAATGATTTATCATGATTATATTAAGTTTGTAGGGCTAAAAACATGAATCTCGTAATGAAATACAGAGGAAATCGCAGAATTTATGCAGGAAGTACCAGGATGTGTCGACCTCAAACATGATGTGTTGATACATGAGGGCTTAGAGACTCAGTATGAGTCGACACGAAGAGGCTTGCGTCGATACATGAAGGTTGAAAGACTCAGGATGAGTCGATACGTAGGATGCATGTGTCGATACATGTTGTGTGCAAGACTCAGGATGAGTCGATCCATGAGAGGATGTGTCGACTCATGTCGTGCAGTTAGAGTAGTACGCATCGATCCAAGGGATTTTGCATCGACCCATATTGTTTGACTTTTGGTAGATTCAGTTTTAAAGTGCTGTAACTTGAGTTTTATAATGTCGTTTGAGATGTCGTTCGAAGCGTTGAATAGTTACCACGATGAACTTTATTCTAGAGGATTAAAATGAAGAATAGGAAAGGTACTCCAACTTGTCAATTTAGGATTTAGAGTTAGCTCCCGTGTTGATCAGTGCGTTGGTTTTGTACAGAATGGTGAAGATGAGATGCCTAGAGGCCACTGTTTGAATTATAACAGCAGGATTAGTGACAGTAATGATGTAAGATTACAAAATAGCAGTAAGAATTATTGTGGTAGTAATGTACATTTGAGTTGTTGATGATAAGTTATTAATGATGTTGTGTTGATAATTTATAATAAATAAATGTTGTTTGATGAATTATTATGATGATATGAGATGTTGATGAAGAGACGTTGAGATGCTTTTGAGATGTAGGCCTTTTGCCAATGATGTTGTTAATTTGAGATGTTGTTAATTTGGGTGTTGTTATTACATTCATGATTGTGTCTCATACATTGCATTTCGAGATGGAGCTTATGCTCGTTGAGATGGCCTGTATTGGCGAATTTTGAGATGAAGGCTATGCCTTGTTGATGCCTCTATTAATTGGAAAATTTTTGAGATGAGAGTTCTGCTCCATTGGTACCAAATGCATTTGCATAATATTGAGTCACATTATTTGATTGCATAAAGAAGTGTGTAATGATGTTATGAATGTGTATTACCGTTGTGATTATTGTTGTTTATGAGATGAGAAGTGGTGATGTTATGTGATCTAATTTAATATACTAATTATCATGCGCTTTATTATATTGTTATATATCTCACCCCTTATGTTTGAATGTTGCCCTTATGTTGGTAACGTGCAGGTAATCGAGAGCGAAGGCCGTATACCTTCGGTAGTTCGAGTCGTTGTCATTGCTCTGATATGTAACACTCGGGGGGATGAACGCTTGCTGTTTTTGATAGTCGATTATTCCGTCGTTGAACTTTAAATTGATTTTTATTAAATATGCGATGTTTCGATGTTTCTGTATTGATGACAAAGATGTTATTAAGAATTCCGCTACGTAGATGTTGAGTTATTTAATTAAAGATGTTATGATGATGGTTCATCCAATGTTTTGAAAGTGTTATATATCCACGATGAATGCAATAAATTTTGATGGAATAATTTGTGGCATCCCGATTCGTTTGCATGAATGATTTCTATAACTCTGATTTATTTATATAATTGCTTGGGGTAGAATTGGGGTTTTACAAAGTTGGTATCAGAGCAAAAGGATGGCCCGACCTTGTCGTAGAGTCTTAGTTGTCTAATAATCGAGTATTGTTATTTTGAGTTCTAACCGTTTTTTATGTTGTAGTGAGAAGTTGAGATGGCTGGAAGGAATGATGCTGCACTTGCTCCTACTTTAGAAGCAATGGCTCATGCGATGGAAAATCATCTGAATGCTGACGGGAATGCTGGGTCTCGTAGCTTGGCTACTTTCCAGAGAGAGAATCCGCCTAAGTTTAAGGGAAAGTATGATCCTGACGGAGCATTGGAGTGGTTGAAAGAGATTGAGAGAATATTCCATGTGATGGACTGCACTCCAATGCATAAGGTTTGTTATGGTACTCATATGCTAGAAGTCGAGGCTGATGACTGGTGGCTAGAGTCTTGTCAGAAGTTGGAAGCTGCAGGTGAAAATATCACTTGGGCTGTGTTCCGTAGGGAATTTCTGAGAAATTACTTTCCTGAAGATGTCCGTGGTAAGAAGGAAATTGAGTTTCTTGAGATTAAGCAAGGAAGTATGTCAGTTGTTGAGTATGCTGCCAATTTGCTGAGTTGGCTAAGTTTTACCCGCATTACGCTGAAGCAAATGTTGAGTTTTCGAAGTGTATCAAATTTGAGAATGGGTTGCGCCCAGAGATCAAGAAGGCAGTTGGATACCAGAAGATTTGTGTCTTTGCTGATTTGGTTGATAGCTGCAGAATTTATCAAGAGGATAATAATTCTCATTACAAGATTATCAGTGAGAAGAGGGGTAAGCACCAACAGAATCTTGGTAAGCCTTATGATACCCCAACTGGTAAAGGTAAACAGAAAGTTGCTCAGAGTCAGAGGACTAGTGGGGGAGATACTCCTGCTAGTTTGGTTTGTTTTAAGTGTGGAAAACCTGGACACAAGAGTAATGTGTGCACTACTAAAGTGAAGAGGTGTTTTTGTTGTGGTACGAACGGACATGTTGTATCTGAGTGTGAACATAAGGATGTGATTTGTTTTAATTATAGAGAAGAAGGGCACATTGGTAGTCGGTGTCCAAAACTGAAGAGGGCTCAGTCAAGTGGTAAAGTGTTTTCTTTGGTTGAGGATCAGACAGCTGCTGAGGACAGACTTATCAGAGGTACATGTTTCATTAATAGTACTCCTTTAATTACTATTATTGATACTGGTGCTACGCATTGTTTTATTGTTGCTGATTCTGTTGAAAGATTGGGTCTTATGTTGTCTTCTTTGAATGGAGAAATGGTCGTCGATACTCCAGCCAAGGGGTCGGTGACTACTTCTTTTGTGTGTTTGAAGTGTACCTTGTCAATCTTCGACATAGACTTTGCTATTGATTTGGTTTGTTTACCGTTAAGAGGTTTGGATGTGATTTTGGGTATGAAATGGTTAGAGCATAACTATGTTCATATTAACTGTTATGACAAGTCTATGAGATTTTCTACTCCTGAAGAAGAGGAAGATGGTCTGTTGTCTGCTAAACAGTTGAGGAAGTTGATGCAAGAGGAAGTACAGACGTTATCGTTGATGGCATCGCTATCTGTAGAGACTCAAGCTATAATTGAGGAATTGCAGGTGGTGTGTGAATTTCCTGAAGTTTTCCCTGATGAGATTCCTGATGTACCACCAGAGAGAGAAGTTGAATTTGCAATTGATCTTGTACCTGGTACCAGACCTATGTCTATGGCACCATACAGGATGTCTACGTCTGAATTGTCAGATTTGAAGAAGCAATTGGAAGAGTTACTTCAGAAGAAGTTTGTAAGACCAACTGTGTCGTTGTGGGGAGCTCCAGTGTTGTTAGTAAAGAAGAAAGATGGAAGTATGAGGCTTTGTGTTGATTATAGATAGTTGAATAAGGTGACGATTAAGAACAAGTATCTGCTTCCAAGAATAGATGACTTGTTGGACCAATTGGTGGATGCTCTTGTGTTTAGTAAGATTGATTTGAGGTCGGGTTACCATCAGATTAGAGTGAAGGATGAAGATATTCGGAAGACGGCTTTCAGAATGCGTTATGGACATTACGAGTATCCGGTGATGCCTTTCGGTGTCACTAACGCGCCGAGAGTATTCATGGAATATATGAATCGTATCTTTCATACTTATTTGGATCGGTTAGTAGTGGTGTTCATTGATGATATTTTGATTTACTCTAAGTCCGAAGAAGAGCATGTTGAACACTTGAGAGTAGTATTGCAAGTTTTGAAAGAGAAGAAGTTGTATGCAAAGCTGTCCAAGTGTGAATTCTGGTTAAAAGAGGTTAGTTTTCTTGGTCATGTGATTTCAGGTAGTGGAATTGTTGTAGATCCATCGAAGGTTGATGTTGTATTCCAATGGGAAACTATGAGGTCACCTACTGAGAGTAGAAGCTTCTTGGGATTAGCTGGTTATTATAGAATGTTTATCGAAGGGTTTTCTAAGTTGTCACATCTATTGACTAAGTTGACTTGTAAAGGTAGAGCGTTTGTATGGGATGTTCAGTGCGAAGAAAGTTTTACAGAATTGAAGAAGAGGTTGACGTCGTCTCCGATTTTGACGTTGCCTAATCCAGAAGAGCCTTTTGTGGTGTATTGTGATGCTTCTAAGATGGGTTTAGGAGGTGTGCTTATGCAGAATGGTAAGGTAGTTGCTTATGCGTCAAGGCAGTTGAGGACTCATGAGAAGAACTATCCTACGCATGATTTAGAGCTTGCTACAGTTGTTTTTGTGTTGAAGATATTGAGGCATTATCTTTATGGTTCTAGATTTGAAGTGTTTAATGACCATAAGAGCTTAAGGTATTTATTTGATCAGAAGAAGTTAAATATGAGGCAACGAAGATGGTTGGAATTGCTAAAGGATTATGATTTCAGTTTGAATTATCATCCAGGAAAAGCGAATGTGGTAGCTGATGCGTTGAGTCGGAAGACTTTACATATGTCAGCAATGATGATTAAAGAGTTGGAATTAATTGAGCAGTTTAGAGATATGAGCTTAGTTTGCGAGGTTACTCTGCAAAGTGTTATGTTGGGTATGTTGAAGATTAATAATGAATTTCTAGACAGTATCAGAGAAGCTCAGAAGTTGGATGTGAAACTGGTAGATTTGATGGTTGGGATTGATCAGTCTGAGAATAATGATTTTAAGCTAGATGCGCAAGGTGTGTTGAGATTTCGTAACCGGATTTGTATTCCTGATGATGCTGAGATGAAGAAAGTGATACTTGAGGAGAGTCATATAAGTAAGTTGAGTATTCATCCAGGAGCTACAAAGATGTATCAAGATTTGAAAGGTTTGTTTTGGTGGCCTAGGATGAAGAGTGACGCGGCTCGGTTTGTGTATGCATGTTTGACTTGTCCGAAGTCGAAAGTTGAACATCAGAAGCCTGCAAGATTGATGCAACTATTTGAAGTTCCTGAATGAAAATGGGATAACATTTCAATGGACTTTGTGACAGGGTTACCTAATACTTTAAGAGGACATGATTCGATATGGGTGATTGTTGATAGTCTTACGAAGTCATCTCATTTTATTTCTATTAACATAAGTTTTCCAGTGTCGAAGTTGGCTGAGATTTACACTAGTGTGATTATGAAGTTGCATGGTGTTCCTTTGTGCATTGTGTCAGATAGAGATCCAAGATTTACTTCTGATTTTTGGAAGAGTTTGCAAGAAGCGTTGGGTTCTAAGTTGAGGTTGAGTTCAATGTATCATCCTCATACAGATGGTCAGACTGAACAGATGATTCAATCGTTGGAAGATTTGCTGAGGGAATCTGTTCTTGAGCAGGGAGGTTCATGGGAAACTTATCTTCCGTTGATAGAGTTCACCTATAATAACCGTTACCATTCTAGTATTTGGATGGCACCTTTTGAGGCGTTGTATGGTCGAAGATGTAGAACTCCTTTATGTTGGAATGAATCTGGTGAGAGTGTAGTACTTGGACCTGAACTTGTTTGTGAGACTACTGAGAAGGTGAAGTTGATTCGAGAAAAGATGAAAGGTTCACAAAGTAGACAAAAGAGTTATCATGACAAGCGGAGAAAGGATTTGAATTTCAAGCTGGTGACCATGTGTTTTTGGGAGTTACAACTGTGACTGGTGTTGGGCGAGCACTAAAGTCTAAAAAGCTCACTTCTCGTTTTATTGGACCGTATCAGATTTACGGGAGAGTGGAGAATGCTTCTTATAGAGTGGCTTTACCGCCTAATCTTTCGAATTTGCATGATGTGTTTCATGTGTCGCAACTCCAGAAGTATATTTCAGATCCATCTCATGTGATTCATATAGACGAGGAGTAAGTACGGGATAATCTTACGGTGGAGACGATGCCTGTACGGATCTCGGATCGTGAGATGAAGACTCTGAGTGGCAAAGAGATTACCTTGGTTAAAGTGGTTTGGCTAGGAGCTGCCTGTGAAAGCATGACTTGGGAGTTGGAGAGCAAGATGCGAGACTCCTACCCTGAGTTGTTTGATCAAGGTAGATTTTCGAGGACGAAAATATTCTAAGTGGGGGTGAGTTGTAACGCCCGTAATTTAATTAATTATTTAATTAAATTATTTTTGGAATATTTTGTGAAGATGTGTTGTGATTAATTGGATTTATTTATTAAATGGAGAAATAATATTAGAAGTATATTATTATGTGGTGTGGGCTTATTTTGAAGGAATAGAAGTAATAAGGAGGTGTATTAGTTTGATCCCAATAAGGAATAGAGAATAATAGGGTTATTTTATTGTTGTTAGAAATAATAGAAAAGAAAGAAGCAGTAGAAGAATAAGGATTGAGAAGAAGAACGTGAAGCTGCTGGAAAAGGAGGAAAAACTGCAGAACGAGGTTTCAACCGGAAGATTATAGAGTGACCTTCAATCCAATGTAAGGGTGGGGTTCTGACTCTATAATTGGGTTCATGATGATTGGTATGTGGGGTTAGAAGTGATTGTTGTCTCGTTCTTGAATTGAATACATATGATGTTGTATGATGAGGAATTGATGAATTTGAGATGAATAATGATGTCCCGATGTTGTTTAATCGATGTAGAATCATAGGATAACTGTAAGTAATGATTTATCATGATTATATTAGGTTTGTAGGGCTAAAAATATGAATCTCGTAGTGAAATGCAGAGGAAATCGCATAATTTATGCAGGAAGTACTAGGATGTGTCGACCTCAAACATGATGTGTCTATACATGAGGGCTTAGAGATTTGGTATGAGTCGACACGAAGAGGATTGCATTGATACATGAAGGTTGATAGAATCAGGATGAGTCGATACGTAGGATGCATGTGTCGATACATGATGTGTGCAAGACTCAGGATTAGTCGATCCATGAGAGGATGCGTCGAATCATGTTGTGCAGTTAGAGCAGTACGTGTCGATCAAAGGGGTTTTGTGTCGACCCATATTTTCTGACTTTTGGCAGATTCAGTTTTAAAGTGTTGTAACTTGAGTTTTAGAATGTCGTTTGAGATGTCGTTCGAAGCGTTGAATAGCTAACGCGATGAACTTTGTTCTGGAGGATTAAAATGAAGAATAGGAAGGGTACTCCTAGTGGCCAATTTAGGATTTTGAATTAGATCCCGTGTTGATCATTGTGTTGGTTTTTTACAGAATGATGAAGATGAGATGCCTAGAGGCCGCTGTTTGAATTATAACAGCAGGATTAGTGACAATAGTGATGTAAGATTACAGAATAGCAGTAAGAATTATTGTGGTATTAATGTGCAGTTGAGTTGTTAATGAGAAGTTATTAATGATGTGTTGATAATTTATAATAAATAAATGATGTTTGATGAACTATTATGATGATGTGAGATGTTGATGAAGAGACATTGAGATGCTTTTGAGATGTAGGCCTTTGGCCAATGATGTTGTTAATTTGAGATGTTGTTAATTTGGGTGTTGTTATTACATTCATGATTGTGTCGCATACATTGCATTTTGAGATGGAGCTTATGCTCGTTGAGATGGCATGTATTGGCGAATTTTAAGATGAAGGCTATGCCTTGTTGATGCCTCTATTAATTGGCAAATTTTTGAGATGGGAGTTCTACTCCAATGGTTCCACATGCATTTGCATAGTATTGAGTCACATTATTTGATTGCATAAATAAGTGTGTAATGATGTTGTGAATGTGTATTATCGTTGTGATTATTGTTGTTTATGAGATGAGAAGTGGTGAAGTTATGTGATCTAATTTAATATACTAAGTATCATGCGCTTTATTATATTGTTAGATATCTCACGCCTTCTGTTTGAATGTTTCCCTTATGTTGGTAACGTGCAGGTAATCGAGAGTGAAGACCGTATACCTTCGGTAGTTCGAGTCGGTGTCATTGCTCTGATATGTAACACTCGGGGGGATGATCGCTTGCTATTTTTGGTAGTTGATTATTTCTTCGTTGAACTTTAAATTGATTTTTATTAAATATGTGTTGTTTCGAAGTTGTTGTATTGATGACAAATATGCTATTAAGAATTCCGCTGCGTAGATGTTGAGTTATTTAATTAAGTATGTTATGGTGATGGTTCATCCGATGTTTTAAAAGTGTTATATATCCACGATGAATGCAATGAATTTTGATAGAAGAATTTGTGGCATCCCGATTCGTTTGCATGAATGATTTCTATAACTCTGATTTATTTATATAATTGCTTGGGGTAGAATTGAAATTCTGGTGTATGCCAGTCTTCAGATGTTATACTCAATGTCTAGACATCTGATATGACATAATACATACACTGCAAGGTAGATACCCAATTTTTGTGATTCAGTATAACAGAAGCATAGAGGTTGCCATATCTGCAGTTCTCGAACAAATAGCTTTGGATTGTAAGCTGTCCATTCATAGCCTGATGTCTCAACATTGGTTGCAACATCATCTATCACATACCATGAAGTAAACAAACCCCTTAGTTCGGTTTATCATCCACACAAACCAGCAGGATATCCATTCATCTCTTTTGACATCATCTGTAACATTCACACAGTTTTATCCAAGCTGTACCAGATACACTTTGAAGGTGCAGAGGATAGATCACACGATGTACCTAGTTCTGTTCATGATCAACAGAGAGCAAGCAACCTTCACAGTTCTGTTTCACCTGCACAGATATCAGCATGATGTCTTAACATGTTCTGAGACATCATCTGTTTCAACATTACAGTTTTACCTTGTTGTATACCAGACAGAATTATAAAGTGTTGAAGGTAAAAACACAAATCAGTTGTTGACCCAGTTCGGTGTAATACACCTACTCTGGGGGCATACCAAGCCAGGAAGAAGATCCACTATTAGCAATATTAATTCAGGACTAAACTTCACAAGTTCCCATCCTTCACTTAATCATCTACCCAGTGCAACCTATACCTAGGAACTCCTAGATAGAAACCTACCAGTTTCCATTCCTATTGTCGCAACAACAGAAGTCTTACTCCTACTCAAGAAGCAGTGCCCTCCCACTTGGTTTCCTACATTACAATGAATATGAAGTAATGCAGAAATACTTAGACTTGCTTCACAGCTTCATCCAAGAACATTCAAACTCTTACCTACAGGTTTCGAGTTACATACATGGTAACCTTGCCACAGACCGACAGGTTTACCTAACAAAAACACCTTCTAATGTTACATTATGTGTGTCGCTTAAGCCCTAGGTTACAATCTGCTATTTATAACCTATTACCTAACTCAGCAAGTTTTTCTCCTTGCTGTTACAACTCAGCAGCAAACTTCTCCTATAATCAAGGTCTTCAATCTTCTAGTTCCTAAAATATCTCCATATTTAGAAACAGTATTTTCTTCAAATATTCTGATTGATTCTTGATTGATCTTCAGATTCTCCACAGGAAACGCCTCATATATTCTCAGAGTATTTAAGTACCAGAACTGTAACTGAATTATCAATTCTGTTGTCGTGATGTCAAGTCAGATGTCATGACATTACATCTAACATATTTTCCTAGATGTTGAATTAGTTTCAGGCGCGATGTCACATGCTGATGTTGTGACATCTTACATAACATGTTGGTTCAGATGTTGAACTTCTTCAACACCACATATTAAAACAACAGAGGGGATCTGGGTAAACTTGCTTTCTTATTTGTTTTACAAATGAAGCCAACTCTCCAGCCAGGGCACTTACAATCTCCCCCTTTGGCAAATTTTGGCTAAAACAAATAAGTGCAAGTTGTATTTTGAGACCAGGCCACAACACAGTTGAGATGTTACAACATCTTGTCTAACATCTTCTTTTGTAGAGGCTGATGTCCTTTGAGCAAACAACAAGCCTCTGTCGTCAACTGTGAGCAACTCCACTCCATCGATGCCCCAAGAGGATTTCTTTTCTCCAGATTATTACTTGTGATCATGTAACTCAGATCACAAGTCACAACTATCCTCTTAACTCAGAACACAAGACACAACTAAAGTTACTTACTTAGGGATCATGTTGCTTTCTCCTGAGTCTTGCTGGACATTGCCGTCTGTTGCTTTCACCTGAGTCTCGCCTGAGTCCCTATCCCTATCTTTCTCCCCCTTTTTGGCCAGAATTTGACAAAGACTGCCCATACAGATCCATACCCATGCACAATTTTCCCAGATGCTAACAAACTTCATATTGCTGAAACCCTCTGATGAAGAGAAGGAATAGAGAGAGTCTTCATAAATAATGCAACTTTGGCATAGATAGTAACGACCTTGGTACTTTACTCTGACAGTTTCAGTGCCCTAGGACTGGTTTTAATGCAGGTACCTACCCTTGGGTTTGACCCTTTGACCATGTCAGGATGCCCTTTAAAAATAGACATTTGTCTTTTAGAACAGACTACTCCCTTGTCTTAGGATCCCCTTTCCAAGACACATCGTTGGTATATTACACTCTGCATTAGTTATATAATACCTTTATTAGATGACAAGTTATCACCTAAACATTCCAGCTCACTAAACTGTTTCATAATGAGACACAACAACTCTGTTTTCTTAGCAGATGAAAACATGCTCAAATCCTATGTCGTCATACATTCTGCTATTTTCAGATTAGCAGCTTGAAGCCATTCCATTTTCTCAAAGAGGATGGTTACTCCCTCTGAGTCATACAACTGTACACACATGGATTTATTAGTAATAATCCATACTTCATCCAATTTTCCTCCTGTCTGTAGTTTTAGAGGAAATTAGGAACAATGTCATTACCAATGTGATGACATTCGGTCAGACATAGTCTTCTTCAGTTTTGAACACATCATTCCAATAGTTAATAAGGTGCCACACTTTATATCCTACGAGTTTGATGAAGACCTTTTGTATAAACCAATACTCCCCCTGTTAGGGACAATCACTTCTCCTCATGGAAACAAGTAGGACACATTCAATACTCAGTTGGACCTTCAATGTAGCTTCTGATTCAAAGTAAATAAGACCCCTTGATGAATGGAAAACATAAGACGCATCTTCATGTCTTCAAGAGCGCACCCTCTGTTCAACAATATTGATTGAACGCATTCATACTGTGAATCAAACTTTCTTGATAATAATCAGCTGTCATATATGGATTATCTTGATCCTCAGAATCCACTGCTGAGATAGACCAAATGCCACTTTCATGTTTATCAGACTTCTTCCAAAGATATTCTGATCTTCCAATTGAAATTTGAACTTCAGGCTACAAGTTATCACAAAAGGCTTAGATACACTGAGACAGAAACATGTAACAACTCCAAAGAGCTGCAAAGAGACAATCCTTTTGGAGGATCTAATCTACAACTTCGTAGGTCATCCTATCTTAAGTTGATGAGCCACTTCACCAAGCAAGAATCTGATGTTGAACCAAATGTTGCAGCATTATGTTATAACATCTAGTTGTTGAATTCATCTTCAGACTGATCCAAGTGAGCATCATCTAGATTATGATGTCTTCTTCTTTTTGTGGTTTTAAGTCTGAACATGTCTCCAGGAAACCTTTTAAATGATTTTGCTGTCACCAAGGAGATAGCTCTAAGGTATCACTCTTCCAGTGATTTTTACAGGGTCTAGAAGAATGCATGTTCCCACACCAAGGATAATCAATTAAATACTAGTACTTGTCACAAATAGCAATTGATCATAAATCCTTCCCATTATCCAGTAAGATACTTTCACCATTTGAATACTTTGACATACTCTTCGTGTGTTAATATCTTCTTCTTGCAAGCTCTTTCTTTGAGAGGCCAAGGAGTTGAGATATCTAGGTTGCCACCCTTGACTCAAGTAAATAGAATTTTCTTTGAACAAACTCTACTTACTTCAACCGACTTGAGACTCCTACCAGATCAGATTCATTATTAGGAATGAGAGAGATGAATCCTTCCTTGCAAATATGTCACACAACATCCAGAACCCATGTGACATAGGTCAACAGCCAGCTAAACACAAGGCTGAACTAATGTGAGGAGGTTAACCAAATCTCCCCCTCAAGCTATCAGTCATGGGAGCTCCACACAAAGTATCCATGCATTGTGCACAAATGTCTCGATATGACATATGACATCCCTACCAGATTTACATAACTCCAAGAGCTATACCTTAACCAAACTCTGAGTCTTCATATTCAAGACTCATGATTCCAATCTACTTCTATGAAGGAGCAATAGTGCTGCACCATCATTGGCTTTTATTAACAAGTGAGCTTGTCTTTCTTCACATCATAGTACTTCAGGGAACAATTGCTCAGCCCTGATCAATGTTACATCTCAACCAGCTTTACTTCCAGAGTTCTGACTCCTAAAGTAACCTTCGGGAGTATACAGACATAGTTGACTTTACCATTGTCAACTTTGCACACACAGATGTCTCCTCTTCCAGGTCAGGAGTAGGTTCCAAACAAAGGTATCCCTTTGTTTGACACCCAAAACATATGCTCTTCAAATAGTAGCTGCATCCTTGTTCCATCATCACATAGAACATTAGTTCCATCACCTTGGAACAAGGCCCTCCACTAATCAGTGGTTATGTGATTCTTACCAACCTGAACGAAGAACGTCTTCATGAGTGGACTTGAGAGGACTCAAGTATCTGTGACATCTTCAATAGTTTATGTTGAATTCTTGAATACAACGGCCTTTAATCCACAAGAGGGGAAACACATCAGAGCTTGAGTTTTGCCAGGTATTACATAGCGGAAGAACATAATACAACCCAATCTTTGCACACACACTCCACCAGACTAGCCTTAAAAAAATAGACCAAGTTTGACTATGGTTCAAACCTCGCATGACTACTACACACAACTTCAGGCGAGCACACATCCTAGGTTCGAAAATCAACCTTAGAGCAGCTACCACACAACCAGGCCAAATGCCAATCACCAAAGACATGTACACACAGCTCCTGTCACGAATAGTCCATCCTCCCACTTCAAGGGACCATTCAGGGAAATAACAAACCATTCCAGGATACAATCTTCAGTACTAAAATTGACCTTGCAGATACCAGAAAGTAACACCCATGGATCTCATCCAGAAACAGAACAGGATGCCTGCTCTGATACCAATTGAAATTCTGGTGTATGCCAGTCTTCAGATGTTATACTCAATGTCTAGACATCTGATATGACATAATACATACACTGCAAGGTAGATACCCAATTTTTGTGATTCAGTATAACAGAAGCATAGAGGTTGCCATATCTGCAGTTCTCGAACAAATAGCTTTGGATTGTAAGCTGTCCATTCATAGCCTGATGTCTCAACATTGGTTGCAACATCATCTATCACATACCATGAAGTAAACAAACCCCTTAGTTCGGTTTATCATCCACACAAACCAGCAGGATATCCATTCATCTCTTTTGACATCATCTGTAACATTCACACAGTTTTATCCAAGCTGTACCAGATACACTTTGAAGGTGCAGAGGATAGATCACACGATGTACCTAGTTCTGTTCATGATCAACAGAGAGCAAGCAACCTTCACAGTTCTGTTTCACCTGCACAGATATCAGCATGATGTCTTAACATGTTCTGAGACATCATCTGTTTCAACATTACAGTTTTACCTTGTTGTATACCAGACAGAATTATAAAGTGTTGAAGGTAAAAACACAAATCAGTTGTTGACCCAGTTCGGTGTAATACACCTACTCTGGGGGCATACCAAGCCAGGAAGAAGATCCACTATTAGCAATATTAATTCAGGACTAAACTTCACAAGTTCCCATCCTTCACTTAATCATCTACCCAATGCAACCTATACCTAGGAACTCCTAGATAGAAACCTACCAGTTTCCATTCCTATTGTCGCAACAACAGAAGTCTTACTCCTACTCAAGAAGCAGTGCCCTCCCACTTGGTTTCCTACATTACAATGAATATGAAGTAATGCAGAAATACTTAGACTTGCTTCACAGCTTCATCCAAGAACATTCAAACTCTTACCTACAGGTTTCGAGTTACATACATGGTAACCTTGCCACAGACCGACAGGTTTACCTAACAAAAACACCTTCTAATGTTACATTATGTGTGTCGCTTAAGCCCTAGGTTACAATCTGCTATTTATAACCTATTACCTAACTCAGCAAGTTTTTCTCCTTGCTGTTACAACTCAGCAGCAAACTTCTCCTATAATCAAGGTCTTCAATCTTCTAGTTCCTAAAATATCTCCATATTTAGAAACAGTATTTTCTTCAAATATTCTGATTGATTCTTGATTGATCTTCAGATTCTCCACAGGAAACGCCTCATATATTCTCAGAGTATTTAAGTACCAGAACTGTAACTGAATTATCAATTCTGTTGTCGTGATGTCAAGTCAGATGTCATGACATTACATCTAACATATTTTCCTAGATGTTGAATTAGTTTCAGGCGCGATGTCACATGCTGATGTTGTGACATCTTACATAACATGTTGGTTCAGATGTTGAACTTCTTCAACACCACATATTAAAACAACAGAGGGGATCTGGGTAAACTTGCTTTCTTATTTGTTTTACAAATGAAGCCAACTCTCCAGCCAGGGCACTTACAGGGGTGTTACAAGCATTCTATTTTATGAATGACTAACCACTAATCAAGCACGAAGTTTATGTTTTGTTTTTTGATTTCATGTGCAGGAAATAGGTCTGAAAGAATAGCATCGGACGTCACACATCAATTAGGGTTCCGAGTCTCGGGAAAGATATGCGGTCGATCGTTGATTCTCAAAGGCTGGTTCATCAAAGAATTTCAGAGAATCGTGTGTTTATTTCCACACTCTGTCCAACAGATGGTCTCAGGTGTCTCTGAAATTTTTCAGAAAGAACAATCGAAGTTCTACTGCCATTGGTTCATGTGTGTTTTACATTGCTTTAAAATACAAAAAAAAAACAAGCTATGCCAGTCATTTCCGATCACTTTGACCAAAAGTTATCATCAAGTTTTTCTCATGACGCTGGGTGAATTTAGTCAAAATGGGATGATTAAATTCAAAACCGTTCTAGAAGAGTTTATTCATAATACTTGGAATTTTCTTTATTTGAATTCAAGCGATAATTAAAGAGGAGCTACCAAGAGATCTCATTCAAGAATAATCATTTATCGCATGAAATATTTATTCAAGATTATTTTGTGTCATTATTTTGGTGGATTTACATTATGGTTACTTGAACACACATGAAGCATTTATTAAGGAGATATTAGAAAAAGAAATTTGATTCAAATAATCGTTCATCACAAGATTAATTACATGATGGTTGCTATTTGATTACAAAATCAATTCATGTGATTTATTTGGATCTCTATTATAAAATGCAAGATCAAATTCTAAGGCTTGCATTATCATTTATTCATCATTCAACAATTTATTCAAGTATTATTCAATTCTTTCCCAATTCAAATGGAAGACCTTGAATTTTTATCAAGACATATCAAGGTATAATTTCAAATGAAGATTCAAAGTTGTTTACAATTACAAGGGAATTGAGAATATATTGAAGAATACATATCCATTCATGTTACAATTTACTTCGATTTATTGTTACAAAGTTACAAAAGAAATTCAAATTTTGTACATGAAAATCAAACTATTGTTCTTGCTGCTAAACAGCCCCAATGCTGCCCATTTTTTCCAGCACTGTTTTAATTTAATAACATTCCAATACTTGAGTATAATGCTGTCCATTTTCTCCAACCTTGTTTCAACAAAAACCATTCCAAGTTGTTGTCCTAATCTGCCCTGCAAAACAGTCCAAAATGCAGCCCATAAGACAAAAATCTGCACCTTTGTTGCTACAAAAACCAGTCTACAAAACTCCAATCATTGCACTAAAATGCACACTTCAAAAGCTATCTCATAAAACATAAAAACAGAGCCTAAAATAGTTCAAATCTCTACTATTTCCCCCCCCCCCCCCTAAAACCCCACATATTTCACTATAAATAAGGGCCTCTATCAACAGAAAAAGAGGGAGTTTTGTCCAAGAATCGCACTGAAAAAATCAGAAGAGGAACATCAAGAGGAAGAAAAAATCAGAAAATACATAGAGAGAAAAATTCAGAGGGAACAACACAAAAAAAGTTGAAGGAGAGGAAAGACAACCACTTTGAAGGAGAGAAAAACAGAAAAATAGAGAAGTTTGTTCAAGCTTTAACAGCAAACAATCAGAGTCAAAGGAGTTGGAGCATAAACGAGAGAGGGAAGGAGAACTTACAGTTTTTGAAGCTCCATTGGAGAGACTCTGATAGGTATTTCTTCTCCCCATTTACTTCTGCATAACTTTCTCATATATCCATCAATTTGAATCTTCTTTGCACCACTTTTTTTTCCATACGATGTTTCATTTATCTTATTCTTTTGCTGTATTTTTGAGTTGCTGCAATATGTGTTGACATTTAACATGTTTAATGATAATGATAATAATAAACACGAAAAAACCAGAAGTGAGTAATAGAAACTACAAAAATTAGAAAAATTATGCATTAACATTTGTTCAACCTTCTCCAAAACTCAAAAACAATACTCACCTTTTCCATACACTGAATAGTCCCATCCAGTACTCCCTATGCCGCCACTGCTCTCATACTGCTCTTTCCATCTTCTAGCTATACTCCCCCTCATCAGCAAACACAACAATCCTTTTGTTGATGATTTCATTGATCCATTTTGCAATCTCAACCTAAGAGAAACATCTGAGTTTGTCAAATCTTTCCCACTGCCAAATCCTAATTCAATAAACAAAATATTCACCAATGATTCTTCAACAAACCTTAAAAAACTAGAATCTCCCTTAACACGAGGTTGACATAGTTCTAGGAGATAAGTTTACAAGAAAATATATAACCGGTTATACCGAAATTCATCTCCTACGATCTTCCTTCACATCCCATGTTTTCTCACCATCAGTACATATCAAGTACACATCTAGAAGCCTCTTAGCAAAAAAAAATTGACAAAAAGAAGTCCCCAGCCTCGCCAACTTTTCTCTTCCATCAAACATCATCGCATCCATCGATCTCCAATTTTTCCATTTATCTTCCGTCTATCTCCCAGCCACACTCAACTTCCAGCAACACCATCAACTTAACCTATCAAACTAAAAAAACACACTTCAAACACCTTTCTTCCATTCAACTCCCTTCATCTATTACAGAGCATTATCTCCATCCTGTTCACAATCACAAACCACATTGATTCATCATCATATTGGAAACTTACCTACTGGTCATGTAAATCTTCATCTTCTATAACCGTGAACCTCCCTCGGCAATTTCTAGACACATAAATCATCTCCGGGTTCTCTCTAACACCCAAATCGCCTAACACCATTCACGTTTGTACTAACAACCATCTATCTGATTCACTCATCTTCTGCTCCGCTCAGCAATACATAACAATGTCCATTTGTAGTAAACACTTAAACTCTCATAAAAAACCATGTTATCATCTTTTTCTATATTTTATCGGTATCTTAAGAATTTTGAAGAAATAACAATGTCTTTCTTCAACTTGAACTTGTCGTTAATGGTTGTGGCTGTATTATTACTATTGAGCACTACAACTGTAATTGTGCAATCCCTCACTTCATCTCCAACCAAATCGCATCCACCAAGGGAAGCCATCTCTCTGTCAGCTGCTGTCGTAACTCACTCACCTTCACCTTCATCTTCACCCCAAAACCCATATCATGCTATCAACAAAACTTCTGACCGCAACATAAACCTCAGTTCAACACCCTGCTTCAACTTTCAACTCACCTACAAAATATCACGATAACCAAAAAAAAAACTTCAAACATCACTACATACATTCATATTACCTCAAATCACCAAAACCTTATGCATAACATAAAATGCTCAGAAAACATAGAGAACACACAGAAGAAGCAGACAAACAAGAAGAAGTGGAAATAATGCATAAATTATGCTAACAATCACAGACGTCCTCCAATCTTTAAATCTCCATTAACCTACAAACTCATCTTCTAGCAGCCACATCAATAGGACCTGCAACACCAACAACAACAATTATTCACTCCACTCTCTCATTTCCACATTCATCCTCTTTTTCTGCCACAACCCTCATCTTTATCAGTATCACATTTATGTCTCAATTATTTCATTTTTCAAACCTCTACCGACATCACATCTCTTTTTCACTGATCGCTTTCCAATCAAAACCGCTATCAACCAACTTTGCTTTGATTCTCCTTCTTCACAAAAAACAACCACAAATAACACATGAACCAGCATCTCATGTTTCCGTCACACTCCAAACGGCTCAACACTACCTCAAACCATTACAGAAAACTCACCTTCAACATTTTTTTCTTTGCTACTTTTAGTGCTGCCACAGCCACCCCACGTTCATATAGATCCAAACCTCAACAAACTCCCAAAAACACCGAGAATCTAAACCCTAACATTTTCCCTTCTCCCAAAAAGGTTCAGAACAACCTAGAAACCCTAATTCCCCACAAACAAAATCCGGCAGTGGAAATTCATAGCGGTGAAGAAGAAACATATGGACGATGGTGGTTCCGGTTTGAATTAGACGATGGTGGCGCTTTGTAAATGTAAATAGAAGAAGTATGTTTGTGTTGCTTATCGGAATTTGAGAAAGTCTCAGAAAGATTTTTTTTCAAGAATCTGAATCGTGATGTAGATAATGAAGAAGAAGAGGAGAAAGTTGATGATGAATTGAGAGTGTTTTTATTGAGAAATTCGATAATGAAGGTGTTGTGGAGAGAAGTACGGAGAGATTGAGGGAAGAGGTGAGGGAGAGTATTTATAAAATTGGATTAGAGAAGGTTATGAGTTTTGTTCAAGCTTTTGAGAAGCTTTTATTTGAATTGAATTCAGATTCCAAGTATAGAAAGATGAAGCCAGGGAAATTTAGAAGAGAGTGTTAATTTTGTTTTCTACGGTAAACATAGAGAATAAGAGTTTATTGGAAATGATGATAATCTGTAGCTTTTCGTTTCCAATGCTATACAATAATCCGGATGCCTTTAGAGCTTCTAGGGTTTCCCTTAGTTCACAATTTTTTGTTTTGGGCCAATCTGTTTTCTTTTTCTATTTTGTAAAGCCTAAACCGGTTTCTAGCTCTCCACCTTATTATTCTGCTAACACCACCATTTAGTAATTAGTTAGATTTATTAAATTTTCTTAGTTTTTTATTAACTTAATTTAGTTAGTAAAATCAATTGATTAATGATGAATTTTTTTAGTATTAGATAATCCTTATAGATTTCTACTAATTAGTTTAAGTTTAGAATTAATTTAGTGTTTTAGAATAATTTTTAGTTGGTTTGATAACTTTAAAATTTGTAGTTAGTTTAGAATATCTTTAGATTAGTTAGTTTAAAATTGATCTAGTAATCTTAAATTCTTAATGACTTCATTAGATAATTAGTCATATCCTTTTTCAGTTATATTTGATTGCCTTTGTCAATTTAAATTAAACTTCTCGATGCCCTTTTTGTTATTAATCTGTTTCTCTTATGAAATTTCGAATGCTTATATTTTAATGTTTATTTTTTGTTTTGCTTGCTCGATTTATTCCAAGGGAAATGTTTTAACTTTTTGACTTCATGTTATTAAATACATCTTATACGATTGAGCGAATACCTTCATTCATTTTTGTTTTACTATTTATGTTAATCTTAAGTTAATTTTCTTAAAGAATCAATTTTAAAACTCACACCTTTTAAGTCAAAACTTCGACATTAGGTCGTCGTATCTTCAAAATCTCGTCCACACCCATTTTGGCCAAACAAACCATTTTAATCAAACAAAAAATTTTAATAGACAGATTTTTCAAAAGGTTCCTATAGGATACTATAGATTCATTGGGTGCTAATACCTTCCCATTGCATAACCAATCCCCGAACTCTGGATCTCTTTTCAAAATGCATTGTATTTTCATTACTTTTAAGTATTATTTTACATTGCATATTTTAGAGTTTTATTTTTCTCTTTTTCCTTTTCCCTTGGAAATAATAAAGTACGGTGGCGTCTCTTGCTTTTGTGAGACGATTTAATTAATAGCTCGATCTCCGATTTACCCCGATACATTTTTTATCGCTACAGTCAAAATAGCTATGCTCTTACACACACCCACATATCAAATTGCAGATCCACATCCATCATGGATCCCATTGATAACAGTTATGCTATTGCCAGTTATGACTTTGAAAATCTGATCTACCAAGTCGAGGACGAAGGTGAGGAAGATTGTGAAGTATCAGGAGAACATGCTAAACTATTAAAACAAGAGGAGAGAGCAATACATCCTCATGAAGAGCCGGTCAAGACAATAAACTTAGGGACTGAGGAAGATAAAAAGGAAGTCAAGATAGGTTCGAACTTGGAAAATGGTGTTAAAGAACGGTTAATTCAGATGTTACATGACTATGTAGAGATCTTTGCCTGGTCATACGAAGACATGTCGGGGCTTGACACTGATATTGTGGTTCATCATCTGCCAATGAAAGAATACTGCCCTCCAATGAAGAAAAAGTTTCGTCGTATGCGTCCTGGGATGTAAGAAAAGATCAAGGCTGAAGTCGTGAAACAATTTATTATCGGATTCTTAGGTGTTACCTCTTTTCCACAATGGGTTGCGAACATGGTACTGGTACCTAAAAAGGACGGTAAAGTGCGTATGTGTGTCGATTACAGAGATTTAAATAGGGCAAGCCCCAAGGATGACTTTCGGCTTCCCCATATTTATGTTCTGGTTGACAACACCACATAACATAAGATATTCTTCTTCATGGGCGGTTTCTTTGTTTATAATCAGATCAAAATGGCACCTGAAGACATGAGAAAACAACTTTCGTCACACAGTGGGGCACTTTCTTCTACAAGGTTATGCCATTTGGGATGAAGAATGCTAGGGAAACCTATCAGTGCGTAATGTTATCTTTGTTCCATGATATGATCCATCACGAGATAGAGGTCTACATCAACGATATGATAGCCAGGTCTCAGACTAAAGAAGAGCACCTTGATCACTTGCGAAAACGGTTTGAACGACTGAAGAAGTATAAATTAAGATTGAACCCGAACAAGTGCACCTTTGGGGTAAGGTCTGGTAATCTCCTTGGTTTTGTTGTCAGTGGTAAAGGTATTGAGGTAGATCCTGCGAAGGATAAAGTTATTCAAGAGATGCGAACTCCCCGTATAGAGAAGGAAGTTAGAGGTTTCTTGGGACGTCTAAACTATATTGCCAGATTCATTTCCATCTAACCGCTACTTGTGAACCAATTTTCAAATTACTAAAGAAATATCAAGTAATAAAGTGCAATGATGATTGCCAGACAACCTTTGATAGAATCAATGAGTGTCTTTAAGAACCTCCAATTTTGATGCTTCCATTTGAAGGAAGACCTCTGATCATATACTTAACAGTATTAGAGAATTCAATGGGGTGTGTGCTGGGGCAGCTTGACGAGTCTGGTCAAAAAGAGCATGTGATATACTACCTTAGCAAAATTTTACCGACTGTGAAACAAGATACTAACTGCTCGAGAAAACTTGCTGCGCTTTGGCATGGGCTACTCGCCGACTAAGATAGTATATGTTGACTCACACTACCTTATTGATATCTAAAATGGATCCTATCAAATACATATTTGAGAGGCCCTCTCTCTCCAGAAAAATAGCAAGATGGAAAATGGTCCTGACCAAATATGACATCTAATACACTACTTAAAAGGCAACCAAGGGAAGTGTACTAGTTGACCACTTGGCTCATCAGGCTGTAGACGACTATCGGTCAATGGATTTTGAGTTTCCAGATAAGAACATTATGCAAGTAACTGACTGCGAAGAACCTGGATCGGATGAAGGACCTGATAAAGGATCCTGATGGACTATTGTATTTGACGAAGCTTCCAACTCACTCAACAATGGAATTGGTGTTGTGATTATCTCCCCATAAGGCTTTCATACACCCTTCACCGTTAGACTATGTTTTAATTGCACCAATAATATGGCCAAATATGAAGCATGCATTATGGGTGTCAATGCTGCTATTGACATGAGATTCAAGTTCTTATAGGTATATGGAGACTCAGCCTTGGTGATCATCCAAGTTAAATGAGAATGGGACACAAAGCATCCTAATCTCATCCCTTACCAAGAGCATGTGTTGACATTGATTCAATACTTTAAAGAGATTACCTTTTAACATATTCCACGAGAAGAAAGTCAGTTAGCAGACGCGCTAGCCACCGTGTCATCCATGTTTAAGGTCAGATGGGATAATGAAGCCCCTCAAATCACTATTGAAAGATTAGACAAACTAGACCACTGTTATGAGATTGATGCTGAGGGAGTAGAGGAAAAGCCTTGGTTCCACGAGGTGAAGAGGTATCTTGAAGCTCAAGAGTACCCTGAGGGAGCATCCGTCAGTGACAAAAATTTCTTAAGAAGGTTCTCTGCCAAGTTCTTCCTGAGTAATATAATTCTCTACAAGTGCAACCATGATTCTACCTTACTGCGGTGTGTAGATAAGAGAGAAGTGGAGAAAATTATGGAGGACATGCACGAAGGTACCTTTGGCACCCATGCTAGTGGGTATACAATGGCTAAAAAGATCCTACAGGCAGGGTACTATTAGTTCACTATGGAAGCAGATTGTCATCATCACTCCTGAACTTGCCACAAATGCCAAATCTATGCCGACAAAGTACATGTGCCTCTGGTTCCGCTAAATGTTTTGACTGCTCCTTAGCCATTCGCAATGTGGGCTTATTGATATGATCGGAGAGATCAGACCTACCGCTTCCAATGGACACCTTTTCATCCTTTTCACCATTGATTACTTCACAAAGTGGGTGGAGGCAGCCTCCTTTGCTTTCGTTACTAAGAACGTCGTGGCCCGGTTCATCAGACATAATCTTGTGTATTGGTACTGTATCCCAAAAAGAATTATCACATATAACGGTACAAACCTCAATAATACTATGATCATCGAGCTCTGTAAGAAAATTCAAGATCCAGCATTATAACTCTTCTCCTTACCAGCCGAAGATGAATGGAGTTGTGGAGGCTGTCAATAAGAATATCAAAAAGATTATACAGAAGATGACTGTGACATATAAAGATTGGAACAAGATGTTATCGTTTTCTCTTCATGGTTAATGTACCTCAGTGTGCACGTCAACAGGGTAACCCCCTTTTCTCTTGTGTATGGTATGGAAGTTGTCTTACCCAGATACCTTCACTGAGAATCGTGAAGGATGAAGGTTTAAACAAAGACGAATGGGTTCAGAATCGACTTGACCAATTGAACCTGATTGACGAGAAAAGGCTTGCCGTTGTTTTTCATGGTCAGTTGTACCAGAAACGTATGATTAAAGCTTTTAACAAGAAGTTCAGGCGTCGGGTATATCATGTTGGTGACCTAGTAATCAAGCGCATCATCCTGCCACAAGGTGGTTCCAGGGGAAAATGGACTCCTACATACGAAGGACCATTTGTGATCAAGAGTATATTTCCCAGTAGAGCTATGATATTAACCACCATGGACAATGACGATCTTCCACACCCTGTGAACGCGGACATGGTTAAAAGATACTACGCATGAAAAGAGACCCGCTAGGTTGACTGGCCTAGGAAAAAATAAGGGCATCCTGGCGAACCAAAAGGGTTCGGGCAAAAATTATATATATATATATATATATATATATATATATATATATATATATATATATATATATATATATATATATATATATATATATATATATATATATATATATATATATATATATATATATTAAAATTTGTACACCCTGCAAGTCGAAAACCTGAAAAGGATGCTTAGGCAAAAAAGGGTATCTCGCTGGACTGAAAACCCGAAAGAGCGGTCCAGGAAAAAATAGGGATTAAAAGTCTATGACTATGTCCCAGTGGATCACCTTACAGCCATACATCATTATCAAATTGACAAGTTCAAATGGTACAGATCAATCCAGTCAGCTTCCGCCAAGCAGCAAAGTGATAAGACACTCAAAGATATAAAGGCAATAGCAGAATTGAAACCCAATGGGATTATTTCACATAGTTGTTTTATCTTTGTATACTAATTTGGATAACTATCATTTTCGATGACATTTTCTAATTAGAATGTTCGTCTCCTTGTACAAAGATGCCTGTTATAGGGAGTTTTCTTTAAATTAATACAAAATTATCTCTTTGAAAGTGCAAAACCACTTGTTTTTTTTTTTCTGTTTTTTTTTTGCAAAAACGTCCAGTGATTATTTTTGAGCATATGCATTTGAATGTGATTATCGTTTATGAGACATCTGCAAAACCCTGCAGATACATTCCCCAGTAGATACAGAAAAAGAGATGTCCTCCCGCAAAGTCACTACAATGTCTTCAGTGTATAACCTAACAATTTTAGATATTCTGGCATCTTCTTAACAAGATCAAGTGTTTCAATCATCTCCGCAGCCTCTTGAAGAATTCCTCAGCTTGGCCTATAAAATTTTGGGTTCCCCAGCGGGGTTTTCTAAAATCCCCAAGCAGTTTACAAAGTTTTTCTTTCCCCAAGTAGAGTTTATTTCTCTAGCTACAGAAATCCATCTCCCAGTAATTTTGACTTCAGCAAATAGTGAGGAATTACATACCCAGCAGCAGTCAGGGATCCATTTTCCACAGTTCAAAGACAATGCAAAGAACAATTGATGCATTCACATATTACATTCATACATAATTTTACAAACATCATAGAATATACATACAAAATTCGTATAGCACAGTCTCATTTATTTTGAGAACACCATTATCCAATGCATTTCATGTATCATGACATTGAATACATCTAACTCTTTACCTTTTCAGGAAAGATCAACAGACAAATATCATCAATGATTTTCAACAGTTCCAGATTTAATTCCTGAAACCAGACATGGCAACTATCAATGAACAACTGATTATAGATCCATTCTCGAAACAAGACGGGGCGACTACCTACTAGACCAAGTTAGAGATTAATTCTTGAAACCAGACAGGGAAACTATCTGCGAATAACTTATTGTAGATTAATTCCCGAAACAAGACGGGGAGACTATCTACAAGACCAAGTTAGAGATTAATTCCTGTAACCAGACAAGGCAACTATCAGTGAACAACTGATTGTAGATCAATTCCCGAAACAAGACGGGGCGACTATCTACAATACCAGGTTAGAGATTAATTCCTAAAACCAGACAGGGCAACTATCTAAACAACCAACAAAAGCAGGTTCCAGATTAATTCCGGAAACAAGACAGGGCAACTATCTGAGATAACAACTCAAGCTACTTTAAAGCCTAGAATATGACCATATGACATTTTATCTTCTTCAATTACTTAGAAACCTGGATCCAACCAGATAACAGTTTAATTTCAATTTACTACGAAGCCTGGAATCCGACCAGATAGTAACTTACTTCGTCCTTACAGCTAAGTTGTTGCAAAGCCTGGAATCCAACTAGATAACAATTAACTTCTACCCTCTCAAGAAAATTATTGCGAAGCCTGAAACACGACAAGATAACAGTTTAACTTCTTCAATTACTGTGAAGCCTGGAAACTGACCAGATAACAGTTAATTTCATATTCCCCAGTAAGTCACTGTGAAGCCTGGAATACGACCAGATAACATTCAACTTTATTATCCTCAGCAAGTTATTGTGAAGCCTGGATTTCGAACAGATAACAACTAACTTTCCTTCTCCCTAGTCAAGGGATAACTCCCCAGTAGAGCAATGGACAACTAAAGCTCCTGAACTCTATTCCCCAACATATCGACTAAGATACAATCGGACACAAGTTCATTCTAGTACGAAGCCATATAAAGAGACCTCTTATGGCTCAGGGTAAATCGACCCAAGATTTATTATGATACTTCTTCCAGTTCAAAGTCAACATTCATTTTGGATGGCATCTATAAGCCCATCTCTGACGAATCTACACGTCTTCTCCAAATGGAATCTGTAAGCCCATTCCCAATATCATTAACCAACAACATCACTTTGTACACAGGTGAGTGCAAATTTCTGGGTACTCTAGTGTTCAATCATTTTCCACCTTCAGATCACGAAAGGAAGACAAGCCAATCTAAATCCTCAGGTTTAAGAAGATTGAATAGGGACAGTCGTTGTACCCAAAAAAATTCCCTCTCATTTTATTCAAGGCATGCTCATAGAGGTCCTCAATTGCTCAAGATTGACCAAGAATTGGCCAGACAAATTCTCCTCCTAAGAAATGGACTTCCAACTAGGGATTCACTTTCCACCAAGAAGCGTGGATTTCAAAGTCTTCAAGTGATTTCCGTTGTCCCTAATATCTCCTCAAGAATGTCCATGCCTAGTTTCATGCCTTGCACTACAAGCTTGCTCAGTCAAATGCTCAAATGCTTGAAAATCAACTATATTAGGTCAAAAGTCAAATGTGGCCAATATACAGTCAAACTTTAAGATTTTTGGTCAACATCAAAATTTTGAAGTGATATTCATCATTTGATCAAGGGTTTATCATGATTCCTCAAAGAGTGCTCTTAATTTATCAAAAGTCAAGAATTGCTAAATTATGGTTTCTCTAGGAAAAGTCAACTAAACTTTGACCAGGAATAACTTTCACTTGCTTCATCCATTTTGCCCCAACCAAATCCCATTCTGAAGAAAATTGTGTTCCCTACAACTTTTCTTTTTCCCTCAAGTTCAATAAATTCATCATTTGGAAGATATAAGCTCATACATTACAAGTCACTTTCAGAAAGTCAACAAAAGACACTTTTTTTCAAGACCATTTACATGAAGATAAATCTCCAAATGCAAAATTGATCAAAATATAGATTGAAGAGTGTAAAATCAAGCTTCTCAAATGAGCTTTTGTTTTGATGAAGACAAACCATGATTAACAAAGAAGGCAAAGATTTATGATCAAACTCAAAGCATCTAAGGATAATATCTTCATTCAAAGCTCTCAACAACTTTAAAGGTATAATAATATTATCTACTTTTATATTAAGATATAGATGCTCAAAAATGAAAAAGAAATGTTTAAAAAATCATTACTCAAGTTTTTCAAAGTAAAAATATCACTTTCTCTTGCATGCAATCGATTTACTTTCTAGTGCAATCGATTGCACACTTCAAACTTTCAGATCTTTTGCTTATGTTTCTCTGTGCAATCGATTTACATTTCTTGTGCAATCGATTGTATACTTAAAATTTTCAAAATGTTTACTTTTGTTTCTCAGTGCAATCGATTTACATTGCTAGTGCAATCGATTGCACTCACTTACTTTTTGCTACTGACTTTGCATGCAGTCGATTTGCATTGATAGTGCAATCAATTGCACTCTTAAATTTTTTGAAAAAGTAGCTGTTGAAACCTTGTGCAATCGATTTACACAAAGGGTGCAATCGATTGCATGCTGCACGATTTTGAAAAACAACAGCTTTTCATCATACCTTTTCATTGAAACATTTCACTCAATCTTGGAATTAGTTTATGATTCATTTTCAGAACTTCATGATGTTTCAAAAGGGTGTTATTAACATATAAATATTCATTTTCAAAATTTGTTTCAACACCTCTTCCATAATTATTTTCGGAATTTTCAAAATACAAACTCAAGCATTCCTTCACTTTCATGCATAAGTTTTCTGCACATTTTTATACATTGTTAAACTTAAAACTTTGAGCAATTATATCTTGAGTCATTGTACATTATTATCATTGGAAGAGAATATCATACATTTTTAAATCACTCTAAGTGATCAATACTACTCAACTCACTCAAACTCAAATATTTACTTACTTATTTTTCCAGGATTGTTGGAAATAAGTTTAAGTGTTTTTAAATCTTGTCTTTCCAGGATTGTTGGATACAAGTGTAGTCACTTTGAGAGTATTGTTCTCATTGATGACATAGTGAAAATCCAAGAGGATTGTTCTTGGTCCAAGAGGATTGTTCTTGGTGGTTTTATTGGTTAGAGACTTGTATATAAGGACTAGGGTGTCTTGTCTAGAGATCTAACAATAAGGAAATCTCTTTCATGTTGAAAGGGGACTGGAGTACTCTCGGACTGTGAGGGGAACCAGGATACATCTCTGTGTTCTTTACTTTTTCGCATTTACCGCTTTCATCACTAATAATAAACCAGAAAAGAAAGAAACACAATTGTAGACTCATGCACTAAACAAGAAAAATAATATACATCTCACTAAAACGGTAAAACTATTAAAGTACCTAATTCACCCCCCCCCTCTTAGGCGCACTTCGTACTTACAATTGGTATCAGAGCAGGTTATAGGTAACCTGCTCCTAAAAGATCCAGAATGGCTTCCGCAAATTAAAATCCCGTTTTCAGAGATGGTGGTAGTAACAACAATCCTCCTCTATTTTATGGTGAATACTTTGACTTCTGGAAAATACGCATGAAGTCACATCTAGAAGCACAAGGAGAAGAATTATGGGATGCCGTTGAGAATGGTCCTTTTATCCCTATAACGGTAATCAATGGTGCTGGCTCATTAAAGCCTAAGGCTGCATGGGACGAAGATGATAAGAAGAACGTTCTCTATGATAAAAAGGCAATAAATCTTCTTCAAGGTGCACTTAGCATGGATGATATCTTCTGTGTCTCAGCATGCAAAACAGCAAAAGAAATATGGGATACCTTGGAAGAAACTCATGAAGGAACCGCTGAAGTTAAAAGATCAAGATTAAATACTCTGAGTCAAGAATACGAACTATTCAGAATGCAGCCCCGAGAATCAATCCTCGACTTACATAAAAGATTTGTACACTTGACAAATCATTTGAAAGCACTCGGTAAGACTTTAACTGATGATGAACTTAATCTTAAAGTGCTTAGATCTTTATCTAGGGAATGGCAACCAAAAGTGACAGCAATATCCGAGAAGAAGAATCTATCCACAATGACTTCCGCCACTTTGTTCGGAAAACTTCAAGAATATGAGACGGAACTTGCAAGACTTGAAAAGCATGAAATCCAAGTAAAAGATTCAAGATACATGGCTCTAAATACAAGGATAAAAAATCATGACAGCAATCAAGAGGATGAATCCACTAGTAGTGAAGATGATGATCTTATCAAGAAGATTGAAAAGGTTCTACGAAAAGAAAGAAAAAGGGAAGCACCAACAAGGAAGGTTATATGCTTTGAATGTGGAGAAAAGGGACATGTTAAAAGTGAATGTCCTACACTTGAAAAGAAGAAGAAATATTTCAAGAGAAATAAAGATAAAAAGTCAAAGAAAGCATATATAGCATGCGAAAGTTCATCTTCCGATTCCGAAAACAATCAACGTGTTAATCTCGCATTGATGGCCTCACACCATTCTGATGATGAAGATAATGAGGTTAGTAATGAATTTTCTCTTTTTGATAGTGATGTACAAGGTATTATAGATGAACTATTAAATGAATGCAAAATTCTGTACAAAACTATTTCATCTCAAAAGAAACAAATTTCATCTTTAGAAGAAAAGTGTGAGTCTATGGAAAAAGATCTCAAATGAAAAACAAAAATTTAGTGAGCAAAAACAGAATTTTGTATGCAAAAATTGTGAATCACTCTCTTTCGAAATTTTCCAATTAAAAAGAGTTATTGAAAGATATGAAAAAGGTCAAATTGGATTGGAAGGTGTTCTTAGCCAACAAAGATACTCCAATGATAAAAGTAGACTTGGATATTCAAAGTTCTCAAAACCAAGTTCTAATAAAACTATCTTTGTTAAGGCCAGTGATCAATCATCCAAAGAGAAAGTGAACAAACCTAAAATAGTTCATCACTATCCTAAAAAGAAAAGATTTTTTAAGAAGAAATCTTATCCTTCTAGATATAGAAGTAACTTTGAACCTACTTGTTTTTATTATGGTATTGTTGGCCATACACCTAATGTTTTCTATGTTAGAAACTTTAGTGTAGCAAGGGGGAATTATGTGTGGGTTAAGAAAGTAACTAACTATGATGGACCCAAAGCACATCGGGTACCAAATCGAACTTAAGTTGTTTTGTATGTATGCTTGATGACCACATGCAATATTTGGTATCTTGGTAGTGGTTGTTCAAAGCATATGATTGGAGACATATACTAAATTTTAAATCTAGTTCAAGTCAAGGATTATTTCACATATGGGAAATACCTTAAAGGAAGAATTCTTGGCATTGGCAAAGTTGATACACTAACTTTCATATCCACTGAAGATGTACTTCATGTTGAAGAACAAAAGACAACTTCTAAGTACAAGTCAACTTTGTGACAAAGGCTTCAACATTATGTTTTGATGAAGATAACTACTATTTACATTTATAAAAATAAAACACCATGAAGCAATATGGCTATGGTTAAGTTTTCAATATTACTACATATATTTGGTCCATTTTTTATTGCATCTTTCCCTTCTTTTTGATGATGTCAAAGGGGGAGAAGGATGTTGTACTTTATGCTTGTGTATTTCCTTGTCTTAATTTTTTAAAAGGTACTCTCCATTCAATATGAACAAACACAAGGATTCCAACCTTCTAATACATAGGGGGAGTTTTGCCTTTTAGGGGGAGAAGCTCTTTCCGAAAAGTACATCGCATAAAGAAAGATTGTTTGTCATCATAAAAAAGGGGGAGAATGTAAAATCAAGCTTCTCAAATGAGATTTTGTTTTGATGAAGACATACCATGATTAACAAAGAAGGCAAAGATTTATAATCAAACTCAAAGCATCTAAGGATAATATCTTCATTCAAAGCTCTCAACAACTTTAAAGGTATAATAAAATCATCTACTTTGATCTTAAGATATAGTGCTCAAAAATGAAAAAGAAATGTTTAAAAAATAATTACTCAAGTTTTTCAAAGTTAAAATTTCACTTTCTCTTGCATGCAATCGATTTACTTTCTAGTGCAATCGATTGAACACTTCAAACTTTTAGATCTTTTGCTTCTATTTCTCTATGAAATCGATTTACGTTGCTTGTGCAATCGATTGCATACTTAAAATTTTCAAAACGTTTTCTTTTGTTTCTCAGTGCAATCGATTTACATTGCTAGTGCAATCGATTGCACTCACTTACTTTTTGCTACTGACTTTGCATGCAATCGATTTGCATTGATAGTGCAATCGATTGCACTCTTAAAAGTTTTGAAAAAATAGCTGTTGAAACCTTATGCAATCGATTTACACAAAGGGTGCAATCGATTGCATGCTGCAAGATTTTGAAAAACATCAGCTTTTCACATGCCTGTTCATCATACCTTTTCATTAAAACCTTTCACTCAATCTTGGCATTTGTTCATGATTCATTTTCAGAACTTCATGATGTTTCAAAAGGGTGTTATGAACATATAAATATTCATTTTCAAAATTTGTTTCAACACCTATTCCATAATTATTTTCTGAATTTTCAAAATACAAACTCAAGCATTCCTTCACTTTCATGCATAAGTTTTCTGCACATTTTTATACATTATTAAACAGAAAACTTTGAGAAATTATACCTTGAGTCATTGTACATTATTATCATTGGAAGAGAAGATCATACATTGTTAAATCACTCTAAGTGATCAATACTACTAAACTCACTCAAACTCAAATATTGATAGTTACTTACTTATTTTTCCAGGATTGTTAGAAATAAGTTTAAGTGTTTTTAAATCTTGTCTTTCCAGGATTGTTGGATACAAGTGTAGTCACTTTGAGAGGATTGTTCTCATTGATGACATAGTGAAAATCCAAGAGGATTGTTCTTGGTCCAAGAGGATTGTTCTTGGTGGTTTTATTGGTTAGGGTCTTGTATAGAAGGACTAGGGTGTCTTGTCTAGAGATCTAATAATAAGGAAATCTCTTTCATGTTGAAAGAGGACTGGAGTACTCTCGGACTGTGAGGGGAACCATGATACATCTCTGTGTTCTTTACTTTTCCACATTTACCGCTTTCATCACTAATCATAAACCAGAAAAGAAAGAAACACTATTGTAAACTCATGCACTAAACAAGAAAAATAATATCCATCTCACTAAAATGGTAAAACTATTAAAGTACCTAATTCACCCCCCCTTCCCTCTTAGGCGCACTTCGTACTTACAAAGAGGACATCTTGGGATTTCCAAAAAGTTTAAGATCATCTTCAATGGATAAAAATTGAGCAAGTTATGGCTTTCACAAGTTGGGAAATTGTCAAGAAATGCATGAAGTCAACTGTGGGTAAAATCATTTTTTTCAAGCTAGTGGACCTAATTTTTAGGGCCAAAACATGTTCGAGACACACCTAAGGACCTCTAAACCTATCCATGCAATATTGGAATTTTTATTTTTATTTATTTGGATTATTATTCATTTAAATATGAATTAAATCAAAATATAATAAAAGATATTGGAGCAATGCATGTGGACTTTTGTTTTGATCAGAATTGAGGCCCATGAAGCTCATGGACAACTAGCAAATCGAGTGGGATGCATACATGGAAACAAATCTTCAAATAATGAAATATTTTCAATTATTTTTGGATCAAAATAACAACCATGATTTCACAAGAGTTTTTGCCATATTTGTTGACCTAATCTCACTCTCATATATCCACATCACATCCATTCATCAAGCAGACACGAGGGCTGCCTCCAAAACCCAAGAGAAAATTTCCAAAGTTTCAAGAAAGTGTCCAAACTGTTTCATACGATCCAGGCCTCCTCAATCCAAAAGAAGCATTCCATCCTCCTCTTGAAGGTTCCAGGAGCCACTCCCAATCCTTAGGCAAGCCCAACACACGCAGGAACTCCCTCACACTATCCCTCCAATTGGTAACCTTTCTTTGATCTCAAACTTTTAAAATATGCAATTTAAATCCATATTATGCATGTATTTATGTTACTGATGATCTTTGCATTTGAATTAACGTATTACATGTGAGTTAAAACGCAGGGATAAGATCATGCCATTGTTAGGGCACGATCTAAACTTTCTTTCAAAACACACTATTCAGTGATTCAGGCCAAGATAACCTCAGATTCATGCCATTGTTAGGTTTTAATTATTGATGTTTGTTATTTTAAACGTTATGTTTTGAGCCCACCAGAGAAGACAACCAGAGAGTTTACTCCGGTGGGTTGACTCCATTTGCCCAAACATCACACTCCTATTGGTCCATTCAGTCACAGCGTGTGTGTTTTTAATTCAAATATTTTTCTGACTTTGTTTCACATATATTGTTATTTTGTTGTTTGTATCAACAAATGACAGGTTCACTGAGTGGTAAGACAAACGTGTGCAATGGGAAAGGACCTGGGTTCGATACCCATGTCTGAATTTTTATTTATCTAATGTTTTGTATTGCAGATCCAGTGTTTCCAAACACAACGCGTGCACCATACATCATCTAGCCATCACCATCAGATCCCAGGTAATCCGGATCCAAGCGCCCTAAACACGCAGTCTCACCATTGACTCTGCCGACGCCCCTTCACCAGATCCAATGCATCCTGGGCTCCCCTTTGGTTTGGGCCTAGTAGATTGCAATTCACACCCCCCTCAATTTGTTTTGACACCAGGCCCATTCTTATTTCTTTTGTTTTGATTCATTTATTTATTTCTTTTAACTTTTTTTATTTAATCAGAAAAACAAATATAAAAAGCACAAGAAAATAAATCTAGGATTTTCTTAAATAAATTTTCTTTAATTTAATTAATTAATTAATTATCTTAACCTATTTTTTTTGTAAATTAAAATTAATTAGAACTTAGATTAATTTTAATTTATTTCAATTCTTTTATTAAAAAAATGCAAAAAAAACATAGAATTAGTTTCCCTATTTTAATTTCAATTTTCATTAATCATTAATATTTTTATTTAAGTTTAGATCTAGAGTTATTAATTTTTTTTTAATTCAAACCTTTTATTAAAATAAAACAACAAAAACATTTTCTTTTACTTAGAAATATTTTAGGGTTTTAGACGTCCTTTATAATTCGCACGCTTTTATTATTTTAGCATTATTAATTTTATTTTATTATTAATGTATTTGCCCATGGATTGTAGTAGACTAATTAGGTTTCTTTTTACTTTTTGTTCCCCCATTTTTGGATTTTTAAATTCCCCCTCCCCAAAGCCATGTAATAGTTAGGTTTTAAATTCTGCACTTTAAATTCCTGTATATATATATTAACTATTATATGTATGCCTAATAGGATTGCATGACAAGAATTAAAAACAAAATGTTAGCAAACCTAACACAAAGATAAATAACTGAAACACAATGCACTCGCACATGCGCACCTCGAGGGTACCCCCACTTTGGTTGCCTTGGGAATAAAACAGTCACAACTCTCAAAACGTGAGAGATTTTAGTGGATACACTCCGGTTTAGAGATCACAAAAATTACCCTCTCGATGTTGCCTCTATATGATCTTAAAACCCTAGGGTAGTTACTAAAGTATGTTGCCCAGTTTCCTTTGTGATTATATGATGACCCTCGATCATCCCTCAAACATTCGACGATAGGGTTACCTACTCACTAATAGTAGGATAGCATTGTCTAAAGAAAAAGAGGAAAAGAACAAACCATTTCGAGTAGGTAGATAGTTCTTATATGCTTGCTCAAATAAAACAATTTTCCACACATACACTCTTTTCTCAAAAATATTTTCAAAGGCACTTTGTATACGTTCTCCACGACACGAGAAACATTACAAAGTTCGCCACACTAAGGCGTCTTTTCAAAATACTTTTTTTCAAACACAAGGTATTTTAAAATGAGCTAGCATCTAAGAGCCCGTAGATAACTACGAATAGAAAGGGTGCTAACACCTTCCCTTTCCATAATCTACCCCCTTACTCAAATAATCTCGAAAGGTCTTTTTATGTTATTTTCACCCTTTCCTTTGTTAGATAAAAGAAAAGTCGATGGCGACTCTTGCTTACCGCAACATTTGCGAATACAAATGCAAAACTAGTATAACAGTCGGTTCTGCCACTGTATTACAATAGGTAAGACAACCTCCATACCATAGACAAGAGAGAATGGGGTTCCCCAGTTGGTGTTCGAGCTGAAGTGCGATAACCATGAAGAGCAAATGGTAACATCTCGTGCCAATCTTTATATGTCACTGTCATCTTCTGTATAATCTTCTTAATGTTCTTATTGGCGTCTTCCACTACGTCATTCATCTTCGTTCGATATGGAGAAAAATTATGGTGTTTGATCTTGAACTGCGTGCAAAGTTCCGTGATCATAGTGTTATTGATATTGGTGCTATTGATTGTGATAATCCTCTCGGGGATGCCATACCGACAAATAAGGTTATGCTTAATGAACCGGGCGATAACATTCTTAGTAACAGAGGCGAACGAGGCTGCTTCAATCCACATTGTGAAGTAATCATTGGTGACGAGGATGAAGCGATGTCCGTTAGAAGTAGTAGGTTTGATCTCTCCAATCATATCAATGCCCCATATTGAAAACGACCAAGGATCAGTCAAGACATTCAAAGGTACTGGAGGCACATGTACTTTGTCAGCATAGATCTGGCACTTATGACAAGTTCTTGAGTGGTGATGGCAGTCAGTTTCCAAAGTCGACCAATAGTAACCCGCTCTCATAATCTTCTTAGCCATAGTATTCCCACTGGAGTGAGTACCGAAGATACCCTCGTGCATATCTTCAATGGTTTTCTCCGCTTCCTTCTTGTCCACACTGTCATACCCTAATGTTTGACCTAAGATCCCACCCTCCATTTGAATCATTGCATAACAAGTATTCACGAGTGGTTTGACCTATTTTTTGCCAATTCTTGAGTTAGATTTCAAAAAGTTATAACTTCTTTAAATTTCAACATTTTTAGCGGTTCTTTTTGCGTATGATTTTCCTTGACATCATCAACAATTTCTCTTTACAAGTCAAGAGTTGATTATGCTTTGAAAAGCCACAAAAAAATAGAAACGTTAGAATTCGTTTATGAATTTAGTGGAATTTGATTTTTATTGTGTTTTATTCATGATTTATTTTCCATTTAAAACAATCACAAATAATGTACTTAGCATCATGTTGTTTTTTTTTTATTTACTATTTTTACCTCTTTACTAAAAAATTATCAAAAATATGTTCTTTTATTAATTTAAATTTATATATTGGTATCATTTATTTCAAAAAAATCTAGAAAAATTTATATAAGTCCTTTTACTTTCTTATATGTATTCTATTTTTTTTTATCTTTTAATTTGCACTTATATTTTCATTTATTTTAATTCAAGAAAAAATCATAAATAGTTAATTTAATGTCTCTTTTAGTTTCTATGTTGTATTTATTATTATTACTAACACTTTTAGTTTTTATTATTATTATTATTACTTTGTCCTTTTGTTTTTTTGTGTCAATAAAGAAAAGTTGGAACCACTATAATATAGTACAAACATTTCACATGGATTGTCACTTGTACTTATCAATGACCAAGAATCATTCTCACACTTCACATGGACTGCCAACTTGGACTTATCAACGGCCAAGAACCATTCTCATAAAGTCACATGGTGTAGCGGTAGAAATGTTTAAGACTAAACCATTGGATTGACTTGACTCATACAGATCAAAATAAGAATCACCACCGCGCTTCATTGTTTTCAAAGAATGGGAAAAGAGCTAGTAACCCAAAAAGAGGGGGAAAGATTCAAGGTAAAGGGGTTGGTTATGCAAAGGGAAGGTATTAGCACCCTAAACATCTACGGTACTCCGCAGGAACCTCTTTGTAAAATATTTATATTTTGGCTATAAAATGTTGTATAAAAATGGATGGTGGAGGTGAGAAAAGAAATATATATATATATATATATATATTTTTATGGTTTTTGCACCCACCGTGGTTGCGAACCTTTAGTGCCTACGTACCACCTTTCGTGCAATAGGGGATCAGGGTACACGTAGTTCCTCTTTGAAAGATTTTAAAACACAAGTGTGTTGGTTAATTTTATGAGATAGGACATCATCGTCATTGCCCGTATGAAAAACATACTTACTACCCATAATCATAAGGAAAGAGAATTTGCATCATCTCAAAAAGGAGGATATGACTTGGATTTTAGAATCAACAATGCCTCACTCAAAACCCAAGTGGAAAATATCTCTCTTCACTACCCATTGTAGAAGTATAGTTGTTTGCATCACTACAAGGATTGACAAGACTCTAATCTTTTGAGAAATTTTTTTAAAGTAAAGGCCAAAATGGCAAAAATGGTTTGAATTGAGATTGATTGGTTTTTAGTCTTCTCAAAAAAAAAGTCAAGGTATTATTAAATTGATTAGGGTTTATTCATGAAAATGTTTTGAAAATGCTTGGACCTAAGTCCAAGTTTATTATGAAAGTGGTTTAAGTTAAAGAACAAGAAGAGTTTTCAAAAGGAGGAAGAAGATTTTTGAAATTAAAGAAGATTGGAGGAGAAGAAGAGACTATCCTAAAGCATAAGGTAAAAGCTAGGGATAAGAATCATCTAACCAATAAGAAGACAATACTTGACATTATGAGCCAAGATAGGATTCCCATTATTTGGATTGAAACCAAGCAAGAAAATATACTAGACCTCTTTTGAGAACCAAACTTCAAGTGTATTAAATCTTCATAAAAATTGGACAGAGTAACGATTGTATACGGGTGAATTCCAGATTACAAACAAAGTATGTAATCATAATAACCTACACACAAAACAAACAAAACAACCCAATGTCTTGAGGTAAACCTCAAGAACTTCATACAAAAATATCAATTAAGGTCACAATGTTTCCAACATAGGCCAATGTTTCTAATCCTAAGTCCAAGAAGTCCAATACTCCCTAATGCCAAGGATAGTAACCAAAAAGTCCAAGTATCATTAAATTTTTGTATGGTTCGTGTTGATTATTAGGTGTCTTAGAAGAGAAAAGAAAAGGCTCAAATGAGCAAAATAAAAATGACATGGAATGTAATGCTTAAAGTAAATGGTACATAAAGCATAAAAAATAAAAGGGCACAAAGTAAAAACAATTTAATAATTAGTGGTTAGTTGGATGACCATCTTAAAACTTGCATCTGGAAATCATTAGAGGATTGGTACAACCAAAGCCTCCACACAACAAGTTATATTTTCTTTTTGTCAAGTATATTATCCATTTGGAATCCTCAAAAGTATCATTTAATGATCAACGATGTTTAAGTGATCCGCGTTGACCAAAAGTGTTGTAGATCCATTAGAGGATTGGTAGAACCAAAACCTCCACACAATGAATCTCAAGGTTATTAGATCAAAGATATAAAATTAACATACTTTGGCTTGGAAACATAGGTTTGGGCCACGAATGATCATTTATTCAAATCGGGACAAAATTTAGCGTTATGTTAAGCAATCGTAAGTGGACTTATATAGAAGTCGCACCTATTTTTAGGCCGGTCAAAAGCAATCTATGCACCATTTGTTTTGAGCCATGATATAGAGATCATGCTCCGATAACACTTAGTGCAATAAGAAAGGGATGAGATGAAGAGGGGTGGGAGAGAATATACAAACCACTTTTAAATTAAATTTATATCAAACTATTATTAAAATCATTCATCCATTTTTGTGGAGTTAGACTTAACACCATGGATCTAATGATGTTAACGAAGTTTATGACCAAAAATTGAATCCATGATCAACCAGAAAATAATCACAAAATAATATTGCATTTAATATATACATTAAAAAGGTTTTTAAAATGTTTTTAAAATAGAAATAATAGAGAAAAATATCAACTATATTCAAATTAATCAAGAAATGAAAAGTAAGACCATAGAAAAATCAGAAATGAAATAAAATTATTTTATAAATTTTTTGGTAATTTTTTAAAGTCAGAAAACTATTTTTTAAATTAAAAGAAATGAGTAAAATAAACCAAAAATGATAAAAAATAACAAAATCAGAAACAAAAATAAAATGAGGTCATCAATGTTTGTCACAATATCGTTGGATCATTCCATAATTTTTTTTAGAATTTAAAAATGTATCAAAGTATTTTTAAATATTTAAAATAATTCAAATAAAGGGGAAATTTGTAAAAAAAATACCAAAACACAAAATTAAATTGTGAAAAAATAAAAGCCAGAAAGAGAATAATCAAAAATATTTTTCATAATTTTTTCATATTTTTTGGACTAAAAATGAATTTTCTATGATTTTTGAAGTTTAAAACAATTAATATAAAAATCAGAAAATAAAATAAATAACCAAAAAGATGTGGACCAATGGATGAGAGTCAAAACGCGTTAGTAATCAAATCCAAGGGATCTGGCGCGCTGTGCATATCATGGTCATTAGTGAATAAAGCATATAATCATTAATTAAATCAGATTTCAAAAAACACAGATGGCGGACCTTCATTGGTTGGAAGATGACACGTTGGTCATCTTCAACGTCCAGCTAACGTGAATTGTAGGTCTCTCAAACTGTAAAATCAGAAGCTCAAACTTATGCCATTCGCTTCGTCTCTCCAAGACGAAGACAACCACACCTTCGCGACATTTTTATATAAACGGTAGCTCAAGCAATTTGGAAGAAAAGTTTTGAAAAGGGATTTGAAATTTCATAGTCAAAACATGTTTCAAGATAAAAGTAAGTGTTGCAACTAGAACCAGGGAAATAAGAGTATCACAATGATATCAAAGTTTTGAGGAATTGATGAAGGAATCTACCTATTGAAGTTGAGTTGCAGAGCTCTGAAACTGGACTTCTATGGAGCAATATATGGCACGATTCTTGAATGTAATTATATGGTTAGCTTTAGGGAAGATCAAGGAAGGTGACTTCATGGAAAAAATGGATTAAAAAGGGCTTGATAATAGATTTCGAAGTTGCAGAATTTTGAGTTATGGCACAAGTTTGGCAGGGTGATTCTGGCTATCCAAGCTTGAGGAAATGAATGGGGGATAACCATTTATTTATAGGAAATCAAATAGAATGTCCAAGCGTGTGAAATGATGAAGTTTGGAGGGAAATCGTGTGAAGTTGCAAACAAGAAAAGTGTGACTTCTAATTTGATTAAAACTCATCCAAAATGCGCGTTTTGTTGTGCTAATCAATTTCGAAACTTCACTAAACATTATTAGAGGCAAAAATGCGTGGAAAACTTGTGATTAGAAGCCAAAACAAAGACTTAAAATTCTGATTTATAGAGAAACTTCAGTTCCAAGTTACCAAGTTCAATCCAATGGGATTCTAAGCTCAATGGGTATTAAGGCATGATTCTTGAAGCTTTAGAAAGATGAGGTTACAAGATTTGCAATGGAAAGAGAATTGAATCAAATGGATACATGAACTAAAAGTTGCATTGAGTCAAAGTTGGGAAAAAGAAGTTGACTTTCCATACTTCGAAATATTTCAATTTTTTCTTTAAAAGTGACCTATAATGTTTTGCATCCAAACATGGTCTTCCACTTGGAATTTGCTCTTGACCAAAAATAGATGGCATGAAATAGACCTCTTGAATGACATTTTTAAACTTGAACCATTCAAAATCTCAAAAAATTGAGAGAGTTATGAGTTGTTGAAGTTGGCAAAAAATCATGAAATGACCTATAATCTTTTGTATCCTTAGGGAATCTTCCATCCATTTTCTCATATTGTATATAAAAGAAGGAATAAATTTCACATCCTCAAGATCATTATGAAAAAAGAATGGGCTTAAGGTGATAAAAATTAACCAACTTATGATTATTTGAAGTCATATATGAGAAATTGGGGGTTCATTTGGAGGACTTATAATCTTTCTTCATCATCAAGTTTCTTCCACATGAAAACTCCTTGAAACTTTTGAAGTTATTTGTCAATAAACCTTTTAAGAGAAGGATGTTTTTGGAATCCCTCAAAAAACCAAAATATGAGCAAGATATACTTCTTTGAAGTTCAAAACCCTAGCTCCTAGATCAAGAAAATGCCTTGAGGGACTTTGACAATTTTGAACAACCTTCTTGTACCAACACCTTTGCTTTGTAAATAGAAGTTATTAAGGATGATAATGTGAACTCATAGACACCAAAACAACTTCCATATCTTAAAATTTGAGAGAAATATGCACTTGTGACCAATGGGAACAAAGCCTTGTCCAAGTCATGATAATCTCTCCAATCAACCCCTTGTACTTTTGAATCAATTTTGATAACTTTGAAATGTAGTGAACTAAAATAACCTTGCCATGCCATTTCTTCCAAAACAACTTCAACGGTGAGGTTTGAACTTCTCAAGCTTTATTAACTAGGGCATGGAAATAAACTCATGAACCCATGGATCAACCTGCTAAGCCACATTTCCCTTACCTTCATTATTAACAAGTAAGACAAACCAGCATTGCATTTTATTAATTAAAAGGAAAGTAAAAACAAAACATGCATGATCACAAAAGAAAAAAAAGTCAAGGTGCTTGGTGATTCCTCAAAGAGAAAAGCTAAAGATAGGGAGGAGAACCAAAAACCCTAATGTGATCTCGTTGTGATTTAGTCAATATGCTATGATGAAGGGATCTTAGAGGCAAAAATTAGGGGACAACATGTGCCCTTATTTATGTTTCTTCTATCCGGAGATACGAAGGTTAAAAATCTTCGTGTCGACGCGATCAAAGATATTTAAATATAAAACAAACCCCATTTTTGGCCCTAAGATGCCATGAAATGCTTATGAATATGAATGCTTATGAACAACTTCAAAGGGATGCAAAACACTACTGGGGATGTAACAAAATAAAGAAACAAGAGAGTAACCCAACCAGGAAAATAAATCACTGGTGAATTAAAAGACTTGAATCAGATAGGTCGGTAAAAAGTAAAAGGATACACCAACTTTTACTGAATATAAAACTACCAGCGCTCATTGAGGATAGAAAGAGGAAATAAATAACAACACCGACGGTCACTAAAGGTGAGCTACCAACATTCACTGAAGGCAGCGAGAAAGAATCATCGATGTTTACTGCTAATGACCTACTAACTTTCACTGAAGGTAGAGAGAAATTATATCATAGCATCGTCGCTCACTGACGATGAACTACCAACGTTCACTGAGGGTAGCAAAAAGATAACAATCATCTACGTTTACTGCCAATGACCTACCAACTTTCACTGAAGGTAGAGAGAAAATATATCATAACATCACCGTTCACTGATGATGAACTACCAACTTTCACTGAAGGTAGCAAAAAGATAACAAACACCAACTTTCACTGAAGGTGACCTACCAACTTTCACTGAAGGTAGAGAGAAAATATCATAGCATCTCCGTTCACTGACGATGAGCTACCAACATTCACTAAGGGTAGAAAAAAGATAACAATCATCGATGTTTACTGCCAATGACCTAGCAACTTTCACTAAAGGTAGAGATAAAATATATCATAGCATCGTCGTTCACTGATAATGAACTACCAACATTCACTGAAGGTATCAAAAAGATAACAAACACCAACTTTTACTAAACGTGGCCTACCAACTTTCACTGAAGGTAGAGAGAAAATATATCATAGCATCTCCGTTCACTGACGATGAACTACCAACATTCACTGGGGGTAGCAAAAAGATAACAAACACCAACTTTCACTAAAGGTGATCTACCAACTTTCATTGAAGGTAGGGAGAAAATATCATAGCATCGTCGTTCACTGACGATGAACTACCAACGTTCACCGAGGGTAGAAAAAAGATAACAAGTTTTCCCCAAAATTCTACCATTTCACCTAGAACGGGTCTCAACTTCTTCTTTAACTAAAGCACTTTGCCTGGAAATGGTAATATATAAGTTGTCTCAAATAAAGAGATTTCCACTTGCAAAGATTTCACAACGAACTGTTTTTGTTATATAGAAGGACTTTTCATCCGCCAGGGTAACTTGACAACAAACTGCAAACTATCAACTCATAGAGAAGATAGAAAAAAAGTAACGTCAACTTTTAAGGGGAAGTACAAGTTGATCAAATAAAGAGACCTGCCACTTGCTGTTATAGGAAGATTTGTAGAAATGACTTTCCGGGGAAGGCAATATGACTTTATGGGGAATTAAAATATGACCTCCTGGGGAATGAAGAACATATTCTTGTTGAGGCGATAAAAGTTTTCTCGTGTCAAAATAAATGCACATTTCCCGAACCAATGCTCGAAGCTCGCAGAAATCCAAGGTGATAATAATGCTAGGAAACAAAGATTCAAACCAGAAATAAACTGGAGTGAAGCAGTCAACCAAAATGCATCCATTGAGAAATAAACTCAAGAGGGAAACCCAGTCTATCTAGACAAAGAGCTGTACAGGAAGGCTAAAGAAACAATCTCCAACGAGGGATAACTCGACGGGGGATATTGAAAGAATATACGTTTTCTTCTTAAGGCCAACACTCTTTTGGAGAGAGGACAACATAACTCTGCAAAACAGGGTAGTATGTCAACAAATAATTAATGAACGTAAATGAGCAGTGATCTGCCAAATTTAACTATGCATGATGTATGTATGAATGCATGATTTCTATCATGTATATGCTGACAAAACATACATGTAACACTCGGAGTAACCAGGCAAAAATTAACTCAGGAACAATCAACACTCGGCTAAATCACATCCAAGATGAACATCCCAGAAGAAAAAATAAGCACCAACTGAGGAAACAAAGTCCTACTGCATGGTTTAAATTTACTGGGGAGAAATGTAATCCGGAAGTAAACAAATCAAAGCGACAAAAAAGTACAGATACAGGGATATAACATCCTTCTCCAGGCTTCACCAGGGGATAGCTCTCAGACTTCAACGGGGAGACAAATGTTTTCAAATGTAACACTTCTACTTGAGATTTGGAAAATCAATTTCTAATAAAGCTGATGGAAACCAAATCACCAAAACATTCACTGGGGAATTCATGCCCATTTTGAAAGAGGAAAACACATAAACTTCGTTAAGGCAAATAATGTCCCATCATCAAGACATTAAGCGGGGATTCCGTGCTGACTTCATTGGGGAGGTTAACACCACATTCTCAAAGTGAAAACCAAAATACGTTCTTCACCGGAGATACTGGAGACCCGTGTTCTTCGAGAGTAATTATTGTACCAACTTTTCGGGGATACTGGAGCCACAAACCCAATACAATAAAAACATCTTGAAAAAAAACTTCCCCTGGAAACAAAACTTCTTAAAAGTAACTGGAGTTCGTCCGTTCCTGGCATCACCACTTTTGTTGTTTTTTCACTTGCGTCACAAATTTTAAAGTAAAAACAAATTGTAAATTCTTTTTGAAAATCACTTTTGTTAATTAATATTTTCGCTTTTGAAAGTTATTATCAATAATAAATGGAGTCTTTGCAAGCTAAATAAAATAATAAATACAAAGGATTGGGTAAAATCTCAAGTTTCAGTAATAGAATGGTAGTCTGCGAATGGAAAGACTCCATGGAGGATTACAAAGTTCGGAAAATGGTAATATATAATGGAAAAGATACATTGAGATACAATGGCTACTATCCCCTCTAACAACTTTTTAAATCCTAAGCAGTAGCTTCCGTTGAAGTATGATGAGGATCCGAGAAGATTGTTGCTTCAATGATCAAGTCTTGTCGGATGCAGTTACTTGCCAAGAAAGTCCCTAACTTTTTCCTAAGCTTCCCTTGTGGGTTTTCAACTTAGCGGGAAATTTATTCTTTTTATGTCTCTAATTTTTCCTAGACTGCCCTTTCGGGTTTTTGGCCTACTGAGATGCTCTTTTTTTCCTAAGCCTCCCTTTCGGGTTTTCAACTTAGCGAGTTATTCTTTTATTCCTTTAAGCGAAGTATTTCTTGACTGCATCAGCATTCATGGGATGTGGGAACTCCTTGACATCCATAGTTTCAAGAATTAATGCACCACCAGAGAAGGCTTTCTTGACAACATATGGGCCTTCAAAATTGGGAGTCCACTTGCCCCTAGAATCAGCGTTAAAAGACATGATCTTCCTAAGCACGAGGTCGCCTTCTCTGAACTCACGAGGTTTGACCTTCTTATCAAAAGCTTTCTTCATCCTTTTCTGATATAATTGTCCATGACATAGAGCTATCATTCTCTTCTCTTCGATCAAATTCAATTGGTCAAACTTGTTCTAGATCCATTCAGCCGCTGACAACTTGGTTTCCGTTATCACACTCAAAGAGGGAATCTCAAACTCGATTGGGAGCCAAGCTTCCATTCCATACACAAGGGAAAATGAGGTTGCTCATCCATGCTTATAAGTAACAACCATTTTCTGGATAATCTTCTTGATATTCTTATCAGTGGCTTCAACATCCCCATTCATCTTTGGCCTGTAAGGAGACGAATTGTGATGGACAATCTTTAATTCTTCACACAGTTCTGTCATCATCTTATTGTTCAGATTCGAGCCATTGTAGGTGATAATTCTTCTCGGTACACCATACCAACATATGAGATTATTCTTAACGAAGCGCACAACCACCTGCTTAGTAACATTAGCATATGAAGCAGCTTCCACCCATTTGGTGAAGTAATCAATTTCTACCAAGATAAAACAGTGTCTGTGATCGGTGGAAATAGAACTGACTGTTTTGAAATGCTGGTTCGCGAAATGTCGCGGTAAGCAAGAGTCGCCACCGCCTTTTATTTTCTCCAACAAGGAAAGGACAAAAGCACAGCAAAATTCCTTTTCGAGATGTTTCTCGATTCGGGAGGTAGATTATAAAAAGGGAAGGTGTTAGCACCCTTTCCATCCGTGGTTATCCACGGGCTCTTAGGTACTTGCTCACTATGTTTTCAAAATGTTTTGCCTTTCTTGTGTTTGTGGGTTTTGAAAAAGTTTTGTTTGAAAACTTTGATTTAACTCTTGTGTTTGTCCTCAAGAGTGTATGAAGTGTTGTTTGAAAACTTTTGTCAGAAAAGTGTAAGTGCGAAAAGTTGTTTTGTTTTGAAAGAGCAAGTACCTAAGAACCTCTACCTACTCAAAAGAAATTAAGATGTGTAAATGTCCTTTAGACAGTACTATCCCACTATTGAGAAGTAGGTAGCACCGTCGTTGGAGTTTTTGGGTCAATTCGATTTAAGGGACATGTGGTCACTAAAGCAACGGTAGGACGCCTTAGCGGTAACCCTAATGTCTTAGATCTTTTTTATCGAGGCAACCGTTTCGAGGCAACTTTTTGATCTTTAGACAGGAGGGCGACCTCTAAAACACCCTATACTCAATGACCACGTCGAGGCAACCAAGTGAGGCGTACCCTAGGAGTGGCATGTGCGAGTGTGTCAGGTTTCATGTTAAATTATCTTTGCACATGTTATGGTGAGCTATGTTTTGATTTTAATTTTCAGATAAGTCTTGTCATGCATAGCCTAGTTAACATACATCTAGCAGTTAATAGTTTGCGGAAAGTAAATCTACGCTATTACAAGGCGTCGGGTATTTACATCGCCAAAAACAAACCCTTGAAAAGTAAATTGAGGGAAATTAAAGAAATCGATAAAAAGTCCTAATTAAAGCTATTACATCCTCGGAGCAATTACATAATAATGATCAAAAATTAATCAAGAATAAACATGCGCGAGAAAAATTGAATCGGGAAGTCCTTAGGGTTTTGACCCTTTTTGAGAAAGAAAGAAGTTTTTGGTGGTTTATGAATTAAATTAAATTAAACCTAATTAATTAATTAACAAAAAAGAAATATTTTTGAGTTTTTTTTATGTTTTTAAGGAAATTAAAATAAAATAAAAAGATGATTAAAATTGTCAAAACCCTAATTCTATGCTAATTTTATTTATTGTGAAAAAAAGTCAAAATGAACCTAATTAACTAAATTAATTACATTAGAATTTATTTACAAAAATAATAAATTAAAGGTGAAATTAATAAATAATAATAACAATAATAATATTACATTTTTAGTTTTCTGAATTTTATTATGAAAAAAAATTAATTTGGTTAAATAAATAATAATAATAATAATAATTAGTAAAATAGTTAAAAGAAAAAATATAAAAGAAAAAAATAAGAAGAATAAACCAGGGGGGTACTGGCCCAATATGGAGGTAAGTTCTGGAATTCTGAGGCCCAATTGTTTCCAGCCTCTTTGACTTTCTTGATTGTCCATGCATATGTTGACTGGGAGTATGATGATCATCATCTCATGGCCATTAGATGTGAGCTGAAAGACACCTGGCGCGTGGATATTTGAGATGCATGGTGGGTATTCTTTTGGAAAGCGTGGTTCTGTAATGGGCTATTCCTTGAGCTTTGGTATTGGAATTTGATTGTAAATCGTTCCTGAGAACTCCTGCAAGGTATTAGAATCAACAAAAAGCTTTGAATCTCCCTGGAATATAGAAATCAGTTTTGCAATTTTCTTGGAAAATTTTCAATATGCTATGGCTTTTCTGCAGCTTCTCTCACGTGTGGCATTAGGGTTTACTTGAATATATATAGAGGAATGAAATTAGGTCACAATCTTGAGCAAAAATCCATGGAATTGATGATTGAATATTTGATTGAAAATCAAATCTTTTTGCATTTTCATGATTGGAAAATATTGCCAATTTTGGAGATTTTGCATCCTTGACTTGGTGCACGAAATTGCCAGCATATCTTGTCCATATTTGCTTCACAAAAATATTGAAAAACCAAATCTTTGTATTTTCCTACAATTTAAATCAATTAAATGAATTAATATTAATTAAAAATCCAATTAATTAATAAAAATAAGAAAATAAATTCAATTAATCTTGATGGGTCGTTCATAGGCCATGGATGAAGTTTCAAGAAGATATTTGAGGCCCATTAGCAAAAATAAGGTGTTTTGAGCAAAGTTGACTTTTGCAAATTCCTAAAAATTTCCCAACTTCTCTAATGCATATCTTGCTCAATTTTGATCATATGAACATTTTCTTGGACATTTTGGAAAGGTCTTGAAGTCCTCTAACCAATGCCTTTGGTCCCATGTCATTTGTATTAACCAATCTCAAGTTATGGTCTTTGACTTAAAGTGCATTTTTGTTGACTTTTGAATTTGACCTATAATGTAGAAATTGATAACTTTTTGTGAGAGCCTTTCTTGGACTTGGAATGTGAAGATGGATTGTAGGAAATGTCATTCCGTTCAAAATGAGCATTGGATGGGATTTTTCTGAATAACCATGAAAAAGTTATGCCTTGGTCAAGATACAGTTGACTTTTCTACTGTCCAAAAATAGTAACTTCTTGCATCTTGATGATTTTTGAGCTATTCTTGTGGAATCATGATCAAGACTTGATCAAATGATGATTGTGAGCTCAAAATAAGATGTTGACCAAAAATTCTGACTTTTGACTGCAAAATGACCATTTTGCCCCTGCAGTTGACTGTGGATCAAATGGAGCTTTTGACTGTGCAAATTGGCATTGTGAGTCTTGAGACTTGGCATGTAGATGCTAGAGAATGTATATAGGCCTATGTGACTTGATTGGACCATTGAAAACCTCAAATTCCTTGAAAGAACCAAAACCCTAATTTCAGCTGGCTTAGGAGATGGTTGGATTGTGCAACCCTTGAGCAATCTTGACCAATTTGAAGATCATTCTTGTCAAATCTTGAGGAATATGGGAGGGCAAATTTTGGGGTACAACAGTTGCCACTGTTCAATCTTCTTAGACCTGAGGATATAGATTGGCTTGCGTGCCTTTCGTGATCCGAAGGTGGAAGATGATTGGACACTAGAGTGCCCAGAAATTTGCACTCGCATAGTGTAGTATCAGCAATGTGATGTCGGGAATGGGCTTACAGATGCCATTTGGAGATATGATGGATAAGAGGATGGGCTTATATATGCCATCTGGAAATGTGACAGAATCTTGTCGGGGATGGGCTTATGGATGCCATCTGGAGATTGTTGAATTATAACTTGATAGGTTGAAAGAAAGAACCTGTGTAGGGTCGCTTGACGATGAGTCCGTGTAAAACTGCATCTGAAAGAGAAGGAACTGGTGTAGGGTTGCTTTATGATGGTCAAGTAGATAGTTGTCCTGTCTGGTTTCAGGTATTAATCTACAATCCGTCGTCCACAGATATTTCCTGGCTAGTTACAGGTGTTGATCCGGAACTTAAAAAAGGTTGGCCGATGAGATAGTTTTCCTGTCTGGTTTCAGGTATTAATCTCTGACCTGAGAAAGAAAGATGGTTTCATGGCCTGTTACAGGTGTTGATCTTCAGTCTCTTCATGTAGATAACTTTCCTGGCTAGTTTCAGGTATAGATCTACAATCAGTCGTTCACAGATATTTCCTGGCTTGCTACAGGTGTTGATCTGGAACTTAAGAAAGGTTTTTTTGATAATGATGTGATGAAGGAATCTGAGAAGATTCCTACTCCAAATAGATGATGAAGGAATCTGGGACGATTACTACCTCAGCAGGATGATGAAGGAATCTAGGACGACTTCTACCTCAGCAGGATGATGAAGGAATCTAGAACGATTACTACCTCAACGGGATTATGAAGGAATCTTGGACGATTACTACCTCAACGGGATGATGAAGGAATCTTGAGTGACTTCTACCTCAACGGGATGATGAAGGAATCTTGAGTGACTTCTACCTCAACGGGATGATGAAGGAATCTTGGACGATTACTACCTCAACAGGATGACGAAGGAATCTAGAACGATTACTACCTCAACGGGATGATGAAGGAATCTTGAGTGACTTCTACCTCAACGGGATGATGAAGGAATCTTGGACGATTACTACCTCAACAGGATGATGAAGGAATCTTGAGTGACTTCTACCTCAACGGGATGATGAAGGAATCTGGAATATCTTCAACTGGATCGGCATCAGAAAAATATTTAGGAATCGACTTAACTGGACCAGAGAAGGCCTTTGACTGGATCGGCATCATAAAAATCTTTAGTAATCGATTTAACTGGACCAAGCAAGGTCTTGGAATATCTTCAACTGGATCGGCATTAGAAAAATCTTTAGGAATCGATTTAACTGGACCAGAGAAGGCCTTTGACTGGATCGGCATCAGAAAAATCTTTAGGAATCGATTTAACTGGACCAGGCAAGGTCTTGGAATCTTCAACTGGATCGGCATCAGGAAAATCTTTAGGAATCGATTTAACTGGACCAGAGAAGGCCTTTGACTGGATCGGCATCAGAAAAATCTTTAGGAATCGATTTAACTGGACCAGGCAAGGTCTTGGAATCTTCAACTGGATCGGCATCAGGGAAATCTTTAGGAATCGATTTAACTAGACCAGAGAAGGCCTTTGACTGGATCGGCATCAGAAAAATCTTTAGGAATCGATTTAACTGGACCAGACAAGGTCTTGGAATCTTCAACCGGGTCTGCATCAGGAAAATCTTTAGGAATCAATTTAACTGGACCAGAGAAGGCCTTTGACTGGATCGACATCAGAAAAATCTTTAGGAATCGATTTAACTGGACCAGACAAAGTCTTTTGATATGGCTGAGAATTTAACTGCATCTTTCCTGAAAGGTAAAGGTCATTCATATGCAATGCATGAGATGGATCAAGCAATGATGTTCTCAACATAAATGAGATTGTATGATATGATGCGTATGTGCATGTGTCATGATGTATGGAAATGTAATGTTTTAGCTGGGGAAGATAAATACCGGATAGTTGCTGGAGACAAGAGTTGAATTCTTTGTTTCTGCTGGGGATGATGACGAAGATGATTGTGTGAATAAACTTGCAGGAGAAGATGACTCCGTTGGGGAATAAACTTGATGAAAAGATTACTCTGCGGGGAATTACTCTGTGGGAAGAGATGCTTCACTGAGATTTTAACGATAACTCCACTGGGGATTTCGTTGATAAGCTCTGTTGGGGGATTTTGATGATGAACTCCGCTGGGGGATAGAAAGAACTTCACTGGGGATGATCTTTCCGTTGCGACTTGCTGAGGATAACCCAGTTAGACTCTGGTGGGGATAACCTTTTGAATACGGCTGGGGAGATGCATTTGTACTCTGTAGGGGACAAGCTTCCAGAATCTACTGGGGAGATGATTCAATTCTGGTGGGGAAGCTTTTTAGACTGTGCTGGGAAATGGTTCCACTGAGGGTATCTTGTATTCCACCGGGGAACATTCTTATATTTCTGTCAAGGAATATTAAGACTGTCGGGGATGCTTGCTGAGGAATATCTGTATACTCTGCTAGGGAATATTAAGATCTTCTGGGGATACCCAACTTTTCCAGGACTGATGGTAGACCAACTCTGCTTGGGTAGAGTATTGCTGATTCGTTCATAGTTGCAAGTCTCAGCTGAGAGAGCTATCATCATTGTTTTACTTTGCGGGGAGTGAAAGTATCTTAGCCCTATTCTTCAGCTGAATATATACCTTGGTACCTGAAGGACATAGTAACTTGTACAGTTCAGACGATTCTTATTTGCCCCTGTTTTTGTGGGATAAGGTGCCTGCGGAGGCCCTGTGGATCGAGTATTATCCCAACCTATGAGGTGCTTGGTCATTGCCGATTGAAGTGACAAATCTTCTTCTGGTAGGCAAGTGACGAGATGACGGGACATAGTCATACGCTTTGATCCCTAACTTTTGCCTGGACCGCCCTTTCGGGTTTTCAGTCCACCGGGATACCCTTTTTTTCCCAAGTCGCCTTTTCAGGTTTTCGACTTGCCGGGTGTACAAATTTTTTATTTTCATCCCTTATTTTTGCCCGAACCCTTTTGGTTCGCCGGGAAGCCCTTGTTTTTGCCTAGGCCAGTCGACCTAGCGGGTCTTTGATTATGCGTAGTATTTTCTGATTATGTTCACGTTCTCAGAGTGTAGGGAGTTGTCACTGTCAGTAGTGTTGTGTTGCCATACTACCAGAAGATGTTTGATCGTGCAAGATTCGTTGCTGGAATTCACGTCCAATGCCCCAAGTGACTCAGGCAGAGATTTGCCCCTGGCTATTTGGCGTCTTGAGAGATTCCTTGAATCTTGACTGGACTTCCCCAGATGATGGATAATGATCATGCCGTGCCCCTTGATTGGAAGTGTTTTTTCACTTGATGTGATCCTTTTTGTTGAGAAGGTTTTTGTTCACTAGATATTCGTCGTGCGAATTTCTCTGCTGTTCGAACAAATAGTCATATGCAAACAATGTTATTTTAAGAATGCAAAGCTTATGTCTGTCTTGAAGTTTTTTGAACATGCAGTTTTCAATAAAACAAGTGAATTTTTGTAAAATGTGATGTCAACTCAGGATTTTACAGCAACGAGCCCTACAGGAGTCAGGATACCTTTGGTAACAATATGCTTTCAATCTAACCCATGCTTCAGCTAGGACATTTAAGGGTTATAACGTGGCCTGGTTCACGGTTTAAGAAACAAAGGATAAAGGCTCAAATTTTATTTGTACCCACCCGCTCTTCGTGACGTTCTTCAATCCTAAACTCAGCTAACCGTGCATTAGATCCTGTTTGAATCTTTGCCCTGATATTCCAGTGATGGTTCAGATACTGACAATTTATTTTGAATAGGCAGTCATTTCTTTTTTGTTGAGGGTTTATAGGACCTCTTTCTTTTTTGATTTCATTATCCCCGTTTTTTGCCTGAACTGTTTCTTTTGTGATTACAGTCAGCGGGATGCCCCAGTTTTTTTTGTAAGTCTCCTTCATAGGTTTTGACTTAATGGGCTTTTATTTCTGAGAGATAATGACTGCATGTCTTTATGATTATACGGAACCATCACCGTCTTTTGTCTCGGCAGGACTTCTTTGATGCCATTCATTGTGCACCTGGATCAACTGAGAAAACTACCCTGCCCCGGGTTATAATTAAGGGTTTTAATTTGTGAAAAGAAAAATTCTAACTTCTTTGGCTCAAAGGGGTTGACGAGGGATTATCTTCCTTATAACTCCACTGTTTATGATTTGAAACAATGCCTGTACTTCATCAGCGGGGTCTGTTCAAAAGCATATTGTAAAGATCGTGGTATCGTTTTCGTCATCCTCCCTCTAAAGGCTTAGAATTTTTAATCGAGAATTGATCATCACAAAAATGAAAGCAATTTGCATATAGTGAAATACGAATGGATTGATTCAAAATAGACATGTGTAATGCATTAATGAAATAAAAGAGTTTGACATGATAATTGTTTGAATAAGCAAAGAAAAATACAACTTCAGAATTCAAATGAACAAAAGTGCTTTCAATCCTAGCCATGTTTTGGCAAGGGAGCAGTGATCACATTGGGAGTCTCGGCGCTTCGAACTCAACCTCCTTTGCATCGATTAGGTCCTGAACCTTGTTCCTCAAAGTCCAACAATCATCTGTAGTATGCCCCGGGCTGTCAGAGTGATAAGCGCAGCGGGCGTTGGGGTTATACTTTGAAGAGGTAGTGTTCGGATTCTTTGGGGCCTCCCTTAGAGTTACCAAATTGGTCTTCAGCAACTGTGGCAATATCTGGGACAAGGTCATACTGAGAGGAGTGAATTGCCTTCTAGGTCTCTCTTCCCTTTGTTGGTTGCGATGTTGAGGAGCACCGACCGGTTTTGAAATAACTATCGCGTTGACAGCTTGGCGGTGTTCGGATCTATTCTGTCTTCTTGAACCATAGACAACACTGGATTCTTTCTTGAATGGTTTTTTCTCGGTGTTCGAGGAGTCACCCTTTTGTATATTTCCAGCCTTGATACCAGCTTCTATCCTCTCACCAGTCAATATAAGGTCTATAAACCCGGCTGAAGAATTTCCAATCAAATGGTTAAAGAACGGACCAGGCAGGGTCCCTAAGAACATATCCACGAGTTCACGGTCAGTTAGAGGTGGCTGCACCCTTCCAGCCATGTCTCTCCACTTTTGAGCATATTCTTTAAATCCTTCACCCGTCCCTAGTGACATACCTTGGAGTTGGGTACGCGTAGGAGCGAGGTCGGAATTATACTGATACTGTTTATAGAACGTAGTAGCCAAATCTTCCCAGTTGCGGATACTGGGCCCATCCAGCTGATAGAACCATTCAAGTTGAGTCCCTGAAAGACTGTCCTGGAAGAAATGGATCCACAAATTTTTGTCAGCTGTGTACGGCTGGATCTTCCTTACATACGACCGGAGGTGCAGCTTTGGGCAGGAAGCTCCGTCGTATTTGGAAAAAGCAGGTGCCTTGAACTTATGGGGAATCACCACCCTAGAGGATAAGCCTAGGTATCCAAAGTCCAACCCGGGCACATTCTGTATCTCCATAGCACTTAAGCGGTCCTCCAGCTGTTTATACCTATCCTCAACAGGAGGATACTGTTCATCATTATAATCCGTCTCGTTGTCGGAGACCACGGGACTAGGAACCCTGCTCTCTTGGGGGATTTCTTTTCCTACAGATGAAGTAGTCAGATCGACCTCATTTTGTAGTCCATTCCCAAATCTGCGTCCAGTGTTGAACAATACGGTCCTCTTCTTCTTCTTCTTCAGAATCAGAGTCTTCAACTCCTGTTGGCCTTTGGCTAAGCTCATAACCAACTCTTGGAACTGGGCATTCTGGGCCTGGAGGGCCTTGATAGCTTGTTCGGTAGTAGGTTCAGAAGACATGATGATTGCTGAAATAAACAGCGAAGAAGATAAGTGACCTGTAGAAAGGGGTACCTGTTATGCATATGATGAAATGAAATGCGTATGATATATGTATGCAATGTTTTCAAGGATCTCGTGGGGTAAACAGGAAACTGTTAGAATTTGAATTTTGCAGCTTGATTGAAGGAACTTCCTATTATTAAGAGTCCTTCTTCAAGAGTCAGGCTCACCATATCGAGTGGGTCATAGCCCCTAACTCAAGTTATCATGTTTTGATCTCCAAACAACCTTGGCTAGAGGAATATAAATCCCCTTTGCCCCTTGCTAGACAGTTGGTTCATCATGACATGCATCATAAACCCTTGAGATCCTTGAAATGGATTAGTCCTTATGCAGGATGTATGTAATGTTATGATGTTATGATAGATGCACACCACAAGCATTCACAAAAGGCAAACATGGTAAGGCACACAAGTCACACAAGAGCCCTTAGATTTCAGGCCAGCATGAAGTTTAGGTACTACCCTCTTTCAGTTTCAGTTGGTTAAGACATGTCCTAGAAATAGTAACTGGGTTCTAGAGGATCTCAATATCACTGACTAGCCTCAATCGATCATAACTCCAGCTTAGCAACCTTTTCTTGCGGCCGGAACCATCACGAGAGTTTAGCCTCAATGAATGTAGCATACTGCTACTGTTCTATGGCCAAGTTGGTCAATTTAAGGTTCTAAGGTCAGTTGGTGCTTAATGACTCCTCAGAAGACCCATATTCTCCTCGTTCCAACACAAGGGATATCGGTACAGACCAAGGTGTCGCACCAATGTAGCTACTGCTTCACCCGTGTCAATCTACGCCGGACAAGTCCCTCACAGTTTATTGCTACTTACCTAAAGGGTATTCCCCAGATCCGGGTTAGGATCTATAAAACTCCAATACAAGCCCACAAAGTTAAAGCAAACAAAGCATACAATTGAAAACATAATAATCTAATCCTAAGGTACACCTCACTTATTTAATTCCCCAGCAGAGTCGCCAGTTATGTGATCGGTGGAAATAGAACTGACTATTTTGAAATGCTGGTTCGTGAAATGCCGCGGTAAGCAAGAGTCGCCATCGTCTTTTATTTTCTCCAACAAGGAAAGGACAAAAGCACAGCAAAATTCCTTTTCGAGATGTTTCTTGGTTCGGGAGGTAGATTATAGAAAGGGAAGGTGTTAGCACCCTTTCCATCCGTGGTTATCCACGGGCTCTTAGGTACTTGCTCAGTATGTTTTCAAAATGTTTTGCTTTTCTTGTGTTTGTGGGTTTTGAAAAAGTTTTGTTTGAAAACTTCGATTTAACTCTTGTGTCTGTCCTCAAGAGTGTATGAAGTGTTGTTTGAAAACTTTTGTCAGAAAAGTGTAAGTGCGAAAAGTTATTTTGTTTTGAAAGAGCAAGTACCTGAGAACCTCTACCTACTCAAAAGAAATTAAGCTGTGTAAATGTCCTTTAGACAGTACTATCCCACTATTGAGAAGTAGGTAGCACCGTCGTTGGAGTTTTTGGGTCAATTCGATTTAAGGGACATGTGGTCACTAAAGCAACGGTAGGACGCCTTAGCGGTAACCCTAATGTCTTAGATCGTTTTTTATCGAGGCAACCATTTCGAGGCAACTTTTTGATCTTTAGACAGGAGGGTGACCTCTAAAACACCCTATACTCAATGACCACGTCGAGGCAACCAATTGAGGCGTACCCTATGAGTGGCATGTGCGAGTGTGTCAGGTTTCATGATAAATTATCTTTGCACATGTTATGGTGAGCTACGTTTTGATTTTAATTTTCAGATAAGTCTTGTCATGTGTTGTACCCCAAAATTTGCCCTCCCATATTCTTCAAAGTTTATCAAGAAACATCCTCAAGTGGTTCAAGATCTCTCAAGGGTTACACAGTTCAAACACCCTCCTAAGCCAGTCAAATTAGGGTTTTGGTTCTTGCAAGGAAGTTGAGGTTTTCAAGGGCTCAAACAAGTCACATATGCCTATACATATTGTCAAGCATCCATATGCCAAGTTTCAAGGCTCACAGCATCAAGTTCCACAGTCAAAAGCCCTAATTGCCTCACAGTCAACTGTAGGGGTAAAATGTTCATTTGGCAGTCAAAAGTTAAAATTTTTGGTCAATATATTATTTTGAAGCCACAATCATCATTTGATCAAGTCTTGATCATGATTCCACAAGAATGGCTCAGAAATCATCAAGATGCAAAAGTTTCCATTTTTGGACAGTTGAAAAGTCAACTGTAACTTGACCAAAGCATAACTTTTTCATGGTTCATCAGAGAAATCCCATCCAATGCTCATTTTGAAGGGGATGACATTTCCTACAACTCATCTTCACATTCCAAGTCCAAGAAATGCTCTCACAAAAAGTTATCAATTTCAATATTATAGGTCATTTTCAAAAGTCAACAAAAATGCACTTTAAGTCAAAGACCATAACTTGCGATTGGTAAATCAAAATGACATGGGACCAAGGGCATTGGTTAGAGGACTTCAAGACCTTTCCAAAATATCCAAGAACATGTTCATATGATAAAAATTGAGCAAGATATGCATTGGAGAAGTTGGGAAATTTTTGTGAAATGGCAAAAGTCAACTATCCTTGAAACTTCAATTTTTGACAAAAGGGCCCACTTTTTTCCACTTGATTCAGCCTTGTCATGCCACCCACGTGTCCCATGATTAAATTCAAGATTAAACATTTATTTTTTCTATTTTTATTTATATTTTATTGATTTAATTCATTTTAAATCCATAAAATTCAAATAAAAATAAAAAAAATTAATCAAAGGATATCTTGTGGTTTGAATGACCTTGATGCATCATAATGCACATGCCAAATTCGTGCCAAGCCTATTATGAGCATGAAAATTCAAATTTTGAACAAACATGGCAAGTGCTTTAATGGTGTTAAAGAGGAAATCCAAAACTTCATGGCAATGGTTAAAAGCTCCTTATTGTGACTGATTCTCATTCAAGGATACATATGCAAGCCTCTCCAATCAAAAACATGACCTAGAGACACCAAGAACGGCCAAACAAAATTCCAAAAAACTTGAAGAAAAGTGAAAACTGAATTCTCACTTGCAGGCCAATTCGAACCCTTTTCTTGTTTCCAATACATTGCTGGACCTTCCAGGAACCTTTTGCAATCAGAACTAAGCGCCAAAGCTCAACAAACTGCCCAGAATAAACTCACGGTTTGCAAATTTTTTCTAGAATTGAAACTCACATTCTATGCATCCTTAGCATGTTATAATCGTTGTTTTACATTGCTTGACCCTTTACAAAGCTTTTGGCATTGTTTAATTTCATTATCATGTACAGAGTCGTGAATCACCATTGGAGATTTTTAGGGTTCTTAAGGTCTCGAATTGGGGATTTCCAGCACAGGCAAAATTAGGCCTTCTCACGCATATGCTTGAACTCGTGACATCCAGACGAACTCATTGCAACCCTCGCGCTCAATTTATCTTGCGCCTATCGCTAATCGCTATTTTTCTCTTTTCCAGTTCGTGGGGGTTTAAAACCCCCGTTATTTGTTTGATATTTCTGCAGGTGAAACGAAGAAGGAGATGGCGTGTTGACGTATGATTGGGAGATTCAAACTTGGCGCGCGTTTTTCTGAGTTCCAACATAGTTGTTATTATTAACATATATTATTTGTTGATTATTATGTTAACAAAGACAACGCGATGGTGTAGTGGTTGGTGACGTGTTTGTTCATCACTGGGAAACTGGGTTCGATTCCCAGGTCCCCCAAATGCTTATTTCCATTTTTTCTCACATACTTGTGTGCAGGCAACGTGAAGCAACTCACCATAAACCTCATATCCAACGCGCCAAGTTTCCCTCAGAAGCAGATCCAAAGGCCAATAGAGGGAGCACACCATACTCCTGGTCAGCCAGCGCCCCACTCAATCCAGAAAGTCAACGGGCTTTGTGCTTAATGGGCCTGAATTCCAGAATCAAACACCCATTTCTGGCCCACACCTCCCTTTGGTTTTGTTATTTCTCTTTATCTCTTTATTTTTCTTTTCTTTTATAACCTTTTTTTTTATTATTAATTATTAGTATTATTAACTTAATTAATATTTTCATAAAAAATCAAAAAAGAACTAATATTATTATTATTATTAATTTCATTTTAGTTTTTGTAAATAAATATTAATAAATTGAATTAGCTTTAATTAGGCAACTTTAACTTTTTTTAAATAACTAAAATAAATTTAGAATTAGGTTTTTATTAACTTTTAATTTTATTTCCTTTTATTTTATTTCATTAAAAAGCATAAAAATACAAAAACATTTTTTAATAAATTAATTAATTAGATTAATCATTAGTTTTAATTTCATTTAATCACAAAAAAGACAAAAAAATTCATTTCTTTTCTTAAAAGGGTCAACACCCTTAGGACGTTCCTGATTAATTTTTATTCGCACGTATTTTTTATATTATTATTATTATGTAACTGCTTCAAGAATGTAATAGTAATTAGGTTTATTGCTTTCTTTACTTTCCGCACTTTATCAAAACGGGTCTTTGTTTTATTGGCGATGTATGGACCTGCGCCTTGTAATAGCGTAGCTTTACATTCCCACACTTTAATTTCCCGCACTCCTAACTGTTAACAATGCATGAAAGAATGTATGTAAATAAAATTAATCCGTAGCTCACAAATAACATGTACACAGACAATTAACTGAAAAACAACACTCAAAGCACATGCCACTCCTAGGGTACGCTTCACTCGTTGCCTCGAAACGTGGTCATCAAGTATAGGACGTCTTAGAGGTCACCCTTTGTCTAAAGATCCAGTTGCCTCGAAACAGTTGCCTCGGATAAAAGGATCTAGGACATTAGGGTTACTTCTAAGGTATCCTACCATTGCTTCGGTGACCACACTGTCCCGATAATCGAATTGACCCGAACACCTCCAACTATGGTGCTACCTACCTCTCAATGGTGGGATAGCACTATCTAAAGGACTCTTACACAGCTTAATTCCTTAGAGTAGGTAGATTCTCTTAAGTACTTGCTCTTTTTCAAACAAACAAAAACAACTTTTCGCACTCACACTTTCAAAAGTTTTCAAACAAATTTTTCATACACTCTTGAGGACTGATACAAGAGTTACTTAGAAATTTTTCAAACGAAACTTTTTTCAAAACCCACACACATTTGAAAAGCAAACAAATTTTGAAAACATAAGAGCAAGTACCTAAGAGCCCGTGGATAACCACGGATAGAAAGGGTGCTAACACCTTCCCTTTCTATAAATCTACCTCCCGAACCGAGAAACATTCTCAAAGAAGGAATTCTGCTGTGCTTTTGTCCTTTCCATATTGGAGAACATAAAAGACGGTGGCGACTCTTGCTTACCGCGACATTTCACGAAACCAGCTTAAAAACAGTCAGTTCTATTCCCACCGATCACAGAACTGGCGACTCTGCTGGGGACTATAAAAGTGAGGTGTACCTTAGGATTAGATCATACTTATGTTTACAATTTCTTTGCTTTGATTGCTTTATATTTGTGGGCTTTGCATCGGAGTTTCATAGATCCTAACCCGGATCTGGGGATACCCTTTTAGGTAGCATAAGCTGTGAGGGACCTGTCCGGCTTAGACCGACACGGGTGAAGCAGTGGCTACATTGGTGTGGCACCTTGGTCTGTATCGATATCCCTTGTGTTGCAACAAGGAGAATATGGGTCTTCTGAGGAGTCATTAAGCACCAACCGACCTTAGAACCCTAATGTGACCCAACTTGGCCATAGAACAGTAGCAGTATGCTACACCCATTGAGGCTAAACTCTCGCGATGGTTCTGGCCGCAAGAAAAGATTGCGACGCTGGAGTTATGACCGATTGAGGGTAGTTAGTGATATTGGGATCCTCTAGAACCCGGTTACTTTTGATAGGACAGGTTTTTGAGCCCACCAACTTCAAGAGGGTAGTACCCCCAAAACTTCATGCTGGCCTAAACTCTAAGGGCTGTCTTGTGTGACTTGTGTGCCTTTAAACTTGGACTACTTGTACATACTTGTTATCTAACAACACGGGTTCCTTGCAGGTTTTGTTTACAATCCTTAATTGGGACTCATTACAGGGCCTACTTACATCACTCCATGCATAGCATAACATCATACCATTGCATGCATCTTTCATAAAAACTAATCCATTTCAAGGATCTCAAGGGCTTGTGATGCAGGTCATGATGAATCAAAGTGTCTAGCAAAGGGCAAAGGGGATTTATTTTCCTCTAGCCGAGGTTGTCAGGGGCTATGACCCACTCGATATGGTGAGCCTTGACTCTTGAAGAAGGACTCTCAGCAACATGAATTTCCTTCAATCAAGCTACCCAACTTCAAATTCTAACAAGTTTCTCTGTTTACCCCGCGAGATCCTTGAAAACATCGCATGCATACATACATATCATTGCATTACAGGTACTCTGTTCTACAGGTTGCTTAACCTTCTTCGCTGTTTATTTCAGCAGTCATCATGAATCCTGAATCATCCAATGAACAAGCTATCAAGGCCCTCCAGGCCCAGAACGCCCAATTCCAGGAGCTGGTCATGAGCTTAGCCCAAGGACAACAAGAATTGAAGACTCTGCTTTTGAAGAAAAAGAAGAAGAGGACTGTTTTGTTCAACCCTAGACGCAGATATGGGAATACACTACAGAATGAAGCTGAGCGGACTACTCCATCTGTTGGGGAAGGCAGTCACCAAGAGGGAAGGGTTCCTAGTCCCGTAGTCTCTGACATCGAGACAGATTTCAATGATGAACAGTACCCTCCTACTGAGGACAGGTACAAACAGCTGGAGGATCGGTTAAATGCTATGGAGATTCAACGTGTACCTGGGTTGGACTTTGGGGACCTAGGTTTATCTTCTAGGGTGGTGATCCCTCACAAGTTCAAGGCACCTGCCTTTGTAAAGTACGACGGGGCTTCCTGTCCTAAGTTGCACCTCCGTTCATACGCAAGGAAGATCCAGCCCTACACGGCAGACAAGAATCTATGGATCCATTTCTTCCAGGAGAGTCTTTCAAGGACTGAACTCGATTGGTTCTATCAGCTGGATGGAACCACTATTCGTAACTGGGAGGACTTGGCTACTGCTTTTTATAAGCAGTATCAGTATAATGCCGACCTCGCTCCTACACGTACCCAACTCCAGGGTATGTCACTGGGGACGGGTGAAGGTTTTAAAGAGTACGCGCAAAAGTGGAGAGACCTGACTGGCAGGGTGCAGCCACCGTTGACTGACCGTTAGCTCGTTGACATATTTTTGGGGACCCTGTTTGGTCCTTTCTTCAACCATCTGATTGGAAATTCTTCTGCTGGGTTTACAGACCTAATCTTGACTGGGGAAAGAATTGAAGCCGGTATCAAGTCGGGGAAGATACATAATAGTGATTCCTCGAACACTGAGAAGAAACTGTCCAAGAAAGAATCTAGTGCTGTCAACGCAGTAGTTATCTCAAAACTGGACGATGCTCCTCAACATCGCAACCAACAAAGGGAAGAGAGACCTAAAAGGAAATTCACTCCCCTCGGCATGACCTTGTCCCCGATATTGCCACAGCTGCTGGAGACCAAGTTGGTAACTCTAAGGGACCCTCCTAAGAATCCCAACCGGACATGTTCAAGGTATAACCCCAACGTTCGCTGCGCTTATCATTCTGACAGCCCGGGGCATGCTACAGATGATTGTTGGACTTTGAGAAACAAGGTTCAGGACCTGATCGACGCAAAGGAAGTCCAGTTTGACTCTCCAGAGACTCCCAATGTGATCACTGCTCCCTTGCCAAAACGTGGCTAGGATTAGAAATTTTTTGTTCATTCGAATGTTCAAGTTGTATTTTTTCTTTGATTGTTCAAACATTGTATTCATGTCAAACGTTGTTATTTCATTAATGCATTACACATGTCTGTTTTGAAGTAATTATTTCGTATTCACTATACGCAAACTGTTTTCATATTTTTGTGTTGATCAACTCTTGTTTGAAAAATTCTAAGCCTCTTGAGGGAGGATGACGAAAACGATACCACAATCTACAGTATGCTTTTGAACAGACCCCGCTGATGAGGTACAGGCATTGTTTCAATTCCTAAACACTAGAGTTACAAGGATGATAATCCCTCGTCAACCCCTTCGAGCCAAAGAAGTAGGAGTTTTTCTTTTCGAAAATTAAAACCCTTAATCATAACCTGGGGCAGGGTAGTTCTCTCAGTTGATCCAAGTGCACAACGAATAGCACCAAAGAGGTCCTCACAAAACAAAAGACAGTGATGGTTCCGAATAATCATAAAGACAGGCAGTCATTATCCCTCAAAATAAACGCCCATTAAGTCAAAACCTATGAAGGAGACTTACAAAACTGGGGCATCCCGCTGAGTGTAATCACAAAAGAAATAGTTCAGGCAAAAAACAGGGATAACGAAATCAAAAAGAAAAGAGGACCTGCAAACCCTCAACAAGGAAATGACTGCCTATTCAAAATAAAATGTCAACATCCGAACCATCATGGGAATATTAGGACAAAGACTCAAACAAGGTCTAACGCACGATCAACTGAGTTTAGGTTTGAAGAACATCACGAAGAGCGGGTGGGTACAAATATAATTTGAGCCTTTATCCTTTGTTTCTTAAACCGTGAACCAGGCCACGTTATAACCCTTAAAAAGTCCTAGCTGAAGCATGGGTTTAGTTCGAAAGCATACTGTTACCAAAGGTATCCTGACTCCTTAAGGCTTGTGGTAAAATAACGAGTAGACATCACAGTTTGCAAAAAATTCACTTGTTTTTTTATGAAAAAAAAATGCATTTTCAAAAACATCAAGACAGGCATAAGCTTTGCACTTTTAATATAACATTGCTTGCATATGACTATTCGTTTGAACAGCATAAAAGTTCGCACGACGAATGTCTAATGAACAAAAGCACCTCCAATCAAGGGGCATGGCATGATCATTGTCCATCATCTGGGGCAGTTAAGTCAAGATTCGGAGAATCTCTCAAAAGGCCAACCAGCTTGGGGCAAATCTCCATCTGGATCACTTGGGGCATTGGACAGGAATTCTAGCAACGAATCTTGCACGATCAAACATCTTCTGGTAGCATGGCAACACAGCACTACTGACAGGGGCACCTCCCTACATCCCGAGAGCATGGACATAGTCAAAAAAATACTATGCATAATCAAAGACCCGCTAGGTTGACACACCTAGGCAAAAATAAGGGCTTCCCGGCGAACCAAAAGGGTTCGGGCAAAAATAAGGGATGAAATGAAAAAAATCTGTACACCCGACGAGTCGAAAACCTGAAAAGGCGGCTTGGGCAAAAATGGGTATCCCGGTGGACTGAAAACCCGAAAGGGCGGTCTAGGCAAAAATTAGGGATCAAAGCGTACGACTATGTCCCGTCATGTCGTCACTTGCCTACCAGAAGAAGATTTGTTGAATCGGCAGTTGTCTAACACCTCACAAGGTATCTTCTTTCTCTCACATCAGAAACAGGGGCAATAATGAGTTGTCCAAGCGATCTAGTTGCTCTGTCCGCCAAGGTACCAAGGTAGGTTCAGCTGAAGAACGTGACCAAGATACCTTCACTCCCTGCAGAGTAAGATAAGATTCAGCAATACTCTCTCCCGAGCAGAGTTGGTCTCTCATCAGCCCTGAAAAGGCACATTATCTCCAGCAAGTCAACAACACTCTCCCCAAGCAGAGTTAGGCTATTGTCAGCCCTAAGGAAGTTGGGTACCCCCAGAAAATCTCAACATTCCCCATCGGAGTATACAGATGTTCCTAAGCAAGCATCCCCGGCAGTCTTAATATAAGATTGTTCCCCGGCGGAATACAGACACCCCAGTGGAGCCACTTCCCCAGTACAGTCTCAAAAGTTTCCCCAGGAGAGTTGAATCAATCTCCCCAGTAGATTCTGGAAGCTTATCCCCTGCAGAGTACGAACGCATCTCCCCGGCTCTATTCAAAGGTTATTCCCCACCAGGGTCTAACTGGGTTATCCTCAGCTAATTACCATGGAAAGATCGTCCTCGGCAAAGTTCTTCCTATCCCCGGCGGAATTCATCAAATTCCCCAACAAAATTTATCAACGGGAATCCCCAGCGGAGTTATCATCAAAACCTCAGCGAAGTATCTCCTCCCATAGAGTAATTCCCCGCAAAGTAATTCCCCGCAGAGTAATCTCTCCAACAAGTTTATTACCCCAACAGAGTCATCTTCTCCTACCGGTTTATTCTTGCAACCATCATCCCCAGCGGAAATGAAGAACTCTACTCTTCAAACATCAAGCCCAGGATTCAATAAGCTCCCGACATCCGTCAAGGATTTATTTTCCTAGACGAGAATACATTCATAAACATCACATCATGCATATGCGCATCATGTCATACAATCTCATTTATGTCAAGAACATCATTGCTTGATCCATATCATGCATTGCATACGACTGACCTTTACCTTTCAGGAAGGATACAGTTAAATAATCAGCTATGTCAAAGTAGACAAATACAGTCAAAAGAGACCAATCCAGTCAAAAAAGACAAATCCAGTCAAAGAAGACAAATCCAGTCAAAGAAGACAAGTCCAGTTAAATCCCAAAGGTTTTTCTGATGCTCATCCAGTCAATGAAGACATGTCCAGTTAAATTACTTCCTAAAGTCAAAGAAGACAATCCGTCATTATAGACACCCGTCGTTATAGACACCCGTCATTATAGACAACTCGTCATTTAAGACAACTCGTCATTGAAGACAACTCGTCATTGAAGACAACCCGTCATTATAGACAACTCGTCATTTAAGAAAACTCGTCATTGAAGACAACTCGTCATTTAAGACAACTCGTCATTGAAGACAACTCGTCATTGAAGATAACTCGTCATTAAAGACAACTCGTCATTGAAGACAACTCGTCATTGAAGACAACTCGTCATTTAAGACAACTCGTCATTGAAGACAACTCGTCATTGAAGATAACTCGTCATTTAAGACAACTCGTCATTGAAGACAACTCGTCATTGAAGACAACTCGTCATTGAAGACAACTCGTCATTGAAGACAACTCGTCATTGAAGACAACTCGTCATTGAAGACAACTCGTCATTGAATACAACTCGTCATTTAAGACAACACGTCATTAAAGACAACTCGTCATTGAAGACAACTCGTTATTGAAGACAACTCGTCATTGAAGACAACTCGTCATTGAAGACAACTCGTCATTGAAGGCAACTCGTCATTAAAGACAACTCGTCATTGAAGATAACTCGTCATTGAAGACAACTCGTCATTGAAGACAACTCGTCATTAAAGAGGACTCGTCATTGAAGATCACTCATCGTTGAAGATAACCCGTCCATGAAGACAACCCGTCCAAAGAGACAACTCGTCAAGAAAGACAAAACCTCCTCTGGTTCAGTTAAATCCTAAAGATTTTTCTGAGATAACCTGTCAGTAGAGACAACCCATCAACCTTTTGAAGTTCCAGATTCGATACCTGTATCTAGCCAGGGCATGTCTGTGAGCGACTGAGTGAGGATCAACACCTGTAACAGGCCAGGAAATTATCTTTCTCAGGTACGCAAGTTCTCGCTAAGGAATCTCTTACGCGATCGACACCTAGAAGGCATCTATAAGCCCATCCACATACCAACAGTCTCCAAATGGCATCTATAAGCCTATTCCCGACAAGATTCTGTCACATCTCTGTATGGCATCTATAAGCCCATCCCCCTATCCATCATCTCTCCAAATGGCATCTGTAAGCCCATTCCCGACATCACACTGCTGATACTCTACTATGTGAGTGCAAATTTCTGGGCACTCTAGTGTTCAATCATCTTCCACCCTCGGATCACGAAAGGCACACAAGCCAATCTACATCCTCAGGTCTAAGAAGATTGAACAGGGGCAACTATTGTACCCCAAAATTTGCCCTCCCATATTCTTCAAAGTTTATCAAGAAACATCCTCAAGTGGTTCAAGATCTCTCAAGGGTTACACAGTTCAAACACCCTCCTAAGCCAGTCAAATTAGGGTTTTGGTTCTTGAAAGGAAGTTGAGGTTTTCAAGGGCTCAAACAAGTCACATATGCCTATACATATTGTCAAGCATCCATATGCCAAGTTTCAAGGCTCACAGCATCAAGTTGCACAGTCAAAAGCCCTAATTGCCTCACAGTCAACTGTAGGGGTAAAATGGTCAATTGGCAGTCAAAAGTCAAAATTTTTGGTCAACATCTTATTTTGAAGCCACAATCATCATTTGATCAAAGCATAACTTTTTCAACTGAGAAGTCATCATCATGGCTGAAAAGTCAACTGTAACTTGACCAAAGCATAACTTTTTCATGGTTAATCAGAGAAATCCCATCCAATGCTCATTTTGAAGGGGATGACATTTCCTACAACTCATCTTCACATTCCAAGTCCAAGAAATGCTCTCACAAAAAGTTATCAATTTCAACATTATAGGTCATTTTCAAAAGTCAACAAAAATGCACTTTAAGTCAAAGACCATAACTTTAGATTGGTAAATCAAAATGACATGGGACCAAAGGCATTGGTTAGAGGACTTCAAGACCTTTCCAAAATGTCCAAGAACATGTTCATATGATCAAAATTGAGCAAGATATGCATTGGAGAAGTTGGGAAATTTTTGTGAAATGGCAAAAGTCAACTATCCTTGAAACTTCAATTTTTGACAAAAGGGCCCACTTTTTTCCACTTGATTCAGCCTTGTCATGCCACCCACGTGTCCCATGATTAAATTCAAGATTAAACATTTATTTTTTCTATTTTTATTTAATTTTATTGATTTAATTCATTTTAAATCCATAAAATTCAAATAAAAATCAAAAAAATTAATCAAAGGATATCTTGTGGTTTGAATGACCTTGATGCATCATAATGCACATGCCAAATTCGTGCCAAGCCTATTATGAGCATGAAAATTCAAATTTTGAACAAACATGGCAAGTGCTTTAATGGTGTTAAAGAGGAAATCCAAAACTTCATGGCAATGGTTAAAAGCTCCTTATTGTGACTGATTCTCATTCAAGGATACATATGCAAGCCTCTCCAATCAAAAACACGACCTAGAGACACCAAGAACGGCCAAACAAAATTCCAAAAAACTTGAAGAAAAGTGAAAACTGAATTCGCACTTGCAGGCCAATTCGAACCCTTTTCTTGTTTCCAATACATTGCTAGACCTTCCAGGAACCTTTTGCAATCAGAACTAAGCGCCAAAGCTCAAGAAACTGCCCAGAATAAACTCACGGTTTGCAAATTTTTTCTAGAATTGAAACTCACATTCTATGCATCCTTAGCATGTTATAATCGTTGTTTTACATTGCTTGACCCTTTACAAAGCTTTTGGCATTGTTTAATTTCATTATCATGTACAGAATCGTGAATCACCATTGGAGATTTTTAGGGTTCTTAAGGTCTCGAATTGGGGATTTCCAGCACAGGCAAAATTAGGCCTTCTCACGCATATGCTTGAACTCGTGACATCCAGACGAACTCATTGCAACCCTCGTGCTCAATTTATCTTGCGCCTATCGCTAATCGCTATTTTTCTCTTTTCCAGTTTGTGGGGGTTTAAAACCCCCGCTATTTGTTTGATATTTCTGCAGGTGAAACGAAGAAGGAGATGGCGTGTTGACGTATGATTGGGAGATTCAAACTTGGCGCGCGTTTTTCTGAGTTCCAACATAGTTATTATTATTAACATATATTATTTGTTGATTATTATGTTTACAAAGACAACGCGATGGTGGAGTGGTTGGTGACGTGTTTGTTCATCACTGGGACCTGGGTTCGATTCCCAAGTCCCCCAAATGCTTATTTCCATTTTTTCTCACATACTTGTGTGCAGGCAACGTGAAGCAACTCACCATAAACCTCATATCCAACGCGCCAAGTGTCCCTTAGAAGCAGATCCAAAGGCCAAGAGAGGGAGCACACCATACTCCTGGTCAACCAGCGCCCCACTCAATCCAGAAAGTCAACGGGCTTTGTGCTTAATGGGCCTGAATTCCAGAATCAAACACCCATTTCTGGCCCACACCTCCCTTTGGTTTTGTTATTTCTCTTTATCTCTTTATTTTTCTTTTCTTTTATAACCTTTTTTTATTATTAATTATTAGTATTATTAACTTAATTAATATTTTCATAAAAAATCAAAAAAGAACTAATATTATTATTATTATTAATTTCATTTTATTTTTTGTAAATAAATATTAATAAATTGAATTAGCTTTAATTAGGCAACTTTAAATTTTTTTAAATAACTAAAATAAATTTAGAATTAGGTTTTTATTAACTTTTAATTTTATTTCCTTTTATTTTATTTCATTAAAAAGCATAAAAATACAAAAACATTTTTTAATAAATTAATTAATTAGATTAATCATTAGTTTTAATTTCATTTAATCACAAAAAAGACAAAAAAATTCATTTCTTTTCTTAAAAGGGTCAACACCCTTAGGACGTTCCTGATTAATTTTTATTCGCGCGTATTTTTTATATTTTGATTATTATGTAACTGCTTCAAGAATGTAATAGTAATTAGGTTCATTGCTTTCTTTACTTTCCGCACTTTATCAAAACAGGTCTTTATTTTTTTGGCGATGTATGGACCCGCGCCTTGTAATAGCGTAGCTTTACATTCCCGCACTTTAATTTCCCGCACTCCTAACTGTTAACAATACATGAAAGAATGTATGTAAATAAAATTAATCCGTAGCTCACAAATAACATGTACAAAGACAATTAACTGAAAAACAACACTCAAAACACATGCCACTCCTAGGGTACGCTTCACTCGTTGCCTCGAAACGTGGTCATCAAGTATAGGACGTCTTAGAGGTCACCCTTTGTCTAAAGATCCAGTTGCCTCGAAACGGTTGCCTCGGATAAAAGGATCTAGGACATTAGGGTTACTTCTAAGGTATCCTACCATTGCTTCGGTGACCACACTATCTCGATAATCGAATTGACCCGAACACCTCCAACGATGGTGCTACCTACCTCTCAATGGTGGGATAGCAATATCTAAAGGACTCTTACACAGCTTAATTCCTTAGAGTAGGTAGATTCTCTTAAGTACTTGCTCTTTTTCAAACAAACAAAAACAACTTTTCGCACTCACACTTTCAAAAGTTTTCAAACAAATGTTTCATACACTCTTGAGGACTGATACAAGAGTTACTTAGAAATTTTTCAAACAAAACTTTTTTCAAAACCCACACACATTTGAAAAGCAAACAAATTTTGAAAACATAAGAGCAAGTACCTAAGAGCCCGTGGATTACCACGGATAGAAAGGGTGCTAACACCTTCCCTTTCTATAAATCTACCTCCCGAACCGAGAAACATTCTCAAAGAAGGAATTTTGCTGTGCTTTTGTCCTATCCATGTTGGAGAATATAAAAGACGGTGGCGACTCTTGCTTTCCACGACATTTCACGAAACCAGCTTAAAAACAGTCAGTTCTATTCCCACCGATCACATCATGCATAGCCTAGTTAATATACATCTAGCAGTTAATAGTTTGCGGAAAGTAAATCTACGCTATTACAAGGCGTCGGGTATTTACATCGCCAAAAACAAACCCTTGAAAAGTAAATTGCGGGAAATTAAAGAAAGCGATAAAAAGTCCAAATTAAAGCTATTACATCCTCAGAGCAATTACATAATAATGATCAAAAATTAATCAAGAATAAACATGCGCGGGAAAAATTGAATCGGGGAAGTCCTTAGGGTTTTGACCCTTTTTGAGAAAGAAAGAAGTTTTTGGTGGTTTATGAATTAAATTAAATTAAACCTAATTAATTAATTAACAAAAAAGAAATATTTTTGAGTTTTTTATGTTTTTAAGGAAAATAAAATAAAATAAAAAGATGATTAAAATTGTCAAAACCCTAATTCTATGTTAATTTTATTTATTGTGAAAAAAAGTCAAAATGAACCTAATTAACTAAATTAATTACATTAGAATTTATTTACAAAAATAATAAATTAAAGGTAAAATTAATAAATAATAATAACAATAATAATATTACATTTTTAGTTTTCTGAATTTTATTATGAAAAAAAATTAATTTGGTTAAATAAATAATAATAATAATAATAATTAGTAAAATAGTTAAAAGAAAAAATATAAAAGAAAAAAATAAGAAGAATAAACCAGGGGGGTACTGGCCCAATATGGAGGTAAGTTCTGGAATTCTGAGGCCCAACTGTTTGCAGCCTCTTTGACTTTCTTGATTGTCCATGCATATGTTGACTGGGAGTATGATGATCATCATCTCATGGCCATTAGATGTGAGCTGAAAGACACCTGGCGCGTGGATATTTGAGATGCATGGTGGGTATCCTTTTGGAAAGCGTGGTTCTGTAATGGGCTATTCCTTGAGCTTTGGTATTGGAATTTGATTGTAAATCGTTCTTGAGAACTCCTGCAAGGTATTAGAATCAACAAAAAGCTTTGAATCGCCCTGGAATATAGAAATTAGTTTTGCAATTTTCTTGGAAAAATTTCAATATGCTATGGCTTTTCTGCAGCTTCTCTCACGTGTGGCATTAGGGTTTACTTGAATATATATAGAGGAATGAAATTAGGTCACAATCTTGAGCAAAAATCCATGGAATTGATGATTGAATATTTGATTGAAAATCAAATCTTTTTGCATTTTCATGATTGGAAAATATTTCCAATTTTGGAGATTTTGCATCCTTGACTTGGTGCACGAAATTGCCAGCATATCTTGACCATATTTGCTTCACAAAAAGATTGAAAAACCAAATCTTTGTATTTTCCTACAATTTAAATCAATTAAATAAATTAATATTAATTAAAAATCCAATTAATTAATAAAAATAAGAAAATAAATTCAATTAATCTTGATGGGTCGTTCATAGGCCATGGATGAAGTTTCAAGAAGAGATTTGAGGCCCATTAGCAAAAATAAGGTGTTTTGAGCAAAGTTGACTTTTGCAAATTCCTAAAAATTTCCCAAGTTCTCCAATGCATATCTTGCTCGATTTTGATCATATGAACATTTTCTTGGACATTTTGGAAAGGTCTTGAAGTCCTCTAAGCAATGCCTTTGGTCCCATGTCATTTGGATTTTCCAATCTCAAGTTATGGTCTTTGACTTAAAGTGCATTTTTGTTGACTTTTGAATTTGACCTATAATGTAGAAATTGATAACTTTTTGTGAGAGCCTTTCTTGGACTTAAAATGTGAATATGGATTGTAGTAAATGTCATTCTATTCAAAATGAGCATTGGATGGGATTTTTCTGACAAACCATGAAAAAGTTATGCCCTGGTCAAGATACAGTTGACTTTTCTACTGTCCAAAAATAGTAACTTCTTGCATCTTGATGATTTTTGAGCTATTCTTATGGAATCATGATCAACACTTGATCAAATGATGATTGTGACCTCAAAATAAGATGTTGACCAAAAATTCTGACTTTTGACTGCAAAATGACCATTTTGCCCCTGCAGTTGACTATGGATCAAATGGAGCTTTTGACTGTGCAAATTGGCATTGTGAGTCTTGAGACTTGGCATGTAGATGCTAGAGAATGTATATAGGCCTATGGGACTTGATTGGACCATTGAAAACCTCAAATTCCTTGAAAGAACCAAAACCCTAATTTCAGCTGGCTTAGGAGATGGTTGGACTGTGCAACCCTTGAGCAATCTTGACCAATTTGAAGATCATTCTTGTCAAATCTTGAGGAATATGGGAGGGAAAATTTTGGGGTACAACAGTGTCCATTCAAAGCTTTGGGTTCTATCATTCCAATCATGTCAATACCCCCACATAGAGAAAGGCCATGGGGAAGAGATCACATTGAGAAGTTTCGGAGGCACATGAACCTTGTCGGCATAAATTTGGCATTTATGACACTTTTTTGCAAATTTGTAACAGTCGGATTCCATTGTTAGCCAATAGTAACCTGCCCTTAGCATCCTTTTAGCCATCGAATGTCCATTGGAATGATTGCCAAATGAACCTTCATGAATCTCATGCATCAACATGTCTGCTTCATGTCTATCCACGCATCTGAGCAAGACCATGTTATAATTTCTCCTATACAACACATTTTCACTGAGGAAGAATTTGCCAGCCAATCTTCTCAATATCTTTCTATCTTTATTCGAAGCACCAATCGGGTATTCCTGAGTCTGAAGAAAATGCTTGATATCATAATACCAAGGTTTTTCATCTGCTACCTCCTCTGTTATAAACACATTAGCGGGCCTATCCAGTCCCCGAACCATAATTCGAGGTATATCATTCCAAGCATTCACTTGATACATAGAAGTCAGAGTTATCAGAGCACCCGCCATTTGATTTTCATCTCTAGGAATGTGATATAATTCAACTTTATTAAGGAAGGGTAACAACCTTCTAGCATAATATTTGTAAGGGATCAAGCCGGAGTGACGAGTATCCCATTCTCCTTTAATTTGATTTATTACCAAAGCTAAATCCCATACACATCAAGAACTTTAATTCTGAGATCAATAGCTTCCTCGAGACCCATGATGCAAGACTCATATTCTACCATATTATTAGTATAATCAAATGTCAACCTTGCAGTGAAAGGAATGTGCGATCCATGTGGAGTGACAATCACAACACCAATTCCTTTTCAATAAGCATTCACAACTCCATCAAATATCATACTCTAACGAGATTCAGGACCAGGACCTTCCTCAGACAATGGTTCATCACAATCTTTCACTTTCAGGAACATCACATCCTCATCGGGGAATTCATACTTCACAGACTGATAATCACCAACTGGTTGGTGAGCAAGATAATCTGCCAACACGTTGCTTTTAATGGCTTTTTGAGTGCGGTATTCGATATCATATTCAGACAACAACATCTTCCAGCGGGCAATTGTCCCAGTAAGAGCAGGCTTTTCAAAAATCTACTTGATTGGATCCATTTTAGAGATCAACCAAGTGGTGTGATTCAACATATATTGCCACAAACGTCTGGCTGCCCAGGCCAGAGCACAGCATGTCTTTTCCATCATGGAATACCGCGACTCATAATCGGTAAACTTTTTACTGAGATGATAAATGGCATACTCTTTCTTCCCCATTTAATCTTGTTGTCCCAGAATACAACCCATGGAATTATCTAACACTATCAGATATATAATCAATAGTCTTCCTTCAATAGGAGGGAGCAAGATAGGAGGTTCAAGCAGATATTCTTTAATACTTTCAAATTCCCTTTGGAACTCATCTGTCCATACACAATCTTGATCGTTCTTTAACAACTTAAAGATCGATTCACATGTTACATTCATGTGGGAAATGAATCTGGAAATATAATTCAAACGCCCAAGGAACCCTCTGACTTGCTTTTCAGTTCTCGGTGCTGACATTTCTTGAATTGCTTTGACCTTATTAGGGTCAACTTCAATTCCTTTCTGACTAACAATGAAACCCAACAATTTCCCTTACCGAACACCGAAGGTACACTTATTTGGATTCAAGCGGAGACGATACTTCCTCAAACGCTGAAACAACTTCAACAAATATTCTACATGCCATTCTTCCGTCTGGGATTTAGTAATCATATCATCATCATATACCTCATTTTCCTTGTGCATCAGATCCTGGAATAAAGTTGTCATAGCCCTCTGGTATGTTGCACCAGCGTTCTTCAACTCGAAGGGAATCACTTTGTAACATAATGTTCCCCAGGGTGTGATAAACGTTGTTTTTTCCATGTTCTCTAGAGCCATTATTATTTGATTATACCCGGAAAATCCGTCCATGAACGAAAACACTTTGAATTTTGTTGTGCTATCCACTAACATATCAATGTGTGGCAATGGAAAATCATCTTTTGGACTAGCTTTATTTACATCTTTGTAATCTACGCACATGCGGACCTTTCCGTATTTTTTTGGGACTGGGATAATATTGGCGATCCATTGAGGATACACTGACGTCACAAGAAAATGGGCATTAATCTGCTTTAGAACCTCCTCTTTGATCTTTACTACCATATCTGGGTGAGTTCTTCTCAACTTCTGTTTGATTGGCGGACACTATGGCTTCAACGGCAAAAGGTGCTCTATAATATCTGTATCTAGACCAGGCATATCTTGATAAGACCAAGCGAAAATATCCACATACTCTTTCAACAGCTTAATCAACCAGCTCTTTACATTAGGATGCAACAATGCTCCAATCTTGATTTCTTTCGGACCTTCTTCTGAACCCAAATTGATCACTTCCAATGGCCCTTTATATGGCTGACTGGAATTTTCCTCACGCTCAAGCAACTGTGAGACCTCTTCTGGAACCTCATCATAGTCTTTTTCTTCGTCCCCATACATAGGACATTCAAAGTTGGGATAGGGTGCAAGGTCATTGTATTCAACGAGTTTTTTAATTAATCTGCACAAATGATTTATGATTGTTTTTAGAAACTGACACATATAACAAGTGATCATGCAGATTCTATTTCAGTTATTATTTATTTTGAAAGGTTTTTTCTAATTACCATTTTCCAAGAAAAAGCAGAAAATAAAGACACAATTTGGGAAACAAAGACAACTTTTATTATTGATTTTAAGTGTCACAACAAACAGATAAGCCCTACATCATTAATACTTCCATCTTGGGCACAGTGAAAGCTTTCCAAAAAGATTAAAAAATCAAACTACTTTGAAACATGCATGCAAGAGGGAACATCAAAGGTGATCCAGTTCTGAATCCTAACTCCATGTGTCACGTAATTTGGCATTTTCGGCTCTGCTTCATCTTCCACAATGGCGTTAATCCCGGAAACAGTTGGATGAAGATAACCCCTGCTACGGAAGATATCTTGATACTTTCCTGCAGCAGACTTTTGATTCATTCTCTTACCTTTATCATTCTTCATAGAGAACCCCAAGATGGCTCTATTCTTCTTTACAGGTGGATCCATAATATGTCCCCAAACTTCACTATGACCCTTACGCACAACCTGCTGCGCATCCTTAAGCAAAACCATGGAATTCTCATTTCCTCTTATGTTGTCAATGGATAAAGCTTGGAATTGGGTTCCAACAGCAGCTTCATCCGCCTCCACAATGTTGAAAGAGGACAAATGAGATATCAATAATGCTTGTTCTCCACTTATGATTACCACTTTTCCTTCACGTGAAAACTTCAACTTCTGGTGTAAAGTTGAAGTGACAGCCCCTGCTTCATGTATCTATGGTCGTCCTAACAAACAGCTGTAAGCGGGTACAATATCCATGACCTAGAAAGTAATCTGAAACAAATGTGGGCCTATATGAATAGGCAAGTCCACTTCACCAATAACAGATTTCCTTGATCCATCAAACGCTTTCACAATAATGTCACTCGGGCGCATGGGTGTTCCCTGGTATTTCAACTTCATAAGCGTGCTCCTCGGTATAAAATTCAAAGAGGATCCATTATCAATCAGCACATTGGATAGTGAATCATTCTTGCAGTTCATAGAAATGTGGAGGGCTAAGTTGTGTTTCCTTCCTTCATCTGGAAATTCATTGTCGCAGAAACTTCGGTTATTACATGACGTAATGTTCCCCCACTATGTTGTGAATTGGTCTACAGGCATGTCACTTTCCACAAAAGCTTGATCCAGTACCCTCATCAGAGTTCTCTGTGAGCAGAGGAGCTCATCAATAAAGCCAAGATATATATTTTTGAAGGAGTCTGCAGTAGCTGATCTAAAATTCTGTAGTCGCTCATCTTGATTATCTTCAAAATATCATCCACTTCTTTCTCTAACGTAGCTCAATTGGATTCACCCGTAACCTTCTTGGGTTCAACATTCTCAACAATTTTCTTTCCAGTGCTAACATCCCCACGAACAACTGGTGCAAATACACGACCATTACGGGTCACTCTGCTAGTCTCAGCAATATTTCCAACATCGGGCATTGGCTGGATGGAAACTCCCATACCATCCTCTAAGATTGTAGCGTTATATTTGTAGGGTACAACCTTATCTGACTTGTAGGGGACGGGACCTGGCAAAATAATCACTAATGGGGTAACGACTGGCTTGCTATAATATTCAATTTCAAAATGGGCGGGTGCAGCAAAACAAGGCACAATGGAGTTTTCCCCTTTTTCAACATAATCAGTCATTATTGAGTCATCTCTGAAAAACAAATCTTCATCTGAGGAGAAATACTCATCTGCAGAGGTATACTCATCATCTGATTCTTCATTAGCCAAACAAAACTCAATTATATCAACTTCATGGTAATCATCCCTTTGACCTATAACCTTGATGGTTCCATTTTCTAATAACAACTGAACACCTTTCTTCACGATTGAACATCCTCGGGAGTCTCGGCAGCAAATTCGGCAAGATCCATACTGATGTTCCATTGGCCAGCTAAGTGGCAGAAAGTAGCATGCAATTGCACAAGGTCTTCATTCATATACTCCACATAAAAAATTCTGAACTCTCCAGAACATCCAAAAACCATATTCACCTCCTCTTCATACTCTTCCCTAGGCCTGATTATGTGGATGAGGCCCCCATCCATCATCTCCTACAAATCAACCTTTATCTTGTCGCAACCTTGTATGTATGTACTACAAATAGCACAACCGGCATGGTCATGCGTATAGCAGCTAAATTCACAGAGGTTTGCATGCATTTTTATCAAATCTCCTCTAAGCAAATGAATATCAAAAATCCGGAAGTCGCCTGGACAACCGGCCCCCATATTCACAGCATTTGTTCCTCCATGCTTGGGCAGAGGATTGTCTTTCATATTAGGACCCATATATTTGAAAGATAGAATACCGGACTACACCAATTTATGTACTTCGGTCTTCAAAGGATAGTAGTTCTCAACATTATGCCCTGGTGATCCCTGATGAAAAGCACATGTTTGTTTTGCCTTGTAATACCAAGGCAAAGGTGATGGTACAGCGGGAGGTGGTCGGGTCTGAACCAACTTCTTCTGAATCAATGCCGGTAGTAGCTATGTATAACTCATAGGAATAGGATCATAACTCTCCCTTCTCTGATTATACCCTTGATTCCCTTGCTGGGATGGTCTCTGATAAGCAACGGTGGTTGGTGCTACACCAACAAATGGAGTAACTGAGGCGACTTGCTGATGACGCTGATAATTCCTTCTAGGAGTGTTAACCTTCCTCTCTTGCATGACAGCATTTTCATCCCCTTCTTTCTTCTTGGTAAACCCATAAGATGGCTTCTTCGCACCTCTAGATCCTTTAGTCTTTGTTAAACGACCCTCTCTTACATCCTTTTCTAAGCGAATACCCATACCTACCATTTCAGTAAAGTCAATTGGTGCACTTGCTACCATCCTTTCATAGTAGAAAGCACCCAGAGTCTTCAAGAAAATCTTAGCCATCTCCTTCTCTTCCATGGGAGGAATCACTTGGGCAGCTATCTCACGCTATCTCTGTGCATATTCTTTGAATGATTCCCTATCTTTCTGAACCATGGCCCTGAGTTAACCACCGTCAGGTGCCATGTCCATGTTGTACTTGTATTGTCTGATAAACGCTTCTCCTAAGTCATTAAAAGTACAGATATTGGCGTTGTCTAAACTCATATACCACTTCAGCGCAACACTGGTCAAACTATCTTGAAAAAAGCGAATCAGTATATGCTGATCATCAGTATGGGTAGACATTCTCCTTACATACATCACCAGATAAGCACGAGGGCAAGTGTTTCCCTTGTACTTCTCGAACTTCGAGACCATAAACTTTGCAGGTATCTTAACATTTGGGACCATGCATTATTCATTCACCTTTTTTCCCGAATAAATATTTTCCCTTGAGGGCCTTCATCTCCCACTGCATCTTGTCAAACTACTCTTGAAAATCATCCATTATGTCATAAAGACCCAAGTCTTCACTTGGTGGAGGAAAAGGAAGACACGCATCATCGTTGACAAATAGAACCATATTCACCGAAGGAGGTGCAGTAGGAACATGTACCATAGGAGGTGCAGGAGTAACAGTAGTCTAAACAACTATAGTATCTTGAGGACCAAGATTGAAGCCTTCAGGTGCAAAGTTCTCTAGAATTCCCCACGGATAACCTTGAGGCATGCGATTCTGAATAACAGTTGGGGTAGCACACACAGGAACAGTCGGAGCTTCAGCAGTAGCCCTTGTTGGTTGAGGTTGAACACTCAGTGGCTGATTCTGAGCAGCCACCAGAGATTTCATCAGAGAAGTAAGATTGGCCATGCCGACCTTCAAAGCAGAAACTTCCTCGCGCAGCTCGCGATTCTCTTGTTCTAAGTTGTCAACCTTCCTTCTGAAATTAGCCCGAGTGTTGTAGTGGTGAGTCAGCTTGCTAAACAAAGTAAAGAAGCTTGGTAAGACACCTGGATATGCATAAAAAATGCAAGAAATATATGCATTATGATGCATGATATGGAATGCACATGATTTTATTTTGTTATTTAGTATTTCAAGGGATTTAAAGTTTATAGACATATTGGAAATATCAAAGTAATAACGTGTTTGAAAATACTGATATTTTTTAATATAACGGCTTCAAAATAGGTTATAAGTCTTAATAGTCCCAAGAACAAGATGAAAATAAAGTCTAAAACCCTGAGAAGTATAGTTGTCGGAGATTACTCTATACGTTGGCGCTTCCCTGTAAGCCTGGCAACCTGAGCCTTCAACCTATGGTTTTCTTCCACATGTCTGGTGGCAACCTCCTTCCAATCACCCGAATCATGAAGTGAGCAACTAGCATCAGATTGAGGCTTAGGAGAAAATAAATCCCCTTGCCTCTCCATGGTCTCTATAGCCCGACTCTCAAGAATCTCAATCAAGTCATCTTTCTCCTTCAAATCTGCTCTATAGGAAATCTCTAAAGTTTAGCACTTATTCTTCCAAGCATCCCTTTCCTGCTGCATTCTAACAAAAGCAAGTTACAGCTCTTCTAGATCATCCAATAAGGGAGGAGTGGTCTTCACAAATAAATCAAGCATAGGAGTCTCCCGGGCATACGACATCTTCAACTGAATAGCTCTCGTTTGGACCCACTGAAGATATGTCTCCAAAGAAAAAAACCCTAGGTCCCAAGTCTTTCCTACTCTTCTTATGAATGTGTCGCCAGGCCTTCGCAATCTACTCCCTAGATTCCCTATGGTCTTCCCCCTCCTTCAAAAAGAAACTACTCAAATGAATACTATTTGGTTTATCCCTCATCGGATAACCAAGCTGTTGTCATGTAAGAACAGGGTTATAGTTAATTCCTCCCTTTGTACCAAGAAGAGGTACATTGAGGAAACTACCACAACTGTCAACAATCTCTATATCCTGATAAGTCCGATGATACCAATCAATATCCGAGTGAGTAAGTGCCATGATCTTAGGGGCCCAACAGGGTTCCTTCCCGACATCCCAAAAAGCATCAGACTGAGGCATATGAGAGATAAACCACCGGTACAACAAAGGCGTGCAACAGACAATCATCCCCCCACGATAAGAATTCTGAAGATGAATAGAGTAATAAGCATCACCTAACAATGTAGGAACTGGGTTTCCAACCATGAAGATCCTGATAGAATTAACATCAACAAACCTATCCACATTAGGAAATAAGAACAACCCATAAGCAAGTAGAGCAAAGATGGCCTCAAAAGCGATTGTACTCTTCATCCTTGCAAAATAACGAGCTTTCTCCAATAAGAATTGAGCTGGTAATCCTCTAATCCCTTCTTTAGTAGTCATATGGGCTTCCACTTCAGACTTACCTAGATGGATCAAAGCAGCAATTTCATGTGATTTTGGCTCACCCTTCAAACCAGTAAAAGTAACACGATCAGTAACGGGTAAATCCAACAGATAAAAATACTCCTCCAGTGTAGGCATCAACTGATAGTCGTGAAAGTAAAGCAATGATACATCGGATCATAGAACTAGACAAAGGTCGAGAGAATACCCTCCTTCACCTAATCTTCATAAGAGGAATGATGGATCCATACTTCTTTCGAAAATCTACAGAACACTCGATCTCGGAAATTAGACTAATCAACTCATCTATCTTGGGATCCTTGAAACTGTACTTCCCGGTCTTTCTTTTTCCAGAATCCATGGTCAAAAAGCACCTGAGATATTCACAAATGGTCATCTTTTAAGTCCCTTGAAATAATATTTCTTCAAAAGATTCTTATGAGTGCATGGATGCATGATGCAACAATCACACACAAGATCACACATATGGGGTTCATAGGTTCGATGTCACGAGCATGAGGTCAAAGGTATTACCCATAAGGTGTTGGTCTAAAAGTTATCACCTGGCGAACAAGGTTCTAGAGGTTCCCAGAGTCTACATGCTTCCTTCAGATATTACCAAATTCCCGATTAACTCCGTAATTAGTAATATTCTCAAGAAAAACTCGTCCGAGCATAGTATCGTGCGACAACTATTTCCGGATTACTCCGTCATAGCTTCCGCACTACACCTAAAAGGCCAAGATGGGTTTGGTATTCTATGGTCCTCAGCTTCACAGGCTCCCGGGTCGAAAACAGTACGTCTTCTTGATTACTCGGTAAACGACACTACAGTCAAAGGGGCCTCAACTGAGTGGGAGATATCATGCCTCCTTTTTTGGGATTACTCCCTCAAAATTAACATGACTATACTGTCAGTCCTATCTTAAAGTTTTCCCAAGTCCGGGAATAGGACTTATAATTAATCACCAAGCACCCTGAAAACCATGAAAATCTAGACAAACATATATAGAACAAATAATACAACACATAAATAACAATAGCACATATACATATATAAAAAAAGATAGGTTTAACCCACTTAGGGATGGACCAGCAAGAGGTCAATCTTTCCCCAGTGAAGTCACCATTTTTTCTATATCGGTAGAAATGTTTAAGACTAAGCCATTAGATTAACTTGACTCATACAAATCAAAATAAGAATCGCCATCGTGCTTTATTGTTTCCAAAGGAATGGGAAAATAGCGAGTAACCCAAAAAGAGGGGGAAAGATTCAAGGTAAGGGGGTTGATTATGCAAAGGGAAGGTATTAGCACCTTAAACATATATGGTACTCCGCTGGAACCTCTTTGTAAAATCTGTATATTTTGGCTATAAAGTGTTGTATAAAAATGGATGATGGAGGTGAGAAAAGAAATATATATTTTTATGGTTTTTTCACTCGCCGCGGTTGCGAACCTTTAGTGCCTAGGTACCACCTTTAGTGAAATAGGGGATCAGGGTACACGTAGGTCCTCTTTGAAAGATTTTAAAACACAAGTTTGTTGGTTAATTTTATGAGATAAGACATCATCATCATTGTCCGTGTGGAAAACATACTTACTACCCACAATCATGAGGAAAGAGAATTTGCATCATCTGAAAGTGGAGGATATGGCTTGGATTTTAGAATTAACAATGCCTCACTCAACACCCAAGTGGAAAATATCTCTCTTCACTACCCATTGTAGAAGTATAGTTGTTTGCATCACTACAAGGATTGACAAGAGTCTAATCTTTTGAGAAATTTTTTTTAAAGTAAAAGCCAAAATGGAAAAAATGGTTTGAAATGAGATTGATTGGCTTTTAGTCTTCTCAAAAAAAAGTCAAGGTATTATTAAATTGATTATGGTTTATTCATGAAAACGTTTTGAAAATGCATGGACCTAAGTCCAAGTTTATTATGAAAGTGGTTCAAGTTAAAAAACAAGAAGAGTTTTCAAAAGGAGGAAGAATATTTTTGAAATTAAAGAAGATGGGAGGAGAAGAAGAGACTATCCTAAAGCATAGGGTAAAATCTAGGGATAAGAACCATCTAACCAACAAGAAGCCAATACTTGACATTATGAGCTAAGATAGAATTCACATTCTTTGGATTGAAACCAAGCAAGCAAAGATACTAGACCTCTTGTGAGAACCAAACTTCAAGTGTATTAAGTCTTCATAAAAATTGGGTAGAGTAACGGCTGTATATAGGTGAATTCCAGATTACAAACAAAGTATGTAATCACAATAATCTGCACACAAAATAAACAAAACAACCCAATGTCTTGAGGTAAACCTCAAGAACTTCAGACAAAATATCAATTAAGGTAACTAGGTTTCCAACATAGGCCATGGTTTCTAATCCTAAGTCCAAGAAGTCCAATACTCCATAATGCCGAGGATAGTAACCAAATAGTCCAAGTATCATTAAAGTTTTTTATGGTTCATGTTGATTATTAGGTGTCTTAGAAGAGAAAAGAAAAGGCTCAAATGAGAAAAATAAAAATGACATGGAATGTAATGCTTAAAGTAAATGGTACAAAAAGCATAAAAAATAAAAGGGAACAAAGTAAAAACAATTTAATAATTAGTGGTTAGTTGGATTACCATCTTGAAAATTGCATCTGGAACTCATTAGAGGATTGGTAGAACCAAAGCCTCCACACAACAAGTTGCATTTGCTTTTTGTCAAGTATATCATCCATTTGGAATCCTCAAAAGTACCATTTAATGATCAACGATGTTTAAATGATCTGCGTTGACCAAAACTGTTGTAGATCCATTAGAGGATTGGTAGTACCAAAGCCTCCACACAATGAATCTCAAGGTTATTGGATTAAAGAGATCAAATTAACATACTTGGGCTTGCAAACATAAGTTTGGGCCACGAATGATCATTTATTCGAATCGGGACAAAATTTAGCGTTATGTTAAGCAATTGTAAGTGGACTTATAAAGAAGTCGCATCTATTTTGAGGCCGGTTAATAGCAATCTATGCACCATTTGTTTTGAGACATGATATAGAGATCTTGCTCCGGTAACACTTAGTGAAATAATAAAGGGATGAGATGAAGAGGGGTGGGAGAGAATATACAAACCACTTTTGAATTAAATATAAATCAAACTATTATTAAAATCATTCATCCATTTTTGTGGAGTTAGATTCAACACCATGGATCCAATGATGTTAACAAAGTTCATGACCTAAAATTCAATCCAAGATCAACCAGAAAATAATCACAAAATAATATTGCATTTAATATATACATTAAAAAAGGTTTTTAAAATAGAAATAATAGAGAAAAATATCAAATATATTCAAATTAATCAAGAAATGAAAAGTAAGACCATAGAAAAATCAGAAATGAACTAAAATGATTTTATAAAAATTTTGGTAATTTTTAAAGTCTGAAAACTATTTTTAAAATTAAAAGAAACGAGTAAAATAAAACAAAAATGATTTAAAAAAATAACAAAGTGAGAAATAAAAATAAAATGAGATCACCAATATTTGTCACAATATCATTGGATCATTCCATAATTTTTTCAGAATTTAAAAATGTATCAAAGTATTTTTAAATATTTAAAACAATTCAAATAAAGTGAAAATTTGTAAAAAAAAATACCAAAACACAAAATTAAATTGTGAAAAAATAAAAGTCAGAAAGAGAATAATCAAAAATATTTTTCATAATTTTTTTCAGATTTTTTGGACTAAAATGAATTTTCTATGATTTTTTGAAGTTTAAAACAATTAATATAAAAATCAAAAAATAAAATAAAAAACCAAAAAGATGTGGACCAATGGATGATAGTCAAAACGCGTTAGTAATCAAATCCAAGGGATCTGGCGCACTTTGCATATCATGGTCATTAGTGGATAAAGCATAGGACCATTAATTAAATTAGATTTAAAAAAAATAGATGGCGCGCCTTCATTGGTTAGAAGATGACACGTTGGTCATCTTCAACCTCCAGCCAACGTGAATTACAGGTCTCTCAAATTGTAAAATCAGAAGCTCAGACCTATGCCATTCGCTTCCTCTCTCCAAGGCAAAGACAACCACATCTTCGCGACAAATTTATATAAACTGTAGCTCAAGCAATTTGGAAGGAAAGTTTTGAAAAGGGATTTGAAATTTTATAGCCAAAACGTGTTTCCATATAAAGTAAGTGTTGCAACTAGAACCATGGCAATGAGAGCATCACAATGATATCAAAGTTTCAAGGAATTGATGAAGAAATCTACCTATTAAAGTTGAGTTGCAGAGCTCTGAAACTGGACTTTTATGGAGCAATATAGGGCACGATTCTTGAATGTAATCATATGGTTAGCTTCAGGGAAGATCAAGGAAGGTGACTTGATGGAAAAAATGGATTAAAAAAGGCTTGAGAATATATTTCGAAGTTGTAGAAATTTGAGTTATGGCACAAGTTTGGCAGGTTGATTCTGACTATCCAAGCTTGAGGAAATGAATGAGGGATGACCCTCTATTTATAGGGAATCAAATAGAATGTCCAAGCGTGTGAAATGGTGAATTTGGATGGAAATCGTGTGAAGTTGCAAACAAGAAAAGTGTGACTTCTAATTTTATCAAAACTCATCCAAAACACACGTTTTGTTGTGCTAATCAAATCTGGAACTTCACTAAACATGTTTAGTGGAAAAAACGTGTGAAAAACTTGTGATTAGAAGCCAAAACAAAGACTTCAAATTCTGACTTATGGAGAAACTTCAGTTCTAAGTTACCAAGTTCAATCCAATGGCATTCTCAGCTCAAGGGGTCTTCAGGCATGATTCTTGAAGCTTTAGAAAGATGAGGTTACAACTTTTGCAATGGAAAAAGAATGGAATCAAATGGATGCTTGAACTGAAAGTTGCATTGAGTCAAAGTTGGGAAAAATAAGTTGACCTTCCATACATAGAAATATTTCAATTTTTTATTCAAAAGTGACTTATAATCTTTTGCATCCAAACATGGCCTTCCACTTGGAATTTTCTCTTGACCAAAAAAAATGGCATGAAATAGACTTCTTGAATAACATTTTGAAACTTTAACCATTCAAAATATCAAAAAATTGAGAGAGTTATGAGTTGTTGAAGTTGGCAAAAAATCATGAAATGACCTATAATCTTTTGTATCCTTAGGGAATCTTCCATCCATTTTCTCACTTTTCATATAAAATAAGACATCAAGTTCACATCCTCAAGATCATTATGGAAAAAGAATGGGATCAAGGTGATAAAAATTGACCAAGTTATGATCATTTGAAGTCACACATGAGAAATTGGGGGTTCATCTAGAGGACTTGTAATCTTTCTTCATCATCAAGTTTCTTCCACATGAAAACTCCTTGAAACTTTTGAAGCGATTTGTCAATAACCCTTTGAAGAGAAGGATGTTTTTATAATAACTCAAAAATACCAAGAGATGAGAAATATATACTTCTTTGAAGTTCAAAACCCTAGCTCCTAGATCAATAAAATGCCTTGAGGGACTTTGACAAGTTTGAACAACCTTCTTGTACCAACACCTTTTCTTTGTAAATAGAAGTTGTTGAGGATGATAATGAGAACTCATAGCCACCAAAACCACTTCCATATCTTAAAATTTTAGAGAAATATGAACTTGTGACCGATGGGAACAAAGCCTTGTCCAAGTCATGACAACCTCTCCAATCAACCCCTTGTACTTTTGAATCAATTTTGATAACTTTGAAATGTAGTGAACCAAAATAACCTTGCCATGCCATTTATTCCAAAACAACTTCAATTGTGAGGTTTGAACTTCTCAAGCTTTATTAACTAGGGCATGGAAATAAACTCATGAACACATGGATCAACCTGCTAAGCCACGTTGCCCTTACCTACGTTATTAACAAGTAAGACAAACTAACATTGCATTTTATTAATTAATAGGAAATTCAAAACAAAACATGCATGATCACAAAAGAAAAACAAGTCAAGGTGCTTGGTGATTCCTCAAAGAGCAAAGCTAAAGATAGGGAGGAGAACCAAAAACCCTAATGTGATCTTGTTGTGATTGAGTCAATATGGTCTGATGAAGGGATCTTAGGGGCAAAAATTGGGGTACAATACATGGATTGCCACATCAATACTCCCACCTCATCAACCCTATAAATAGGACATTTCTTTCTTTCATTTAAAGAAAACAATACCACAAATCATTCACAAAGCTAAGCCAAAACTCTCTTCTTCTTTTTCTCTTCATTTTCTTTCAAGTCATTTCTTCCTTTTATTGAATAGGTAGGATATTATACGTGTTCTTTATTTAATTCTATTGCATTTTTACTCTTTATTTATTTATTTATTTATTACCATAATTATCACCATTTTGCAAGGAAACTCCATTGGTTCAAAATCAAGAGTTGAAAAGTGTTCTTGAACCTCCAAAAGAAAAAGTGATTTATTGTTGTTTAATTTTCATTTTTTCTATAATTTTTTGTTATATATTTACTTATTTTTGAGCATGGATCCTTGGTCGTGAGATTGAGTAGATAAACTTTCATTATTCATTTGTTTAATTTCATGAAAAATTGAGAAAGTTATGACATTTATACTATTTTTATCATAGACTTTATCTTATTCTTCTTTATCTATTTTATTTTTATTTTTATTTGGATCAATTTGGAAAGCATTTGAGATTTTTTAGTTCATCTAAACTTGTCAGATATTTGATGAACTTTCATCATTTCCAATTTACCTCTTAATTGTCCTTTGATCATTCAAGGTACTTGGAATTGATGATAAGTCTGTCATAATATATCTTCCTTGACTTTGTCTTGATCCCCCATGTTTGTTAATTGTACTACATGTATAAGAGAATGAACTTCGAAATGTCATTTCTCTAACATGTATGGGTACATACATTCTATGCTCTATATGAAGTTACACTTATCCCAAATCAGATTATTAACTTATATTATACTAACTTTACTTTAATATCATTTATATTTACGCACTCTATAATATATTAGTATAATTTTGTCTTTCTTTATTTTATTTAATTTTTTATTGTTAATTATTTAGTTATTTAATTTCCCTTTGTCGTTCATTTAGTCTTTATATTATGTTTGTCTAACTTAAAAGGAAAAATCGAATTCATTGACTTCATGTCATCGAATATATTTAATACGATTGTGCGAAAACCCCTTTGTACATTTTTTAGTTTTATAAATCTAAAAACAAATCTCTTCTAAACCCTAATTTTAAAAAACCCGCACCTCTTTAAAGCCAAAAACTTCGACACTAGGTCGTCACATTATCAAAATCTCATCCCCACACTGATTTAGCAAGCAAACTAATTTTAACCAATAACATATATTTCAAAAGATTCTTATAGAATACTATAGATACATAGGGTGCCAATACCTTCCCTTTGTATAACCAACCCCCGAACCTTCGATCTCTTTCAAATGTATTGTATTTTTCTTTACTTTTAGTATTGCACTTACTTTGCATATTTATGGGTTTTATTTCACACTTTTCCCTTTTCCCTTGAAAATAATAAAGCGCGGTGGCGACTCTTGCTTATTTGCGAGTCAATTTAATTAATAGCTTGATCTCCAATTTTCACCGCTACATAATTGGTGACTCTGCTGGGGAAAGATTGACCTCTTGTTGGCATATCCCTAAGTGGGTTAAGCCTAATTTGTCATATTTGTCTTTTTGTTATAATTACTTGTTTGTTTGATTATATGTGATAGATTGTGGTTATTTGGGTGTTGATTACAAAGGATAAGTCATATACCCGGACTAAGTTACACTTAAGATTAGGACGGGTGGTATAGTCATGTTAACTTTGAGGGATTAATCCCAAAGAAGGAAACATGAAATCCCCCACTCAGTGGAGGTCCCCTTGAATGTAGTATTTATTTACCGAGTAATTGAGAAGACATTGTTGCTTTCAACCTAGGAGCCAGAGAAGCTGAGAACCATAGAACCCTTAACCCATCTTGGCCTTTTAGATGTAGTGCGGAGACTATGATGGAGTAATCCAGAAATAGTTATCACGTGATGCCACACTCAGACGAGTTTTTCTTGAGAATATTGCTAATTACCAAGTAATCGGGAAGCTGGTAATATCTGAAAGAAAAATGTAGGCTCTGGGATTCCTTATAACCTTGATCTATAGGTGATTTAAAGACCTTAGTCCATACCTTGTGGGTGGTTCTTACCTTTGACTCCATGCTCGTGACGTTGAACCTTTCAACTTTGTTTGTGACCTTGCTTGTGGTTGTTGCATAGCCATGCCTTCATGCATCCATGAAACCCTTTTCACTTGATTTTCAAGGAATTTGGAAGTCTTTCTTTGTAAACATCAAAATTTTCGTCAAGCTCAATGGATCTTGGGTGTTGATGGAGTGAAAACCCTAATCCACCAAAATGGATGATTGATCTTGATGATAACTTGATCAATGTTTTGATCTAATTTAAAATTCATCTTCCATCTTCATACTTTGATGTTTATAACTTAATTTCTTGAGTTCTTGGAAAATCAAATAAAAAATATCTTTTGCATATCATACATCATTCTACATTTTTGTTTCACTTTCAAAGGTCATTTCCATGTCTTATTTTTCCTTTAGTCTCACCAGTACAACACTCGCGCTAAGAGAACAATGGAGAATATTAAGAAAGATATTTTTGAACTCCGCAAAGAAGTAACTACTTTGAAGGCTGGTATGGAGTATCTAACTGCTTTGGTTGAAACTTTGGTTGCTGCATAAGTCAATCCTTCTAGGAAGGAAGAAGAGATGGAAAAGGTCTTCACAGAAATTCTAAAATCATTATTTCATGATAAGGTGATAGTCAATGCACCCAGTGATTTCCCTGAAAAAGTGAATGTGGGAGTGATTTTGGAAGAAGATGCCCGAGAGGAACGTTTGCTTGAGAATGGTAACTCGACAGATAATGCAAAGAAGTATGGTGATAGCTTCGCCAAGAAAAGAGAGCAAGACTCCATTTATACTTTGCAAGGAGGGAAAAGGAAACCTATATGTAGAAAAAGGAGTTATCAGCATCCACAAGTTGCTATTGTTATGCCATCAGTTAATCCAACTCTTATAAATTATCCGCGACTGCAATGAGAATCAAGGAGACCCCAAAGAAGGGAAGATCATCATCAGTAACAACATGTTTTTCCTATCACCCCTATAGTAAATACAGCTTTCGAAGCTCCCAACCAGCAAGTTCCTAATCATAGAAAAACTCAGTTTGATCCAGTTCTAACTACCTATACAGTGTATTCCCTGTCCTAATGCAGTGGAATTTAGTTCAGACCCGATCTCCACCGAAGATTCCTGGGAAGATGCCTTGGTACTACAAAGTTAATTTAAATTGTGCCTTTAGTCAGGGAGCCTCTAGGTATATCATTAAACATTGTTATTCATTGAAAGCTGAAGTCTAGAAGCTGGTCAGAAGTGGTATCTTATCATTCAAGGATGTTGGTCTTGAAACTCAAATTAAGCATTTGCTGAAGAGTAAACATGATTGATTGTTACTATGAGTTTTGAAGGATTTTTTTAGCCGCTCAAGTCCAGATGGAGAGAGTCTTCTCAGTTTATTATCATTTTTACTACTTTCCCTTATTATCTTTCATGTTTGTTAAAGCTTTGTTTGCATGTAAGAACTTTTTTACATTTGAATGATTATATTAATACAATGAGTATGTTTGTCTTGAAGAAATTCATTCGTTTCACTCATATTTGTTTTCAAATTTTAAATTGCTTTTTGCATTATGATACCAACTTGCTGCTCATTCTCTTTCCTAGGAAGAGATTGAAGGGAGGATGATGAATTTAAAACGCAAAATTTCTGGTTGTATGCTTTTGGATAAAAGCATGTTGACGATGTACAAGCATTATTTCAAATTCTCAAACACCGGAGATATAAGAAGTGAAACCCTCGTTAATCCCTTTGAGCCTTAAAGTAAGAGTTTCCTTTCTGTTCAGAAAAAACCCTCAATTTTTAATCCGGGGCAAGGTAGTGTTTAGTTAATCGATTGAGTATTAAAATCTCATCAAGAGTACGCATCTAAGGTTACAACAATGGTTATCCTTCGAAAGGTTGAGGAAATTCAAAACCGCAATGGTCAATCTTCGCCTATCATTAGTGTGTATCAAGAGAAGACAATATCCCAATGGGTATCTCTCACACATCAAGAGATCAACAGATGACGATACCAACACGGTTATCCCTCATCCACCAAGGACTCGGGTAGTCACAATTCTTCCAATAAGTCACATATGACTCGAAATCACACGACGTGTTCAAAAGGAAAGAAAATGAAATGAATAAAAAATGATGAAAAAAATAAAGAGACAAAAAGCCCTGCTAAGTCAGAACTTGAAAAAATAAGTCGCTTAGGCAAAAGTCACGGTATCCTGCTGAACTATCAATTCAAAAGAATTAGTTCAGGCAAAAGTTCGGGAAAACAAAAATTTGCAAAGAAAGGATTGCGAAGAAAAGTCCTCAGCAAAGAACAGATTCGTGTTATTACAAAAAACAACGCGAAATAAAAGTCATATCACTTCTTTAACCATCACGAAATATTTTTCTGAGAAATGAACACTAGTATCAAATTAACTGAATATAGGACTAAAGAACATCATGAAGGGGGTGGGTACCAAATATTTTGAGCCTTAAAATCTTTTTTCTAAAAACCGTGAACCAGGCCACGTTACAACCTTCAAAATTCCTAATTGAAACATGGTTTATTTCAAAATCATACTCCAACGAGATAGTGTTCCTGACTCCCGTAAGTTGTGCTAAAATATCTCTGTTGGTATCATATGTTGTTGTTATCTTTCATACAAAAATAAATAATGCACTAATTCCCAAGCTATGCGAAATCTTTTCAAAAATCTTCAAGACTTACATAAATGTTGTATTAGAATTTTCATTCTCAAAATAAACTTTTCTGCTTCTAAAAACAATTGCTTAATGCCAAGGAAGCTTATATATAAGAAGCAATGATAATTTTAACCTTTAAGGTCTGACACTTTGTTAAGTAATTGAAGAACCATTTCTAAGATTGATCATAGCTAGGGGCATGTCGCCTGAAGACCTTCAGCATGAACATGTTACTACCTCATAGTTTCATTACCCTCATGGGGTATATTTGAAGACTCTATTTTGTCAAATACAATCAATGTGGGGCAGTCACGTCTAGATTCAACGAATCTCTCCAAGAGTTTGAAGACCTAGGGGCATTTTGGATGCCATGTCTTTTGTAAAATCCTCTTGAGACGATTTCTTCTCATCAACCATATAACTTGGGGAATTTTAGAGTGAAGATATTTGTAAGAATTGTCGTGCATCACACAGCTTATCAGCAATAAACTTGGGGCATCCAAAATTACTTCTAGGGGCAATCCATATTTGTCAAGATATGTGATCTTCTTTGCACACATTATCAGATGATGGAGTTCCCCAGTATCTCCAGCTAAGCAATATTTTTCTCCAGCTGAAGCGGAGTTCATGTTGTTATCCTTTCAATGGATTATTGATGTTAGAAGATTGGACTTTGGGTTTTCTCCCAAAAAAATATCTTCCTCCCCAGAGAGATTAGAGCCTCATAGCAGAAATATTCTCCGTCGATGGCTTTTATTCTATCTCCATTAATGTTCTCATCTTGTTGAGGTTAGCCGAGTATCTGGTTGTATTGTGATTTCTTATCATCTCCGGATTATCTCTTCTATCTATTTTGTCAAATATATACATGGAATTCATTTATTCATTCACACTTGCATCATGCATGCACAATTGTATTTGTCGATGTTATTGGGTTCGTATACCTTGGTTATGTCTATTCAAACAACATGTTTGCTCTTTCCAAATAGAGTGTCAACTTAAGAAGAAAGTGTGCCTCCTTTCTAATTCCCCACTGAGTTAACTCTCGTGGAAGAATCTTGCTTTAGCTTTTCTTTTCCATCTCTGGATAGGATAAATCCCCAATTGAGTTGTTTCCTCATTGGGTGGAGTCCTGTTTGACTGTTTTCTCTCCAGTTTATTCTTGGAATGAGCTTTTGTCTCTTACGGATGCTACCCCGTGGATCTCTCTAGGCTGTGAAACCTAGATGGAGAGTGCATTTATTTTTCACATTTAAATATTTAATCTCCAAAGGAAGAATCTATTCATGGTTTCCCATTGTTCTATGAGCTGGTAGCTCACTCGTTTGTTAGTCAGTATCTTCTTCTTTTTCCTACTTAGATTTTTCCCTAATAGAGTTGAGCTTTCTCCAGTCTCAGTATTGATGTCAATTATTTACCAGTCTCAGTACTGATGATGATGTTACCAGTCTCAGTATTGATGCAAATCATTTCTTTCTCCAATTGCAGTACTGATGTAAATCATTTCATTCCCAATCGTAGTGCTGATGTCAATTATTTACTTACCAGTCTCAAGGCTGACATTCACTATCGTTTCTAAGTCAGTATTATGTTGTTTATTCTACCATCAACACTGAGTTAGTATTTCACCTTCAATAAAAGTCGGTGCATCTTTTATTTTTCTACCTTTGACCCTGAGTCATAAATTTACCATCATCACAAGTCAGTAGTCATTTATCTTTTCACAACCTATGAAAAGCGTCTTCTCTGATAGAGTCAGAAACTTTTCTTCTCTCAAAGTTATCCCCCAATAAGAGTCTCTCATTAAAAGTTTGTGGCTCTGTTTCTCCAATGGAGTTATAGTCTCTTCCCCTATGGGATTATTTTATCACGTGCTTGGTTCCAGCAGCAGTTTGTCTCATGTGGCGTCATTCCCTATAAAATTCAGAGCATTGCATCCATATCATATCATAAACATCATTGTGGTATCTTAGGACCAAAAATTGTGTATTCTATATTTAAGTATCTTCAATCTCGTCGAAACAAAGATTTCAATTTTCATATCTCTGAATAGAAGAAACTTAAATTGGGGCAGCTGTCATACCACAATTATTTTACCTAAGATCCCACCCTCCATTTGCATCATTGCATAGCAAGTGTTCACGAGTGGTTTGACCTATTTTTTGCTAATTCTTGAGTTAGATTTCAAAAATTTATAACTTCTTCAAATTTCGACATTTTTGAGCAGTTCTTTTTGCATATGATTCTCCTTGACATAATCTACAATTTCTCTTTACAAGTCAAGAGTTGATTATGCTTTGAAAAGCCACGAAAAAATAGAAACGTTAGAAGTCGTTTATGAATTTAGTGGAATTTGATTTTTATTGTGTTTTATTCATGATTTCTTTTTTATTTAAAAAAACCACAAAAAAATGTACTTAGCATCATATTATTTTTTTTATTTACTATTTTTACCTCTTTACTAAAAAATTATCAAAAATATGTTCTTTTATTAATTTAAATTTATGTATTTGTACCATTTATTTCAAAAAAATCTAGAAAAATTTATATAAGTCCTTTTACTTTCTTATATGTATTTTATTTTTTCATCTTTTAATTTGCACTTATATTTTCATTTATTTTAATTCAAGAAAAAAAAATCAGAAATAGTTAATTTTATGTCTCTTTTATTTTCTATTTTGTATTTATTATTATTACTAACACTTTTAGTTATTATTATTATTATTATTATTATTATTATTATTATTATTATTATTATTATTATTATTATTATTATTATTATTATTATTACTTTGTTCTTCTTTTTTTTGTCAATAAAGAAAAGTTAGGACCACTATAATGTAGTACAAACAATTCACATGGATTGCCAACTTGTACTTATCAATGTCTAAAAATCATTCTCACACTTCACATGGATTACCAACTTGGACTTATTAATGACCAAGAACCATTCTCATAAAGTCACATGGATTTCCACATCAACACTCCTACCTCATTCAACCTATAAATAAGATCTTTCTTTCTTTCATTTGGAAAAAAATAATACCATAAATCATTCATAAAACTAAGTCAAAACTCTCTTCTTCTTTTTCTCTTCATTTTCTTTCAAGTCATTTCTTCTTTGTATTGAATATGTAGGCTATTATACTTGTTCTTTATTTAATTCTATTGAATTTTTACTCTTTATTTATTTATTTATTTAGTACCATAATTATCACCATTTTGCAAGGAAACTCCGTTGATTCAAAATCAAGAGTTGAAAAGTGTTCTTGAATCTCCAAAAGAAAAAGTGATTTATTGTTGCTTAATTTTTTTCTGTAATTTTTTGTTGTTTATTTACTTATTTTGAGCATGAATCCTTGGTCGTGAGATTGAGTAGCTAAACTTTCATTATTCATTTGTTTAATTTCATGAAAAATTGAGAATGTTATGACATTTATACTATTTTTATCATAGACTTCATCTTATTCTTCTTTATCTATTTTATTTTTAATTTTGTTTGGATCAATTTGAAAAGCATTTGAGCTTTCTTAGTTCATTTAAGCTTGTCGGATATTTGATGAACTTTCATCATTTCCAATCTACCTCTAAATTGTCCTTTGATCACTCAAGGTACTTGGGATTGATAATAAGTTTATCATAATGTATCTTCCTTGACTTTATCTTGATCCCCCATGTTTGTTAATTGTACTACATATATAAGAGAATGAACTTGAAATTGTCATTTCTCTAACATGTATGGGTACATACATTCCATGCTTTATATGAAGTTACACTTATTCCAAATCACATTATTAACTTTATATTATACTAACTTTACTTTAATATCATTTATATTTCTGCACTTTATATTTTCTTCTCTTAACTTGTATGTCATCCATAGCATTTTATTTTCTTTATTTTATGTATTTTTCTTTGCTCACTTGAGCATTTATCTTCTCTTTGCTCACTTTATTTTTATTTCTAATTTTTAAGTCTTTTGCCTTATTTTAATTTAAAAATCTATACAAAAAAAACTATTAGATTAGGATTATAAGTATTTCTTTCTTGCCCTCTTTAAAAAAATACCAAAAATATATATTAGTATAATTTTGTCTTTCTTTATTTTATTTAATTTTTTATTGTTAATTATTTAGTTATTTAATTTCCCTTTATCGTTCATTTAGTCTTTATATTTTGTTTGTCTAACTCCAAAGGAAAAATCGAATTCATTGACTTCATGTCGTCGAATATATTTAATACGATTGTGCGAAAACCACTTTTTACATTTTTTTAGTTTCATTAATCTAAAAACAAATCTCTTCTAAACCCTAATTTTTAAAAACTCGCACCTCTTTTAAGCCAAAGACTTCGACACTAGATCGTCGCATTTTCAAAATCTCATCCCCACACTCATTTAGCAAGCAAACAAATTTTAACCAAAAACAAATATTTCAAAAGGTTCCTATAGGATACTATATATACATAGGATGCTAGTACCTTCCCTTTGTATAACCAACCCCCGAACCTTGGATCTCTTTCAAATGCATTTTATTTTTCTTTACTTTTAGTATTACACTTACTTTGTATATTTACGGATTTTATTTCGCACTTTTCCCTTTTCCCTTGGAAATAATAAAGCGTTGTGGCGACTCTTGCTTATTTGTGAGTCAAGTTAATTAATTGCTTTATTTCTAATTTTCACCACTACACACACAATGAAGCAGAGTCAAATCATGGTTGCGCCTGTATAGAATTTTGTTACTCAAGAAGAAAATAGTTGAGAACCTCCGTAGGAATTTCTTATCATTCATAGATGCTCCTTCAGGGTACTCTTGAGCCTCAAGGTATATTTTCACTTCATAAAACTAAGGTTTTTCTTATGCTCCATTAGTTTCAACTTCGTAGCAGTGTGCTGGTTCGTCTAGCCTTCCAATGGTAATTCGAGGAGCTTCGTTGTCCCATCTGACTTTGAACATAGATGACATGGTAACTAACACATCTGCCAACTGATTCTCTTCTCGTGGAATATGTTCAAAGGTAATTTCTTCGAAATATGGGATCAGTGCCAATACATGCTCTTTATAAGGAATAAGGTTTGGGTGCTTAGTGTCCCAATCTCCTTTGATTTGACTGATCACTAGGGCTGTGTCCCTGTATACATTTAAAAATTTGATTTTCATATCAATGGCAGCTTTGATACCCATGATGCACGCTTCATATTCGGCCATATTATTGGTATAGTCAAAGCAAAGTCTGACGGTGAAGGACGTATGACAACCCTTGGGGGAGATGATCACAACACCAATTCCACTACCAATCGCGTTGGAAGCTCCATCGAAAACAATAGTCCATAAGGATCCTGGCTCAGGTCCTTCATACGGTCTAGGTTCTTTATAATCAGTAACCAGCATAATATTCTCGTTTGGGAACTCAAAATTCATAGACTGATAGTCATTTACAGCTTGATGAGCCAAATGGTCTTCCATCACACTTCCTTTGATTTCCTTTTGAGTGGTGTACTGAATATCGTATTCTTTTAAGACCATTTGCCATCGAGCTATTCTCCCGGATAGAGCTGGCTTCTCGAATATGTATTTTATGGGATCCATTTTAGAGATCAGCAAAGTAGTATGGGTCAACATATACTATTTTAGTCGGCGAGCAGCCCATGCCAAAGCGCAACCAGTTTTCTCGAGCAGTGAGTATCTTGTTTCACAGTCGGTAAATTTTTTGCTAAGATAGTATATTGCATGCTCTTTTAAACTAGACTCGTCATGCTGCCCCATTACACACCCCATTGAGTTCTCTAACACTATTAAGTACATGATCAGAGGTCTTCCTTTAACTGGTGGTATCAGAATTGGAGGTTCTTGTAGGTACTCCTTGATTTTGTCAAAGGCTATTTAACAATCATCGTTCCATTTTACTACTTGATCTTTCTTTAGCAACTTATAGATCGGCTCACAAGTAGCAGTCAAATGAGAAATAAATCTTGCAATATAGTTCAGTCGTCCCAAGAAACCTTTGACTTCCTTCTCATTACGGGGAGCATGCATTTCTTGAATAGCTTTAACTTTAGCAGGATCAACCTTAATTCCTTTACCGATAACGACGAAACCCAGGAGTTTACCGGATCTAAACCTAAAGGTGCACTTTTTTGGATTCAATCTTAGCTTGTATTTCTTCATCCTCTCAAACAACTTATGTAGATGGTCCAGATGCTCTTCTTTAGTCCGTGACCTGGCTATCATATCATCGACATAGACCTCTATCTCATGACGAATCGTGTCATGGAATAAAGCTACCATTGAATGCTGATATGTTGTGCCGATGTTCTTTAACACAAAGGCATAACCTTGTAGTAGAAAGTGCCCCACTGTGTAACAAAAGTAGTCTTTTCCATGTCTTCAGGTGCAATCTTGATCTAATTATATCTTGAGAAACCATCAATGAAGGAGAATACCTTGTGCTAAGTGGTGTTGTTGACCAAAACATCAATATATGGTAGCGGGAAGTCATCTTTGGGGATTTCCCTGTTCAGATCCCTGTAGTCTACACACAGTACTTTGTCGTCTTTCTTTGGTATCAGAATCACATTTTTAACCCATTGAGGATAGGATGTCAATGCTAAGAAACCTGTGTTGAATTGTTTCATAACCTCGACCTTGATCTTCTCTGATATCTTGGGATGCATACGACGAACCTTCTTCTTTATTGGAGTACAACCTTCTTTCATCGACAGACGCTGAACCACGATATTGGTATCAAGCTCTGGCATGTCTCCGTATGATCAAGTAAAGATCTTAACATATTCATGCAACATCTGTATTAACATGTTCCTGACACTATCCTCTAAGTTGGCACCTATCTTGACTTCTTTTCTGTCTGTTTCAGTACCCAAGTTTACCACCTCAATTGGCTCTTCATGTGGTTGGATAGCCTTTTCCTATTGCATTAACAGTATAGCAAGTTCTCCATGTATTTCACAATCTTCCCCACCTTTTTCCTCGGCTTGGTAGATCGGACTTTCAAAGTCATAAGTAGTAATAGCAGAATCGTTATTAACGGGATCCAGAATAGATGTGGATCTGCAATGTATTGTGTGGGTGTGTGTAAGAACACATAGCTTAAAAGTGATAAAAATAAAAGAAAGATAGAGAGGGAAAAATTTGAATGCAAAACGTCCATGCTTTATTAAATGAAAATATGTTTAAATGACAACCCTTAACAAATGAACCGTTGTGACTCAAGTAAGGCACAAGGCTTTAAGTCATTGGTCAAATGTTATAAAGCCAAAACTTGAAAGCAATAAAAATAGAAATGTAGATATTACTCCTGACTAAAGGAGATAGATATGATGTCCTCGGCCCCCTAGCTGTCAAGGTCATGATCACTATCAGCATCTTCTATAAAGTTGACTATGTGGTTGCTGATGCAGAATGATGGTCTTCCAGCACGAGCGTGACGAACAACCCTCTGACCCTCTGTAATGAAACCCAAACCAAGTTTGTCAGATTTATAGGGAATGTCAAAAAGTTGGCCCCAAATAGTACAACCACCTTCTTCTACAGTTGCTTTAGCATCTTTCAATGAAGCCATCTTGGAAGGAAACCTGTAAATTTGGGAATGGCAGTAACATCTTCAGTTGAGGCAGGAGGGATGACTTCAAAAGTTTGACAATGAGTCTCGATGAATTTGACTTCTATCTCTACATATTGGAAAGAATTCAAATGGCTAACCATATACTCTTCTTCACCACAGACAATAACAATTTTTCCATTCACAGGATACTTTAACTTCTGCTGCAGGGTAGAGATAACCATGCATGCCCCATGGATCCAGGGGAATCCCAGTAAGCACAAATAAGCTGGCAAAATATCTATTACATAGAAGGTAGATTCAAAGATCTGCAAACCTACCTTGATCGGAAGATCCATTTCTCCGTGTACCATCCTCTTCGAACCGTCAAAGGCTCGAACTATAATATCATTGGGTTTCAGCGTAACCCATGTACAATCAAGTCTATCAAGTGCACCCTTTGGTAGAAAATTCAATGAATAACCAATATCAACCAATACATGAGCCAAAGTAGTGCCCATGCATTCAATGGAGACATACAAGTCTTTCTTGTGGTTTCTCCCATCCGCAGTCAAATCTGTATCAGAAAAACCTAATCCATTGTCGGTCGTTAAGCTAGCAACATAGCTTCCAAATTTATCGGCAAAAATCTCTTGTGGTACATGATCAGTCTTCAAGAATATTACTAAAGCCTGTGCATGAGCTTCAGAACACAATAACAGGGTTGACATGGAGATTTTGGATGGGGTCTTCCCCAGCTGTTCAACAATTTTGTAGTCACTCTTGTGGATAATCTTCAATACCTCTTCCAAATCTTGCCTATAGGTGTCTTCAACAACTTCTTTAGGTGCCTTCGTCTGGGCAAGCTCTATCATTTACTCTTTGCATCGAGCCTTAATAGTTGATTTGGTAGCGATAACTATAACAGGTGTAGCAATAGTCTTCAGAGATAAAACCCTTCCTCTTATAGTAACCTTATTGGTTCTAGTAATATTGTCAATGCCGGGATCAACAACTTCAGTAACTTCATCTTTAACAGTTGGTAGTTCTTGTTTGACGCCATGGTAGTAGACATCGGATCCATAGATCCAAGGAATAGCTTTATCTGAAGAATATGGGATAGGTCCTTGTGTAGTGATGATCAGAGGAGTAGATTTCGGATTGGTAGTAATCTTTACAGGACCTTTGGAGGTGATCCTGACAGGAGGGCTAGAAATTACGGATAAGTATTGACACGGATTCTCAGCAGATAGAACCTTATCGATCAGAATTATATGATTGTCCATTAGGCGTTGAATGCCATCCTTCATTAATTTTCAGCCATTGGGCTGGGTTGTGTAACACCCTAGGTCGAAGAGGGCGGATGGTGGTTGCATCGCATGTGTAACACTCGAGGCTGAAGAGGGATATAAGTTGTCACTAGTTTGAAATGAGAGGTATCTTGAGACTATGTAGGTATGGGACTCCATGGTTGAAGAAAGGGTTAAATGAATTAACTTGTACTACCTATACCAACAAGATGTAACTCCTTTTCGATAGCTCATTCATAAGAACTCCATAGTTAAGTGTGCTTAACTTGGAGCAATTATGGAATGGGTGACCTTCTGGGAAGTTTCCTGGAAAGCGTGTGAGTGAGGATAAAAACATGCTGAGAAGACTCGTGTTGGTTTGTGGGGTCAGTCGATAATCCTGAAAGCAGCTCGGGTCATTACAAATGGTATCAGAGCCAGACCTCTCCCAGTACAATGTGGTTTGAGGACGAACCATGCGGAAGCTGGTGGGCATGTAACACCCGAGGGCGAATAGGGTGATGGTTGGTTACACCTCATGTGTAACACTCGAGGCCGAAGAGGGTTATGAGTGATCGGCACATTGGAATGAGAGGTATCTTGAGGCTATGTAGGTATGGGACTACATGGTTGAAGGAAGGGTTATAAGGATTAACGTGTACTACCTATACCAACAAGATGCATCTTCTTTTCAGTAGCTCATTAATAAGAACTCCATAGTTAAGCATGCTTAACTTGGAGCAATTCTGGGATGGGTGACCCTTCTGGGAAGATTCCCAGAAAGCGTGTGAGTGAGGATAAAAACACGCTGAGAAGACCCCTGTTGGTTTGTGGTGTTAGTCGATAATCCTGAAAGTAGTCCATGTTGTTACAGGCTACGCAGTAGTAACATTTTTCGATACAGCCTGGAAATAAATCGGTCTACAGCAGATTCTTCTTGATGATTGGTAGAGGGGTAACCAATTAACTTACAATAGCCACAAGATCAATTTTCTTTTCGGTAGCTCATTCATAAGAACTCCATAGTTAAGCGTGCTTAACTTGTTACAGGCTATGCAGTAGTAACATTTTTCAATACAACCCGGAGATAAACCGGCCTACAGCAGATTCTTCTTGATGATTGGTAGAGGGGTAACCAATTCACTTACAGTAGCCACAAGATGCATCTTCATTTCGGCAGCTCATTCATAAGAACTCCATAGTTAAGCGTGCTTAACTTGGAGAAATTCTGGGATGGGTGACCTTCTGGGAAGTTTCCTGAAATGCGCCTGAGTGAGGATAAAAACATGCTGAGAAGACCCCTATTGGTTTGTGGTGTTAGTAGATAATCCTGAAATCAATCCAGTTTGTTACAGGCTACGCAATAGTAACATTTTTCATTACAACCCAGAAATAAACCGGCCAGCAGCAGATTCTTCTTGATGATTGGTAGAGGAGTAACCAATTCACTTACAGTAGCCATATAAAGAACACCGTCCATTGCACTTATTCCTTTGTCATGCTTCGACATATGCTCAGTAATTACATTCGGAATCTCCGGAGGATCAAATGCAATCTCCTTGTTGTGAATCATGTCCTAAATTTTGTTTTTCAGGGTCCAGTAGTTGTTGGTGTCGTGCCCATGATTGTTAGAATGGTAGGCTCATTTTGCTTTCGGATTATACTTAGGAGAGGAGGTGTTGGGGTTCTGAGGAGGATCCCTTAGCGTAATCAGTTTGGCTTTTAGTAAATGTTGTAACACATGAGACAATGGCATATTAATCTTGGTAAACTTCCTTCCTGGAGCATCTGACCTATGCTTATTGCCATGTTGTTGTTGTTGAATAGGCGCAGGATTAGAAATCAATATCGATCCCACATACTGATTGAGGTCATTTTTACCACGAACCTTCTGGCCATAAACAACATTGGTCTCCTTCTTACCATTGAGTGTCTTCTTCACAACATTTGAAGACGTAGCCACTGGAATTTTTCCTCTCTTGATACCACTTTCAACTCATTCTCTAGTTTGAATCAGCTCAGTAAAACCAGATGAAGAACTCCCAATCAGATGGTTAAAGAATGGATCTGCCAGAGTTCCCATGAACATATCAACTACTTCCCGGTCAAACAAAGGAGGTTGCACCCTTCCAACTAAATCTCTCCACTTCTGGGCATATTCTTTGAACCATTCATTCGAACCCATAGTCATGTTTTGTAATTGCACACGATTCGGTGCAAGGTAAACATTATATTGATATTACTTGTAAAAATCAGCAGCTAAGTCTTCCCAAGTACGAATGTTGGTTCCTTCCAGCTAATAGAACCACTCGAGTTGTGTACTAAACAAGATTTCTTGAAAGAAGTGAATCCATAACTTTATGTCAGCAGTATGAGGTTTGATCTTTCGAACATATGATTGCATATGAAGTTTCAGACAAGACACACCATCATATTTAGCAAAAGCAGGGACTTTGAACTTATGAGGGATAACCACCCCCGGAATAAGACCCAACTCTCTGAAATCTAATCCAGTCACTTTCTGGATTTCCATGGCCTTGAGGCGATCTTCCAGTTGCTTGTATATGTCGTCCGTAAGAGGATACTATTCATCAGAATAGTCTTTATCCTTAGAAATTTTACCAGAACCAAGGTTGATTCCACCTTCAGCCCTGACACTTCTACCATCCTCCTCTTGGTTGTCATCATCATCAAAGGTGATATCAACAGTTTGAACTGGTTTAGCAGAACCTTTGAATCTTCTTCCCATGTTGAGGATAGAAATTGGTTTCCGAGTCTTCTTATTTTTGGAGATGAGTGCCATCATATCTTTTTGTCCTTGAGCTAGGTTCAGGAGGCTCTCCTAGAATTAGGAATTTTGAGCTTGAAGTTCCTTAACAGTTTGCTCAAGAGCCATCTTTTACTGAAATAAACAGCATGAAGATGAGAAAACCTGCCTAGCAAGATTTAAATTTGTTTAAACAAAAGGAAAAAATAGAAATTTTAGTAACAAGCTCAAATTACAATTTCTTTTAATAAAAAGAGTAGACAAAATAGAAAAAATATGAATTCAAGTCTCCCATGGACGCTTTCTCTTTGGGTTGACATATGCATTAAGGCTTTGTTCTTCGTGGAGTCGTTTCTTCAGCTCCAGTAATTTTATCTCACTAGCATAGAACTCACCTTCAAAGGCATCTTTTTCTTCCTTTAGTTGAATCCATGACTTATGTAGTTCTTCGAAGTAAGTAGGCATATCGGGATGAAGAATGGTATGAGGAGCATCTCCTTCAACAACAGGATCTACGATCACTGGGAGGATAGCAGGATATGGAATTTTAAGATTTTGAGCACGATACCACACCCATCTGAGGTAAGGCTCTATACGAATGGAATTCTTGTGTCCCAAATTCTTTCTATCAATCTTATTGACCGTACCCCAAGCATGTATAAACCTTTGATGGTAATTTTGAGGATCGTTCTCATAGTCGAATACAATACCCTGGATGAGCATATTATGAGGACCATCCCTTTGAGCATAACCAAATTGGCGCATAGTTAGAGAAGGGTTGTAAGTGATTCCCCCTCTTATACCAAGGAGTGGTGCATTAGGGATTTCTCTGTAGCGATCAATACTAGTGACATCGGCCTGAGATCGAGAACACCAATGGATATCTGCATGAGTGACTGACATCAATCTTTGAGACCACCTCAAACCTTGTTCATTCTTTATCACTGATCGGGGCAGGTGCGAAATAAACCACCTGGACAGTAGAGGTATGCAACACATAAGAGTTCCTCGCATCTTCATAGTACGAGTGTGGAGGGAATGTAGGACATCTCCAAGCAAAGTAGGCACCAGATTATGAGTGAGAAATATTTTTATGGCATTAATGTCTATGAGTTGGTGCGGATTAGGGAATAGTACCAGACCATATATCAGTAAGGCCAAAATATTCTCAAAAGAACGAAGATTCATGGCATCTAGAAACCATTGAGCCTTCTCTATCAGAAATTTATGAGAAAAACCCTTGACTCCATTCCTTGTCTCCCAATTAGTTACAATGTCCGATTGTTTCAAATGTAAGGCTACTGCAACATCTTAAGGTTTCAGAACTTGCTCTAAACTAGTGAAAGGTATCTGATCAAGAATAGTAACTTTGAGCAACTTAGAGAATTCTTCCATTGTGGGTACCAATTGATAATCTGGGAAGATAAAACAGTGATACTTCAGATCAAAGAACTGGAAAAGAACGATCATCATGTCTTCCTGGAAACCATTAGTAACCAAACTGAGTAGGTGACCATGTCTCTTGGTGAATTGAGAATTGTCAGAAACCATTGAGACTAATTCCTCAAGCTTGGAAGGTATCCTTACGAAGGTGACCCGGATAGTATTCCTACGACTGGAAGCCCTGACCCTGCAACACAGAACAAAGATAAATCCCCTAGATACTTGAAATGGTTAGTCATGATGTTATGATGTTATGATATTATGATGTCATGATATCATGTTCAAATATATAATCAAACAAAAGCAAAGCACATAAAGGCCTTAGGTTTAAGGCTTGCATGGGGTTTGTAGGAATGTACCCTCGTGAAATTAATTGGCTCAACCTGTCCTAAAGAAGTAACTGGGTTATAGAGATCTCAAAATCACTGATTTTTCCCACAAGTTTCGTCTAGCATGACAACTAACTTGCCACCAAACAAAACTCGAGAGTCAAATCTCAATGAGTGTAATATCGAGTATCAACCAACTTCGGACTGCACCAAATTCGGCTATCTCACTACCTTTTAATGGCTAAGTTGGGTCAATTACGATTCTAAGGTCAGTTAGTTCTTATGACACCACTCAGAAGCCTGGTATGCTCCCCGACTAACTCGAGAGATACCAGTACAAACCAATGTGTCTCACTAACGTAGCCATCACTATAATCATATCGGTGTAAGCCGTATAGTTTCCATGATCTATTGCTACTTACCTAAAATGTTCCCCATATCTGGGTATAGGATCTTTGTAAGAAATAACCAAAACAACCCTTTAAAATAAAGGAGACAAATCAAAGAAGGAAAACATTTAAAAGTGATTTAACTCTAAAGGTAGGCCAACTTTTATTTTTTCCCCAATAGAGTCGCCAGTTCTATAATACAGTGGGAGAACTGACTTGGTTTTAGACTTTATCGCAAATGTTGCGGATAGCAAGAGTCGCCATCGACTTTTGTTTTATCCAATAAGGAAAGGGTTAAAAGAACAAGAAAGACCATCGAGAATTTTGAGTTCCGGGGGTAGGTTATGAAAAGGGAAGGTGTTAGCACCCTTTTCATCCGTAGTTATCTACAGGCTCATATCTCTAGCTCACTTTGTTTGAAAATGCTTTGTGTTCGTGTGTTTGAAAATATTTTTGAAAAAAATGCGTAACTGCGACAACTTTGTAATGATTCTTGTATAAGTTAAGAATGCGTACAAAGTGTTTGTTTTTGAAAACATTTTAGAAAAAAGTGTTTGTGAAAAATATTGGTTTTGTTTGTGAGCAAGCGATTAAGAACTTATCTACCTACTCAAAATTATTTCATGTTATTTCCCTCCTCCTTTATATAGTGCTACGCTACCATTAGTTAGTAGGAAGCCCTATCGTTGGATGTGAAGGAAGAGGCGAGGGTCATCGTATAGTCATAAAGGCAACTCGTAAGGACGCTTTAGAAATTTTATCATAGGGGACTAGATAGTTTACCAAAGGAATCATCGAAATGGTCATCAAGGGGCTACGATCTTTTAACCGAGGGGCTTTGCTAAAGCGTCCCCACGTTTGAGGGACATGACTGTTTTCATTCGAAGGCAACAAGTGGGATTAACTTAGAGGTGAGCGTGTGAAAAACGATTCAATTCGATTATTTTATCTTGTGTTTAGGGTTATCTAACCTTTTGTTTTAGATCTTACCATACATGCCCTAATTAGTAGCAGTTATAAGGAAAGCAGTAAATTGTGGAAAGTAAACCTAAATTATTACAGTGCTTCGGGAGTGGGATACAAAACCATAAAATTGGAGGAAATATTAACCCTAATAAACTATTACAAACCCTAGCAGTTACATAATTGGGAAAAAACTAATGCGAAAAATGATGAAGAGTACGCGAAGATAAAAAAAACAAGAAAAATTGTTTTATGATTTTGAAAAAAAAAATGATTTGATGATTAATATAAAAAAACCTAATTAGTTTTAGTTAGAAAAAAAAAAGAAATTTTAATGATAGAACCCTAAAAAACTAAATTAATTAATTAAAAAAAAGGTAAGTTAATTTTATTAAAAAAGTTAAGTTAATTTAATTAATTTAATTAAAGGAAACCCTAAGTCTAAATTGTTTCTAATTAATTATAATAAGTTAAATTAAATTTTTTTTTAAAGTAATTAAAATAAAACAAGAAAAGAAAAAAAAATAAAAGATTTGGGCCTGAAAGTAGCAAATTGGGAGTGTAAGGAAAGCAAATTGCTAGCCCCAAAATGTACAAGCCCAAATGTTGTGAATGATCCAGTGTGGCTGGCCCCAGGAGATCCATGGTGTGCGTGCAGGTTCTGACGCGTTGATCTTGAATCAGTGGAGATCGGATGGTGATGAGATGAGAGCGTATGGTGGACGCCTGAGCTAGATTGCATTGGATCTGTAAGAATCACAAAACATGAAGAAAATAATTGTTTTGCGCCAGGATCGAACTTGCATATGGGCATATCAATGACTTAGAGGTGAGCACGCTACCACTGGGATGGCCATACATACATTAACCTATGTCAATTCATAAATATATAATGTAAAACAAATTTTAAAAGTCAGACAACCAAACAAGCGCACATGAGTGAGACTCTTGTATTTTGTCTGTGTAATACGGTGGGAGAACTGACTTAGTGTTTTGTGTTTTTATCGCAAATGTTGCGAATAGCAAGAGTTGCCACCGAATTTTATTTTATCCAATAAAGGAAAGGGTGAAAAGAACAGGAAAGACCTTTTGAGAATTTTCTTGAGTTCGGGGAGTAGGTTATGAAAAGGAAAGGTGTTAGCACCCTTTTCATTCGTAGTTTTCTACGGACTCTTAATTTCTAGCTCACTTTGAAAATGCTTTTTGTTTGTGTATGTTTGAAAATATTTTGCAAATGTCTTAGTGCGGCAATTTTGTAATGATTCTCGTTTCGTTGAGAATGTATACAAAATGTTTGTTTTGAAAATACTTGTGAAAGAAAATGGTGTTTTGGAAAGATGTTTCAAAAATGCCAATGTAAGGCAATTTCGTAATGATTCTCGTATCGTTGAGAATGTATACAAAATGTTATTTTGAAAAGTGTTTTAAAAATAATTGCTTTGAAAGTGTGAAGTGTGAAAATTGTTTTAGTTTGTGAGCAAGCGATTACGACCGATCTACCTACTCAAAAGATATTTGTTCTTTTCCTCCTCCTTTAGATAGTGCTATCCTACCATTAGTTAGTAGAAAGCCCTATCATTGGATGTGAGGGACAGGCATGTGTCATCGTACAGTCATAGAAGGAAACATGTAAGACGCTTTAGCAATTGTCGTAAGGGACTAAGATCGTTTATCAAATGTAACATCGACGGTTCGTCGAGGGACTACGATATTTTAACTGAGGGTCCTTTACTAAAGCATCCCACGTTCGAGTGATATGACTTTTTTTTATCCGAGGCAACAAGTGAGGTTACCCTAGAAATGTATGTGTGTGAAGTGTGTTGGATTCAAGTATTTTATCTTGAATTAGGGTTTTACTATGATTGTTTTTACTCTTGCCATACAAACCCTAATCACGAACAGAAATATGGAAAGCGAAAACTTACGGAAATTAAATGTTCTACGCTATTACAACGCTTCGAGGATGGGGCTTACAAATTTATGAATGGGGAAGTAAAACTATAAACCCTAATTAAACTATTACATTCCATAAGCAATTACATAACTTTGAAAGTAATGATGTGAAAAATAAACAAATGCACGAAGATGGTGAAAAGGGAAAATATTTAAAACTCTAACAAATTTCTAAGTATTAAAAAATATTTTTGTGTTTCTTTGTTTAAAAAGTATTTGAGATATGAGATAAAGAATTTAGATCTAATTCTATTTAGAAATTAATTATTTACAAGGAAATAAGATGTGATTAATAATATTTTATTATCAAAATTAAATTAATTAAAGTCTAAACAATTATATGTATTTTAGAAAAAATATCTTTGGAATTTTATTTAGAAAAGATATTTGAAGTGTAACCTGATTCTTTAAGGTGATTAAAATAAATCAATTTTGTCAAATAAAATTAACTAATTAAAAAAAACCTGAATCTAAATTTTATATAAATAAAAATTATATTTTTGTATTTTAATTAAATTAAATAAATAAATAAAAGTAAAGAAAATAAAATATAAAAGAGATTGGGCCTGGTGTTAGTAAAAGGAAATTGGGGGGTGAAAAGAAAAATGTTAGGCCCAAAAAACTTTTTTTTGTTTGAAGCTGAAAATAAAAATAATAAATAAAAAAAGGTAATGGGCCTCTGTTAGTATACTAAAAGGGGGTGGGGAGAAGCAAGAACGCTGAGCTTAAAAACAAGGAGCCCGGACACTGTTATAGATTCAGTGTGGCTATCCCTAAGGAGCATATCATGCGCTTGCCTTCTGGAGCACTTGATCTGACTTTGTGATGATCATGTGATGAGAGAATGATGGTGTATAGCATGCGCTCTGGGCTTGTTTGTATTGAATCTGCAAGAAGTAAATGTGAAAAAATAAAAGGGTACCACTGGTGGACTAACCCAAGTCCCTATTATGAACAATGAAAGTTACTTGATGCATTAGAAGTCCAATTTTCCTTGAGAAAACCAAAACCCTAGTTGTAGACCCAGTGCTTAGGAGGTGAGCTTCTCTGATCAACTCTTGAGAATCTTTGAGTATTTGAGAACTTTTGTAAGAAATGTCTTGAGAAAAAGGGAGGGAAAATTTTGGGGGTGCAACATTAGGGACCAATCAGAATATCATGTTGTGCCACGCATTTTCAAATGTCTGCCAAACCACACTGTACGGTGGTTCTGGTCATCTTCTCTGATTGCTCAAAAATCCAAACCTGCGAAATATGAAAAATCAAAGCTAACAAAATACCATATTCACCTTAAAATTTCCCCAAGAATCCAATGGTTCCCTCTGTTTTGGATAATGATATTTGTATAGTGAGTTTCGAAGCGATCTGTTCTTGATGCCCTAACAATGGCAATCATGCATTCCTGTGTCAAAGCTTGCAAAAAGTGGTTCTAAACAAAAATAAACATCAGCATGAACATCTATATATGCATTAATTCAATGTAAATCGCGTGTTTTAAACATTTGATTTCACGAAACTTTACCCAACCGGCATGCTTGAAAGAGGGAGTTCTGGCGCGCTTCAGGTTTGAGCAACGGTATGGATTTCCTCCTGGAAACTTCAGGAACGCGTTTGGATGCTGGGAATTGATTGACAAGGGATGGAGATGTGAGTTTGACTTTTCCCTAATCCTTTGAAAATTTGATAATTTTTAGGAGTGTGTTTGAGGAAGCTTCCACGTGTGTTGTTGGTCTGGTCTTGTTAGATATATATAGGACAATCAAATTAGGTTAAAAAAAGTGAAGGAAATCTTGTATTAGGAGGTGAATATTTGATTTGGAAATTTGCATGGAAACTTGATATTTTTGGCTCAATCTTGCACCAATCATCTTACACAAATTTTAGAACTTATACATGTATTATTGGGCCTCTAACATGACTGAAATCAAAGCCTTGTGCTTTAGTCCATTAATTTTATATTTATTTGACTTATTTTGAGTTTAATTGAATAAAAATAAAAATAAATAAAATTAAAATAAAATATAATGCATGGATGGACTTATGAGTCTTTAAACATGTCATGAACACGTTTGGATCTAAAAACTTAGGCCCAATAGCTCAAAATTACAAATTTTCTCAATTTGGAATTCATGTATTCTCTCAAAATTGCCCAACTTTCAATGGTCATAACTCACTCAAATTTTATCTTTTAAAAGTGATCGTGGACTTTTTGAAAATCTCAAGATTACCTCTATAACTTCTATGTTGATCATTTTTGCTTTTGAAGAATTTATCTTAATGTAATTTGTCTTGACAAGAAGTGTCTTTTTTGTTGACTTTTGAAATGACCTATAATGTATTGGCTTATATCTCTCAAATGATGCAATTTTTGGACTTGAGCTTAGATATACAAAGTTGTAGAGAATTGAATTCCCTTCAAAATGAGCTTTTGTTGGGGAAAAGCTGATGAAGCATGTGAAAGTTATGCTTGGTCAAAGTTCAGTTGACTTCTCCTAAGGAAACCCTAATTTGACAACTTTTGACTTTTGATGATTTGAGGGCTTTTCTTGAGGAATAATGATCAACACTTGATCAAATGATGGATACGATTTCAAAATGTTGATGTTGACAAAAAATCTTGAAGTTTGACTGTATGTAGACCATAATTGACTTTTCACCTAATATAGTTGATTTTCAGTCATCTGAGCAATTGACTGAGCAAACTTGTGATGCAAGACTTGAAACTTGTTATGAAAATTATTTTAAGCATATGAGGACCCATGAAAACCACTTGAAGCCTTGGAAACCCAATCTTCTTTGAGAAACACAAAACCCTAGTTGTGAGTCTATTGCTTAGGAGAAGAATTTGTCTGATCAATTATTGAATAACCTTGAGCATTTGAGGACCCCAGGAGAATATCTTGAATGAAAATGGAAGGAAAAATTTTAGGGTACAAAAAAGGGTAACAATAAACTTTCCCATGAAGAACAGGTCTCAGTTTCATCTTTAATCAAGTCTTTTACTTGAAAATGGTAACTATAAACATCCCTACGACGAACGTGTCTCATTTTCTTCTTTAATCAAGTCTTCTACTTAAAAAATGGTAACAATAAACTTCCCCACAACGAACGGTTCTCAATTTCTTCTTTAATCAAGTATTCTACTTGAAAAGGGTAACAAACACGCTCCTTAAAAGGTAACCACTTGTATAAGGTTTTAACAATGAACTATCTCTATCACATCGAAGAGATTAACCATCCATTGGACTAAATAACAGTCTACACAACAAACTATCTCTATCATATTGAAAAGATTAACCATCCATTAGAGTAAATAACAATCTTTACAATGAACTATCTCTACCATATCAAAGAGATTAACCATCCATTGGAGTAAATAATAGTCTCCACAATGAGATATCTCTATCACTTAGAAGATATTAACCATCCATTAGAGTAAATAACAAACTTTACAATGAACTATCTCTATCATATCAAAGAGATTAACCATCCATTAGAGTAAATAACGGTCTTTACAATGAACTATCTCTATCATATCGAAGAGATTAACAATCCATAGGAGTAAATAAGAATCTTCACAACGAGCTATCTCTATCATATCGAAGATATTAACCATCCATTGGAGTAAATAAAAATCTTCACAACGAACTATCTCTATCATATCGAAGAGATTAACCATCCATTGGAGTAAACAACATTGATATCTGGGGACAAACTTTTCTAGGAATTGAAGGACTACTCAAAAGAGACTGTCTAAAAAAGGAATCTAGGGACACACAAACTTCTCAAATAAAGATACCAACACTTGTTGTTGGGTAATAATTATGAGATTATTTTAATAATGCTAATGGGAAATAATTTCGACTTCCTTGGTGTTTTGAAATGCTGGTTCGCGAAATGTCGCGGTAAGCAAGAGTCGCCACCGTCTTTTATGTTTTCCAACAAGGAAAGGACAAAAGCACAGCAAAATTCCTTTTCGAGATGTTTCTCGGTTCGGGAGGTAGATTATAGAAAGGGAAGGTGTTAGCACCCTTTCTATCCGTGGGTATCCACGGGCTCTTAGGTACTTGCTCACTATGTTTTCAAAAATTGTTTGCTTTTCTTGTGTTTGTGGGTTTTGAAAAAGTTTGTTTTGAAAACTTCGCTTTAACTCTTGTATCTGTCCTCAAGAATGTATGAAGTGTTTGTTTGAAAACTTTTGTTTGAAAAGTGTAAGTGCGAAAAGTTGTTTTTGTTTTGAAAGAGCAAGTACCTGAGAACCTCTACCTACTCAAAAGAATTAAGCTGTGTAAATATCCTTTAGACAGTACTATCCCACTATTGAGAAGTAGGTAGCACCGTCGTTGGAGTTATTCGGGTCAATTCGATTATAGGGACATGTGTGGTCACCAAAGAAATAGTAGGGCGCCTTAGCGGTAACCCTAATGTCCTAGATCCTTTTTATCCGAGGCAACCGTTTCGAGGCAACTGGATCTTTAGACAGGAGGGCGACCTCTAAAACACCCTATACTTAATGACCACCTCGAGGCAACCAAGTGAGGCGTACCCTAGGAGTGGCATGTGCACGTGTGTCAGGTTTCAATTTAATTTATCTTTGCACATTTTTATGGTGAGCTACAAATTGATTTTAATTTTCAGGCAAGTCTTGTCATGCATAGTTAACAGTTAATAATTGTGCGGAAAATAAATTATGGAAAGTAAATCTACGCTATTACAAGGCGTCGGGTATTTACATCGCCAAAAACATAACCCTTGAAAAATAAATGCGAGAAAATAAAGAAAGCGATAAAAGTCCTAATTAACTATTACATTCTCAGAGCAAATACATAAATATAATCAAAATAAATATGCGCGAGAAAAAATTGAATCGGGGACGTCCTTAAGGTTTTGACCCTTTTTCAGAAAAGAACGATTTTTTTAGTCCTTTTTGCATTAAATTAAACCTAATTCTAATTAATTAAATAATTACAAGAAAAAGTATTTTTTTAGTTTTTTATGTTTTAATGAAAATAAAAATAAAAGAAATTAAAAGTTATCAAGAAAACCCTAATTCTAAATTTATTTTATTTATTATGAAAATGTCAAAATTAGACCTAATTAAACTAAATTAATTACATTTAGAATTTATTTACAAAATAATAATTAATAGTGAATTTAATAAATAATAATAATAAGAAGAAAATATTGTTTTCTGAATTTATTATGAAAAATATTAGTTAAGTTAATTAAATAATAATAATAGTTAATAAAAGAAATTAAAAAAAATTATGAAAGAACCAGGGGGGTGTTGGGCTAGCAAGGAGGTTTGTTCTGGAAATTCCAGGCCCATCTGCACACAAGCCTTGTTGACTCGCTGGCTCATCCACACATGCATTGACTAGAGTGTACGCTAGTCTTCCAATCCAGGCCACATGACTTGAATTCAATGCCACTTGGAGCGCTGATCACTGGAGGTATATGGTAGACCTTGCCTGGGAACCTGCACGTGAACATGTAAAGGAAAATGAAATAAAGGTTTTGGGTGGACCTTGGAATCGAACCCAGGTCCCAATGCTTGCCAACCAACTCACTAGCCACTACACCATTCGCTTGCATTTGTTAGTATAATAATGAACAATTATAATATTAAGAAATAATCAATATGCTGGACAAAGCAAAATCACGCGCGTTATTTTTGAATGCTCCAACCACACGCGTACACGTCTTCATCTTCATCCTGCGTACCTGTAAAAAACAAATGGATAGCGGGGGTTTTTAACCCCCACAATTTGACATGAGGAATAATAGCGATTAGCTCCCTAGGCTACATAAATATTTCGCGAGCATTGCATTGTGTTCGTCCGGCCTTGACGATTTCAATCATAGGCATTAGGGGTCTCAATTTTTCCTGTATGGTAAAGCCCCAATTTTGAGATTCAAGAACCCTAGAATTCGTTAATGGTATCTCTTGATTCTGAGCATTATAATCCAATTAGCTTATGCCATTAGTTTCCTGTGAGTTCTAGCAATGCAAAACACACGAAAAATCACGTTAATGATGCATGAATAATGAGTTGTAATTCTAAAAAAAAATGTGCAAACCGTGTGACTGTGAACGATGATTCCTTGAGCCTTAGCGCGTGGTTTTGATTGCAAAACGTATCTGGGGATCCCTGCAATGTATTAGAAACAAGAAAAGCCTTTGAATCACGTTGGAATGTGGAAATCAGTTTTAACTTTTCTTTGATTTTTTTCAAAGTTGTTATGGCCTCTTCTGCAGCAAAATCACGTCCAATGCATTAGGTTTAGGTTGTGTATTTATAATGGAAGGGAATTAGGTTACAATCTTGCACAAAAGATCCATGGAATGATGATTCAATATTTGATTGAAAATCAAATATTTTTCAATCTTTTTTATTGAAGAAAGTTGCTAAATTTGGAGTTTTTGATATCCTTGATTTGCACACGAAATCTCTAGCATATATTGGTCATCTTTGCTTCACCAAAAGATTGAAAAATCATATCTTTGAATTTCCTACATTTTAAATTAATTAAATGAATTAAAATCAATTAAAAATCCAATCAATTAATAAAAAATAAGAAAATAAATTCAAATAATCTCAATGGGTCGTGCATAATCCTTGAATAAAGTTTCAAGAAGAAATTTGAGGCCCATTAGCAAAAACAAGGTGTTTTGAGCAAAGTTGACTTTTGCAAATTCACAAAAATTTCCCAACTTCTCCAATGCATATCTTGCTCAATTTTGATCATATGAACATGTTCTTGGACATTTTGGAAAGGTCTTGAAGTTCTCTAACCAATGCCTTTGGTCCCATGTCGTTTGGATTTACCAATCTCAAGTTATGGTCTTTGACTTAAAGTGCATTTTTGTTGACTTTTGAAATTGACCTATAATGTAGAAATTGATAACTTTTTGTGAGAGCATTTCTTGGACTTGGAATGTGAATATGAGTTTTAGGCAATGTCATCCCCTTAAAAATGAGCATTGGATGGGATTTTTATGATGAACCATGAAAAAGTTATGCCTTGGTCAAGATACAGTTAACTTTTCTACTGTCCAAAAATAGTAACTTTTTGCATCTTGATGATTTTTGAGCCATGCTTGAGGAATCATGATCAAGACTTTATCAAATGATGATTGTGAGCTCAAAATAAGATGTTGACCAAAAATTCTGACTTTTGACTGTAAAATGACCATTTTGCCCCTACAGTTGATTGTGAAGCAGATGGAGCTTTTGACTGTAGAATTTGGCACTGTGAGTCTTGAGACTTGACATGTAGATGCTTGACAATGTATATGGACCTATGAGACTTGATTGAGCCATTGAAAACCTCAAATTCCTTGAAAGAACAAAAACCCTAATTTTGACTGGCTTAGGAGGGAGTTGGACTGTGCAACCCTTGAGAAATCTTGAACCATTTGAAGTTGATTCTTGACAAACCTTGAAGAAATATGGGAGGGAAAATTTTGGGTTACAACAGTTGCCCCTGTTCAATCTTCTTAGACCTGAGAATGTAGATTGGCTTGTGTGCCTTTCGTGATCCGAAGGTGGAAGATGATTGAACACTAAAGTGCCCAGAAATTTGCACTCGCATAGTGTGGTATCAGCAATGTGATGTCGGGAATGGGATTATAGATGCCATTTGGAGATATGATGGATAGGAGGATGGGGCTTATAGATGCCATCTGGAAATGTAATGGATAGTTGTGGAGATGGGCTTAAAGATGCCATCCAGGGGTGTCGATCGCGTAAGAGATTCCATAGCGAGAACTTGCGTACCTGAGAAAGGAAGATAATTTCCTGGCCTGTTACAGGCGTTGATCTTCAAACTCTTCATGTAAATACTTTCCTGGCTAGATACAGGTATAGATCTACAATCAATCGTCCACAGATATGCCCTGGCTAGATACAGGTATCGAATCTGGAACTTCAAAAGGTTGGTCGAGATAGCTTTCCTGGGTGGATACAGGTGTAGATCTACAATCCATCGCTCACAGATATGCCCTGGCTAGATACAGGTATCGAATCTGGAACTTTAAAAGGTTGATCGAGATAGCTTTCCTGGCTAGATACAGACGTAGACCTCTAATCAGTCGCTCACAGATATGCCCTGGCTAGATACAGGTATTGAATCTGGAACTTTAAAAGGTTGATCGAGATAGCTTTACTGGCTGGATACAGGCATAGACCTCTAATCAGTCGCTCACAGATATGCCCTGGCTAGATACAGGTATCGAATCTGGAACTCCAAAAGGTTGGTCGAGATAGCTTTCCTGGCTGGATACAGGCGTAGACCTCTAATCAGTCGCTCACAGATATGCCCTGGCTAGATACAGGTATCGAATCTGGAACTTCAAAAGGTTGATCGAGATAGCTTTCCTGGCTGGATACAGGCGTAGACCTCTAATCAGTCGCTCACAGATATGCCCTGGCTAGATACAGGTATCAAATCTGGAACTTCAAAAGGTTGATCGAGATAGTTTTCCTGGCTGGATACAGGCGTAGACCTCTAATCAGTCGCTCACAGATATGCCCTGGCTAGATACAGGTATCGAATCTGGAACTTCAAAAGGTTGACGGTAATCATCTTTGGATTGACCTTTTCTTGAAAAGGCAAATCATTAGTTGCATTTAATGTCATGATGTATGAAATGCATGATGTCATGATGTTCTAAGGAATAAATGAGATTGTGTCGTATGCACTTTATCATGTATGTCAATGAAATTTGAAATGTTTATGAATGTATTTTGTCTGGGAAAATAAATCCTTGACGAATGCCGGGAAGTTCGTTGAATCCTGGGCTGATGTTGAAGAGTAGAGTTCTTCGTTTCCGCTGGGGATGATGATTGCAAGAATAAACCGGTAGGAGAAAATGACTTCGTTGGGGAATAAACCTGGCGAAGAGATTATTCTGCGGGGAACTACTCTATGGGAAGAGATGCTTCGCTGAGATTTTTAATGATAACTCCGCTGGGGATTTCGTTGATAAGCTTTGTTGGAGGTTTTGATGAACTCCCCTGGGGGATAGGAAGAACTTCGCTGAGGACGATCCTTCCGTTGCAAATTGCTGAGGATAACCCAGTTAGACTCTGGTGGGGAATAACCTTTGAATATGGTCGGGGAGAGATATTTATACTCTGCAGGGGACAAGCTTCCAGAATCTACTGGGGAGATAGTTCAACTCTCCTGGGGAAACTTTTTGGACTGCACTGGGGAATGGCTCCACTGGGGTGTCTGGTATTCTGCCGGGGAACAATCTTATATTAAGACTGTCGGGGATGCTTGTTGAGGAATATCTGTATACTTCGCTGGGGAATATTGAGATCTTTTGGGGATATCCAACTTCCTTAGGGATGACAGTAGCCTAACTCTGCTTGGGGAGAGAGTATTGCTGACTTGCTGGGGATACTGTGCCTTTTCGGGGCTGATGGGAGACCAACTCTGCTTGGGGAGAGTATTGCTGAATCTTGCCTGACTCTGCGGGGAGTGAAGGTATCCTGGTTACATTCTTCAGCCGAACCTACCTTGGTACCTTGGTGGACAGAGCAACTAGATCGCTTGGACAATTCTTATTGCCCCTGTTTACGATGTCACCTGTAATTAGTCCTTTGTTTCGCATGCAAATATTTATGATCAACAATTAATGTCAAATGCATATATCAAAAATGAACATTGGACGTTCTTTGCAAAACAAAACAGATAAAGGAAAAACAATTGGCAATTTGTCTGAAAAATGAACTTGTATTGATTTTGAAATTTGCCTGTAAATAGGCGTTTTATGTACAAGAGGCTGACGTCCTAGTAAGAGAACGCCGCCGAATAGAATAGAGTTTATACAATTTGTACAAAGAAAACAAAACAGTTATGTGAAAAATCCCACTGGGTTCCAACTCTGCTATCGCCTTTATGTCTTTAAGCGTCTCATCACTTTACTGCTTAGTTGGAGATGAAACTGACTGATTGGTGCCGTCTGAGCCTGATATTTGATACCGAAGTCTGGATGCAGGGTGATCAATGAAACATAGTATTACGCTTTAATCCCTAAATTTTGCCTGGACCTCCCTTTCGGGTTTTCAGTCCACCGGGATACCCATTTTTGCCCAAGCTGCCTTTTCAGGTTTTCGACTTGCCGGGTGTACATATTTTTTTTCATTTCATCCCTTATTTTTGCCCGAACCCTTTTGGTTCGCCGGGAAGCCTTTATTTTTTCCTAGGTGTGTCAACCTAGAGGGTCTTTAGTCATGCGTAGTATCTTTTTACTATGTCTGCATTGGCGGGGTGGGGAAGGTCGTCACCATCCATGGTGGTTAGAATCATTGCACCTCCCGAGAAGATGTTCTTAACCACAAATGGCCCTTCGTACGTGGGGGTCCATTTTCCCCTGGGATCACCTTGAGGTAGAATGATGCGCTTGATTACTAGGTCCCCAACTTGATACTCTTGTCGTCTGACTTTTTTGTTAAAAGCCTTGATCATCCGTTTTTGGTACGTCTGACCATGACAAATAGTAGTGAGTCTCTTTTCGTCAATCAGGTTTAATTGATCAAGCCGGGTCTGGATCCAGTCATCTTCGCTCAAACCTGCATCCTTCATTATCCGGAGAGATGGTATCTGAACTTCAATAGGTAAGACTGCCTCCATGCCATAGACCAAGGAAAATGGGGTTGCCCCTGTTGATGTTCGTGCTGAGGTGCGGTACCCATGAAGAGCAAACGGAAACATCTCGTGCCAATCTTTATAGGTCACTATCATCTTCTGCACGATCTTCTTAATATTCTTATTCACCGCTTCTACAGCCCCATTCATCTTCGGCCGGTAGGGAGAAGAGTTGTGGTGTTGTATCTTGAATTGTTCGCAGAGCTCAGTGATCATCTTGTTGTTAAGATTGGTACCATTGTCCGTAATGATCCTCTCTGGTACACCGTAGCGACAGATCAGGTTGTGCCGAATGAACCGTGCCACGACATTCTTGGTTACGGTAGCATAGGAAGTTGCTTCAACCCACTTTGTAAAGTAATCAATCGCTACCAGGATGAAACAATGTCCGTTGGATGCCGTAGGTCTGATCTCGCTGATCATGTCAATGCCCCACATTGCAAAAGGCCAAGGTGCTACTAAGACGTTCAGAAGGACTGGAGGAATGTGCACCTTATCAGCATAGATCTGGCACTTGTGACATGTCCGAGAATGTTGATAACAGTCGGCTTCCATTGTGGACCAGTAATATCCTGCCCGAAGGATTTTCTTTGCCATGGTATGTCCACTGGAATGAGTTCCGAAGGTACCTTCATGCAGCTCTTCCATGATCCTTTCTGCTTCAGTCTTATCCACACAACACAGTAAGGTTGAATCATGGTTTCGCTTGTACAGAATGTCATTGCTGAGGAAGAACTTTGCCGCGAACCTTCTCAGAAACTTCTTGTCATTAACGGATGCACCCTCGGGGTATTCTTGAGCTTCCAAGTACCTCTTCACTTCATGATACCAAGGCTTTTCTGTTACCTCTTCGGTCTCAAGATCGCAGCAATGTGCAGGTTCGTCCAATTTCCAAATAATGATCCGGGGAGCCTCGTTGTCCCATTTGACTTTGAACATAGAAGACATCGTAGCCAGCGCGTCCGCCAACTGATTTTCTTCTCTTGGGAAGTGTTCAAAGGTTATCTCCTCGAAATGGGGAATCAACGTCAACACATATTCCTTGTAAGGAATAAGATTTGTGTGTTTCGTATCCCACTCGCCTTTGATCTGACTGATCACGAGAGCGGAATCTCCGAAGACACTCAAAAACTTGATCCTTAGGTCAATTGCAGCTCGAAGACCCATGATGCATAATTCATACTCCACCATGTTGTTGGTGCAGTTGAAACATAGTCGGGCGGTAAGTGAAGTATGAGAGCCTTTTGGAGATATGATCACAGCGCCAATACCGTTACCCAAAGCGTTTGAGGCTCCGTCAAAGTGCATAGACCATCGGGATCCTTCCTCAGGTCCTTCATCCGGTCCAGGTACTTCACAATCAGTCACTACCATGATATTCTCGTCTGGAAATTCAAAGTGCATTGATTGGTAGTCATCCACTGCCTGATGTGCCAAATGGTCTGCCAATACACTTCCCTTGATTGCTTTTTGAGTCGTGTACTGGATGTCATATTCGGTCAAGATCATCTACCATCTTGCTATTCTTCCGGACAAGGCAGGCTTTTCGAAGATATACTTTATTGGATCCATTTTTGAAATCAACATAGTGTGAGTCAACATATACTGTCTCAGCCGGCGAGCAACCCATACCAAAGCGCAGCAAGTTTTCTCGAGCAGTGAGTATCGGGTCTCACAGTCGGTAAACTTTTTGCTAAGGTAATAAATAGCGTGCTCTTTTCGGCCAGACTCTTCATGCTGCCCCAGCACACACCCCATTGAGCTGTCCAGTACTGTCAAGTATAAGATTAGAGGTCTCCCTTCAACCGGTGGCATGAGAATGGGTGGCTCTTGGAGATACTCTTTGATTCTTTCGAAAGCGGCCTGACATTCATCGTTCCAACGTACTACTTGATCTTTCTTCAGCAGCTTGAAGATTGGTTCACAGTTAGCAGTTAGGTGTGAGATGAATCGGGTAATGTAGTTCAACCGTCCTAGAAAGCCTCTGACTTCTTTCTCTGTCTTGGGAACTGGCATCTCTTGTATGGCTTTCACTTTGGCAGGGTCCACTTGAATACCTTTATCGCTCACGATGAAGCCTAGCAATTTTCCAGATCTCACTCCGAAGGTGCACTTGTTCGGGTTCAACCTCAGCTTGTACAACTTCAGACGGTCAAACAGCTTCTGTAGATGGTCAAGGTGTTCCTCCTAAGTTTGGGACCTTGCAATCATATCATCGACGTATACTTCGATCTCATGATGGATCATGTCATGAAATAAAGCAACCATGGCACGTTGGTAGGTTGCCCCAGCATTTTTCAACCCAAAAGGCATGACCTTGTAGCAAAAGGTGCCCCACTGAGTAACAAAAGTGGTCTTCTCCATGTCTTCAGGAGCCATCTTGATCTGATTATAACCGAAGAAGCCATCCATGAAGGAGAATACCTTATGTTGAGCGGTGTTGTCAACCATAACGTCGATGTGAGGCAAAGGGAAGTCATCCTTAGGGCTCGCCCTGTTCAAATCCCTGTAGTCAACACACATTCGGACCTTACCATACTTCTTCGGCACCGGAACCACGTTGGCAACCCATTGAGGGTAAGAAGTCACTGCTAGAAAACCGGCGTCAAATTGTTTCATAACCTCAGCTTTGATTTTCTCGGACATCTCTGGACGCATACGGCGGACCTTCTGTTTTACCGGAGGGCACTCTTCCTTGGTAGGCAAGTGATGAACCACAATGTCAGTATCCAACCCAGGCATATCTTCGTAGGACCAGGCAAAGATTTCCACGTAGTCATGCAGCATCTGAATCAACCGTTGCTTCACACTAGACTCCAGGTTGGCACCAATCTTGACTTCCTTTCTGTTTGTCTCAGTACCCAGATTTACCATTTCCACTGGCTCTTCATGTGGCTGAATGGCCCTCTCTTCCTGGAGTAGCAGCCTTGCAAGCTCACCAGGCACTTCGCAATCATCTTCACCTTCGTCTTCGGCTAAGTTGATCGGATTTTCGAAGTCATAACTGGCAGTAGCAGAGTCGTTACCAGTGAGATCCAGAGTGGATTGAAACCTGTATATGTGAGTGTGTGTAAATATAGTTGTTTTGCAATATATAATAAAGAAAGACAAGGAGCACAAGATTTGAAATGCAAAAAACGTCCAATGCTTTTATTAATGATATATGAAAATGACACACAAAAGCCCTCACAAATGAAGCCACGGTGCCCCGGGTAAGACACCGGGCCATAAAGTTTCAAATTATTCTCTGTTACAAATTCAAAACAAAGGAGTTCATTACTGAGTGACAAAAGTAATAGGTACGAAGTCTTTCGCAGTCCAGTTGCTTGGTCCACCGTCGATCGTTGGGTAGATCCAACTGTCGAATTCAGATTCCTCCACGTCGTCTTCAATAGCATTTACTCCCGGGTTGGTGATGAACACAGGAGGTCTTCCAATCCTTGCTTTACGAACAGCCCTCTGAGCTTCTGCAGTGAAACCCAAACCAAATTTGTCAGTCTTCAGAGTAAAATCAGGAAGTCAGCCCCAGTTTGCGCACTCACCCTTCTCAACCACAGCCCGGGCATCCTTTAAGGAAGCCATCTTCAACGGAGGATCTTCAATCACAGTTTCTGCTGATGCCAGTGTCTGAGGAACTTCTTCAAAGTGTTGAAAGGGGGTCTCAATGAACTCCCCATCCATTTCTATGTACCGGAACGAGTTAAGGTGGCTGACCATATACTCTTCCTCCCCCTGAACTGTCACAATTTTCCCCTTGACTGGGTACTTCAGCTTCTGATGTAGAGTGGAGGTCACAGCTCCAGCCTTATGGATCCAAGGACGACCCAGTAGACAAGAATAGGATGGTCGGATGTCCATCACATAGAATGTTGAATCAAAGACCTGCGAACCAACCCTGTTTGGATTATCAACTTCACCATGTACCATCCTTTTAGACCTGTCAAAGGCCCGAACAACAATGTTACTTGGCTTCAGCTCCAAACCCTCACAATCCAGCCTGTCTAGAGCTTTCTTGGGTAATACGTTCAACGAGGAACCAGTGTCAACCAACACATGGGCAAGAGTAGTGCCCCTGCATTCAATGGAGACATGCAGGGCATCGTTGTGGTTCTTCCCTTTAGCAGTCAGATCGGCGTCAGAGAAACCCAAACCATTATCAGCAGTTAAGTTGGCCACATAATCGGTAAATTGATCAGCTGACGTTTCTTGTGGCACGTGGGCCGTCTTCATGAAGGTAATCAGGGCCTTGGCATGGGCCTCTGAACACAAAAACAGTGATAGCATAGAAATCTTTGATGGGGTGTGCCCCAGCTGCTCAACTACATTAAAATCACTCTTCTTGATAATCTTAAGGATCTCTTCCATCTCCTGCTTGGGAGCTTCAACAGTGGTTGTCTTTGGTGCCTCCGTCCGGGCAGGCACATCAATAGCTATCCCCTTGCCCCGAGCGTCAGATGACTCGGCAGCAGGGGTAGAAACAGGAACTTGTTCGGGAAGGGAAGTAGGCACACTTGCAGGTGTGATGACAATAGGTCTATGGATTACTGGTGGTGCAATGTCAGGTGAGAAAAGCCTACCACTGCGAGTGACTTTGGCAGGCCCGGTGATGTTAGTGACGCCGGTACTACTATCAAACTCTTGTTTAACTCCAAGCACATAAACATCTGCCCCATAGTGCCAAGGGACAGCTTTGTCGGAGGTATAGGGGATGGTCCCCGGAACAGTGATGATGATGGGAGCAATCTTCTGAGTAGCCATAATTTTGACAGGCTTCTTTGAGGGAGCCTTAGGAGAATTGTTGAAAATGGTAACAATGGACACCTCTTCAGTAGGGGTAGCAGGAACAACAATCTTCTCGAACAAGATCTCTTTATTATCCATCAGGTTTTGGACGCCTGACTTCAACAAAGGACAACCAGCAGGTGAAACAGAACATAGATGGCAACCTTTACTACATCCCGGAAATAAACCGGCTAGCAACAGGTTTCTCTTGACAGTCAATAACGGAGTAACAATATCATCCACAGAGGCTACATACAGGTCTTCCTCTACAGTATTCACTCCATGCTTGGGCATGGGAGCAGTCACAACATTGGGCCTTTCGGGTGCCTCAAACTCTATCTCTTTAGCATCAATAAGGTCCTGCACCTTATTCCTCAGAGCCCAACACATCAGTAGTATGCCCCGGGCTGTCAGAGTGATAAGCGCAGCGGGCGTTGGGATTATACTTTGGAGAAGTTGTATTCACAACCTTTGGAGCTTCTTTGACAGTTACCAGATTAGTTGACAGTAGTTGCGGCAATATCTGGGACAAGGTCATACTGAGCCGAGTGAACTGCCTTTTAGGTCTCTCACCCCTTGGCTGGTTGTATTGTTGAGGAGCAGCAGCAGGCTTTGAAATTACCACCGCGTTGACAGCTTGGCGGCGTTCTGGTTTATTTTGTCTCCTTGAACCATAGACAGCACTAGATTCTTTCTTGAAGGGTTTCTTTTCAGTGCTCGAGGAGGCACCTTTCTGTATCTTCCCAGACTTGATACCAGCTTTCATCCTTTCACCAGTTAAGATCAGATATGTAAACCCAGCAGAAGAATTCCCAATCAGATGGTTGAAGAACGAACCAGACAAGGTCCCTAAGAACATATCCACGAGTTCACGGTCAGTCAAAGGTGGCTGCACCCTTCCAGCCAAGTCTCTCCACTTTTGGTCATATTCTTTAAAACCTTCACCCGTTCCTAGTGACATACCCTGGAGTTGGGTACGCGTAGGAGCGAGGTCGGAATTATATTGATACTGCTTATAAAATGCAGTAGCCAAGTCCTCCCAGTTACGAATACTGGCTCCATCTAGCTGATAGAACCATTCGAGTTGAGTCCCTGAAAGACTATCCTGGAAGAAATGGATCCATAAATTCTTGTCAGCAGTGTAAGGTTGGATCATCCTTACATATGATCTGAGATGCAGCTTAGGACAGGAAGCCCCGTCGTACTTTGCAAAAGCAGGTGCCTTGAACTTGTGAGGGATCACCACCCCAGAAGATAAGCCTAGGTCTCCAAAGTCCAACCCGGGCACATGTTGGATCTCCATAGCGCTTAAACGGTCCTCCAGCTGTTTGTACCTGTCCTCCGCAGGAGGGTACTGTTCATCATTGAAATCTGTCTCGTTGTCGGAGACCACGGGACTAGGAACCCTTCTCTCTTGGGGACTGTCTTTCCCTACAGAGGAAGTAGCCAGATCAGCCTCATTTTGGAGTCCATTCCCAAACCTCCGTCCAGTGTTGAACAACACAGTCCTCTTCTTCTTCTTCTTCTTCAAAAGCAGAGTCTTCAATTCCTGTTGACCCTGGGCTAAGCTCATGACCAACTCTTGGAACTGGGCGTTCTGGGCCTGGAGGGCCTTATAGCTTGTTCAGTAGTAGGTTCAGAAGACATGATGATTGCTGAAATAAACAGCGAATAAGAATAAGTGACTTGTGAAAAAGGGTACCTGGTATGCATATGATGAATGGAATGCGTATGATTTATGTTTTCAAAGACAATCGGGATTCAACTTTATAGACAAAAAGGAAACACACTTTATTAGATTAAAACTTTAGAATTTAAATTGTTCAACAAATTGCCCTTAGGCGTTACAAGAATGAAAATACTGAAAAGGAAATAAAAGCTGTAAAAGAAACATCCAAAGCCCATCAGTGCTCCCATGGCCTCTTCTTCTCAGTACGGATATAGTCATTCAGGATCCGCTCGTTCTCCAATTGCTTGGTCAGCTTCTGGATCTTCTGTTCCTGTTCATTGAACCTTTCCCGATAAGAATCCCATTCTTCCTGCAAGTGCGCCCAAGACCTCTTCAGTGTATCAACATCAGTGGGTATCTGAGGAGGGAGTACAGTTGGAGGAACCCCGTCTCTATCAGGAAATTCAAGAATAATAGGCCTGACAGCTTCATATGGCATACCTAACTTCTGAGCACGGATGCGGACCCATCTGTAGTAAGATTCCATAGGCAGAGAAGTCTTCGGTCCCAACTCATGTGGGTCAGCCTTGTGAATTCTGTCCCAAGCCCGGATGAATCTACGACGCAGCTCGTCACTGTCTACCTGAAACTCAAAACTGATATGAGGTATCAACATCTCATGAGGCCCTGCTCTTCTGGCTCTTCCAAACTGACGGAGAGCTAAACATGGATTATAAGAGATTCCTCCCTGGGTACCGATCAATGGAACATTAGGATACTCTCTGCAACGATCAATAACAGCTACCTCATCCAAACCTCTGAGAGTCCAAATGATGTCATTATAAGTGAGAGACATTAACCTATGAGCCCAGCCCCTTCCTTCTTTGTTCTTCAGAACGAACTTAGGGAGGTGCGAAATAAACCACCTCACTAACAAAGGAGCACAACACCACAAAGTTCCCCGTCTTCGGGCAGTACGAGCATAGAGTTGTTGCAAGATATCACCCAAGAGAGTGGGCACAGGGTTCCGAGAGATGAAGATCCTTATGCCGTTGACATTAACAAAGGTATCAGGATTTGGAAACAATACTAGACCGTAGATTAAAAGAGCCAGAATGTCTTCGTACGCCCTGAAGTCTAAGTCATTCTAGAAACTATTAGCTTTACTAATCAGAAACTTAGCCAAAAAGCCCTTAACTCCGCTTCTAGTCTCCCAGTTATCCATTACCTCTTTGTTGGTCAAAGGAAGGGCTGCAGCAATCTCCTTAAGCCTAAGAGTCTTTTCCCAACCAGTGAATGGAGTCTGCTCCAAAACAGGGATACCAATCAAATCAGAGAATTCTTCTAGGGTAGGGACCAGCTGGAAGTCTTGAAAGGTGAAGCAATGGTATAGGGGATCATAAAACTGGGTCAGGACACTCATCAGTTGTTGGTCCCACTTTGAAGTGACTAAACCGAGAAGAGAACCATGCCTCTTGATGAAGGAAGTAGTATTTGGAATTCTGTCAACCAATTCTTTAAGCAAATCAGGTGGGTGAACAAAGTTGAGCCGGATAGTGTTCCTTCGCACAGGCATCATGATGTCCTACAAAACAGAGCAAAGATGAAACCCTCTTGTCTTTGAAATGGGTCAGTCCTTATGCAGGATGCATGCAATGGTATGATGGTATGATGTTATGATAAAGCACACCACAAGTATTCACAAAGGCAAACATGATAAGGCACACAAGTCACACAAGACAACCCTTAGAGTTCAGGCCAGCATGAAGTTTAGGTACTACCCTCTTTCAGTTTCGTTGGTTAAGACTTGTCCTAGAAAATAGTAACCGGGTTCTAGAGGATCTCAATATCACTGACTACCCTCAATCGGTCATAACTCCAGCTTCGCAATCTTTTCTTGTGGCCAGAACCATCGCGAGAGTTTAGCCTCAATGAGTGTAGCATACTGCTACTGTTCTATGGCCAAGTTGGGTCAATTTAAGGTTCTAAGGTCGGTTGGTGCTTAATGACTCCTCAGAAGACCCATATTCTCCTCGTTCCAACACAAGGGATATCGGTACAGACCAAGGTGTCACACCAATGTAGCTACTGCTTCACCCGTGTCGGTCTACGCCGGACAGGTCCCTCACAGCTTATGCTACCTAAAGGGTATTCCCCAGATCCGGGTTAGGATCTATGAAACTCCGATGCAAGCCCACAAATATAAAAGCAATCAAGGCATAAAATTGAAAACATAAATGATCTTATCCTAAGGTACACCTCACTTATTTAGAGATCCCCAGCAGAGTCGCCAGTTCTGTGATTGGTGGGAATAGAACTGACTGTTTTGAAATGCTGGTTCGCGAAATGTCGCGGTAAGCAAGAGTCGCCCCCGTCTTTTATGTTCTCCAACAAGGAAAGGACAAAATCACAGCAAAATTCCTTTTCGAGATGTTTCTCGGTTCGGGAGGTAGATTCTAGAAAGGGAAGGTGTTAGCACTCTTTCTATACGTGGTTATCCACGGGCTCTTAGGTACTTGCTCACTATGTTTTCAAAAATTGTTTGCTTTTCTTGTGTTTGTGGGTTTTGAAAAAGTTTGTTTTGAAAACTTCGCTTTAACTCTTGTATCTGTCCTCAAGAATGTATGAAGTGTTTGTTTGAAAACTTTTGTTTGAAAAGTGTAAGTGCGAAAAGTTGTTTTTGTTTTGAAAGAGCAAGTACCTGAGAACCTCTACCTACTCAAAAGAATTAAGCTGTGTAAATGTCCTTTAGACAGTACTATCCCACTATTGAGAAGTAGGTAGCACCATCGTTGGAGTTATTCGGGTCAATTCGATTATAGGGACATGTGTGGTCACCAAAGTAATAGTAGGACGCCTTAGCGGTAACCCTAATGTCCTAGATCCTTTTTATCCGAGGCAACCGTTTCGAGGCAACTGGATCTTTAGACAGGAGGGCAACCTCTAAAACACCCTATACTTAATGACCACCTCGAGGCAACCAAGTGAGGCGTACCCTAGGAGTGGCATGTGCACGTGTGTCAGGTTTCAATTTAATTTATCTTTGCACATTTTTATGGTGAGCTACGAATTGATTTTAATTTTCAGGCAAGTCTTGTCATGCATAGTTAACAGTTAATAATTGTGCGGAAAATAAATTGCGGAAAGTAAATCTACGCTATTACAAGGCGTCGGGTATTTACATCGCCAAAAACATAACCCTTGAAAAATAAATGCGAGAAAATAAAGAAAGCGATAAAAGTCCTAATTAACTATTACATTCTCGGAGCAGATACATAAATATAATCAAAATAAATATGCGCGAGAAAAAATTGAATCGGCGACGTCGTTAGGGTTTTGACCCTTTTTGAGAAAAGAATTATTTTTTTAGTCCTTTTTGCATTAAATTAAACCTAATTCTAATTAATTAAATAATTACAAGAAAAAGTATTTTTTTAGTTTTTTATGTTTTAATGAAAATAAAAATAAAAGAAATTAAAAGTTGTCAAGAAAACCCTAATTCTAAATTTATTTTATTTATTATGAAAATGTCAAAATTAGACCTAATTAAACTAAATTAATTACATTTAGAATTTATTTACAAAATAATAATTAGTAGTGAATTTAATAAATAATAATAATAATAAGAAAATATTGTTTTCTGAATTTATTATGAAAAATATTAGTTAAGTTAATTAAATAATAATAATAATAGTTAATAAAAGAAATTAAAAGAAAATTATGAAAGAACCAGGGGGTGTTGGGCTAGCAAGGAGGTTTGTTCTGGAAATTCCAGGCCCATCTGCACACAAGCCTTGTTGACTCGCTGGCTCATCCACACATGCATTGACTAGAATGTACGCTAGTCTTCCAATCCAGGCCACATGACTTGAATTCAATGCCACTTGGAGCGCTGATCACTAGAGGTATATGGTAGACCTTGCCTGGGAACCTGCACGTGAACATGTAAAGGAAAAGGAAATAAAGGTTTTGGGTGGACCTGGGAATCGAACCCATGTCCCAATGGTTGCCAGCCAACTCACTAGCCACTACACCATTCGCTTGCATTTGTTAGTATAATAATGAACAATTATAATATTAAGAAATAATCAATATGCTGGACAAAGAAAAATCACGCGCGTTATTTTTGAATGCTCCAACCACACGCGTACACGTCTTCATCTTCATCCCGCGTACCTGTAAAAAACAAATGGATAGCGGGGGTTTTTAACCCCCACAATTTGACATGAGGAATAATAGCGATTAGCTCCCTAGGCTACATAAATATTTCGCGAGCATTGCATTGTGTTCGTCCGGCCTTGACGATTTCAATCATAGGCATTAGGGGTCTCAATTTTTCCTGTATGGTAAAGCCCCAATTTTGAGATTCAAGAACCCTAGAATTCGTTAATGGTATCTCTTGATTCTGAGCATTATAATCCAATTAGCTTATGCCATTAGTTTCCTGTGAGTTCTAGCAATGCAAAACACACGAAAAATCACGTTAATGATGCATGAATAATGAGTTGTAATTCTAAAAAAAAATGTGCAAACCGTGTGACTGTGAACGATGATTCCTTGAGCCTTAGTGCGTGGTTTTGATTGCAAAACGTATCTGGGGATCCCTGCAATGTATTAGAAACAAGAAAAGCCTTTGAATCACGTTGGAATATGGAAATCAGTTTTGACTTTTCTTTGATTTTTTTCAAAGTTGTTATGGCCTCTTCTGCAGCAAAATCACGTCCAATGCATTAGGTTTAGGTTGTGTATTTATAATGGAAGGGAATTAGGTTACAATCTTGCACAAAAGATCCATGGAATGATGATTCAATATTTGATTGAAAATCAAATATTTTTCAATCTTTTTGATTGAAGAAAGTTGCTAAATTTGGAGTTTTTGATATCCTTGATTGGCACACGAAATCTCCAGCATATATTGGTCATCTTTGCTTCACCAAAAGATTGAAAAATCATATCTTTGAATTTCCTACATTTTAAATTAATTAAATGAATTAAAATCAATTAAAAATCCAATCAATTAATAAAAAATAATAAAATAAATTCAAATAATCTCAATGGGTCGTGCATAAGCCTTGAATAAAGTTTCAAGAAGAAATTTTAGGCCCATTAGCAAAAACAAGGTGTTTTGAGCAAAGTTGACTTTTGCAAATTCACAAAAATTTCCCAACTTCTCCAATGCATATCTTGCTCAATTTTGATCATATGAACATGTTCTTGGACATTTTGGAAAGGTCTTGAAGTCCTCTAACCAATGCATTTGGTCCCATGTCGTTTGGATTTACCAATCTCAAGTTATGGTCTTTGACTTAAAGTGCATTTTTGTTGACTTTTGAAATTGACCTATAATGTAGAAATTGATAACTTTTTGTGAGAGCATTTCTTGGACTTGGAATGTGAAGATGAGTTTTAGGAAATGTCATCCCCTTCAAAATGAGAATTGGATGGGATTTTTCTGATGAACCATGAAAAAGTTATGCCTTGGTCAAGATACAGTTGACTTTTCTACTGTCCAAAAATAATAACTTTTTGCATCTTGATGATTTTTGAGCCATGCTTGAGGAATCATGATCAAGACTTGATCAAATGATGATTGTGAGCTCAAAATAAGATGTTGACCAAAAATTCTGACTTTTGACTGTAAAATGACCATTTTGCCCCTGCAGTTGATTGTGAAGCAGATGGAGCTTTTTATTGTAGAATTTGGCACTGTGAGTCTTGAGACTTGACATGTAGATGCTTGACAATGTATATGGACCTATGAGACTTGATTGAGCCATTGAAAACCTCAAATTCCTTGAAAGAACCAAAACCCTAATTTTGACTGGCTTAGGAGGCAGTTGGACTGTGCAACCCTTGAGAAATCTTGAACCATTTGAAGATGATTCTTGACAAACCTTGAAGAAATATGGGAGGACAAATTTTGGGGTACAACACTTGGGAACCGCAAACAAAATTCTGCTGAGGAGATAAAGTCTTCACATTGGGATCTTAGACATAAGTGCAAGTCATAAATCTTGCAGAATAAATCACTTCAAATAAAGAGGAAGTCTTCAAATGTGAAAAATAAATGCATTCTCAATCCAGGGTCTAACTACCTATATAGATCCAAAAAAACTTATTTGTCAGAGACAAGGCTCAATCCAGGGATAAACTGGAGAGAGACATTCAAACAATACTTTTCCCAAGGAGGAATAAACTTAAATTGGGATTTATCCTATCCAGAGATGGACGGGAAAACTAAAGAAAAACCTTCCTCCATGAGGAACAAACTCAGTGGGGAATAAAAAAGGAACACACACCTTTCTTCCTATAGTTGACACTCTATTGGAAAGAGTAAAGACATCACTGAGGGAGAGGGAGTGCACTACTCGGGGATAAGAATAACCAAAGTAAGTTGACTCAAGAACACCAAAAAAAATGTAAATACACATAAATGATGTAAGTATGAATGAATGAGTGAATGTCTTGCATATGGAGACTATAACATACATAATAGATAAATCGGAGATGGAAAATTGTAGTATAATTGGGCACTCGGTTATTTATCATCATTTGGGTAATAAAATAGAGAGCCACCGATGGCGTAAAATCTTGCTGTAACATCACTACCTCCGAAAGGGGAAATTATCTCTAAATGGGGAGAAACTCGAAGTTCATTTCTTCGATATCATAAAAAGAAGGGGCAACAATCTCCTTGAAAGATTAGTTGAGGGGAACATAGTCATCTGACAGACTTTATTAAAGAAAGTCAAAAGTCTTCTTGGGTAATCTTTGTAGGGGATCAAGCTGGGGTGATGAGTCTCCCATTCTCGTGTTATCTGGTTAATCACAAGAGCTAGGTCTTCATATTTATCAAGGATTTTGATTCTGAGATCGATTACCTCTTCAAGACCCATAATGTAGACCTCGTATTATACTATTTTGTTGGTACAATAAAACATAAATCTTCAAGAGAAAGGAATATGAGCACCTTCAGGAGTAATGATAATTGTTCCAACTCCACTTCCATAACCATTAACAACTCCATCAAAAACTAAATCCTACCAAGATTTTGGATCAAGTCATTCTCTGAACACAGGTTCATCATAGTCTTTAACCTTGAGGTACATAACGTCTTCGTCTGGAAAATCATATCTGACAGACTGTAATCATCAATAGGTTGGTGTTCCAAATGGTCAACTAGAACACTTTCTTTGATAGCGTTCTGAGTGCGATACTCAATATCATATTCTGATAACAACATATTCCAATGAGCGTTTCTTCCGGTTAAAGTTGTTGCCTCAAAGATGTACTTGATCATATACATTTTAGATATCAACCAAGTAGTGTGATTAATCATGTATTGGCGAAGACGCTTAGCAGCCCAGATCAAAGCACAACAAGTTTTATCAAGCATGGAGTAGCGAGAATCACAATCTGTAAATTTCTTACTCATATAGTAAATGGCATGCTCCTTTCTTCCGGTTTCATCCTTTTGGCCCAATACAGAACCCATAAAATCTTCAAACACAGTTAAATACATGATCAACTGTGTTCCTTCTACTGGAGGGATCAAAATGGGAGGTTCAAGTAGATACTCCTTGATGTTGTCAAATGCTTTATGACAATCTTCAGTCCATAGACAACCTTGGTCTTTTTTGAGAAGCTTGAAGATTAACCCACAAGTAGTTGTCATATGTGATAAAAATCTAGATATGTAGTCCAAATGTCCAAGGAAACCTCTTACTTGTTTTTCTGTTTTGGGTGGAGGCATTTCTTTAATAACTATGACTTTTTCAAGATCTACTTAAATACCCCTCTGAATGATGATGAAACCTAGCAGCTTTCCTGAACAGACACTAAAAGTATAATTATTAGGATTCGGGCTGAGTTGATACTTCCTCAGACGCTGAAATAACTTTAACAAATTTTCCACATGGTCTTCTTCATTTTGTGATTAGGAAATCATGCCAACCACATGGACCTCGATCGCCTTATGCATCATATCAAGGAACAGAGTAGTCATAATCCTTGGATATGTCGCACCAATATTTTTCAATCTGAAAGGCATCACTGTATAGCAGAATGTTCCCCACGGTGTAATAAAAACAGTCTTCTCCATGTCTTCAGGTGCCATCTTAATCTGATTGTAGCCGAAAAACCATTCATGAAGGAAAAGACTTTGAACTTTGCAGTGTTATCAACCAACATGTCAATGTGTGGTAACGAAAAATCATCTTTCGGGCTAGCTTTGTTCAAATATCGGTAATCGACACACATCCTGATTTTTCCATCTTTCTTAGGAACATGAACTATGTTGGCCAACCAAGGAGGATAATTAGAAGTAACAAGAAAGCCCGCATCAATCTGTTTTTGATCTTCCTCTTAAATTTTTTAGCCATATCAGGATGAATTCTTCTAAGCTTTTGTTTTACTGGTGGACATTTTGGTTTTAACGGTAAATGATGCTCCACAATATTGGTGTTCAATCCTGACATGTCTCGATATGTCCAAGAAAATACATCACAACTCTTTAAGAAGATCTATTATCCTTTCTTTAACATATGGATCAAGCACTGCCCCTACCTTGACTTCATTCTTATCTTCCTCAGTTCCAAGATTGATTGTTTCTACTAGTTCTTCGTGAGGCTGAATGACTTTCTCTTCTTTCTCCAACAATCGGGAAATCTTCTTAGGAATTTCTTCTATATCTTCCTCTTCAGCTTCAAACATAAGGAACTCAAAGTTGAGAGATGACATATGATCATGTTTTTAAATGAGTTTATGATCTAATTTGTTGTACATCTCATAATATTTTTATCAAGGCCGAGGTACGAACTCAGACAAATAATGATATACGAGTCAATATAGGAGATCATCCCTAAGATACCAAATCCGACTACTCACTTAGGCCCAGTCAGGTATGAAGTCAGAATAGGCTAAGCAGTTGAAGACCAAATCTGACTACTGAATTAGCTGTCGGGTATAAGCTCGACACAATAAGGCAGATATGTAGGAAAAATTACAAGTCATTGATGGACGGTTACAAAAGTTACAATTCATAAAATAGGCGGTTACGAATATTACAGAATGACTTAATATCCATCATAACAAGAACTTTCCTATATAAAGAGTCCTTAGAAAATGGAAAAGGGGACCTCTGCGACATACACAAAGCAGACATACATAAACTCATATAGGAGCTCTCATAAGAGGGATAAGCAAGACACCTTTCTTGGGTCAATACGAGCCATAATCATAACACAAAAATCTCCCTAAATCACTACAGAAATCTACCCATTACTGCCCTCCCTATACCTATAAGGAAACTACTCGTTTATTATTCCTATACAAGAAGGTCATGTTAAAACATTCCCGAACCACACAAATCGTATTCAAACTTATCCTTTTCCTAGGTGATTCACGTTGAAGCCATGGCCTTACCATAACAATATTGTCCCTGGTCTCAATGTCGGTACGCTCAACTTTCATTATAATGGAACTGTCGATCCTATACCTGACCCATGGCGATCAATTGAAAACCATATCCCAAAATGGTTCTCACCACCACAGATCATGAGGAAATTCCCCATTTCCTTTAATGGATGCAAATCGAGCCTGCAGTTGCTCATGCCACGCTACTCCTGTGTTGATATATGTATCAGAGTTTCACATCAGTCATTAGGATGCTCTGGAGGCATACTATGAAGTCGATGATGGAAACAGTGAAATAAAAATCAACAATATCACTTAAGGAGGTGAAGAATCCGGTGTCCTTCAGGTGATTTCTGACAGGTGAGACAAAACATCAGAAGAAATAATTGACAGTCTAAAGTCACGTACGATAAAAAGCTCAATCCGGCTCTCACATCTCTGGTAATCGAAGCACATGCCTTAGCCGGGGTTCGAGGTAATCGATGGTTCCGTAGCTATGTCAAGCAGCCAATGTAGTACCCGATCTGGTCTCCGTCATAAAATCCTCGGAGATCCACCTTAGATTATCGTAGGAATCACCAATTGTGTTCACGAACGAAGCTTTAGCGGTAATGGCACATTGCTATTGGATCGCGTGGTCCGTACCATCGTTAAAATATATGTTCCTTATTCTTCTTAATCATAAAGATTGTGTCCATTAGCTTCACAATTTGGGTGTTCAGACTAATTTACATCTTGTGGCTATATCAGTTGCAGACCCAAGCTAAAAAAAAAATCGTGACAATAACAAAGGAAATGGTTCAATTGTCAGATTCGCGCAGCCCCTAATAAAACCCCATGGCATCTCGCATGGAACCGTGATTACGCAGTTGCAGTAGTGAACATTGTTGCAGACAGAATCAAAGTGTACGAATGTTAGGATGGATCTGTCTCGCGACAACAATGCTCTCCAACATAATCATCACGTCGCCCTAAGAGGTGAACATAGTAGGATAATATCGCGACATGCCGATGAAAGATAAGTTGTCTTCAAACTTTATGCTAATATAGAGCTTTTACCAAAGCTATACGTGATGATAAATAAGCGTACGAGAAACTTTGGCTTGTAGATGCTACTTCTTAACTTTTATGATAAAATATTATTTCATGGTGTATTGACGTTAAGGTCATGATGTTGAGTGAATATTTCCCTTGAGCCGGCCTGAGTTTCTGTTGGGTCTAAAGAATCATAATCTATAATATAGTTTCACTCATGTTGATTGCCAATGGGGTGCACAGGCGGATTACCCATATATAATCATTTTGATTTCTACAAATAACTTAGCTTCTTATTTTATACCTGTGTCTTTCCACTTTTTAGAGCATTTCATATATGAATTGGCTAATTATTTTCAACATCAGGAAAATAACATTATAAAGGGTTGAGATATAGAACTGCAGCTCTATTAGACGTTAACCCAAGAGAAGTTCCTCAAACGATAGTTTTTCTGGCTGCAAGTTAATGTGCCTGTTGGAGCAAGTAAATGCATGACAAAAGGACGAGGGGAAATATAGCCTCAATGACAAAGTTCATCGACGGCTTTATACAAAAGGCGTTGTCTCCTTGCTTATAAATAACTCTTTAAAATGGAGTAATACTTAGTTCATTAGGTTATTGTTTGATGAGGCGAGAATGACCTCAGCCGTTTTGTAATTATTATAAAGTACTTATTTGGAATATACCTTACATAAATAAGGGGTGTCATTCCTTTTCCTTACGCAGGTCCGAGGCAACTCATCTTTTTTTAAATTCATAGAGACTATACTGAAGGATGACAAGAAGAATCTATGTCTACAAAAAACAAAGAAACCAAGATGTCACCGAACGAAAGTTACAGAAAGCAAATCGATTGAACTCATATGGACGAGAGTCTGACATAATTCATCTACTAAAGGAAATAAAAGATGTCGTCTCATTCCTCTGCGTGGGCGGGAGACACCCTACTTATATTAAACTCAAAAGTAGGTAGGATTCGAGCTATATGTAAATATGAACTGAGTCGGTTACGTCTTTGAGCCTTTGTCTTCCATTGAGCTAGTTACGCTACATGCCTCTATTCACCACAAAGTTAGTTACACCTTAGGACCTATGTCCACCACTAAGCCAGTTACGCCTTAGGGCCTCTGTCCGCCATTAAACCGGTTACGCCTTGGGCCCTTCATCCCCTATTAATCTGGTAACGCCTTAGAGCCTCTGTCCGCCACTAAGCCAGTTACGCCTTCGAGCCTTTGTCCTCCATTAAGCCAGTTACCCCTCCGGGCCTTTGTCCACCACTAAGCCCGTTACGCCTTCGGGCCTCTATCCGCCACTAAGTCGGTTATGCCTTCGGGCCTTTGTCCACCACTAAGCTGGTTACACCTTAGGGATTCTGTCCGCCACTAAGTCAGTTATGCTTTAGGGCCTCTATCCGCAACTAAGCCGATTACGCCTTAGGGCCTCTATCAGCCACTAAGCCAGTTACGCCACCGGGCCTCTGTCATTTACGCCTTTGGGGTTCTGTTCGCCACTAAGCTGGTTATGCTTTAGGGAATTTGTCCGTCACTAAGTCGGATACGTCTTCGGGCCTCTATCCTCCACTAAGCTCGTTATGCCTTAGGGCCTCTGTTCGTCACTAAGTCGGTTACGCCTTAGGGTCTTTGTCCACCACTAAGTCAGTTATGCCTTAGGGCCTATATCGCCACTAATCCAGTTATGCCTTAGGGCCTCTATTCGCCACTAAGTCGGTTACACCTTAGGGCCTCTGTCCGCCACTAAGCTAGTTATTCCTAAAGGCCTATGTACGCCACTAAGTCGGTTACGTATTAGAGCCTATGTATTCCACTAAGTCAGTTACGCCTTCGGGCCTTTATTCGCCACTAATTTGGTTACGCCTCTGGAGCTCTGTCCACCACTAAGCTGGTTACACCTTAGGGATTCTGTCTGCCACTAAGTCGGTTATGCCTTAGGGCATCTGTTCGCCACTAAGCCGGTTACGCCTTAGGGCCTCTGTCTGCCACTAAGCCGGTTACGCCTCTGGGCCTATATGATTTACGCCTCTGGGGCTCTATCCGCCACTAAGTTGGTTATGCCTTAGGGCATATGTCCGTCATTAAGCCGGTTATACCTTCGGGCTTATGCCCACCACTAAGCCGGTTACGCCTTAGGGCCTCTGTTCGCCACTAAGTCGGGTACGTCTTAGGGCCTCTGTCTTCCACAAAGTCAGTTATGCCTTAGGGCCTATGTCACCACTAATCCGGTTACGCCTTAGGGCCTCTGTTCGCCACTAAGTCGGGCATCTGTCCGCCACTAAGCTAGTTACGCCTAAAGGCCTCTGTTCGCCACTAGGTCGGTTACGTATTAGGGCCTATGTCTTCCACTAAGTCGGTTACACCTTAGGGCATCTGTCCACACTTGTTGACACTCCCCATATAAATGGTCGAGTATTATTGACACTCCCCGTATAAAGAGTCAAGTATTATTGACACTCTTCGTATAAAGAGTCGAGTATTATTAACATTCCCCATATAAGGGTCAAGTATTCATAAATAAGGGAACTTTAAATCAAATGGATAGAGCCCAATGAGGCGATTCCGAAGTTACAACAAGTTCACTTAGGGCTCATTAGCCCGAAAAAGGAACAAGTGAATAATATCCCAACTTCATACGGACATGTGGCTCTTAAAAGAAACACCATGGTCGATTTCATAAAAGCAACCGAAGGTAGTATAAAGCTGAATATATAGCTCATAGGCGCTAACTCCTACAAACTTTGTATCCAGGAAACCTCTCACTTGTGATACAACCTGGACAGAAAAAGACATGTTAGCAGTTTATGTATCCAAGAAGTCTTCCGCACATATCAAAGATATGGATGGTGCTATAAGGATGGGTCTTTAGAGTGTTCGGAAAAATCCTAAACAAAAGATATGAAATTCATTGGGGCTCTTAAGATTAAAATATTACTCGATACTACACTATCGGGCATATACAACCCAAGGGACTTTGTGCCTGAGGGGCTTAGATACATACACGAGATTATTTTAAATCGTGTTAAAAGCTAAAAAATCAAGAAAACACATAAATGAAAAATGGTTATATAAAATCCACAAAGGGCAGTGCAAGTACAAAAGCCCGTGGGCAAAAGTCACAATCATGACATAAAAGGGGACGAAACCACACTCACTAAACCAAATTACATAATTACATCCTTATCAGATGACTACCAGTTATTACACCTCATAATTCACCCTCTTTAGTGTAACCCTAATGACTCATTTTACTAACATACTCATGCATACATATCATTGATTTCATGGTTACGGGATCAAGGCATTTATTCCGTCGGGCAATACAGTGTAGTATAAGCTCAGGGTTTTCGGGATTTGTTGGCTCCTAAATTCGACACCCTTGTTTTTATTAATATCAGCCATTAAAGTTGAAGGATGTTTTCGACCAGCTGGGTCTGTCGAAATGCCCATCAGAAGATGGCAATGTACTTAGAGAATTTCTTCCAAGGGAGAATTTGGTTGCCTTCGACGTCGAAGGTGTGGCTCGTCGAAGATTCCTCTCGACGAAGGTGTTCGATTGCTCAGAGTGGGACAGTTTGAGATTCAAACGTTTGGAGGGAAAATGGTTCCCAGCGGTTACCAAGTGCAACGTGCAAAGATCTGGAGCGTTGAACGCTGAGAACGTGCCAAGTGGAGTCATCTCGAAGCAGTGTAACTGCCCGACGGTTACTTGGGATGTTTAGTATAAATATTAGTAGTTCACACAGTTTTTCGCGTGTGTTCACAATTATATACAAGTCACTCATATAGATTCGAGTACCCAGCGTGTGAGAAAGAATTGTTGAGAATGTATGTGTGAAACACCACTTTATTGATCAAAGTCATTTATTTTCCAGAAACTTTACTTGCTTTCTCCTTTACTTTTCCAGTCGAAAGCCTTTATTTCAAGCCTTCCTTTATTTTATCAAGTTCTCTTCTTCATGCAATTTACATAAAGCTTCTTTATTTTCTTGTCATTTAACCATTGTCAAACTTAGTCAAAACCCCAAAATCAACCATGTCTTAGGATCAATCTGATCGATCCTGCGAGTCACCAAATAAGTAACCACTTGAAAGATCAGCGGTTGTTTACCAATTCCCACGGTAAACAAATTGGCACACCTGGTGGGACTGTGTGTTGATTTTGAAGTTTAATCTTTTTACACAAAATATCATCTTTTTCGAGGAGTATTGTATGTTATTAAGAAGTGGTAGAATATACACTAACAATACCCATACTGCCAGAAGAAGAGAAGAGATGGCGAATCCGCCAAACAATAACGAAATCCCACAAACGAATGTGGGAACAACGGTTATCCCAACCGTAAGTGAAGCGATAACCGCTGGTTCAACACCAGCAGTAACGGTCACAACGACGAGGCCATTACCTCCGTTCACTGGCCCCAGAGTGCCTTTGGGAACTCCCCCACCAAGGGGAAATCTAGGCACGAGGCCTTATGTTCCCCCAGGATTTATGACAGGCGGTCAAAATCGAGAACCACTCTATGGCATGCCAACGTCTGACTTGGCTAGCCTAACGAACACTGCATCCACTTTTTCAGACCCTTTAGTGAGTGCCTCTTCGCCACTCCAAGGTTCTGGAGTAGGTATGGCGAATAGAAATAGGACCCAACTCTTAGGAGGAACGTCCCAAGTGGAACATGGCCTTACAAATGCCTCGACAGCAGTCTTGAGGCAACAAATGGACGAAAGCAACCATGATATGGTTCAAATGTTGGCACAAACTTTAAGTACAGTGCTGAATCCTCTAATACAAAACACCACCCAATCGAATCAGCAGATGACAGCGCAAACGACGCGTTTGGCTGATTTCTTTGGAGTACCCCAACCTATTCGACAGCCCCAAAGGGCGCCAATAAGGGGAAACCAAGGTATACTCTTAGAGGAAGAAACATCTATCAACCAAGGCCAGCAGCCTGTCGAAGAAAACCTTAGGGCACGATTGGAGCAGCCTGTCGAAGAACCTAGGGTAATAACCCCAGAGGTAAGGTTAGTTAACAGAAACCAAAATGCTGACGAAGTAGTTCAGCATATCCAATACCAAAATATGGGTTTGGAAAATAATCTGGCAGCCATGATCGAAAGAATCATGACGCAAAATGAGATGAACATGGGCTTTCGTAGGCCCAACTTCACATCCCCACTGTCAGAATACGTGTTACAAACAGACTTACCTCCTAGATGTAAAGTCCCTAAGTTCACTAAATTCTCTGGGGACACGACAGAATCTACTGTCGAACATGTGGCGAGATACTTGATCGAAGCAGGAGATATTTCAAACAACGAAAACCTGAGGATTAAGTACTTCCCAAGTTCTTTAACAAAGAACGCATTTACTTGGTTTATAACTCTTCCCCCCAATTCGATCCATCATTAGACCCAGTTGGAGAGATTGTTCCATGAGCAATTCTACATGGGACAAACCAAGATAAGCCTGAAAGAATTGGCCAGTGTAAAGAGACGTTTCACTGAACCTATAGACGAATATCTAAATAGGTTTAGGTTGCTCAAAGCAAGATGTTTTACACAAGTGCCAGAACATGAGTTAGTCGAAATAGCCGCAGGCGGCTTAGATTATTCCATTAGGAAGAAGTTAGACACTCAATACCTGAGAGACATGGCCCAACTGGCCGATAGAGTTCGACAGGTCGAACGCCTTAAAGCTGAGAAAGCCAAGGCAACGAAAACTCATAAAAGAGAGAGGATAGCGTATGTTGAGATGGATGACAAAGATCCAGAAACCTTCGACGAAACTATAATTGTCGAAGAAGGCGAAGTCGATTTAGCGGAACTAAAATAAGGACCACCATATTCTTGCAAACTGTTAGTCCCCTCAAGTGGAAAAAATCCCACTGGTCCAGAAAGGACCAACGATAGGTTCCCCAAAAAGACTTATAGTTTTGATATTACAAAATGTGATGAAATCTTTGACTTGCTTGTAAAAGATGGCCAAATGATAATACCCCCAGGGGTAAAAGTGCCTCCTCTTGATTAAAGAAAGAAGAGAGGCTTTTGTAAATATCATAATTTTCTGGGCCATAAAACGTCTCAATGTTTTCTTTTCAGGAATCTTGTGCAAGACGCTATCGAAGAAGGGAGGTTGAAGTTTGCTGACAAGACCCCCATGACTGTGGACTCTAACCCGTTGCAGGCTGAAGCCCATTATGCTGAACCTTCAGAGGTGAACGTGATCGAGGCATCCAAAAGCCAGTTGAAGAGGCCAGGAATCACAATGGTCGAAGTCTCAAAGGACCATGTCAACATGCCAATCTTTGGCAGTTTTTCTGGGAATCTATCCAGAAAGACAATTGAAGCGGTTCAGAAAGCGGTCGAAAGCCTAAAGTTGGAGACAGTTGGAGCCCAAAAATCTGGAACAAAACCCAGTTCTCACTTGGCCGCAGTTCAAGGCCAGACAGAGGGCTTGGAGATTCAAATGAAGCAGTTGACTCTTGCCAACAAAGATACCATGAATGTCAACATGGTCGAAGTCTCTGAACCAAAAGCATCAGAGGAGGCCATGAGGCAAGAACAAGCCAACAAAACTGCTTTCCCTCGGGAAAATGAAAATCTGGCAGATTTCCTGCAAAGATGCCAAAAAAAGAAGTCAGAAGTGATGTTGTGTCCCAGATGCAGTTCGATCTTCGACAAAAAAGCTGGTGAACATATTCAAGGTGTAAGAGAAGCAAATAAAAAAAGGGAAAGTGTTGATCTTCGACATGATCCCAGAAGAGCCTCCCAAAGAGGTTCAAACCAAGAAAAGAGGCCACTGACTTTCAGGCCTCCAACCAATGTGCCAGTAGATACATGGTACAAAACATCTGGTCGAAAGAGGCCAAGCGAGGAAAGATGGCACTCCTTCGATGTGCCAAGAGGTTCATCTTTAACACATAAGAAAGAGCCTCAGGTTGCTGCCCCTAAAGTGACACAGGTGTCAAGCAACTACAAAGGGAAAAATCCCATGTCTCGATCTTAATGGAGGAGATACTAGAGGCGACGAAAAGCTGAGAGGGAGGCTGCTAATGAACCAAAGGCGGAAACCAGTTCAAATGTTCCTCAAAGAAAGCAAAGGAAGCCTCTGGAAAGAGAACCAGTAACCAATAGGCTAGTTTGGCCTAACCAAGGTGAAGTCGATAACGAAGAGGGTTCTGAGTCTGATGACACTTTGGACATCATGGTGAACATAGTCTCAGTTCTGCCCAGGGAGTTCAACCGCCAGGTAGAGGTCGAAACAAGCGATTGGGAAGTGGAGCAAGAAATGGCCAAACATAGGCCAGTGTGCTATTTCGTCATGGATAATGGCACTACTGAGGAGCAGAATGGGTTCTTCAAACCACCTACAGAGGCGATGAAAAATCACCTCAAGCCTTTATTTATAAGGGCTAAACTCGAAGAAACCACAGTAAATAAAATCTTGGTGGATTGTGGGGCAACCATCAACATTATTCCTCACTTTATGCTAAGAAAAATAGGCAAAAGTGATGAGAATATCAAGCCTCACAACATGGTCCTGTCGAATTATGAAGGCGGCATAGGGACCACAATGGGTGTGATCCAACTGGATATCAAGGTGGGATCTATCCTTCGACCAACTATGTTTATGGTCATATCGGCCAAACCTAACTATAATCTTTTGTTGGGCCGTGAATGGATTCATGGTGTTGGAGTTGTACCATCATCAATGCACCAGAGGTTGCTGCTATGGCGTCCTGATGGGATGGTCGAAAACATAGAAGCGGACCAAAGCTATTACCTGGGCGAAGTGAATCACCTAGGGCTGGCAGACTTCGACAAGAACTTGGCTCACATTGGGCCATGCCCAACACCTGACTTCGACTTGGCGCCAGCGCCAAATACTTTTTGTTCCCTATACCTGCACCCTGAGCATGGTTTTCAATGGGACAGAGAAGACTTGTCCCACATTGACTTCAGTGGGTTAACTGATATCCAACCAACTGGTTGGGGAAGTGAATTCAGTGATAATGACTGAGTCACAATCATTGCAGCGAATTTCGGCTTACGTAGCCGAAACAAAGATGATAACGGCTCTCGAAGCCGAGGTAAAGTACATGGCCACACAGGCCAATGATCAACAGTTATCTTCTACAGGTCCTAGAAAGGACTTCGATCCAGAACCTCGTGATATCATGCCAGAAGGGATGCAGGAACAAAGGCTCGACGCCATCTATGACGATGAGCCTTTGGGCTTCGAAAAGGACCCCTTGGAGAACAACATCAAAATGTTAGCGCAAGATCCTTTAGAAGAAATCAACTTGGGCGAAGGATCAGAGAAAAATCCAACTTACATTAGCGCAAAAATTGACCCAGAACTCAGGTTGCAAGTAATCCATTTGTTGAAAGAGTTCAAGGACTGTTTTGCATGGGATTACAACGAAATGCCTGGTCTCGACAGAGGATTGGTAGAACTTCAGTTGCCAATCAAACCTGGGAAGAAGCCAATCAAGCAAAGTCCAAGACGCTTCTCCCCAGAAATACTGTCGAAGATCAAAACGGAAGTCGAAAGACTGCTGAAGTGCAAATTCATACGCGTTACGAGGTATGTCGAATGGATTGCCAACATTGTGCCAGTGATTAAGAAAAATGGTACATTGAGGGTGTGCATAGATTTCAGAGATTTGAATGCTTCTACACCCAAAGATGAATATCCTATGCCTGTGGCGGAAATGCTCGTCGATTCTGCCGCTGGCTACGAGTATCTGAGTATGCTCGATGGTTATTCAGGATATAATCAAATATTCATTGCTGAAGAGGATGTGTCGAAAACAGCTTTTCGATGCCCTGGGGCTTTAGGCACTTACGAATGGGTAGTGATGCCTTTTGGCCTAAAGAACGCTGGGGCAACATACCAACGAGCAATGAATTCTATCTTCCATGATTTTATTAACACTTTTATGCAAGTATATATTGATGACATTGTTATAAAATTTGTTTCCAGGAAGAACCATATAGACCACCTTCGACAATCATTCGAAAGAATGAGAGAACATGGTCTCAAGATGAACCCTTTGAAGTGTGCATTCTGTGTGAAAGCTGGAGATTTCTTGGGCTTCGTTGTCCACAAGAAAGGAATCGAAATCAACCAGAACAAGACGAAGGCAATTCTGGAAGCGAAAGCGCCATCGAACAAAAAGGAACTACAATCTCTGTTAGGCAAGATAAATTTCTTAAGGAGATTCATATCTAACCTAAGTGGGAAAGCTCAAGCCTTTTCACCCTTGCTTCGACTGAACAAAGAAGGATTCGAATGGGGGCAAGAGCAACAAGAAGCCTTCGACAAAATCAAAGGGTACCTCACAAAGCCACCTATTTTGGTGCCTCCTTGTAGCAACAGGAGTATGAGATTGTACATAGCTGCGTCCGACAAAACTTTGGGAAGCATGTTAGCCCAAGAAGATGAAAATGGAGTCGAAAGACCCATTTACTATCTTAGTAGAGTTTTGAACGATGCAGAAACTAGATATAGCGAAGTTGAAAAATTGTGTCTATGTCTGTATTTCTCTTGTACAAAGCTCAAGCAATATATAAAACCAGTTGATGTGTATGTTTCGTCTCATTTTGATGTTTTCAAGTACATGTTGTTGAAACCCATCTTGCACAGTCGAATTGGCAAGTGGGCATTAGCATTAACTGAATACTCCTTGACCTTTATGCCTCTTAAGGCAGTAAAAGGACAAGTGGTTGCAGATTTTATAGTCGACCACTCAATTCAAGTTGAGAGTATTAATTATGTGGAGATAGAACCTTGGAAATTCTACTTCGATGGTTCCAGCCATAAAGATGGAACAGGAGTAGGAGTCTTGATTATTTCTCCAGAAAAAATTCCAACAACATTCAAGTACAAGATATCAGGTTCTTGTTCGAACAATGAGGCTGAGTATGAAGCTCTAATTACTGGCCTTGAGATATTGTTGGAATTGGGGGCAACCCGAGTCGAAATAATGGGTGACTCAGAGTTAGTCATTAAGCAAGTCACAAAAGAATATAAATGCATAAGAGAAAATCTCATTATGTAATTTGTGATAGCAAACCGTTTATTGAAAAAATTTGAAATGGTCAATGTTCGACACATACCCAGATTGGAAAATCAAATAGCCAACGATTTGGCACAAATTGCATCTGGGTACAAAATTTCAAAAACGAGATTACAAAGAGCAATCGAAGTTCGAGAAAAGATAAAAGCAACTTGTTTGTCACCAACAGACTTGGAATCGACAAGACTAGGGTATGCTGATCAAACTAACTTCGAAATTTCGTTCATAGACAATTTGTCAGAGCAAGATTGGAGGAAACCCATTGTGGATTATCTTCAAAATCCAGTAGCTTCGACAGAACGAAAAACAAATTATAGGGCGTTGAGTTACATACTCATGGGTAATGAGTTATTTAAAAAGACGCCTGAAGGGGTATTGCTAAAATGCTTAAGTGAAACTGAAGCATACATAGCCCTTTCGACTACGCACGCTGGAGCATGTGGGGCTCACCAAGTAGGCCATAAGATGAAATGGTTGTTTTTTCGACAAGGACTATACTGGCCCACCATGTTGAAAGATTGTGTCGAGTTCGCCAAGGGTTGTCAAGAATGTCAAGTCCATACAGGCATCCAACATGTACCAGCAAGCGAACTTCACTCGATAGTGAAACCTTGGCCCTTTAGAGGATGGGCGTTGGACCTTATTGGAGAGATTCGACCAGCATCATCAAAGAGCCAGAAGTATATATTGGTAGGCATTGATTATTTTACTAAGTGGATCGAAGCTATTTTTTTAGTCAATGTAGACCAAGAAAATGTCATTGAATTTATTCAAAAGAACATTATCTTTAGATATGGAATCCCTGAGACTATAACTACTGATCAAGGATCAGTTTTCACCGGTCGAAAGATGCAGGAATTCGCTCAAGAAATAGGCTTTAAACTCCTAACATCAACGCCTTATTATGCACAGGCAAACGGTCAAGTCGAAGCAGCGAACAAAATAGTGATTGGCTTGATAAAAAAGCATGTTGGGAAGAAGCCAAAAAATTGGCATAAGACGTTAGACCAGATTTTGTGGGCCTGTCGAACGTCCCCAAAAGAAGCCATAGGTACAACACCATATAGGCTAACTTTGGTCATGACACAGTGTTTCCAGCAGAGATTTGTCTTCAATCTGCAAGGGTTCAGAGACACCATGATATTCCCTATGAAGTTTATTGGGATATGATGTTAGACGAACTAGTAGATTTAAACAAAGAAAGATTACGCGCTCTCGACCTACTAAGGCTTCAGAAGAAAAGAGTGGAAGACTCTTACAATAAAAAAGTGAAACCTAAGGCATTCTCGCCTGGAGAATTAGTTTGGAAGGTGATTCTTCCCATGGATCGAAGGGATCAAAGCATGGGAAAATGGTCACCCAAATGGGAAGGACCATTCAGAATTATCCAGACTTTTTCTGGTGGAGCTTATGAAGTCGAAGAGTTAGGTGACGATAAAAGGCTCTTGAGAGTAAATGGCAAATATTTGAAAAAGTATAAACCTATACTCCAAGAGATCAAAATAAATAACAAGTAACGACTAAATTAACCATAAATAAGCCAAAATGGAAAATTTTATAAATTAGCCAAAATGGCAATATTGTCAAATACATATTACAATATATGGTTAAAGGGCTGAGTCAATCAGAAGGGGATCGAATCTTTGAGTCGAAGGTACTTCGCCTGCTGCAACTCCAGTCTTTTGTTGCACAAGGCATTCGCCTGGGCAAGCTTGGCAATTTGGTCGTCAAAGGCTTGAGCTTTCTCAGCAAATTCTAGGCCTTGTGTGATTTCAGCTTGACTCTCGATGTCTGGAACAGTCGAGAGAAGTTCCTCCTTGAGCTTAGTATTGGCATTCATCTTGGCCTCTAACTCTTCGATTTGCGCCTTTATGGAAGCATTCTCTCGATCTATGGCATCAATTTCTTCCTGCTTAGATGCCATTTGCTTCGACAACTCTGCAATTCGAGAAGTCGTCTCTGCTACAGCAGTCCATGCAGAAGAGCTTTTGCCATATAACGCTTCAAGCTGGCTGTTGAAGCCCCTTTGTCGCCGATAGTCTGCTGAGACTTGATCAATAATGGAGTGTAACTCCATGATAAAGCTTGAAACCTCCGGAGTCACAGCTAGCAAGTCTACGGCATTCAAAACAGCCCCCAAATACGATGGAGCAGTAGGGTCCCCCTCCAAAGCTTTCATCAAATCTTTCTTGAAGAACTGAGCCTTAACCTTCGTCAAAGCCTCATCGAGAGGAGAAGTCTCAGTGGACTTCCCCGACTGAGTAGAAGTCTCCTGACTAATATCAGACGAACTTCCCTTGCTCTCGATAATGGCATTCAGATAGCCAACGGGATCAGTTTGCTTCAAGAGTGCTAAGTCTTCTTTCGACTTATGCTTTGTTGAGGTGGTAACCTTCGCAGCAGCATTGCCTTGGGGTTGAGGCTGTTGAGTAGCATTTGCCTCGACTTGACTTTCTTCGACTTGAAGATCAGCAGTACCAGCATCGGCATGACCTCCTTCGTCATGTTGTTCCTCCAACAGATCAACCACTTGAATCTCTTTTGGTTGTTGCTCTTCTGTTTGTGGATCTTCTGTTTGTTGTTCTTCTGTCTCAGCATTGGCTTCATCTGTTTCAGCATTGGCTTCATCGTTCGCCAAGTCTTTTTCTTGTGGCCTACTGAGTTCAGCAGAATCTAACGTTTCAGAAGTCTTTGGCGCTGAGCTTTCAGTGGTTTCCTGGAAAAAGCATAAGAAGAATCTTCTAAGTTAGGAAGGGACATAATCGAACGTGGGTATCGACACCTGAGTTAAAAAAGGGTCAAAGAAATTACCTGCAGAGGAACTTCAGCCCCAGGGCTGGAATTGTCGCTTTCGACAGGTTTATTGAGAAGAACATTTAGTTCCTCCTCCGTTGGCTCTTCAATAATTACTGGAGGTGGCCTGGGTTTTCTCCCAGCAACCTTTATTTTGATTGTTCGAGTCTCAGGAGAGGGAACATCCTTCTTCAGTTTTCTCCTTTTTAGAGGGGCGGGGGGAGAGTCATCTTCTTCGTCACTCCCAGATTCGACCGTCAGAGCAGGTCGTTTCTTAGGTGAAGGTGCCTAAAAACCAATTGGAGTTCGATTTAGAAGCTACATCGAAAGTCAGAATGTTAAAGCCAGAAGAAAATAATAAAAGTCTGGTTACCGGTGCAGAAGGCTTTTTCGAAGGACCTTCCCCCTGATGGCTTATTGTAGTCTTCGCCAGTGCTATAGTCTTCGCCGGTGGTGGAGGTTTTGTCAAGGGACCTCCTCCCTGATGGCCTTCTGCAGCTTTCTTGGCTGCAGGCTTTCAAACAACTGAAAGAAGACAAAATAATTAACAGGCTTCCAGTCGAAAGGGAAAGACAAAATAATTTGGAAGAATGAACTTACATTTCTTTATTTTGTCCAAGACAAGAACAAAAGACTTCTGAAGTTCGTCCACGAAGTCCTTCTCGTCGAAGAACTCTTCAGCGTAGTAACTTTTCCACCACTCTTCGAAGGATGGTGAACAGAGAAAGTTAAGCTAATAGTCGAACAACGAAAGAACTGTTCGACCAGCATACCTGCCGATATGCTTAGTGGCAACGTCTTCAGTGTAGTCGTTGCAAAAGTATAACATAGACTTCTCCTTGGGAAAAATAGGAGAAGGAAGTGTTTGAATGATACCAAACTGGCGGGAGACCAATTTTGGTTGATACGCGATCAGGCTCAAGTGAGTCTTGGAGCTCTTGAATCGCAGGGGCATTATTCTTGGTGTGAGAAATGCTTCCCACACTGTTGTATGTTCTTCGAACTGAGGGCCACTTGACGACTTAGGATGGGGCCTCGTGAACCACTCTGGACCAACCTTTCGTCGAGCAAAGGGAGCCATGGTCGAAACAAATTCTTTCCTTCTTGCAAACATCAAGACAAAGTTTGCAAAAGTTTGTTGAAGCTCCAGCCCATCTTCAGTTGGGGTCAGTAGAGCCAATCTGGTGCCTTCGATGCACCTATTTGCTATCTCCGGAGCTTGCTCATTTATTTGAGTCTTCTGAGGTAAGAAAGACTCGAAGGTGGCATTGAGCCACAACTGAAGTAGCCAAAAAGGTCCTGCAAGCAGCAGACTGGCTCTGTTCTCGATGATCTTCAAAAGAGTCGCTCCGCTGCTAATCGACTCGTACAGATTCGCCAAGATCAATTCTGCCAAACAAATATTTTGGCCATGGTGGAGTTGGGTGGCGAGGGTGACCATCTTCTTTGTCACCTGTAAAGACTTTGTGCAAAACACAAAGCGTGACAGCCATAAGGCTAGAAACGTGATATGCTCTACATCCGACACAGTGGCCGTCGACTTATCGTGGTAATGGTTGATATAGGTGGTGTATGTTGGTTTTGTGGCCGAGAATCCAATCTGATCCTCCGACATTTCTTCTGGGTCGAAATAATCCCCAGTGGGTCGAAGGCCAGTGATGGCAGCCACGTCGAACAGCGTGGGCGTCAGCATTCCACAGGGAAGGTGGAAGGTGAAATGAGTGTAATCCCAGAAGAGTAAGGAAGCTATCAACATTTCTGGGGAGTAGTTGAGACCCGTCTTCGACAACATAACTAGGTCGAATATCCCCAGGTCTTTCCAGATCAAAGCCTGGCTTTTCTCCATTTTTTCCAGCCAAGCACTGTAGTCAGGAGTGAGGCTAGGGCTAGACCTGAAAGCCCTAACACCCCTATTGAAGAAGCGAAGATCAATTTTCTCCTTAGCGGGATCTTCGTTATCCTCTGCATCTTTCTTAGAGCATCCAACAGGTTTGAGCTTTTCAAGCACTGGAAAGAAGCTTTTGATCTTCATGGCTTCAGCGATGCTTGGGTTTAGCGGGCCAGACATAGCGAAGATTTGGTTGGAGTATCCAACCTGAATCATGAGTTGGCGTGAATAAGCTTCACGTTCAGCAATGTCTAGGGGTTCAGGAACCCTTCGTTAGCCTGTAGGAGTAACTACGGGGGCAGTGGAGAAAATCTTGGGTTTAGCATTTCTGGAGGGGATGTTAGAACTAGGAGCGGTAGAAGAACCGGACGCCATTGTTGATGTTAAGGTTGAAGATGAAGTGAAGAACAAGTTATTTGCAAAGTTTGCAGAGAGTTTGTATTCAACAAGGAAGTCTGAAGGCAAGATAGCGTGAAAAATTCCCGCAATGGGTACTTGGCGCTATTTATAGTAGTTGGGAAATCCCCAAATTCGAGGCCATTTAATGCCATTTAATGTTGCAGAAGGTAGTGGGACACGTGGCGTCCCCCTGTTGACATAGCCGTTCTGCAGAAATGAAAGGGTGCAGCGTGCGCCCTCGTTTTTGGGAATTGTCATGATGATAATTTGTGAAAAGACATTTGGCACGCTGCACGCCGTACTGAGGTGACGTCTTAGGTACGGATGAAATGATGGCTTTTTCTTGGAATTGTCAGTGGTTGGTAGAAGACAAAAAAGTGCACAATTTAATTTGTGACTAAGAATGAAAAGACAGGTGTCGAATGGAGTTTCAAAGAATGCCTTTTTCTTTTCAGAGTCGAAATAAGGCATTCTTGGGGGGCAATTTGTTGGCTCCTAAATTTGACACCCTTGTTTTTATTAATATCAGCCATTAAAGCTGAAGGATGTTTTCGACCAGCTGGGTCTGTCGAAATGCCCATCAGAAGATGGCAATGTACTTAGAGAATTTCTTCCAATGGAGAATTTGGTTGCCTTCGACGTCGAAGGTGTGGCTCGTCGAAGATGCCTCTCGACGAAGGTGTTCGATTGCTCAGAGTGGGACGGTTTGAAATTCAAACGTTTGGAGGGAAAACGGTTCCCAGCGGTTACCAAGTGCAACGTGCAAAGATCTGGAGCGTCGAACGCTGAGAACGTGCCAAGTGGAGTCATCTCGAAGCAGTGTAACTTCCCGACGGTTACTTGGGATGTTTAGTATAAATATTAGTAGTTCACGCAGTTTTTCGCGTGTGTTCACAATTATATACAAGTCACTCATATAGATTCGAGTACCCAGCGTGTGAGAAATAATTGTTGAGAATGTATGTGTGAAACACCACTTTATTGATCAAAGTCATTTATTTTCCAGAAACTTTACTTGCTTTCTCCTTTACTTTTCCAGTCGAAAGCCTTTATTTCAAGCCTTCCTTTATTTTATCAAGTTCTCTTCTTCATGCAATTTACATAAAGCTTCTTTATTTTCTTGTCATTTAACCATTGTCAAACTTAGTCAAAACCCCAAAATCAACCATGTCTTAGGATCAATCTGATCGATCCTGCGAGTCACCAAATAAGTAACCATTTGAAAGATCAGCGGTTGTTTACCAATTCCCACGGTAAACAAGATTCGAGTGCACTCTGTATATTTTTTAGAACTAATCAATTAGTGAATGATCAAGTCATCATCATTCCAAGCTCTCAGGCGCTCCAACATGCCTTGAATAAAGAAAATCGAGCGTTTCAGTTAATTTGATGCAGTTTCGACTGAAAATCACCATTTTCGCAGTTCATGTTCAAAAATTCATAACTTTCGTCCAGAAAATTATTTTTTAGTGGGTCTTTAGGCGTTGGATTCACCTTGATGTCCTCTCCATTTTATATGCTTTGGTCGAAAGACAATTCCGTGAAGAAGATCTCTGAAATTGCTAAATACATTGAAAATCGCATGCTGAAGTGGATTTCCGATCAAATGTTGCACAACATTGCAAAAGTCATAACTCTCTCAGTTTTTATCGTATCAAGATGATTCTTTCAGAACGACTTCAAGAATTTCGTCATCAAAATTTTTTCTTCAAAACTCGGGTTCGAATTATGCTCTGAAAGTTATGGTTTGTGGCTCGCATCTCAAAGTGCGCATGTAATTATGATAAAAAATCTACACAACCTGGAAAAAAGGGAATTTGACTCCAAAATTGATTTTTCCAAACAAGGCCTTAAGGATTTTGTATATATTGATTCTCATTCAAGTTGGAAATGAATTTTTCTCATTTTACACAAAATCAACTCAAGAGAAAAGAATTTTGTCAAGTCAAGTCTCTTTGTCGGCTTCTCTCTCCCTCTCTCTCTCTCTCTCTCTCTCTCTCTCTCTCTCTCTCTCTCTCTCTCTCTCTCTCTCTCTCTCTCTCTCTCTCTCTCTCTCTCTCTCTCTCTCTCTCTCTCTATCTATCTATCTATCTATCTATCTATCTATCTATCTATCTATATATCTATCTATCTATCTCTCTCCTAAATCGACTGGTCATCACCTTTGGCAAGCCTACCTTGCTCTCCCACCTTTCCCTTCTGGGGATGAAGCCTCGGTTGTGCAACCGAGGGTATGCTCGGATTTCTCTTTGATCCTCCCTTCCTCACACGCGTTCGACTGGTTCCTCTGGATCCAAGCTCGTTTTTGGTGATCTATTTGATCATCTCCTCCATTTGACTTATGTGATCTCCTCTTCGCATCGATTTTGGTAATTTCTCGAGTTTGCATGATTTAAGTGTTCTTGATTTAATTGATTTTGAATAAGTTCTTATGTGTGAATCTTGCATGAGTTGATTAATTTTTTATTTGTTTGGAATTAATTGATTCTTGAATTTTGATTATGGATTATTATGGAATTGAATGAGCATTTGTTCAGTTGTTTGAACCTTATGAATGTTGAAGCGTTAATTGTTTTTTATTGTTGATTTTACGTGTCAAAGCTTGATTCTGATTCGATAATTGTTGATAATTGTGGAATTTCATGAGTTGATGATTATTTTCGAGTTGATTAATTGATATTGATACGTAAATAATTTTTGTTTCGATGTTCGGAAACCGTATACCGGTATTGATTTAATATTTTCAATTTAATTGTTTCGATGTTCAATGATTTTGCATGTTAAATGTCATTTTCTAATCGATTTTTGGTGGACATCGATACATGTAACAATGCTTCCCGGAATTAACAAATTGTTGTAAATTGTGTTTTAATTTTTGGTTCATGCATGTTTAACTTCCATTTGATGATTGTTGGCTATTGTTGTTGAGTTTTGTTGATTTTAATTCGACATTTCGGGTGTTTCATGAATGAATGAATGAATGAATGCTTGACAATTGTGTCGATTTTAGTTGATTTTAATTCGACTTTTTGGGCGTTTCATGAGATAAAAGTTGTTGCCCGGAAATTTGTTTTATGGTTCCGATACTTGTTTGAAAGTTGTTTTTTCATGAATTAATATCAATTTGAGTTGTGATGTGAATGCTTAATTTTAGTTATCTTTTCTTGTTATTACTAACTCATCTTGTGAATTTGTGCAAACTTCCGAAAGTGCCTCAGCACATGATACTTGTGATATACTTTTGTTTCGTCGATACTTGTATCTTATGCAGAATTATTTGTTCGATATTCAGATGTCGATTGTGATTTATTTTCACATCAATGATGCTTTGACATTTATTCAAAGAATTCGATTTCTGACTTCTTTTCTTTGATTGGTGAAGCTTCGCGAAGATCTTCGGGTTTCTTTTGCTTTGATACGCTTTGCTACGGACTTTTTGTTTGTTTGGTTTTTTTTTCTATTATGTTTATATTCCGCATTTTCTTTTAAATTCCTTTCCATGAGAAGTAGGAATAGAGATGCATGTGCTGAAGACCTACCCCCGTAGGCATCGCGAGATTGTTTAATTTCTTGTTTGAAAAAATACCTCAAAAAGGGGAAAGTTATTGTTTGTGCAAAAGACATAAAAAGGGGAAATTATGTGTGTTTGTTTAAAGTCCTCAAAGAAGGAATTTGTGTGAAGTCCTCAAAGAAGGCAATTCCTGTTGTACCCCAATTTTTGTCCCTAAGATCCCCTCATCATACCATGTTGAGTCCATCACAACAAGATCACATTAGGATTCTTGGTTCCCCTCCCTATATTTAGCTTTGCTCTTTGAGGAATCACCAAGAACATTGGCTTGTGTTCTTTTGTGATCATGAATATTTTTGTCTTGATTTCTTATTTTAATTAATAAAATGCAATGTTGGTTTGTCTTGCTTGTTACTTATGTAGGTAAAGGCAATGAGATTTAGCAAGTTACTCCATGGATTCATGAGTTTATTTCCATGCCCTAGTCAATAAAGCTTGAGAAGTTGAAACCTCACTGTTGTACCCCAAAATTTTCCCTCTCATTCATCAAGAATTTTCTCACAAGATCTCATTGGATTCAAGACTGCACCAGGGCCTGATCAGCTCAAGACACCTCATTAGGCACTGATGACCAAAATTAGGGTTTTAGTTTGCACAAGTATTTTTGGACTATCAATTCTTCATATGACTTTCAAGGATCATTATGGACCCCCAAGATTACTCATGTCAAGTTTCAAGCCTTGGATCACACTTTTGATCAGTCAATTGAACAGTTAACCTAAAAATCAGCTATATTGGGGGAAAAGTCAACCATAGCCAATTTAAAGTCAAACTTCATAATTTTTTATCCACACCAACATTTTATACCCATATGTATCATTTGATCAAGTTTGGACCATAAATCCTCAAGAAATTTGATCAAATCTCCAAAAGGGCAAAATAGTCAAAATTAGGGTTTTGATTGGGAAAGGGCAATTTCTGATTTTTGACCTAGAAAATGATCAATTGGCTTAAAGCATGATCTCAAGAGTCCAATTTCATCATTTTGACCTAATGACATAATTCAAAACATTGCAAGTCCATTGGATTGACAGATGAATTTTGTAGTCAACTGATCAAAAGTCAACTGTATACTGAAAAGTCAAACTTTGACTTTTTGGTCAAATTCAAGTGCCAAGGATCATAATCCATCAACACATGTCAAAATGTGAAACTTATTCATCAAGAAATCAAAAAGTCAAGATTTCATTTTGAAAAGTCAAAATTTCTAAACTTAGAAATTTTTCTAAGTGTTAGAAATTTCATGTTTTTTCATAACTTGGATCCAAATTTTCACCATGATGCAAGATGATTCAAGATAAACTCCCAAAATGAAATTTGTGATCTCCATGAAATCTACAACTTTTCTTCACACAACTTTTCCTAAAAATGCTTGGATCTCAAGTTATAATTTTGTGAATACATGCTCATGAACTAAAAAAGACTTAGTGAAATTTTGCCCTAGTTAGGCAGATTTTTGACCTAACTTCATGACACTTTTCACATAGTTCCAAAGGGAATCTTCAAAATCAATTCAAATATGAGTTATATAGCACATTGTAAGCTTTCCAAAATGTCCAAGAACTCTTTGAGATCATTCTTGAGTAGGGAGAATCGAAGAGATGAAGTTGGTGTTTTGTCACTTGGATTACAAGCCATTTTGTGAAGAACACTTGGTCCAATCTTCAAGCATGATGTACAAATCTCACTTTGCAGGCTTCTAACTTAAATTTCACTCCATAATTAAATGTTTTCACAGTTGTTGGAAGCTGTAATCCAAGTATTCAATGCATTGTACAAAGATAATTCCATTTTGGGAAGAAAGACAACATTGCCATTTTAGAAAAGTAAGCTTTATGCAAAGTCAGCTTGCATTGAGCCTTGCATTTGTTCTTTCTGCACAAACACACTCTACACAATCAGAACAAGTGTGTTTAAAGGTTTTAGCCACCCTACAAGCCTTGTACTTCACATTGAAACCATGCTTGCTAGCTTTGCTTCAAAAACAAGTAACCAAGCAAAAACATGTGATTTAAAATTCTGAGTTATTAGAAGCCTCAAAATCTCTTGCTTATAAGTATACACACTATTTGCAAGTTGATACACGGATGCTATTGCCCTGAAACTACCTCAAACATTCAAAAACCAAAAACCTACTCAAGAACACCATTAACACACAGTTCTTAACCAAAACTCATGATCTTCATTTCCACTCGTGCGTTTTGAAAACTAATCACTCATACCAAAGAAATCCATACCCTTGTTTCCTCACTGCAACTCCTCCATCACTGTCCACCATTTTCAAATATCAAGCTTGCAGGTTGACTTGAGTAGAGATATTCAGGGACTTTCAAGGCAAAGTAAGAGTTGGAATATACTCAAGGAGGTCCAGGCAAGCTAAACAGATCCTCAGGCCATCTCAAAAGTTGCTCAAACTCCATTCACGACTCCAGCTGTAAGAGGTAAAAACTCAAACTTCTATCTCTTCATATAAGCATCATTTGATCCTGATTTATGAAAACAAAATGTAGATATCCTTTCTTTAAAGCTAACCATGTTCATAGTTTCCATTTATATTGACTGTATATAGAGAATTTTGGATTTGAAATTTTTGAGAAAATTAGGTTTCAATTTAGGGCCAGTAAAATTAGATTTTATATTTGACATTTAGCTTGCATAAGTTATATGGTTGAATTCGTGGGAAGAAACACCACAACTTTCATGTTTGGACTTTCCATTTTTGTGGAGAAATGAGGAAGATACAGGTGGTCCGGCTAGGCTCAAGGTTGAAGACGAAGTTGCCTTCAAAAAGCAGTTTCTAATATATATTTATGCTTTGATTATATGATCGTATGAAACAGCCACCCCAGCGGCAAGCGCGCGTGTACTAAGGCATATGTTACCTAAAGGGCGAAGGTTCGAACCAATGTGAACCCCCCTTTTGCATTTTTCCATTTTTCTGATTTTTTTTCTAACATCTTTTTTGCAGGCGCTGGGCCCTTTAGGCCTGGCATTTTTTTTGTTTTTGCTAGCATACTTCCCTGTTTACTTGTGACACCCCTTGGCCCATTTTATTTTTATTTTATTTTTATTTTTTTTCTTTTAAATATATTTTCTAAAATACCAAAAGAATCATAAAAAGTATAAAAAATAATAGATTTATGTTTTGACATAATTTGAATATTATTCCACATAAAAAAAAATTTATTCATTATACTTTATTTACTTTTATTAATTTCCTTATAAATTAAATTAAAACTAGATTATTATTTATCTAAATATATTTATTTAAATATAAAAAGACCAAAAATACTTCATAATGCCACATATTATTTTCAAGACAAAAATATAAAAATCTTTTTTTTCTTTAAACTAATTTTCCTTTAATCAACTTAAATAGATTTAGGGTTTTATTAAAATATTTTCTTAATTAATTTCTTTTCTTAATTAACTTAAGTTAATTTGATTTAATCACTTTTTTTTCTAATTAGGTTTAGGTCAAAACCTCCTTCATACAAAAATCCAAACACAAAAATCTTTTCTTTCAATTTGCATTTGTACTTTATGTATTTCTTCATTTATTTGTACAATATTCAATTTGGTTGTAATAGATTAATTAGGTTTATATTATTGCAATCCTCATTCATAAATTGTATACCCCTCTCCCACAAGTGTTGTAATAGCATAATAACTTTAAATTTCGCAACTTATCGCTTTTACATAGTATGCTAGTAATTAGGGTTTGTATGAAAAGAATAAAATCAATCAAGTAGAAAACCCTAATTCAAGACAAAATCAAGTATGAAAATAAGACACTTACACACAAACACCCCCTAGGGTTACTCCACTTGGTTGCCTTATACAAAAATGGTCATATTAAGCATGTAAGGTATCTTAGCAAAAACAAACAAATATAAGATCATAGTCCCTCGATGACGCCATTCAAAGTTGCCTTACAAAATGATCTTAGTCCCTAAAAAAATGCTAAGATACCTTGCAACATTGCTAATCATGGCTATACGATGACCCACGCCCGTCCCGTTTACATCCGAAGATAGGGTTACTTACCAAATCAATGGTAAGACGACAATGTCAAAGGAAGAGAAAATGAACAAGAAATACATTTGAGTAGGTAGATTGATCCTAATTACTTGCTCCATTTCAAACACAAACATCCTTGCTATTTTCAAAATAATCACATACATTTTCAAACATCTTACAAACATTGAAAACATTTTCAAAAAGATCAAGATCTTTGTATACATTCTTACGAACGAGAATCATTACAAAGATTGCCTAAACAATGGCCTCTTTACAAAATAGTTTCAAAAACCACACAAAGCATAATTTCAAACAAAAGCAAGTGATCTAGCAAGTAACTAAGAGTCCATGGAAAACCATGGATAAAAAGGGTGCTAATACCTTCCCTTTTTATAATCTACCTCCTGAACCCAAGAAACAATCTCAAAGGTCTTTCCTGTGCTTTTTCACCTTTCCTTTTGGATAAAAGAAAAGTCGGTGGCGACTCTTGCTAACCGCAACATTTGCGATAAAATGCAAAACCTTCAAGTCAGTTCTCCCACTGTATCATAGAACTGGCGACTCTGTTGGGGATATTCTAAAAGTGGGGTTACCTTAGGGATAAATCACATTTACTTGCTTACATTGTTCGACTTGTTTGCTTTACATTATGGTTCTTTGTTTGGGTTTGAATCCTCTACCCAGATTTAGGATACATTATAGGTAAGTAGCAATACATTGTGGAAACTGTGCGGGATATACCGGCATGGTCTAAGCAATAGTTACGTTTGTGCAACATATTTGTGGGTACCGGTAGCCTTTGAGTTAATCAAAGAGAATACGAGGCCGCTGAGTAATGTCATGAACCACTAATGAACTTTTAGAACCTTTACTTGACCAACTTGGCCTTTAGGATATAGTGAAATGAACGGCTTTGGTGCAGTCCAAAGTTGGTAGATACTCGATAGTATAATCATTGAGGTTTGGTTTCTTGGGATATTTCGGTCGCTATTAAAGAGGCTCGAGCTGAAACAATGACCAAGGAAACAATCCAGTGATATTGAGCTCCTTAGAACCCGATTACTATTACTAGGACAGGTTTAAGCCAACTAAACTTCAAGAGGGTACTTACCTATAAAACTCCATGCAAGCCTAAACCTAAGGATTTGTTTGTTTTGTTTGTATATGCATACTTATACATAACATCATGAACATCATGAACATCATATACATCCACTAACCATTTCAAGGATTTTGGGATTCATCTTTGTTCTTGTTTTGTAGGATATGGATTCACTTTGCAGGAAAACTATTCAAGTCAACCTTGTGAGAGTCCCTCCACAACTTAAGGAGCTAGCTTCAAGGATTCCTGAAGACTCTCCATTCACCACGAGACGTGGTCGTCTACTCAACTTGGTCACCTCCAACACAAATGAGGACATGATGAAGGTGCTCTTTCAGTTCTTTGATCCTTTACACCATTGCTTCACATTTCCCGACTATCAACTTGTGCCTACTTTAGAAGAATTCTCCAAACTCTTTAGGATTCCCATTCTCAATCAACTACCTTTCAACGATACAGAAAGATACCCAAAGCCAAAAGAGATTTCTCAAGTTCTACACTTGCACTCATCTGATATCACAACTCATTGGGAAACAAGGAGTGGTGTCAAAGGTTTCCTAGAAAAGTTCCTATTTGAGAAGGCCCAAAGTTGTTGGAATTCTTTAAACTTACAGGCCTTTGAGGAAATTGTGGCTCTCCTCATCTATGGGATGGTTTTGTTTCCAAATCCTAACCAGCTCATAGATGTGAACATCGTCAAAATCTTCATATCATGCAACCCGGTGCCTATACTGCTAGGAGATATCCTACACTCTTTTCACACTCGCACAATGAGGAAAAGAGGTGTCCTTATGTGTTGCACTCCTCTCTTGGCAAGATGGTTTATTTCTCATCTTCCCCAATCTGTATTAAAGAATGAGCAAGGTTCAAGGTGGTCACAAAGGTTGATGACGCTCAAACATTCAGACATTCATTGGTGCTCTCGATCCAAAGAGAATGTTATCATTGTAAACCGTTATGGATAATTCCCTAATGTCACTTTACTTGGAATTAGGGGAGGTGTCACCTACAACCCTTGTTTGGCCTTAAGACGGTTTGGTTACGCCCGAAGGGATGGCCCGCATGAGATGTTGATTCAAGGTTTGGTATTTGACTATGACAACGACAATCAAGGTCTTCGCCGGAGATTCATCCGATCTTGGAGGATGTTAAACAAGGTTGATAGCAAGACTTTGGGGCACAATAATTCCATCCCTCTTGAGCCTTACCTCAAATGGGTACGAACTCATTCTCAGAGTCTTATGATGCCTTACCCCTCCATTCTCCCAGTAATCATTGAGCCTGTCATGAAGGGAGATGTTCCATACACTATCCTACATCCTGACATGCCCACATCTCTTGAAGACCTACAAAGGGATTGGATACAACTCAAGGGAGAGTGAGATACGTTCGAAGCTCAATTCTACGCAAGCGAGAAGAAGGTTTTGGAACTCACTAGGATACTTCATGAGGAGCAGTCTCTGAATGCCTACATTGCACCAAAGAGGATGCGTACTACCTTTTTATCTTAGAGTATTTGTATTATTTTTCCCAAGAGGCATTGATGTATTCAAGCTTTAATTTATTAATATAACGTGTGTTTCCTTTTTTTGTCTAAAACAAATTTGAATCTTTGAAATCCTTGAAATCATTACATATACATATATCATTCATCATAACATAAGCAGGTCTTTTGCAATAAGTCTCCTCATCTCTCTACTGTTTATTAGAGTAAGATGGATCTTGAGCAAACAGTGAAGGATCTCCAAGCTCAGAATACACAGTTTCTACAGTTGCTCTTGACCCTAGCCAAGGGACAAGAGGAGTTGAAGACTTTGCTGGCTGAAGAGAGGAAAAAGAAGACAAAGAAGGTAAACGGAGTCCTGAACATGGGAAGAAGATTTCATGAGCAAACAAGAAGGACCTTAAACTTTGAAACAACATCCGGAGTAAAGGACAATAAGGAGGGGAAAGGAAAGGAAACAGTTGTCCCATCAGAATCAGAAGAGGAAGAGGAAGAAGAGGACTACTCTGAAGAACAATACCCTCCAGTTGATTACAATTATAGACATCTCGAAGAGCGGTTGAGCGTGATGGAAATCCAAAAAGTGCCAGGCTTGGACTTTGAGGAATTGGGTTTAGTGTCGGGGATTGTGATTCCTACGAAATTCAAAGCACCTATATTTGCCAAATATGACGGAGTTTCATGCCCTAAAATGCATCTCCGGTCATATGTAAGGGAAATCCAACCACATACCGCTGATAAAGACTTATGGGTGCACTTCTTCCAAGACAGCCTGTCTGGAACTCAACTTGACTGGTTTTACCAACTAGAAAGAGCCAACATTCACAATTGGGAAGATCTTGCTACAACTTTCTACAAACAATACCAATACAATGCTGATTTGGCGCTTACCCGTACTCAACTCCAGAGTATGGCCATGATTTCCAACGAAGGTTTCAAGGACTATGCGCAAAAATGGAGAGACTTGGCTGGAAGAGTTCAACCCCCTCTATTTGAGAGAGAATTAGTGGACATGTTCTTGGGCACCTTGTCTGGTCCCTTCTTCAATTATTTAATTGGAAGTTCATCTACAAGCTTTACTGAACTAATATTGACCGGAGAGAGGGTAGAAGTCGGTATAAAGAGTGGAAAGATTCAGAAAGATTCATCTTCTTCTGCAGCTGTAAGGAAGCCTTTCATCAGAAAGAAAGAGGTGGATACTATATATTCGCAAAGAAACCAAGATAGGGCCGAACGCCGACCAATGGTGGGGGCCGTTATGATTCCTAAGCCTGCGTTTGATCAGCAAAGAAATAATCAACTAAGGATGGAAAGGCCATTCAGGCAGTTCACTAGAATCAACATGACCCCGTCTCAAGTATTACCGCATCTAATAAGATCTAACTTGGTGACCTTGAAAGAAGCTCCGAAAAACCCCAATACAACATCTCCTCATTATCATCCCAATGCCCGTTGCGCATATCAATCTGAAAGTCCTAGTCACGATACTAATAATTGTTGGGCCCTAAAGAACAAAATACAAGACCTCATTGGAGCAAAAGAAATTGAGTTCGATGCACCCGAAAAGCCAAATGTCATTTCCATCCATATGCCCAGAAATGGCCATAATACCAATGCCATTGAGGAAGGATTGTTTGTTACTTCAATTGATTAACTCATGACCCCACTTCTGACTATTAAAGTGAATTTGTTGAATGCCGGTGTGTTCCCGGGCTGTGATGAAGTTTTCCATTTCTGTTTGTCCTCACCAACCGGCTGTCCTTTGTTGAAAGTAGGCTTTCAGTGCTTAATAGATAACAAAGAAATTTTGTTTGAAAAGACTCGTGTTCCACCTATCCCTTTTGAAGATGTTTCTATCATTACCATTTCCGCCAATTCTTCCAGGGTCACCACCAAAATACCCGTTAGAATTACATCAGTTCTGAAAGCAACTACTTTAATAATCACAATGCCTGGACAAGCCCCATACTCGTCAGACAAAACCATACCATGGAATTATGGAGGGGAGGTCTACTATCATGGTATCAAGCAAGACTGGCCATCTGCCAAAGATTCAAGCTTCAAGAAAGACAACTCTGACATCAGTAATATTGCAGGGACTAGTAAGACTACCCGAAGAAGTAGGATCTTCTCTCCAGAAATTGCTCCCCCAAAGGCTGTTTCTGGACCAGTAATCATCCATGTGGCTTCTCCAAAGGTTACTCCCACACCCATAATCATCTCTACAAGTACTCCTATTGACAAAGCCATTACAACCCCTGTTATCATTCCTATTGACACTCATGCTACCAAGTTAACCAAGACTCGAGGAAAAAGTATTATGATTGAGCCTGTCTGGACGAAGGCTCGGTCATTGACTATCCCTGAGACCTCCAAGAAAGAAATGGAGGAAATCCTAAAAATTATAAAGAGAAGCGACTACGATGTAGTTGAACAATTGGGGCAAACTCCCTCTAAAATCTCCATGCTGGCATTACTACTATGTTTCGAGGCACATGCAAAAGCCTTGGTAAAGTTATTAAAAACCGCCCATGTACCCCAAGAGGCATCTGCCGATCAGTTTCAAGATTGCGTAGCCAGCCTAACTACGGACAAAGGTTTAGGTTTTTCATATGCTGATTTGATGCTGAGGGGAATGAAGCATAATAAGGCATTGCATGTCTCAGTGGAATATAGGGGCACAACTTTGGCTCATGTTTTGGTAGACATTGGCTCGTCTCTGAATGTATTACCTAAAAAATCTCTTGATAGACTTGACTGCGAGGGACTGACATTAAAGCCAAGCAACATAATAGTAAGGGCTTTTGACGGCTCGAAAAGAATGGTGCACGAGGAAGTAGATATCCCCATAAAGGTTGGAACCCAAACTTTCAATTCAACCTTTTATGTAATGGACATCCTCCCTTCATACTCCTGCTTGCTGGGCCGACCATGGATCCACAATGCTGATGTTGTTACTTCTACGTTGCACCAGATGTTGAAATATCCAGTTCAAGGGAAGATTATCACCGTTCATGGAGAGGAATAATACATGATCAGCCATCTCAATTCCTTCAGATATGTGGAATTAGACGGTGAATTCATTGAAACTCCATTTCAACACTTTGAAGAGGTCCCCCAAGATGTGGCAATGACCAAGGCTGTGTCTCAGGTTCCCAAGATTACAAGGCCTCCACTCCAGATGTTATCTCTGAAGGATGCCAAAGCAGTGGTAGAGGAAGGTGGATGCACTATTTGGGGACAGCTCCCATATATCCCAGATAAGTCTGACAAGTTTGGCTTATGTTTCACTTCAAGTGCTCAAAAGGTTGTACGTCATGCTCGTGCTGGAGGAACACCCTTGAAGATTAGCAACCGTGAAGTCAACGCGGTAGAAGATGGTGAAGATGGTTGTGTCATACCCCAATTTTTGACCTAAGATACCACCTCCCATCTACATTATCACATAGCGAACGTTCACAAGCGATTCGACCTATTTTTGCCATTTTCTCGGGTCAGATTTCAAAAATTCATAACTTCTTCAAATTTCAATATTTTTGAGCGGTTGTTTTTACACATGATTTTTCTTGACATCATCTACGATTTTTCTTTACAAGTCAAGGGAAAATTATGCATTGAAAAGCCACGAAAAATTGTTGACGATTAGAAGTCGTTTCACGAATTTGATTTTAATTTTGGACTATGTTTTTGTCCGATCATACATTTTACACTTTCTCTTCTCTTATTTTTATTTCCTGAAAAAATCCTTAAAATAAAATTATTTTTAGTTCATGCCATCTTCATTTTATTTCCATTGTTATTCAAAAAAATAGTCTCTTTAAATTTTATTTAGATTTTTTTCTTGTATCATTTAAGCCAAAATTATAATTTTTTAGTTTTAATTTAGTAAAAAAATCTATAAAAAAATATGTATTTTAGTTCATGTCATTTTTTTTTACAAACGCATTATGGGAAAAATCACAAAAATATTTATAAGTAGCATTATAGTATTTTAAATTCGCAATTCTTAATACAAAAAAATATAAAAATTAATATAGTTTTATTGGTTCCATTTAGATTCATGTTCTAGTATAAAATTTTAATCCAAAGAAAATCTCAAAAATGTAGTTAATATCTTTTTTCCTTTACTTTACATTTTTTGATTATTTTTTAGTCATTATAGTTTTAGTTTCTTTTAATCCAATATTGATTTTGATTTGATTCTAATTTTAATTCAATTTTAAAACTGAATTAATATTAAAATTAAAATTAAATTAATTTTATTTGTATCTTATTTTTATTATTATTATTATTATTATTATTATTATTATTATTATTATTATTATTATTATTATTATTATTATTATTATTCTATTTTTGTATTACTAACAAATTACCTTTTATCATTATTATTACTATTGCCTTTGTTTATTTATTTTTATGTCCAATAAAATTGTGGTCCCAAAACCATATTTTTGAACATGGAAAACCAGTCCTTATTGTTTGCTACACTCCAAAGCCTGCTGCCAAAAAAAAACAGTGTTGCTGCCCTGCAATGTATCAGTCCAGAAATTTCACTAAATTAGAAAAATAGAAAACTTGTAACAAAAAGTCACAAATCAGAGTATTAAATTTGTTCAAAGACTCGTCATTTTTTCCCTCTGATTCTATCATACCTTCAATATAAAAAACACAAACCTCTTGTCTAAAAAAAAAGGAGAAAAAAAAGGAAAAACGACTACTGCCATTACTTTCCTCCAAATTGCAACCTTCGCCAAATCTCATAACCTTTGAACCTTGTTAATCTTTACTGCATCTGGGTTTGCAACTCACAAATATTCAATACAAAACCTTCCTCTAACTTCCATTTTAGCACTAAACCCTTTATTCCAAGAGGGTCATTCAACCTACAATCAGCATCAAGAAGATCCAGCCTGCGTATTCAACAACAACAACAGTTCACGGCTTTCACAAAAAAAAAGGGAAAGAGATTCAAGTTCACCTGAGTGAAAACCTTTGTTGGAACTGTAAATCATCGAACTAGCTCCGACCATGTGAGTCTCCTTCTTTCCTTGCTAATTATTGTTGTATACACATTGATGTTGTTGTTATTGCTTTGTTACTATGATTCTGTGTCCCTTTTTTTTCTGTTTGTTATGTTTTAAAAGCATCATGACCACGAGAGAGTTTGAACGTCAATGCAGAATATAAGAATAGAGGTAGAAGTCAGTGTTGTTGTTAGTTTGAGCATAACCAAAAGAAAAAGAAGAAAACTAACCAATCTCTTCAGTCTCTCCCTTGAGCATTGTTGTCTGACTTGCAATGCCAAGTTTTATCAGGTCTTTGTCTGGATCAAAATCCTTAGGAACTGCAAATGTAAATTTCTGTACACAAAAATAAAATGGTCACGACTTATCATCACCTCAAAACCACAAAACTCACTATCTCTCTCCATTCATTATTCTGCATAAACTTATATTATACACCAACCTGCATACAACCTCCCTGCAATAACAAAACAAACAAACCCTTAACCCTTTGCAAAACCCAAATTCACTGTCACCTTCATCTACCTGTCTGAACTATTCCCCTCATGCTTCATTGTGTACCTGAAACAAAGAGACACACATAAAAAACACATAGGGTTAAAACCTTGTAAAAACAAAACATTAACTTTACTTCAATTTCAATCTGTAATTAACCTTCAGCAGCTTGTGGATCTGACCTAAACTATGAGCAACAAACTTTCCTTTCTTCCTCAACAAATCGTAACCTTAATGAGATCTCTCTGCCGTCATCTTCAGGCTTTAATTCGCCGTGACTGCTTCTTCAACGTCAACTTCAGATTGTCGTCTCTGCTTCCAAGATTCGTTTCCGCCCTTCGATTTTGATGCAGTTCCGTCCTTCAATCGCTACCTCGCGATTCTGTCTTCGATTCGTTTAAATCGTCGCTTCTAATTCGGCCTCCATTCGTGACTTCCACTGATCATGTTCAAATGTCGCTCCAGTCATCTTCGTAGCATTTTCATCTTTGATCCGGTTTCTTCGTCTTTGTTCTCTCTCTAAACAGCATGGCTCCATCTCACTACAGCGTCGTAACCTCTACATGCATCATAGGCACTCGACTGTTTCAGCTTTGGATTCATTATCTTCTTCGCAGATTTCGTCACCTCGACATCACCGTATCAGGTCCATTTCAACACTATCAACCTAAGCTTAATCCTAGTGAAGCTAATACTCAGACAACGATTTGGTCCAAGAACATGCAACAATATAACTAACACAGAGAGAAGGAGGAAATACAGAGGAAAGAGGTTTGTTTGGGTCTCGATGGTGTTTCGAGATGAAACAAAAGTGATTGGGGGTTGAGAGATGAGAATTTGAGAGGTTTTGTTATAGTTATGAGAAATCGTAAGAACAGAGGAAAATAAAATGAAGCGGTTAAGTGAGAAAGAGAGTGAGGCGAGCGGCCATCTTCAATGTTGCTAGGGTTTTGTTTTTTTTAATGTTACCATTTGGGCCTCAATCATCAACCTGAGCCCGATACACATAGATCCAGCAAAATCCACCTTTTTTTGTTTGTTTTAATTTCAACAAGAAAAACAATAGATTAGTTTAAGTCTTCAATCTAGGCCTGGTCCGCCCAGATCAGTATCCCATCAGGCCATCCACCATTTCTCAAATAACGCACCCCTATTCTTTTTATTTATTTATTTATTTTTGTTAGACAATAAAAAACAAGTATGGGCCTTAGGCCCAGCGAATTTTAATACCCACACCCTAATTTTATATTTCTCACCTTTTTTATAATTAATCTAGTTTAGATCTAATTCAATAACTTTAGAATGTTAATTTATTTTAGATTTAATTTATTAACTTTAGAATTTTAAGTTAGTAATTTTATAATTTTAATTTAGTTTTAGTTATTAACTATAAAAATCTTGTTTTGTTTAGTTAGAAACTTTAGAATTTAAGTTTAGTTTACTTAGTAACCTTAGAATTTCAAAATTAGTTTAGACAACCCTCTAATTACATTTTCCTTTTATTCATGATTCTTTTTTTGTACGTTTATTTATTTTCTTATAGTTTATCTTGTCACTATTCTCCTTGTTTGTTTCTTTGGGATTTTTAATTACTTATATATGATTCTTGCTCGATTACTAGACCTACTTGCTTGTGATCAACTCCAAGGGAAAGAATTAAATTTGTTGACTTCATGTCATCAAATATATCTTACACGATCGAGCGAATACCCCCATTCATTAAAAACATAGGATAATTTTCCCAAATATCCAATTTCTTCAAAAAAAACTCACACCTTTTAAGTCAAAACTTCGACATTAGGTCTTCGTATCTTCAAAAAAAAACTCGTCCATACCCATTTTTAGCCAAAACAATTTATTTTTAATCAAACAAACATTTTAACAAACAGATATTTCAAAAGGTTCCTATAGAATACTATAGATACATTGGGTGCTAATACCTTCCCATTGTATAACCAACCCCCGAACCATAGACCTCTTTTTCAAAACGCCTTGTATTTTCATTACTTTTAAAAGTATTATTTTACATTGCATACTTTAGGGTTTTATTTCGCTCTTTTCCCTTTTCCCTTGGAAATAATAAAGCGCGATGGCGACTCTTGCTTTTTGTGAGACGAATTAATTAATAATCCGATCTCCGATTTACCCCGCTACATTTTTTATCGCTACAGAAATGGCGACTCTGCTGGGGAGAGATTGACCTCTTGCTGGTCCATGTTAGAACAATGTTTGAATCTAGTACCCTATATTTAAGTTTTGATGATAACAAAGTGAAAAGATATCCTCTGATTCTGATAACCCTCCTCCAAAACAAACAGCCCCTCAGCAAACATCTGAAAACCTCAGCAGAACTTTCATTGACTTAACAAGTCTTGAACGTCTTGCTGATCTAAGACACAAAATTGCCATACCCAAACCAAAGCAACCAGATGTTGGCTCTGGTATTTTGAATTTTGAAATAGGTATGCTGCAATGGATTGCTTCGTTGAAGCAAGTCTGTCCGGGGATGATCGACCCAGCTGCTTCTGATCAGCTCTGGTCACAGTTTAGAGTATGGGTTCGTGCTGAAGCCCTCAAGCTGCAGGACGTCAACTATGAGCAGGCTCAACAGAACTTTAGCAAGCTGCTGAAGGAAGTTGAGAGTCAGTTGCCTCAAGAAGTTGTACTCCCTCTGGACAGTGAATCTTGGTCTGAGAAAGAGCAAGTTGCACAGGTGCAACCATCAGAAGAAGACAAGACCCTTCAGGAAGAAAATCCAGCAGAAGATGTAGCTGAAAGTTCTGAGAAGCTTCCTCCGTCTGAAAGTTCTCAAGCTGCCTTGGACAGGCAGGCTCTGGAAGAACTAAGGCTGAATGACTTGCGTCTCCAGCAGCGGATGGAAGAGAATGATCAGAAGATGGAAGCGAGAATGAATGTACAGGACAGCAAGATTGACACTGTTGTCACCATGGTTCAGAAGCAGAATGAAACTTCTGAAAAGATTCAAGCAATGCTGGAAAGCCTGTTCTCACGCATGCCCCCACAACCTTAAAATTTTTTTTATGCATGACATTCTCTATGTTTTCTTCATTTTCTGATGTATTGTTTTGACTATGTTTTGTAATGCTATTTTTCTCTGATTATGATCTACTTTAATATAATTTGTTTTTCTGATCTAAATGGTTTTAGCACATCACCAACACTTTTTGATTGCTGACAAAAAGGGGGAGAACAAGAATGATATTTAAAATCAATAACGGCTAACTAGACAGAAACTCTCAAACATTCTAACTCTATTACTTGAAATGTTTTTCTGTTTTGTTTTTAAGTCTACAGGCACAAGGAAGCTCCTGAACACTATGAAGACTAGAAGCTATAAGCTCTGATCAAAATGTAGAAGCTCATGTTGCTCTGATCAAATATGAAGTTCTGATCGACCTAACACTCTGATCCGAAGCAAAGCTCTGACAGGAAAAGCTCTGAAGCTCTGCTCTCTGATAAGTCAAAGACTCTTCATCTGATGTTCAAAGATAGAAAAAGATCTGATCCTGAAGAACACGCATATCAAAGGGAAGTAACAAACTCAGGGGGAGTATCTCTTAACTCTGATTTCTCTTTACTTCTTAACTCTGAAACATTTCCTAGATACCTTTTCACGTTATTTTTCATTTAAAATATCTAGTTTTTGTCATCATCAAAAAGGGGGAGATTGTTAGAACAATGTTTGAATCTAGTACCCTATATTTAAGTTTTGATGATAACAAAGTGAAAAGATATAGTGTTTATATGTTTCATGTTTGAACTATATGCTGCCTAAAATTACTATGCTCTGACTTGCAGATACGCTGATTGAAATAAGCAAGATCACTTCTTCAGCATCAGAATTTGATTTGATACACCAGCATCAGAAGTTGCTGAATCAGAACGTCAAGATCAGATGATCAACTCACGTACATGCTGAAGCTTGATGAACAGAACTGCGCGTAAAACACTCTGATACAGAAACACAATAGTTCATCAGCAGCGAAGCAGAATCAGAATGAGCCAAGCCAGAACGTGCATTGAAGAAGCAACGGTACTGTGCATTGAACGCTAATTAATTCCAACGGCATCATTCTAGACAAGATCTGCTCAAAAAGGAAAGCTTGTTATTAGCATTGAATCAAGAATATTTGCATTCAACGTTCATCTTCTCAAGTGCTATATAAACAAAGCTTCGAAGATTATCATGGCTAATGCTCTCCAATTCTCTACACGCACAAAGCTGAACAATAATCTTCATCTACCAGTTTTGCTAAACCAACAAACTCTGATACTCCATTAGTGTTTAGCATTCTAAGTTTTTAAGCTTAATTTGTGTATACATCACAGTTGTGATAAAGTTTTGTAGAAAACATTCACACACATTTGTTTTATACCTTTGTAAGAAAGTGTTGCCTTGACAAACCGGATTGTGGTTTGAATCAAGAAGGCTTTAGCAGTTGTTAAAGCAGATTTGTATTCAGTTGAATATAGTGAATTAAGACCTCGTTGGAGAGAGGCGAAATCACCTTGACGGGTGGACTGGAGTAGTTTGAGATCAAACGAACCAGGATAAAAATATCTTGTCAATTGCTTTAAGATTCCAGTTTTACAATTCAACCCCCCCCTTCTTGTGTTTTTCACCCCTTCAATTGGCATCAGAGCGCCTGGTTCTGAGCTAAAACACTTAACCGTGTCAGTACAAGATCCAGCGTCAGAAAAACACAATGGCAGGAAACAACTCTCATTTCAGCAATGACAACAATGAGGACAGAGACAGATTCAGCGGCAAACCTCCAGTTTTTGATGGAGAAAACTTTGATTACTGGAAAGACAGAATTGAAAGCTTCTTTCTAGCACATGATGCTGATCTGTGGGATATGGTGACAGATGGATACACGCACCCTGTGAATGCAACTGGTCAGAAGATTGATAGAAAATCAATGACTGATCAACAAAAGCGTGATTTCAAGAATCACCATAAGGCCAGAACCATCCTCCTCAGTGCCATCTCCTATACTGAGTATGAGAAGATCTCCAACAGAGACACAGCTAAGAACATCTTTGATTCTCTCAGAATGACGCATGAGGGAAACGTTCAAGTCAAAGAAACAAAAGCTCTGGCGCTCATTCAGAAGTATGAGGCGTTCAAAATGGAAGAATCTGAATCCATTGAAACTATGTTCTCTAGATTCCAGATTCTGGTAGCTGGTCTCAAAGTTCTGGACAAAGGATACTCTACTGCTGACCATGTCAAGAAGATAATCAGAAGTTTACCAAAGCAGTGGAGGCCTATGGTTACTGCTCTGAAGCTGGCAAAAGATCTCAACAAAATCACTCTGGAGGAACTTATAAGCTCCCTCAGAAGTCATGAGATAGAGCTAGAAGCTGATGAGCCTCAGAAGCAAGGTAAGCCTTTAGCTTTAAAATCTAACAGAAAATCTGAATCTAAAGTTTTGCAGGCAGTTGAAGAAACATCTGATGGATCCTCATCAGAAGAAGACGAACTTTCCCTTCTCTCCAGAAGAGTAAATCAACTGTGGAAGCAAAGACAAAGGAAGTTCAGGAATCCCAGAAGATCTGATCAGAACGAGTCTTCTTCCAGATACAGAAGGACAGATTCTTCCTCTGGATACAGAAGATCTGAAGGCTCCTCCGGTAGCAAGAAGCCAAATACAAAAGACATCATCTGCTACGAGTGCAATGAGCAAGGACACTACAAGAGTGACTGCCCAAAGCTTCAGAGGGAAAAGCCCAAAAAGAAGTTTGGAAGAGAGAAGAAGAAAAGTCTCATGGCCACATGGGATGACTCTGACTCGTCTGAAGCTGACTCAGAATCAGATGATGAAAGGGCAAACATAGCGCTCATGGCTAACATTCCAGATGACAGTGAAGCTTCTGAATCAGACTCAGAATCAGACACAGAAGAGGTATTCCCTAACTTCGCTGTTAATTTTACAAAGGCTGAACTTGCTGAAAGCCTCAATGAAATTCTGGAACGTTATCAGCAGATTAGAGCTAAATTCAGAGACCTGAAAAGGACTCTTGAATCTGACTCTAATAAGTCTGAGAGTCTCAAATTGGAAAACTCTGAGCTGAGAGATAAAATTTCAAAATTAGAAAACTCTTTACAAAACTCTCAGAAGGAACCAATTTCTGAAACTCCCAGCAACGCTGATGAGATCATCAAGGAGTATGATCATAGTTTCCAGAAGTTCCTTGCTAAAAGCATAGATAGAAGCAGAATGGCTTCAATGATCTATGGAGTTAGCAGAAACGGCAGGAAAGGAATAGGATACCAAGGTAAGGTTCCTACACCTAAGAATGTCATGGATTTAATTATTAAACCCACTCCTCTAAATTCACACTTTGTGTATGGTCACACACACGACATCAAATACACTAGCAGTAAGCACTCTGTGAAACCAAAATTCAACCAGAGTTTTGGTAAAACTAACAAATCAGGACCCAAGAAGATCTGGGTACCTAAGGATAAAATAATACATGTTGCAGATATCTTTAGCAGCAAGTCAGAAACACCAGTCATGGTACCTGGACTCTGGCTGCTCACGACACATGACGGGAAGAAGGCATATGTTCCAAAGCCTGGAACTTAAGCCTGGAGGCCACGTTGGCTTTGGAGGCAATCAGAGGGGAAAGATTATTGGCTCTGGAACTGTAGGTAACGGAAATCTTCCCTCTATTAATAATGTTCTGCTAGTTGATGGATTGATGCATAATCTGTTATCCATAAGTCAATTAAGTGATAACGGTTATGATATAATCTTTAATCAAAAATCATGTAAAGCTGTTAGTCAGAAAGATGGGACTATCCTGTTTAATGGAAAGAGGAAAAACAACATTTACAAAATCAAACTTTCTGAACTAAAGAGTCAGAACGTAAAATGTCTTCTGTCTGTTAACAACGAGCAGTGGATCTGGCACAGAAGATTGGGGCATGTTAGTATGAGAAGAATATCTCAGATTAACAAACTCAATCTGGTCAGAGGACTTCCAAATTTGAAGTTCAATTCAGATGCTCTGTGTGAAGCATGTCAGAAAGGCAAATTTGCAAAACCTTCTTTTAAATCCAAAAATGTTGTTTCCACCTCTAAGCCATTAGAACTTCTGCACATTGACTTATTTGGACCAGTTAAAACTGCTTCAGTCAGTGGTAAGAAGTATGGGTTAGTAATCGTAGATGACTATAGCAGATGGACATGGGTAAAGTTCTTAAGACATAAGGACGAGTCACACTCTGTGTTTGTTACCTTCTGTAACCAAGTTCAGAATGAAAAAGATCTTAGAATCGTTAAAGTCAGAAGTGATCATGGTGGAGAATTTGAAAATAAAGATTTTGAGTCATTCTTTAATGACAAAGGCATTCTGCATGATTTCTCTTGTCCTAGAACTCCCCAACAAAATGGAGTTGTAGAACGAAAGAACAGAACATTGCAAGAAATGGCCAGAACCATGATCAATGAGACAAACGTTGCTAAGACTTTCTGGGCAGAGGCAATAAACACAGCGTGCTACATTCAGAATAGAATCTCAATAAGACCTATTCTGGAAAAGACTCCATATGAATTGTGGAAGAACAGAAAGCCCAACATTTCGTATTTTCATCCATTTGGATGTACTTGCTATATGTTAAATACAAAGAATTATTTGAACAAGTTTGATTCTAAGGCACAGAAGTGTATTATGTTAGGATACTCTGAACGCTCAAGAGGGTACAGAGTATACAATACAGAAACACAGATTGTGGAAGAATCAATCAGTGTTCGTTTTGATGACAAGCTTGACTCTGAAAAGTCAAAGCAGAATGAAAATCTTGCAGGTATAGAAATTGAATTTGCAGGTTCTGAAGACAAGTCATCAGAAGCTCTCAACACAGACATTCCTTCAACGTCTGAAAGAAGCAATGCTAGAAATCCTACAACTGCTGCTGATCAACCTCAGAAGAGATTACCCAGAAGCAGTTTGGATCACCCAGAAGAGACTATCCTAGGAAGAAAGGAAGATCCAATTAGAACAAGAGCAAGCTTCAGAAACTCTGAAGAAACTCTTATGGGACTTGTGTCTCTGATTGAACCTTCTTCTATTGATGAAGCACTTCTGGACAACGACTGGATTCTGGCAATGCAAGAAGAGCTGAATCAATTCACCAGAAACGACGTATGGGATCTCGTTCCCAGACCAAAAGGATTCAACGTCATTGGAACAAGATGGGTGTTCAGAAATAAGCTTAATGAACAAGGTGAAGTCGTCAGAAACAAGGCACGACTGGTTGCACAAGGTTATAGTCAGCAAGAGGGGATAGACTATACAGAAACCTTTGCCCCAGTCGCCAGGTTAGAATCTATCAGACTTTTAATTTCATTTGCTGTTAATAGAGGCATCACTCTGTATCAGATGGATGTCAAAAGTGCATTCTTAAATGGTTATATAGAAGAAGAAGTCTATGTTCACCAACCCCCAGGTTTTGAAAATACAAAACATCCAGAACATGTTTTCAAACTGAAAAAGTCACTGTATGGTCTGAAACAAGCTCCCAGAGCTTGGTATGAAAGGCTAAGTAACTTTCTGCTTGAAAATGAATTCACCAGAGGGAAAGTGGACACTACTCTATTCTGTAAAACAGTTAAGAGTGACATTTTAGTCTGTCAAATTTATGTTGATGATATTATTTTTGGTTCTACTAATCCTTCTCTTGGAAGAAAATTTGCTAAGTGTATGCAGGCAGAATTTGAGATGAGCCTCATGGGGGAACTGAAATTCTTTCTAGGAATTCAGATTAATCAAACTCCAGAAGGAACTTACATTCATCAGAGCAAATACATCAGAGATCTTCTGAAGAAATTTGACCTCTCAGAATGTAAGCCATCAAAGATTCCAATGCATCCCACGTGCATTCTGGAAAGAGAAGAGGTAAGCAAAAGTGTAGAACAGAAGGTCTACAGAGGTATGATTGGTTCTCTCCTTTATCTGACAGCTTTAAGACCTGATATCTTATTCAGCGTATGTATTTGTGCTAGATTCCAATCAGATCCTAGAGAATCTCACTTAACAGCTGTTAAGCGAATTTTCAAGTATCTGAAAGGTACTACTAATTTGGGTTTGTTTTATAGAAAATCTAGTGATTACAGCTTAGTAGGCTACTGTGATGCTGATTTTGCTGGAGACAGAGTGGAACGTAAAAGTACTTCTGGAAGCTGCCAGTTTCTGGGAGAAAATCTGATCTCGTGGTCCAGCAAAAGGCAATCAACAATTGCTCTGTCAACAGCAGAAGCTGAGTACATAGCAGCAGCAGGATGTAGCACACAAATGCTCTGGATGAAAAGTCAGCTTGAAGACTTCCAGATTTTTTAGAGTAACATTCCTATTCTTTGTGATAATACTTCTGCTATTTACTTAAGTAAGAATCCTATTTTACATTCTAGAGCTAAGCATATTGTTGTACCCCAAAATTTGCCCTCCCATTTCCTCAACATTTTCTCATCACAAGACCTTTGAAGATCAAGACACAGTTAGGGTTTCCTCTGCTCAAGACTTCTCCTTGCACTGTGGACTCAAATTAGGGTTTGTATTTACCCTAGGATGTTTTGACCTAAAATTCCTAAAATGACTTTCATGCTTCATGTTGGACTCCCAAGTTTACCCATGCCAAGTTTCAAGTCTTGATTCCAAGTTTTACCCAGTTAATTGGACAGTTGACCTAGAAATCAGCTGTATTGGGGAAGAAGTCAACTGTGGCCAATTGACAGTCAAACCTCATGAAATTTGATCCACATCAACATTATGAACTCACATGGACCATGTGATCAAGTTTGGATCACAATTCTCCAAGAAATTTGATCAGATCATCAAAAGGGCAAAATGGTCATTTTTAGGGTTTTAACTGCACAAAGGCAATTTTTGACTGTTTGACTTAGCCAATGACAAACCAAGCTCACATATGGACTCAAGGACCCCATGGAATTATCTTGACATATTCATCAAGCTCAAAAGATCCCAAGTACACAAGGTTGACAGTTGAATTTCCCAGTCAATTGATCAATTTTGACTATATACTGAAAAGTCAAACTTTGACTTTTTTGGTCAAAATCAAGAGTCAAGATTCATTTTTCATCAAAACATTCCAAATCATGAAACTTGTTCACCAAGAAATCACAAAATGCAAGTTAGGGTTAGAAAATGGAATTTTTCATAACTTAGAATTTTTCTAAGTTATGGAAAACCCTAATTTTTTCCCAACTTTACCCCATCTTTTCACCATGATCCATTTGGATTCAAACAAAAGTCAAAACATGAAAGTTGTAGCTTGTTGCATAGTCTACAACTTTGATTCACAAAGTTTTCTCATTTGAAGCTTGTATCTCAAGTTATAATTTTTTGAATAAGGGCACTAAACCATCTTTTAACTTAGTGAAATTTGACCTATTTTGACAAGGTTTTCTACCCTACTTCAAGGCCACTTTTCATACCCTTCCACTTGGAATTTTGATTTGCATTTCAAAGATGGATTGTAGTACACATTCCAAGATTTCCAAAATGTCCAAGAACTCATCAAACAACCTCATAACTTGAGAGATTCGAATTTCACAAGTTGGCAAAAATTCACTTTTGTTCTTCATCAAAGCATGTTCATAAACTTGGCAAATTTGAACTCAGCATAGTTTGTGCTACTTTGCAGGTCCTTAAACCACATTACACTCCTTAATTTAATGCTTGTTCATTGTGTCTAAGTGTTGTTCCATGAATTCAAGCATTATACACAAGATTGATCCATTTTTGGATAAAGTGAACTTTCCATTTTTACAAAAGTTTGCTTTATGTCAATTGGTAAATCAAACAAGTACATAGAAGATCTGCTTAGCACAAGATTATGGGCATAACACACTGATCAAGAGGTGTTGATGCAGCACATTAGGGGGGCCTATACTGACCTAGAACACCAATTTGCTTTTGTTGCTTAGAAAAGAAGAAAAGTCCATAACTTGTGACAACTTGAATCTCAGCTTACAAACACAACACAAAAGATATCAAACACATTCAAGATCACCCAACCAAGCTTTTGCACGAGCCTTTTGCCTTTCAAACACTCTCCATCTCAGAAACACCACAAAACTGCTCAAACAGAGCATGCCCTGCAGATTGAGTGCTATCCCTCAATCCCTTCGAGCATTTTGATCAAAACCTGTTCCTATACCTTCCTTATAACATATGCAAGCTATCCAGAAGCTAAGGCACGATCTGTAGTTGCTCTAACCACTTCCACCATTTTCACATCTTTGACTTGCAGGTGAAGTTCTACAGCTTGATACAAGAAGGTTCAAGACAAAGTAAGCATTGAAAAAGCATCCCTGGACCTCAAGGAAGCTTTTCCAATCATTACATTGCACTGAAAGTCTCTCATTCTCCACATAGAAGTTCAACTGCACAGGTAAAAGTTTGAATTCGTATCTCTCTTATTATGCATCTTTAGTCTTAAGTTTGTGAAGAAACAAGGTCCTACTCATAGCCCTGAACATGTACATAGCTTTAGTTTTCATTTCTTTTATCTGAGTAGAGAGAATTTGAGCTCTGAAAATGGTAGAAAAACTAGGTTAGAAAAGAGGGGGAGAGAAATTCTCCCTCATCTTAGAGAGATAGGTCATGTTCTTTATATGGTTGAAACCGTCTCTTAATGCTCTACACTTTTCATGTTATGAGTTTTGCTTGAAAGTCCAGGAATCCAGAGATAAAAAACGCGTGTTTTTGCTTGAAGAAGGCTGTACAGAGGTTGAAGAAGAAGTGGTCTGGGCTGGGCCTGGATATTTTTTCTTTTCACACCCCATTTTTATGTTTACACCCCCCTGAGCCCATTTGCTCATTTTTTAACATTTTTGACTTTTTCTTTTTTGGCTGACTTTGTTTATTTTTTCTCATGCCATTTTAAAATTAAAAATATTTTTTTCATCATTTTTTGCATTTATTGCATATTTATTTGTTTATTTCCTTTATTTATACATAAATAGATATACATACTATTATTTAGAATAAGTATAAAAATAGTGAAAATACATTTTTATTTTTATTTACTTTCTAAAAATATTTCACACAAAAAATACTCTTTTATTTATTTTATTAAAATATTAAATAAATATTTATTTTTTGTATAATACATATTTAGGGTTTAATATAAATATATATATGATTATTAATATATTTAAGACAAAAATATAAAAATACTTGATTTTTCATTTTATTTAATATTTGATACAAAAAATACCCTTCTTTCACAATACACTTCATTTTATTTTATTTTTATAAATAATAAATAAATAGTAGAATTAAATTAGATAATAATACCTTTTCTTTAAAAATTAGGGTTTTTTACCCTAAGTTCAAAATACTCAAAAAATAAATACATTTTATTTTCTTTTCCCTTTTACATAAATAATATTTTCTCATACACATAAAAACTTCCTTTTTGCATTTCACACATTTATTTAATTTACATTTAATTATGCATTATTTAAATTGCAAATATTCAAATGTTGTAATAATTTAGATTTAAATTCTTGTCAATATCCCCATTTGAATCTTTGTACCCCCCTTCCCATATTTGGTTTTGTAATAGCTTAGTAATTTTAATTTCGCACTTTATTGCTTTCTAATGATAACATGCTAGAATTAGGGTTTGTATGCGAAAAACGATAAAAAAATAGTTTGACCTAATACAAGATAAACAAGCATGAAAATGGACACACAAATCACACTTGCACCCCCTAGGGTATTCCACTTGTTGCCTTCAAATAAATGGGCCATGTTGTATGTTGAACATCTTTGGGCAAAGCAAACAATTTGAATGATCATAGTCCCTCGACAAAACCTTTCAAAAACAAACAAAAAAACAAATGATCAAGTCCCTTAGAGAAATTGCTCAAAGACATTTAACGCCGTTGCAATTATGGTCCATACGATGACCCGCGCCTGTCCCTTTCACATCCTAACACAAGGTTGCCCACCAAATACAATGGTGGAGCAAACTTGCTAAAAGGGTTAAAGTATAGCAATGATCTTTTGAGAAATTTAGGAGTAGATAACCTCTTAGTTACTTGAATCAACTTGCAAAGCAAAACACTTTCCTAATTTCAAAATCACACCTCACAACACTTTCAAAACAACTTTCAAAAACAAATGAAAACTTTTTCAAAAGACATACATCTTTGTATACATCCCTACATGGATCATTACAAAGGTTGCCACCACATTGGCCTCTTTTCAAAAAAACATTTTCAAAACCCACACACTCAAGCACCATTTAAAACAATTGAAAACAAAAGGCAAGTGATCTAAGCAAGTAACTAAGAGCCCATGGATAACCATGGATAGAAAGGGTGCTAATACCTTCCCTTTCTATAATCTACTCCCCGAACCCAAGAAAACATCTCAAAAGGTTTTTGCTGTGCTTTTTAACCTTTCCTTAGGATAAAATAAAAAGTCGGTGGCGACTCTTGCTAACCGCAACATTTGCGAATACAAACGCAAAACCTCAAGTCAGTTCTCCCACCGTATCACAGAACTGGCGACTCTGCTGGGGACTTTCTAAAAGTGGAGTAACTTTAGGGTTTAGATCACCTTTGTTTTCAATTGTTTGCTTTGTTTGCTTTTACATTTATGGGCTTTGTATCGGAGTTTCATAGATCCTAACCCGGATCTGGGAAAGACCCTTTTTAGGTAGCATAATCTGTGAGGGACCTGTCCGGCGTAGACCGACATGGGTGAAGCAGTGGCTACGTTGGTGTGGCATCTTAGTCTGTACCTATATCCCTTGTGTTGTAACGGGGAGAATATAGGTCTTCTAAGGGGTCATTAAACACCAACCGACCTTAGAACCCTAAATTGACCAACTTGGCTATTAGGACAGTAGCAGTATGCTACACTCATTGAGGCTAAACTCTCGAGATGGTTCTGGCCGCGAGAAAAGATTGCGATGCTGGAGTTATGACCGATTGAGGGTAGCCAATGATTTGAGATCCTCTAGAACCCGGTTACTTTTGATAGGACAGGTTTTAATCAACAAAACAAAAGAGGGTAATACCTGAAACTCATGTTGGCCTGAAACCTAAGGGTGTCTTGTGTGACTTGTGTGCCTTATCTGTCTATGTGGTGTGTTTCATCATAGCATCATTCCATCATACCATTGCATGCATCCTGTGTAAAAGGCTAACCCATTTCAAAGACAAAAGAGGTTTCATCTTTGCTCTGTTTTGTAGGACATTATGATGCCTGTGCGAAGGAATACTATCCGGTTCAACTTTGTTCGTTCACCTGAGTTGCTTGATGAGTTGGTTAGCAGAATTCCAAATACCACCTCCTTCATCAACAGACATGGTTCCCTCCTTGGCTTGATCACTGCAAAATGGGACCAACAATTGATAAGTGTTCTGACCCAGTTTTATGACCCCCTGCATCACTGTTTCACCTTCCAAGACTTCCAGCTGGTTCCTACCCTGGAAGAATTTTCTTATCTGCTTGGGATTCCTGTCTTGGAACAAACTCCCTTCACTGGTTTGGAAAAGACTCCTAGGCCTGAAGAGATTGCTGCAACTCTCCCCTTGACCAAAGAAGAGATATTGTCCAACTGAGAAACTAGAAATGGGATCAAGGGCTTTTTGGTCAAATTTCTGGTTGGCAAGGCTAATGATTTCTGGAATGACTTGGACTTCAAGGCATATGAGGATATTCTGGCTCTTTTGATCTATGGTCTGGTATTGTTTCCCAACCCTGACACCTTTATCAGTATCCATGTCATAAGAATCTTCATGTCTCGGAATCCGGTACCCACTCTCTTGGGTGACATTTTACAACAACTCTATGCTCGTACTGCTCGAAAACGGGGGACTCCGTGGTGTTGTGCTCCTTTGCTAGTAAGGTGGTTTATTTCGCACCTTCCTAAGTTCGTGCTGAAGAATGAAGAAGGAAAAGGTTGGGCTCGGAGGTTAATGTCTCTCACAGATAAGGATATCACTTGGACTCTCAGAGGTTTGGATGAGGTAGCTGTTATCGACCGTTGCGGAGAATACCCTAATGTCCCGTTGATTGGTATCCAAGGAGGAATCTCTTACAATCCGTGTTTAGCTCTCCGTCAGTTTGGAAGAGCCAGAGGAGATGGGCCTCATGAAATGCTGGTTCCTCACTTCCATTTTGAGTTTCAGGCAGGCAGTGACAAACTACGCCAGGGATTCATTAAAGCTTGGGACAGAATCCACAAAGCTGACCCACATGAGTTAGGACCAAAGACTTCTCTACCATTGGAGCCCTATTGCAAATGGGTCCGCATCCGTGCTCAGAAGTTGGGTATGTCATACGAAGCTGTCAGACCAATCATCCTGGAATCTCCCAATGAAGATGGGATTCCTCCAACTGTCCTCCCTCCTCAGATACCCACTGATTTTGATACAATGAAGAGATCTTGGGCACAGCTAAAGGAAGAACGGGATTTCTATCGGGAGAAGTTCAACGAGCAGGAAAGGAAGATCCAAAGGCTGACTAAGCAATTGGAGGAAGAACGTGTCTTGAACAACTACATCAGCACTAAAAGGAGGAGGCCATGGGAGCATTGATGAGCTTTGATTATTTCCTTTTGTAGTTTTATTTCCTTTTCCGTATTTTTCATTCCTGTAATGCCTAAGGGAAAATTGTTGAACAATTGAAAAATTTTAATCTGATGAAGTGTGTTTCCCTTTTTTGTCTACAAAGTTGAATCTTGTTTGTCTTTGAAAACATAAAACATACGCATTCCATTGCACCATATGCATAGCAGGTACCCTATTTCACAGGTTGCTTAATCTCATTCGCTGTTTATTTTGCACAGTCATCATGAATCCAGAATCATCCAGTGAGCAAGCAATCAAGGCCCTTCAGGCCCAAAGTGCACAATTTCAAGAGATGGTCCTAAGCCTAGCCCAAGGTCAGCAAGAGTTGAAGACTCTACTCCTGAAGAAGAAGAAGAAAAAGAGGACTGCATTGTTCAACACCGGACGCCGGTTTGGGAACACACTCCACAATGAAGCTGATCCAACCACTTCTTCTGCTGAGAAAAATAGTCCCCAAGGGGGAGGAGCTCCTAGTCCCGCAGTCTCCGACAATGAGACGGACTATAACGATGAACAATACCCACCTGCTGCTGACAGATACAAGCAATTGGAGGACCGTTTGAGCGCCATGGAAATTCAGAATGTGCCAGGACTGGATTTCGGAGATTTGGGGTTATCTTCTGGGGTAGTCATTCCACACAAGTTTAAGGCGCCTGCCTTCGCCAAGTATGATGGGGTCTCCTGCCCAAAGCTGCATCTGAGGTCGTATGTAAGGAAAATCCAACCTTACACGGCGGATAAGAACCTCTGGATTCACTTCTTCCAAGATAGCCTCTCGGGGTCACAACTTGAATGGTTCTACCAATTGGACGGAACTAGCATCCGGCACTGGGAAGATTTGGCAACTGCATTCTACAAACAATACCAATACAATTCTGATCTCGCTCCTACGCGTGCCCAACTTCAGGGTATGTCTCTAGGAACGGGTGAAGGGTTCAAAGAGTACGCTCAAAAATGGAGAGATTTGGCCGGCAGGGTGCAGCCTCCATTAACTGATCGAGAGCTGGTTGATATGTTCCTTGGGACTTTGTCTGGTCCGTTTTTCAATCATTTGGTTGGTAACTCCTCCGCTGGGTTCACAGATTTGATATTAACGGGAGAAAGAATTGAAGCTGGCATCAGGTCAGGCAAGATACAGAAGGCTGCCTCTACAAGTGCTGAGAAGAGGCCATTTAAGAAAGAAGCAAGCGCCGTCTATGGCCCTAGAAGACAAGTCAAGCCCGAAAGTCGCCAAGCCGTCAATGCTTTGGTCATCTCCAAACCTGTTGCTGCTCCTCAGCAGTACAATCAACAAAGAAGCGAAAGGCCCAAGAGGCAGTATACCCGACTGAGTATGACATTATCTCAAATTTTACCCCAACTGTTATCCACCAACCTGGTGACCCTCAAAGAAGCTCCTAAGGTCGTCAACACTGCGTCTCCTAAATACAACCCAAATGCCCGGTGTGCTTATCATTCTGATAGTCCCGGGCACACTACTGATGATTGTTGGGCCTTAAGAAACAAAGTGCAAGATCTGATCGACGCAAAGGAAATTCAGTTTGAAGCGCCAGAAAGACCAAATGTTGTAACGGCTCCTATGCCCCAGCATAGGGTAAATGCCGTTGAGGAAGAAGTGTATGCTGTTTCGATAGATGAAGTTGTTACCCCTCTGAAGGCTGTTAAGAAGAACCTACTGCGGGCCGGTTTATTTCCGGGTTGTGGCGAAGGTTGCCCATTCTGTGCTATTTCCCCATCTGATTGTCCCTTGCTAAGGTTAGGCATCCAAGGCCTAATGGATAGCAAGGAGATTCTATTCAAAAAGACTGCTGTTCATTTGGTTCCGATGAAAGAAGTTTCCGTGATTACCATCTTCAAAAATCCAATCAAGGCTCCCCCGAAGAAGCCTATTCAAATCATGACAATTGCGCCTGTGATCATTACTGTTCCAGGGCCCCTCTCCTACGTGTCTGATAAAGCTGTCCCCTGGCATTATGGGGCAGACGTGTATGTAAATGGAATCAAGCAAGAATTCGACGCTAGTGCCAGTATCTGCGATATCACTGGTCCAGCTAAAGTCACCCGCAGTGGCAGGCTCTTCTCGCCTGACATTGCGCCGCCCGCTATTCGAAAACCCCTCCTCATAAAACCTGCAAGTTTACCTAGTCCTGTTGCTGATCAAATTGTGTCCCCTGCTGCCGAGTCATCAAATGCTCGGGGCAAAGGGATTGAAGAAGAGCCTGCCCGGATGGAGGCACCAATACCCGTAAATGCTGAGGCCTCCCGACAAGAAATGGAGGAGATTCTGAAAATAATAAAGAAGAGCGATTTTAATGTTGTCGAGCAGTTGGGGCATACACCCTCCAAGATCTCCCTGCTCTCCTTATTGCTATGCTCCGAGGCCCATGCAAAGGCCTTGATCTCATTTCTCAAGACGGCCCATGTGCCGCAGGAGACGTCTGCAGTCCAGTTCACTGACTGCATAGCGAATCTGACAGCGGACAACGGCTTGGGATTTTCGGATGCTGACCTGACCGCGAAAGGGAGAGACCACAATGATGCCCTGCATGTCTCTATTGAATGCAGGGGCACTACTCTGGCACATGTATTGGTGGACACTGGTTCTTCCTTGAATGTTCTTCCGAAAAAGGCTTTAGATCGTCTGGATTATGAAGGCCTGGAGTTGAAACCCAGCAATATCATCGTCAGGGCTTTCGACGGTTCCAAGAGGATGGTTCATGGAGAGGTTAACATCCCTATTCGTGTGGGCTCTCAAGTGTTTGACTCTACCTTTTATGTGATGGATATACGTCCATCATACTCTTGTCTGTTGGGTCGACCTTGGATCCATAAAGCTGGGGCAGTGACCTCCACCTTACACCAAAAGCTGAAGTATCCCGTCAGGGGGAAGATCGTCACTGTGCGAGGAGAAGAGGAGTATATGGTGAGCCATTTGAATTCCTTCAGGTACATCGAGATGGACGGAGAGTTCATTGAAACCCCCTTCCAACATTTCGAGGAGGTACATCCAATTTCAGCAGCTGCAGAGACAATGGCCGAAGAGAATGATTCCTTGAAGATGGCTTCCCTAAGGGATGCCCGGGCTGTGGTTCAGAAAGGCAATTGTGCACACTGGGGTCAGCTTCCTGACTTCACTCAGAAGAACGACAAGTTTGGGCTAGGCTTTACTGCAGAGGCTCAGAAGGCGGTGCGCAAAGAGAAGATCGGAAAGGCTCCGGTGTTTATTTCCAGCTCAAGGGTGAATGCTATTGAGGAGGATGTGGAGGAAGCTGAGTTTGACAGTTGGATCTACCCGACTACCAGCAACGGACCAAGCAACTGGACGGCAAAGGATTTTACCCCTATCACATTTGTCACGCAGTAATTGATTTCTTTTGATTTCCAATTTGTAACAAACAATATGTTAAAACTCTGTTGGCTCGGTGTCCTACCCGGGGCATCGTAGCTCCATTTGTGAGGGCTTTTTGTATGACATTTTCATATATCATCAATCAAAACATTGGACGTTTGTTGCATTTCAAATCTTTTGCTCTTTTCCTTTCTGTGTTATATATATTGCAAAACAGCTGTATTTACACACACTCACTTATACAGGTTTCAATCCACTCTGGATCTCACTGGTAACAGCTCTGCTACCGCCAGTTATGACTTCGAAAATCCGATCAACTTGGCCGAGGACGAAGGTGAAGATGATTGCGAAGTGCCTGGTGAACTCGCAAGACTGCTACTACAGGAAGAGAGGGCTATTCAACCACATGAAGAGCCTGTGGAGACAATTAACTTGGGTACTGAGACAGATAGGAAAGAGGTCAAGATTGGTGCCAATCTAGAGCTCAGCGTGAAGCAACGATTGATCCAGATGCTACAGGACTACAGGGAGATCTTTGCTTGGTCCTATGAAGATACGCCTGGTTTGGATGCCGACATTGTAGTTCACCATTTGCCAACCAAGGAAGATTGCCCTCCGGTAAAGCAGAAAGTTCGACGGATGCGTCCAGAGATGTCTGAAAAGATCAAGGCCGAGGTTATGAAGCAGTTTGATGCCGGGTTCCTTGCAGTGACTTCTTACCCTCAGTGGGTTGCCAATGTAGTGCCAGTGCCGAAGAAGGACGGGAAAGTCAGAATGTGTGTCGACTATAGGGATCTGAACAGGGCCAGCCCCAAGGATGACTTCCCCCTACCTCACATTGATGTCCTTGTTGACAATACGGCTCAACACAAGGTGTTCTCCTTCATGGATGGTTTTTCAGGGTATAATCAGATCAAGATGGCTCCAGAGGATATGGAGAAGACTACCTTTGTGACTCAGTGGGGCACCTTCTGTTATAAGGTCATGCCATTCGGGTTGAAAAATGCTGGGGCAACCTATCAACGTGCCATGGTTGCTTTGTTTCATGATATGATCCATCATGAAATTGAGGTATACGTTGATGACATGATTGCAAGGTCTCAAACTGAGGAGGAGCACCTTGACCATCTGAAGAAGTTATTTGACCGACTCAAGTTGTACAAACTGAGATTGAATCCCAACAAATGCACCTTCGGGGTGAGGTCCGGAAAATTGCTAGGTTTCATTGTAAGTGATAAAGGTATTCAGGTGGACCCTGCCAAGGTAAAAGCCATACAAGAGATGCCGACTCCAAAAACAGAGAAAGAAGTCAGAGGTTTCCTAGGACGACTGAATTACATTGCCCGATTCATCTCACATCTAACTGCTACTTGTGAGCCAATCTTCAAATTACTGAAGAAAGATCAAGTGGTACGCTGGAATGATGAATGTCAGGCCGCCTTTGAAAGGATAAAGGAATATCTCCAAGAGCCACCCATTCTTATGCCTCCGGTGGAAGGAAGACCTCTGATACTATACTTGACAGTGCTTGATAATTCAATGGGGTGTGTGCTGGGGCAGCATGACGAGTCTGGCCGAAAAGAGCACGCTATTTATTACTTGAGCAAAAAGTTTACCGACTGTGAGTCTCGTTACTCACTGCTTGAGAAAACTTGCTGCGCTCTTGTATGGGCTGCTCGCCGACTGAGACAGTATATGCTGACTCACACTACCTTATTGATTTCAAAGATGGATCCCATCAAGTACATATTTGAAAAGCCCGCTCTGTCTGGGAGAATAGCGAGATGGCAAATGATCTTAACAGAATACGATATCCAGTATACAACTCAGAAAGCAATCAAGGGAAGTGTACTGGCTGATCATTTGGCACACCAACCTGTGGACGATTACCAATCATTGAACTTTGATTTTCCGGACGAAGACATCATGGTGGTAACTGACTGTGAAGTACCCGGACCGGATGAAGGATCTGAGGAAGGATCCCGATGGTCTATGCATTTTGATGGAGCCTCCAATGCTTTGGGTAACGGCGTCGGCGCTGTAATCATATCTCCCAAGGGGACTCATACTCCACTCACCGCCCGATTATGTTTCAGCTGCACCAACAATATGGCGGAATATGAGGCATGTATCATGGGTCTACAAGCTGCAATCGATCTGAGGATCAAGTTTCTAAGTGTCTTCGGAGATTCCGCTCTCGTGATCAATCAGATCAAGGGCGAGTGGGATACGAAACACCCGAATCTTATTCCTTACAAGGAGTATGTGTCGACCTTGCTCCCTCATTTTGAAGAAATAGCTTTTGAGCATTTCCCCAGAGAGGAAAATCAGCTAGCGGACGCACTAGCCACGATGTCTTCAATGTTCAAAGTTAAATGGGACAATGAGGCTCCCCAAATCATTATCTGGAAGTTGGATGAACCGGCATACTGCTATGAGCTCGAGGCTGAGAAGGTAACTGAAAAACCCTGGTATCACGAGGTAAAGAGGTACTTGGAGGTTCAGGAATACCCTGAAGGTGCATCTGTCAATGATAAGAAGTTCATGAGAAGGTTTGCTGCAAAATTCTTCCTCAGCAACGGCATTCTCTACAAACGGAATCATGATTCGACTCTGCTGCGTTGTGTGGATAAGGCTGAAGCGGAGAAAATCATGATGGAACTGCATGAAGGTACATTTGGAACACATTCTAGTGGACACACCATGGCTAAGAAAATCCTTCGGGCAGGATATTTCTGGTCCACAATGGAAGCCGATTGTTACCAATACTCCCGAACTTGTCATAAGTGCCAGATCTATGCTGACAAGGTGCATATCCCTCCAGTTCCTTTGAATGTCCTAACGGCACCTTGGCCTTTCGCAATGTGGGGGATCGATATGATCGGTGAGATCCGACCGACGGCATCCAATGGGCATCGCTTCATCTTGGTGGCGATCGATTACTTCACGAAATGGGTTGAGGCAGCTTCCTATGCCACAGTAACCAAGAGCGTCGTGGCGCGTTTCATCCGGCATAATCTGATCTGTCGGTACGGCGTCCCGGAGAGAATCATTACGGACAATGGTACCAATCTCAATAACAAAATGATCACCGAACTCTGTGAACAATTCAAGATACAGCACCACAATTCTTCTCCCTACCGGCCGAAGATGAATGGGGCTGTAGAGGCAGCCAATAAAAATATCAAGAAAATTGTGCAGAAGATGACAGTGACCTATAAGGATTGGCACGAGATGTTACCATTCGCTCTTCATGGGTACCGTACCTCAGCAAGGACGTCAACCGGAGCAACTCCCTTCTCCTTAGTCTATGGCATGGAGGCAGTCTTGCCAATCGAGATCCAGATACCCTCCCTCCGGATAATGAAGGATGCAGACTTGAATGAAGATGATTGGATCCAGACTCGACTTGATCAATTAAATCTGATTGACGAAAAGAGGCTCACTGCTATCTGTCATGGTCAAACGTATCAGAAACGGATGATCAGGGCATTTAACAAGAAAGTCAGACCGCAAGAGTATCAAGTTGGGGACCTGGTAATCAAACGCATCATCCTTCCTCAAAGTGATCCCCGGGGCAAATGGACCCCTACATACGAAGGGCCATTTGTGGTTAAACGTGTGTTCTCGGGAGGAGCCATGATCCTAACCACCATGGACGGTGACGATCTTCCTCACCCCGCCAATGCAGACATAGTAAAAAATACTACGCATAAATAAAAGACCCGCTAGGTTGACATACCTAGGCAAAAACAAGGGCTTCCCGGCGAACCAAAAGGGTTCGGGCAAAAATAAGGGATGAAATGAATAATAAAAAAATCTGTACACCCGGCAAGTCGAAAACCTGAAAGGGCGGCTTGGGGAAAAAAGGGTATCCCGGTGGACTGAAAACCCGAAAGGGCGGTCCAGGCAAAAGTTAGGGATAAAAGCGTAACACTATGTCTCATTGGATCACTTCGCATCTAGAATTCGGCATCAACTACCTGGCTCCAGATTTCGGCATTGACCAATCGGCTTCATCTTCAACTAAGCAGCAAAGCGATGAGACGTTCGAAGACATAAAGGCAATAGCAGAGTTGGAACCCAGTGGGATTGTTCACATAGCTGTTTTGTTTTCTTTTTCAAAATGTAAACTCTATACTATTTGGCGATGTCCTCTTACTAGGATGTCAGTCTCTTGTACAAAAAACGCCTATTCACAGGCAAAGTTTAAGCCAATACAAATTCACTTGTCCATACAAATTACCATTGTTTTCCCTTTTTCTGTTTTGTCTTGCGAAGAACGTCCAATGTTCATTTTTGATATATGCATTTGACATTAAATTGCTGATTCATAAATATTCGCATATGAAACAAGAGATTAATTACAGGTGACATCAAAGACAGGGGCAATGTGGGGTTGTCTAATGCAGTCTAGTTGTTTTGCCCGCCAAGGCACCAAGGTAGGTTCAACTGAAAATGTGGCCAAATCATCTCAATTCCCCGCAGAATAAGACAGGATGCGACAATGCTTTCCCCAAGCGAAGTTGATCCCCCGTCGATCCTGAAAAAGGCACAACATTCCCCAGTAGATTCTGCAAGCTTATCCCCTGCGAAGAACGGACGTCTCGCCCAAGTTTTATTTAGAGTTATTTCCTCACAAGGACTTATAACTGGGTTATCCTCAGCTAAAAGCCACGGAAGACCGCTCTCGGCAAAGTTCCTTCAATCCCCAGCGAAGTCTACCCTTAGCATTCCCAAGCAGAGTTTATATTCGGAGTTCCTCAGCGGAGTTTATCATCATTATCCTCAGCAGAATCCGTCATTAAAGTCCTCAGCAGGCCTCTCATCAAAACTTCGGCCAAGTATCTCTTCCCACAGAGCAGCTTCCCGGCCGTTCGTCAAGGATTTATTTTCCTAAGATGAAATTACACTCATAAACATTTCACATTTTCATACATCTTGCTTACATACATGGTGAAACGCATACAACATCTCATGTTGAACACCATGACATCATGCATATCATACATCATGACATTGCATACAACTTACGTCTTTGCCTTTTCAGGAAAAAGACAATCTCAAAAGCGACTACCTTCAACTGTCACAATTCCAGATTCGATACCTGTATCTAGCCAGGGCACATCTGAGAGTGATCAGTTTCTAGACTCTATTCCTGTATCTAGCCAGGGCACGTCTAAAGAGCTCCAGATTCGATTCCTGTATCCAGCCAGGGCATATCTGTTGACCACATTTCCAGACTCGATTCCTGTATCTAGTCAGGGCACGTCTGCAGAGTTCAAAGATTCGACTCCTGTATCCAGCCAGGGCATATCTATTGACGACTATTTCCAGATTTGACTCCTGTATCCAGCCAGGGCACATCTGTGAGCAGCCGATTGTAGATTCGATACCCGTATCTAGCCAGGGCATATCTGCATAAGGAGACTGAAGATCAAACACCTGTAACAAGCCAGGAAAACATCCGTCTTTCTCAAATACACAAGTTCTCGCTAAGGAATCTCTTATGCGATCGACACTTCCAAATGGCATCTATAAGCCCATTCCAGACAAGGTTCTGTCACGTCTCCAGATGGCATCTATAAGCCCATCCCCCTATCCACCATCTCTCCAAATGGCATCTATAAGCCCATTCCCGACACCACATTATTGAGACTCCAGCATGCGAGTGCAAATTTCCGGGCACTCTAGTGTCCAATCTCCTTTTACCCTCGAGTCACGAAAGGCAAACTTGCCAATCTAACTCTTCAGGTCCAAGAAGATTGAACAGGGGCAACTGTTGTACCCCAAAATTTGCCCTCCCATTTCCTCAACATTTTCTCATCACAAGACCTTTGAAGATCAAGACACAGTTAGGGTTTCCTCTGCTCAAGACTTCTCCTTGCACTGTGGACTCAAATTAGGGTTTGTATTTACCCTAGGATGTTTTGACCTAAAATGCCTAAAATGACTTTCATGCTTCATGTTGGACTCCCAAGTTTACCCATGCCAAGTTTCAAGTCTTGATTCCAAGTTTTACCTAGTTAATTGGACAGTTGACCTAGAAATCAGCTGTATTGGGGAAGAAGTCAACTGTGGCCAATTGACAGTCAAACCTCATGAAATTTGATCCACATCAACATTATGAACTCACATGGACCATGTGATCAAGTTTGGATCACAATTCTCCAAGAAATTTGATCAGATCATCAAAAGGGCAAAATGGTCATTTTTAGGGTTTTAACTGCACAAAGGCAATTTTTGACTGTTTGACTTAGCCAATGACAAACCAAGCTCACATATGGACTCAAGGACCCCATGGAATTATCTTGACATATTCATCAAGCTCAAAAGATCCCAAGTACACAAGGTTGACAGTTGAATTTCCCAGTCAATTGATCAATTTTGACTATATACTGAAAAGTCAAACTTTGACTTTTTTGGTCAAAATCAAGAGTCAAGATTCATTTTTCATCAAAACATTCCAAATCATGAAACTTGTTCACCAAGAAATCACAAAATGCAAGTTAGGGTTAGAAAATGGAATTTTTCATAACTTAGAATTTTTCTAAGTTATGGAAAACCCTAATTTTTTCCCAACTTTACCCCATCTTTTCACCATGATCCATTTGGATTCAAACAAAAGTCAAAACATGAAAGTTGTAGCTTGTTGCATAGTCTACAACTTTGATTCACAAAGTTTTCTCATTTGAAGCTTGTATCTCAAGTTATAATTTTTTGAATAAGGGCACTAAACCATCTTTTAACTTAGTGAAATTTGACCTATTTTGACAAGGTTTTCTACCCTACTTCAAGGCCACTTTTCATACCCTTCCACTTGGAATTTTGATTTGCATTTCAAAGATGGATTGTAGTACACATTCCAAGATTTCCAAAATGTCCAAGAACTCATCAAACAACCTCATAACTTGAGAGATTCGAATTTCACAAGTTGGCAAAAATTCACTTTTGTTCTTCATCAAAGCATGTTCATAAACTTGGCAAATTTGAACTCAGCATAGTTTGTGCTACTTTGCAGGTCCTTAAACCACATTACACTCCTTAATTTAATGCTTGTTCATTGTGTCTAAGTGTTGTTCCATGAATTCAAGCATTATACACAAGATTGATCCATTTTTGGATAAAGTGAACTTTCCATTTTTACAAAAGTTTGCTTTATGTCAATTGGTAAATCAAACAAGTACATAGAAGATCTGCTTAGCACAAGATTATGGGCATAACACACTGATCAAGAGGTGTTGATGCAGCACATTAGGGGGGCCTATACTGACCTAGAACACCAATTTGCTTTTGTTGCTTAGAAAAGAAGAAAAGTCCATAACTTGTGACAACTTGAATCTCAGCTTACAAACACAACACAAAAGATATCAAACACATTCAAGATCACCCAACCAAGCTTTTGCACGAGCCTTTTGCCTTTCAAACACTCTCCATCTCAGAAACACCACAAAACTGCTCAAACAGAGCATGCCCTGCAGATTGAGTGCTATCCCTCAATCCCTTCGAGCATTTTGATCAAAACTTGTTCCTATACCTTCCTTATAACATATGCAAGCTATCCAGAAGCTAAGGCACGATCTGTAGTTGCTCTAACCACTTCCACCATTTTCACATCTTTGACTTGCAGGTGAAGTTCTACAGCTTGATACAAGAAGGTTCAAGACAAAGTAAGCATTGAAAAAGCATCCCTGGACCTCAAGGAAGCTTTTCCAATCATTACATTGCACTGAAAGTCTCTCATTCTCCACATAGAAGTTCAACTGCACAGGTAAAAGTTTGAATTCGTATCTCTCTTATTATGCATCTTTAGTCTTAAGTTTGTGAAGAAACAAGGTCCTACTCATAGCCCTGAACATGTACATAGCTTTAGTTTTCATTTCTTTTATCTGAGTAGAGAGAATTTGAGCTCTGAAAATGGTAGAAAAACTAGGTCAGAAAAGAGGGGGAGAGAAATTCTCCCTCATCTTAGAGAGATAGGTCATGTTCTTTATATGGTTGAAACCGTCTCTTAATGCTCTACACTTTTCATGTTATGAGTTTTGCTTGAAAGTCCAGGAATCCAGAGATAAAAAACGCGTGTTTTTGCTTGAAGAAGGCTGTACAGAGGTTGAAGAAGAAGTGGTCTGGGCTGGGCCTGGATATTTTTTCTTTTCACACCCCATTTTTATGTTTACACCCCCCTGAGCCCATTTGCTCATTTTTTAACATTTTTGACTTTTTCTTTTTTGGCTGACTTTGTTTATTTTTTCTCACGCCATTTTAAAATTAAAAATATTTTTTTCATCATTTTTTGCATTTATTGCATATTTATTTGTTTATTTCCTTTATTTATACATAAATAGATATACATACTATTATTTAGAATAAGTATAAAAATAGTGAAAATACATTTTTATTTTTATTTACTTTCTAAAAATATTTCACACAAAAAATACTCTTTTATTTATTTTATTAAAATATTAAATAAATATTTATTTTTTGTATAATACATATTTAGGGTTTAATATAAATATATATATGATTATTAATATATTTAAGACAAAAATATAAAAATACTTGATTTTTCATTTTATTTAATATTTGATACAAAAAATACCCTTCTTTCACAATACACTTCATTTTATTTTATTTTTATAAATAATAAATAAATAGTAGAATTAAATTAGATAATAATACCTTTTCTTTAAAAATTAGGGTTTTTTACCCTAAGTTCAAAATACTCAAAAAATAAATACATTTTATTTTCTTTTCCCTTTTACATAAATAATATTTTCTCATACACATAAAAACTTCCTTTTTGCATTTCACACATTTATTTAATTTACATTTAATTATGCATTATTTAAATTGCAAATATTCAAATGTTGTAATAATTTAGATTTAAATTCTTGTCAATATCCCCATTTGAATCTTTGTACCCCCCTTCCCATATTTGGTTTTGTAATAGCTTAGTAATTTTAATTTCGCACTTTATTGCTTTCTAATGATAACATGCTAGAATTAGGGTTTGTATGCGAAAAACGATAAAAAAATAGTTTGACCTAATACAAGATAAACAAGCATGAAAATGGACACACAAATCACACTTGCACCCCCTAGGGTATTCCACTTGTTGCCTTCAAATAAATGGGCCATGTTGTATGTTGAACATCTTTGGGCAAAGCAAACAATTTGAATGATCATAGTCCCTCGACAAAACCTTTCAAAAACAAACAAAAAAACAAATGATCAAGTCCCTTAGAGAAATTGCTCAAAGACATTTAACGCCGTTGCAATTATGGTCCATACGATGACCCGCGCCTGTCCCTTTCACATCCTAACACAAGGTTGCCCACCAAATACAATGGTGGAGCAAACTTGCTAAAAGGGTTAAAGTATAGCAATGATCTTTTGAGAAATTTAGGAGTAGATAACCTCTTAGTTACTTGAATCAACTTGCAAAGCAAAACACTTGCCTAATTTCAAAATCACACCTCACAACACTTTCAAAACAACTTTCAAAAACAAATGAAAACTTTTTCAAAAGACATACATCTTTGTATACATCCCTACATGGATCATTACAAAGGTTGCCACCACATTGTCCTCTTTTCAAAAAAACATTTTCAAAACCCACACACTCAAGCACCATTTAAAACAATTGAAAACAAAAGGCAAGTGATCTAAGCAAGTAACTAAGAGCCCATGGATAACCATGGATAGAAAGGGTGCTAATACCTTCCCTTTCTATAATCTACTCCCTGAACCCAAGAAAACATCTCAAAAGGTTTTTGCTGTGCTTTTTAACCTTTCCTTAGGATAAAATAAAAAGTCGGTGGCGACTCTTGCTAACCGCAACATTTGCGAATACAAACGCAAAACCTCAAGTCAGTTCTCCCACCGTATCACACATATAGAAATAAAACATCATTTCATTAGGGACTATATTCAGAAAGGTATTTTAAACTTGAAATTTATAGATACAGACCATCAATGGGCTGATATCTTTACTAAACCCCTTTCAGAAGATAGGTTCAACTTCATTCTGAAACATCTCAGCATGAAAGTATGCCCAGAATGAAAATGTTTTAATTCCATGAATTTATCTTCAGAATGTAATTATATTACTGTGAACTTCTGATCAATCTTCTTTCAGAAAGATAGAACATGCAGATTGTATCAGATGCAAGTCTAAAGATCTGAGAGTCTAATCTCAAAGACAGACGTGCTGATCACTACATCAAACAAGTGTCATCCAATCATCAGCAAATCCCTGAAGCAGAACGCGTGCACGCTTCTGAGAAAGGAAAGCGCTGATTGGGTGCATTGAGACACATGTCTGGTAACCGTTTTTAAGTATCTTTCTCAAATCCCCCAAAATCAGCAAGCATTTAATGAAAAGTAATCACGCTTGTTAATGGCAATCATTATTTTTTCTCTCTCTTAAAAACGTTTAATTTTTCAAAACAATTTTTGAAAACTCTATTTAAGCACACTAATTCCTCATTTTTATTCTTTACGCTTTCTCATAATCTCTTAAGCATTTCTGCATATTTCTGAGTTTATCTCCTTCAAACCTTTTTCTCTCAAATCATTCTCAAAGCTTTGTTGTGTGAGAACAATGGCATCCTCCAGCATTTCTGCAGGAAATCAGAAGAAAGAAACCTCTGAACAATATCAGGTGCCTATCAGAACTCTTCTCACACCGGTAAAGAATCTTGAAGTTCTCTCTGAGTTAATCGTCGACTTTGAAAGTTTGAAGGAAAATGGATTTGACCTAACTGAGGAAATTAAAGCTCAAAAGTGGGAGAGGTATTTCGATAGGTTGGTTGGACCAACATTCCCAGAGCTTGTCAAGGAATTTTGGATTCACGCCAAGATTCATAAACATCTAGTCATCTCTTCTGTCATGGGAAAGAAGATAGTAATTTCTGAAGACCTCATTGCTAGGTTAATCGGTCAAAGTGGTGGTGGAGTCCGTTGTGTGGACATGGCTGACAGATGCCCTGATATAGGTGTGGTAGCAAACTGCATTTTCACTCTTGGATTTCCCAGCAGCAAAATTAAGGATCTGAAGGATCACTGCAGAGTATGGGCCAAGATTGTTCTGGGCTGCTTCAATCACAGGAAGCCAACAAGCTCTCTTGACTATATAAACGTGGATCAGCAATTTCTGATCTACTTTATTGATCAGAGGGTGAAGATCAATCTGGCACACTTCCTGTTCAACCATCTGAAGACTAGTGTGAAAGAGACTAGAGAAGAAGAAAGGACCAAAAGGGACTGGATACCGTTTGGAAGGCTCATATCAGATATTCTGACAGAGAATAAGCTGATAGATTATCTGAGCGAAGCTCAAATGCTGAGCACTATGGAACCAACTGTTGGAAAACCGCTGAATGCTAAGAACCTGAAAAAGATGAAGCTGATAGAAAATATTAGGAAGGAACCCAGAGCTACTTCAACTGCTGACATCTCCAGCAGAAGAGTGCCCCTGAGTAATTTCCCAAAATTTTCTGAAATGGAATCCCAACCTGATATGTTTCTCAAGTATCCAGATTCATACAAGGAAGAAGATGCAGGTTCAAAACTGAAGATCAAAGATCTGAGTCAAGTCCAACCAGAAGTGACTCAGAAGAAGACAAAGAAGAGGAAAGCAGAAGGATCATCTCATCAGACTCCAAAGAAAAGAGGTAATTCATCTGCTGCCCCTATTTCAATTTCATCTACTATTCCAACATCTGCTGCCCCTCCTAAAACTTCTCACAGAATTTCAATCCCAATCCCTACTATTGATGAAACCATACCAGAAGACCCTTCTGAGGCCTTACTACTCAGAAGAACCAGAATCAAAATTACCAAACAACCAACTGTTTCAACAACACCAGCACTTGATAGAGTGCTAGCTGATATTGAGCGTGAACATGCTTCTGCTCAACCAAATTCTGAACCACTAAATATTCCTCCTCCACAACCAGAACCACAACCTGAACCAGAAATACAACAACAACCAGAACCAGAACCAGAATCACAATCACAACAACCACTCACAGAAGAACCTCTGATCCCTGAGCAATCAGAGATTCCACCTCCTCAACCAGAAAATAATCCACCTTCACCACAAACAGAGTTTCACCGCTATAAAACCCCGTCTCCTCATCATTCTGACCCCCACTCACCTCAACCTTCACCGCTGGCAATCCAGTTGCCATGTGGAACCACTATTGTCAAGCCCCAGTTGCCATCTTCAGAGGAATCAACACCTCCAAAAACTCCAACCACTCCATTAGAAATATCCTCTGATTCTGATAACCCTCCTCCAAAACAAACAGCCCCTCAGCAAACATCTGAAAACCTCAGCAGAACTTTCATTGACTTAACAAGTCTTGAACGTCTTGCTGATCTAAGACACAAAATTGCCATACCCAAACCAAAGCAACCAGATGTTGGCTCTGGTATTTTGAATTTTGAAACAGGTATGCTGCAATGGATTGCTTCGTTGAAGCAAGTCTGTCCGGGGATGATCGACCCAGCTGCTTCTGATCAGCTCTGGTCACAGTTCAGAGTATGGGTTCGTGCTGAAGCCCTCAAGCTGCAGCATGTCAACTATGAGCAGGCTCAACAGAACTTTAGCAAGCTGCTGAAGGAAGTTGAGAGTCAGCTGCCTCAAGAAGTTGTACTCCCTCTGGACAGTGAATCTTGGTCTGAGAAAGAGCAAGCTGCACAGGTGCAACCATCAGAAGAAGACAAGACCCTTCAGGAAGAAAATCCAGCAGAAGATGTAGCTGAAAGTTCTGAGAAGCTTCCTCCGTCTGAAAGTTCTCAAGCTGCCTTGGACAGGCAGGCTCTGGAAGAACTAAGGTTGAATGACTTGCGTCTCCAGCAGCGGATGGAAGAGAATGATCAGAAGATGGAAGCGAGAATGAATGTACAGGACAGCAAGATTGACACTGTTGTCACCATGGTTCAGAAGCAGAATGAAACTTCTGAAAAGATTCAAGCAATGCTGGAAAGCCTGTTCTCACGCATGCCCCCACAACCTTAAAATTTTTTTTATGCATGACATTCTCTATGTTTTCTTCATTTTCTGATGTATTGTTTTGACTATGTTTTGTAATGCTATTTTGCTCTGATTATGATCTACTTTAATATAATTTGTTTTTCTGATCTAAATGGTTTTAGCACATCACCAGCACTTTTTGATTGCTGACAAAAAGGGGGAGAACAAGAATGATATTTAAAATCAATAACGGCTAACTAGACAGAAACTCTCAAACATTCTAACTCTATTACTTGAAATGTTTTTCTGTTTTGTTTTTAAGTCTACAGGCACAAGGAAGCTCCTGAACACTATGAAGACTAGAAGCTAGAAGCTCTGATCAAAATGTAGAAGCTCATGTTGCTCTGATCAAATATGAAGTTCTGATCGACCTAACACTCTGATCTGAAGCAAAGCTCTGACAGGAAAAGCTCTGAAGCTCTGCTCTCTGATAAGTCAAAGACTCTTCATCTGATGTTCAAAGATAGAAAAAGATCTGATCCTGAAGAACACGCATATCAAAGGGAAGTAACAAACTCAGGGGGAGTATCTCTTAACTCTGATTTCTCTTTACTTCTTAACTCTGAAACATTTCCTAGATACCTTTTCACGTTATTTTTCATTTAAAATATCTAGTTTTTGTCATCATCAAAAAGGGGGAGATTGTTAGAACAATGTTTGAATCTAGTACCCTATATTTAAGTTTTGATGATAACAAAGTGAAAAGATATAGTGTTTATATGTTTCATGTTTGAACTATATGCTGCCTAAAATTACTATGCTCTGACTTGCAGATACGCTGATTGAAATAAGCAAGATCACTTCTTCAGCATCAGAATTTGATTTGATACACCAGCATCAGAAGTTGCTGAATCAGAACGTCAAGATCAGATGATCAACTCACGTACATGCTGAAGCTTGATGAACAGAACTGCGCGTAAAACACTCTGATACAGAAACACAATAGTTCATCAGCAGCGAAGCAGAATCAGAATGAGCCAAGCCAGAACGTGCATTGAAGAAGCAACGGTACTGTGCATTGAACGCTAATTAATTCCAACGGCATCATTCTAGACAAGATCTGCTCAAAAAGGAAAGCTTGTTATTAGCATTGAATCAAGAATATTTGCATTCAACGTTCATCTTCTCAAGTGCTATATAAACAAAGCTTCGAAGATTATCATGGCTAATGCTCTCCAATTCTCTACACGCACAAAGCTGAACAATAATCTTCATCTACCAGTTTTGCTAAACCAACAAACTCTGATACTCCATTAGTGTTTAGCATTCTAAGTTTTTAAGCTTAATTTGTGTATACATCACAGTTGTGATAAAGTTTTGTAGAAAACATTCACACACATTTGTTTTATACCTTTGTAAGAAAGTGTTGCCTTGACAAACCGGATTGTGGTTTGAATCAAGAAGGCTTTAGCAGTTGTTAAAGCAGATTTGTATTCAGTTGAATATAGTGAATTAAGACCTCGTTGGAGAGAGGCGAAATCACCTTGACGGGTGGACTGGAGTAGTTTGAGATCAAACGAACCAGGATAAAAATATCTTGTCAATTGCTTTAAGATTCCAGTTTTACAATTCAACCCCCCCTTCTTGTGTTTTTCACCCCTTCAGTCCATCCCTAAGTGGGTTAAGCCTAGTTTGTTTTATCTGTTTTCTTATTATTTGATTTGTTTGATTATGTGTTTAAATTGGGGTTGTTTGGGTTTTTTGCAAAGGACAAATCCTATACCCGGATTAAGTTACACTTAAGAATAGGACGGGCGGTATAGTCATGTTAACTTTGAGGGAGTAATCCCGAAGAAGGAGGCATGAAATCCCCCACTTAGTGGAAGGCCCTTTTGAACGTAATATTTGTTTACCGAGTAATCGGGAAGACATTATTATTTTCGACCTGGGAGCCAGAGAAGCTGAGAACCGTAGAACCCTAACCCATCTTGGCCTTTTAGGTGTAGCGCGGAGACTATAACGGAGTAATCCGGAAGTAGTTGTCACGCGATGCTACGCTCGGATGAGTTTCTCTTGAGAATATTGCTAATTATTGAGTAATCAAGACTTTGGTAATATCCGAAGGAGGAATGTAGACTCTGGGAACTCTTAGAACCTTGTCTTACAGGTGTGATTAAACCGTAGTACATACCTTGGGGTGGGCTTTACCTTTGACTCCATGCTCGAACGTTGAACCTTTGAACCCCATATTTGTGAACTTGTGTGTAATTGTTGCATTATCATTCATCCATCCATTCACCAACATTTTTTGTAAAAACTTGTTTTTCAAGGAACTTAAGAATGATTTTTGCAGACATCTCAGGTACTATTATTATGGAATTTGGAAGGAGAAACACTCGAAGTTTTAGTTTTAAGGAGCCCGAGATTGAAGAACTGAAGAGTTTAATTCCTAAGATCAAGAACCCGACGGATTTTCAGAAAAAGTACGGGTCCATTATACCTCTCATGAAGCGCAAGATGAAAGAAGGCATCCTTGGTACATTGGTCCAATTTTACAATCCTTTGTACCGATGTTTCACCTTTCCGGATTACCAGTTAATGCCCACCTTAGAAGAGTACTCCTACATACTTGGTTTGCCGATCACCGACTGTGTTCCTTTTTCTGGCTTAGAAGAGGAACCCAAATCTCACGAGATAGCAACCATCACCCACTTGAAGAAGTCAGAGATAGAGGAGAACATGACTACAAAAGGGGGAATCCGAGGCTTGTCTGCGCAGTTTTTGTTGAGGAAAGCTCGTCATTTCGCTGAGATAAAAGATACTATTGCCTTTGAAGACGTCTTTGCTCTACTCGCTTATGGTCTATTCTTGTTCCCTAACGTTGATAAGTTTGTTGATATCAATGCCATCAGAATTTTCTTTATTGGAAATCCGGTCCCTACGCTGCTAGGAGATACCTACTACTCCATCCATCTTCGAAACTCTTATCAAGGAGGGATGATTATTTGTTGTGCACAGTTGCTGTATCAGTGGTATGTTTCTCATCTACCTAGGTCTGATGTTTTCTGGGATCTCGAGAAGGAGCCGCGATGGGCGCCAAAAATTATGGCTCTCACTCATTTCGACATTGATTGGTATAATCGAGCTTACTATGACGTGAAGATCATCGATAGCTGTGGTGCTTTTCCTAGCGTGCCCCTTCTTGGTACTAAAGGAGGAATTAACTATAATCCTGTTCTCGCGCGCCGTCAGTTTGGATACCCGATGAGGGACAAGCCAAACAACATTCATGTGAGTGGTTTCTTTCTACAAGAAGGACAAGATCACCAGGCAGCTAAGAGGGAGATCGAAGGAGCTTGGCGCCATATCCATAGGAAAGGGAGAGACATGTTAGGACATAGGGGTGCAGTTTCTTTGGAGCCTTACCTACACTGGGTCTGTGCTAGGGCTTGTGCTCTCAAGATTCCCTATAAACCTGAGAAACCTTTATTCCCTACCGTTGCATCATCATCTGTTGATATCCCTATCGAGAATATGGGAGAATACTAAGGAAATTTGGCTAGGATGAAGTCCGAGAGAGATGCTTGGAAAGAAAAGTATAATATGTCTGAATATGAGAATCGGGTCCTGGCTCGACAACTAAAGGAAAAGGAGGATTTGCTATTTATTCAAGATGGCTGGTTCATTGATCATGATGAGAAGCTTCGTCAAAAGGATGCTTTACTGAAGAAATATGCAAGTGAAAGGAAGAGAAAGAAGGAAGGTTCGGTAAGGGTTGCTCTCGTTCCTAATCCACAAAAGGAAATCATTGATCGACTGGTAGCTGAGAAGAAAGAGATGGAAGACTTTTATGAAGAGAAGATCAGGAAGCTCCAGTTACAGTTGGCATTTGGTCCTTCATCTGATGATTCTGAGTGATCTTTAGCTTTTAGTTTTATTTTACTGATGTCATTTTGTAAAACTCTGTAAAAGGGCTTTATGTTCCGAAGTTGTAATTTACTGCTTTTATTATGGGCTTCATGTTCCAAAGTTGTAGTTTACTGCTTTATTATTGGGTTGTTATCCCAAAGTTGTAATTTATTGTTTTGTTGTTCCAAAGTTGTAAGTTGTAATTTACCGCTTTTGGTTAATGAAGTGAGTTTTTGTTGTTCCAAATTCCTTTACCATTGATGTATGCTAAATTATTGAAGTTCCTTGAAAAAATTATCAAAATGAATTATCATTTGCATCACATATCATGCATCATCCAACATTCCACTTCACATGTTTTCTAGAGTCTTATCCTTGTTTCTTTTTCCACTCCGATAGATTGTCAAGCTGTCTCATCGATACGATACTCGAGCCAATCGTCAGAGGAAAATGGAAGATCTGGAACAGGAAAACCACGAGCTTCGTGAGGAGGTCGCTACCCTTCGTGTCGGGATGGAAAAGTTAACTGCGCTAGTGGAAAGTTTGATGGCTGCTCAGAATCAGCCATCGACTACAGCTGCTGAGATTCAGACTTCAACTACTGTGGTTTCCGAGATTATCACTGTTCCAACATCTGTGACTCAAATCAACTCTCCGCTTCAACATCAGATGCCAAAAGGTTTTCCGTGGGGAATGCCTTACAACTTTGTGCCAGAGGGGTATCAGCCTGTCATACAGCCTTTGTTTCAACCTACTATGTCTTTTCCTCAACTAGAGACAACTGCTGTGCCGTCGGTAATCCCGTCTGTGACACCTTTCCCGCAACCAGTGATGATAATTGTCGCTCCTGTGGTTCACTCTATGCCATACTTGAATGAACCGACTTATCCTGCCGAGCCTGCTGAAAGTTTGGGTCTTTTTGATAGAATGGAAGAATTTCAAGACCAATTCCAAGAAATGCAGAGGGAGCTCAGAGCGTTAAAGGGGAGGGATTTGTTTGGAAAGAACACTCATGACCTGTGTTTAGTTCTGAATGTCAAGATTCCAGCAAAATTCAAAGTGCCAGAATTTGAAAGATATAAGGGTGATTCGTGTCCTCGGAGTCATTTGACTATGTACGTGAGAAAGATGTCTACATATTCTGATGATCATAACTTATTAATTCACTATTTTCAAGACAGTTTGACTGGTGCCGCTCTAAAGTGGTATATGGGTTTAGACAGCATTCGGATCCGCAACTTCAACGATCTTAGTGAAGCTTTTGCTCATCAGTATAAGTACAACATTGACATGGCGCCGGACAAGGATCAACTCTGGGCGATGTCCCAGAGAGACAGAGAGTCTTTTAAGGAATACGCCCAGAGGTGGCGCGAAATTGCTGCTCAAATCTATCCTCCTCTTGAGGAGAAAGAGATGACAAAGATATTCTTGAAGACTTTAGGTTCCTTTTACTATGAAAGAATGATTGCTAGCGCACCCAGTGACTTCACCGAAATGGTAAGTATGGGCATGCGGTTGGAGGAAGGGATTCGTGAAGGGCGTTTGGTTAAAGAAGGAAGTCCGTCTAGCAGTATCAAGAAGTTTGGAAGTGTTTTCCCAAAAAGAAAAGAGCAGGATGTCAGCGTAATCTTCCCAGGGAGACCAAGGAGAGGTTACTCACATGTTGCGGCAGTTACTCCGGCTGTCCGCCCAACGTTGGTGACCCCAACTCATCAAACCCCACCAACTCAGCAACGGCCATTTCAGCAGCAGCCTCGACAACAGGCTTATCCATTCAACAACCAGAACCGTTCACCAAGGAAACCGCAATTCGATGCCATTCCCATGACTTATACTGAGTTGTTCCCCGCCTTGATCAGAAAAAACCTCATAACGACGAAGCCTCCTCCTGTCGCACCAAATAGTATTCCTCCGTGGTACAAGGAAGATCAGTTTTGTGAATATCATCAAGGGTCGCCGGGGCACAACATTGAAAATTGTTTTGCTCTAAAGGCGGATGTGCAGAGGTTGATTAAGAATGGTATCTTGTCTTTCAAGGATGTTAACCCAAATGTTAGAGATAATCCTTTGCCTCGACATGGGGCAGCATCAGTGAATATGGTGGAAGGTTGTCCGGGAAAGTTTCGAGTTTTTCAAGTTGAACACATAAGAGATTCGTTGATCAGGTTACATCAGAGCTTAAGAAGACTTGCCTTTTTTAGGCATCAGCATGATTATGATGTTTGTGAATTTTGTTCAAGAGAGGTTGATTGCCCTATTGTGAAGGAGGATATTCAAAAATTGTTAGACCAGAGGGTTATCACTATTACACATGACAGAGATCCGGCGGATGAAGTGAATGTTATAATACCGCAATTCAACTTGCCTGAACCAGTAGAGATCGTTTACGACAGTCAGACTGCACCTGTTGCTCCTTTGATCATTTACCCACCTGGTCATGTGCCTTACAACTCAGACCAAGCTATACCGTATAAGTATAATGCCACCATGATTGAGAATGGGGTAGAAGTCCCTATACCAACAAGGCCGTCTTTTGTTAACATCGCTGATGTGAGCAGAGTTACAATAAGCGGACGTGTCTTTGCAGCAGTACCTTTGAAGAGACCAAAAGTTCAAGTCAGGAGACCCATACCGGCAGAAGTTCCGGCGAGAAATGTTGAACCAAGGGTTGAGATAGGCCGATCCAATGAACATATCCCACATCCCGATGATGATGAGATTCTGAAGCTCATCAAGAGAAGTGAATATAAGATTGTGGACCAACTATTGCAAACTCCTTCCAAGATTTCTTTGCTTGCTTTATTGAGAGATTCTGGTGCCCATAGAGAAGCTTTGATGAAGGTCTTGGACCAGGCATTCGTGGATCATGATGTGACGGTTGACCAATTTGATGGAATTGTGGGAAATATCACTTCATGCAACAATCTTGGTTTCAGTGATGAAGAGCTTCCGGAGGAGGGAAGGAACCATAATATGGCTTTGCATATCTCAATAAGTTGCGGAAATGATACTTTATCAAGTGTGTTGGTAGATACAGGTTCGTCGTTAAATGTAATGCCCAAAACTACATTATCTCGACTCTCATATCAAGGTGCTCCCATGAGACCTAGTGGGGTAATTGTCAAAGCGTTTGATGGTTCTAGGAAGACTGTCATTGGTGAAGTAGATCTTCCTATAGTAATTGGTCCTCATACTTTTCAGATCACTTTTCAAGTAATGGATATTCGTGCCGCCTACAGTTGCCTATTGGGTCGTCCATGGATCCATGATGCAGGGGCAGTCACTTCCACGCTCCATCAAAGATTAAAGTTTGTAAGGCATGGAAAGTTGGTAATGATTGGTGGAGAGCAGGCTATGGTGGTAAGCCATTTGTCATCTTTCTCTTTTATTGATGCTGATGAGGATGTTGGAACCCAATTTCAAGCTCTATCTGTTGCTAATAATGAAGTGAAGAAGCAAGGGACATCTATTTCTTCTTTTGAGGATGCGCGACGAGTGGTTGAAAGTGGTTCGGCTGAAGGTTAGGGCCAGGTGTTGACTTTGCCCGAGAACAAGTCTGGAGAAGGTCTTGGTTTTCATCCCGTGTCTACAAGAGTCAAATAGGAAGTAGTTACCCGTCCGATACAAGAAGTTTTCCGAAGCGCAGGTTTTATCCATCCGACTCCTCCTGAAGTTGATGCTATAATAGGAGACGATTCTGAAGAGGATTTACCCGATTTTGTAACGCATGGAGTGGTTTGCCAGAACTGGATTGTTGTTGATGTTCCTGTTGTGATGCACATTTCTGAGTAATGTTTTGTTTTATTTTTGAAAAAAAAAATCGCTCTGCCCAAGGCGAAAATTATTTGTGTCGGGCTATATTGAAAATAAATCCTTTTGCTCTGCCCAAGGCAAAAGAGAAAATGTCTGGGCTCTTTGTTTCAAGTATTTCCCTTCATGAATAAAAATATTATTTTGTCCACTACTGTCTTATTTTTCACTTTTTCTGGGAAATAGTAATGAAAATTAATTGGTAGTAATAGGAAAATATAATAATATTTTGTTTCATTTGTACAACATTCATATTAATCGATTTCTAAAATAAAGCATAATCATATGTGCAGATTAATCCATGACTTAACCATTGAAAACAATGATCCTATGCCCCCTCCCAACTTTGAATTCCCTGTGTTCAGAGCCGAAGAAGAGGATAGTTAAGAGATTCCTGATGAAATTTCTCGTTTGCTTGAGCACGATGAAAAGACTATTCAGCCGTTTGAAGAACCTATAGAGATGATCAATTTGGGTGATGAAGAAGATAAAAAGGAAGTCAAGGTCGGAGCATTGCTTATCCCAGAAGTCAAAGAGAAAATGTTGGAGCTTCTCAAAGAGTATGTTGATGTGTTTGCTTGGTCCTACCAAGATATGCCAGGTTTGGACAACAATATTGTGGAGCATCGTTTACTGTTGAGACCTGAATGTCCGCCGATTAAGCAAAAGTTGAGAAGGACTCGTCCCGATATGGCTGACAAGATCAAAGAAGAAGTTCAAAAACAAATTAATGCAGGTTTACTTGTTACATCGGTCTATCCTCAATGGTTAGCCAATATAGTGCCTGTTGCTAAGAAAGATGGCAAAGTTCGAATGTGTTTAGACTATAGAGATCTGAATAGAGCTAGCCCAAAGGATGACTTCCCATTACCGCACATTGACGTATTGGTCGACAATACCGCGAAGTTCAAAGTCTTTTCTTTCATGGATGGTTTCTTTGGGTATAATCAAATCAAGATGGCACCAGAAGATATGGAGAAAACAGCTTTCATTACACCTTGGGGAACATTTTGTTATCGGGTTATGCCGTTTGGTTTGAGGAATGCTGGTGCAACATACCAAAGGGCCATGACCGCTTTGTTCCATGATATGATGCATAAAGATATAGAAGTGTATGTAGATGACATGATTGCCAAATCACAAACTGAAGAAGATCATTTGGAACATTTATTGAAGTTATTCCAGCGTTTGAGAAAGTATAAACTCCGTCTGAATCCCAACAAGTGCACTTTTGGTGTTCGTTCTGGAAGACTTCTGGGTTTCATTGTCAGTCAGAAAGGTATTGAGGTAGATCCTGATAAAGTCAAAGCTATTCGGGAAATGCCCGCACCCAAGACGGAAAAACAAGTAAGAGGATTCCTTGGGAGACTGAACTATATTTCTAGATTTATATCTCATATGACTGCTACCTGTGGGCCGATTTTCAAGCTTCTCCGAAAGAACCGAGGATGTGTGTGGACTGAAGATTGTCAGAGAGCTTTTGATAGCATCAAAGAATATTTGCTTGAACCTCCCATTTTGATTCCTCCGATGGAAGGAAGACCTTTGATTATGTACCTGACTATATTGGAAGATTCCATGGGATGTGTGCTTGGTCAACAAGATGAGACTGGAAGAAAGGAACATGCCGTATATTATCTGAGTAAGAAATTCACAGACTGTGAGTCTCGATACTCATTGCTTGAGAAAACCTGCTGTGCTTTAGCTTGGGCTGCTCGTCGTCTGCGCCAGTATATGATTAACCACACCACTTGGTTGATCTCCAAAATGGATCCGATCAAGTATATCTTTGAGAAGCCCGCCTTATCTGGAAGAATAGCCCGTTGGTAGATGTTGTTATCCGAATATGACATTGAGTATCACACTCAGAAAGCAATCAAAGGGAGTATTTTAGCCGATCATTTGGCTCACCAACCAATTGAAGATTATCAATCCATCAAGTTTGACTTCCCGGATGAAGATGTTATGTACTTGAAAGCTAAAGATTGTGAAGAGTCGTTACCTGAAGAAGGACCTGATCCCGAATCCCATTGGGGTTTAATATTTGACGGAGCTGTGAACTCTTATGGAAATGGAATTGGGGCAATCATCGTCACTCCCCGAGGTACTCATATCCCGTTCACGGCAAGATTGAAGTTTGACTGCACGAACAACATGGCTGAATATGAGGCATGTATTATGGGTCTCGAAGAAGCAGTGGATCTAAGGATTAAGATTCTTGATATTTACGGAGATTCGGCATTGGTAATTAATCAAATCAAAGGAGAATGGGAGACTCGTCATCCTGGTTTGATCCCTTACAGAGACTATGCTAGAAGATTGTTAACTTTCTTCAACAAGGTGGAATTACATCATATCCCTAGAGATGAAAACCAAATGGTTGATGCTTTAGCTACTTTGTCTTCAATGTTTCAAGTAAATGGTTAGAACGATGTGCCTACAATCCAGGTTATGCGCCTTGATAGACCTGCTCATGTGTTCTCAGTAGAAGAGGTCACCGACGACAAACCATGGTTCTATGACATTAAACGTGTTCTTCAAACTCAAGAGTACCCGCCTGGGGCATCCGATAAAGATAGGAAGACGTTGAGAAGATTAGCAAGCAGTTTCTTCCTCAATGAAGAAGTATTGTATAAGAGGAATTATGACATGGTCTTGCTCAGATGTGTAGACAGACATGAAGCAGACATGCTGATGCAAGAAGTACATGAAGGATCCTTTGGCACTCATGCCAACGGACATGCGATGGCTAAAAAGATGTTGAGAGCTGGTTACTATTGGATGACTATGGAATCTGATTGCTGCAAATATGTGAAGAAATGTCATAAATGCCAGATTTATGCGGACAAGGTGCATGTGCCACCGACCCTCCTCAACGTTATCTCTTCACCTTGGCCTTTCTCTATGTGGGGCGTTGATATGATTGGAATGATTGAACCCAAAGCTTCGAATGGTCATCGTTTCATCTTGGTGGCGATCGATTATTTTACTAAATGGGTGGAAGCAGCATCTTATGCTAATGTAACCAGACAGGTGGTAGTCAGATTTATCAAGAATCAGATCATTTGTCGATACGGTATCCCGAGCAAGATCATCACTGATAATGGGTCGAATTTCAATAACAAGATGATGAGAGAGCTTTGTGAAGAGTTCAAGATCGAACATCATAATTCTTCTCCTTACAGGCCGAAGATGAATGGGGCAGTTGAAGCTGCTAACAAGAACATCAAAAAGATTGTCCAGAAGATGGTGGTAACTTATAAATATTGGCATGAAATGCTTCCGTTTGCTTTACATGGATACCGCACTTCAGTTCGAACTTCAACAGGCGCAACCCCATTTTCCCTAGTTTACGGTATGACAGGTTGCAACCTTGAGGAGTGGATCTTCCTGACTGTCAATGGAGGGCTCAGCAATTGGGAGGCTAGAGACTTTGTCCAGATCACTTTTAGCCCACAGTAATTTTTCTTTACATTTTGTTGGATCTGTAATATTGAAACAATTCGCACTCTTAAAACCTTGTGTCTTACCCGAGGCACAATGGTCCATTTGTAAGGGTTATTATCTCATTTTCATATGACATTAATGAATCATGAATGTTTTTGCATACAAACTTTTGTGCTCATTGTTTTTCTTTTACATTTTACTTTCTTTCAAAGATAGATATACCCTTACACACACCCACACTCACAATGCAGGTATACATCCATTCGGGATCCCATGGGTAATGATACTGCTATGGCCTTTTGTGACTCTGAGAATCTAATCTACCAAGCCGAAGACGAAGGTGAGGAAGATTGTGAAGTACCAGGGGAACTTGCCAAACTGCTACAACAAGAAGAGAGAACCATTCAACCTCACGAGGAACCCGTGGATACAATCAACCTAGGTACCAAAGAAGACAAAAAAGAGGTCAAGGTGGATGCCAATCTGGAACCCAGTATCAAGGAGCGTCATATTCAGTTGTAACACGATTATGTTGAAGTCTTTTCCTGGTCGTATGAAGACATGTCGGGACTTGATGCAGACATTGTGGTACACTGTCTGCCTACAAGAGAGGATTGTCTGCCAGTAAAGCTAAAGGTTCGCCGCATGAGGCCTAATATGTCAGAAATGATTAAAGCAAAGGTCATGAAGAAATTCAACGATGGATTCTTAGTTGTCACGTCTTATCCCCAATGGGTTTCCAATGTTGTTCCAGTCCCCAAAAAGGACGGCAAAGTGTGAATGTGTGTGGACTACATAGATTTGAATAGGGCATGCCCTAAGGATGATTTTCCACTCCCCCACATTGATATTCTAGTTGACAATATGGAACAACATAAAGTGTTTTCCTTCATGGACGGATTCTCAGGTTACAACCAAATCAAAATGGCGCCTGAGGACATGGAGAAAACAACATTTGTCACACAATGGGGCACATTTTTCTATAAGGTAATGCCATTCGGACTAAAGAACGCAGGGGGAACCTATCAGCGTGTCATGGTAGCTTTATTTCATGACATGATACATCACGAAATAGAGGTCTACGTGGATGATATGATAGCCAGATATCAAACAGAGGAAGAGCATCATGATCACTTACAAAAACTGTTCAAGAGACTAAAGAAGTACATGCTGAGGTTGAATCCAAACAAATGCATATTTGGAGTACGGTATGGTAAACTCCTAGGCTTTATTGTCAGCAACAAAGGTATCGAGGTCGATCCTGCCAAAGTTAAAGTGATACAAGAGATTCCTGATCCTCGTACTGAGAAGGAAGTCAGAGGATTCTTGGGACGTTTGAACTATATTGCCAGATTCATTTCTCACCTGACAGCTACTTGTCATCCAATCTTCAAACTATTGAAGAAAGATCAAGTAGTCAAATGGAATGATGAATTCCAAGTGTTGTACCCCAAAATTTTCCCTCTCATTTATCAAGATTTTTCTCACAAGATTTCTTGGACTCAAGACAAGATTAAGGTTTGGTCAGCTAAAGACATCACCTTGCACTGATAGCCCAAAATTAGGGTTTGAGTTTGCACAAGGATTTTTGGACCATCCATGCTTCATGTGACTTTCATACACCATCTTGGAACCCTAAGATTACTCATGTTAAGTTTCAAGCCTTGAAACATATTTTTGCTCAGTCAATTGGACAGTTGACCTAAAATCAGATGTGTTGGGGAAAAAGTCAACCATGGCCAATTTACAGTCAAACTTCATAATTTTTTATCCACAATAACATTTTAGACTCATATGTACCATTTGATCAAGTTTGGATTACAACTCCTCAAGAAATTTGATCAAATCATCAAAAGGGCAAAATGGTCAAAATTAGGGTTTTGACTGAGAAAGGGCAATTTATGATTTTTAACTTAGCCAATGGCCAATTGAGTTCAAGCATGGTTTCAAGGATTCAATGGCATAATCTTGACCTAATTACATAGTTCAAAAGATCTCAAGTTCATAGGATTGACAGATGAATTTTACAGTCAACTAATCAAAAGTCAACTATATACTGAAAAGTCAAACTTTGACTTTTTGGTCAAAATCAAGTGCCAAGGGTCATAATTCATCAAGATATGTCAAAATGTGAAAATTGTTGACCAAGAAAACCAATTTTGAAAATTAGGGTTTTGAATTTGAAAATTTTCATAACTTAGAATTTTTCTAAGTATGGAAATTTTCTTATATTTTCCCAACTTTTCACAACTTTTTCACCATGATGCAATTTGATTCAAAGAAAACTTCCAACATGAAAGTTTTATTCCTCCATGAAATATACAACTTTGCTTCACAAAATTTTCCCAAAAGATTCTTGGATCTCAAGTTATAAATTTGTGATTATGGGTCTATGAACTTCTTAACTTAGTGAAAATATGCCCTAATTTAGGCAGTTTTTTGACCCAACTTCATGGACATTTTTCACCTAGTTCCAAGAGGTATCTAAAAATTCATTTCAAATATGGATTGTATAGAACATTGCAAGCTTTCCAAAATGTCAAGGAACTCTCCAAGATCATTTTTGGTTAGGGAGAATCGAAGAGGAGAAGTTGGCATTTTATCACTTTTGTTCATGCCATTTTCAAAAAGTATCAAGTTGCAAATCTGATCTTGGATGCATGTACCTTGCATTATAGGTCCTAAACTCATTCTACACTCCATAATTAAATGCAAACTCAGAGGTTAAAGGCTTTATTTTCACTTTTGAAGCATTGTACAAGTTGTAATTCCATTTTTGGCCAAAAGTGCACAATGCCATTTTCATAAAGGTGAGCTTTTGTAACTTTATCAATCTTGAGCCTTGGACCTGTTTCTTTGAGGCAAGTAACTTCCACAGGTATCAAGCAATGTGTACCAACTCCTATCAACTCACAAGCCATCCAGTACAAGCATGTTGCACAAGTCATCTCACTTTTCTTAAAATGCAAGAAAGTTGGCCAAAAGTTCCTAACTGGTTTAGCTAGTGAAGAGTGGACTTTGTTTCCATTCTATACAAGTATACAAACTTGTCACAACTCAAAATACGAAGGTATTTCATCCAAAACTCTCCCAAACACAAAAACATCATTTTTCTGCCCAAACATTACAGTTCTACAAAATCATTGCCAACTTCATTTTTGCTCGTGAGTTTTGTGGATTGACCTTTGAAACACTTCATACACATCCTGCCAAAGTTATCCAAGCCCTTGACCTGCATTTGTAAGCCCCGTTTCAGCCATTGCCATTTTCAAATTTGGAGGTTGCAGCTTGACTTGTGCAGTGAGTTCTGGTCATCCACAAAGCAAACTAGGCATGGGAGTAGCTTGAAGGAAGCTCACACGATCCTCGGGCCTCACTCAAAGTCCCCACATTGTTATATCCAAATCCAGCTGAAGGAGGTATTTTTCTCAAACTCTATCTCTGTATTTAGGCATCCTCAAGCCACGATTTATGAAGCAAAAATGTAGTCCTTAACATGGTGAAGTTGTATATATGCATATGTTCCATTTATATTAACTATGCTGTGAGAATTTGAAGCTTGAAGTTCATGAAGAAATTAGGTCACGAATTAGGGCCATTAAAATTCTCCTTGATCTTTTAGAGTTAGGTTACAAATTTTATATGGTTGGAATCGTGAGATTGAATGCTACATTTTTTATGTTATGAGATTTTGTTTTTGTGCAAGCCTCTGAGAGTTACAGGTTGAAGCATATACGCGCGCACATAGATGGCTGGAGGACAGGGATGACTTGCCTTGGGCCTTTGGCGCGCCTGGGCCTTCTGTTTTGATTTTCACACCCTCCTGACCACTATTTGCACCCCCTGATTCTTATTTTATATTTTTTGCATTTTTTTTATATTTTCATGTTTATTGCTTCTAATCATTTTTTCTGAACTTTAAAAATCCTAAAAAATAATTAAATATTTTTTTGCAATTTTATTTTATTTTAATTATTTTTTTCACGTGGAAAATAGTTTGTTTTAATAAATAGAACTTATTTTCTTATAATAAATTGTAAATACATTTAAAAATACTATACTTTTTTATTTTATTATTTTAAACATAAAATATTCATTTTCTCATACATATTTAATTTTTGATATTGACATATAATATTATTTATTATTTTCTTGTACAAAAATGGACAAAATAAATAATAGGAAACATATATTTCTTTTAATCAAAAATTAGGGTTTCACCCTTTCAAAAATAATAATATTATTTTTCCTTATTTTCTAGGGTTAGTTAATTTATTTTTCTCATACAAAAAAAAACAAATACAAATTTTTTTTAACACAAATACATTTGCATTGCATTTTTAATATTTGTATATTTATTTAATGCACAATATTCAATTGGGTTGTAATAGTATTTTTAGGGTTTATTTTATGCAACATCCCCATTCAAAAACTTGTATCCCCCCTCCCATAGTAATTGTTGTAATAGCTTAGTTTACATTTACGCAATTTATCGCATTTATACCATGTTTAGTAAATTAGGGTTTGCATGACAAGACAAAAAACAAAACAAATAGAAAAGACCTAATACAAGACAAATCAAAAGCATGTAAAATGACACACATTGCACACAAGCACCCTTAGAGTTTCACCCACTTGGTTGCCTAATTTAAAATGGCCATGGTATGCATGCAAAGTATCTTGGCAAATCAATACAAAAATAAGATCATAGTCCCTCGATGACGCTATCAAAAGGTTGCCTAAAACAAAATGATCTTAGTCCCTCAAAAAAGATAAGATACTTGGCAACATTGCTATCATGGTCATACGATGACCCACGCCCGTCCCGTTTAACATCCAAAGATAGGGTTGTTTACCAAATCAATGGTAAATCAACAATGTCAAAGGAATAAAAATGCATAGGAAAGACATTTGAGTAGGTAGATAGCTTCTAAGTTACTTGCTCCATTTCAAACAATCCTTGCTATTTTCAAAACACACACACACACACACATTTCAAAAACATTTTCAAAACATCTTACAAAAGATTGAAGCATTTTTCAAAAGACAAACATCTTTGTATACATTCTTACGAACAAGAATCATTACAAAGATTTCCCAAACGAGTGGCCACTTTTCAAAATACTTTCAAAACCACACCAAACACAAAGCACCATTTCAAACAATTTCAAAAGCAAAGCAAGTGATCTAAGAAAGTAACTAAGAGCCCATGGAAAACCATGGATGAAAAGGGTGCTAGCACATTCCCTTTTCATAATCTACCCCCTGAACTCAAGAAAACATCTCAAAGGTCTTTCCTGTGCTTTTTTACCTTTACTTTTGGATAAAATAAAATTCAGTGGCGACTCTTGCTAAACTGCGACATTTGCAACGAAACGCAAAACCTCAAGTGAGTTCTCCCACCGTATCACAGAACTTGCGACTCTGTTGGGGATATAAATAAAAGTGGGGTTACCTTAGGGTTTAAATCACCTTTATTTGCTTACCTTGTTTGACTTGTTTGCTTTACATTTTGGTTATATTATTTGGGTTTGAATCCTCCACCCAGATTTGGGAAACATTTTAGGTAAATAGAAATACATAGTGGAAACTGTGTGGGGTATACCGACACGGTCTAAGCAATAGCTATGTTAGTGTGACATATTTGTGGGTACCGGTAGCCTTGAGTCAATCAAAGAGAATACGGGGCCGCTGAGTGATGTCATGAAGCACTAACGAACTTCTAGAACCTTTACTTAAACAACTTGGCCTTTTAGGATGTAGTGAGATGACCGGCTTTGGTGCAGTCCGAAGTTGGTAGATACTCGATACTACACTCATTGAGGGTTGGTTCCTTGGAATATTTCGGTTGCCGGTAAGAGGCTTGAATTGAAACAATGAACAAGGAAACAATCCAGTGATATTGAGCTCCTTAGAACCCGATTACTATTTCTAGGACAGGTTGAGCCAACTAAACTTCAAGAGGGTACTTACCTATGAAACCCCATGCAAGCCTAAACTAGGAACTTATGTGATTTGCTTGTACATATATACTTGTGCATAACATCATGGACATCATGAGCATCATATGCATCCACTAACCATTTCAAGGATTTTAGAAATTCATCTTTGTTCCTGTTTTATAGGATATGGAGTCACTTCGCAGGAAAACTATCCAAGTCAACCTTGTAAGAATTTCTCCACAACTCAAGAAGCTAGCTTCAAGGATTCCTGAGAACTCTCCATTTGTGACACCCCAAATTAATTTAATTGTTAAATAATTAGGAATTTAATTATTAAATTAATTAAAGGCTTAATTAATAATATTTTGGATTAAATAGATGAATTAATTATGGAATTAAAAAGGAAGACCGGGGGGGTGTAAAGTTGAATTAGAGGTGTGTGAAGTAAAAAGCTCTATTAAAATAATTACTAATTTATTTTATTATTTGGCAAATAATAAAAGGAAAAGGAAAAGAAGAATAAAAAGGAAAAGGAAAAGAAGGGTTTTGGAAAAACTCATTGTACGTGAAATTGGAGAAGAGAAGAGAAGAGAGGAAAAAGCCAAATGTCGTGAATTCGAAGGATCATCGCGAGGTAAGGGGTGATTTCGATTATTTAATATGCCTTATAGATTTTGGGATCAATAGAATTGATTAGGCATGTTAGGAATCCCAATTTAGAATTTATGAAATTTAAACCCCAATCCCATGAAATTATGTTTTGATTCAATTTGAGGTTATGAGGAAATTGTATGATGTTATGGTGTGTTATAATCTCATTAGAATCATGTACTATAACTTGTTTTGGCAATTCTGTGAGTTGGATTCGTATGGGTATGAACTGGATGGGATTTGGAATGAATAAATGTTGTCAAATAGCAGTTTTTGACTTTTCAGGTTGCAGGAACCGGTTCCCAGTGGGGAGGAACCGAGTTCCCAGTGTAAATTTGTGAAGAAACTGACTTTTTCAACGCAGGATCCGGTTCTTGTATAGGTAGGAACCGAGTTCCAGTACATTTTCCAGAATGGGTGTTTTCTGAACTTCGCAGGAACCGGTTCCTGTATATGTAGGAACCGGGTTCTGCTGTAACTTTTTGAAAAATACTAAACTTTGAAAATTCATAACTTTCAAACCGTAAGTCCGTTTTGAGTGCCGTTTTGGATGTTATTTCTTAAATTAAATACTCTATCTTATAAAATAAGAAAAATATTATTTTATGAAACATTATTTTAAAAAGAGTCGAATTTCCGATTTTTGGTAAATCCTGGTATTTTGAGAATGATGTAGAATCATTGTGAATTGTTCTGATTTGGTGAATGAGAATTGATACTCATGTGTTGTGCCTGCTATCCATTATGGTTGAGATGTGATCATGTGATATATTGGTTTTGGCATTATTTGGAATTATGTTGTGATCATATTCCGTTGATTTGATGTTGCATGCTAGTGATGTGCATGCATATGCATTGTTTTGGTGAAGTTAATTCCCATTGTGTGGAATTTGACTTGTATTGCCGTTAACCGATACCCGAGAGTGATGGGTGGTTAGGCTGGATTCATGTCCGAGTGTGATGGACGAATCGATGATTGCTTCGGCTAGATTCATATCCGAGTGTGATGGACGAATCGATGGTTGCTGTATCCGGGAGTGATGGATCAGTGATGGGTGACTTGGTCACGTGTTGGTACCACATGCATTGTGTCTGCATTTATGTTTGCATGGAATTGTAACATGTTAGGATGTCTTTCAGTGTTACAATTCTTTGGTTGATTCTTGAATTGTGCATAATGACTTGTATGATTGTAACTGTGTGTTGAATCTGAATTTATGCTAAAATGGGTGAAATAATATGCTTGTGATATAATGTTGATTGAGAAACTTATAATGCATGTTAATTATGAGAAATCTCACCCTTACTTTAATGATTTCAGATTAAAGTTAGCAGCTCAGGAGTTGGTGAGGATGGCTCTAGAGCTATGTTATTTTAGTCCGCGTGTCAGTGTTGTGCTCTGATAGGTTGTAACACTGGGGGAAACGTTTGAATGACGAGTTTTATTTTCTATTGTTTAATTTATGTTGGGAATACTTACGAAGTGAAGTTATTCTGGTTTTGAGATATTTCCGTTGTGTAGAACATGATGTTGATTTAAATATTTATAATAATAATTCCTTCAGTAAAGCATGACAACTGTAAATTTGAGGTTTTATATTTATCTTGAATTGTGACATCCCTGTTTTTCATGTTACTCTGATTTATTAATGTAGGTGTTTAGGTATTGGCTTGCATTTTTGGTAAATTCCAAGTGTATGTGTGAATGTCATGACTGATGTCATAACATTCTAGTTCAGGTTGTACTAACTCTTTAGGTACATATGCAGAAAAATATTGTAACTCAAATACTGATGTTTATAAGTGTGTATCTGAGCATGTTTGCAAAATGATCACATTTAGCTAATCAGTAGACAGGTTTTCTCAGATGTCATAACAGATGTTATGACATCCTGTTCTGAACTAGCAGGATTACAGGATTGGATAAGTCTGAGTTTTTTCAGGAAATAACTCAGTCCTTCCTAAACAGAATCCTGCGTTTTCTGAGGAGTAACCTCGCTCAATCCTAACCTGATCAACAAAGTACTGTGACCTGGTCTTTAGGTCAAACGGAATCAACCCTAGGTTTTTGGAAACCCTAACTGAAGTTGCAGCTGCTATATATTCAACAGAGCTGCGGTTTTTGAAGTCATCCCTGCTGATTGATTAGAAGATCAAGTTTGTAATCTGTATAGATTTGTTTATTGTACTCCAAGCAATTATCATTGTGATAAGTGTCTTGGAATAGGTTTCAATTGTAAGGGTTGTGTAGCACTCAAAGCTTTGAAGCAAGAGTGTTTGAATGTTACTTGACTAAAGCTGTGAAGCAGAGTCAAGTTAGTTGTGTACATCACTCAAAGCTGTGAAGCACGAGTGATTGTGTTACTTGATTAAAAAGCTGTGAAGCTTAATCAAGAGTGTGTTTTGAAGAGTGTCTTCATCAATTCTCAAGTCAAATTGGTTTATGTATCACTGCTGTGATTGAGGGGGAGTGAGTAGGAACTCAGGTTTAAGTTGTACTTAGATTAGAATTGCATTGGGTAGGTCTTAAGTGAAGGAGATAAACTGGTTGGTTTATTCCTGAATTAACATCTCTTATAGTGGATTCTCTCCCTGGCTTGGTAGCCCCCAGAGTAGGTGTTGTTGCACACTGAACTGGGTAAACAATTGACTGTGTTGTTTACTGCTTTTGTATTTACTGTCATATAGTAAGTCAGATACGGTGTCATAACATCGGACGTGACATTAAGTATCTGTAGCCAGAATTTTCAATTGGCATCAGAGCAGGCACCCTGCCTGTATTACTGGGTGAGATCTAGGGATATCACTTTCTGGCACTATGGACAAAGAAGGAGTTTTTGGAAATAGACCACCCATTCTGGATGGAACTAATTATGACTACTGGAAACCTCGTATGATTGCCTTCCTAAAATCTCTGGACAAAAAGGCTTGGAGAGCTGCTGACAAAGGATGGATTCATCCCACCATAACTGAAAGAGATGGGACAATCAGTCTGAAGCCTGAGGAAGAGTGGAGTAAAGAAGAAGATGAGTTAGCTCTGGGAAATTCAAAAGCCTTAAATGCCTTGTTCAATGGAATTGATAGAAACATCTTCAGATTAGTACATCAATATGAACTGGCCAAGGAAGTTTGGGACACCCTCAAAACTACTCATGAGGGCACTTCCAAAGTAAAGATGTCAAGGCTTCAGATGTTGACCACTAAGTTTGAGAATCTAAAAATGATGGAAGATGAAACCATCCATGAATTTCACATGAACATCTTGGAGATTGCCAACACCTCAGGAGCACTGGGAGAAAAAATGTCAGAAGAAAAACTGGTGAGGAAGATTCTCAGATCCTTGCCTAAAAGATTTGCAATGAAGGTAACTGCCATAGAGGAAGCCCAGGACATTAGCAAGTTAAAAGTGGATGAACTTATTGGGTCTCTTCAGACTTTTGAGATGGGGATCACTGATAATGGTGACAAGAAGAACAAAAGCATAGCACTTGTAACCAACACTGATGTTGAACACAAGGAGGATGAAGAAGAAAACATATCAGAAGCCATTGCCATGCTTGGAAGACAGTTCAACAGGCTCATCAAAAGAATGGACCCAAAGTCAAGGTCAAATGTTCATAACATTCCTTCTGACATTGACAGTTCCAGCAGAAGACCAAGATCAGAAGATAAGGAAAACCAAGGCAGAGGAATTCAATGCCATGGATGTGAAGGATATGGACATATTCGAGCTGAATGTCCTACCTTTCTTAAGAAGCAAAAGAAAGGAATGACTGTTACTTGGTCTGACTATGATTCAGAAAGCAATTCTGAAGAAGAATCTGCCAAACTAGTTACTGCCCTAACTAGTGTTTGTACTTCTGAAAGTGACACCAGTAATGAAGAAGTAACATTTGAAGAACTGGCTGATACCTACAAGAAATTGTGTATCAGAAGTGGTGAAGTCTGTGTGCAAAATGAGAAACAATCAAAACTCATTGTAAAGCTGGAGGCTGAAAAGAGAGCAAATCTTGAAACTATAAGTCATTTAGAAGGAGAAGTTCAACTGCTGAACTCACAACTGAATCAAATGACCAAATCAGTCAAGATGTTGACAAATGGAACTGACAAATTAGAAGAGATTCTTCAGGCTGGACAAAATATGGGAAATAAATCTGGCCTAGGATTTGTGGAAACAAAGAAATTTGTTACCAGGAAGCAAATGTCAAACCAGATGTCTCAACATTACTCTCAACATCAGGGACAGAGACACATGAAGAAGAGGTACCAAAGATGGAGATGTCATCATTGTGGGAAATATGGTCACATAAAGCCCTTCTGCTACAGACTACATGGATATCCTAAATCAGATGTCAAACCTAAGTCTAAAAAGGTACCACACGCTCCTCAATGGAAGAAAAAGGCTATTGCACTGATAGCACACACTTCCCTGAAGATCTCAGCAAAGGAAGATTGGTACTTTGACAGTGGATGTTCCAGACACATGACTGGATTCAAAAATCTCCTCAATAATGTTATGCCTCACACCACCAGTTTTGTGACCTTTGGAGATGGTGCTAAAGGAGAAATCAAAGGAGTTGGTAATTTGGACTACCCTGGAGTTCCAAGTCTGAATAAGGTACTGCTGGTGAAAGGGTTGACTACTAATCTCATCAGCATCAGTCAATTATGTGATCTAGGATTTATGGTCAACTTCTCAAGATCTGAATGTCTAGTGTTTAATGAAAAACTAGATATTGTAATGAGAGGAATAAAATCCAAAAATAACTGTTATGTGTGGCAGCCTGAGAACACTGATATCCCCACTTTGAGTCAAATCATCAAAGAAGAAAAAGATATGAAACAGTGGCAGCATAAACTTGAAGGAATGAAAAGAGCTATTCCTATGGAAGATGTCAGAAGAACTCCTAAATTACAGGCTGATAATATATGTGATGTGGCAAAGAACAAGTCTCATAAATTCTATTCTCAAAAATTCTGGTCAACACAGATGCTACCTGAAGACAATGTTACACAAGATGTTGTGACATTGTGGTGTGATAATCTGAAAACATTCAACATTTCCTTAAACCCTATTGACTTTGGAGAGAAGAAATCATTTAAACTGAAACATAGTTTCTCTGAGCTTCAGCTAACTGATTCTTCTACCAAGGTGCTTGTTGGAAATCAACTTGAAAATTTGAGGGGCAGATTGGGCATTCACCAACATGAGAAATTATAGCAATTAGTTTTGCTGAAAACAAGGGTTAAAAGGATTAATTCTATTAAGTCTATATTTAGTGGGTTAATCATATTCACTCACAATTCCTTCAAAAGCCTTCAGAAGTTGAAAAGACTCCCTTGTACTCCCTATCTCTCTCATCCTTGCAACCTGTTTTCTCCTCCCAATCAAAGAGTTTTCTCAAATTGCTACTGCTACTCAACGTTAAACACAATGTCTCAGACATCATCTTCCACTATGGCGGCTTCGTCTCACTCTTCATCATCGTCATCTGATCAAGATTCTAGGGCAATCACGACATGCATAGAATCTGAAGTACTTGAGGTCACTCCTCTCAGGGAGATGGCAACTAACCCAGCCAAAATCAAGAAGCTCAGGACCAGACATGCAGGAAGAGCTCAAGCTGCAGTCTCTGGTAATTCTTCTCTTCCTTCATCTACTATACCTAATAAAGAAGGAACAGTTCAAGTACACCAAGCTATTGCTAGACTGGTTACTAGCATTCTGAGTGGCAACCAATCTGTACCGGGGATTTCTATTCCTTTGAATCAATCTGAAAGTCCAAATGTGGAAGGTTCTGAAAATATAGATGTCACTGAGGATGTTGTGACACCAAAAGACAACATTCAGAATCCCTCTGAAAAGGCTGCTGATCCACCTATCATTGATGTGGATGAAGAGTACTCAGATAATGAACTGATTGCTAATGTGAACCCTAGCATTGCTAGGAGATTGATGAAAAGAAAAAGTAGTGAGACTGTTAAACCTAAGAAGTCCAAGGCTGAAGGGATGGCTGAAAATATTCAGACAAAAGGGAAGAAGGCACAGGTGCTGACTGCTAGACAACCAATCTCCAAGAAAAGAAAAGAACCTGAAACTTCTGACTCTGATGATGAATCAGAATTTGAGATTGACATTGACAATGCTCCCATCAGAAGGAAGCTCCCTTCCAGCAAGATTGCTAGAGTGCCTGAAGTGCCAACTGACAACATCTCCTTTCATCATCCTGATAATGCAAACAGGTGGAAGTATGTTTGCTTGAAGAGAATAGCCTTGGAGAGAGAACTCAACAATGATGCTTTGGAGTGCAAAGACATCATGGAGCTGATCAGGAATGCTGGGCTAATAAAGACTGTGATGAAGTTTGGCAAATGTTATGAAAATCTGGTTAAAGAATTTGTAGTGAACTTATCCAATGATTGTGCTGATGGGAGGTCAGCTGACTTTGAGAGTGTGTTTGTTAGAGGAAGAAGGGTCAAGTTCTCTCCATCAGAAATCAACAAGTTTCTTGGAAGAACGAATAAGGACTGTCCTGATCTAGAGGCAACTGACAATGAAGTATGCTTGACCATCACTGCCAGGCAAGTAAAGTGCTGGCCATTGAAAGGGAAGTTGAATGCTAGTAAACTCAGCATGAAATTTGCCATCTTGCATAAAATAGGTGCAGCAAACTGGGTGCCTACAAATCACAAATCAACCATCTCCACAGGATTGGGGAGATTCATCTATGCTGTAGGAACCAAGACTGCCTTTGACTATGGAAGGTACATTTTTGAACAAATCTTGAAGCATGCTGGCAGTTATGCTGTCAAAGGACCAATTGCCTTTCCCTCCCTCCTTTGTGGAATCATCCTTGCACAATATCCTGACATACTTGTAGCAAGAGATACAGTCTGCAAAAGAGCCCCTGCCCTTGGCCTGCACTACAAACTGTTTCAGGGATCCCATGCTCCAGACATTGTCATAACATCAGCTGAGACATCGTCTGCAAAGAGCCAGTCCAAAACATCAGATGTCATAGCTGTCTTAAAAGAAACTTGCAAAGATCTGGATGCTAGAAAAAGGACCCTAGAAGCACTAATTGCCAAGCTAGAAAAGGATGAAGCTGAAGCAAGCATGAGGGAAGAAGATGAAGAAAGTGGCTCCTCTGAGTCTGATGACAGTACTTGAAGGATGATTGCTGCTTGGTGGTGTTGCTGGTGGAGTTTGGAAGTATGTTCTGCTATTGTCTGCTGCTGATCTCATTATTTTGTCTTGGATAACTGTATAACTTTATAAACATGTAATCTTTGGCCCATTTGTGGCTAAAGTGGGGGAGAATATTTGGTACTGCTTAAATAGTACTTAACACTATATTTTTCTGCTGTCATTTATTTCTGCTGCTATCTATCTATCTCTGATTGTTTAGGGACTTTAGCCAAAAATCTGCCAAAGGGGGAGTTTGTAGGTGTTTAGGTATTGGCTTGCATTTTTGGTAAATTCCAAGTGTATGTGTGAATGTCATGACTGATGTCATAACATTCTAGTTCAGGTTGTACTAACTCTTTAGGTACATATGCAGAAAAATATTGTAACTCAAATACTGATGTTTATAAGTGTGTATCTGAGCATGTTTGCAAAATGATCACATTTAGCTAATCAGTAGACAGGTTTTCTCAGATGTCATAACAGATGTTATGACATCCTGTTCTGAACTAGCAGGATTACAGGATTGGATAAGTCTGAGTTTTTTCAGGAAATAACTCAGTCCTTCCTAAACAGAATCCTGCGTTTTCTGAGGAGTAACCTCGCTCAATCCTAACCTGATCAACAAAGTACTGTGACCTGGTCTTTAGGTCAAACGGAATCAACCCTAGGTTTTTGGAAACCCTAACTGAAGTTGCAGCTGCTATATATTCAACAGAGCTGCGGTTTTTGAAGTCATCCCTGCTGATTGATTAGAAGATCAAGTTTGTAATCTGTATAGATTTGTTTATTGTACTCCAAGCAATTATCATTGTGATAAGTGTCTTGGAATAGGTTTCAATTGTAAGGGTTGTGTAGCACTCAAAGCTTTGAAGCAAGAGTGTTTGAATGTTACTTGACTAAAGCTGTGAAGCAGAGTCAAGTTAGTTGTGTACATCACTCAAAGCTGTGAAGCACGAGTGATTGTGTTACTTGATTAAAAAGCTGTGAAGCTTAATCAAGAGTGTGTTTTGAAGAGTGTCTTCATCAATTCTCAAGTCAAATTGGTTTATGTATCACTGCTGTGATTGAGGGGGAGTGAGTAGGAACTCAGGTTTAAGTTGTACTTAGATTAGAATTGCATTGGGTAGGTCTTAAGTGAAGGAGATAAACTGGTTGGTTTATTCCTGAATTAACATCTCTTATAGTGGATTCTCTCCCTGGCTTGGTAGCCCTCAGAGTAGGTGTTGTTGCACACTGAACTGGGTAAACAATTGACTGTGTTGTTTACTGCTTTTGTATTTACTGTCATATAGTAAGTCAGATACGGTGTCATAACATCGGACGTGACATTAAGTATCTGTAGCCAGAATTTTCAATTAATATATTCGCGGGTTATTTTAGAAGGGGTGTTACAATAGTGGTATCAGAGCATAGTCGGTCTTGTCTTCTGTCGTTATCCCTGTTGTATGCGACTAGTGTAAGATGACACTGTCGATACTTGTGTGTTGATGAGGTTGTTTTGTAATGTTACAGAACAATGGCCGGAAGAGGTAACGGAAGAAACGACGATGCTCTTGCTGAAGCATTGGGATTGTTGGCTGGAGTACTCAGAGGGAACCAGCAGGAAGCTGTGATTGGTGCTGACCGACAATTGGGGAATTTTCAGAGGAATAATCCTCCGTTGTTCAAGGGTGCACATGATCCCGAAGGTGCTCAGAAGTGGTTGAAGAGAGGATCTTCAGAGTAATTGACTGTGCTGAAGGGCTGAAGGTGAGATACGGAACTCACATGTTAGCAGAGGAAGCTGGTGACTGGTGGGTTGCTACCAGAACTGAAATGGAAGAAGATGGTATTGCATTGACTTGGGCTGTGTTCAGGAGGGCTTTTCTGAAGAGGTACTTTCCTGAGGACATCAGAGGCAAGAAGGAGATTGAGTTTCTGGAACTCAAGCAGGGTAACAAGAATGTCAGTGAGTATGCTTCGAAGTTTACTGAGTTAGCGAAGTATTATGCTCATTATGCTAACGATGCAGATGGAGAATTTTCCAAATGTATCAAGTTTGAGAATGGTATTTGTGATGAGATTAAGCAGGGTATTCGGTATCAGCGTATCTGAAGATTTCCTGATCTGGTTGACTGTAGTAGGATTTTAGAGGAGGATCTTGCTAGTACTAAGTCGAATGCTCGAGGGTATGTTGATAGGAAGGGTAAGCAACAGATGGATCGTGGTAAGCCTTATGATAGAAGTAATCAGAAATCTGGTGGTTGGAAGAAGCCTAGTAGGGGAGACTCTGGTTCTTCCATTAAGTGTTACAGATGTGGTGAAAGGGGGCATAGGGCTAATGAGTGCAAGAATGATGCAAAGAAGTGCGACAATTGTGGGAAATTTGGTCATGTAGCTGCTGAGTGCAGAGTCAGAAGGATAACTTGTTACAACTGTGGTGAAGAAGGTCATACTCGTCCTCAGTGTACAAAACCCAAGAAGGAGCAAGCTGGTGGTAAAGTGTTTGCATTGTTTGGGTCAGAGACTAAGCCAGATGATCGGATGATTAAAGGTACATGTTTTATTAATGACATACCTTTGATTGTGATTATTGATACTGGAGCTACACATTCTTTTATTGCTTTGGATTATGCTAAAAGATTGAATTTGGAAATTTCTAATATGGATGGAAGTATGGTTATTGATACTCCTGCGTCGGGTTCAATGACTACTTCGTATGTTTGTAGGAATTGTCCTATTGTGATTTTTGGTAGGGGTTTCGGTATGGATTTGGTGTGCCTACCGTTAGAGCGACTTGATATCATCCTTGGAATGAACTAGTTGGAATTCAACCAGGTTCATATCAACTGTTTTGCGAAGATGGTTATTTTTCCTGAAGAGGTTGGTGTCGAAGATGTGACTATGTCGGTTAAACAGATGAACCTAGCTGTGAAAGATGGTGTTGTGGTATTTTTGTTGTATTCTGCAATAGAAGCGGAGGGAAAAGCAAAGAGTGATGGATTGCCAGTGGTGAACGAATTTCCAGAGGTGTTTCCGGAAGACGTTAGTGAATTGCCACCTGAGAGGGAGGTAGAATTTACTATAGATCTGATTCCTGGAACTAGTCCGGTGTCGATGGCGCCTTACCATATGTCGGCATCTGAATTAGCGGAGTTAAAGAAACAGTTGGAGGAGTTACTTGAGAAGAAATTTATTCGTCCGAGTGTTTCGCCGTGGGGTGCTCCGGTGTTGTTGGTTAAGAAGAAAGAAGGTTCAATGAGATTATGTGTTGATTACAGACAATTGAATAAAGTTACAATCAAGAATCGGTATCCTTTGCCGAGGATCGATGATTTGATGGATCAATTAGTTGGAGCTTGTGTATTTAGTAAGATTGATCTGAGATCTGGATATCATCAGATTCGTGTGAAGTCGGAAGATATTCAGAAAACTACATTTAGAACGAGGTATGGATATTACGAGTATTCTGTTATGCCGTTTGGAGTTACTAATGCACCTGGTGTTTTCATGGAGTATATGAACATGATATTTCATCCGTATCTTGATAAGTTTGTGGTGGTGTTCATTGATGATATTCTAATTTATTCGAAGAGCGATGAGGAGCATGCAGAACATCTCAGAGTTGTGTTGGAATTGTTGAAAGAGAAGAAGCTTTATGCGAAGTTGTCCAAGTGTGAATTCTGGTTAAGTGAAGTAAGTTTTCTTGGCCATGTAATTTCCAAGAATGGAATTGATGTGGATCCTACGAAGGTAGAAGCAGTATCTCAGTGGGAAGCGCCGAAGAATGCTTCTGAGATCCGTAGTTTTCTGGGTCTTGCAGGTTATTACAGGAAGTTTATAGAAGGATTTTCCAAATTAGCGTTACCGTTGACTAAGTTGACCAGGAAGGGTCAGATGTTTGTTTGGGATGTTGAATGTGAGAAAGGATTTCAAGAGCTGAAGAGGAGGTTGGCAAGTGCTCCGATCTTGATTTTTCCAAATCCGACTAAGTATTTTGTTGTGTATTGTGACGCATCATTAATGGGATTAGGTGGTGTGTTGATGCAAGATAAGCAGGTGGTGGCTTATGCTTCGAGACAATTGAAAGTACATGAAAGGAATTATCCGACTCATGATTTGGAGTTGGCAGCTGTTGTGTTTATTTTGAAGTTGTGGAGGCATTATTTATATGGTTCTCGGTTTGAGGTGTTTAGTGATCACAAAAGTCTGAGGTATCTCTTTGATCAGAAAGAGTTGAATATGAGGCAGAGGAGATGGTTAGAATTTCTAAAGGATTATGATTTCGGTTTGAATTACCATCCTGGTAAGGCAAACGTTGTTGCGGATGCCTTGAGTAGGAAGTCCTTGCATATGTCGATGTTAATGGTCCGTGAGTTAGATTTGGTTGAGCAGTTCAGAGATTTAAGTTTGGTATGTGAAACTACTCCGAATAGTGTGAAATTGGGTATGTTGAAACTTACTAGTGGTATTCTGGAAGAAATTCGGAATGGACAAAAGTCCGATGTTGGGTTAGTTGATAAATTGACATTGATCAACCAAGGTCAAGGAGGCGAGTTCCGGATTAATGAGAATGGTGTTATGAGATTTGGAAATAGGGTGTGTGTTCTGGATGTTGCAGAGATTAGGGAGAGTATTTTGGAAGAAGGACATCATAGTGGATTGAGTATTCATCATGGTGCTACTAAAATGTACCATGATTTGAAGAAGTTGTTTTGGTGGCCGGGAATGAAAAAGGAAATTGCTGAGTTTGTGTATGCTTGTTTGGTTTGTCAGAAGTCGAAGATTGAGCATCAGAAACCGTCAGGATTGATAGAACCGTTGTTTGTTCCGGAATGGAAATGGGATGGAATCTCTATGGATTTTGTGTCTGGTTTGCCAAGGACATCGAATAATTGTGATTCTATCTGGGTTATTGTTGATCGGTTGACGAAATCTGCTCACTTTATTCCGATAAGAATGGATTATCCGATGGAAAGGTTGGCAGAATTATATGTTGAGAAGATTGTGAGTTTGCACGGTATTCCTTCTAGTATTGTGTCGGATCGAGATCCGAGGTTTACATCTAAATTCTGGACGGGATTGCAAGAAGCTTTGGGTACTAAGTTGCGTTTGAGTTCCGCTTATCATCCACAGACAAATGGTCAGACGGAGAGAACGATTCAGTCGTTAGAAGATTTGTTAAGAGCTTGTGTGTTGGAGAAAGGTGGAGCTTGGTGTGATACGGTGGGAGAACTGACTATGGTTTTGCGTTTGTTTTCGCAAATGTTTCGGTTGAGCAAGAGTCGCCACCGACTTTTTATTTTATCCTAAGGAAAGGTTTAAAAAGCACAGCAAAAAACCTTTGAGATGTTTTCTTGGGTTCGGGGAGTAGATTATAGAAAGGGAAGGTATTAGCACCCTTTCTATCCATGGTTATCCATGGGCTCTTAGTTACTTGCTTAGATCAACTTGCCTTAATTTTTAATTGTTTGAAATGGTGCTTTGTGTGTGTGGGTTTGAAAATGTTTTTGAAAAGAGGCCAATGTGGTGGCAACCTTTGTAATGATCCATGTTGGGATGTATACAAAGGTGTACATCTTTTGAAAAGGTTTTCATTTGTTTTTGAAAGTTTGTTTTGAAAGTGTTGTGTGGTGAGGTTTAAAAAATAGGCAAGTGTTTTGTTTTGCAAGTTTGATTCAAGTAACTAAGAGGTTGTCTACTCCTAAGTTTCTCAAAGATTTCTCCTATGCTTTTAATCCTTTTAACAATTTTGTTCCACCATTGCATTTGGTGGACAATCTTGTGTTAGGATGTGAAAGGGACGGGCGCGGGTCATCATTTAGACCATAATTGCAATGGTGCCAAGTATCCTTGGGCAATTTTTCCTTTAAGGGACTTGATCATTTTTTAGGCAACTTTCGAAAGCGTCATCGAGGGACTATGATCATTTGATTGTGTTTGTTTTGCCCAAAGAGACCTAACATGCAATATGGCCCATTTATTGAAGGCAACAAGTGGAATACCCTAGGGATGCAAGTGTGATTTGTGTTATCCATTTTCATGCTTGTTTATCTTGAAATTAGGTCAAACTATTTTTGTTGTTTTTGATTCGCATACAAACCCTAATTCTAGCATGATATATTTAGAAAGCAATAAAGTGCGAAAAATAAAGTCCTAAACTATTACAACACAATATATGGGAAGGGGGGTACAAATGTTCAAATGGGGGTATTTTGACAAGGAATTTAAACCTAGACTATTACATCAAAATTGAATTATTTACAAGATATTTAGTATACAACAATTAAATAAAAATGGAATAAATATGCAAAAAATGTTTTTTTTATGTGTATGAAAAAAGGTATTTTTTATGTCAAATAAACAAAATAAACAAAAGTATTATTTTTGGAGTTTTTATGCATTTAGGGCAAAAACCCTAATTTATTAAATAAAAGATATTAATTATTTAATATGTACAATATTTATTTATTATATACAAAAATAAAATAAAAATGAAGTATATTTGTCAAAAAGGTATTTTTAATATTAAATATTAATAAAAGTAAAAATGTGTATATTTTGTATTTTTTAACCTAAATATACTAATAAATATATATGTATTTGTATTATATGATAAATATATTAAATATGTGTAAAAAATAATATTTAATATTTACAAAAAAAGTATTTTTGATATAAAATGTTTTCAAGAGAGAAAATAAAATAAAAATCAGAAATAAAATAAGTTTGCATTATTTTTAGTATTTTTAAATAAAAGTGTTTATGTATTTATTTATGTACAAATATTATTTAAATGCCTAATAAATATGAAAATGGTGTAAAAAATATTTTTATTTTTTTTAATATTATAAGAAAAAATAAATAAGTCAGGAATAAAAAACAAAAGTCAAAAAATCATAAAAATAAGCAAAATGGGCCTAGGGGGTGTGTGTGTGAAAATGAGGTGTAAACAGAAATAACAAATCAAGCCCAGCCCAATGACCCTGTCATCTTCAACCTCCAGCATTTTTGTTCAAGAAACCACGTGTTTTCTATCTTCCAATTCCTTGATCTTTTGCCAAATCTTCCAACATGAAACATGTAGAGCTTGAAGCCACGATTCCAGACATATAAAGAAATCAATCTAACTCTCAGAAATGAGAGAGAATTTCTTCTCCCCCAATTCCTGACCTAGTTTTTGTTCCATGTTCAGACATTAAATTCTCACAGCACACATAATATAAATGAAAACTAATTACATGGGCATGTTCAGGGCTATGAATGTGACATATTTTCTTCACAAACCTAAAGCTAACAATGCCTGGATAGAGAGATACGAGTTCATGAACTTACCTGTTCAGTTGAAGTTGTATCTGGTGATGGAGGTGTCTTCAATGCAAGGTGATGATTGGTACAACTTCCTTGATGTCAAGGGATGCTATTCCAAGTGTTACTTTGCTTTGAAACTAGCTGAATCGAGTTATAGAACTCCACCTACAAAACAGAAAAATGAAAATGGTGATGTTGATTGGGAGTGTTACAGGTCGTGTTTGAGGTTTGGAATAGCTTCAAGGAATGTTGTGGGATGTGTTTGAAGTGGTTTTAGCAAGAATGCATGAAAGGTTTGAGCTATGGAACCCAATCTACAACAGATGCTCTGTTTGGGCAGTTTGAGGATGATTCTGTGTTTTAGAAGGAAATGGAGGTGGTTCACTCGTGTTCTAGCTCAGTTAGGATGTCTTGAAAGTGTACAAAGTCTTTGCTTAAGGCTTGGTTTACAGGAATGATAGTTATGTTATGTTATGTTAGCTTTCTTCTTACTTAAGCAACAAAAGGCCACTTGAGTTTTTAGACAGGTAGAGGCCCCCCTAATGTGCTGCAAACCTTGGCATTGATCAGTGTAATTAGTCTAATAACTTGTGCCAAGAGGATATGCACTGTACTTGCTTGGATTGCCAATTGACATAAAGTTCCACTTTTGCAAAAATGGCCATTATGCTTTTTCTACTTTGGGACTAAACCTCTATGCAATGCTTGAACACATAAAATATGGTCTTGGCACAATGAGTTTGCATTAAATTTATGAGTGCAAAAGGGATTTAGGGCCTGTAATCAAGAAATGCAAGCTGAGTTCAAAATTGCCTAAGTGTATGGACATGTAATTTGGTCATGAACAAAGTGAGTTTTTCCCATATTGCCAAATTCGATTCTCTCTAACCATGAGGTTGTTTGATGAGTTCTTGGACATTTTGGAAAGCTTGGAATGTGTACTACAATCCATCTTTGAAATGCAAATTGAAATTCCAAGTGGAAGTTTGTGAAAAATGGTCTTGAAGTTAGGTAAAAACCTTGCCTAAAATAGGTCAAATTTTCTCTAAGTTAAGAATGGTTTGGTACCCTTGTTCCAAAACTTGTAACTTGAGCTACAAGCTTCTTTTGGGAAAACTTTGTAAATCAAAGTTTTAGATTTTGCAATAGGCTACAACTTTCATGTTTTGACTTTTGCTTGAATCCAAATGAATCTTGGTGAGAAAGTGGGACAAAGTTAGGAAAAAAATTAGGGTTTTTCATAACTTAGAAAAATTCTAAGTTATGAAAAATCTTCATTTCAAACCCTAATTTGCAATTCTTGATTTCTTGATGAACAAGTTTCATGATTTGGCATGTTTTGATGAAAAATGAATCTTAACACTTGATTTTGACCAAAAAGTCAAAGTTTGACTTTTCAGTATACAGTCAAAATTGATCAATTGACTGGGAAATTCAACTGTCAATCTTGTGTATTTGGGATCTTTTGAACTTGTTGAGCATGTCAAGACAATTCCATGGGGTCCTTGAGTCCATATGTGAGTTTGGTTTGCCATTGGCTAGGTCAAACAGTCAAAAATTGCCTTTGTGCAGTCAAAACCCTAAAAATGATCATTTTGCCCTTTTGGTGATCTGATCAAATTTCTTGTGGAACTGTGATCCAAACTTGACCAAATGGTTCATATGAGTTCATAATATGGATGTGGGTCAATTTTCATGAGATTTGACTGTCAATTGGCCACAATTGACTTTTTCCCCAATACAGTTGATTTCTAGGTCAACTGTCCAATTGACTGGGCAAAATTTGGAATCAAGACTTGAAACTTGGTATGGATAAACTTGGGAGTCCAACATGAAGCATGAAAGTCATCTTAGGAATTTTAGGTCAAAATATCTTTGTGCAAACACAAACCCTAATTTGGGTCAACAGTGCTAGGAGAAGTCTTGCAGAGGAAACCCTAACTGGATCTTGAGCTCCAAGGGTCTTGTGATGAGAAAATGTTGAGGAAATGGGAAGGCAAATTTTGGGGTACAACAGTTGCCCCTGTTCAATCTTCTTGAACCTGGAGAGTTAGATTGGCAAGTTTGCCTTTCGTGACTCGAAGGTAAAAGGAGATTGGACACTAGAGTGCCCGGAAATTTGCACTCGCATGTTGGAGTATCAGCAATGTGATGTCGGGAATGGGCTTATAGATGCCATTTGGAGAGATGGTGGATAGGGAGATGGGCTTATAGATGCCATCTGGAGATGTGACAGAACTTTGTCGGGAATGGGCTTATAGATGCCATTTAGAAGTGTTGATCGCATAAGAGATTCCTTAGCGAGAACTTGTGTATTTTGAGAAAGACAGATGTTTTCCTGGCTTGTTACAGGTGTTGATCTTCAATCTCTTCATGCAGACATGCCCTGGCTAGATACAGGTGTCGAATCCATAATCGGTTGCTCATAGATATGCCATGGCTGGATACAGGAATCGAATCTGGAAATAGTCGTCAACAGATATGCCCTGGCTGGATACAGGAATCGAATCTTCGAACTCTTCAGACATGCCCTGGCTAGATACAGGAATCGAGTCCGGAATTGTTGTCAACAGATATGCCCTGGTTGGATACAGGAATCGAATCTGGAATTGTTGTAGTTGATAGATATGCCCTGGCTGGATACAGGAATCGAATCGTCAAACTCTTCAGACGTGCCCTGGCTAGATACAGGAATCGAGTCTGGAAATAGTCGTCAACAGATATGCCCTGGATGGATACAGGAATCGAATCTTCGAACTCTTCAGATGTGCCCTGGCTGGATACAGGAATCGAATCTGGAATGGTGACAGCTGATAGATATGCCCTGGCTGGATACAGGAATCGAATCGTCAAACTCTTCAGACGTGCCCTGGCTAGATACAGGAATCGAGTCTGGAAATAGTCATCAACAGATATGCCCTGGCTGGATACAGGAATCAAATCTGGAATTGTGACAGTTGAAAGTAGTTATCTTTTGGATTGTCTTTTTCTCTGAAAAGGCAAAATATCAGTTGTATGCAATGTCATGATGTATGAACTGCATGATGTCATGATGTTCAAAATGATATAGTGTTGTATGCACTTTATCATGTATGTAAGCAAGATGTATGAAATGTGAAATGTTTATGAATGTATTTTCGTCTAGGAAAATAAATCCTTGACGACCGGCCGGGGAATTAAATCCTGGGTTGACGTTGAAGAGTAGAGTTCTTCGCTTCCCCTAGGGATGATGGTTGCAAGAATACACCGATAGGAGAAGATGACTCCGTTGAGGAATAAACTTGTTGGAGAGATTACTCTGCGGGGAATTGCTCTGTGGAAGAGATACTTTGCTGAAGTTTGATGAGAGCTTCACTGAGGATTTCAATGATGGACTCCGCTAGGGATAACAATGATAAACTCCTCTGGGGATGACAATGATAAACTCCTCTGGGGATGATAATGACAAACTCCGCTGGGGATTGCGTTGATAAGTTATGTTGGGGAACTTTGATGAACTCCGCTGGGGATTGAAAGAATTTCGCCGAGGACGATCTTCTGTGGTAATTAGCTGAGGATAACCCAGTTATAAGCCCTTGTGAGGAATAACTTTGAATAAAGCTCGGGAGATACGTTCGTACTCTGCAGGGGATAAGCTTCCAGAATCTACTGGGGATAAGCTTCAAGACCTGCTGAGGATATGGATTCCAAATCTCCTGGGGACACTTTCAGATTGTACTGGTAAATGGTTCCGCTGGGGTGTCTGTATTCCGCCGGGGAGCAATCTCAGATCAAGACTGTCGGGGATACTTGCTGAGGAATGCCTATACTCCGCTCGGGAATGTTGCTATCTTGTCTTACTCTGTGGGGAGTTGAGATAACTTGGTCACATTCTTCAGTTAAATCTACCTTGATACTTCGGCGGACAAAGCAACTAGACTGCATGGACAACTCTACATTGCCCCTACTTCTGATGTCACCTGTAATTAGTCTTTTGTTTCATATGCAAGTATTTATGAATTAGCAATTTAATGTCAAATGCATATATCAAAAATGAACATTGGACGTTCTTCGCAAGACAAAACAGAAAAAGGAAAAACAATTGGCAATTTGTTTGGAAAACTGAATCTGTATTGATTTTGAAATTTTCCTGTAAATAGGTGTTTTTTGTACAAGAGGCTGACGTCCTAGTAAGAGAACGCCGCCGAATAACACAAAGTTTATACAATTTGAAAAGGAAACAAAACAGCTATGTGCACAATATTCCCACTGGGTTCCAACTCTGCTATCACCTTTATGTCTTCAAGCGTCTCATCACTTTGCTGCTTAGTTGAAGATGAAGCTGATTGATCGATGCCGAAGTCTGAGCCAGATAATTGATGCCGAATTCTAGATGCAAGGTGATCCAATGAGACATAGTGTTACGCTTTATCCCTAACTTTTGCCTGGACCGCCCTTTCGGGTTTTCAGTCCACCGGGATACCCATTTTTGCCCAAGCCGCCTTTTCAGGTTTTCGACTTGCCGGGTGTACAGTTTTTTTCATTTCATCCCTTATTTTTGCCTGAACCCTTTTGGTTCGTCGGGAAGCCCTTATTTTTGCCTAGGTATGTCAACCTAGCGGGTCCTTTATTCACGCGTAGTATCTTTTCACTATGTCTGCATTGGCGGGGTGAGGAAGGTCGTCACCATCCATGGTGGTTAGAATCATGGCTCCTCCTGAGAATACATGTTTAACCACAAATGGCCCTTCGTATGTAGGGGTCCATTTGCCCCGGGGATCACTTTGAGGAAGGATGATGCGCTTGATTACCAGGTCCCCAACTTGATACTCTTGTGGTCTGACTTTCTTGTTAAATGCCCTGATCATCCGTTTTTGGTACGTCTGACCATGACAGATAGCGGTGAGTCTCTTTTTGTCAATCAGGTTTAATTGATCAAGTCGAGTCTGGATCCAGTCATCTTCACTCAAGTCTGCATCCTTCATTATCCAGAGAGAGGGTATCTGGACTTCAATTGGCAAGACTGCCTCCATGCCATAGACCAAGGAAAAGGGTGTTGCCCCGGTTGACGTCCTTGCTGAGGTACGGTACCCATGAAGAGCAAACGGTAACATTTCGTGCCAATCTTTGTAGGTCACTGTCATCTTCTGCACAATTTTCTTGATATTCTTATTGGCTGCTTCTACAGCCCCATTCATCTTCGGCCGGTAAGGAGAAGAGTTGTGGTGTTGTATCTTAAATTGCTCGCAGAGCTCAGTGATCATCTTGTTGTTAAGATTGGTACCATTGTCCGTAATGATTCTTTCTGGGACGCCGTACCGACAGATCAGGTTATGCCGAATGAAACGGGCCACGACGCTTCTTGGTTACTGTGGCGTAGGAAGCTGCCTCAACCCACTTCGTGAAGTAATCAATTGCTACCAAGATGAAGCGATGCCCGTTGGATGCCGTCGGTCGGATCTCGCCGATCATATCGATGCCCCATATTGCAAAAGGCAAAGGTGCCGTCAGGACGTTCAGAGGAACCGGAGGGATATGCACCTTATCAGCATAGATCTGGCATTTATGACAAGTTCGAGAATGTTGGTAACAGTCGGCTTCCATTGTGGACCAGAAATATCATGCCCTAAGGATTTTCTTTGCCATGGTATGTCCACTGGAATGTGTTCCGAATGTACCTTCATGTAGTTCTATCATGATCTTCTCTGCTTCAGCCTTATCCACACAATGCAGTAGAGTTGAGTCATGATTCCGTTTGTAGAGAATGCTGTTGCTGAGGAAGAATTTTGCAGCAAACCTCCTCATGAACTTCTTGTCATTGACCGACGCACCTTCAGGGTATTCCTGAGCTTCCAAGTACCTCTTCACCTCATGATACCAGGGTTTTTCAGTCACCTCTTTGGCCTCAAGATCTCAGCAGTATGCGGGTTCGTCCAACTTCCAGATAATGATCCGGGGAGCTTCATTGTCCCATTTAACTTTGAACATTGAAGACATTGTAGCTAGTGCGTCCGCTAGCTGATTCTCTTCTCTTGGGAAGTGTTCAAAAGTTATCTCTTCAAAGTGGGGAAGCAAAGTCAACACATACTCCTTGTAAGGAATAAGATTTGGGTGTTTCGTATCCCACTCGCCTTTGATCTGATTGATCACGAGAGCGGAATCTCCGAAGACACTCAGAAACTTGATCCTTAAGTCGATTGCAGCTTGAAGACCCATGATACATGCCTCATATTCTGCCATGTTGTTGGTGCAGTTGAAACACAGCCGGGCAGTGAATGGAGTATGAGTTCCTTTGGGGGATATGATTACAGTGCCGATACCATTACCCAAAGCGTTGGAGGCTCCGTCAAAATGCATAGACCATCGGGATCCTTCCTCGGGTCCTTCATCTGGTCCAGGTACTTCACAGTCAGTTACTACCATGATATCTTCGTCCGGAAATTCAAAGTTCAATGATTGGTAATCGTCCACAGGTTGGTGTGCCAAATGGTCTGCCAATACACTTCCCTTGATTGCTTTCTGAGTTGTGTATTGGATATCATATTCTGTCAAGATCATTTTCCATCTTGCTATTCTTCCAGACAGAGCAGGCTTTTCGAATATGTACTTGATGGGATCCATCTTTGAAATCAACAGAGTAGTGTGAGTCAACATATACTGTCTCAGCCGGCGAGCAGCCCATACCAGAGCGCAGCAAGTTTTCTCGAGCAGTGAGTACCGAGACTCACAGTCGGTAAACTTTTTGCTCAGGTAATAAATAGCGTGCTCTTTTCGGCCAGACTCGTCATGCTGCCCCAGCACACACCCCATTGAATTGTCAAGCACTGTCAAGTATAATATCAGAGGTCTCCCTTCCACTGGTGGCATAAGAATAGGTGGCTCTTGGAGATATTCCTTTATCTTTTCGAAAGCGGCCTGACATTCATCGTTCCAACGTACTACTTGATATTTCTTCAGCAATTTGAAGATTGGCTCACAGGTAGCAGTTAGATGTGAGATGAATCGGGCAATGTAATTCAGTCGTCCTAGGAAACCTCTGACTTCCTTCTCTGTCTTAGGAGTCGGCATCTCTTGTATGGCTTTTACCTTGGCAGGGTCCACCTGAATACATTTATCGCTTACAATGAAACCTAGCAATTTTCCGGACCTCACCCCAAAGGTGCATTTGTTGGGATTCAACCTCAGCTTGTATAACTTCAATAGGTCAAACAGCTTCCGCAGATGGTCAAGATGTTCCTCCTCAGTTTGAGACCTTGCAATCATGTCATCAACATATACCTCAATCTCATGATGGATCATATCATGAAATAAAGCAACCATGGCACGTTGGTAGGTTGCCCCAGCATTTTTCAACCCGAACGGCATGACCTTGTAGCAGAAGGTGCCCCACTGAGTCACAAAGGTAGTCTTTTCCATATCTTTCGGAGCCATCTTGATCTGATTATATCCTGAAAAACCATCCATGAAGGAGAACACCTTGTGTTGAGCAGTATTGTCAACAAGAACGTCGATGTGAGGTAGAGGAAAATCATCTTTGGGGCTTGCCCTGTTCAAATCCATGTAATCGACACACATTCTGACCTTACCGTCCTTCTTCGGCACTGGCACCACATTGGCCACCCACTGAGGGTAAGAAGTCACTGCTAGAAACCCGGCGTCGAATTGCTTCATAACCTCAGCTTTGATCTTTTCAGATATCTATGGGCGCATACGGCGGACCTTTTGCTTTACCGGAGGGCAGTCTTCCTTGGTAGGCAGGTGATGAACTACAATGTCGGCATCCAAACCAGGCATGTCTTCGTAGGACCAAGCAAAGATCTCCATGTAATCATACAGCATCTGAATCAATCGTTGCTTCACGCTGAGCTCTAGATTGGCCCCGATCTTGACTTCTTTTCTATCTGTCTCAGTACCCAGGTTCACTGTTTCCACGGGCTCTTCATGTGGCTGAATGGCCCTCTCTTCCTGGAGTAACAGTCTTGCGAGTTCACCAGGCACTTCGCAATCATCTTCACCTTCGTCTTCGGCCAAGTTGATCGGATTCTCAAAGTTATAACTGGTGGTAGAAGAGCTGTTACCAGTGAGATCCAGAGTGGATTGAAACCTGTATAAGTGAGTGTGTGTAAATATAGATGTTTTGCAATATATAACACAAAGAAAAAAGAGCGCAAGATTTGAAATGCAACAAACGTCCAATGTTTTGATTAATGATATATGGAAATGTCATACAAAAAAGCCCTCACAAGTGGAGCTACGGTGCCCCGGGTAGGACACCAAGCCAATAAAAGTTTCAACATATTGTTTGTTACAAATTGGAAATCAAAAGAGTTAATTACTGCGTGACAAATGTAATAGGTGTAAAATCCTTTGTCGTCCAGTTGCTTGGTCCGTTGTTGGTGGTTGGATAGATCCAACTGTCAAACTCTGCTTCCTCCACGTCCTCCTCGATAGCATTCACCCTTGGATTGGTGATAAACACCGGAGCCTTTCTGATCCTTTCTTTGCGCACAGCCCTCTGAGCCTCTGCAGTGAAGCCCAACCCAAACTTGTCGGTCTTTTGAGTGAAGTCAGGAAGCTGACCCCAGTTTGCACATTTGCCTTTCTCAATCACTGCCCGGGCATCCTTCAGGGAAGCCATCTTCAACGGAAAGTCTTCTTCAACCACTGTTTCAGCCGATGCCAACGTTGGAGGTACCTCCTCAAAATGCTGAAAGGGGGTTTCAATAAACTCCATGTCCATCTTGATATACCGGAATGAATTCAAGTGACTAACCATGTATTCCTCCTCACCCTGCACAGTAACAATCTTCCCTTTGACAGGGTATTTGAGCTTTTGTTGTAGAGTGGATGTTACTGCCCCAGCTTTGTGAATCCAGGGTCGACCCAAAAAGCAGGAATAAGATGGACGAATATCCATTACATAGAACGTTGAGTCGAAGACTTGGGAACCCACACGAATAGGAATGTCTACCTCACCGTGCACCATCCTCTTAGAACCGTCGAAGGCTCTAACAATGATGTTACTATGCTTCAATTCCAGGCCCTCACAATCCAAGCGATCCAATGCCTTCTTGGGCAAAACATTCAGGGAAGAACCGGTGTCCACCAACACGTGTGCGAGAGTAGTGCCCCTGCACTCTATAGAGACTTGCAGGGCATCATTGTGATTTTTCCCTTTGGCGGTAAGGTCTGCATCTGAGAAACCCAAGCCATTGTCAGTTGTCAAATTAGCCACACAGTCAGTGAATTGATCTGCAGAGGTCTCTTGCGGCACATGGGCCATTTTCAGAAATGAAATCATGGCCTTTGCGTGGGCCTCTGAGCACAGCAGCAATGATAGCATAGAGATTTTGGAGGGGGTATGCCCCTGCTGTTCAACAACATTGAAGTCGCTCTTTTTAATTATTTTAAGGATTTCCTCCATCTCTTGTTGGGAGGCTTCAACAGCAGTCTTTTTTGGTGCCTCCGTCCTGGCAGGCAAATCGGTAGCAACTTCTTTGCCCCAAGCATCGGAGAACTCGGCGGCAGTAGTAGACACAGGAACTTGATTTGGAACATGCACACTTGCGGGTGTGATGATTAGAGGTTTTCGGATAACTGGCGGTGCAATGTCAGGAGAGAAGAGCCTGCCACTGCGAGTAATCTTGGAGGGACCAGTGATGTTACTGATACTGGTACTGGTGTTGAACTCCTGCTTCACTCCAAGCACATACACGTCTGCCCCATAGTGCCATGGGACAGCCTTGTTAGATTCATAGGGGAGAGGCCCCGGAACAGTAATAATAATGGGTGCAACAGACATAATTTGGACTGGCTTCCTCGGGGGAGCCTTGGTAGGATTGTTGAAAATTGTGACGACAGATACTTCTTCAGCGGAAACAAACAGAACAACAGTTTTCTTGAACAGGATTTCTTTGCTATCCATCAGGCTTTGGATGCCTGATTTCAGCAGCGGACAACCGGTAGGGATAACAGCACACAGGAAGCAACCCTTGCTACAGCCCGAAAATAAACCGGCTAGTAGTAAGTTCCTCTTAACAGTCAATAGAGGGGTAGCAACATCATTCACCGAAACAGCATACAAATCTTCCTCGACGGCATTTACTCTATGCTGGGGCATAGGAGCAGTTACAACATTTGGCCTCTCAGGCGCCTCAAATTGAATTTCCTTCGCATCGATAAGGTCTTGAACTTTGTTTCTCAGGGCCCAGCAATCATCAGTAGTGTGCCCGGGGCTATCAGAATGATAAGCACAACGGGCATTTGGGTTATACTTAGGAGATGCAGTATTCACGACTTTCGGAGCCTCTTTGATGGTCACCAAGTTGGTTGATAACAGTTGCGGTAAGATTTGTGACAAGGTCATACTCAGCCGAGTATACTTCCTCTTGGGCCTTTCACCTATTTGTTGATTGTACTGCTGGGGAGCAGCAACAGGCTTTGAAATGACCAAGGCATTGACGGCTTGGCGGCTTTCTGGCTTGACTTGTCTTCCAGGACCATAGACTGCACTTGCTTCTTTCTTGAAAGGCCTCTTCTCAGTACTTGCGGAGGCAGCTTTTTGTATCTTTCCTGACCTGATGCCAGCTTCTATCCTTTCACCCGTCAGGATCAAATCCGTAAACCCAGTTGAGAAGTTACCAACCAAATGATTGAAAAATGGACCAGACAAGGTCCCTAGAAACATATCAACCAGCTCACGATCAGTCAATGGAGGCTGCACCCTGCCAGCCAAATCTCTCCATTTTTGTGCATATTCTTTGAACCCTTCTCCCGTTCCTAGAGACATACCCTGAAGTTGGGTACGCGTAGGAGCAAGGTCAGAATTGTATTGATATTTTCTATAAAATGCGGTTGCCAAATCTTCCCAATGTCGGATACTAGTTCCATCTAGTTGGTAGAACCACTCAAGCTGTGACCCCGAAAGGCTATCTTGGAAGAAGTGAATCCAAAGGTTTTTGTCTGCCGTGTAAGGTTGGATCTTCCTTACGTACGACCTTAGATGCAGCTTTGGACAGGAAGCCCCGTCATATTTAGCAAAGGCAGGCGCCTTAAACTTGTGTGGGATTACTACCCCAGAAGATAAGCCCAAATCTCCGAAATCCAGCCCCGGCACATTCGGAATCTCCATGGCGCTCAAGCGGTCCTCTAATTGCTTGTATCTGTCAGCAGCAGGTGGGTATTGTTCGTCATTATAGTCCGTCTCGTTGTCAGAGACTGCAGGACTAGGAGCTCCTCCCCCTTGGGGACTGTCTTTCTCTGCAGAGGAAGTAGTTGGATCAGCCTCATTATGGAGTGTGTTCCCAAACCTGCGTCCAGTATTGAACAATGCAGTCCTCTTCTTCTTCTTCTTCTTCTTCTTTAGGAGCAGAGCCTTCAACTCTTGCTGACCTTGGGCCAGGCTTAGGACCATCTCTTGAAACTGGGCACTTTGGGCCTGAAGGGCCTTGATTGCTTGCTCACTGGATGAGTCTGGATTCATGATGACTGTTCAAAATAAACAGCGAAGAAGATTAAGCAACCTGTAGAAAAAGGAGTACCTGTTATGCACATGATGCATGAGATGCTATCTATTCAATGCATTCAAGGGTTTTAGAAATTCACAATTGTTGCAGACAAAAAGAACTCACGTCATATTAATAAGAAAAGATTTGTTAGTACATAAATGCCGCATGGGCCAAATATTACAAAAAACAACTTCTCAAGGTAAAAAGACGTTGCGCATCCTCTTTGGCGCAATGTAGGTGTTGAGGGCCTCTTGCTCATGGAGTCGGCGGGTGAGCTCTAAAACCTTCTTCTCACTGGCGTAGAAGCTGGCTTCAAAAGTGTTCTGTTCCTCCTTGAGTTGGATCCAACTCTTCTGCATCTCCTCCCACGATGTAGGCATGTTAGGATGTAGGATGGTGTAAGGAACCTCTCCTTCCTTGACGGGCTCTTTAATCACAGGGAGAACATGAGGATAAGGCATCATTAGACTCTGGGCTCGGTCTCGTACCCACTTGAGATAAGGTTCAAGAGGGATGGAGTTCTTGTGTCCCAGTGTCTTGCTATCAACCTTGTTGGGCATCCTCCAAGCTCTGATGAATCTTTGGCGAAGTCCTTGCGCATCGTTGTCGAAGTCAAAAACTAGGTCAGGAATCAACATGTCGTGAGGGCCATCTCTTCGTGCATATCCAAATTGCCTCAAAGCTAGGCAAGGGTTGTAGGTGATACCCCCTCTGATTCCAAGTAAAGGAACATTAGGGAACTCTCCACAATGATCGACGATGATGACATTTTCTCTGGACCGAGAACACCAATGTACATCAGAGTGAGTAAGAGTCATCAACCGTTGGGACCACCTTGAACCTTGGTCATTCTTCAAGACAGATTGTGGAAGGTGTGAAATAAACCACCTTGCAAGGAGAGGAGTACAGCACATGAGAACACCCCTCTTTCTCATTGTTCGTGTGTAAAACGAGTGAAGGATGTCCCCAAGCAGTGTTGGTATTGGATTTCTGGACAAGAAGATCTTGACGGCGTTGACATCTACCAATTGGTCAGAATTTGGGAACAAGACCAACCCATAGATAAGGAGTGCCACAATCTCTTCAAAGGCTTGTAGGTCTAATGAATTCCAACACTCTTGTGCCTTCTCAAACAAGAATTTTGCTAAGAAGCCTTTGACACCGCTTCTAGTTTCCCAATGCCCCTTGATGTCAGATGGCTGTAGATGTAATGCTCGAGCAACATCTTCAGGCTTTGGTTCCTTTTCCGTACCGTTGAAAGGTAGTTGATTAAGGATAGGAATTCTCAGGAGTTGAGAGAATTCCTCCAAAGTGGGTACCAACTGGTAGTCAGGGAAAGTGAAACAGTGGTGAAGAGGGTCAAAGAACGGGAATAGCACTTTCATCATGTCTTCTTCAATGTTGGTGTTGACTAAGCTGAGCAGTCTACCATGTCTTTCACTGAAGGATGAGCTTTCCGGAATTCTTGAGGTGAGCTCCTTGAGTTGAGGAGAGATTCTCACAAGGTTGACTTGGATGGTTTTTCTGCGAGGAATTTCCATGACCTACAAAACAAGAACAAAGATGAAGATCTAAACCCTTGAAGTGGTTAGTGAATGCATATGATGCTTTATGATGTTCATGATGTATGCACAAAACATATGTACAAGCAAATCACACTAAACCCTAGTTTCAGGCTTGCATGGGGTTTCATAGGTAAGTACCCTCTTGAGTGTAGTTGGCTTAAAAACCTGTCCTATAAATAGTAACCGGGTTCTAAGGAGCTCAATATCACTGAATTGTTTTCATTGTTCATTGTTTTGGTTTAGCCACTTAACTAGCGACCAAAATATTCCAATAAAACAACCCTCAATGAGTGTAGTATCGAGTATCTACCAACTTCGGACTGCACCAAAGCCGGTCATCTCACTACCCCTAATAAAAGGCCAAGATGGTCAAGTAAGGTTCTAGGTCATTAGTGCTTAGTGACATCACTCAGCGGCCCCGTACTCTCCTTGATTGAACTCAAGGGTTACCGGTACTCACAAATATGTCGCACTAATATAGATATTGCTTTGACCGTGTCGGTATACCCCGCACAGTTTCCACAACGTATTGCTATCTATGAATGTTTCCCAAAATCCGGGTGTAGGATTGCAAACCCAAACAAGAGAGCCAAGATATAAAGCAATCAAATCAAACAATTAGTCATGCAAGAGGGTGATCTAAGCCCTAAGGTTACTCCACTTTTAAACTATCCCCAGCAGAGTCTCCAGTTCTGTGATACGGTGGGAGAACTGACTATGGTTTTGCGTTTGTTTTCGCAAATGTTTCGGTTGAGCAAGAGTCGCCACCGACTTTTTATTTTATCCTAAGGAAAGGTTTAAAAAGCACAGCAAAAAACCTTTGAGATGTTTTCTTGTGTTCGGGGAGTAGATTATAGAAAGGTAAGGTATTAGCACCCTTTCTATCCATGGTTATCCATGGGCTCTTAGTTACTTGCTTAGATCAACTTGCCTTAATTTTCAATTGTTTGAAATGGTGCTTTGTGTGTGTGGGTTTGAAAATGTTTTTGAAAAGAGGCCAATGTGGTGGCAACCTTTGTAATGATCCATGTTGGGATGTATACAAAGGTGTACATCTTTTGAAAAGGTTTTCATTTGTTTTTAAAAGTTTGTTTTGAAAGTGTTGTGTGGTGAGGTTTAAAAAATAGGCAAGTGTTTTGTTTTCCAAGTTTGATTCAAGTAACTAAGAGGTTGTCTACTCCTAAGTTTCTCAAAGATTTCTCCTATGCTTTTAACCCTTTTAACAATTTTGTTCCACCATTGCATTTGGTGGACAATCTTGTGTTAGGATGTGAAAGGGACGGGCGCGGGTCATCGTTTAGACCATAATTGCAATGGTGCCAAGTATCTTTGGGCAATTTTTCCTTTAAGGGACTTGATCATTTTTTAGGCAACTTTCGAAAGCGTCATCAAGGGACTGTGATCATTTGATTGTGTTTGTTTTGCCCAAAGAGACCTAACATGCAATATGGCCCATTTATTGAAGGCAACAAGTGGAATACCCTAGGGGTGCAAGTGTGATTTGTGTTGTCCATTTTCATGCTTGTTTATCTTGAAATTAGGTCAAACTATTTTTGTTATTTTAGATTCGCATACAAACCCTAATTCTAGCATGGTATATTTAGAAAGCAATAAAGTGCGAAAAATAAAGTCCTAAACTATTACAACACAATATATGGGAAGGGGGGTACAAATGTTCAAATGGGGGTATTTTGACAAGGAATTTAAACCTAGACTATTACATCAAAATTGAATTATTTACAAGATATTTAGTATACAACAATTAAATAAAAATGGAATAAATATGCAAAAAATGTTTTTTTTATGTGTATGAAAAAAGGTATTTTTTATGTCAAATAAACAAAATAAACAAAAGTATTATTTTTGGAGTTTTTATGCATTTAGGGCAAAAACCCTAATTTATTAAATAAAAGATATTAATTATTTAATATGTACAATATTTATTTATTATATACAAAAATAAAATAAAAATGAAGTATATTTGTCAAAAAGGTATTTTTAATATTAAATATTAATAAAAGTAAAAATGTGTATATTTTGTATTTTTAACCTAAATATACTAATAAATATATATGTATTTGTATTATATGATAAATATATTAAATATGTGTAAAAAATAATATTTAATATTTACAAAAAAAGTATTTTTGATATAAAATGTTTTCAAGAGAGAAAATAAAATAAAAATCAGAAATAAAATAAGTTTGCATTATTTTTAGTATTTTTAAATAAAAGTGTTTATGTATTTATTAATGTACAAATATTATTTAAATGCCTAATAAATATGAAAATGGTGTAAAAAATATTTTTATTTTTTTTAATATTATAAGAAAAAATAAATAAGTCAGGAATAAAAAACAAAAGTCAAAAAATCATAAAAATAAGCAAAATGGGCCTAGGGGGTGTGTGTGTGAAAATGAGCTGTAAACAGAAATAACAAATCAAGCCCAGCCCAATGACCCTGTCATCTTCAACCTCCAGCATTTTTGTTCAAGAAACCACGCGTTTTCTATCTTCCAATTCCTTGATCTTTTGCCAAATCTTCCAACATGAAACCTGTAGAGCTTTAAGCCACGATTCCAGACATATAAAGAAATCAATCTAACTCTCAGAAATGAGAGAGAATTTCTTCTCCCCCAATTCCTGACCTAGTTTTTGTTCCATGTTCAGACATTAAATTCTCACAGCACACATAATATAAATGAAAACTAATTACATGGGCATGTTCAGGGCTATGAATGTGACATATTTTCTTCACAAACCTAAAGCTAACAATGCCTGGATAGAGAGATATGAGTTCATGAACTTACCTGTTCAGTTGAATTTGTATCTGGTGATGGAGGTGTCTTCAATGCAAGGTGATGATTGGTACAGCTTCCTTGATGTCCAGGGATGTTATTCCAAGTGTTACTTTGCTTTGAAACTAGCTGAATCGAGTTATAGAACTCCACCTGCAAAACAGAAAAATGAAAATGGTGATGTTGATTGGGAGTGTTACAGGTCGTGTTTGAGGTTTGGAATAGCTTCAAGGAATGTTGTGGGATGTGTTTGAAGTGGTTTTAGCAAGAATGCATGAAAGGTTTGAGCTATGGAACCCAATCTGCAGCAGATGCTCTGTTTGGGCAGTTTGAGGGTGATTCTGAGTTTTAGAAGGCAATGGAGGTGGTTCACTCGTGTTCTAGCTCAGTTAGGATGTCTTGAAAGTGTACAAAGTCTTTGCTTAAGGCTTGGTTTACAGGAATGATAGTTATGTTATGTTATGCTAGCTTTCTTCTTACTTAAGCAACAAAAGTCCACTTGAGTTTTTAGACAGGTAGAGGCCCCCCTAATGTGCTGCAAAACTTGCCATTGATCAGTGTAATTAGTCTAATAACTTGTGCCAAGAGGATATGCACTGTACTTGCTTGGATTGCCAATTGACATAAAGTTCCACTTTTGCAAAAATGGCCATTATGCTTTTTCTACTTTGGGACTAAACCTCTATGCAATGCTTGAACACATAAAATATGGTCTTGGCACAATGAGTTTGCATTAAATTTATGAGTGCAAAAGGGATTTAGGGCCTGTAATCAAGAAATGCAAGCTGAGTTCAAAATTGCCTAAGTGTATGGACATGTAATTTGGTCATGAACAAAGTGAGTTTTTCCCATATTGCCAAATTCGATTCTCTCTAACCATGAGATTGTTTGATGAGTTCTTGGACATTTTGGAAAGCTTGGAATGTGTACTATAATCCATCTTTGAAATGCAAATTGAAATTCCAAGTGGAAGTATGTGAAAAATGGTCTTGAAGTTAGGTAAAAACCTTGCCTAAAATAGGTCAAATTTTCTCTAAGTTAAGAATGGTTTGGTACCCTTGTTCCAAAAATTTTAACTTGAGCTACAAGCTTCTTTTTGGAAAACTTTGTGAATCAAAGTTGTAGATTTTGCAATAGGCTAAAACTTTCATGTTTTGACTTTTGCTTGAATCCAAATGAATCTTGGTGAGAAAGTGGGACAAAGTTAGGAAAAAAATTAGGGTTTTTCATAACTTAGAAAAATTCTAAGTTATGAAAAATCTTCATTTCAAACCCTAATTTGCAATTCTTGATTTCTTGATGAACAAGTTTCATGATTTGGCATATTTTGATGAAAAATGAATCTTGACACTTGATTTTGACCAAAAAGTCAAAGTTTGACTTTTCAGTATACAGTCAAAATTGATCAATTGACTGGGAAATTCAACTGTCAATCTTGTGTATTTGGGATCTTTTGAACTTGTTGAGCATGTCAAGACAATTCCATGGGGTCCTTGAGTCCATGTGTGAGTTTGGTTTGCCATTGGCTAGGTCAAACAGTCAAAAATTGCCTTTGTGCAGTCAAAACCCTAAAAATGACCATTTTGCCCTTTTGGTGATCTGATCAAATTTCTTGTGGAATTGTGATCCAAACTTGACCAAATGGTTCATATGAGTTCATAATGTTGATGTGGGTCAATTTTCATGATATTTGACTGTCAATTGGCCACAGTTGACTTTTTCCCCAATATAGTTGATTTCTAGGTCAACTGTCCAATTGACTGGGCAAAATTTGGAATCAAGACTTGAAACTTGGTATGGATAAACTTGGGAGTCCAACATGAAGCATGAAAGTCATCTTAGGCATTTTAGGTCAAAATATCTTTGTGCAAACACAAACCCTAATTTGGGTCAACAGTGCTAGGAGAAGTCTTGCAGAGGAAACCCTAACTGGATCTTGAGCTCCAAGGGTCTTGTGATGAGAAAATGTTGAGGAAGCGGTACCTGCGAGAATTGAGGATCGTAAGTTGAAACAGTTGCGAGGCAAGGAGATCGCGTTGGTAAGAGTGGCTTGGGGAGGACCAGCGGATGGAAATGTCACTTGGGAGCTGGAGAGCCAGATGAAGGACTCGTATCCCGAACTGTTCGTCTAAGGTATGTTTTCGAGGACGAAAACTCTTTTAGTTGGGGAGAGTTGTGACACCCCAAATTAATTCAATTGTTAAATAATTAGGAATTTAATTAAAGGCTTAATTAATAATATTTTGGATTAAATAGATGAATTAATTATGGAATTAAAAAGGAAGACCAGGGGGTGTAAAGTTGAATTAGAGGTGTGTGAAGTAAAAAGCTCTATTAAAATAATTACTAATTTATTTTATTATTTGGCAAATAATAAAAGGAAAAGAAAAAGAAGAATAAAAAGGAAAAGGAAAAGAAGGGTTTTGGAAAAACTCATTGTACGTGAAATTGGAGAAGAGAAGAGAAGAGAGGAAAAAGCCAAACGCCGTGAATTCGAAGGATCATCGCGAGGTAAGGGGTGATTTCGATTATTTAATATGCCTTATAGATTTTGGAATCAATAGAATTGATTAGGCATGTTAGGAATCCCAATTTAGGATTTATGAAACTCAAACCCCAATCCCATGAAATTATGTTTTGATTCAATTTGAGGTTATGAGGAAATTGTATGATGTTATGGTGTGTTATAATCTCATTAGAATCATGTACTATAACTTGTTTTGGCAATTCTGTGAGTTGGATTCGTATGGGTATGAACTGGATGGGATTTGGAATGAATAAATGCTGTCAAATAGCAGTTTTTGACTTTTCAGGTCGCAGGAACCGGATCCCAGTGGGGAGGAACCGAGTTCCCAATGTAAATTTGTGAAGAAACTGACTTTTTCAACGCAGGAACCGGTTCCTGTATAGGTAGGAACCGAGTTCCATTACATTTTCCAGAATGGGTGTTTTCTGAACTTCGCAGGAACCGGTTCCTGTATATGTAGGAACCGGGTTCTGCTGTAACTTTTTGAAAAATACTAAACTTTGAAAATTCATAACTTTCAAACTGTAAGTTCGTTTTGAGTGCCGTTTTGGACGTTATTTCTTAAATTAAATAATCTATCTTATAAAATAAGAAAAATATTATTTTATGAAAAATTATTTTAAAAAGAGTCGAATTTCCGATTTTTGGTAAATCCTGGTATTTTGAGAATGATGTAGAATCGTTGTGAATTGTTCTGATTTGGTGAATGAGAATTGATACTCATGTGTTGTGCCTGCTATCCATTATGGTTGAGATGTGATCATGTGATATATTGGTTTTGGCATTATTTGGAATTATGTTGTGATCATATTCCGTTGATTTGATGTTGCATGCTAGTGATGTGCATGCATATGCATTGTTTTGTGGAAGTTAATTCCCATTGTGTGGAATTTTACTTGTATTGCCGTTAACTGATACCCGAGAGTGATGGGTGGTTAGGCTGGATTCATGTCCGAGTGTGATGGACGAATCGATAATTGCTTCGGCTAGATTCATGTCCGAGTGTGATGGATGAATCGATGGTTGTTGTATCCGAGAGTGATGGATAAGTGATGGGTGACTTGGCCACGTGTTGGTACCACATGCATTGTGTCTGCATTTATGTTTGCATGGAATTGTAACATGTTAGGATGTCTTCCAGTGTTACAATTCTTTGGTTGATTCTTGAATTGTGCATAATGACTTGTATGATTGTAACTGTGTGTTGAATCTGAATTTATGCTAAAATGGGTGAAATAATATGCTTGTGATATAATGTTGATTGAGAAACTTATAATGCATGTTAATTATGAGAAATCTCACCCTTACTTTAATGATTTCAGATTAAAGTTAGCAGCTCAGGAGTTGGTGAGGATTGCTCTAGAGCTATGTTATTTTAGTCCGCGTGTCAGTGTCGTGCTCTGATAGGTTGTAACACTGGGGGAAACGTTTGAATGACGAGTTTTATTTTCTATTGTTTAATTTATGTTGGGAATACTTACGAAGTGAAGTTATTCCGGTTTTGAGATATTTCCGCTGTGTACAACATGATGTTGATTTAAATATTTATAATAATAATTCCTTCAGTATAGCATGACAACTGTAAATTTGAGGTTTTATATTTATCTTGAATTGTGACATCCCTGTTTTTCATGTTACTCTGATTTAATTAATATATTCGCGGGTTATTTTAGAAGGGGTGTTACACCATTCACCGAGAGACATGGTCATCTACTTAACTTAGTCACTTCCAACACAGAGGAAGACATGATGAAAGTTCTCTTCCAGTTCTTTGATCCTTTGCACCACTGCTTCACATTTCCTGACTACCAGTGTGTGCCCACTTTGGAGGAATTATCTTATCTCTTGAGGATTCTTATTCTCAATCGACTACCTTTCAACGGTACGGAAAGAGATCCAGAGCTAAAAGACATTTCTCAAGCCCTGCACTTGCACTCATCTGATGTCACAACCCATTGGGAAACTAGAAGTGGTGTCAAAGGCTTCTTGGCAAAGTTCTTGTTTGAGAAGGCCCAAACCTGTTGGAACTCCTTGGACTTACAAGATTTTGAGGAGATTGTAGCCCTTCTCATCTATGGGATGGTATTGTTTCCTAATCTTGACCAACTCATTGATGTATGCGTTGTCAAAATCTTCATGTCTCGCAACCTGGTGCCTACATTACTTGGAGATATCTTACACTCTTTTCACACTCATCTAATGAGGAAAAGAGGTTTTCTCATGTGTTACACTCCTCTCTTGGCAAGATGGTTTATTTCTCATCTTCCCCAATCAGTCTTGAAGAATGAGCAAGGTTTGAGGTGGTCACAACGATTGATGACCCTTACACATTCAGATATTCATTGGTGTTCTCGATCCAAAGAGAATGTTATCATTGTCGACCGTTGTGGGGAATTCCTTAATGTACCTCTACTTGGAATTAGGGGAGGCATCACTTACAACCCCTGATTGGCTCTAAGACAGTTTGGTTATGCCCGAAGGGATTGCCCACATGACATGCTGATTCAAGGCTTGGTTTTCGACTTCGACAACGACGATCAAGGACTTCGACAAAGGTTCATCCGAGCTTGGAGGATGCCAAACAAGGTAGACAGTAAGACCCTGGGACATAAGAATTCCATCCCCTCTTGAGCCTTACCTCAAGTGGGTATGAACCCGCACCCAAAGTCTTATGATGCCTTACCCCTCTGTTCTCCCAGTGATTATAGAGCCTGTTAAGGAAGGAGAGGTTCCATACACCCTCCTACATCCTGACATGCCAACATCACTCGATGACTTACAAAGGAGTTGGATACAGCTCAAGGGAGAACACGATACTTTTGAAGCCCAATTCTACGCAAGCGAGAAGAAGGTTTTAGAACTCACTCGGTTACTTCACGAAGAGAAGACTCTCAACACCTACATTGCACCAAAGAGGATGTGCAACGTCTTTTTATCTTAGAATTTTCCCTAGGGGAATTTATGTACTCAAATTCTATTTTATTAATATAATGTGTGTTCCTTTTTGTTTGAAATAAATTTGAATTTTCAAATCCTTGAAAACATTGCATGAATACATATCATTCATCATGTGCATAAACAGGTCTTTGCAAGAAGTTTCCTCATCCCTCTGTTGTTTATTTCAGCAAAATGGATCTTGAACAAACAGTTAAAGACTTGCAAGCACAGAATTCACAATTTCAACAGTTACTCTTGACCTTAGCCAAGGGGCAGGAGGAGCTCAAGACTCTTCTAGAGAAATAGAAAGAGAAAAAGAAGAATAAACCAGCCGGTGTGGTTATCATGCGCAGAAGGTTTGAAGGACAAGCCAGAAGGACCTTGGAATTTCCAACAACCTATGATGGGGAAAGAAAAGGAAAGGAGACGGCAGTACCATCTGATTCTGAAGCAGAAGAAGAGGAAGAAGAGGACTACTCTGAACAGCAATATCCTCCGGCCGATGACAAATATAAACACTTGGAAGAGCGTCTAGCTGCTATGGAAGTGCAGAGAGTACCGGGGCTAGACTTTGAGGAGTTAGGGTTGGTGTTTGGAATAGTGATCCCGCCCAAGTTTAAAGTGCCACTATTTGCCAAGTATGATGGGGTGTCTTGTCCCAAGATGCACCTTCGCTCATATGTCAGGAAGATGCAGCCACATTCTACTGACAAAGACTTGTGGGTTCACTTTTTCCAAGACAGTTTGTCAGGAATGCAGCTTGATTGGTTCTACCAGTTGGAAAGGGCAGATGTCCATAATTGGGAAGACTTGGCAGCCTCCTTCTATAAACAATATCAATACAATGCCGATTTGGCACCAACCCGTACTTAACTCCAGAGTATGGCCATGGTGTCCAATGAGGGCTTCAAAGACTACGCCCAAAAGTGGAGGGATTTAGCCGAAAGGGTGCAACCACCTTTATCTGAAAGGGAGCTAGTAGACATATTCCTGGGAACTCTATCAGGTCCTTTCTTTAATCATCTGATTGGGAGTTCCTCTGCAGGATTTACTGAGTTGATTCTAACTGGCGAGAGGGTGGAAGCCGGTATAAGAAGCGGGAAAATTCAGAAAGACGCGTCTACCTCTGTAGATGTAAAAAAGCCCTTCACTAGAAAGAAGGAAGTGTCTGCTGTCTATGCACAGAGGAATCAGGGAAGAATCGAGCGCCGATCAACGGTGGGGGCTGTTATGATTTAAAAGCCTGCATCAGACCAACCAAGAAACAACCAGCCGAGAAATAATCAACAAAGGATGGAAAGGCCTGTACGGAAATTCACCAAGATAAACATGACTCCAGCTTAAGTCCTACCACATCTTATGAAGTTAAATCTTGCCATGCTAAAAGAGGCCCCTAAAAATCCCAATACTACATCTCCCCACTACCATCTGAATGCCAGGTGCGCATACCATTCTGAAAGTCCAGCACACGACACCAACAATTGTTGGGCTCTGAAGAACAAGATCCAAGACCTGATAGACACGAAGGAAGTTGAATTTGAAGCGCCGAAAAAACTTAATGTTATCTCCGCTCCAATGCCTAGGCATGGACACAATGCTAGTGATGTTGAAGAAGACTTATTTGTTGACACCGTGGATGAATTGTTGACTCCGCTCTCGACCATCAAGTTGAATTTGTTGAAAGCTGGTATTTTTCCAGGATGTGACAAAAATTGCCGTATTTTCCTATCCTCATCATTTGACTGCCCTCTGTTGAAAAAAGGTATCCAACAACTGATTGATAATCAAGAAATTTTGTTTGAGAAAGCTCTTATTTCACCCGTTCCAGTTCCAGAAGTTTCAATAATAACCATATACGCCAATCCTTCCAGGGTCCCTAAAAGACCTGTTAGGATTACATCTGCTCCAATGTCTACTCCATTGAAGATAACAATGCCCGGGCCAACCCCATACAAATCAGATAAAACGGTACCATGGAATTATGGTGGAGAAATCTACTACCATGGTGTCAAACAGATTGAACAGACTGTCGAAGAATAAAGCTCCGAGGAGGACAATTCCGACATTAATAACATTGCCGGAACAAGCAAAATTACCCGTAGTGGGAGAATTTTCTCTCCAGAGATTGCCCCTCCAAAGGCAGTCTTTGGACCCGTGGCCGTTCCGAAGATTACATTTGTACCCGTGATTGTACCTGCAAGTGTACCCGCCAACAAAGATAATACAATTCCTATCCCTACTTCCACTGCTGAGAATAAAGGAAAGAATGTTCAAGAGGAGCCTGTCCTGACGAAGGCTCAATCACTAGCTATTCCTGAAACATCCAAGAAGGAGATGGAAGAAATCCTGAGGATCATTAAGAAGAGTGATTATGATGTGGTGGAACAACTGGGGCAGACCCCATCCAAAATCTCTATGTTAGCCCTGCTACTGTGCTATGAGGCACATGCTAAAGCTTTGGTAAAATTTCTGAAGACAGCTCATGTGCCGCAAGAGACGTCTGCGAATCAATTCCAAGAGTGTGTAGCCAGTTTGACAGCTGACAATGGCATGGGTTTCTCCGATGCTGACTTGACATCCAAAGGGAGAAAACACAATGATGCACTACATGTCTCAGTGAAGTGTAGGGGAACCACCCTAGCCCATGTCTTGGTTGATACTGGGTCATCTTTAAATGTCTTGCCAAAGAAAGCCCTGGATAGACTGGATTGTGAGGGGCTAACTTTAAAACCCAGTAATATAATTGTGAGAGCATTTGACGGCTCTAAGAGGATGGTCCATGGGGAGGTGGACATCCCGATAAAGGTGGGTACTCAGACCTTCAATTCAACATTCTATGTGATGGATATTCGTCCTTCTTACTCTTGTCTGTTGGGACGCCCCTGGATTCACAATGCCGGTGCAGTCACCTCCACTTTGCATCAAATGCTGAAGTACCCCGTCAAAGGGAAGATCATAACTGTCCATGGGGAAAAGGAATACATGATTAGTCATCTAAATTCTTTCCGATATGTAGAATTGGATGGCGAATTCATTGAAACCCCTTTCCAACACTTTGAAGAAGTTTCTCAGGAAATAGCAGCGACCAAGGTGGTATCATCAACTCCTATGATCGCAAGACCTCCACCTCGGATGTCGTCTCTAAAGAATGCAAAGGCAGTAGTGGAAGAAGGCGGCAACACCATCTGGGGGCAGCTTCTAGACATCCATTACAAATCAGACAAGTTTGGCCTGGGATTTACTTCGACCGCTCAGAAGGTTGTGCGCCGCGCCCGTGCTGGAGGGCCACCTGTGAAGATCAACCACCAAGGGGTTAATGCACTAGAGGACAGTGAAGAAGATGGCAGCCTGGAAGATTGGATATTTCCTACTGTTGGCGGAGGACTGTGCAACTGGGAAGCCAAAGACTTCATCCCAATTACTTTCATACCGCAGTAATTTATCTTTTACATTTCTCTTGGACTTGTAATAATTCACAGACAATTTGTACTTTTTCAACCTTGTGTCTTACCCGAGGCACAACGGTCCATTTGTAAGGGTTCTTATTTCATTTTCATATGTCATTTAATGAATCATGGACACTTTTTCATATACAAACCTTTTTTGCTCATTGTCTTTCTTTTACATTTTGTTGTTTTAAGATGGCTATTCCCTTACACACACCCACACTCACAAATGCAGGTACCCTTCCATTCCGGAACCCATGGGTAACGATACTGCTATAGCCTTCAGTGACTCTGAAGATATGATCTACCAAGCTGAATACGAAGGTGAGGAAGATTGTGAGGTGTCGGGGGAATTGGCCAGACTTCTACAACAAGAGGAAAGAGAAATTCAGCCTCATGAGGAGTTGTTGGATACAATCAACTTGGGCACTGAGGAAGATAAAAAGGAAATCAGAGTGGGTGCCAATCTAGAGCCGAGTGTCAAGGAGCACCTAATTCAGCTGTTGCATGATTATGTTGAGATCTTTGCCTGGTCATAGGAAGACATATCGGGACTTGATATAGACATTGTGGTACACCGTCTACCCACAAGAGAAGACTGTCCACCAGTGAAGCAAAAAGTCCGCCGCATGAGACCTGACATGTCAGAGAAGATCAAAGCAGAAGTTATGAAGCAGTTCAATGCTGGATTCTTGGCTGTTACTTCCTATCCATAATGGGTTGCTAACATTGTTCCCGTGCCTAAAAAGGACGGCAAAGTGAGAATGTGTGTGGATTATAGAGATTTAAACAGGGCCAACCCTCAAGATGACTTTCCACTTCTGCACATCGACATCTTGGTTGACAATACAGCTCAGTACAAAGTATTTTCTTTCATGGACGGATTCTCAGGCTATAACCAGATCAAAATGGCACCTGAGGACATGGAGAAAACTACATTTGTTACACAGTGGGGTACGTTCTGCTACAAAGTGATGCCATTCGGACTGAAGAATGTTGGGGCCACCTATCAACGCACCATGGTAGCTTTGTTTCATGATATGATACATCATGAGATAGAGGTCTACGTAGATGACATGATAGCCCGATCACAAACTGAAGAAGAACACCTTGATCACTTGCAAAAGCTGTTTGTCAGGTTGAAGGAGTACAAACTAAGGTTGAAACCTAACAAGTGCACATTCGGAGTCCGGTCCGGTAAACTCTTGGGTTTCATTGTCAGCAACAAAGGCATTAAGGTTGATCCTGCCAAACTCAAAGCTATACAAGAAATTCCTGCTCCTCGCACTGAGAAGGAAGTCAGAGGATTCTTGGGATGCCTAAACTACATTGCTAGGTTCATTTCTCACCTAACATCTACTTGTGAGCCAATCTTCAAGCTGCTGAAGAAAGATCAGGTAGTTAGATGGAATGATGACTGTCAGATTGCTTTCGATAAAATCAAGGAGTATTTACAAGAGCCTCCTGTCTTGATGCCGCCAGTCGAAGGAAGACCGCTAATCATGTATCTGACCGTCTTCGAGAACTCAATGGGGTGCGTATTGGGGCAGCATGACGAGTCTGGCCGAAAAGAGCATGCCATTTATTACTTGAGTAAAAAGTTCACCGACTGTGAAACCAGATATTCACTGCTCAAGAAAACTTGTTGCACTCTGGTATGGGCTGCTCGTCGGCTAAGACAGTATATGTTGACTCATACCACTCTGCTAATATCTAAGATAGATCTGATAAAGTACATCTTTGAGAAGCCTGCTTTGTCTGGAAGGATAGCTAGATGGCAGATGATCCTAACAGAATATGACATACAGTACACGACCCAAAAAGCTATAAAGGGAAGTGTGCTAGCTGATCATCTTGCTCATCAAACTGTAGAAGATTATCAATCCATGAAGTTCGACTTCCCTGACAAAGACATCATGACATTGGACAATGTTGAAGATTTCAGACCATGTGACGGACCTGAACAAGGATCCTGATGGATCCTGTACTTTGATGGGGAATCTAACGCACTTGGTAATGGTATCAGTGTTGTGCTTATATCTCCGGAAGGTTGCCATACTCCTTTTACTTCCAGACTTTGCTTCAACTATACGAACAACATGGCAAAATATGAAGCATGCATCTTTGGACTCAAGGCTGCCATAGACTTGGGAATCAAATCTTTAGTTGTGTTTGGGGATTCAGCTTCGGTCATCAGTCAGATCAAAGGAGAATGGGACACTAAACATCCTAACCTTATCCCTTACAAAGAACATGTTCTGACATTGCTACCACATTTCGAGCAGATTACCTTCGAGCACTTCCCGCGTGAAGAAAATCAGCTAGCAGATGCTCTAGCTATAATGTCATCCATGTTTAAACTTAATTGGGATAACGAGGCTCCCCATATCACCATTGAACGGATGGACGAACCAGCACACTGTCACGAGATTAATACCGAAGAAGTAGTGGACCAGCCTTGGAGGCTCAAGAATATCCTGAAGGAGCTTCAGTCAAAGACAAAAAGTTCTTAAGGAGATTCTCGGCTAAGTTCTTCCTAAGTAATGGCATCCTGTAAAAATGCAATCATGATTCTATTCTGCTCAGTTGTATGGACAAGACTGAAGCTGAAAAGATCATGGATGAATTGCATAAAGGTACCTTTGGCACTCACTCTAGCGGGCATACGATGGCGGAGAAAATTCTAAGGGCAGGTTATTACTGGTCTACCATGGAACAGACTGCTATCAACACTCCAGGACTTGTCATAAATGTTAAATCTATGCAGACAAGGTGCACGTGCCTCCAGTTCCTCTAAATGTTTTAACAGCTCCTTGGCCCTTTGCTATGTGGGGGATCGATATGATTGGGGAGATCAAGCCTACAGCCTCCAGTGGACACCGGTTCATTCTAGTGGCCATTGATTATTTCACAAAGTGGGTCGAAGCAGCTTCCTTCACATCCGTTAATAAGAATGTTGTTGCCCGCTTCATCAAGCAGAATCTCATTTGCCGGTACGGTATCCCCGAAAGGATCATCACTGATAACAGTACAAACCTTAACAATACTATGATCACCTCCTTATGCAAGCAGTTCAAGATTCAATACCACAATTCATCCCCCTATCGGCCAAAGATGAATGGTGTGGTCGAAGCTGCTAATAAAAACATTAAAAAGATCATACAGAAAATGACAGTCACCTACAAGGACTGGCATGAGATGCTACTGTTTGCTCTCCATGGGTACCGTACCATGGCTCGCACATCAACTGGGGCAACACCCAATTCTTTAGTTTATGGCATGGAGGTTGTTTTACCCATTGAGGTTCAGATCCCCTCTTTAAGAATCATGAAGGATGCAGGTTTGAGTGAAGACGACTAAATTCAAACCCGGCTTGATCAGTTAAAATTAATTGACGAGAAGAGACTTACTGTTGTTTGCCATGGTCAAATGTATCAGAAGCGGATGATCAAGGCTTTCAACAAGAAATTCAGACGACAAGTGTATCAAGTTGGAGATCTAGTGATCAAGCGCATCATCTTGCCACAAAGTGATCCCAGGGGAAAATGGACTCCTACCTATGAAGGACCATTTGTAATCAAGAACATCTTTTCTGGTGAGGCAATGATCTTAACCACCATGGACGGCGATGACCTGCCACACCCTGTGAACGCAAACATAGTCAAAAGATACTACGCATAAGAGACCCGCTAGGTTGACACACCTAGGAAAAACAAGGGCATCCCGGCGAACCAAAAGGTTCGGGAAAAAATTAGGGATAGAATAAAAAATATATGTACACCCGGCAAGTTGAAAACCCGAAAGGGCGACTTGGGCAAAAAAGGGTTTCCCGGTGAATCGAAAACCCGAAAGGGCGGTTTAGGCAAAAGTTAGGGAATTAAAGCGTATGACTATGTCTCATCAGATCACTTTAAGGACAATCTTTTCACAGACAAACCTGGAACTTCTGATCAATCCGACATCTTTGGACTAAGCAACAAATGGACAAGAAATTCGGAGATACGAAGGCTATAGCAGAATGGGAACCCCATGGGATTGTTTACACATAGCTATCTTTCTTTGTATAAAATTTTCTTATTTTTATGACACTATCCTCTTACTAGGATGTTTGTCTCCTTTGTACAAAATACTTATTCAAAGTAAATACAAAGATATCTCTTTCAAAGTACAGAAAACCATTTGTCTTTTTCTTTTTACACTTGTGTTTTATTTGCAAAACCGTCCAATGATTCATTAATAAACATATGCATTTGGACATAATTACTGTTTACAAATAAACAGAAATGAAAAAGAACAATTACTGACAAGTTGAAAGAATAGGAAAACGTCTTTGGGCTATTCCATGAGCAATCCCTATAGTACATCATTGAGATCCCCAGCGGAGCCAAAACTTTGAACTACAGATCCCCAGCGGAGACCATCCAGTTTCTCCAAATTCCCCAGCAAGTTATCTTGAAGCCTAAAAACTAACCAGACAACAACTTCTGATAACTCCCCAGTAGTTTGGCAGACAACCCAAACTCCTGAACTTTTTCCAAACAGGAATAAACTTTTTCCCACAGAGTCTTCACTACTCCCCAGCAGGATAGCTTTCTTCCCCACAGAGTTTTCATTGCTCCCCAACAGAATGAAGATTCTCATTCTTATTTCCCAGCAGAAGTCATCAAAGTTCTCTGGATTCCCCAAGCAGATTACTCGAGCAGTATTTGGCATTACCCTCACAACGGAATTTTTGTCAATACTCCAACTTCAAGACATGAAGAATCTTTGTATCCCTAGAGAAGTCGCCAAGGATTTCTTATCCTCAGCAGTCAAGGATTTATTTTCCCCGGCAGCAGTCAAGGATTTATTTTCCTCAGCTATACAGCAAATCAGCTTACATGCGCATACATTACATCCATATATCATAAACATTGATAACGCACACTTATTGCAACATACATTTCATGCAACATAACTTTATGTTTCAGCTAACATTTTACCCTTTTCAGGATAAAATTAACTGCTACCTCTAACATTGTTCATAGATTTCATGATACAGTCCAAATATGCTCCAGACAAGGATGTCATTCTGATGCTCATTCAGATTTCAACTTTCAGATACAGTACAGATACGCTCCAGACAAGGATGCCATTCTGATACTCATTCAGATCCCAACATCTTTTAGATATAGTATAGATACACTCCAGATATGGAAGTTATTATGTTACTCATTCAAGATTTCAACTGTCAAACTACAGTACAGATACACTCCAGACACGGAAGTCATTCTGCCACTTATTCAGATTCAAGTCCAGATACGCTCCAGATACAGATGCCATTCTGTCACTTATTCAGATTTCAAATTCAAGATACAGTCCAGATACACTCCAAACACACAAGTCATTCTGTCACTTATTCAGATACAGCTCGGATACGCTCCAGACATGGACGCTATTCTATTGCTCATACAGATTCAATCTCTAAATACAGTTCAGATACGTTCTAGATACGGATACCATTCTGATACTCATTCTTTTGACTTACAACTTACAATTCAACAAACATTCTTGGATGGAATCTACAAGCCCATCTCCAACAAGATTCTATCACCTCTCTAAATGGTATCTTTAAGCCCATTCCCTCAACTACTTTTTGTCGAGTGCAAATTTATGGGCACTCTAGTGTCTAATCATCTTTTACCTTCGAGTGATGAACGACAAAGCTCGCCAATCTAACTCTTCAGGTTCAAGAAGATTGAACAGGGGCAGCTGTTGTACCCCAAAATTTGCCCTCTCATTTAGAAAAGATTTTCCTCACAAGATTTCTTGGACTCAAGACAAGATTAGAGTTTGGTTAACTCAAGACATCACCTTGCACTGATAGCCCAAAATTAGGGTTTGAGTTTGCACAAGGATTTTTGGACCATCAATACTTCATGTGAATTTCATACACCATCTTGGACCCCTAAGATTGCTCATGTTAAGTTTCAAGCCTTGAAACGTATTTTTGCTCAGTCAATTGGACAGTTGACCTAAAATCAGCTGTGTTGGGGAAAAAGTTAACCACGGCCAATTTACAGTCAAACTTTATAATTTTTTATCCACAACAACATTTTAGACTCATATGTACCATTTGATCAAGTTTGGATCACAACTCCTCAAGAAATTTGATCAAATCATCAAAAGGGCAAAATGGTCAAAATTAGGGTTTTGACTAAGAAAGGGCAATTTCTAATTTTTAACTTAGCCAATGGCCAATTGAGTTCAAGCATGGTTTCAAGGATTCAATGGCATCATCTTGACCTAATTACATAGTTTAAAAGATCTCAAGTTCATAGGATTGACAAATGAATTTTGCAGTCAACTAATCAAAAGTCAATTGTACACTGAAAAGTCAAACTTTGACTTTTTGGTCAAAATCAAGTGCCAAGGGTAATAATTCATCAAGATATGTCAAAATGTGAAACTTGTTGACCAAGAAAACCAATTTTGAAAATTAGGGTTTTGAATTTGAAAATTTTCATAACTTAGAATTTTTCTAAGTATGGAAATTTTCTTATTTTATCCCAACTTTTCACAACTTTTTCACCATGATGCAATTTGATTCAAAGAAAACTTCCAACATGAAAGTTGTAGTCCTCCATGAAATCTACAACTTTTCTTCACAAACTTTTCCCAAAAGATGCTTGGATCTCAAGTTATAAATTTGTGAATATGGGTCCATGAACTTCTTAACTTAGTGAAAATTTGCCCTAATTTAGGCAGTTTTTTGACCCAACTTCATAGACATTTTCACCTAGTTCCAAGAGGTATCTTAAAATTCATTTCAAATATGTATTGTAGAGCACATTGAAAGCTTTCCAAAATGTCCAAGAACTCTCCAAGATCATTTTTGGTTAGGGAGAATCAAAGAGGAGAAGTTGGTATTTTATCACTTTTGTTCATGCCATTTTCACAAAGTATCAAGTTGCAAATCTGATCTTGGATGCTTGTACCTTGCATTACAGGTCATAAACTCATTCTACACTCCATAATTAAATGCAAACTCAAAGGTCAAAGGCTTTATTTTCACTTTTGAAGCATTGTACAAGTTGTAATTCCATTTTTGGCCAAAAGTGCACAATGCCATTTTCATAAAGGTGAGCTTTTGTAACTTTTTATCAATCTTGAGCCTTGGACCTGTTTCTTTGAGGCAAGCAACTTCCACAGGTATCAAGCAATGTGTACCAACTCCTATCAGCTCACAAGCCAGCCAGTACAAGCATGTTGCACAAGTCATCTCACTTTTCTTAAAATGCAAGAAAGTTGGCTAAAAGTTCAGAACTGGTACAGCTAGTGAAAAGTGGACTTTGTACCCATTCTATACAAGTATACAAACTTGTCACAACTCAGAATACGAAGGAATTGCATCCAAAACTCTCCCAAACACAAAAACATCATTTTTCTACCCAAACATTGTAGTTCTACAAAATCGTTGCCAACTTCATTTTTGCTCGTGCGTTTTATGGATTGACATTTGAAACACTTCATACACATCCTACCAAAGCTATCCAAGCCCTTGCCATGCATCTGTAAGCCCTGTTTCAGTCATTGCCATTTTCAAATTTGGAGGTTGCAGCTTGACTTGTGCAGTGAGTTCTGGCCATCCACAAAGCAAACTAGGCATGGGAGTAGCTTGAAGGAAGTTCAAGGAAGCTCACACGATCCTCAGGCCTCACTCAAAGTCCCCACATTGTCATATCCAAATCCAGTTGAAGGAGGTATTTTTCTCAAACTCTATCTCTGTACTTAAGCATCCTCAAGCCACGATTTATGAAGCAAAAATGTAGTCCTTAACATGGTGAAGCTGTACATATGCATACTTTCCATTTATATTAACTATGCTGTGAGAATTTGAAGCTTGAAGTTCATGAAGAAATTAGGTCACGAATTAGGGCCATTAAAATTCTCCTTGATCTTTTAGAGTTAGGTTACAAATTTTATATGGTTGGAATCGTGAGATTGAATGCTACATTTTTTTATGTTATGAGATTTTGTTTTTGTTCAAGCATCTGAGAGTTACAGGTTGAAGCATATACGCGCGCAGAGATTGCTGGAGGACAGGGATGACTTGCCTTGGGCCTTAGGCGCGCCTGGGCCTTCTGTTTTGATTTTCACACCCCCCCCCCCTGACCACTATTTGCACCCCCTGATTCTTATTTTATATTTTTTGCATTTTTTTTATATTTTTATGTTTATTGCTTTTAATCATTTTTTCTGAACTTCAAAAATCCTAAAAAATAATTAAATATTTTTTTTGCAATTTTAATTTATTTTTATTATTTTTTTCACATGGAAAATAGTTTGTTTTAATAAATAGAACTTATTTTCTTATAATAAATTGTAAATACATTTAAAAATACTATACATTTTTATTTTATTATTTTACACATAAAATATTCATTTTGTCATACATATTTAATTTTTGATATTGACATATAATATTATTTATTATTTTCTTGTACAAAAATGGACAAAATAAATAATAGGAAACATATATTTCTTTTAATAAAAAATTAGGGTTTCATCCTTTCAAAAATAATAATATTATTTTTCCTTTTTTTCTAGGGTTAGTTAATTTATTTTTCTCATACAAAAAAAACAAATACAAAACATTTTTAGCACAAATACATTTGCATTGCATTTTTAATATTTATATATTTATTTAATGCACAATATTCAATTGGGTTGTAATAGTATTTTTAGGGTTTATTTTGTGCAACATCCCCATTCAAAAACTTGTATCCCCCCTCCCATAATAATTGTTGTAATAGCTTAGTTTACATTTACGCAATTTATCACATTTATACCATGTTTAGTAAATTAGGGTTTGCATGACAAGACCAAAAACAAAACAAATAGAAAAGACCTAATACAAGACAAATCAAAAGCATGTAAAATGACACACATTGCACACAAGCACCCTTAGGGTTTCACCCACTTGGTTTCCTAATTTAAAATGGCCATGGTATGCATGCAAAGTATCTTGGCAAAACAATACAAAAATAAGATCATAGTCCCTCGATGACGCTATCAAAAGGTTGCCTAAAACAAAATGATCTTAGTCCCTCAAAAAAGCTAAGATACTTGGCAACATTGCTATCATGGTCATACGATGACCCACGCCCGTCCCGTTTAACATCCAAAGATAGGGTTGTTTACCAAATCAATGGTAAATCAACAATGTCAAAGGAATAAAAATGCATAGGAAAGACATTTGAGTAGATAGATAGGTTCTAAGTTACTTGTTCCATTTCAAACAATCCTTGCTATTTTCAAAACACACACGCACATTTAAAAAACATTTTCAAAACATCTTACAAAAGATTGAAGCATTTTTCAAAAGATAAACATCTTTGTATACAATCTTACGAACAAGAATCATTACAAAGATTTCCCAAACGAGTGACCTCTTTTCAAAATACTTTCAAAACCACACCAAACACAAAGCACCATTTCAAACAATTTCAAAAGCAAAGCAAGTGATCTAAGCAAGTAACTAAGAGCCCATGGAAAACCATGGATGAAAAGGGTGCTAGCACCTTCCCTTTTCATAATCTACCCCCCGAACTCAAGAAAACATCTCAAAGGTCTTTCCTGTGCTTTTTACCTTTCCTTTTGGATAAAATAAATGTCGGTGGCGACTCTTGCTTAACCGCGACATTTGCGATGAAACGCAAAACCTCAAGTCAGTTCTCCCACTGTATCACACCAAGTTGCTTTTGACAAAATCAAAGAATACTTACAAGAGCCTCTTGTGTTGATGCCACCAGTCGAGGGAAGATCATTGATCATGTATCTGACTGTTTTAGAAAACTCAATGGGGTGTATATTGAGGCAGCATAACGAGTCTGGCCGAAAAGAGCACGCTATTTACTACCTGAGCAAAAAGTTTACAGACTGTGAAACCAGATATTCACTGCTCGAGAAAACTTGATGCGCTCTGGCATGGGCTGCTCGTCGGCTAAGACAGTATATGCTGACTCATACTACCTTGTTGATATCTAAAATGGATCTGATAAAATACATCTTCGAGAAGCCTGCTCTTTCTGGGAGAATAGCGAGATGGCAGATGATCCTAACAGAGTACGACATATAGTATACTACCCAGAAAGCTATAAAGGGCAGTGTACTAGCTGATCACCTCGCTCACCAAGTTGTGGAAGACTAGCAGTCCATGAAGTTTGAATTCTCGGATGAAGACATCATGACATTAGACAACTGTGAAGAATTCAGGCCATATGACGGACCTGAACAAGGATCCTGATGGACTCTGTTCTTTGATGGAGCCTCCAATGCACTCGGAAATGGTATTGGTGTTGTACTCATATCTCCATAAGGGTGTCATACTCCCTTTACTGCCAGACTTTGCTTCAATTGTACAAACAACATGGCGGAATATGAAGCGTACATCTTCGGTCTCAAAGCTGCCATAAACTTGGGGATCAAATCCTTGGATGTATTCGGAGACTCAGCTTTGGTTATCAGCCAGATCAAAGGGGAATGGGACACCAAACACCCAAACCTTATCCCTTACAAAGAACATGTTTTGACATTGCTACCACATTTTGAGAAGATTACCTTCGAGCATTTCCTGCAAGAAGAAAATCAGCTAGCAGACGCTCTAGCCACAATGTCATCTATGTTTAAACTTAATTGGGATAACGAGGCTCCCCAAATCACCATTGAACAAATGGATGAACCAACGCACTGTCACGAGATTAATACTGAAGAAGTAGTGGACCAGCCTTGGTTTCACGAAGTCAAGAAGTATCTCGAGGCTCAAGAATATCTAGAAGGAGCTTCAGTCAATGACAAAAAGTTCTTAAGGAGATTCTCTGCTAAGTTCTTCCTTAGTAACGGCATCCTGTATAAACACAATCATGACTCTGTGTTACTTCGGTGCGTAGGTAAGGTTGAAGCTGAAAGGATCATGGCTGAATTGCATGAAGGCACTTTTGGTACCAATTCTAGTGGGCATACGATGGCAAAGAAAATCCTACAGCAGGCTATTACTGGTCTACTATGGAAGCAGATTGCTATCAACACTCTCGAACCTGCCATAAGTGTCAGATTTATGCTGACAAGGTGCATGTACCTCCGGTTCCTCTGAATGTCTTGACGGCTCCTTGGCCCTTTGCTATGTGGGGGATTGATATGATTGGGGAAATCAAGCCTACATCCTCCAATGGACACCGCTTCATCCTAGTGGCCATTGACTATTTTACAAAATGGGTGGAGGCAGCTTCATTCACTTCTGTTACCAAGAATGTTGTTGCCCGTTTCATCAAGCAAAATTTCATTTGCCGGTATTGTATCCCAGAAAGGATCATCACTTACAATGGTACAAATCTTAACAACACTATGATCACCGCATTGTGCGAGCAATTCAAGATTCAGCATCACAATTCTTCTCCCTATCGGCCAAAGATGAATGGTGTTGTCGAAGCTACAAATAATAACATTAAAAAGATCATACATAAAATGACAGTCACATACAAAGACTGGCATGAGATGCTACCATTCGCTCTCCACAGGTATCATACCACATCTCGCACATCAACCGAGGCAACACCCTATTCTCTGGTTTACGGCATGGAGGTTGACTTTCCTATTGAGGTTCAGATCCCCTCTCTGAGGATTATGAAAGATGCGGGGTTGAACTAAGACGATTGGATCCAGACTCGACTTGATCAACTGAACTTGATTGATGAGAAGAGACTTACTGTTGTTTGCCATGGTCAAATGTATCAAAAACGGATGATCAAGGCTTTCAACAAAAAGGTCAAACGCCAAGTGTATCAAGTTGGGGATCTAGTGATCAAACGCATCATCTTGCCACAAGGTGACCCCAGGGGCAAATGGACTCCTACTTATGAAGGACCATTTGTAATCAAAAACATTTTCTCTGGCGGGGCAATGATCTTAACCACCATGGATGGTGACGACCTGCCGCATCCTGCAAACACGGACATAGTCAAAAGATACTACGCATAAGAGACCCACTAGGTTGACATACCTAGGAAAAACCAGGGCATCCCGGCGAACCAAAAAGGGTTCGGGCAAAAATTAGGAATAAAACAAAAAATCTGTACACCCGGCAAGTTGAAAACCCAAAAGGGCGACTTGGGCAAAAAAGGGTTTCCCGGTGGACTGAGAACCCGAAAGGGCGGTCCAGGCAAAAGTTAGGGAATTAAAGCGTATGACTATGTCCCGTTGGATCACTTTTCAGACAACCTTTAATTTCCACTGACAAACTCGGAGGTTCTGATCAATATAATCATCCTCGGACAAGGCAACAAATAGACAAGATGCTCGGAGATACGAAGGCTATAACAGAATGTAAACCCCATGGGATTATTACACATAGCTATCTTTTCTTTGTATCAAAATTTTCATTTTTTACGACAACATTCTCTTACTAGAATGTTTGTCTCCTTGTACAAAAATACTTACTCAAAGTCAATACAAAGATATCCCTTTGAAAGTGCAAAAACTATCTGTTTTTCTTTACTCTTTTTCTTTTTGTTTACAAAAACGTCCAATGATTAATTGTTTGAACATATGCATTTGAACATAATTATTGTTTACAAAATAAACAAAATGAAAAAAGGAAATTATTGATAGGTGGAAGGGATAGGGAAATACCTCTAGGATATTCCATAAGAAATCCCCCGCGGTATGTCGTTTAATCCCCAGTGGAACAAAGCTTCCAATTATCAATCCCCAGTAGAAATCGTCCAATTTCTCCAAACAGATTTTTTTAAGCAATGCATGGCATTTCCCTTATAACAGAGTTTATTTCTCTAAACGGAAATTCATCAACACTTCGACTTCAAGACATGAAGACTTACATATCCTCAGTAGCAGTTAGGGATTTATTTTCCCTAAATCCAACAGCAGTGCAGCAATTCAGCTTACATATGCATACATTGCATCCATGTATCATGAACATTGATAAAACGAATGCATCATATCATACATTTCATACAACATGACTTTGCATTTTAGCTAACATTTTACCCTTTTCAGGATAAGATTAACAGCTACCATTAACAATGTTCCAAGCTTTCAGATACAGTTCAGATATGCTCCAGACACGGACTCCATTTTGATACTCATTCAGATTCAAGTTCGCAGATACATTTCAGATACGCTCCAGATACGGATGTCATTCTGATACTCATTCAAACAAAGTTTTCAGATACAATACATATACACTCCAGACACGAATGCCATTCTGATACTCATTCAGACTCAACTTGTAGATACAGTACATATACGCTTCAGACACGGATGTCATTCTGATACTCATTCAGATTCAGTCCTCAGATATAGCATAGATACGCTCCAAACACGGATGCCATTCTGATACTCATTCAGATTCAGACTTCAGATACGGTACAGATACGCTCTAGACGCGGATGCCATTCTGATACTCAATCAAAATCAACTCCCTGATGCATGTCAGATACGCTCCAAACACGGACGCCATTCTGATCCTCATTATTTCAGCTTACAAATTACAATGCAAACAATCACTTTTGGATGGCATCTATAAGCCCATCTCCAACATATTTCTATCACCTCTCTAAATGGCATCCTTAAGCCTATTCCCTCAACCATCACATCACCAAGTGCAAATTTCTGGGCGCTCTAGTGTCCAATCATCTTCCACCTTCGAGTCACGACTGGAAAAACATGCCAATCTAACTTTTCAAGCTTAAGAAGATTGAATAGGGGCAGCTATTGTACCCTAAAATTTGCCATCTCATTCATCAATAATTTTCTCATAAGATCTCATTGGGTTCAAGACTGCACCAGGGCTTGATCAGCTCAAGACACCCCCTTAGGCACAGATGACCAAAATTAGGGTTTTAGTTTGCACAAGGATTTTTGGACTATCAATGCTTCATATGACTTTCAAGGATCATTATGGACCCCCAAGATTACTCATGTCAAGTTTCAAGCCTTGGATCACACTTTTGATCAGTCAATTGAATAGTTGACCTAAAAATCAACTGTATTGGGGGAAAAGTCAACCATAGCTAATTTACAGTCAAACTTCATAATTTTTTATCCACACCAACATTTTAGACCCATATGTATCATTTGATCAAGTTTGGACCACAAATCCTCAAGAAATTTGATCAAATCTCCAAAAGGGCAAAATAGTCAAAATTAGGGTTTTGACTGGGAAAGGGAAATTTTTGATTTTTGACCTAGCAAATGATCAATTGGCTTAAAGCATGATCTCAAGAGTCCAATTGCATCATTTTTACCTAATGAAATAATTCAAAACATTGCAAGTCCATTGGATTGACAGATGAATTTTGTAGTCAACTAATCAAAAGTCAATTGTATACTGAAAAGTCAAACATTGACTTTTTGGTCAAATTCAAGTGCCAAGGATCATAATCCATCAAAACATGTCAAAATGTGAAACTTATTCATCAAGAAATCAAAAAGTCAAGATTTCATTTTGAAAAGTCAAAATTTCTAAAATTAGAATTTTTTCTAAGTGTTAGAAATTTCATGTTTTTTCATAACTTGGACCCAAATTTTCACCATGATGCAAGATGATTCAAGATAAACTCCCAACATGAAAGTTGTAGATCTCCATGAAATCTACAACTTTTCTTCACACAACGTTTCCTAAAAATTCTTGGATCTCAAGTTATAGTTTTGTGAATACATGCTCATGAACTAAAAAAGACTTGGTGAAATTTTGCCCTAGTTAGGCAGATTTTTGACCTAACTTCATGACACTTTTTCACATATTTCCAAAGGGAATCTTCAAAAGCAATTCAAAGATGAGTTGTATAGTACATTTCAATCTTTCCAAAATGTCCAAAAACTCCTTGATATCATTCTTGAGTAGGGAGAATCGAAGAGATGAAGTTGGTGTTTTGTCACTTGGATTACAAGCCATTTTGTGAAGAACACTTGGTCCAATCTTCAAGCATGTTGTACAAAACTAACTTTGCAGGCTTCTAACTTAACTTTTACTCCATAATTAAATGTTTTCACAGCTGTTGGAAGCTTTAATCCAAGCATTCAATGTATTGTACAAAGATAATTCCATTTTGGGAAGAAAGGCAACATTGCCATTTTAGAAAAGCAAGCTTTATGCAAAGTCAGCTTGCATTGAGCCTTGCATTTGTTCTTTCTGCACAAACACACTCTACACAATCAGAACAAGTGTGTTTAAATTTTTTAGCCACCCTACAAGCCTTGTACTTCACATTGAAACCATGTTTGCTAGCTTTGCTTCAAAAACAAGTAACTAAGCAAAAACATGTTATTTAAAATTCTGACTTGTTAGAAGCCTCAAAATCTCTTGCTTATAAGTAAGTATACACACTATTTGCAAGTTTATACACGGATGTTATTACCCTGAAACAACCTCAAACATTCAAAAACCAAAAACCTGCTCAAGAACTCCATTAACACACGGTTCTGAACCAAAACTCATGATCTTCATTTCCACTCGTGCATTTTGAAAACTAATCACTCAGACACCTCTTATACATCATACTGAAGCAATCCATACCCTTGTTTCCTCACTGTAACTCCTCAATCACTATCCACCATTTTCAAATATCAAGCTTGCAGGTTGACTTGAGTAGAGATAATCAGGGACTTTCAAGGCAAAATAAGAGTTGGAATACATTCAAGGAGGTCCAAGCAAGCTAAACAGATCCTCGGGCCATCTCAAAATTTGCTCAAACTCCATTCACGACTCCAGCTGCAAGAGGTAAAAACTCAAACTTCTATCTCTTCATAAAAGCATCATTTGATCCTGATTTGTGAAAACAAAATGTAGATATCCTTGCTCTAAAGCTAACCATGTTCATAGTTTCCATTTATATTGACTGTATGTAGAGAATTTTGGATTTGAAATTTCTGAGAAAATTACGTTTCAATTTAGGGCCAGTAAAATTATATTTTATCTTTGACATTTAGCTTGCATAAGTTATATGGTTGAATTCGTGGGAAGAAACACCACAACTTTCATGTTTGAACTTTCCATTTTTGTGGAGAAATGAGGAAGATACAGGTGGTCCGACTAGGCTCAAGGTTGAAGACGAAGTTGCCTTCAGAAAGTAGTTTCTAATATATATTTATGCTTTGATTATATGACCGGATGAAACAGCCACCCCAGTGTTGGCTCCTAAATTCGACACCCTTGTTTGTTATCAATATAGACCATTAATTATGAGTTTGAAGAGTTTTCAGGTTTCGACCAGCTGATCCTGTCGAATGCTCATCAGAAAATGGCAAGGTACTTAGAGAGTTTCTTTTAAGTTGGAATCTTGCTACCTTCGACGTCGAAGGAACTTCTCGACAAAGTTATCTGATGCCCAGGGTGGAACGGTTTGAGATTCGAATGTTTGGAGGGAAAACGGTTCCCAGCAGTTACCAAACGTAACGTGCCAAGATCAGGAGCGTTGAATGCTGTGAGCGTGCCATGTGGCGTTATCTCGAAGCAACGTAACTGCCCAACGGTTACTTAAGATGTGTTTTAGTATAAATACTAGTTGTTCACGTATTTTTTTGCGTGTGTTCATCATTATATACAAGTCACTCATCTAGATTCAAGTACCCAGTGTGAGCGAAAGAATTGTTGAGAATGTATGTGTGAAACACCATTTAAATTAATCAAAGTCTTTTATATTCAAGCACTTTATTGCCTTTCATTTAATCATCTCCATCGAAGCCTTTTATTTAACGCTTTCATTTATTCTATCAAGCTTTTCTTCATGCAATTTACATAAAGTGTCTTTACTTTACTGGCATTAATCATCATTAGATTTAGTCAAACCCCAGAAAATCAACCATGTCTTAGGATAAATCTGATCGATCCTGTGAGTCACCAAATAAGTAACCTTTTGGAAGATCAGCGGTTGTTTACCAATTTCCACGGTAAACAAATTGGCACACCTGATGGGACCTTGTGTTGATTTTTAAGGTTAACCGTATTTATACAAAATATCATCTTTTTCGAGAAGTATTGCATGTTATTGAGAAGTGGTAGAATATACACTAACGATACCAATACTAGGAGAAGAAGAGAAGCGATGGCGAATCCGCCAAACAATAGCAAAATCCCACAAACAAGTGCGGGAACAACGGTTATCCCAACCGCAAGTGAAACGGTAACCGCTGGTTCAACACCAGCAGTAACGATCACACAAACGGGGCCATTACCTCCATTCACTGGCCCCAGAATGCCTTTGGGAACTCCCCCACCAAGGGGAAACCCAGGAACTAGGCCTTATGTTCCCCCAGGATTTTTGACAGTCGGTCTAAATTGAGAACCACTCTATGGCATGCCAACTTCTGAATTGGCTAGCCTGACGAATGATGTGTCCACTTTTTCAGACCCTTTAGTGAGCGCCTCTTCACCACTCCAAGGTTCCGGAGTTGGTATGGCGAACAGGGGTAGGACCCAACTCTTAGGAGGAACGTCCCAAGTAGCGCATGGCCTTACGAATGCCTCGACAGCAGTCTTGAGGCAGTAAATGGATGAAAGCAACCACGATATAGTTCAAATGTTGGCACAAACTTTAAGCACAGTGCTAAATCCTCTAATACAAAATACCACCCAGTCGAATCAGCAGATGACGGCGCAAATGGAGCGTCTGGCCGATTTTTTTGGGGTACCCCAACCTATTCGACAGCCCCAAAGGGCACATATGAGGGGAAACCAAGGTATACTTCTAGAGGAAGAAACCACTATTAACCAAGTCCAGCAGCCTGTCGAAGAAAACCTTAGGACGCGATTGGAACAACCCGAGGTCGAAGAACCTAGGGTCATAGCCCCGGAAGTAAGGATAGTCAATAGAAACCAAAATGCTGACGAAGTAGTTCAGCATATCCAATACCAGAATATGGGTTTGGAAAATAACTTGACAGCCATGATCGAAAGAATCATGACACAAAATGGGATGAATACGGGCTTCCGTAGGCCCAAATTTACATCCCCACTGTCAGAATATGTGTTACAAACAGACTTACCTCCTAGGTGTAAAGTCCCTAAGTTCACTAAATTTTCAGGGGACACGACAGAATCCACTGTCGAACATGTGGCGAGATACTTGATTGAAGCAGGAGAAATTTCAAACAACGAAAACCTGAGGATTAAGTATTTCCCAAGTTCCCTAACAAAGAACGCGCTTACTTGGTTTACAACTCTTCCCCCCAATTCGATCCACCATTGGACCCAGTTGGAGAGATTGTTCCATGAGCAATTCTACATGGGACAAACCAAGATAAGCCTGAAAGAATTGGCCAGTGTAAAGAGGCGATTCACTGAACCTATAGACAAATATCTAAATAGGTTTAGGTTGCTCAAAGCAAGATGCTTTACGCAAGTGCCAGAACATGAGTTAGTCGAAATAGCCGCAGGAGGTTTAGATTATTCCATTAGGAAGAAATTAAACACTCAATACCTGAGAGACATGGCCCAATTGGCCGATAGGGTTCGACAGGTGGAACGCCTTAAAGCTGAAAAAGCCAAGGCGACAAAAACTCATAAAAGGGAAAGGATAGTTGTTTACCGTGGAAATTCGTAAACAACCGCTGATCCTCCAAAAGGTTACTTATTTGGTGACTCGCAGGATCGATCAGATTGATCCTAAGACATGGTTGATTTTGGGGGTTTTGACTAAGTTTAATGATGGTTAATGACAAGAAAATAGAGAAGCTTTATGTAAATTGCATGAAGAAGAAAACTTGGTAGAATAAAAGAAAGCTTTGAATAAAGGCTTCGACTGGAAAAGTAAATGAAGAGGCAGTAAAGTTATGGAAAATAAATGACTTTGATTAATTAAAGTGGTGTTTCACACATACATTCTCAACAATTCTTTCGCTCACACTGGGTACTCGAATCTAAATGAGTGACTTGTATATAATTGTGAACACACGCGAAAAACTACGTGAACAACTAATATTTATACTGAACACATCTCAAGTAACCGTCGGGCAGTTACGCTGCTTCGAGATGACTCCACTTGGCACGCTCACAGCATTCGACGCTCCAGATCTTGGCACGTTGCACTTGGTAACCGTTGGGAACCGTTTTCCCTCCAAACATTTGAATCTCAAACTGTTCCACTCTGAGCGTCGAATACCTCTGTCGAGAAGCACCTTCGACGTCGAAGGCAACAGGATTCTTACTTAGAAGAAATTCTCCAAGTACCTTGCCATCTTCTGATGAGCATTTCGACAGAATCAGCTGATCGAAACCGTCCCTCATGATTAATGGTTTATATTAATAAAAACAAAGGTGTCGAGTTTAGGAGCCAACAAATTTCCCCCCAAGAATGCCTTATTTCGACGCTGAAAAGAAAAAGGCATTCTTTGAGATTCCACTCGACACCTGTCCTTCATTCTTAGCCACAGATTAACCTGTGCGCTTTTTGTCTTCTACCAACCAACTGACAATCCCAAGAAAAAGCCACCATTCCATCTATACCTAAGACGTCACCTCAGTAAGGCGTTTAGCGTGCCCAATGTCTTTTCACAGATTCTCATCATGATAATTTCCCAAAAACGAGGGCGCACGCTGCACCTTTTCGTTTCTGCAGAATGACTATGTCAGCGAAGGAGCGCCACGTGTCCCACTATCTTCTGCAACATTAAATGGCCTCGAATTTTGTGATTTCCCAACCACTATAAATAGCGCTAGGTACCCATTGTGGGACTTTTTCACGCCATTCTGCATTCAAACCTTATTGTTGAACAAAATCTTCTACAAACCTGCAAATACTTTGTTCTTCACTCCACCTTCAATCTTAACCCAAAAATGGCTTCAGGTTCCTCTAATGCTCCCAGTTCCAACATTCCTTCTAGAACAGCAAAACCAAAAATCTTCTCAAATGTTCCAACAGTTACCCCTACAGGCCTGCGAAGGGTTCCTGAACCCCTGGAAACTGCTGAGCGTGAAGCTTATTCACATCAACTACTGATTCCGGTTGGATACTCCAACCAGATTTTCGCCATGTCTGGCCCGTTATCCACATGCATTGATGAATCCACGAAGATCAAGAACTTCTTCCCAGTGCTTGAGGCACTCAAACCTGTTGGGTGCTCCAAAAAAGCTGCAGATGACAACGAAGATCCCGCTAAGGAGAAGATAGATCTTCGCTTCTTCAATAGGGGTGTTAGGGCTTTCAGGTCTAGCCCTAGCCTTACACCAGACTACAGTGCTTGGCTAGAGAAGATGGAAAAAAGCCAGGCTTTGATATGGAAGAACCTGGGGATATACGACCTAGTCATGCTGTCGAAGACGGGTCTCAACTACTCCCCTGAGATGCTGATAGCCTCTTTGCTTTTCTGGGATTATACTCATTTCACTTTCCACCTTCCTTGTGAAATGCTAACACCCACGCTCTTCGACGTGGCTGCCATCACCGGTCTTCGACCAACTGGGGATTATTTCGACCCAGAGGAAATGTCGGAGGACCAAATTGGGTTTTCAGCTACTAAACCCACCTATACCACCTATATCAACCATTACCATGATAGGTTGACAGCCAATGTGACGGATGTGGAGCACATTGCGTTTCTAGCCCTTTGGCTGTCACGCTTTGTGTTCTGTACGAAGTCTTTACAGGTGACAAAGAAAATGGTCACCCTTGCTACCCAGCTTCACCATGGCCAAAATATTTGTTTGGCAGAATTAATCCTGGCGAATCTGTATGAGTCGATCAGCAGTGGAGCGACTCTGTTAAAGGTCATCGAAAATAGAGCCAGTCTGTTGCTTGCAGGACCCTTTTGGCTACTTCAACTATGGCTAAATGCCACTTTCGAGTCTTTCTTACCTCAGAAAACTCAAATAAATGAGCAAGCTCTTGAGATAGCAAAAAGGCGTATCGAAGGCACCAGATTAGCTCTACTGACCCCGACTGAAGATGGGCTGGAACTTCAACAGACTTTTGCAAACTTCGTCTTGATGTTTGCAAGAAGAAAAGAATTCACTTCGACCATGGCTCCTTTCGCTCGTCGAAAGGTTGGTCCAGAGTGGTTCACCAGGCCCCATCCCAAGTCGTCAGGTGACCCTCATGTCGAAGAACACACAATAATGTGGGAAGCATTTCTCACACCCAGAATAATGCCACTGCGCTTTAAGAGCTCCAAGAATCACCTGAGCTTAATCGCTTATCAGCCAAACTTGGTCTCTCGACAGTTTGGTATCATTCAATCACTTCCTTCTCCTATTTTTCCTAGGGAGACATCCATGTTATATTTTTGCAATGACTATACTGAGGATGCGGCCACCAAGCATATCGGCAGGTACGCTGGTCGAACAGTACTTTCACTGTTCGACTATCAACTTAACTTCCTCTGTTCACCATCTTTCGAAGACTGGTGGAAGAGTTACTATGCTGAAGAGTTCTTTGACGAAAAATATTTTGTGGACGAACTTCAGAAGTCCTTCGTTCTAGTCCTTGACAAAATAAAGAAATGTACATTCACTCTCCAAATTACTTTTGTCTTTCCATTTCGACTTGTAACTTGTTAATTATAACTTGTGAACGTATTTTCTTTCAGTTGTTCGAAAGCCTGCAGCAAAGAAAGCCGCAGAAGGCCATTAGGGAGGAGGTCCCTTGACAAAACCTTCAGCACCAGCGAAAACTACAGAAAGCCATCAGGGGGGAGGTCCTTCGATAAAACCTTCAGCACCGGTAACCAAACTTTTATTATTTCCTTCTGGTTTTAACATCCTGATTTTCGATGTAGCGTTCTAAATCGGACTCCAATTGGTTTTCAGGCACCTTCACCCAAGAAACGGCCTGCACTAACGGTCGAATCTGGGAGCGACGACAAGGACGAATCTCCCCCCGCTCCTCTTAAACGGAGAAAACTGGAGAAAGATGCTCCTTCTCCTGATCCTCGACCCACAATCAGAATAAAGGTTGCAGGGAGAAGACACAGGCCACCTCCCGTGATTATCGAAGAGCCAACGGAGGAGGAGCTAAATGTTTTGCTCAATAAACCCGTCGAAAGTGATAATTCAAGCCCTGGGGCTGAAGTTCCTCTACAGGTAGTTTCTCTGACCATTTTTTGGTTCAGGTGTCGATGCTCACGTTCGATTGTGTCTCTTTCTAAACCAGAAGATTCTTCCTCTTCTATTTTCAGGAGACCACCGAAAGTTCAGCACCAAAGACTTCAGAGACACTAGACTCTGCTGAACACAGTAGGCCACAAGAGGAGGAATTGGCGAACGATGAAGCCAATGCCGAAGCAGAGGAACAACAACCAAAGGAAACTCAAGTGATCAATCTGTCAGAGGAACAACATGACGAAGGGGATCATGCTGATGCTGGCACTACAGAACTACATGTCGAAGAGAGTCATGTCGATGCAAACGCTATTCAACAACTTCAACCCCAAGCCAACGCTGCTGTAAGGGTTACCACATCGACAAAGCCTAAGTCTAAAGAAGACTTGGCAATCTTGAAGCAAACTGATCCCATTGGCTACCTGAATGCCATTATCGAGAGTAGGGGAAGTTCATATGACCTTAGTCATGATGCTTCTACTGCATCGGGGAAGTCCACTTCGACTTCTCCTCTTGATGAGGCTTTAATGAAGGTCAAGGCTCAGTTCTTCAAGAAAGATCTGATGAAGGCTTTGGAGGGGGATCCTACTACTCCGTCTTGTTTGGGAGCTGTTTTGAATGCAGTCGACTTGCTTGTTGTGACTCCAGAGGTTTCGAGCTTTATTTTGGAGTTATACTCCATTATTGATCAAGTCTCAGCAGACTATCGACGTCAGAGGGGCTTCAACAGCCAGCTCGAAGCGTTACATGGCAAAAGTTCTTCTGCCTGGACTGAGGTAGCTGAGACGACTTCTCGAATTGCAGAGTTTTCGAAGCAGAAAGCATCCAAGCAAGAAGAAATTGACGCCATAGATCGAGACAATGCCTCCATAAAGGCGCAAATCGAAGAGCTGGAGGCCAAGATAAATGCTAATACCAAACGCAAGGAGGAGCTTCTCTCGACTGTTTCAGACACAGAGAGCCAAGCTGAAGTTACACGAGGCCTAGAGTTTGCTGAGAAAGCCCAAGCCTTCGATGACCAAATTGCCAAGCTTTCCCAGGCGAATGCCTTGTGCAACAAAAGACTGGAGTTGCAGCAGGCCAAGTACCTTCGACTTAGAGATTCTATCCCCTTCTAATTTACTCAGCCATTTATTAACCATGTATTGTAACATTTATTTGACAATGTAACCATTTTGGCTAATTCTTATAAAATTTTCCATTTTGGCTATTTATGGTTAATTTGATCATTACTTGCTATTTATTTTGATCTCTTGGAGCATAGGTTTATACTTTTTCAAATATTTGCCGTTTACTCTCAAGAGTCTTTTATCTTCACCTAACTCTTCGACTTCATAAGCTCCACCAGAAAAAGTTTGGATAATTCTGAATGGTCCTTCCCATTTGGGTGACCATTTTCCCATGCTTCGATCCCTTCGATCCATGGGGAGAATCACCTTCCAAACTAATTCTCCAGGCGAGAATGCCTTAGGTTTCACTTTTTTATTGTAAGAGTCTTCTACTCTTTTCTTCTGAACCCTTAGTAGATCGAGAGCGCGTAGTCTTTCTTCGTCTAAATCTACTAGTTCGTCTAACATCATATCCCAATAAACTTCAGAGGGGATATCATGATGTCTCTGAACCCTTGCAGATTGAAGACAAATTTCTGCTGGCAACACTGCGTCATGACCAAAGGTTAGCCGATATGGTGTCGTACCTATGGCTTATTTTGGGGACGTTCGACAGGCCCACAAGATATGGTCTAACGTCTTATGTCAATTTTTTGGCTTCTTCCCTACATGCTTTTTTATCAAGCTAATCACTATTTTATTCACTGCTTCAACTTGACCGTTTGCCTGTGCATAATAAGGCGTTGATGTTAGGAGTCTAAAGCCTGTTTCTTGAGCGAATTCCTGCATCTTTCAACCGGTGAAAACTGATCCTTGATCAGTAGTTATAGTTTCAGGGATTCCAAATCTAAAGATAATGTTCTTTTAAATAAATTCAATGACATTTTCTTGGTCTACATTGACTAAAGGAATAGCTTCGATCCACTTAGTGAAATAATCAATGCCTACCAATATATACTTCTGGCTCTTTGATGATGCTGGTCGAATCTCTCCAATAAGGTCCAACGCCCATCCTCTAAAGGGCCAAGGTTTCACTATTGAGTGAAGTTCGCTTGTTGGTACATGCTGGATTCCTGTATGGACTTGACATTCCTGGCATCCCTTCGCGAACTCGACACAATCTTTCAAGATTGTGGGCCAGTATAATCCTTGTCGAAACAACAACCATTTCATCTTATGGCCTACTTGGTGAGCCCCACATGCTCCAGCGTGCGTAGTCGAAAGGGCTATGTATGCTTCAGTTTCACTTAAACACTTTAGCAATACCCCTTCAGGCGTCTTTTTAAATAACTCATTACCCATGAGTACGTAACTCAACGCCCTATATTTTATTTTTCGTTCTGTCGAAGCTGCTGGATTTTGTAGATAATCCATAATGGGTTTCCTCCAATCTTGCTCTGACAAATTGTCTATGAACGAAATTTCGAAGTTCCTTTGATCAGCATACCCTAGTCTTGTCGATTTCAAATCTGTTGGTGACAGACAAGTTGCTTTTATTTTCTCCCGGACTTCGATTGCTCTTTGTAATCTCGTTTTTGAAATTTTGTACCCAGATGCAATTTGTGCCAAATCGTTGGCTATTTGATTTTCCAATCTGGGTATGTGTCGAATGTTGACCATTTCGAATTTTTTCAATAAACGATTTGCTATCACAAAGTACATAATGAGATTTTCTCTTATGCACTTATATTCTTTTGTGACTTGCTTAATGACTAACTCTGAGTCTCCCATTATTTCGACTCGAGTTGCCCCCAATTCCAACAATATCTCAAGGCCAGTAATTAGAGCTTCGTACTCAGCCTCATTGTTCGAACAAGTACCTGATATCTTGTACTTGAATGTTGTTGGAATTTTTTCTGGAGAAATAATCAAGACCCCTACTCCTGTTCCATCTTTATGGCTGGAACCATCGAAGTAGAATTTCCAAGGCTCTATCTCCACATAATTGATACTCTCAACCTGAATTGAGTGGTCGACTATAAAGTCTGCCACCACTTGTCCTTTCACTGCCTTAAGAGGCATAAAGGTCAAGGAGCATTCAGTTAACGCTAGCGCCCACTTGCCAATTCGGCTGTGCAGGATGGGTTTCGACAACATGTACTTGAAAACATCAAAATGAGACGAAACATACACATCAACTGATTTTATATATTGTTTGAGCTTTGTACAAGAGAAATAAAGACATAGACATAATTTTTCAACTTCGCTATATCTAGTTTATGCATCGTTCAAAACTCTACTAAGATAGTAAATGGGTCTTTCGACTCCATTTTCATCTTCTTGGGCTAACATGCTTCCCAAAGTTTTGTCGGATGCAGCTATGTACAATCTCATACTCCTGTTGCTGCAAGGAGGCACCAAAATAGGTGGCTTTGTGAGATACCCTTTGATTTTGTCGAAGGCTTCTTGTTGCTCTTGCCCCCATTCGAATCTTTCTTTGTTCAATCGAAGTAAGGGTGAAAAGGCTTGAGCTTTCCCACTTAGGTTAGATATGAATCTCCTCAAGAAATTTATCTTGCCTAACAGAGATTGCAGTTCCTTTTTGTTCGCTGGCGCTTTCGCTTCCAGAATTGCCTTCGTCTTGTTCTGGTTGATTTCGATTCCTTTCTTGTGGACAACGAAGCCCAAGAAATCTCCAGCTTTTACACAGAATGCACACTTCAAAGGGTTCATTTTCAGACCATGTTCTCTCATTCTTTCGAATGATTGTCGAAGGTGGTCTATATGGTTCTTCCTGGAAACAGATTTTACAACAATGTCATCAATATATACTTGCATAAAAGTGTTAATAAAATCATGGAAGATAGATTTCATCGCTCGCTGATATGTTGCCCCAGCGTTCTTTAGGCCAAAAGGCATCACTACCCATTCGTAAGTGCCTAAAGCCCCGGGGCATCGAAAAGCTGTTTTCGACACATCTTCTTCAGCAATGAATATTTGATTATATCCTGAATAACCATCGAGCATACTCAGGTACTCATAGCCAGCGGCAGAATCGACTAGCATTTCCGCCACAGGCATAGGATATTCATCTTTGGGTGTAGCAGCATTCAAATCTCTGAAATCTATGCACACCCTCAATGTACCATTTTTCTTAATCACTGGTACAATGTTTGCAATCCATTCGACATACCTCGTAGCTCGTATGAATTTGCACTTCAGCAGTCTTTCGACTTCCGTTTTGATCTTCGACAGTATCTCTGGAGTGAAGCGTCTTGGACTTTGCTTGACTGGCTTCTTCCCAGGTTTGATTGGCAACTGAAGTTCTACCAATCCTCTGTCGAGACCAGGCATTTCGTCGTAATCCCATGCAAAGCAGTCCTTGAACTACTTTAACAAATGGATCACTTCCAACCTGAGCTCTGGGTCTATTTTTGCGCTAATGTAAGTTGGCTTTTTCTCTAAACCTTCGCCCAAGTTGATTTCTTCTAAAGGATCCTGCGCTAGCATTTTAATGTTGTTAGCTAAGGGGTCCTTTTCGAATCCCAAAGGCTCATCGTCGTAGATGGCGTCAAGCCTTTGTTCCTGCATTCCTTCTGGCATGATATCAGGAGGTTCTGGATCGAAATCCTTTCCAGGACCTGCAGAAGGTAACTCTTGATCATTGGCCTGTGTGGTCATATATTTTACTTCGGCTTCGAGAGCCGTTATCAACCTTGTTTCAGCTACGTAAGCCGAAATTCGCTGCAGTGATTGTGACTCAGTCATTGTCACTGAATTCACTTCCCCAACCAGTTGGCTGGATATCAGTTAGCCCACTAAAATCAATGTGGGACAAGTCTTCTCTGTCCCATTGAAAACCATGCTCAGGGTGCAGGTATAAGGAACAAAAAGTATTTGGCGCTGGCGCCAAGTCGAAGTCAGATGTTGGGCATGGCCCAATGTGAGCCAGATTTTTGTCGAAATCTACCAATCCTAGGTGATTTACTTCGCCCAAGTAATAGCTTTGATCCGCTTCTATGTTTTCGACCATTCCATCAGGACGCCATAGTATCAACCTTTGGTGCATTGATGATGGTACAGCTCCAACACCATGTATCCATTCACGGCCCAACAAAAGATTATAATTTGGTTTGGCCGATATGACCATAAACATAGTTGGTCGAAGGATAGATCCCACCTTGATGTCCAGTTGGATCACACCCATAGTGGTCCCTATGCCGCCTTCATAATTCGACAGGACCATGTTGTGAGGCTTGATGTTCTCATCGCTTTTGCCTATTTTTCTTAGCATAAAGTGAGGGATGATGTTGATGGTTGCCCCACAGTCTACCAAGATCTTATTTACTGTGGTTTCTTCGAGTTTGGCCCTTATAAATAAAGGCTTAAGGTGATTTTTCATCGCCTCTATAGGAGGTTCGAAGAACCCATTCTGCTCTTCAGTAGCGCCATTATCCATGACGAAATAGCACACTGGCCTATGCTTGGCCATTTCTTGTTCAATTTCCCAATCGCTTGTTTCGACCTCCACCTGGCGGTTGAACTCTCTTGGCAAAACTGAGACTATGTTCACCATGATATCTAGGGTGTCATCAGACTCAGAGCCATCTTCGTTATCAACCTCACCCTGGTTAGGCCAGACTAGCCTATTGGTCACTAGTTGTCTTTCTAGAGGCTTCCTCTGCTTTCTTTGAGGAACATTTGAACTTGATTCTGCCTTTGGTTCATTAGCAGCTTCCCTTTCAGCCTTTCGCCGCCTCTGGTATCTTCTCCATTGAGATCGAGACATGGGATTCTTCCCTTTGTAGTTGCTTGATACCCGGGTCACTTTAGGGGTAGCAACCTGAGGTTCTTTCTTATGTGTAAAAGATGAACCTCTTGGCACTTCGAAGGAGTGCCATCTTTCCTCGCTTGGCCTCTTTCGACCAGATGTTTTGTACCATGTATCAACTGGCACATTGGTTGGAGGCCTGAAAGTCAGTGGCCTCTTTTCTTGATTTGAACCCTTTTGGTAGGTTCTTCTGGGGTCATGTCGAGTATCAACACTTTCCCTTTTTCTGTTTGCTGCTCTTACACCTTGAATATGTTCAGCAACTTTTTTGTCGAAAATCGAGCTGCATCGAGGACACAGCATCACTTCTGACTTCTTCTTCTGGCATCTTTGCAGGAAATCTGCCAGATTTTCATTTTCCCGAGGGAAAGCAGTTTTGTTGGCTTGTTCTTGCCTAATGGCCTCCTCTGATGCTTTTGGTTCAGAGACTTCGACCATGTTGACATTCATGGTGTCTTTGGTGGCAAGAGTCAACTGCTTCATCTGAGTCTCCAAGTCCTCTGTCTGGCCTTGAACTGCAGCCAAGTAGGAACTGGGTTTTGTTCCAGATTTTTGGGCTCCAACTGTCTCCAGCTTCGGGCTTTCGACCGCCTTTTGGACCGCTTTAATTGTTTTTCTAGATAGATTCCCAGAAAAACTGCCAAAGATTGGCATGTTGACATGGTCCTTTGTGACTTCGACCATTGTGATTCCTGGCCTCTTCGCCTGGCTTCTGGATTCCTCGATCATGTTCACTTCTGAAGGTTCAGCATAATGGGCTTCAGCCTGCAAAGGGTTAGAGTCCACAGTCATGGGGGTCTTGTCAGCAAACTTCAACCTCCCTTCTTCGATAGCGTCTTGCACGAGATTCCTGAAAAGAAAACATTGAGATGTTTTATGGCCCAGAAAATTATGATATTTACAAAAGCCCCTCTTTTTTCTTTGATCAAGAGGAGGCACTTTTACCCCTGGGGGTACTATCATTTGGCCATCTTTTACAAGTAAGTCAAAAATTTCATCACATTTTGTAATATCAAAACTGTAAGTCTTTTTGGGGAACCTATCGTTGGTCCTTTCCGGACCAGTGGGATTTTTTCCACTTGAGGGGACTAACAGTTTGCAAGAGTATGGTGGCCCTTGTTTCAGTTCCGCTAAATCGACCTCGCTTTCTTCTACGGTTATAGTTTCGTCGAAGGTTTCTGGATCTTAATCATCCATTTCGACATACGCTATCCTCTCTCTTTTATGATTTTTTGTCGCCTTGGCTTTTTCAGCCTTAAGGCGTTCTACCTGTCGAACTCTATCGGCCAATTGGGCCATGTCTCTCAGGTATTGAGTGTCTAACTTCTTCCTAATGGAATAGTCTAGCCCTCCTGCGGCTATTTCGACTAACTCATGTTCTGGCACTTGCGTAAAGCATCTTGCTTTGAGCAACCTAAACCTATTTAGATATTCGTCTATAGGTTCAGTGAAACGTCTCTTTACACTGGCCAATTCTTTCAGGCTTATCTTGGTTTGTCCCATGTAGAATTGCTCATGGAACAATCTCTCCAACTGGGTCCAATGATGGATCGAATTGGGGGGAAGAGTTGTGAACCAAGTAAACGCGTTCTTTGTTAAAGAACTTGGGAAATACTTAATCCTCAGGTTTTCGTTGTTTGAAATATCTCCTGCTTCGATCAAGTATCTCGCCACATGTTCGACAGTAGATTCTGTCGTGTCCCCTGAAAACTTAGTGAACTTAGGGACTTTACATCTAGGAGGTAAGTCTGTTTGTAACACATATTCTGATAGTGGGGATGTGAAGTTGGGCCTACGAAAGCCCATATTCATCCCATTTTGCGTCATGATTCTTTCGATCATGGCTGCCAGGTTATTTTCCAAACCCATGTTTTGGTATTGGATGTGTTGAACTACTTCGTCAGCATTTTGGTTTCTGTTGACTATCCTTACCTCTGGGGCTATGACCCTAGGTTCTTCGACAGGCTGCTCCAATCGTGCCCTAAGGTTTTCTTCGACAGGCTGCTGGACTTGGTTAATAGTGGTTTCTTCCTCTAAAAGTATACCTTGATTTCCCCTTATTTGCGCCCTTTGGGGCTGTCGAATAGGTTGGGGTACCCCAAAGAAATCAGCCAGACGCGTCATTTGCGCTGTCATCTGCTGATTCGTTTGGGTGGTGTTTTGTATTAGAGGATTCAGCACTATACTTAAAGTTTGTGCCAACATTTGAACCATATCAAGGTTGCTTTCGTCCATTTGCTGCCTCAAGACTGCTGTCGAGGAATTTGTAAGGCCATGCGCTACTTGGGACGTTCCTCCTAAGAGTTGGGTCCTATTTCTGTTCGCCATACCAACTCCAGAACCTTGGAGTGGCGAAGAGGCACTCACTAAAGGGTCTGAAAAAGTGGACGCAGCGTTCGTCAGGCTAGCCAATTCAGATGTTGGCATGCCATAGAGTGGTTCTCGATTTGGACCGCCTGTCACAAATCCTGGGGGAACATAAGGCCTAGTTCCTGGATTTCCCCTTCGTGGGGGAGTTCCCAAAGGCGCTCTGGGGCCAGTGAACGGAGGTAATAGCCCCGTTTGTGTGACCGTTACTACTGGTGTTGAACCAGCGGTTATCGCTTCACTTACGGTTGGGATAACCGTTGTTCCCACATTCGTCTGTGGGATTTCGTTATTGTTTGGCAGATTCGCCATCGCTTCTCTTCTTCTGGCAGTATTGGTATTGTTAGTGTATATTCTACCACTTCTCAATAACATGCAATACTTCTCGAAAAAGATGATATTCTATATAAATACGGTTAACCTTCAAAATCAACACAAGGTCCCACCGGGTGTGCCAATTTGTTTACCGTGGAAATTGGTAAACAACCGCTGATCCTCCAAAAGGTTACTTATTTGGTGACTCGCAGGATCGATCAGATTGATCCTAAGACATGGTTGATTTTGGGGGTTTTGACTAAGTTTAATGATGGTTAATGACAAGAAAATAAAGAAGCTTTATGTAAATTGCATGAAGAAGAAAACTTGGTAGAATAAAAGAAAGCTTTGAATAAAGGCTTCGACTGGAAAAGTAAATGAAGAGGCAGTAAAGTTTTGGAAAATAAATGACTTTGATTAATTAAAGTGGTGTTTCACACATACATTCTCAACAATTCTTTCGCTCACACTGGGTACTCGAATCTAAATGAGTGACTTGTATATAATTGTGAACACACGCGAAAAACTACGTGAATAACTAATATTTATACTAAACACATCTCAAGTAACCGTCGAGCAGTTACGCTGCTTCGAGATGACTCCACTTGGCACGCTCACAGCATTCGACGCTCCAGATCTTGGCACGTTGCACTTGGTAACCGCTGGGAACCGTTTTCCCTCCAAACATTTGAATCTCAAACTGTTCCACTCTGAGCGTCGAATACCTCTGTCGAGAAGCACCTTCGACGTCGAAGGCAACAGGATTCTTACTTAGAAGAAATTCTCCAAGTACCTTGCCATCTTCTGATGAGCATTTCGACAAAATCATCTGATCGAAACCGTCCCTCATGATTAATGGTTTATATTAATAAAAACAAAGGTGTCGAGTTTAGGAGCCAACAATAGCATATGTCGAAATGGACGATGAAGATCCAGAAACCTTCGACGAAACTATAACCGTCGAAGAAAGCGAGGTCGATTTAGCGGAGTTAAAACAAGGGCCACCATACTCTTGCAAACTACTAGTCCCCTCAAGTGGAAAAAACCCCACTGGTCCTGAAAGGGCCAACGATAGGTTCCCCAAAAAGACTTACAGTTTTGATATTACAAAATGTGATGAAATTTTTGACTTACTTGTAAAAGATGGCCAAATGATAGTACCCCCAGGGGTAAAAGTGCCTCCTCTTGATCAAAGAAAGAAAAGAGGCTTTTGTAAATATCATAATTTTCTGGGCCATAAAACATCTCAGTGTTTTCTTTTCAGGAATCTCGTGCAAGATGCTATCGAAGAAGGGAGGTTGAAATTTGCCGATAAGACCCCCATGACTGTGGACTCTAACCCTTTGCAGGCTGAAGCCCATTATGCTGAACCTTCAGAGGTGAATGTGATCGAGGCGTCCAGAAGTCAGGCGAAAATTCCAGGAATAACTATGGTCGAAGTCACCAAGGATCATGCCAACATGCCAATCTTTGGCAGTTTTTCTGGGAATCTTTCTAGAAAAACAATCGAAGCAGTCCAAAACGCTGTTGAAGGCCCAAAACTGGGGACAGTTGGAGCCCCAAAATCTGTAGCAAAACCCAGTTCCTACTTGGCTGCAGTCCAAGGCCAGACAGAGGACCTGGAGGCCCAGATGAAGCAGATGACTCTTGCCACCAAAGACACCATGAATGTCAACATGGTCGAAATCTCTGAATCAAAAGCATCAGAGGAGGCCATTAGGCAAGAGCAGGCAAACAAAATGGCTTTCCCTCGGGAAAACGAAAATCTCGCAGATTTCCTGCAAAGATGCCAGAAGAAGAAGTCAGAAGTGATGTTGTGTCCTCGATGCAGCGCGATTTTCGACAAGAAAGCTGCTGAACACATCCAAGGTGTAAGAGCAGCAAACAGAAGAAGGGAAGGTGTTGATATTCGACATGACCCCAGAAGAACCTACCAAAAGGGTTCAAATCAAGAGAAGAGGCCACTGACTTTCAGGCCTCCAACCAATGTGCCAGTTGATACGTGGTATAAAACATCAGGTCGAAAGAGACCGAGCGAAGAAAGGTGGCACTCCTTCGAAGTGCCAAGAGGTTCATCTTTGACACACAAGAAAGAACCTCAGGTTGTCGCCTCTAAAGTGACCCAGGTATCAAGTAACTACAAGGGAAAGAATCCCATGTCTCGATCCCAATGGAGAAGATACCAGAGGCGGAGAAAGGCTGAGAGGGAAGCTACCAATGAACCAAAGCCAGAATCGAGTTCAAATGTCCCTTAGAGAAAGCAGAGAAAGCCTCTGGAAAGGCAACCAGTGACCAATAGATTGGTATGGCCTAACCAGGGCGAAGTTGATGACGAAGATGGCTCTGAGTCTGATGACACCCTAGATATCATGGTGAACATAGTCTTAGTTTTGCCAAGAGAGTTCAACCGCCAGATGGAGGTCGAATCGAACGATTGGGAAGTCAAACAGGAAATGGCCAAGCATAGGCCAGTATGCTACTTCGTCATGGATAATGGCGGTACTGAAGAGAAAAATGGTTTCTTCGAACCACCTACTGAGGCGATGAAAAATCACCTCAAGCCTTTATTCATAAGGGCAAAACTCGAAGAAGCCACCGTAAATAAGATCTTGGTGGACTGCGGGGCAACCATCAACATCATCCCTCACTTTATGCTGAGAAAAATAGGCAAGAGTGATGAAAACATCAAGCCTCACAACATGGTCCTGTCGAATTATGAAGGCGGAATAGGGACCACTATGGGTGTGATCCAACTAGACCTCAAAGTAGGATCCATCCTTCGACCAACTATGTTTATGGTCATATCGGCCAAACCAAATTATAATCTTTTGTTGGGCCGAGAATGGATACATGGTGTTGGAGCAGTACCATCATCAATGCACCAAAGGTTGATACTATGGCGTCTTGATGGAATGGTCGAAAATATAGAAGCAGATCAGAGGTATTACTTGGGCGAAGTAATCACCTAGGGAGAGCTGACTTCGACAAAAATTTGGCTCACATTGGGCCATGCCCAGCACCTGACTTCGACTTGGCGCCAGCGCCAAATGCTTTTTGTTCCTTGTACTTGCACCCTGAGCATGGTTTTCAATGGGACAGAGAAGACTTGTCCCACATTGATTTCAGTGGGCTAACTGACATCCAGCCAACTGGTTGGGGAAGCGAATTCAGTGATAATGACTGAGTCACAATCACTGCAACGAATTTCGGCTTATGTAGCCGAAACAAGGATGATAACGGCTCTCGAAGCCGAAGTAAAATATATGGCCACTCAGGCCAATGATCAAGAGCTACCTTCTGCAGGTCCTGGAAAGGATTTCGACCCAGAACCTCCTGATATCACGCCAGAAGGAATGCAGGAGCAAAGGCTCGACGCCATCTACGACGATGAGCCTTTGGGATTCGAAAAGGACCCCCTGGCGAACAACATCAAAATGTTAGCACAGGATCCTTTAGAAGAAATCAACTTGGGCGAAGGGTTAGAGAAAAAGCCAACTTACATTAGCGCAAAAACAGACCCAGAGCTCAGGTTTGAAGTGATCCATTTGTTAAAGGAGTTCAAGGACTGCTTTGCATGGGATTACGACGAGATGCCTGGTCTCGACAGAGGATTGGTAGAACTTCAGTTGCCAATCAAACCTGGGAAGAAGCCAGTCAAGCAAAGTCCAAGACGCTTCGCTCCAGAAATACTGTCGAAGATCAAAACAGAAGTCGAAAGACTGCTGAAGTGCAAATTCATACGAGCTACGAGGTATGTCGAATGGATTGCAAACATTGTGCCAGTGATTAAGAAAAACGGCACGTTGAGGGTATGCATAGATTTCAGATATTTGAATGCTGCTACACCCAAAGATGAATATCCTATGCCTGTGGCGGAGATGCTAGTCGACTCTGCCGCTGGCCATGAGTACCTGAGCATGCTCAATGGTTATTCAGGATATAATCAAATTTTCATTGCCGAAGAAGATGTGTCGAAAACAGATTTTCGATGCCCCGGAGCTTTAGGCACTTACGAATAGGTAGTGATGCCTTTTGGCCTAAAGAACGCTGGGGCAACATATCAGCGAGCAATGAATTCTATCTTCCATGATTTTATTAACACTTTTATGCAAGTGTATATTGATGATATTGTTGTAAAATCTGTTTCCAGGAAGAACCATATAGACCACCTTCGACAATCATTTGAAAGAATGAGAGAACATGGCCTGAAAATGAACCCTTTGAAGTGTGCGTTCTGTGTAAAAGTTGGAGATTTCTTGGGCTTCGTCGTCCACAAGAAAGGAATCGAAATCAACCAGAACAAGACGAAGGCAATCTTGGAAGCGAAAGCGCCAGCGAACAAAAAGGAACTGCAATCTCTGCTGGGAAAGATAAATTTCTTAAGGAGATTCATATCTAACCTAAGTGGAAAAGCTCAAGCCTTCTCACCCTTACTTCGATTGAATAAGGAAAGATTCGAGTGGGGGCAAGAGCAACAAGAATCCTTCGACAAAATCAAAGGATATCTCACCAAGCCACCTATTTTGGTGCCTCCTTGCGGCAACAGGAGTATGAGATTGTACATAGCTGCATCCGACAAAACTTTGGGAAGCATGTTAGCCCAAGAAGATGAAAATGGAGTCGAAAGACCCATTTACTATCTTAGTAGAGTTTTGAACGATGCAGAAACTAGATATAGCGAAGTTGAAAAATTATGTCTATGTCTTTATTTCTCTTGTACAAAGCTCAAAAATATATAAAACCAGTTGATGTGTACGTTTCGTCTCATTTTGATGTTTTCAAATACATGTTGTCGAAACCCATCCTGCACAGCCGAATTGGCAAGTGGGCGCTAGCATTAACTGAGTACTCATTGACCTTTATGCCTCTTAGGGCAGTAAAAGGGCAAGTGGTAGCAGACTTTATAGTCGACCACTCAATTCAGGTTGAGAATATAAATTACGTGGAGATAGAGCCTTGGAAATTCTACTTTGATGGTTCCAGCCATAAAGATGGAACAGGAGTAGGGGTCTTGATTATTTCTCCAGAAAAAATTCCAACAACATTCAAGTACAAGATATCAGGTACTTGTTCGAACAATGAGGCTGAGTACGAAGCTCTCATTACTGGCCTTGAGATATTGTTGGAATTGGGGGCAACTCGAGTCGAAATAATGGGAGACTCAGAGTTAGTCATTAAGCAAGTCACAAAAGAATATAAGTGCATAAGAGAAAATCTTATTATGTACTTTGTGATAGCAAATCGTTTATTGAAAAAATTCGAAGTGGTCAACATTCGACACATACCTAGATTGGAAAATCAAGTAGCCAATGATTTGGCACAAATTGCATCTGGGTACAAAATTTCAAAAACGAGATTACAAAGAGCAATCAAAGTTCGAGAAAAAATAAAAGCAACTAGCTTGTCCCCAACAGATTTGAAATCAACAAGACTAGGGTATGCTGATCAAAGGAACTTTGAAATATCGTTCATAGACAATTTGTCAGAGAAAGATTGGAGGAAACCTATTGTAGATTATCTACAAAATCCAACAGCTTTGACAGAACGAAAAATAAAATATAGGGCATTGAGTTACGTACTCATGGGTAATGAGTTATTTAAAAAGACGCCTGAAGGGGTATTGCTAAAGTGCTTAAGCGAAACTGAAGCATACATAGCCCTTTCGACTATGCACGCTGGAGCATGTGGGGCTCACCAAGTAGGCCATAAGATGAAATGGTTGTTGTTTCGACAAGGACTATACTGGCCCACCATCTTGAAAGATTGTGTTGAGTTTGCGAAGGGTTGCCAGGAATGTCAAGTCCATACGGGAATCCAACATGTACCAGCAAGCGAACTTCACTCAATAGTGAAACCTTGGCCTTTCAGAGGATGGGCGTTGGATCTTATTGGAGAGATTCGACCAGCATCATCAAAGAGCCAGAAGTATATACTGGTAGGCATTGATTATTTCACTAAATGGATCGAAGCTATTCCTTTAGTCAATGCAGACCAAGAAAATGTCATTGAATTTATTCAAAAGAACATTATCTTCAAATTTGGAATCCCTGAGACTATAACGACTGATCAAGGATCAGTGTTTACTGGTCGAAAAATGCAGGAATTCACTCAAGAAACAGGCTTTAGACTCCTAACATCAACACCTTATTATGCACAGGCAAATGGTCAAGTCGAAGCAGCAAATAAAATAGTGATCGGCCTGATAAAAAAGCATGTAGGAAAGAAGCCAAAAAATTGGCATAAGACGTTAGACCAGATCTTGTGGGCCTGTCGAACGTCCCCAAAAGAAGCCATAGGTACAACACCATATCGGCTAACTTTCGGTCATGACGCAGTACTGCCAGCGGAAATTTGTCTTCAATCAGCAAGGGTTCAGAGACATCATGATATTCCCTCTGAGGTTTATTGGGATATGATGTTAGACGAACTAGTAGATTTAGACGAGGAAAGACTACGCGCTCTCGACCTACTGAGAATTCAGAAGAAAAGAGTGGAAGACTCTTACAATAAAAAAGTAAAACCTAAGGAATTCTCGCCTGGAGAATTAGTTTGGAAGGTGATTCTCCCGATGGATCGAAGGGATCTAAGCATGGGAAAATGGTCACCCAAATGGGAAGGACCGTTCAGAATTATCCAAATTTTTTCTGGTGGAGCTTATGAGGTTGAAGAGTTAGGCGAAGATAAAAGACTCTTGAGAGTAAACGGCAAATATTTGAAAAAATATAAACCTATGCTCCAAGAGATCAAAATAAATAGAAATTAATGACCAAATTAACCATAAAAAGCCAAAATGGAAAATTATATAGTGATTAGCCAAAATGGTTGCATTGTCTTACAAATATTACAGTACATGGTTAATAAGTTGCTGAGCAAATTAGAAAGGGATAGAAGCTTTAAGTCGAAGATACTTGGCCTGCTGCAACTCCAGTCGTTTGTTACACAAGGCAGTCGCCTGAGAAAGTTTGGCAATCTGTTCATCAAAGGCTTGGGCCTTCTCAGCAAACTCTAAGCCTCGTGTAACTTCAGCTTGGCTCTCTGCGTCCGAAACAGTCGAAAGAAGCTCCTCTTTGCGCTTGGTGTTAACATTTAACTTGGCCTCCAACTCCTCGATCTGCGCCTTTATAGAGGCATTATCTCAATCTATGGCGTCGATTTCCTCCTGCTTGGATGTCTTCTGTTTCGACAATTCTGCAATTCGAGAAGTTGTTTCAGCTACCTCGGTCCAGGTAGAAGAACTCTTGCCATGTAGTGCTTCGAGCCGGCTGTTGAACCCCCTTTGACGTCTATAGTCCGCAGAGACTTGGTCAACAATGGAGTATAACTCCAAGATAAAGTTGGAAACCTCTGGAGATACAGCAAGCAAGTCGACTGCACTCAGAACAGCTCCCAGACAAGACGGAGTAGTAGGATCCCCCTCCAAAGCCTTCATTAGATCTTTTTTGAAGAACTGAGCCTTGACCTTCTTCAAAGCCTCATCAAGAGGAGAAGTCGAAGTAGACTTCCCCGATGCAGTAGAAGCATCATGACTAAGGTCAGATGAATTCTCCCTACTCTCAATGATGGCATTCAGGTATCCAATGGGATCAGTTTGCTTCAAAAGGGCCAAGTCTTCTTTAGACTTGGGCTTTGTCGAGGTGTTCGTTCCTACAGCAGCGGTGGCTTGGGGTTGAGGTTGTTCAGTAGCGTCAGCATCATCATGACCCTCTTCGACATGTGGTTCAGTAGTGTCAGCATCAACATGTTCCTCTTCGTCATGTTGCTCCTCTGTCAAATCGACCACTTGAGCTTCCTTTGGTTGTTATTCCTCTGGTTCGGCAAGGGCTTCATCGTTCGCCAATTCCTCCTCTTGTTGTATACTATGTTCAGCAGAGTCTTGTGTCTCTGAAGTTTTTGGTGCTGAACTTTCGGTGGTCTCCTGAAAATAGAAGAGGAAGAATATTCTGGTTTAGAGAGATACACAATCGAACGTGATCGTCGACACCTAAGTTAAAAATGGTCGGAGGAACTACCTGTAGAGGAATTTCAGCCCCAGGGCTAGAATTATCACTTTCAACGGGTTTGCTGAGCAAGACGTTCAGCTCCTCCTCCGTGGGCTCTTCGATGATCACAGGAGGTGGCCTGGATTTTCTCCCTGCAACCTTGATTCTGATCATAGGTCGAGGCTCAGGAGCAGGGGCATCTTTCTTCAGCTTTCTCCGTTTGAGAGGAACAGGGGGAGATTCATCATGGTCGTCACTCGCAGATTCGACCGTTAATGCAGGTCGTTTCTTAGGTTCAGGTTCCTGAAACCCCAAGTGGAGTTGATTTAGAGCGCCACATCGAAAATCAGGATGTTAAAACCAGCCGGAAATAATAAAAATTTGGTTACCGGTGCTGAAGGTTTTGTAGAGGGACCTCCTCCCTGATGGCTTTCTGTGGTTTTCTTTGCTGCAGGTTTTCGAACAACTGAAAGAAGACGCATTCACAAGTTATAATTGACAAGTTATATGTCGAAATGGAAAGACAAATATAATTTGAAGAGTGAACGTACATTTCTTTATTTTGTCAAGGACCAAAACGAAGGACTTCTGGAGTTCGTCCACAAAATCTTTTTCATCGAAGAATTCTTCAGCATAGTAACTCTTCCACCAGTCTTCAAAAGATGGTGAACAGAGGAAGTTGAGTTGGTAGTCGAACAATGAAAGTACTGTTCGACCAGCGTACCTACCAATGTGCTTGGTAGCAGCATCCTCAGTGTAATCATTACAAAAATACAACATTGATTTCTCCCTAGGGAAAATGGGAGAAGGAAGTGATTGGATGATACCAAACTGTCGAGAGACCAAATTTGGCTGATAAGCAATCAGGCTCAGATGATTCTTGGAACTCTTAAAGCGCGATGGCATTATCCTGGGAGTGAGAAATGCTTCCCACAGTGTTGTGTGCTCTTCGAGATGAGGATCCTCTGATGACTTGGGATGGGGCCTGGTGAACCACCCTGGACCAAACTTTCGACGGGCGAAAGGAGCCATGGTCGAGGTAAATTCTTTCCTCCCTGCAAACATCAAAACGAAGTTTGCAAAGGTCTGTTGGAGTTCCAGCCCATCCTCAGTGGGAGTCAGTAAAGCCAGCCTGGTACCTTCGATACGCCTTTTGGCTATCTCAGGAGCTTGTTCATTTATTTGAGTTTTCTGAGGTCAAAAAGACTCAAAAGTGGCGTTCAGCCATAGTTGTAGTAGCCAGAAGGGTCCTGCAAGAAGTAAGTTGGCTCTATTTTCTATTACCTTTAATAGAGTCGCCCCACTGCTTATCGACTCATATAGGTTCGCCAGTATTAATTCGGCCAAACAGATGTTTTGACCGTGGTGAAGCTGGGTAGCAAGGGTGACCATTTTCTTCGTCACCTGTAGAGATTTCGTGCAGAACACGAAGCGTGACAGCCAAAGGGCTAGAAACGCAATGTGCTCCACATCCGTCACCTTAGCTGTCGATTTGTCATGATAGTGGTTGATGTAGGTGGTGTAAGTGGGTTTGGTAGCTAAAAACCCAATCTGGTCTTCAGAAATTTCCTCTGGGTCAAAGTAATCCCCAGTTGGTCGAAGACCGGTAATGGCAGCCACGTCGAAGAGAGTGGGTGTTACCATTCCACAAGGCAGGTGGAAGGTGAAGTGAGTATAGTCCCAAAATAGCAAAGAAGCTACCAGCATTTCAGGGGAGTAGTTGAGACCAGTCTTCGACAGCATGACTAGGTCATAAATCCCCATGTTCTTCCAAATCGAAGCATGGCTTTTTTCCATCTTGTCGAGCCAAGCGTTGTAGTCTGGTGTAAGGCTAGGGCTAGACCTAAAAGCCCTAACCCCTCTGTTGAAGAAACGAAGATCTATCTTTTCTTTTGCAGGATCTTCGTTGTCGTCTGTAGCCTTTTTGGAGCACCCAACGGGCTTGAGTGCCTCAAGCACCGGGAAGAAGCTCTTGATCTTTGTTGAGTCAGCAATGCATACAGATAGAGGACCAGACATGGCAAAAACCTGGTTGGAGTATCCAACAGGAATCAGCAATTGAGAAGAGTAAGTCTCACGCTCAGCAGTTCCCAAGGGTTCGGGAACCCTTCGTATTCCTTTGGAGTTAACTATTGGAACAGTTGAAAAGATTTTCGGTTGGGCAGTTTTAGAGGGAGTGTTAGAACTAGGGACATTGGAAGAACGAGAACCTGAAGCCATTTTTTGGGTTGAGATGAAGATGGATGAAGAACAAAGTTTTTTGCAGAAATTTCTGTTCAATATTAAGGCTTGGATGAAGAAAGCGTGAAAAGTCCCACGAGGGGCACTTAGCGCTATTTATAGTGATTGGAAAATCACAAAATTCGAGGTCATTTAATGTTTCAGACAATAGTGGGGCACGTGGCACTCATTTGCTGATGTAGTCGTTCTGCAGAACGGAAACGGTGCAGCGTGCGTCCTCGATTTCGGGGAATTGTCATGATGACAATCTGTGAAAAGACATTGGGCATGCCAAACGCCTTACTGAAGTGACGTCTTAGGAACAGTTGGAATGATGGCTTTTTTGGATTGTCAGTTGGTTGGTAGGAGACGAAAAGCGCACGAGCTAATCTGTGGCTAAGAATGAAGGACAGGTGTCGGGTGGAATCTCAAAGAATGCCTTTTTCTTTTCAGCGTCGAAATAAGGCATTCTTGGGGGGCAATTTGTTGGCTCCTAAATTTGACACCCTTGTTTGTTATCAATATAGACCATTAATTATGAGTTTGAAGAGTTTCCAGGTTTCGACCAGCTGATCCTGTCGAATGCTCATCATAAAATGGCAAGGTACTTAGAGAGTTTCTTTTAAGTGGGAATCTTGCTACCTTCGACGTCGAAGGAACTTCTCGACAAAGTTATCTGATGCCCAGGGTGGAACGGTTTGAGATTCGAATGTTTGGAGGGAAAACGGTTCCCAGCAGTTACCAAACGCAACGTGCCAAGATCAGGAGCGTCGAATGCTGTGAGTGTGCCATGTGGCGTTATCTCGAAGCAACGTAACTGCCCAATGGTTACTTAAGATGTGGTTTAGTATAAATACTAGTTGTTCGCATATTTTTTTGCGTGTTTTCATCATTATATACAAGTGACTCATCTAGATTCAAGTACCCAGTGTGAGCGAAAGAATTGTTGAGAATGTATGTGTGAAACACCATTTAAATTAATCAAAGTCTTTTATATTCAAGCACTTTATTGCCTTTCATTTAATCATCTTCGTCGAAGCCTTTTATTTAACGCTTTCATTTATTCTATCAAGCTTTTCTTCATGCAATTTACATAAAGTGTCTTTACTTTACTCGCATTAATCATCATTAGATTTAGTCAAACCCCAGAAAATCAACCATGTCTTAGGATCAATCTGATTGATCCTGCGAGTCACCAAATAAGTAACCTTTTGGAAGATCAGCGGTTGTTTACCAATTTCCACGGTAAACACCCAGTCGCAAGCGCGCGTACTAAGGCATATGTTACCTAAAGGGTGAGGGCTCGAACCAATGTGAATCCCCTTTTTGCATTTTTCCCTTTTTCTGATATTTTTTTAACATCTTTTTTGCAGGCGCTGGGCCCTTTGGGCCTGGCTTTTTTTTTTGTTTTTGCTAGCATACTTCCCTGTTTACTTGTGACACCCCTTGGCCCATTTTATTTTTATTTATTTCTTTATTTATTTTTTATTTTAAATATATTTTCTAAAATACCAAAAAAATCATAAAAAGTATAAAAAATAATAGATTTATGTTTTGACATAATTTGAATATTTTTCCACATAAAAAAATTATTTTATTCATTATACTTTATTTACTTTTATTAATTTCCTTGTAAATTAAATTAAAACTAGATTATTATTTATCTAAATATATTTATTTTAATATAAAAAGACCAAAAACATTTCATAATGCCACATACTATTTTCAAGACAAAAATATAAAATCCTTTTTTTCTTTAAACTAATTTTCCTTTAATCAACTAAAATAGATTTAGGATTTTATTAAAATATTTTCTTAATTAATTTCTTTTCTTAATTAACTTAAGTTAATTTGATTTAATCACTTTTTTTTTCTAATTAGGTTTAGGTCAAAACCTCCTTCATACAAAAATCCAAACACAAAAATCTTTTCTTTCAATTTGCATTTGTACTTTATATATTTCTTCATTTATTTGTACAATATTCAATTTGGTTATAACGGCTTAAATAGGTTTATATTATTGCAATCCCCATTCATAAATTGTATACCCCCCTTCCACAAGTGTTGTAATAGCGTAGTAACTTTAAATTTCGCAATTTATCGCTTTTACATAATATGCTAGTAATTAGGGTTTGTATGAAAAGAATAAAATCAATCAAGTAGAAAACCCTAATTCAAGACAAAATCAAGCATGAAAATAACACACTTGCACACAAACACCCCCCTACGGTTACTCCACTTGGTTGCCTTATACAAAAATGGTCATATTACGCATGTAAGGTATCTTAGCAAAAACAAACAAATATAAGATCATAGTCCCTCGATGACGCCATTCAAAGTTGCCTTACAAAATGATCTTAGTCCCTCAAAAAATGCTAAGATACCTTGCAATATTGCTAATCATGGCTATACAATAACCCACGCCCGTCCCGTTTACATCCGAAGATAGGTTTGCTTACGAAATCAATGGTAAGACGACAATGTCAAAGGAAGAGAAAATGAACAAGAAATACATTTGAGTAGGTAGATTGTTCCTAATTACTTGCTCCATTTCAAACACAAACATCCTTTCTATTTTCAAAACAATCACATACATTTTCAAACATCTTACAAACATTGAAAACATTTTCAAAAAGATCAACATCTTTGTATACATTCTTACGAACGAGAATCATTACAAAGATTTCCTAAACAATGGCCTTTTTACAAAATAGTTTCAAAAACCACACAAAGCACAATTTAAAACAAAAGAAAGTGATCTAGCAAGTAACTAAGAGCCCATGGAAAACTATGGATAAAAAGGGTGCTAATACCTTCTCTTTTTATAATCTACCCCCCGAACCCAAGAAACAATCTCAAAGGTCTTTCCTGTGCTTTTTTACCTTTCTTTTTAGATAAAAGAAAAGTCGGTGGAGACTCTTACTAACCGCAACATTTGCGATAAAACGCAAAACCTTCAAGTCAGTTCTCCCATACTATCACACTTACCATTGGATTTGTTTTGGAGGAAATGGCATGGCAAGGTTATTTTGGTTCACTATATTCCAAGATATCAAGATTGATTCAAAAGTACAAGGGGTTGATTGAAGGAGTTGTCATGCTTGGACAATGCCTTGTTCTCATTGATCACAAGTGCATATTTCTCTAAATTATCAAGATATAGAAGTGGTTTTGGTGGCTATGAATTCTCATTTTTCATCCTCAACAACTTCTATTTACAAAGAATTTGTGTTGGTACAAGAAGTTTGTTCAAAATTGTCAAGGTTCCTCAAAGCATTTTCTTGATCTAGGAGCTAGGGTTTTGAACTTCAAAGAAGTATATCTTTCTTATCTTTTGGTATTTTTGAGTAATTCCAAATACATCCTTCTCTTCAAAGGGTTATCAATAAATCACTTCAAAAGTTTCAAGGAGTTTTCATGTGGAAGAAGCTTGATGATGAAGAAAGATTACAAGTCTTCCAGATGAACCCCCAATTTCTCATATGTGACTTCAAATGATCATAACTTGGTCAATTTTTATCACCTTAAGCCCATTAATTTACCACAATGATCTTGAGGAGGTGAACTTTATGCCTTCTTTTATGTGAAAAGGGAGAAAATGGATGGAAGATGCCCTAAGGATACAAAAGATTATGGGTCACTTCATGATTTTTCGCCAACTTCAACAATTCATAACTCTCTCAATTTTTGGAGATTTTGAATGGTTCAAGTTTAAAAATGTCATTCAAGAGGTTTATTTCATGCCATTGTTTTGGTCAAAAGCAAATTTAAAGTGGAAGGCCATGTTTGGATGCAAAACATTATAGGTCACTTTTGAAGAAAACTTTGAAATATTTCTAAGTATGGAAAGTCAACTTTTTTTTTAACTTTGACTTCATGTAACTTTCAGCTCAAGCATCCATTTGATTCCATTCTTTTTCCATTTCCAAGTTTGTAACCTCATCTTTATAAAGCATCAAGAATAATGCCCTAAGACTCCTTGAGCTGAAAATTCCATTAATTTGAACTTGGTAACTTGGAATTGAAGTTTCTTCAAAAGTCAGAATTTAAAATCATTGGTTTAGCTTCTAAACACTTTGTTTCTGCACGTTTTTGCTTCTAAACATGTTTAGTGAACCTCCAGAAGTGATTAGCATAGCAAAACGCGTGTTTTGGATGAGTTTTGATCAAAGTAGAAGTCACACTTTTCTTGTTTGCAACTTCACACGATTTCCCTCCAAACTTCATCATTTCACACGCTTGGACATTCCATTTGATTCCCTATAAATAGAGGGTCATCCCTCATTCATTTTCTCAAGCTTGGATATCCAGAATCACCCTGCCAAACTTGTTCCATAACTCAAAATTCGGCTACTTCGAAATCTGCTTTCAAACCTTTTTCAATCCAATTTTTCCATCAATTCACCTTCCTTGATCTTCCCTGAAGCTAACCATATAATTACATTCAAGAATCGTGTCTTAGATTGCTCCATAGAAGTCCAGTTTCAGAGCTCTGCAACTCAACTTCAATAGGTAGCTTCTTTCATCAATTCTTCAAAACTTTGATATCATTGTGATGCTCTTATTACCCAGGTTCTAGTCGCAACACTTATTTTCATCTGGAAACTTGTTTTGACCATAAAATTTCAAATCCCTTTTCAAAACTTTCCTTCCAATTTACTTGAGCTACAGTTTATATAAATTTGTCGCGAAGGTGTGGTTATCTTCGTCTTGAAGAGACGAAGCGAATGACATAGGTCTGAGCTTCTGATTTTATAGTTTGAGAGACCTACAATTCACGTTGGCTGGAGGTTGAAGATGACCAACGTGTCATCTTCCAACCAATAATGGCACGCCACTTGTTTTTTTTTTAAATCTGATTTAATTAATGATTCAATGCATTATCTACTAAAGTCCATAACATGTACAACGCGCCAGGTACACTTGATCTGTTTACTAACGCGTTTTGACATTGATCAAATGGCCCATATTTCTAGTTTTTCTATGGTCTTACTTTTTATTTCTTGATTAATTTGAACATAGTTAATATTTTTATCCCTTATTTCTATTTTAAATAGTTCTAAAACCTTTTTTTAATATATATATATATATATATATATATATATATATATATATATATATATATATATATATATATATATATATATATATATATATATATATATATATATATATATATATATATATATATATATATATATATATAATGCAATATTATTTTGTGATTATTTTATGGCTGATCTTGGGTTGAATTTTTGATCATGAACTTTATTAACATCATTGGATCTATGGTGTTGAGTCTAACTCCACAAAAATGGATGAATAATTTTAATAATAGTTTGATTAAAATTTAATTCAAATGTGGTTTGTATATTCTTCTCCACCCCTCTCCATCTCATCCATTTCTTATTGCACTAAGTGTTATTGGAGCATGATCTCTATATCATGTCTCAAAATAAATGGTGCATAGATTTTTATTGACCGGCCTCAAAATAGGTGCGACTTCTATATAAGTCCACTTACGATTGCTTAACATAGCGCTAAATTTTGTCCCGATTTGAATAAATGATCATTTGTGGCCCAAACATATGTTTGCAAGCCCAAGTATGTTAATTTGATCTCTTTGATCCAATAACTTTGAGATTCATTGTGTGGAGGCATTGGTTCTACCAATCCTCTAATGGATCTACAACGCTTTTGGTCAACGCGGATCACTTAAACATCGTTGATCATTAAATGGTACTTTTGAGGTTTACTCGATGCTTACATTTTCCTTCTTGTGGGATAAAAAACATTCAATAGAGACTTCATTGATTTTTATCTCAATGATATTTCAGTCGGTTGTTTCAGTCACGTTCACACCAAAAGCATTGCCAACCATATAATCGATCAGATTAGAGTTTTCCCCATGTTCCATAGGTGATTCCATAGGTGGTTAACTACTTGAAACATGCACATTACTAGTCTCTGGTATGTTACTTGGCAATTCTTATCTGTTCTCCAAACCCAATAGTTTTCAACGAAACCCCTTCTCTTCAAATGACGTTCTACTTCCACTGAGTCGCTAATTATAGGTTTATACTCACATTTAAGACAAATACATCTAACTCCCCCTTCGCTTCAACAATATTCTTGAGCAAATGCCCATATTATAAACCATTTAACTCCTTCCTCAAAATTTGGTTTGAGTCTGCATCTTTTTGAATACAACCTATCATACATCCAACTATGATGGTACCGATAATATTTTATACTGCACATTTATACAATCATTATCTTTATAATTACAAAAGTGATTTTAATATATCATCCAATTTCAAAAATTTTAATAAATCATTAACTATAAATATTAACTAACATAATACTATTCTTAAACGTAAACTTATATTAACTAGAAACTACTTTTCATACAAACAATTTTTCTCCTATTTAATATATAACATATTCTCACATAATATATTACCTATAAACTTTTTTACAAATATTTTAATATATATAACCATAAACGTATTATATATATATAATCATAAATATTTTATTTGTTTTAACTAAATATTTAAGGTTTAATTGTAATTTTGGTCCCCCTATTTTATTTTTTTCTTGATTTTAATCTCCTATTTTAAAAATCATCATTTTAGTTTTTTTTTTAAGTTTTCTATTGAATTTTCGTCCCCTCATTTTAAAAATCATAATTTTGGTCCTTTTTATAAGTTTTAAGTTGCAATTTTAATGCACTTTTAAAGTTTTGTTTTGTATTTTGGTCTCTTTTCGTCATCATCAGAATTAAAAACAAGACTAAATTGCAGTTTAAAACTTAAAAAATGACCAAAATCATGGATTTTAAAATTAGGGGACGAAAATTCAAAAGAAAACTTGAAAATAAAAACGAAAATAGTGATTTTTAAAATAGAGGAAAAAACAACCCAAGTATTCTAATTTTAGGAAAAAATTTGTTATATTTAAAAAAATTATTTTACACTATTTTGTTTTTAACCAACATATTATTCTTTTAAGAAAAAAAATACAACTACTCTATTTTATTTTGTTTTAAATAAACATATATAATTAATATATTCTATTTTGTATATATATATATATTCTGTTTCTTTTTCTGTTTAATATTTTGTTTTAAATAAAAATGAAAATTTTATAATATATACGTATTTAATTTTAATAAAATATTTAATGAAATTCCGTTTTAATAAATATATTTAATAGATTTTTGTTTTATTATATGTACATAAATAATATATTTTTTCAAAACAATACATTTAATATTTAAATACAACAATCAACAATTCAGTATATATCAAAATTAAAAAAAATATTATAATAAAAAAATACGTTAAAAAATATAATATTCTTCAACCTCGTCTTCAATCTTCTTCGATCCTCTTGTGAACCTATTCAATCTTGACAAAAAATTTAAATAAAAATATAAAATAGAAAATGCAGAAAAAATTAAACAAAATTAAAAAAAGAAATTGAACAACAACTATAGATGAAATAAAAAGTTACCTTTGAAATTATAAATTTAAGAATTGAAATGAAAGGTAAAAATTGAGAGAAGTGAAAAGATGAGTGAGAGGGACTACGCGTGAAAAAAGAAGAATATGAAGAAGAATTGGAAAAAAAGGATTTCGTTTGCTTCCGGAAGCGTGGATAGGAGAAAGATTAATAAATCTGATAGTTAATCGAACTCAGTCAATTTCTTCTTAAATGTTTATTTTTATTTTAAGAATTTAATATTGCGACGAAAATTGTACATCATAACTTAAATTTTCAAATTTTCAAATTTTCCACCATTTGCTAACCTATGCACGCCAGACTTCTTTATTTTTTTTATTTTACTTTTAATATTGCGACGTGATTATCACACTATAAAATTTTTTAAAATTTTTTTTCAAATTTTCTCATATATAAATCTGATATTCAATTTTTTATTATTAAAAATATGTAGTAATGTGATAATCACGTCGTAACTTCCATTTTTTTTTTCATGAAGCACTTGAAACAAATATTGTTTAGGATGAATTTCTACCATATTTAGATTTCTCATGTAAAAAACTATATTAACAACAATGACTGAATTTGTAATAGAATAATTACTATTGTCTCCTTGAAAGCGTAAAACGACATATATAAAATTGTTTTATTTTGCTAAAAGAACTAATACGAGACATGACAAAAAATCATATTAAAATTATTATATTTATTTCAATTTGGCTTTTCCAGAATTAAAATTGCAATTAAATAAAAAAAATTACATATATATAAGAAAAAATTATATACTTATTATATTTTTATTAAAAAATAGTAAAAATTACACTTATAAAATAATTCCTAAATTTTCTCCTTTTTATTATCTCTTTTCAAATTTGATTAGGTGACCACTTGATTTATTACGTGACACTTCCATGACACATGTATTGATGGATATGTAATTTTTTTTTTTTGATAAGCTGATGGACATGTAATTAAATGTAGTAATTTTTGGATCATTGGTCATGTGTGGAAGATATATACTGACAAATAAAACTGTGTGATGGATGCCACAAGCAATGAAGTGGGGATGAAACAGAGAAATGAAGAAATATTAGCCATAGAATTTTCTAAATCGGTATCTAACAACATTGTAGCATTGTAACATATTTATATTGTAGCATTGCTCTTAGATGAGAGTTATGTATCAGTTACCAACATGTAATTTATAATTTTATGTGATGTTGAAGGTTACATTAAAGGATTGAAAATGAAGTTAACATTTCTGTCCTCTAAAAAAAATACAACACCTTAACAAAATGCCTGACATTCAAGAAAGATAATGATATGTTATTTCAATAATTAATTCTTATATTAATCGCATTGCTCATGAAAAAGCAACTTTTTTGGGTTAATTTCTTCAAGTACTTTATTTGGGTTGTTTTGGAAATGAATGGGATTTTATTTTCAAGCATTACATGAGACAAGGGAGAGGGAAAGGCGGAAATAGTAAAAGTAATAATCTCTCAACTTGATCTTACGATCTTGAAGCAATTTCATCTTCCATTCGGTTATGAAAAGTGGATTTATAAGAAATAATACTGGATCTAGATTCGATTGGTGGTAGGTTGGTGGAGGTTACAGACATCAAAAGTGAAGTGTTTATTCATTTCAAAAAGTGTTTCTCTGACCCGATTCTGGTTAGACCGTCGTTGGATGGTGTGTTTTTTAATTCCTTATTTGATGACGATAGATTATTTCTTGAAGCTCCATTTTTTGTTGGAGAAAATTAAGAATGTTGTGTGGTTGAGTGCTTGTGACAAAAGTTTCAGGTCGAATGGTTTTCCTCTTGGTTTCTTTAAGAAATGTTGGATGTTTGTGAAGAAGATGTTGTAAAGTTTGTCCAGGAGTTCCATGACCGTGCTAAACTCCCACAGGCTGTCACAACTTCTTTTTTAGCTCTTATTCCCAAGTCAGTTAATCTGCAAATTTTAAGAGTTTAGGCCAATTTGTTTGGTTGATTATTTGTACCGTCTTATTTACTCGTTGCTGTTAGAATTAATTTAGATTTTATAATTAATTATAAATTAATTTATATTTAGGAATATCTTTTAGATTGTATATATCTTTGTTAGAAGATATATATCTTAGATCTTCTTATATCTTTGTTAGAAGATATATTTTAGATTTAATTTTGTGTATAAATAGCCTAGTGGAGTAGGTTATTATAATTCATTGTAAATCCTTATTTTGAAGTTGTCAGTAAATATATTTCTTTTGCCTTTTATCTTCCTTGTGCACCAACAATTGGTATCTAGAGCTCTAGTTCGAAATCCACGAGAAAAGAAGTATTGTGATTAAGAATTACAATATTCTGATTCTGGAGTTTTGAGAAAACATTATTTTGGGAAACTCTGCGTAAATTGCATAAGGTAGAAGATGAACGGAAACGGCGGCGATATTCATTCCAAGCTTCCAGTATTTGATGGAAAAAATTGGAATCGTTGGAAGATCCAGATGCGCGTGTTATTCGGTTCTTAAGATGTGTTAGAACTTGTCACTGATGGCTATAATCTGTTAGAAGCAGATGCAACAGAGACCCAGAAGATAGCACAGAAGACGTTGAGGAAAAAAGATCAGAAGACGTTGTTCTACATCCATCAATGTGTGGATGTGAATGTGTTTGAGAAGATTGCTGATTCTGAAACAGCAAAGGCTGCGTGGGACACACTGGTCAGATGTTATGGTGGTGATGCATCAGTGAAGAAGATGAAGCTTCAGTCTCTCAGAAAGAAATGTGAGAATCTCAACATGAAGGACAACGAGAAGGTTTCTGAATATATCTCTAGAGTGATTCTAATCATTAATAAGACAAAAGCTTGTGGAGAAACTCTGTCTAAACAAATAATTATTGAGAAGATCTTGAGATCTTTAACTTCTCAGTTTGATTAATTGAACATTCCACAGATCTAAGCACCATGAGAGTTGAAGAGCTGCAAAGTAGTCTAGAGGCGCATGAGTTGCGTATGACTGCAAGAACTTCTGAGAGGGAAATAGAGCAGCAGGCTCTGAAGGTAACTTCTAGTAAGAAGCATCAGAAGCAGACTTGGTCAGAAGCCAGGAAGAAAACTAATGGTGGTCAAAGATCAGAAGCTTCAAACTCTGATAGGAAGAAGAATAAACCGAAGGTAAAGGAGATGTCTGACAAGAAGAATGTTCAGTGTTACTGTTGCAAGAACTTTGGTCACTATGCTTGAGATTGCTGGTCCAACAAAGAAAGGAAGTCAGAAGAAGCAAATATAGAAAGAGGAGAGTCTGATGATGAACCTGTGCTATTGTTGGCTTTTAAACCTGATGATCTGAATTCATCAGAATGGTGGTATATGGACACAGGGTGTTCAAACCATCTTACTGGAAACAAGAAGTGGTTGGTTGATTTTGACTCTGGGAAGAGTACAAAGATCAGATGTGCTAATGATAAATACCTCAATGCATAAGGTATGGGAAATGTCAGAATCATTCTAAACAATGGGAAAGCAGTAGTGATCTAGAATGTTTGGTATGTACCTGGCATGAAAAGCAATCTGATGAGTGTGGGACAACTGGTTGAGAAAGGTTTTTCAGTTACCATGAAGGACAGTCTTCTGAAGCTGTATGACTGTAATCAGAAGCTAATTATGGAGTCAGAACAGGGGAGGAACATAAAATTCAAGGTGAATGTTATAACTGCAGACTATGAATGTCTTAGTGCAACAAGTGATGTCAAGGAGAGTGAGCTGTGGCACCGAAGATTTGGTCATCTGAATTTCAGAAGTTTAGGGCATCTGAAATCAAAGAATTTGGTACATGGAATTCCTACAATCAAGAATCCTGAAAAGTCATGCAAGGTGTGCATGGAAGGGAAGCAACCAAGATTACCCTTTGCATCAGAAGTAGCTCCAAGAGCAAAACATGCCTTGGGGGTAGTACATTCTGATGTGTGCGGTCCGTTTCCAGTAGCATCGACTGGAGGGAATAAATATTTTGTGTCATTTGTTGATGAGTTCACTAGAATGACATGGGTATCACTCATAAAGTTTAAACACTAGGTGTTTGCTGAATTCAAAAAGTTCAGGATGAAGGCTGAGAATCATAGTGGTCAGACTCTAAAGATTCTTAGAACAGATGGTGGTGGTGATTATAACTCCACAGAATTTAGAAGTTTCTGTGAGGAGAATGGACTTGAGCATGAGGTTACTGCTCCCTATACTCCTTAACACAATGGTCTTGCTGAAAGAAGAAATCGTACCTTCTAGATATGGTGAGAAGCATGCTGAAAGAGAAGAAGCTTCCTCATACGTTGTGGGGAGAAGCTGTTGCAACTGCATGTTATGTGCTCAACAGATGTCCAACAAAGAAATTAAAGGAAATATTTCCTATTCAAAAGTGGACTGGAGATAAGAAAAGTGTTAGTCATCTGAAGGTGTTTGGTTTTGTATGTTACAAACATGTCCCAGAAGTCAGAAGACAGAAGTTGGATGATAGAAGCAAACTGATGTTACTGGTGGGGTATCACAGTACATGTTCGTACAAACTTTATTGTCCAAAAACTAACAAAGTTGAGTTCAGCAGAGACATCATTGTAGACGAATCAGAAGTTTGGAATTTGGAAAAGTCTCTTCCTGACTCTAATGACAGGACTTCTGATGAAAGGTCAGAAATACATGTTTCTGAAGCTGGTAAAGACTCTGACTCTGAAGAAGATACAGAAGGAGAAGATGATTCTGACTGACTCTGATGGTGATCCAGACACTGGAGACAATCAAGGTTCTGGAGAAAGTCCAATTTTTGAAGCAAGTGCTTCTGAAGGGGAAAGTTTTGGTGTCCAAAGTTCTAAAGGTCCAGTTCAGAGGGAATAAAGAGTCAGAAGCATCCCAATAAGATTTGTAGAGTTTGACATGTTGCAAGACACTGAAGTAGACTCTAAAGGAGATGTTATTAAGTGTGCAATGTTAGTAGACTCTGAACCCGTGAGTACGAAAGAGGCTCTTAAGCAGCAAGTTTGGTTACAGGCCATGAAAGAAGAAGTTAATGCTATAGAGAGAAACAAGACTTGGAAGCTGACAGAACTTCCAAAAGGCAAGAAAGCCATCATCGTCAGATGGTTTTTCAAGCAGAAGCTAAAGCCAGATGGATCAATCGGAAAGCACAAAGCGAGATTAGTAGCAAGAGGCTTTCTACAGAAGCATGGGCTAGATTACTTTGAAGTGTTTACACCTGTAGCAAGACATGAAACAATCAGACTAGTGATTGCAATAGCTGCTAACAGGAATTGGCCTCTGATGCATTTAGATGTAAAATCTGCATTTCTGAATGTTCCATTACAAGAAGAGGTGTACGTTTCACAACCTACTGGATTTGAGAAAAATAATCAATAAGGATGGTTTTCAAATTACACAAAGCATTATATGGATTGAAGCAAGCGCCCAGAGCTTGGAATTTGAAGATTGATTCGTTTTTCAAGGAACAAGGGTTTCAGAAGTGTGAGATAGAGTATGGTGTTTATGTTCATTAAACTTAAGAAGGTAATATGATTTTATTATGTTTGTATGTTGATGGCATATTACTCACATGAAGTTCTGAACAAGAGATAGCTGAGTTCAAGAAAGTTCTGATGAATGCATTTGAGATGACAGATCTTGGAAAAATGAGTTTCTTTCTAGGGATGGAATTTATGTACTCTGAGAAAGGAATCATTTTGCATCAGAGGAAGTATGAACTAAAGCTTCTGAAGATATTTGAGCTAGAAAATTGCAAGGTTGCTATCACACCTGCTGATACGAATTAGAAGTTGGACTCTGATTCTGATGGAGAGAATGTGGATGCTACAACCTTCAAATAGATGGTTGGTTCTCTAAGGTATTTGTGTAATATCAGACCTGATATTTGCTATGCAGTTGGAATGGTTAGCAGATTTATGAGAAAACCAAAGTGGTCGCATTACCAAGTTGCAGTCAGGATTCTGAGGTATGTGAAGGGAACTCTAAAATATGGAGCGTTATTTCCGTCTGGAAGAAAGATCGAATCAGAACTTCTGAGTTATTTTGATTCTGATTGGTGCGGAGATAGAGTTGATAGAAGAAGTATTTATGGGTACTTATTCAAATTTCGGGGAGGTCCTATTTCTTAGTGTTCCAAGAAACTACTTGTTGTTGCACTGTCAACTTGTGAAGTTGAATATATTGCAAGCGCTCTGACTGCATGTCAAGCTGTGTGGATTCTGAACTTGCTGAAATATCTGAAGATTAAGGTAAATAAAACTCTGAAGCTGATGATTGATAACAAGTCTGTAATTAATCTTACTAAGAATCCATTGTTGCATGGGAGAAGTAAGCATATCGAGACCAAGTATCATTTTCTGAGGAATCAAGTTCAGAATGGAATATTAGAAGTTGTGCACTATAGCACCTGTAAGTTTAAGATTGCGCCTAAGAGGGGGGTGAATTAGGTGGTGGTCGATTTTTGATTTATTTTACACTTTCTGATTTTGTTTTAGTGCTATGGAAAACGGTAAAGTGCAGAAAGTAAAGAGACACGGAGATTTATCCCGGTTCCTTCCACACCCCGGAAGTACGCCCAGTCCCCTTGCAAACACGCAAGAGATTTCACTATTTTGTTAGAACTTTTACAAGACTCTTCCTAGTCTTATCAACTAAAGACACTAACAAATACCAAGAACACCCTCTTGGATTTCTAATAAGTCTCTTGAGAACAATCCTCTCAAAAGATACCTCTTCTTTCCAACAATGGACAACAAGGTACAAAAGTATTCTAATACTTAATTCCAACAATCCTGGAAATAAGTTACACTTAGTATAATTTTATGAAATATGATTTCTTGAAAGATGTTGATCACATAGAGTGACTTCAATGAAGTTTCTTCTTTCTTCTCTTATAAGCAATTCAAACTGTAACACAATGGTTAGAAAATGCTCAAAGATTTCTGTTCTTATATGTGTGAAAGTGCAGAAAATCTTTGTTCTTAAAAATTAAGAAATATGAAGTTTGAATATTTTACAAATTTCAGAATTATTGCATGAGAGAAGAGTTGTTTTATAATTTGAAAGATTTAGTATTTAAAGCAATCAAGATACCTTTTCAAAAGGATACCACTTTTCTGTTTGTAAAACTTGAGAAGATGCAATGTATGACCATGCAACCATTGGAGAAAAGGTGTGAAGGATATCTTGAATCAAGTTCAGATTTTTCAAAAATTACAACGTGTAAATCGATTAGCATTAGATGTAAATCGATTGCACGGGTTTGTAACGTTCTTGTTTTCAAAAAATTTGAAGTGTAAATCGATTTACATGATGTGTTAATCAATTTACTAGTGTTAAAAATTAACTCAGTTCAGTAATCAATCGATTTACACTCCATGTAAATCGATTGCTGCCAGGGGAAATCAGTTTAAAAAAAAACATGTGTAAATCGATTTACATGATGTGTTAATCGATTTACATTAGTGAAAAACTTAGAATTTGCTTTAAACTTTAAGTGAAGTGTTGTGGTAAGTGTGTATATCATTTTTGAGCATTTCTAATCAATTTAGTTCAAATGAGAATTGATATACTTGTTTGCTTGCCATGATCCTTGAAGCTTTGAGTGAATGATGCTTTAAGCTAATTCCACTTCTTTTCCTTCTTGCCATAGTGCTTGTTTGTCTTTCATCAAAACTAAAGTTGAGTTGAGGCTTGAGATTACATTCTCCCCCTTTTTGATGATGACAACCCATCTTTCTTTATGAGTTGTTCAGAATTGGAGCAAAAGGAGTTTTCTCCCCCTAAGATAGATTTCTCCCCCTATGGAGAAAAAGATTTGAAAACTTGCCCTGAAAAGAAAACTGAAACAAACAACCATAAAGTGCTATCACATCCTTCTCCCCCTTTGACATTATCAAAAAGAAGGGAAAGATGTAACATAAGATGATACTTATAACAATTTGAAACAGATATGAACATAAACTAAAATGCAAATTTCTAAAAATATCGAACGAAGTTCAAATACACATAATACAAAAACTAAAACTTGAAGCAATTATCAAAACAAAAAACAGGAATTTAATAATATTGGTCAGGAAAATATTAGAAGGGTCCTTGATATGGAAACTGTTGTTGTAGAGGTGGTTCGGTGTATTGAGGAGGCGGAGGTGCTGGATTGTTTGGATCGTATGGAGGAATATGAAGATGTGAGTAGAGGTATGAAAATTGTTGGTTCACATCGTTCTGAAAAGCATTGATGCCAGAGGAGGTAGAATCATTTATCGCGGTCCATTGAGCATGCATATGCAAGTAATAGTCTTATTGCTTCCAAACGTGCTACCGGAGCAAAAGTTTCTTCAAAATCAATTCCTTCCTCTTGGTTGTATCCTTGAGCAACTAGTCTTGCCTTGTTTCGAGTGATTATACCATTTTCATCCATCTTGTTTTTGAATACCCATTTGGTTCTAATGATACGTTTATTTCCTGGATTAGGAACAAGTTCCCAAACTTCGTTCTGCTCGAATTGGTTTAGCTCCTCTTGCATGGCAAGGATCCATTGATCATCTTCTAGTGCTTGAGCCACTTTGGTAGGTTCAACTTGAGATACAAAAGCCATATTTAAGCATGCATCCTTAAGATTTAGCGGTGTAGATACCCCTTTGCTAATATCTCCAATTATGTTGTCAATTGGATGATCACGATGAGTTCTCCATTCTTGAAGAAGACCATCATCATTTCCATTTTGATGTGAAAGTTCATGTGTTTGTTCCGGGTTGACAATTTTGCCACCTTCGCATGAATTCTCATGAGGTAAATCTATATAATCATCATCATCACAAATAACAACTTCCTCCTTGGAGGTGTTAGATTCATCAAAAGAAACATGCATTGATTCTTCTATAGTTAAAGTTCTTTTATTGTAAATTCTAAAAGCTTTGCTAGAAAGGGAGTAACCAAGAAAAATACCTTCATCCTATTTTTCATCGAACTTACCGAGATTGTCTTTGTCGTTGTTAAGGACAAAACATTTGCACCCGAAAATGTGAAAGTGAGAGATATTTGGTTTTCTTCCTTTGTAAATCTCATATGGAGTTTTCTTTAGTATAGGTCTTATGATCACGCGATTGCTTACGTAACATGTCGTGCTTACCGCATCCGCCCAAAAATATTTAGGCAAACTTGAGTCACTTAGCATGGTTCTTGCAAGTTCTATCAAAGACCTATTTTTCCTTTCAACTACTCCATTTTGTTGTGGAGTTCTTGGTGCTGAAAAATTGTGGAAGATCCCATTTTCTTCACAAAATTCTTCAAACAGACTGTTTTGGAACTCTCCACCATGATCACTTCGGATTGATGTTATCTTTAATGACTTCTCATTTTGAACTTGTTTTGCATATCTCTTGAATGCCTTGAATGCGTCATTTTTGTGCACTAAAAACAAAGTCCAAGTAAAACGGGAAAAATCATCTACAATAACAAAAGCATAAATGTTACCTCTGAGGCTTCTTGTTCTAGATGGACCAAAAAGATCCATGTGCAACAATTGAAGTGGTATTGTTGTTGAAACCACATTCTTTGGTTTGAAAGTTGATTTGGTTTGTTTGCCCTTTTGGCATGCACTACATAATTTGTCTTTGATGAATTTCATCTTTGGTAGACCAATAACTAAGTCATGCTTAACTAATTTGTTCAAGTGCTCCATGTGTATGTGAGCAATCCTCTTGTGCCATAACCAAGCGTCATTGTTGTTTACCATGAGACATTGTACCTTCATAGGCAAATCATCTAAAGTAATCATAAAAATGTTGTTAGATCTTATACCTTTGAGTTTTACCTCATTGGTTGCCTCATCCATAATTAGGCATTCTTCTTTGTTGAATTTGATTTTGAACCCTCTATCGCAAAGTTGACTTATGCTAAGAAGGTTGTGCTTTAATCCTTCAACATAGAGAACATCCTCAATTTGAATGGATGGAGGTGTGCCAACTATTCCAATGCCAAGAATCTTTCCTTTGGTGTTGTCTCCATAGGTGACATACCCTTTGGCTTTATGTACTAGATATGAAAATTGGTGTACATCTCTTGTCATATGCTTTGAACATCCATTGTCAAGATACCAAAGGTTTGATGTGGATTTCAAGCATACCTACAAAAACAAATTATTTCTTGTTAGGTACCCAAGTGGCCTTGGGTCCTTCATAGTTAGTTCCCTTTTTCACCCATGCATAGTGTCCACTAGCCATACTGAAATTTCTAATATAGCATGCATTAGGTGTGTGTCCAATAATACCACAGTAAAAACAGTTTGGAACAAATTTGCTCTTGTATCTAGGAATTTGTTTTCTTTTAGATACATTAGGCTTTTTCTTTTGATGATTATGAACAACTTGCTTATTTTCTACTATCTTGGGATTGGAACTATTACTAGCCTTTACAAAAACAGTGGGATTGTTACTTGGTTTCTTAGTATTCACATAACCAAGACCTCTTTTATCATTTGGATAACGTTGTTGGCTTAGTAATCCTTCCAATCCTATTTGTCCTTTTTCATATCGTTCAATGACTCTTTTCAATTGAACAATTTAAAAGACATTTGATTCACACTTGGTGCATGCAAAGTTTTCCTTTTCTTTTATAAAATTCTGTTTTTGAAGATCAAAATCTTTAGTCATGGTGTCAATTTTTTCGAGACAAATTAGAAGTTCTTTTTCTTGGCTTGACACCTTTTTGTATAAACTTTTGCATTCTTTCAAGAGTTCATCAATGGAACCTTGAACATCATCATCAAAAAGATTAAATTCATTACTAACCTCTTCTTCGTCGTCGGAGTGATGCGATGCCATTAAGGCTAAATTTGCACATTCGTCGCTTTCCGATTCCGATGTACTACTCATATCATTATCTTCCCATGCTATGTAGGCTTTCTTGTGTTTTGAGTCCTTTCCTTTGAATCTGTTTTTATTTGGGAGATTTGGACAGTTTGGCTTGATATGTCCTTGCTTTCCACATTCATAACATGAGACATCTTGTGTTGATGTGGAGGCTTCTCTTTTCTTGAAGTGCTTTCTCTTATTTGCATGAGATCCGCCCTTGTCATTTCTGCCAAAAAACTTCCCAAGTCTTTTAACAAGAAGCATGAAATTTTCATCTTCTTTCGGATTGTCTTCTTTTACTACTTCCTTTGAATCAATTTTTAAAGCAATGTTTTTGGATTTCTTTTCTAGATTCTCATGTTTTTCAAGTCTACCGAGTTCTGTTTCATATTCTTGAAGTTTGCCAAATAATGTAGCGGAAGTCATTGCGGAGAGACTCTTTTTTTCCGAGATTGCCGTTACCTTTGGTTGCCATTCCCTAGTCAATGATCTAAGGACTTTCAAGTTGAGTTCATAATTTGTCAAGGTTTTTCCAAGAGCATTTAAGTGATTTGTTAAGTGGATGAATCTCTTTTGTAGGTCGAGAATGGTTTCTCCGGGCTGCATTCGGAATAACTCGTATTCTTGACTTAAAGTATTCAGCCTTGATCTCTTAACTTCAACGGTTCCTTCATGTGTTTGTACCAAGGTGTCCCATATTTCTTTCGCCGATTTACATGCAGATACACGAAAGAACTCATCCATGCATAGTGCATCTTGAAGTAGATTTACGGCCTTTTTATCATAGAGGACTTTTTTCTTGTCGTCATCATCCCGTGCAGTTTTGGGTTTAGCCGTGCCGACACCGTTGATAACTGTTATAGGAGTGAATGGACCATTTTCTACGGCATCCCAGATTTCTTCTCCTTGTGATTCTAGATGCACCCTCATGCGTATTTTCCAGAAATAAAAGTATTCGCCACAAAATAGAGGAGGCTTGTTGTTACTACCACCATCTCTGAAAATGGGTTGTTGATTTGCGGAAGCCATTCTGGATCTCTAGGAGCAGGTTACCTATAACCTGCTCTGATACCAATTGTAAGTTTAATATTGCACTTATTGGTGGTGAATTAGGTGGTGAATTAGGTGGTGGTCGATTTTTGATTTATTTTACACTTATTGGTTTTGTTTTAGTGCTATGGAAAATGGTAAAGTGCAGAAAGTAAAGAGACACGAAGATTTATCCTAGTTCCTTCCACACCCCGGAAGTACGTCCAGTTCCCTTTCAAACACGCAAGAGATTTCACTATTTTGTTAGAACTTTTACAAGACTCTTCCTAGTCTTATCAACTAAAGACACTAACAAATACAAAGAACACCCTCTTGGATTTCCAATAAGTCTCTTGAGAACAATCCTCTCAAAAGATACCTCTTGTTTCCAACAATGGACAACAAGGTACAAAAGTATTCTAATACTTAATTCCAACAATCCTGGAAATAAGTTACACTTAGTATAATCTTATGAAATATGATTTCTTGAAAGATGTTGATCACATAGAGTGACTTCAATGAAGTTTCTTCTTTCTTCTCTTGTAAGCAATTCAAACTGTAACACAATGGTTAGAAAATTCTCAAAGATTGCTGTTCTTATATGTGTGAAAGTGCATAAAATCTTTGTTCTTAAAAATTAAGAAATATGAAGTTTGAATATTTTACAAAGTTCAGAATTATTGCATGAGAGAAGAGTTGTTTTATAATTTGAAAGATTTAGTATTTAAAGCAATCAAGATACGTTTCCAAAAGGATACCACTTTTCTGTTTGTAAAACTTGAGAAGATGCAATGTATGACCATGCAACCATTGGAGAAAAGGTGTGAAGGATATCTTGAATCAAGTTCAGATTTTTCAAAAATTACAACGTGTAAATCGATTAGCATTAGATGTAAATTGATTGCACGGGTTTGTAACGTTCTTGTTTTCAAAAAATTTGAAGTGTAAATCGATTTACATGATGTGTTAATCGATTTACTAGTGTTAAAAATTAACTCAGTTCAGTAATCAATCGATTTACACTCCATGTAAATCGATTGTTGCCAGGGGCAATCAGTTTTAAAAAAAACATGTGTAAATCGATTTACATGATGTGTTAATCAATTTACATTAGTGAAAAACTTAGAATTTGCTTTAAACTTTAAGTGAAGTGTTGTGGTAAGTGTGTATATCATTTTTGAGCATTTCTAATCAATTTTGTTCAAATGAGAATTGATATAATTGTTTGCTTGCCATGATCCTTGAAGCTTTGAGTGAATGATGCTTTAAGCTAATTCCACTTCTTTTCCTTCTTGCCATAGTGCTTGTTTGTATTTCATCAAAACTAAAGTTGAGTTGAGGCTTGAGATTACATCACCCAGAAGTAGTTGGCAGATGTACTGACAAAGGCTATCAAAACTGATCAACTTCTTGGTTTAAGGGATGGAATTGGTGTTGTCAGTTTTGAGTAAATATAAATTAAGGGACGGTGTTAGAATTAATTTAGATTTTATAATTAATTAGATATTAATTTATATTTAGGAATATCTTTTAGATTGTATATATCTTTGTTAGAAGATATATATATCTTAGATCTTCTTATATCTTTGTTAGAAGATATATTTTAGATTTAATTTTGTGTATAAATAGCCTAGTGGAGTAGGTTATTGTAATTCATTGTAAATCCTTATTTTGAAGCTGTCAGTAAATATATTCCTTTTGCCTTTTATCTTCCTTGTGCACCAACAGCTGCTAGATTGAAAGTGGTGATGTGTAAGTTGGTGTATCCTTCTCAAATAACTTTTATTGAAGGAACACAATTGTTTAATGGTGTGTTGGTTCTCAATGAGGTGTTTGATTTTGAAAAGAGGATGAAGAGGAAGTGTCTTGTTTTGAAGGTTGATTTCGAGAGGTCTTGGCCATCCATGATCGATTTGAGAGGTTTTTCATTTTGATCTTTAGGTTTCAGAGAAAGAAAATATGGGAAAATAGTTTCCCACAGACGGCGCCACTGATCTTACTGGTGATCAAAAGATGTAACTGTTGTCGGCGGCGCGTCCGTAGCTCTGAGAAATCAACGGAGGAGGTGGGTGTACCTGCAGACACTCCGATGCTAAAATCAGTTTGTGTGGGAGGTGGTGAGAATAAGTGAAGAATAGAATACATGAACCTTCTACATAGGAGGATATTTATAGAGTCCCAACGTTGACCAATGGTCTCCATTATGTGCTGAGTATTCAGGCCCATAATGGATGACTGCCTGAATTCCCACGTGAAAGTGGAATCAGCAGCACATTCTCATCATCCTGGGTTAACCGCTCCATACTTCACGGATAATGGATTGATTGTGCTCGTTACAAAGGGAACAATGGTTCTTTTAGTCAAGTGTAACGTGCGAATTAGGTTGATGACGCGTCCTCGAAAGAGGAGCACATGGGGAATATGCTTTACACCTGCCCCAACGGATTGGGCCAATGCTTTAGGCCATCCACGACATCAAGTTTAATTGAGTCGTGCTCGACGGTGGACCAGCTACAGGCCAAGTCCAGAATAGATACCTAAAAACTCACATTTTGAAATTAAAAGAAAGGAAATGTGTTGTGGCTTGGGGTGCAACTATTGGTTATGTCTCTCAAATCGAAACTTTAAGCATTAATATAAAAAACTTAGGGTTTCCATTGAAACTAATGATCAAATAAGCCTTAACTTAATTTAATTTTTTTAATCTAAAACTAACATTAAACAAAAAAAAACATTGAAAAAAGTTTGTTTTAATTTTTAGAATAAGAAAAAGAATTGGAATGGATCGAAACAAATAAAAATCAGGCGTGCACATGATCAAATATATAAAATGAATGCATCAATGCGACCTACGCGTAACAAAATTTAATAATAAAAGATCGATAAATTTTAAAATTGCAAATAAAAATATCCGAATAAACAAGCTCTGACTGATTAAAATGCAGACGCACACGGACTCGAAAAAATAAAATGAGCATACTGATATAACCTATGCGCAGCGTAGATTCGTAAAAAAATCTGGTAAAGACAAAAAGTCAAAAGATTTCGTCAACAAATCTCGTGCGCGATGGCGAAACAACTTTACCATTTAGTTTATAAAACCAAAATTTTATTCTGATCGACTTTAGGTTGATCCCACACAGCGTGTGTAGTAATAGCAATGCATGAAAATGTATGAAATACAATTAGACTATTTTTTTGATTTTAAAATGAGTGAAATTGATTTAATTTCAAATTTTAAACGACGTAATTCATAAATGATTAACCAATAATGAAATTTTAATAAAAGTCAATATCGTTACTGTAACGCCCGTTTATCTAATTAATTATTTAATTAAATTATTTTTGGATTATTTGTTGAAGTTGTGAGATGTTGATAATTGTTGATATAAGTTGTTAGGTTATTATTAATTAATTAAGTAGTTTATTAATACTAATTATAATGTTGGAATTAATGGAATAATTGTGTTGGACTTATGTTATTGGTTGGAAGTAGTAAACTGGAGGGTGTAGGTTAAGCCCAATAGGATTGATGATATAAGGTTAAGCTGACACAAGGAATTGTTTTAGTTCGAGGATAAGAAGTTTTGTGCGCTGACCGTGTGAAGCTACACGGAAGAGGAGTAAGATGCCCGGTGTCGAGCAGAGCAAAGCAAGGATTATGGTCGGAGCTTTGATTGAGTGAACTTCAATCCAGGTAAGGGTGGGGTCCTGACCTTATAATGGGATTTATGATTATTTTTATGTGGGAATTGGTCGTTGTATGACTGTTGTGCGTTGATGTTTCCGAATCTATCATCGAAGTTGGTCGTTAGTCGTGTTGTGAATGTTTTGAGTTGTCTGTATAATTACCCGGTATAATCAAGAGAAGAAAACCCATAAGAGGTTGATGAAGCCGCATCAGCCTACATGCATGGGCTCAGTTTCTGAGCCGGCCAAGGAAGGATCTAGTGGGTCGTCAGGGACCCGCGGTGCCAACCAGCAAGCTGCTGTGTTGGGAGGGAAGAGGAGTCAGAAGTTGACGTCGAGGTCCTTCTGGCCAACGATGACCTTCCCAAGACTAAGTGGGTTCATCCCTGTGCGGTGAGGTTGCATCCTCGCGGGGAGTGAAAGTTGTTGCCTGACTCAGTCAAGGGAATAATTGGCCAGTATCTCTTGACCTATATAATTGGGTTAGGCCTCACATGGAGTTGGGCCAAGGGTAGGCCCAGTCCAGAATAGGAATGGTGACTACTTCTCTTGTATGTTTAAAGTGTCCTTTGTCGATCTTAGACAGAGACTTTGCTGTTGATTTGGTTTGTTTGCTTTTAAGAGGGTTGGATGTAATCTTAGGTATGAACTGGTTAGAGCATAACTATGTTTATATTAACTATTATAACAAGTCTGTGAGGTTTTCTACTCCTGAAGAAGAGGAAGATGGTCTGTTGTCTGCTAGACAGTTGAGGAAGTTGATGGAAGAAGAGGCTCAGATGTTCTCATTGATGGCGCCGCTATTTGTCGAGAATCAAGTTGTAATTGAGGAATTACGAGTGATGCGTGAATTTCCTGAAGTTTTCCTGAATGAAATTCCGGATGTACCACTGGAGAAGGAAGTCGAGTTTGCTATTGATCTTGTACTTGGTACCAGACCTGTTTCTATGGCACCATATAGGATGTCTGCATCTGAATTGTCAGGATTAAAGAAGTAATTGGATGAGTTACTTGAAAAGAAATTTGTAAGACCAAGTGTATCGACGTGGGGAGCTCCAGTGTTGCTAGTAAAGAAGAAAAATGGAAGTATGAGACTTTGTGTTGATTATAGACAATTGAGTAAAGTGACGATTAAGAACAAGTATCAACTTCCAAGAATAGACGACTTGATGGATCAATTGGTGGGTGCTCGAGTGTTTAGTAAGATTGATTTGAGGTCAGGTTATCATCAGATTAAAGTGAAGGATGAAGATATCCAGAAGACGGCTTTCAGAATGCATTATGGACATTATGACTATTCGGTGATGACTTTTGGTGTTGCTAATGCGCCGGGAGTATTCATGGAATATATGAATTGTATCTTTCATACTTATTTGGATCGGTTTGTAGTGGTGTTCATTAATGACATTTTGATTTATTCTAAATCAGAAGAAGAGAATGTAGAACACATAAGAATAGTATTGCAAGTTTTGAAAGAAAAGAAGTTGTATGCAAAGCTGTCTAAGTGTGAATTTTTGTTAAAGGAGGTTAGTTTTCTTGGTCATGTTATCTCAGGTAGTGGCATTGCTATAGATCCATCTAAAGTAGATGTTGTGTGGCAATGGGAAACTCCAAAGTCGGCTACCGAGATTAGAAGATTTTTGGGATTAGCTGGGTATTATATAATTTTTATCGAAGGTTTCTCTAAGTTGGCACTTCCGTTAACTAAGCTGACTTGTAAAGGTAGAGCTTTTGTATGGGATGTTCAGTGTGAAGAAAGTTTTACAGAATTGAAGAAAAGATTGACGTCAGCTCCGATTTTGACATTACCTAATCCAAGAGAACCTTTTGCAGTATATTGTGATGCTTCTAAGATGGATTTAGGAGGTGTGCTTATGCATAATGAGAAGGCAGTTGCTTATGCATCAAGGTAGTTGAGGACCCATGAGAAGAACTATCGTACGCATGATTTAGAGCTTGCTGCAGTTGTTTTTGTGTTGAAGATTTGGAGGCATTATCTTTATGGTTCTATATTTGAAGTATTTAGCGACCATAAGAGTTTAAAGTATCTATTTGATCAGAAGGAATTGAATATGAGACAACGAAGATGGTTAGAGTTGTTAAAGGATTATGATTTCGGTTTGAATTATCATCCAGGAAACGCGAATGTGGTGGCTGATGCGTTAAGTCGAAACACTTTACATATGTCAGCAATGATGGTTAAAGAGTTGGAATTAATTGAACAGTTCAAAGATATGAGCTTAGTTTTTGAGGTGACACCACAGAGTGTTATGTTGGGGATGTTGAAGATTAATAATGATTTTCAAGATAATATCATATAAGCTCAAAAGTTAGATGTGAAATTGGTAGATTCGATGGTTGGAATCGATCAATCGGAGAATAGTGATTTTAAGATAGATGCACAAGGCGTGTTGAGATTCTGTAATCGGATTTGTATTCCTAATGATACGGAGATGAAGAAAGTGATTCTCGAGGAAAGTCATAGAATCGAGTTGAGCATTCATCCGGGAGCTACAAAGATGTATCAGGATTTGAAGAATTTGTTTTGGTGGCCTGGAATGAAGTGTGATGTGGCTCTATTTGTGTATGCATGTTTGACTTGTCAGAAGTTGAAAGTTGAACATCAGATGCCTGCAGGGTTGATGCAACCGTTAGAAGTTCCAGAATGGAAATGGGATAGCATTTCGATGGACTTTATGATGGGATTACCTAGTACTTCAAGAGGACATGATTTGATTTGGGTGATTGTTGATAGGCTTACGAATTCGGCTCATTTTATTCCTATTAACATCAGTTTTCCAGTGTCGAAGTTGGCATAGATTTACACTAGTGTAATTGTAAAGCCGCATGGTGTTCCTTTGTGTATTATTTCGGATATAGATTCGAGGTTTACTTCAGATTTTTGGAAGATTTTGCAAGAGGCATTGGGTTCTAAGTTGAGGTTGAGTTCAGCGTATCATCCTCAGATGGATGGTCAGACAGAGAGGACTATTCAGTCGTTAGAAGATTTGTTGAGAGCATATGTTCTTGAATAGAGAGGTTTGTGGGATACTTATCTTCCATTAATAGAGTTCACTTATAATAACAATTACCATTCGAGTATTAGAATGACGCCTTTTGAAGCATTGTATGGTCGGAGATGTAGGACTCCTTTATGTTGGCATGAATCTGGGGAAAGTGTAGTGCTTGGACCTAAACTTATTCGTGAGACTACTGAGAAAGTGAAGTTGATTCAAGAAAAGATGAAATCTTCCCAAAGTAGACAGAAGAGTTATTATGATGGGCGAAGGAAATATTTAAAATTTCAAGCAGGTGACCATGTGTTTATGAGAGTTACACCTGTGATCGGTGTTGGGTGAGCGTTAAAGTCTAAGAAGCTCACTTCTCGTTTTATTGGTCAGTATCAGATTTCAGACAGAGTTGGAAAGGTTGCATATAAAGTGGTTTTACCGCTTAATCTTTCGAATTTGTATGATATGTTTCATGTGTCACAACTCTGGAAGTATATTTCAGATCCATCTCATGTGATTCATATGGATGATGTGCAAGTACGGGATAACCTTACTATGGAGACGATGCCTGTACGAATCACATATTGTGAAATGAAGAATTTTTAAGAGGCAAAGAGATTGCTTTGGTGAAAGTAATTTGGCTAGGAGCTGCCGGAGAAAGCATGACTTGGTAGTTGGAAATCAAGATGCGGGACTCCTATCCTAAGTTGTTCGAATAAGGTAAATTTTCGAGGACGAAAATATTCTAAGTGGGGGAGAATTTTAACGCTTGTTTATTTAATTTATTACTTAATAAATTAATTTTAGATTATTTGTTGAAGTTGTGAGATGTTGAGAATTGTTGATATAAGTTGTTAGATTATTATTAATTAATTAAGTAGTTGATTAATAATAATTATAATGTTGGAATTAATAGAATAATTGTGTTAGGCTTATGTTATTGGTTGGAAGTAGTAAAGTGGGGGTGTGTAGGTTAGGCCCAATAGGATTTATGATATAAGATTAAGCTGACACAATGAATTGTTTTAGTTGGAGAATAAGAAGTTATGTGCGCTAACCGTGTGAAGCTGCATAGAAGAGGAGCAAGTTGCCCGGTGTCGAGCAGAGAAAAGTAAGGATTACGGTCGTAGTTTTGGTTGAGCAAACTTCAATCTAGGTAAGGGTGGGGTTCTGACTTTATAATGGAATTTATGATGATTGTTATGTGGGAATTGGTCATTGTATGATTGTTGTGCGTTGATGTTTCTGAATCTGTCATCGAAGTTGGTCGTTAGTCGTGTTGTGAACATTTTGAGTTGTCTGTATAATTGCATGGTATAATCAACGAATATGTTAGTGTATATTATTACGTGTTGTCGTGGTCGTTATGATGCTTTGGTATTCTGAGCGGTTGGCCGGAAATTACGGATTGTATTGATATAGTTGTTAAGTTGATGTGTATTTCGAGCAGTTGGCGGGAAATTAGTAAATTATTGTTGTGGTAGTTTTAGGAAGGTTCCTGCGTGACTGACTTGTATAATTAATGAATTTGTTAATAGGAAATATACTTGCTCGATGTTGTGGTATTCTGAGCGGTTGGTCGGAAATTATGGGTTGTATTGATGTGGTCGTTATAATGTTGTATTGTTCCATGCCGTTGGCCGGAATCAGTGGTCGAGGAGGATGCTGATGGTGTTAGGTGCCGAGCGGCATTTAGGCTACGAGGTGTGTCGGGAAATATATGTGTTGGATGTCGAGCAACATTAGGCTGCAAGGTGTGTTGAGGAGCACAATATTATTGTCGAGCTGCACAAAGTTGCAGGCTGTGTCGAGGAGCGCAAATTAGTTATTGTGCTATCTTGGTTACTGTGCGTGTCGAGGGGCACGTAGTCTCCCGGTCCCTATTGCCCGTATATGTTGTTTTGGTCGATACCAGTGTTGTGTAAGTTGTTCTGAGTTGAGAAATTTGCAGGTTGGTGATTTATGTTGAGATGCCTCTAATAATGGGCAGATATGATGTTATAGGCTTATGGCCAAAGTTTATTTATATTGAGTTGATGTTGAATTTTTATTGATGTTGTAGGCTTATGACCAACATTGATTTATATTGAGTTGTTATTTGTCATTATTATTGCTACATTCATGTTGGGTCACATACATCGCATATCAAGTTGGAGCTGATGCTCGTTAAGTTAGCCTGAATTGACAAAATATTAAGTTGAAGGCTTATGTCTTGTTGATGCCTCTATTTATTGACAGATTTTTAAGTTGGGAGTTCTGCTCCATTGGTACCACATGCATTTGCATAAATATAAGTTGCATTATGTGTTGCATTCTGAGTCATTGTGTGGTTGATCTGATTATGCTTATTGTGATTGGTGGAAATAGAACTGACTGTTTTTGAAATGCTGGTTCGCGAAATGTCGCGGTAAGCAAGAGTCGCCACCGTCTTTTATGTTCTCCAACAAGGAAAGGACAAAAGCACAGCAAAATTCCTTTTCGAGATGTTTCTCGGTTCGGGAGGTAGATTATAGAAAGGGAAGGTGTTAGCACCCTTTCTATCCGTGGTTATCCACGGGCTCTTAGGTACTTGCTCTTATGTTTTCAAAATTTGTTTGCTTTTCAAGTGTGGGTGTGTTTTGAAAAAGTTCGTTTGAAAAATTTCTAGGTAAATCTTGTATCTGTCCTCAAGAGTGTATGAAATATTTGTTTGAAAACTTTTTGAAAGTGTAGGTGCGAAAAGATATTTTGTTTGTTTTGAGAGAGCAAGTACCATGAGAATCTACCTACTCTAAGGAATTAGGCTGTGTAAGAGTCCTTTAGATAGTGCTATCCCACTATTGAGAGGTAGGTAGCACCGTCGTTGGAGGTGTTCGGGTCAATTCGATTATGAGGGACAATGTGGTCACCAAAGCAATAGTAGGACACCTTAGAAGTAACCCTAATGTCCTAGATCCTTTTTATCCGAGAAAACCGTTTCGAGGCAACTGGATCTTTAGACAGGAGGGCGACCTCTAAAACACCCTATACTTAATGACCACGTTCGAGGCAACCAGTGAGGCGTACCCTAGGAGTGGCATGTGCATGTGTGTTGTTTTTCATGTTATGTTTATCTTTAATCATGCATTTGTGAGCTACGGATTGATTTTATTTGGCATTCATTCTTGCATGTATATTAACAGTTAAGAGTGCAGAAAATTAAAGTGCGGAAATATGAATCTACGCTATTACAAGGCGCGGGTCTATACATCGCCAAAAACAAAAACCCGTTTTGAAATAAACGCGGAAAGTAAAGAAAGCAATAAAATCCTAATTACTATTACATTCTGGAAACAGTTACATAAATAATCAAAATAAGATAATGCGCGGAAGAATTAAATTGGAACATCCTAGGGTTTTTGACCCTTTTGAGCAAAATACGAGTTTTGGTCCTTTTTTACAATTTAATGAAATATTAAACCTAAAAAACTAATTAATTATTTATTTACAAGAAACAGATTTTTGTGTTTTTTATGTAAAATAAAACAAAAGGGATTAAAATTAAAAGTTAGTAAAACCTAATTCTAAGTTTATTTTACTTATTGAGAAAAAGGTTAAAATTAAACCTAAATTAAACTAAGTTGATTAATTAGAATTTATCTACAAAAATAAATTAATCAATAAGAATAGTAATAATTAATAAAAATATTCACATTTTTTTTATTCTCTGAATTTATTAAAAATATTAATTTGTTAGTTAATTAAATAATATTAATAATTATTAAAGAAAATAAAAGGAAAAGAAAAAATAAAAGTAGTAAAAACCAGGGGGGTGTGATGGCCCAATGGAGGTTTTATTCTGGAAATTTAGGCCCAATATCAATTCAAGCCTATTGACTTTCCTGATCAGATGCACACTCGTTGACTGGAGAATACAGTGTTCATCACCTTTTGGCTCTTGGATTGATGATCATGGCCACTTGGCATGTGGAACGCTGAAGGTTCATGGTGGAACATTATTGTGAAGCTGCATAGGAACGTGTTAGACAAAATAATATTGAGATTTGGGTGGATCTGGGAATCGAACCCAGGTCCCATTGATTGCCAAACACGTCCTCTTCCACTAAGCCAAACGCGCGCTTTTGTTAGTATGATAAGCAGCAAATATAATATATTAAAAAATAACAATTACGATGTATCAATAAAACGCGCACTTATTTTTGAATGGTCCAATAGCATGATAACACATCATCGTCTTCCTCATTTATACCTGCAAAACAGAGTCAAATAGCGGGGGTTTTTAACCCCCTCAAAATGCAAATGCTAAAAATAACGATTAGGCCTGTGCATGATATAAATAGGGCGCGAGGTGTCCAATGAATTCGTCTTGATCTTCTGAGTCCAACCATGGGCATCATTAGTCCTAATTTTGCTTGGTCATAAAGGCCTAAAATCCAAGCTTCGAAACCCTAGATTTCTTTAATGGTCGTTTTCGTTTCAGGGCACCATAATCAAATTAATCTATCCCATTAGCTTCAGAATGATGTTAGCAATGCAAAGCAATGATTATATTATGTTAAGGATGCATAAAACTTGAATTTCGATTATGGAAAATAATGAGCAAACCGTGTTTCTGTTTGGCCGTGTTCTTGAGCTTTAGAGCTTGTTTCTGATTGCAAAATGTTCCTCAAAGTCCCAGCAATGTATTGGAATTAAGAAAGGGCTTTGAATTATGCTGGAAGGTTGATTTCAGTTTTGAGTTTTTTTGCTTGATTTTTTGAATTTGGTTATGGTGTTTGCAGTAGCTTTAGCACGTGTTTTGCATTAGGGTTAGACTCAGTACTTATGAGGGAAGGGAATTAGGTTAACTTCTGGGCCTTAATCCATGCACATGAGAGAATTAGGTTTAGGTTTTCCACCATTAACAAACTTTCCTTTTTTTAAGCAAAACCAAGACTTTGTGTACAACATAGCCCTAGCATGAGTTTGTGAGCTGGCACATGATGTATGAAAGCTATTCAAATCCAAAAGACACTATTCCATTGATTTTTAAATTTTATTTGAATTATTATGGCTTTAAAATGAATTAAATCAATAAAAATTAAATAAAATAGAAAAATAAATGCTTGATCTTGAAATTAATCATGGGACACATGTGTGGCATGACAAGGCTGAATCAAGTGGAAGAAAGTGGGCCCTTTTGTCAAAAATTGAAGTTTCAAGGATAGTTGTCTTTTGCACATTCCCAAAAATTTCCCAACTTCTCCAATGCACATCTTGTTCAATTTTGATCATATGAATATGTTCTTGGACATTTTGGAAAGGTCTTGAAGTCCTCTAACCAATGCCTTTGGTCCCATGTTATTTTGATTTACCAATCTCAAGTTATGGTCTTTGACTTAAAATGCCTTTTTGTTGACTTTTGAAAATGACCTATAATGTAGAAATTGATAACTTTTTGTGAGAGCATTTCTTGGACTTGGAATGTGAATATGAGTTGTAGGAAATGTCATCCCCTTCAAAATGAGCATTGGATGGGATTTTTCTGATGAACCATGAAAAAGTTATGCCTTGGTCAAGTTACAGTTGACTTTTCAGCTGTCCAAAAATGGAAACTTTTGCATCTTGATGATTTTTGAGCTATTCTTGTGGAATCATGATCAAGACTTGATCAAATGATGATTGTGGCTTCAAAATAAGATGTTGACCAAAATTTTTGACTTTTGACTGCCAAATGACCATTTTACCCCTATAGTTGATTGTGAAGCAATTAGGGCTTTTGACTGTGCAACTTGATGCTGTGAGCCTTGAGACTTGACATGTAGATGCTTGGAAATGTGTATAGGCATATGAGGCTTGATTGAGACATTGAAAACTGCAAATTCCTTGAAGGAACCAAAACCCTAATTTTGACTGGCTTAGGAGGATGTTTGACCGTGCAACCCCTTGAGAAGTTTTGAACCATTTGATGATGATTCTTGACAAACCTTGAAGAATATGGGAGGGAAAATTTTGGGGTACAACAGTTGCCCCTGTTCAATCTTCTTAGACCTGAGGATGTAGATTGGCTTGCGTGCCTTTCGTGATCCGAAGGTGGAAGATGATTGAACACTAGAGTGCCCAGAAATTTGCACTCGCATAGTGTAATATCAGCAATGTGATGTCGGGAATGGGCTTACAGATGCCATTTGGAGAGATGGTGGATAGGAGGATGGGCTTATAGATGCCATCTGGAGATGTGACAGAACCTTATCGGGAATGGGCTTATAGATGCCATTTGGAACTGTAATGGATAGTTGTGGAGATGGGCTTATAGATGCCATCCGGAAGTGTCGATCGCGTAAGAGATTCCTTAGCGAGAACTTGCGTACCTGAGAAAGAAAGATAAATTCCTGGTCTGTTACAGGTGTTGATCTTCAAAATCTTCATGCAGATATGCCCTGGCTAGATACAGGAATCGAATCTGGAATTAGTCGTCTACAGATATGCCCTGGATGGATACAGGAATCGAATCTTCAGACTCTTCAGATATGCCCTGGCTAGATACAGGAATCGAATCTGGAATTAGTTGTCTACAGATATGCCCTGGCTGGATACAGGAATCGAATCTTCAAACTCTTCAGATATGCCCTGGCTAGATACAGGAATCGAATCTGGAATTAGTCGTCTACAGATATGCCCTGGCTGGATACAGGAATCGAATCTTCAAACTCTTCAGATATGCCCTGGCTAGATACAGGAATCGAATCTGGAATTAGTCGTCTACAGATATGCCCTGGCTGGATACAGGAATCGAATCTTCAAACTCTTCAGACATGCCCTGGCTAGATACAGGTATCAAATCTGGACTTAGTCGTCTACAGATATGCCCTGGCTGGATACAGGAATCGAATCTTCAAACTCTTCAGATATGCCCTGGCTAGATACAGGAGTCGAATCTGGAATTAGTCGTCTACAAATATGCCCCGGCTGGATACAGGAATCGAATCTTCAAACTCTTCAGATATGCCCTAGCTAGATACAGGAATCGAATCTGGAATTAGTCGTCTACAGATATGCCCTGGCTGGATACAGGAATCGAATCTTCAAACTCTTTCGATATGCCCTGGCTAGATACAGGAATCGAATCTGGAATTAGTCGTCTACAGATATGCCCTGGCTGGATACAGGAATCGAATCTTCAAACTCTTCAGATATGCCCTGGTTAGATACAGGAATCGAATCTGGAATTAGTCGTCTACAGATATGCCCTGGCTGGATACAGGAATCGAATCTTCAAACTCTTCAGATATGCCCTGGCTAGATACAGGAATCGAATCTGGAATTAGTCGTCTACAGATATGCCCTGGCTGGATACAGGAATCGAATCTTCAAACTCTTCAGATATGCCCTGGCTAGATACAGAAATCGAATCTGGAATTTATCGCTCACAGATATGCCCTGGCTAGATACAGGTATCGAATCCGGAATTGCGATAATTGATAGTAATCATCTTTGTATTGACCTTTTTCCTGAAAAGGCAAAATATTAGTTGTATGCAATGTCATGATGTATGAAATGCATGATGTTGTTCAAAATATGAGAAGTGGTGAATATGTATGAACTGTTTCTAATGTAATATTTATCATGCATTCTACTATAATCTCCGATATCTCACCCCTTCTGTTTGAATGTTATCCATATGTTGGTAACGTGCAAGTAACTAAGTGATGGAAGTTTACCTTCAGTAGTCTGAGTCGGTGTCATTGCTCTGATACGTAACACTCGGGGATGAACACTTGTTGTTTTATTGTTGTTATTATTTCAGTTGATTGAACTTTAAGTTGGTGTTCGTTAAATCCTTCTTATTTTAAGTTGTTTCAGTTGGATAAAGTTGATATATTCTTTTAAGTTGAATATTGATTCTGCTACATAGTTATGAAAGTTATTGGTTTAAAAGATTAAATTATGTCATTGTTGGTTCATTCCAATTTAATGTGTTATGTATGTGTAATGAATATCGTTGTTTTAAGTAGAATTTATAACATCCTAATTTAGTTGTTAGAGATTTTGATTTTATTATAATTATTTGGTAAAATTTGAGTGTTACAGTTACATGATAAATACATTTTAATAAAACTACTCTTTTTCTATTTTTTTATTTATATAATTGTTTAATCTATGTAAAATAATAAATTTTATTAATCCTTTTTAAAATGAGATAATCTTTTATATAGAAATTTAATTAAAAAATATCTATTACAATTTTATTTAAATTGTAAAGTTAAAATTCATTAAAGTGGGTGTATTCTTTTAACTACACATCCATTTGTTATAATGCTTAAAACCGTTAGCTCTAACTATATATACACATCTTTATTCACATACCATTACTATTATAGAAAACAACACCGAAAGAAGATTAACATGATACATCTTTGAAACAAGCCACCGACGAATATACGGATATGCAATTGGGGACAACTGACCCTATAATTTTTAAATTTTTATGCTGATTAATAATGACAGTTTACCTTGTGCTATTTAAACTATTATATTGACCCCACTAAATATAAATTCTTCATCAAATGAAAGGAATTTCCTCCACTCTCCATATTCCTATTTAAATATTATTTGACATTTATTATGTATATTAAAAAATAATAGCATATCTAATAATAAACATGAGTATAACTGATGTACTTTGTTATAGATGAAAATTAAAATGAATGTAATTTAAATTTAGATTAAATAATGTTTGATTTTGTTGTATCTTTAAATTTGGCACAATTTAGTTTTTTATATGACTATTGCTAAATTATATTTTACTTATAGGTGAGTTTAATATAATTTTTTGTATTTTAATATAAATGTGTAGTATTAGTAAGAGGTTAGCCATATGACTGGAAAGTATTAAGTTTCAATCTCATAATAACACTTCATTAGTCATTTAATAGCACTTGATGTTTTTTTAGTATCTCTTATATTGGTTAAATAATAATGGTCATTTAAATATTTTGATGGTTATGAATTTAGTTATGTTATTTTTAATATTTATCCTATAATTATAATATTATAATATTGCCTCCATTAGAAAAAATTTCTGAATCCCTTCTTGTTTTTTTTTTATCTTTGCTAAAAAAAAATAGATTTTAAGATATATAGAGAGAAAAACTAGAGAATGAGGTTGGCTAGGTCAATAAAAAAATATTGGTCTTAATTTATACCACTATTATTTAAAGATTAATTTGTGCCAAAACAAGAAGAAAAAAAGACGAAAGAAATTAAAAAATAAAAGTAAAAAAATAGTTGAAGACAAATGAAATGTCAAACACATAGTTTATGATGATGATGATTTCTCTTGTCTAAGTTTGACGTGCTAATTGATATTTAAAAAGGATTGGTCTTAATTTGTAAAACATTTATTAGGAGATTTATTTATGCAAAAACAAAAAGAAAAAAGATGAAAGAAAATGAAAGTTAAAAAAAAAATAGTTGAAGACAAATAAAATATCAAACAAATAGTTTATGATGACAATTTTCGGTAATTGATGTAATTTATAAAAACTTTATATAGTTTATGTTGTAGTATATAATTTTTCCATAATATATTCAAATGTTATCCATATTTATAAAACTATTTTAAAAAAAATATTAATTATTTAATAAACCATAGCTACATAGTACTTTAATGTAATACTTCCAAAAATTACGATCACTTTGTATTCCTACAATATATAATATTCATTCTCATATGACTTTTCATAACATCAAAAGTCATATATTAATAAATTGGATATGTATTTTTTACCAGATATATGGGTGTTGATTGATGTGCATGTAGTTGGTGAAGTAATTTGTGAATGAAATGCATGACTCAAAAAGTCATGTTTAATTCATGAGAATGATGAAAAATTTATTATGCTTGATTATCTAATAATAAAATTAATTTTTTTATTTCAAGAAAGAGAATGATCTGTTATTTCAATAATTCTTATATTAATCGCATTGCTCATGAAAAAGCAAATTTTTGGGTTAATTTTTTCAGTACTTTATTTGGGTTGTTTGAAAATGAATCAGATTCTATTTTCAAGCATTACATGAGACAAGGGAGAGGTAAAGGCGGAAATAGTATGAGTAATAATCCGTTAATTTGATCTTACTATTAGTGTCTTGAAGCAGTTTCATCTTCCATTCGGTTATGAAAGCTAGATTTAGAACAAATAATAGTGGAGCTGGATTTGGCTGATGGTAGATTGGTAGAGCGGACATAAAAAATAAGTGTTTAATCATTTTAAGAAGTGTTTCCCTGAATTGGTTCTGGTTAGACCGGTGTTGGATGGTGCGTTCTTTAACTCCTAATATGATGATGATAGATTATTTGTTGGAGAAAATTAAAAATGTTGTGTGGTTGAGTGATTGTGACAAGAGTCTTGGGTTGGATGGTTTTCTTCTTGGTTTCTTGAAGAAATATTTGATGTTTGTGAAAGAGGATGTTGTAAAGTTTATCCGGGAGTTTCATGATTGTGGTAAACTCCTGTGGGCTATCACACCTTTTTTTTAGCTCTTATTTCCATGTCAGCTAACCCTCAAATTCTGGAGGAGTTTGTTCTAATTTTTTTGTTTGGTTGTTTGTACCGTCTTATTTCAAAATTACTCATGACTAGGTTAAAAGTGGTGATTGATAAGTTGATGTCTCATTCTCAAACGACTTTTATTGAAGGAAGACAATTGGTAGATGGTGTGTTGGTTCTTAATGAGGTGTTGGATTTTACTAAGAGGATGAAGAGGAAGTGTCTTGTTTTGAAGTTTGATTTCAAGAAGGCTTATGACTGTGTATCATGGGGCTTTCTTAGGTGTGTTCTGAAGAAGATGAGGTTTGGTCAGAAAAGGATGTCTTGGTTGGAAGCTACGGTGTTTTTTCAGTTCGATCTCAATTCTGGTGAATGGTAGTCCTACCGGTGAGTTTATGGCCTCAAGAGATTTACGTCAGGGGGGACCCCCTTTCCCTTTCTTATTTCTTTTGGTTGTGGTAGGCCTTGCTGGTATGATGCGGAATGCGGTTTCTTCAGGTAGTTTTAAAGGTTTTCAGGTTTTTGATGATATTTAGTTTGAGATGTTACAATTTGCGGATGACATGGTTCTTATTTGTGATGGTTCGTGGGATAACTTGTGGTGTATCAAAGCTATTTTGTGTGGCTTTGAATTGGTATCGGGTTTGTGTATCAATTTGAACAAAAGCAAGCTTTATGGGGACTATTTGGATGATAATTTGATGTTTGTGGCATCTTCCTTTTTGGCTTATCATATTGATAAGTTACATATTGTGTTTCTTGGAATTTACTGAAGCGGTAAAGCGGCAAGCAAAAGTAAGTATTTTTATTTAGTTTTATCATATCGTCTCCAGATGGATTAGTGCTACTGAATTGTTGTTCGAAAATTTCTCACATTTATGAGTTTGGGGTTGAATTGGGTTGGTTTGTATAAAAGGTAAATGCGGAAATTAAACTTATGAACATAAAAAGAGTTTCATTCTTCGGAAAGAAGAGAACTCTCGAGATCGAATTTCACATACCCGTTAAATACTTAAACTAATCACCCAATTGCATTCAACCTTAATCACTCGTAAAAATCATCATGTACACTCACACAGAGATTATGTCTAACGCAGAGTGAGAAAACAATTATTTTGCTTTTCGTCGATGATGACTCGCTCAACTAAAACAACACGAAGGAATTAAGAGTCGATACCCACGTGATTATTAAGTCTTAATTTATCTCTAGAGTTAAAACTCAATAGGTGTTCATCCTAATTCTGAAAATCTAAGGAGTATATGTTTATATCAACTCAAATCTAAATAAAGCAAGTAATCACCAATAATGATTTGTAAATAAAGAATCATACAACACCATGAGTAATTAATATACATACAATTAAAAGCATACTTACAAACAAATCCTAACACTAGAAGATTGAAAAGATAAGAGATGAGGAGAAAACCCAATCTTTCGTGGTGTCAATCACGATCAACCAAGCTCCCGATCCCAGATCATCCTATTACAAGCCACAAATGTTGTTTTCTAAGCTCTAACCTAATAAAAATGCATGTGTTGACTTTAGGAACAAATATCCAAAGCATAACCCGAAAAATATGTTTAGAATTCTATTTATACCCTTTTAAAAATCCGCAGACCGGGCTTAGCGCCCTCAGAGCGCGCTTAGCACACTCGCTGTTGTTCTGAAAAAATAAGCTTTTATATTTTTGCCATAACTTGAGAATCATAACTCCGATTTGCGCACGGTCAGAAGCGTTGGAAAACTTATTCAATTTCCTATCTAACAATGAATAAATATCAACCAAATTTATGATTTTTGTCATATTTGTTTTGAGCCTTATTTGTTTATAAATTGCTCAAAATCACACGTTTGAAATCGTGTCTTCGATACTTTATTTCTCATACTCTAAATACACATTAATACCTACAAAATGAATAGAAAACCCAACAAATAGTACACAACTACACTAAAACTCGATTATACACTAAATATACAAATTTTTGGAACTCATCACTCTCCCCAACTTACATAATTGTTTGTCTTAAAACAAAGGTCAAATACCTAAAGAAACAAAAGTGATATCCAAGAAATCAATCAATAACAAGTTTTGAAAAGGGAAAACAAATGCAACGATTCAACTGAAAATAATACACACAAGGAAACATACTTACCATTGAACTATTACGACAACATAATCACGAAACAAGATCTAAGTACAAAAGCCATGTCAAACTTTTTAAAACAACACAAGTTCACTCATGAATCATACCTAGCAAAAACAATCATCGGTAGATGAAAAACTCACAAAATAAGGGATTTTCACTCACACAAAAATCTTGCATACAAGATACTAAATTATATAATCATCTAAAAACTCATGTTGAAAATATAAAAGTAAGAATCTCAAGGGCTTTTCAAGGTTGTAATTTGGTCGGGTAAACAAACAAGGGGCAATTTCTAAAGCTAATCGAAACAAAAACTTGCCTAAACCTAAGGTAGTGATCAACTCATAAAGTTTCAAGCACAAAATTTCAATCAACTTTTTCTACATTCTCAAATTGTCAAACCAAAACACCATACTTATTTGCACAATTATTTGAACTCTTTTTGTTTTTATTTTTCAAAGCTTTTTCATTTTTTTTTCTTTCTTTTTCTTTTCTTTTCTTTTTCACATTTTTATTTTCTTTTCTTTTCTCAACCTCATTTAAATAAACCAATAAGTGAACAATCATCCTCTCCCCAACTTGAATTCAACCACATCGTCATGTGAATATTCCCTAATTTCTAAGGCAAGGTAAAAATTCATACAACAACACAAAGTTGAGGGTTCAAGAAAAAACAACTATCAAAAATCATACAAAAAGTTAATTTGATAATCATAGACAAGCATCAAGTTCAAACAACATGGATAATGACCAAAGGCTCAAAGGGGTTACAAATGATCACACACTCATAAGGTGAATTGACAATTTGGCTAGGTAGTTGTGCTCAAAATGAAACAAAAATGTCTTGATATTTTTCATGCTTTCATATAATCAACACAAATGAAAGATTAAACATAATAAAATCCATTTAGAAAAAGAATGCTGGTACTCCGTGCATATGGTAAACAATGTATACAAAAGAATGAATTTCATGGAAGTTCTAAAAAACCTAATGGCATACCCCAAAATTTCCCTATCATTACAATAGTCTCATTGTTATTAAGTTTCTACATAAGTACTTCATACCGAGTAAGTTTTATTTCTATGGGGGTTTAAAATAGGAAGTAGAGGTGTATTGATCTAAAATAGATCATAAATATCTGATGTCCCATTAGGGTTTCATTCACTTTTTTGAGACGGGTGCATTTTTATGGAGAGAGGTGCATGTTTTGAGTCAATGGATGGCCCATTAAGTATTTCAAAATTCCATTTCAAATAATCAAAGGAGGGGTGTGCGTTTTTAATTAATGGTTTATGGGATTTCTAAAATCAGAAAGGCCCATTCAAATCCTTTGGTCCATTAAAGTTGTTTACTCATTTAAAGGGGGTGGGGTGTACGCTTTTTCAGATTGGCCCATATCAAATCGTTTTGAAGGCCCAAACAGTTAAATAACTGGGCCCATTCAAATTTTGGTTATCTTAGAAAAAAATTTAAATTATTATATATCATTATTATTATTATACTTAATTAAAGAGGTATATTTGTTTTACTATTTGAAAACATTGACTGATAAGGAAGAGGCCTTAATCACACGACCCAGTTCATTCAAGGCCCAAAAAGCTTGCTACAGTCCAAAACAGAAGAAAAAAAATGTTTACTGTATAGATTAAGGAAAGGAAAACACTTGTAAAATTGGAATTAAGAAAGGGCTTTGAATTATGCTGGAAGGTTGATTTCAGTTTTGAGTTTTTTTGCTTGATTTTTTGAATTTGGTTATGGTGTTTGCAGTAGCTTTAGCACGTGTTTTGCATTAGGATTAGACTCAGTACTTATGAGGGAATGGAATTAGGTTAACTTCTGGGCCTTAATCCATGCACATGAGAGAATTAGGTTTAGGTTTTCCACCATTAACAAACTTTCCTTTTTTTAAGCAAAACCAAGACTTTGTGTACAACATAGCCCTAGCATGAGTTTGTGAGCTGGCACATGATGTATGAAAGCTATTCAAATCCAAAAGACACTATTCCATTGATTTTTAAATTTTATTTGAATTATTATGGATTTAAAATGAATTAAATCAATAAAAATTAAATAAAATATAAAAATAAATGCTTGATCTTGAAATTAATCATGGGACACATGTGTGGCATGACAAGGCTGAATCAAGTGGAAGAAAGTGGGCCCTTTTGTCAAAAATTGAAGTTTCAAGGATAGTTGTCTTTTGCACATTCCCAAAAATTTCCCAACTTCTCCAATGCACATCTTGCTCAATTTTGATCATATGAATATTTTCTTGGACATTTTGGAAAGGTCTTGAAGTCCTCTAACCAATGCCTTTGGTCCCATGTCATTTTGATTTACCAATCTCAAGTTATGGTCTTTGACTTAAAATGCCTTTTTGTTGACTTTTGAAAATGACCTATAATGTAGAAATTGATAACTTTTTGTGAGAGCATTTCTTGGACTTGGAATGTGAATATGAGTTGTAGGAAATGTCATCCCCTTCAAAATGAGCATTGGATGGGATTTTTCTGATGAACCATGAAAAAGTTATGCCTTGGTCAAGTTACAGTTGACTTTTCAGCTGTCCAAAAATGGAAACTTTTGCATCTTGATGATTTTTGAGCTATTCTTGTGGAATCATGATCAAGACTTGATCAAATGATGATTGTGGCTTCAAAATAAGATTTTGACCAAATTTTTTGACTTTTGACTGCCAAATGACCATTTTACCCCTATAGTTGATTGTGAAGCAATTAGGGCTTTTGACTGTGCAACTTGATGCTGTGAGCCTTGAGACTTAACATGTAGATGCTTGGAAATGTGTATAGGCATATGAGGCTTGATTGAGCCATTGAAAACTCCAAATTCCTTGAAGGAACCAAAACCCTAATTTTGACTGGCTTAGGAGGATGTTTGACTGTGCAACCCCTTGAGAAGTTTTGAACCATTTGATGATGATTCTTGACAAACCTTGAAGAATATGGGAGGGAAAATTTTGGGGTACAACAGTTGCCCCTGTTCAATCTTCTTAGACCTGAGGATGTAGATTGGCTTGCGTGCCTTTCGTGATCCGAAGGTGGAAGATGATTGAACACTAGAGTGCCCAGAAATTTGCACTCGCATAGTGTAATATCAGCAATGTGATGTCGGGAATGGGCTTACAGATGCCATTTGGAGAGATGGTGGATAGGAGGATGGGCTTATAGATGCCATCTGGAGATGTGACAGAACCTTATCGGGAATGAGCTTATAGATGCCATTTGGAACTGTAATGGATAGTTGTGGAGATGGGCTTATAGATGCCATCCGGAAGTGTCGATCGCGTAAGAGATTCCTTAGCGAGAACTTGCGTACCTGAGAAAGAAAGATAAATTCCTGGTCTGTTACAGGTGTTGATCTTCAAACTCTTCATGCAGATATGCCCTGGCTAGATACAGGAATTGAATCTGGAATTAGTCGTCTACAGATATGCCCTGGCTGGATACAGGAATCGAATCTTCAAACTCTTCAGATATGCCCTGGCTAGATACAGGAATCGAATCTGGAATTAGTCGTCTACAGATATGCCCTGGCTGGATACAGGAATCGAATCTTCAAACTCTTCATATATGCCCTGGCTAGATACAGGAATTGAATCTGGAATTTATTGCTCACAGATATGCCCTGGCTAGATACAGGTATCGAATCCGGAATTGCGATAGTTGATAGTAATCATCTTTGTATTGACCTTTTTCCTGAAAAGGCAAAACATTAGTTGTATGCAATGTCATGATGTATGAAATGCATGATGTTGTTCAAAATATGAGAAGTGGTGAATATGTATGAACTGTTTCTAATGTAATATTTATCATGCATTCTATTATAATCTCCGATATCTCACCCCTTCTGTTTGAATGTTATCCATATGTTGGTAACGTGCAAGTAACTAAGTGATGGAAGTTTACCTTCAGTAGTCTGAGTCGGTGTCATTGCTCTGATACGTAACACTCGGGGATGAACACTTGTTGTTTTATTGTTGTTATTATTTCAGTTGATTGAACTTTAAGTTGGTGTTCGTTAAATCCTTCTTATTTTAAGTTGTTTCAGTTGGATAAAGTTGATATATTCTTTTAAGTTGAATATTGATTCTGCTACATAGTTATGAAAGTTATTGGTTTAAAAGATTAAATTATGTCATTGTTGGTTCATTCCAATTTAATGTGTTATGTATGTGTAATGAATATCGTTTTTTTAAGTAGAATTTATAACATCCTAATTTAGTTGTTAGAGATTTTGATTTTATTATAATTATTTGGTAAAATTTGAGTGTTACAGTTACATGATAAATACATTTTAATAAAACTACTCTTTTTCTATTTTTTTATTTATATAATTGTTTAATCTATGTAAAATAATAAATTATATTAATCCTTTTTAAAATGAGATAATCTTTTATATAGAAATATATCTATTACAATTTTATTTAAATTGTAAAGTTAAAATTCATTAAAGTTAGTGTATTCTTTAACTACACATCCATTTGTTATAATACTTACAACCGTTAGCTCTAACTATATATACACATCTTTATTCACATACCATTACTATTATAGAAAACAACACCGAAAAAAGATTAACATGATACATCTTTGAAACAAGGTACAGACGAATATACGGATATGCAATTGGGGGCAACTGAGTCTATAGTTTTTAAATTTTTATGCTGATTAATAATGACAGTTTACCTTGTGCTATTTAAACTATTATATTGACCCTACTAAATATAAATTCATCATCAAATGAAAGGAATTTCCTCCACTCTCCATATTCCTATTTAAATATTATTTGACATTTATTATGTATATTAAAAAATAATAGCATATCTAATAATAAACATGAGTATAACTGATGTACTTTGATATAGATGAAAATTAAAACGAATGTAATTTAAATTTAGATTAAATAATGTTTGATTTTGTTGTATCTTTAAATTTGGCACAATTTAGTTTTTTATATGACTATTGCTAAATTATATTTTACTTATAGGTGAGTTTAATATAATTTTTTATATTTTAATATAAATGTGTAGTATTAGTAAGAGGTTAGCCATATGACTGGAAAGTATTAAGTTTCAATCTCATAATAACACTTTATTAGTCATTTAATAGCACTTGATGTTTTTTTTAGTAAAGTAGAGAATGAGGTTGGCTAGGTCAATAAAAAAATATTGGTCTTAATTTATACCACTATTATTTAAAGATTAATTTGTGCCAAAACAAGAAGAAAAAAAGACGAAAGAAATTAAAAAATAAAAGTAAAAAAAATAGTTGAAGACAAATGAAATGTCAAACACATAGTTTATGATGATGATGATTTCTCTTGTCTAAGTTTGACGTGCTAATTGATATTTAAAAAGTATTGGTCTTAATTTGAAAAACATTTATTAGGAGATTTATTTATGCAAAAACAAAAAGAAAAAAGATGAAAGAAAATGAAAGTTAAAAAAAAAATAGTTGAAGACAAATAAAATATCAAACAAATAGTTTATGATGACAATTTTCGGTAATTGATGTAATTTATAAAAACTTTATATAGTTTATGTTGTAGTATATAATTTTTCCATAATATATTCAAATGTTATCCATATTTATAAAACTATTTAAAAAAAAATATTAATTATTTAATAAATCATAGCTACATAGTACTTTAATGTAATACTTACAAAAATTACGATCACTTTGTATTCCTACAATATATAATATTCATTCTCATATGACTTTTCATAACATCAAAAGTCATATATTAATAAATTGGATATGTATTTTTTACCAGATATATGGGTGTTGATTGATGTGCATGTAGTTGGTGAAGTAATTTGTGAATGAAATGCATGACTCAAAAAGTCATGTTTAATTCATGAGAATGATGAAAAATTTATTATGCTTGATTATCTAATAATAAAATTAATTTTTTTATTTCAAGAAAGAGAATGATCTGTTATTTCAATAATTCTTATATTAATCGCATTGCTCATGAAAAAGCAAATTTTTGGGTTAATTTTTTCAAGTACTTTATTTGGGTTGTTTGAAAATGAATCAGATTCTATTTTCAAGCATTACATGAGACAAGGGAGAGGTAAAGGCGGAAATAGTATGAGTAATAATCCGTTAATTTGATCTTACTATTAGTGTCTTGAAGCTGTTTCATCTTCCATTCAGTTATGAAAGCTAGATTTAGAACAAATAATAGTGGAGCTGGATTTGGCTGATGGTAGATTGGTAGAGCGGACATAAAAAATAAGTGTTTAATCATTTTAAGAAGTGTTTCCCTGAATTGGTTCTGGTTAGACCGGTGTTGGATGGTGCGTTCTTTAACTCCTAATATGATGATGATAGATTATTTGTTGGAGAAAATTAAAAATGTTGTGTGGTTGAGTGATTGTGACAAGAGTCTTGGGTTGGATGGTTTTCTTCTTGGTTTCTTGAAGAAATATTGGATGTTTGTGAAAGAGGATGTTGTAAAGTTTATCCGGGAGTTTCATGATTGTGGTAAACTCCTGTGGGCTATCACACCTTTTTTTTAGCTCTTATTTCCATGTCAGCTAACCCTCAAATTCTGGAGGAGTTTGTTCTAATTTTTTTGGTTGGTTGTTTGTACCGTCTTATTTCAAAATTACTCATGACTAGGTTAAAAGTGGTGATTGATAAGTTGATGTCTCATTCTCAAACGGCTTTTATTGAAGGAAGACAATTGGTAGATGGTGTGTTGGTTCTTAATGAGGTGTTGGATTTTACTAAGAGGATGAAGAGGAAGTGTCTTGTTTTGAAGTTTGATTTCAAGAAGGCTTATGACTGTGTATCATGGGGCTTTCTTAGGTGTGTTCTGAAGAAGATGAGGTTTGGTCAGAAAAGGATGTCTTGGTTGGAAGCTACGGTGTTTTTTCAGTTCGATCTCAATTCTGGTGAATGGTAGTCCTACCGGTGAGTTTATGGCCTCAAGAGATTTACGTCAGGGGGGACCCCCTTTCCCTTTCTTATTTCTTTTGGTTGTGGTAGGCCTTGCTGGTATGATGCGGAATGCGGTTTCTTCAGGTAGTTTTAAAGGTTTTCAGGTTTTTGATGATATTTAGTTTGAGATGTTACAATTTGCGGATGACATGGTTCTTATTTGTGATGGTTCGTGGGATAACTTGTGGTGTATCAAAGCTATTTTGTGTGGCTTTGAATTGGTATCGGGTTTGTGTATCAATTTGAACAAAAGCAAGCTTTATGGGGACTATTTGGATGATAATTTGATGTTTGTGGCATCTTCCTTTTTGGCTTATCATATTGATAAGTTACATATTGTGTTTCTTGGAATTTACTGAAGCGGTAAAGCGGCAAGCAAAAGTAAGTATTTTTATTTAGTTTTATCATATCGTCTCCAGATGGATTAGTGCTACTGAATTGTTGTTCGAAAATTTCTCACATTTATGAGTTTGGGGTTGAATTGGGTTGGTTTGTATAAAAGGTAAATGCGGAAATTAAACTTATGAACATAAAAAGAGTTTCATTCTTCGGAAAGAAGAGAACTCTCGAGATCGAATTTCACATACCCGTTAAATACTTAAACTAATCACCCAATTGCATTCAACCTTAATCACTCGTAAAAATCATCATGTACACTCACACAGAGATTATGTCTAACGCAGAGTGAGAAAACAATTATTTTGCTTTTCGTCGATGATGACTCGCGCAACTAAAACAACACGAAGGCATTAAGAGTCGCTACCCACGTGATTATTAAGTCTTAATTTATCTCTAGAGTTAAAACTCAATCGGTGTTCATCCTAATTCTGAAAATCTAAGGAGTATATGTTTATATCAACTCTAATCTAAATAAAGCAAGTAATTACCAATAATGATTTGTAAATAAAGAATCATACAACACCATGAGTAATTAATATACATACAATTAAAAGCATACTTACAAACAAATCCTAACACTAGAAGATTGAAAAGATAAGAGATGAGGAGAAAACCCAATCTTTTGTGGTGTCAATCACGATCAACCAAGCTCCCGATCCCAGATCATCCTATTACAAGCCACAAATGTTGTTTTCTAAGCTCTAACCTAATAAAAATGCATGTGTTAACTTTAGGAACAAATACCCAAAGCATAACCCAAAAAATATGTTTAGAATTCTATTTATACCCTTTTAAAAATCCGCAGACCGGGCTTAGCGCCCTCAGAGCGCGCTTAGCACACTCGCTGTTGTTCTGAAAAAATAAGCTTTTATATTGTTTGCCATAACTTGAGAATCATAACTCCGATTTGCGCACGGTCAGAAGCGTTGGAAAACTTATTCAATTTCCTATCTAACAATGAATAAATATCAACCAAATTTATGATTTTTGTCATATTTGTTTTGAGCCTTATTTGTTTATAAATTGCTCAAAATCACACGTTTGAAATCGTGTCTTCGATACTTTATTTCTCATACTCTAAATACACATTAATACCTACAAAATGAATAGAAAACCCAACAAATAGTACACAACTACACTAAAACTCGATTATACACTAAATATACAAATTTTTGGCACTCATCACTCTCCCCAACTTACATAATTGTTTGTCCTAAAACAAAGGTCAAATACCTAAAGAAACAAAAGTGATATCCAAGAAATCAATCAATAACAAGTTTTGAAAAGGGAAAACAAATGCAACGATTCAACTGAAAATAATACACACAAGGAAACATACTTACCACTGAACTATTACGACAACATAATCACGAAACAAGATCTAAGTACAAAAGTCATGTCAAACTTTTTAAAACAACACAAGTTCACTCATGAATCATACCTAGCAAAAACAATCATCGGTAGATGAAAAACTCACAAAATAAGGGATTTTCACTCACACAACAATCTTGCATACAAGATACTAAATTATATAATCATCTAAAAACTCATGTTGAAAATATAAAAGTAAGAATCTGAAGGGCTTTTCAAGGTTGTAATTTGGTCGGGTAAACAAACAAGGGGCAATTTCTAAAGCTAATCGAAACAAAAACTTGCCTAAACCTAAGGTAGTGATCAACTCATAAAGTTTCAAGCACAAAATTTCAATCAACTTTTTCCACATTCTCAAATTGTCAAACCAAAACACCATACTTATTTGCACAATTATTTGAACTCTTTTTGTTTTTATTTTTCAAAGCTTTTTCATTTTTTTTCTTTCTTTTTCTTTTCTTTTCTTTTTCACATTTTTATTTTCTTTTCTTTTCTCAACCTCATTTAAATAAACTAATAAGTGAACAATCATCCTCTCCCCAACTTGAATTCAACCACATCATCATGTGAATATTCCCTAATTTCTAAGGCAAGGTAAAAATTCATACAACAACACAAAGTTGAGGGTTCAATAAAAAACAACTATCAAAAATCATACAAAAAGTTAATTTGATAATCATAGACAAGCATCAAGTTCAAACAACATGGATAATGACCAAAGGCTCAAAGGGGTTACAAATGATCACACACTCATAAGGTGAATTGACAATTTGGCTAGGTAGTTGTGCTCAAAATGAAACAAAAATGTCTTGATATTTTTCATGCTTTCATATAATCAACACAAATGAAAGATTAAACATAATAAAATCCATTTAGAAAAAGAATGTTGGTACTCCGTGCATATGGTAAACAATGTATACAAAAGAATGAATTTCATGGAAGTTCTAAAAAACCTAATGTCATACCCCAAAATTTCCCTATCATTACAATAGTCTCATTGTTATTAAGTTTCTACATAAGTACTTCATACCGAGTAAGTTTTATTTCTATGGGGGTTTAAAATAGGAAGTAGAGGTGTATTGATCTAAAATAGATCATAAATATCTGATGTCCCATTAGGGTTTCATTCACTTTTTTGAGACGGGTGCATTTTTATGGAGAGAGGTGCATGTTTTGAGTCAATGGATGGCCCATTAAGTATTTCAAAATTCCATTTCAAATAATCAAAGGAGGGGTGTGCGTTTTTAATTAATGGTTTATGGGCTTTCTAAAATCAGAAAGGCCCATTCAAATCCTTTGGTCCATTAAAGTTGTTTACTCATTTAAAGGGGGTGGGGTGTACGCTTTTTCAGATTGGCCCATATCAAATCGTTTTGAAGGCCCAAACAGTTAAATAACTGGGCCCATTCAAATTTTGGTTATCTTAGAAAAAAATTTAAATTATTATATATCATTATTATTATTATACTTAATTAAAGAGGTATATTTGTTTTACTATTTGAAAACATTGACTGATAAGGAAGAGGCCTTAATCACACGACCCAGTTCATTCAAGGCCCAAAAAGCTTGCTACAGTCCAAAACAGAAGAAAAAAAATGTTTACTGTATAGATTAAGGAAAGGAAAACACTTGTAAAATTGGAATTAAGAAAGGGCTTTGAATTATGCTGGAAGGTTGATTTCAGTTTTGAGTTTTTTTGCTTGATTTTTTGAATTTGGTTATGGTGTTTGCAGTAGCTTTAGCACGTGTTTTTCATTAGGGTTAGACTCAGTACTTATGAGGGAAGGGAATTAGGTTAACTTCTGGGCCTTAATCCATGCACATGAGAGAATTAGGTTTAGGTTTTCCACCATTAACAAACTTTCCTTTTTTTAAGCAAAACCAAGACTTTGTGTACAACATCGCCCTAGCATGAGTTTGTGAGCTGGCACATGATGTATGAAAGCTATTCAAATCCAAAAGACACTATTCCATTGATTTTTAAATTTTATTTGAATTATTATGGATTTAAAATGAATTAAATCAATAAAAATTAAATAAAATAAAAAAATAAATGCTTGATCTTGAAATTAATCATGGGAAACATGTGTGGCATGACAAGGCTGAATCAAGTGGAAGAAAGTGGGCCCTTTTGTCAAAAATTGAAGTTTCAAGGATAGTTGTCTTTTGCACATTCCCAAAAATTTCCCAACTTCTCCAATGCACATCTTGCTCAATTTTGATCATATGAATATGTTCTTGGACATTTTGGAAAGGTCTTGAAGTCCTCTAACCAATGACTTTGGTCCCATGTAATTTTGATTTACCAATCTCAAGTTATGGTCTTTGACTTAAAATGCCTTTTTGTTGACTTTTGAAAATGACCTATAATGTAGAAATTGATAACTTTTTGTGAGATCATTTCTTGGACTTGGAATGTGAATATGAGTTGTAGGAAATGTCATTCCCTTCAAAATGAGCATTGGATGGGATTTTTCTGATGAACCATGAAAAAGTTATGCCTTGGTCAAGTTACAGTTGACTTTTCAACTGTCCAAAAATGGAAACTTTTGCATCTTGATGATTTTTGAGCTATTCTTGTGGAATCATGATCAAGACTTGATCAAATGATGATTGTGGCTTCAAAATAAGATGTTTACCAAAAATTTTGACTTTTGACTGCCAAATGACCATTTTACCCCTATAGTTGATTGTGAAGCAATTAGGGCTTTTGACTGTGCAACTTGATGCTGTGAGCCTTGAGACTTGACATGTAGATGCTTGGAAATGTGTATAGGCATATGAGGCTTGATTGAGCCATTTAAAACTCCAAATTCCTTGAAGGAACCAAAACCCTAATTTTGACTGGCTTAGGAGGATGTTTGACTGTGCAACCCCTTGAGAAGTTTTGAACCATTTGATGATGATTCTTGACAAACCTTGAAGAATATGGGAGGGAAAATTTTGGGGTAAAACAGTTGCCCCTGTTCAATCTTCTTAGACCTGAGGATGTAGATTGGCTTACGTGCCTTTCGTGATCCAAAGGTGGAAGATGATTGAACACTAGAGTGCCCAGAAATTTGCACTCGCATAGTGTAATATCAGCAATGTGATGTCGGGAATGGGCTTACAGATGCCATTTGGAGAGATGGTGGATAGGAGGATGGGCTTATAGATGCCATCTGGAGATGTGACAGAACCTTATCGGGAATGGGCTTATAGATGCCATTTGGAACTGTAATGGATAGTTGTGGAGATGGGCTTATAGATGCCATCCGGAAGTGTCGATCGCGTAAGAGATTCCTTAGCGAGAACTTGCATACCTGAGAAAGAAAGATAAATTCCTGGTCTGTTACAGGTGTTGATCTTCAAACTTTTCATGCAGATATGCCCTGGCTAGATACAGGAATCGAATCTGGAATTAGTCGTCTACAGATATGCCCTGGCTGGATACAGGAATCGAATCTTCAGACTCTTCAGATATGCCCTGGCTAGATAAAGGAATCGAATCTGGAATTAGTCGTCTACAGATATGCCCTGGCTGGATACAGGAATCGAATCTTCAAATTCTTCAGATATGCCCTGGCTAGATACAGGAATCGAATCTGGAATTAGTCGTCTACAGATATGCCCTGGCTGGATACAGGAATCGAATCTTCAAACTCTTCAGATATGCCCTGGCTAGATACAGGAATCGAATCTGGAATTAGTCGTCTATAGATATGCCCTGGCTGGATACAGGAATCAAATCTTCAAACTCTTCAGATATGCCCTGGCTAGATACAGGAATCGAATCTGGAATTAGTCGTCTACAGATATGCCCTGGCTGGATACAGGAATCGAATCTTCAAACTCTTCAGATATGCCCTGGCTAGATACAGGAATCGAATCTGGAATTAGTCGTCTACAGATATGCCCTGGATGGATACAGGAATCGAATCTTCAAACTCTTCAGATATGCCCTAGCTAGATACAGGAATCGAATCTGGAATTTATCGCTCACAGATATGCCCTAGCTAGATACAGGTATCGAATCCGGAATTGCGATAGTTGATAGTAATCATCTTTGTATTGACCTTTTTCCTGAAAAGGCAAAACATTAGTTGTATGCAATGTCATGATGTATGAAATGCATGATGTCATGATGTTCCCAAAAATGAGATCGTGTGATGTGATGCGTACATGCATGCATTATGTATGTAAGCAGGATGTATGAAATCTGAAATGTCTATGAATGTATTTTCGTCTAGGAAAATAAATCCTTGACGAATGCCGGGAAGTTAAATCCTGGGCTGATGTTAAAGAGTAGAGTTCTTCATTTCCGTTGGGGATGATGATTGCAGGAATAAACCGGTAGGAGAAGATGACTCCGTTGGGGAATAAACCTGATGAAGAGATTACTCTGCGGGGAAATATTCTGTGGGGAAAGATACTTCGCTGAGATTTGACGATAACTCCGCTGGGGATACCGTTGAGAAGTTGTGTTGGGGAATTTGATGAACTCCGCTGGGGGATAGGAAGAACTTCGCCGAGGGCGATCTTTCCATTGCAATTAGCTGAGGATAACCCCGTTATAGGCTCTGGTGGGGAATAACCTTTGAATATGGTCGGGGAGAGACGTTGTACTCTGCAGGTGATAAGCTTCCAGAATCTACTGGGGATAAGCTTCCAGAATCTACTGGGGAGGACGATTCAACTCTCCTGGGGAAGCTTCTTGGACTGCACTGAGGAAATGGCTCCACTGGGGTGTTTGGATTCCGCCGGGGAACAATCTTATATTAAGACTTCCGGGGATGCTTGCTTAGGAACATCTGTATACTCCGTTGGGGATTGTTGAGATCTTTTGGGGATATCCAACTTCCTTAAGGATGACAGTGGACTAACTCTGCTTGGGGAGAGCGTTGCTGACTTGCTGGAGATATTGTGTCCTTGATGGGAGGCCAACTCTGCTTGGGGAGAGTATCGCTGAATCTTGTCTTACTCTGCGGGGAGTGAAGGTATTCTGGTTACGTTCTTCAGGCGAACCTACCTTGGTACCTTGATGGACAGAGCAACTAGATCACTTAGACAATTCATTATTGCCCCTATTTCTGATGTCACCTGTAATTAATCTTTTGTTTCGCATGCAAGTATTTATGAGTTAGCAATTAATGTCAAATGCATATATCAAAAATGAACATTGGACGTTCTTTGCAAAAAAAAAATAGAAAAAGAAAAATAATTGGTAATTTGTCTGGAAAAGTGGATTTGTATTGATTTTGAATTTTGCCTGTAAATAAGCGTTTATGTACAAGAGGCTGACGTCCTAGTAAGAGGACGCCGCCGAACAAATAGAATTTACAATTTTGTGAAAAGGAAAACAAAACAGCTATGTGAAAAATCCCACCGGGTTTCAACTCTACTATCGCCTTTATGTCTTCAAGCGTCTCATCACTTCGCTGTTTAGTTGAAGATGAAGCTGACTGATTGATGTCATCTGAACCTGATAGTTGATACCAGATTCTGGATGCAAGGCGATCCAATGAGACATAGTATTACGCTTTATCCCTAATTTTTTCCTGGACCGCCCTTTCGGGTTTTCAGTCCACCGGGATACCCATTTTTGCCCAAGCCGTCTTTTCGGGTTTCCGACTTGCCGGGTGTACATATTCTTCATTTCATCCCTTATTTTACCCGAACCCTTTTGGTTCGCCGGGAAACCCTTATTGTTGCCTAGGTATGCCAACCTAGCGGGTCTTTAATTCATGCGTGGTATCTTTTTACTATGTCTGCATTGGCGGGGTGAGGAAGGTCGTCACCATCCATAGTGGTTAGAATCATAGCTCCTCCTGAGAAGATATGTTTAACCATAAATGGCCCTTCGTACGTGGGGGTCCATTTACCCCTGGGATCACTTTGAGGTAGAATGATGCGCTTGATTACCAGATCCCCAACTTGATACTCTTGTTGTCTGACTTTCTTGTTAAATGCCTTGATCATCCGTTTTTGGTACGCCTGACCATGACAAATAGCGGTGAGTCTCTTTTCGTCAATTAGGTTTAATTGATCAAGTCGGGTCTGGATCCAGTCATCTTCGCTCAAACCTGCATCCTTCATTATCCGGAGAGAGGGTATCTGGACTTCAATAGGTAGGACTGCCTCCATGCCATAGACCAAGGAAAAGGGTATAGCCCCTGTTGACGTCCGTGTTGAGGTACGGTACCCATGAAGAGCAAACGGTAACATTTCGTGCCAATCTTTGTAGGTCACTGTCATTTTCTGCACAATCTTCTTGATATTCTTATTAGCTGCTTCTACAGCCCCATTCATTTTTGGTCGGTAAGGAGAAGAGTTGTGGTGCTGTATCTTGAATTGCTCGCAAAGCTCAGTGATCATCTTGTTGTTAAGATTGGTACCATTATCTGTAATGATCCTTTCCGGGACACCGTATCGACAGATCAGGTTATGCCGAATGAACCGTGCCACGATGTTCTTGGTTACGGTAGCATAGGAAGCTGCTTCAACCCACTTCGTGAAATAATCAATTGCTACCAGGATGAAGCAATGGCCGTTGGATGCCGTAGGTCTGATTTCACCGATCATATCAATGCCCCACATTGCAAAAGGCCAAGGTGTTGTCAAGACGTTCAGAGGGACTGGAGGAATGTGCACCTTATCAGCGTAGATCTGGCACTTATGACATGTCCGAGAATGTTGGTAACAGTCGGCTTCCGTTGTGGAGCAATAATATCCTGCCCGTAGGATTTTCTTTGCCATGGTATGTCCACTGGAATAAGTTCCGAAAGTTCCTTCATGCAGCTCTTTCATGATCCTTTCTGCTTCAGTCTTATCCACACAACGCAGTAAGGTTGAATCATGGTTTCGCTTGTAAAGAATGCCATTGCTGAGGAAGAACTTTGCTGCGAACCTTCTCAGAAACTTCTTGTCATTAACAGATGCACCCTCGGGGTATTCTTGAGCTTCCAAGTACCTCTTCACTTCATGATACCATGGTTTTTCTGTTACCTCTTCCGTCTCAAGATCACAATAATATGCAGGTTCATCCAGTTTCCAGATAATGATCCGAGGAGCCTCGTTGTCCCATTTGACTTTGAACATAGAAGACATCGTAGCCAACGCGTCCGCCAACTGATTCTCCTCTCTTGGGAAGTGTTCAAAAGTTATCTTTGTGAAATGGGGGATCAATGTCAACACATACTCCTTGTAAGGAATAAGATTTGGGTGTTTCGTATCCCACTCACCTTTAATCTGATTGATCATGAGAGCGGAATCTCCGAAGACACTCAGAAACTTGATCCTTAGGTCAATTACAGCTTGAAGACCCATAATGCATGCTTCATACTCCGCCATGTTGTTGGTGCAGTTAAAACATAGTCGGGCGGTAAGTGGGGTATGAGAGCCATTAGGAGATGTGATCACAGCGCCGATACCAATACCCAAAGCGTTTGAGGCTCCATCAAAGTGCATAGACCATCGGGATCCTTCCTCAAGTCCTTCATCCGGTCCAGGTACTTCACAATCAGTTACTACCATGATATTCTCATCTGGAAATTCAAAGTTCATCGACTGGTAATCATCCACTGTCTGGTGTGCCAAATGGTCTGCTAATACACTTCCCTTGATTGCCTTCTGAGTCGTGTACTGGATGTCGTATTCTATCAAGATCATCTGCCATCTTGCTATTCTTCCGGACAGAGCAGGCTTTTCGAATATGTACTTGATAGGGTCCATTTTTGAAATCAACAAAGTAGTGTGAGTCAACATATACTGTCTCAGCCGGCGAGCAGCCCATACCAAAGCGCAGCAAGTTTTCTCGAATGTTGTACCCCAAAATTTTCCCTCCCATATTCTTCAAAGTTTTGACAAGCATCATCTCAATTTGCTCAAGTCTACTCAAGGGTTGCACAGTTCAAACACCCTCCTAAGCCAGTCAAATTAGGGTTTTGGTTCTTGCAAGGAAGTTAAGGTTTTCAAGGGCTCAATCAAGTCCCACATGCCTATAAACATTGTCAAGCATCTACATGTCAAGTTTCAAGGCTCACAAGGTCAAGTTGCACAGTCAAAAATCCTAATTGCTTCACAATCAACTGTAGGGGCAAAATGGTCATTTGGCAGTCAAAAGTCAAATTTTTTTGTCAACATCTTATTTTGAAGCCACAATCATCATTTGGTCAAAACTTGACCATGATTTCACAAGAATGGCTCAAGAATCATCAAGATGCAAAAGTTTCTATTTTTAGACAGCTAAAAAGTCAACTGTAACTTGACCAAAGCATAACTTTTTCATGGTTCATCAGAAAAATCCCATCCAATGCTCATCTTTAAGGGGAGGAAATTTCCTACAACTCATCTTCACATCCCAAGTCCAAGAAATGCTCTCACAAAAAGTTATCAATTTCAACATTATAGGTCATTTTCAAAAGTCAACAAAAAGGCACTTTAAGTCAAAGACCATAACTTGAGATTGGTAAATCAAAATGACATGGGACCAAAGACATTGGTTAGAGGACTTCAAGACCTTTCCAAAATGTCCAAGAACATGTTCATAGCTTCAAAATTGAGCAAGATATGCATTGGAGAAGTTGGGAAATTTTTGTGAAATGGCCAAAGTCAACTATCCTTGAAATTTCATTTTTGACAAAAGGGGCCCACTTTTTCCACTTGTTTCAGCTTGGCCATGCCTCCCACGTGTCCCACAATTTATTTCAAGATTAAAAATTAATTTTCCCATTTTTATTTAATTTTATTTGATTCAATTCATTTTAAATCTTTAAAATTCAAATGAAAATCAAGAAAATTAATTAAGGGATATATTTTGTGTTGAATTGCTTTGATACACCATCATTCACCTTCCAAATTTGTGTACATCCTATTATGAGCACAAAATTCAAATTTGACACAAAAATGGCAAGTTGTTTCAATGGAGTTTATGGCAAAATCAAGAACATAATTGCAAGGCTTCAATGACCATAATTCTGATTGATACTCATTCAAAACCATATATGCAAGCCTTGGCATAACAATTCACGACCTAGAAACACTCATACAGCATAAGCCATTTTCAAATTTTCAAGAGAAAAATCACAAACTGAAAACCACCTTGCAGCCCATTTCAAGCTCCCTTCTTAATCCAGACATACTCCTTGCATTGCCAGGAACCTCTGGCAATCAGAATTAAGCACAAAACCTCAAAGAATCGCTCATCACGCCCCCACGGTTTGTCCATCATTTGAAAATCGAAACTCCATTTTTACGCCTTTTTAATTCATTTTGATCATGGTTATGCACTGCTGACATTGTTACAAAGCTTTATGTGTACTTTAATTTGATTATAAGGCTGTAAAACGCAAAGTGCCATTGACAATTTCTAGGTTTTTCAGAGCTTCGAATTTGGGGTCTTTCTCATGCTGTAAAATTGAAACTCTAAACAGGCATGGTTGAACTCAGCACAATGAGACGAACAAGATGGACCTATCGCGCCCTTTTTATGTTGTCCCAATTTCTATTCGCTATTTTCTGCCATTGCATTTAGTGGGGGTTAAAAACCCCCGCTATCTTATTTCTTTTTTGCAGGTATGAAGAAGACGACGATGACGTGTTTACATATGTCTGGTTGATTTGAATAAGGGCGCGCGTTTTAGTTAGTTCCAGCGTGTATTGTTGCTTTTGTATATTATATTTCTTTTCCATTATATTGACAAACACATGCAGTTGGCTGAGTGGTGGGAAACGTGTCTGTTCACCACTGGGACCTGGGTTCGATTCCCAGGTCCCCCCATAATTCTCATGTTATTTTTCCAAGTGCTTTCCTGTGCAGATTCCAAACTGAGGCGCACCATAAGCCTCACATCTCTGCCTGCCAAGTGTCCACAGATGCAGATCCAAGGGCCAAGCTTTAGTGGACCATGGTGCTCTGGAGTCAGCGCATGCGTAGGCTATCCAAAAAGTCAAACGAGCTGAAGCTTTAGTGGGCCTTAAATCTCAATCTCACACCCTCCTTCCTGGCCCAATACCCCCTTCCATTGGTTATTTCTTTTCTTTTCATTTTTATTTTCCAATTTAATTTTTAACCTTTTTTTATTTTATCACTTATTAACTTAACTAATATTTTCATAAAAAATCAAAAATAGAACTAACATCATTATTACTATTATTATTATTATTTTATTTTGTAAATAAAATATTAACAAATAAATAGTTTAAATAGGCAATTTTAACTTCTTTTCTTAAATAATTAAAATAGATTTAGAATTAGGTAAAATTAACTTTTAATTTCATTTCTTTTTGTTTTATTTCACAAAAACATAAAAATAAAAAAATATTTTCTTTTAATTAAATTAATTAATTAGTCATTAGTCATTAGTTAGTTTTAATTTCATTTTAATTACAAAAAGACAAAAAAATCAATTTCTTTTCTAAAAAAGGGTCAACACCCTTAGAACATTCCCGATTCTTTCTTTCGCGCACATTTCAGTTTTAATTCCCTATTTCTGATTATTATGTAACTGCCTCCGGATGTAATAGTAATTAGGATTTTTACTGTTTTTATTTACTTTCCGTACTTATTTACCAAAAACGGGTCTTTGTATTTTTGGCGATGTATAGACCCGCGCCTTGTAATAGCGTAGGATTTATGTTTTCGCAATTTACTTTCTGCACCCCCTAACTGTTAAATGCATGGAAGAATGTATGGCAAATAAAAACAACTCGTAGCTCACTAATTACAAAGAAAAACATTAACTGAATACAACACACAAAGCACACACCACTTCTAGGGTACGCCTCACTCGTTGCCTTCGAAACGTGGTCATCAAGTATAGGACGTTTTAGAGGTCACCCTTAGTCTAAAGATCCAGTTGCCTCGAAACAGTTGCCTCGGAACAGTTGCCTCGAAACGGTTGCCTCGGATTAAAAAGGATCTAGGACATTAGGGTTACTTCTAAGGTGTCCTAACTGTTGCTTCGGTGACCACACTGTCCATAAAATCGAATTGACCCGAACACCTCCAACGGTGGTGCTACCTACCTCTCAATTGTGGGATGGCACTACCTAAAGGACACTTACACAGCTTAATTCCTTAGGGTAGGTAGATGACTCATGGGTACTTGCTCTTTTCAAAAACAAAAAAAATACTTTTCACACCTTACACTTTCAAAAGCTTTCAAAACAAATTTTTCAAACACTCTTGAGGACAGATACAAGAGTTATTCAGAAATCTTTCAAAGAAACTTTTTTTCAAACCCACTCACACTTGAAAAGCAAACAAACCTTTTTGAAAACATAAGAGCAAGTACCTAAGAGCCCGTGGATAACCACGGATAGAAAGGGTGCTAACACCTTCCCTTTCTATAAATCTACCTCCCGAACCGAGAAACATCTCGAATAAGGAATTTTGCTGTGCTTTTGTCCTGTCCATGTTGGAGAAAATAAAAGACGGTGGCGACTCTTGCTTACCGTGACATTTCGCGAAACCAGCTAAAAAACAGTCAGTTCTATTTCCACCGATCACAGAACTGGCGACTCTGCTGGGGATACCGTAAGTGAGGTGTACCTTAGGATAGCTCATACTTTTTTTTTCAATTGCTTTGTTTTGTTTGCTTTATTATTGTGGGCATTGTCTTGGAGTTTCATAGATCCTAACCCGGATCTGGGGATACCCTGTTAGGTAGCATAAGCTGTGAGGGACCTGTCCGACGTAGACCGACACGGGTGAAGCAGTGGCTACATTGGTGTGGCACCTTGGTCTGTACCGATATCCCTTGTGTTGCAACGAGGAGAATATGGGTCTTCTTAGGAGTCATTAAGCACCAACCGACCTTAGAACCCTAATTGACCCAACTTGGCCATAGAACAGTAGCAGTATGCTACACCCATTGAGGCTAAACTCTCGCGATGGTTCTGGCCGCAAGAAAAGATTGTGATGCTGGAGTTATGACCGATTGAGGGTAGTCAGTGATACTGGGATCCTCTAGAACCCGGTTACTTTTGATTAGGACAGGTCTTAACCAACAAACTGAAAGAGGGTAGTACCTGAACTCCATGCTGGCCTAAACTCTAAGGGCTGTGGTGTGACTTGTGTGCCTTATCATGTTTGCCTTTGTGAATACTCGTGGTGTGCTTTATCATAACATCATGCCATCATAACATTGCATGCATCCCGCATAAGGACTGACCTATTTCAAAGACAAGAGGGTTTCACCTTTGCTCTGTTTTGTAGGACCTCATGATGCCTGTGCGAAGGAACACTATCCGGCTCAACTTTGTTCACCCACCTGATTTGCTCAAAGAGTTGGTTGACAGAATTCCAAGCACTGCTTCCTTCATCCAGAGGCATGGTTCTCTTCTCGGTTTAGTCACTTCAAAGTGGGACCAACAACTGATGAGTGTCTTGACCCAGTTTTATGACCCTCTGTACCATTGCTTCACCTTTCAAGACTTCCAGCTGGTCCCTACCCTGGAAGAATTCTCTGATTTACTTGGTATCCCTATCTTGGATCAGACTCCCTTCACTGGCTGGGAAAAGGCTCTTAGACCTGAGGAGATTGCAGCAGCCCTTCCTTTGACCAACAAGGAGGTAATGGACAACTGGGAGACTAGAAGCGGAGTTAAGGGCTTCTTGGCTAAGTTTCTGATGGGTAAAGCTAACAGTTTCTGGAATGACTTAGACTTCAGGGCGTACGAGGACATTCTGGCTCTCTTAATCTATGGGCTAGTATTGTTTCCAAATCCTGATAACTTTGTCAATATCAATGCCATAAGGATCTTCATGTCTCGGAACCTTGTACCCACTCTCTTGGGTGATGTCCTGCAACAACTCTATGCTCGTACTGCCCGAAGACGAGGAACTCTGTGGTGTTGTACTCCTTTGTTAGTGAGGTGGTTTATTTCGCACCTCCCCAAGTTCGTGCTGAAGAATCAAGAAGGAAAAGGCTGGGCTCATAGGTTAATGTCTCTCACTGATAGTGACATCATTTGGACTCTCAGAGGTTTAGATGAGGTGGTTGTTATTGATCGTTGCGGAGAGTATCCTAATGTTCCATTGATTGGTACTCAGGGCGGAATCTCTTATAATCCATGTTTAGCTCTCCGTCAGTTTGGAAGAGCCGGAAGAGCAGGGCCTCATGAGATGTTGGTGCCTCACATCAGTTTTGAGTTTCAGGTGGATAGTGACGAGCTGCGCCGTAGATTCATCAAAGCTTGGGACATAATTCACAAAGCTGACCCACATGAGTTGGGACTGAAGACTTCTCTACCAATGGAACCCTATTACAGATGGGTCCGCATCCGTGCTCAGAAGTTAGGTATGCCATATGAAGCTGTCAGGCCTATCATTCTTGAAAGTCTTGATGGAGATGGGGTTCCTCCAACTGTTCTCCCTCCTCAGATACCCACTGATGTTGATACACTAAAGAGGTCTTGGGCGCTACTACAGGAAGAGCGGGATTACTATCGGGAAAAGTTCAACGAACAGGAACAGAAGATCCAGAAGCTAACCAAGCAATTGGAGAACGAGCGGGCCCTGAATGACTATGTCCGTACTGAGAAGAGGAGGCCATGGGAGCACTGATGGGCTTTGGATGTTTCTTTTACAGCTTTATTTCCTTTTCAGTATTTTCATTCTTGTAACGCCTAAGGGAAAATTGTTGAACAATTTAAAGTTTAAATCTAATAAAGTGTGTTCCTTTTGTTTACAAAGTTGATTCTCGATTGTCTTTGAAAACATAATTCATACGCATTCCATTCATCATATGCATTACAGGTACCCTTTTTCTACAGGTTGCTTAATCTTCTTCGCTGTTTATTTCAGCACTTAAGCATCATGAATCCCGAACTCACTACCGAGCAAGCTATCAAGGCCCTCCAGGCCCAGAATGCCCAATTTCAGGAGATGGTCATGAGCTTGGCCCAAGGACAACAAGATCTGAAGGCTTTGCTCCTGAAGAAGAAAAAGAAGAAGAGGACTGTGCTATTCAACACTGGGCGCAGACTCCGCTGTTAACCGTCAAGAGGAACCTGTTGCTAGCCGGTTTATTTCCGGGATGTAGTAAAGGTTGCCATTTATGTGCTAATTCACCTGCCGGTTGTCCTTTGCTAAAGTCAGGCATCCAAAACCTGATGGATAGTAAAGAGATCTTGTTCAAGAAGATTGCCGTTCCTGCTGCCCCTGTTGAAGAAGTTTCAATTGTCACCATTTACAACAACCCTTCCAAGGCTCCTTCAAACAAGCCTATCAAAATTATGCATGTTCACAAGGTTGCTCCTATAACCATTACTGTTCCGGGGCCCATCCCCTACAAGTCTGATAAAGCTGTCCCGTGGCACTATGGGGCAGATGTTTATGTTCTGGGAGTGAAACAAGAGTTCAATGCTAGTACCGGTGTCACCAACATCACCGGGCCTGCTAAGGTCACTCGTAGTGGAAGACTATTCTCACCAGACATTGCTCCTCCAGCAATTCAGAGGCCCCTTGTCATCACACCTGCCAGTGTGCCTGTTTTCCCCCCTGATCAAGTTTCTACCCCTGCTGCCGAGTCATCTGACGCTCGGGGTAAGGGGATTGCTACTGATGTGCCTTCCCGGACGGAGGCACCGAAGACCACTGTTGAGGCTTCCAAGTAAGAGATGGAAGAGATCCTCAAAATTATAAAGAAAAGTGATTTCAACGTCGTTGAACAGCTGGGGCACACCCCCTCCAAAATCTCCATGCTATCACTGTTGCTGTGTTCAGAGGCCCATGCCAAGGCCCTGATTGCTTTCCTGAAGACGGCCCACGTGCCACAAGAAACGTCTGCTGATCAATTCACCGACTGTGTGGCCAACTTAACCGCTGATAATGGTCTGGGTTTCTCTGATGCTGATCTTATGGCCAAGGGGAAAAACCATAATGATGCCCTGCATGTCTCCATTGAATGCAGGGGCACTACTCTTGCTCACGTGCTGGTTAACACTGGTTCTTCACTGAACGTACTACCCAAGAAAGCTCTAGACAGGCTGGACTGTGAGGGTTTAGAGCTCAAACCAAGTAACATCGTTGTCCGGGCCTTTGACGGGTCCAAAAGGATGGTACATGGTGAGGTTGACATCCCAATCAGGGTTGGTTCACAAGTCTTTAATTCAAAATTCTATGTGATGGATATCCGTCCATCCTATTCTTGTTTGCTGGGTCGTCCGTGGATCCACAAGGCTGGAGCTGTGACCTCCACTTTACATCAGAAGCTCAAATACCCGGTCAGGGGGAAGATCGTAACAGTGCAAGGGGAAGAGGAATACATGGTCAGCCACCTCAACTCCTTCAGGTATGTAGAAATGGATGGGGAGTTCATTGAGACCCCCTTTCAACACTTCGAAGAGGTGCCTCAAACATTGGCAGCAGCAGAGACAGTGACTGCAGAAGACTCTCCTTTGAAGATGGCTTCCTTGAAGGATGCCCAGGCTGTGATTGAAAAAGGTGAATGTGCAAACTGGGGCAGGCTCCCTGATTTTACTCCTAAGACTGACAAGTTTGGGCTGGGTTTCACTGCAGAAGCTCAGAAGGTTGTGCGCAAGGCAAGGATTGGAAGACCTCCTGTGCTCATCACCAATCCGGGAGTGAATGCTATTGAGGATGAAACGGACGAATCTGAATTCGACAGCTGGATCTACCCAACGACCAACGGTGGACCTAGCAACTGGACTGCAAAAGACTTTACACCTATTACTTTTGTCACCCAGTAATGAACTTCTTTGTTTTGGATTTGTAATAAACAATAATTTGAAACTTTATGGCCCGGTGTCTTACCCGGGGCACCGTAGTTTTATTTGTGAGGGCTTTTGTGTGTCACTTCCATATATCATGAATAAAAGCATTGGACGTTTTTCACATTTCAAATCTTGCGCTCCCTTTCTTTTTTTTATATATTGCAAAACAACTATATTTACACACACTCACTCATACAGGTTTCAATCCACTCTGGATTTCACTGGTAACGACTCTGCTACTGCCAGTTATGACTTCGAAAATACGATCAACTTAGCCGAAGACGAAGGTGAAGATGATTGCGAGGTGCCTGGCGAGCTTGCAAGACTGCTACTCCAGGAAGAGAGGGCTATTCAGCCACATGAAGAGCCAGTGGAAACGGTAAATCTGGGTACTGAGACAGACAGAAAGGAAGTCAAGATTGGTGCCAATCTGGAGCTCAGTGTGAAGCAACGGTTGATCCAGATGCTGCGTAACTATGTGGAAATCTTTGCCTGGTCTTACGAAGACATGCCTGGGTTGGATACCGACATTGTGGTTCATCACCTGCCTACCAAGGAAGACTGCCCTCCGGTTAAACAAAAGGTCGGCCGTATGCGTCCAGAGATGTCCGAGAAGATCAAAGCTGAGGTTATGAAACAATTCGACGCCGGTTTTCTTGCAGTAACTTCTTACCCTCAGTGGGTTGCCAATGTGGTTCCGGTACCGAAAAAAGACGGTAAGGTCCGAATGTGTGTTGACTAAAGGGATTTGAACAGGGAAAGCCCTAAGGATGATTTCCCTCTGCCTCACATCGACATTCTGGTTGACAATACTGCTCAGCACAAGGTGTTCTCCTTCATGGACGACTTTTCAGGTTATAATCAGATCAAAATGGCTCCTGAAGACATGGAGAAGACTACCTTTGTTACTCAGTGGGGCACCTTCTGCTACAAGGTCATGCCTTTTGGGTTGAAAAATGCTGGGGCAACCTACCAACGTGCCATGGTTTCTTTATTTCATGACATGATCCACCATGAGATTGAAGTATACGTCGATGATATGATTGCAAGGTCTCAAACTGAGGAGGAACACCTTGACCATTTACAGAAGCTGTTTGACCGTCTGAAGTTATACAAGTTAAGGTTGAATCCGAACAAGTGCACCTTCGGGGTAAGATCTGGGAAGTTGCTAGGCTTCGTCGTGAGCGACAAAGGTATTCAAGTGGACCCTGCCAAGGTTAAAGCCATACAAGAGATGCCAGTTCCCAAGACAGAGAAAGAAGTCAGAGGCTTTCTAGGACGTCTAAATTATATTGCCCGATTCATCTCGCACCTAACTGCTACCTGTGAACCAATCTTCAAGCTGCTGAAGAAAGATCAAGTAGTACGTTGGAACGATGAATGTCAGGCCGCTTTCGACAGAATCAAAGAGTATCTCCAAGAATCAGCCATTCTTATGCCACCGGTTGAAGGGAGACCTCTAATACTATACTTGACGGTACTTGATAGCTCAATGGGGTGTGTGCTGGGGCAGCATGACGAGTCTGGCCGAAAAGAGCATGCTATTTATTACCTTAGAAAAAAGTTTACCGACTGTGAGACCCGATACTCACTGCTCAAGAAAACTTGCTGCGCTTTGGTATGGGCTGCTCGCCGGCTGAGACAGTATATGCTGACTCACACTACTCTGTTGATTTCAAAAATGGATCCAATAAAGTACATATTCGAAAATCCTACTCTGTCTGGAAGAATAGCAAGACGGCAGATGATCTTGACAGAATACGACATCCAGTACACGACTCAGAAGGCAATCAAGGGAAGTGTATTGGCAGACCACTTGGCACACCAGGAAGTAGACGACTACCAGTCAATGAACTTTGAATTTCCTGACGAGAGCATCATGGTAGTGACTGATTGTGAAGTACCTGGACCGGATGAAGGACCTGAGGAAGGATCCCGATGGTCTATGCACTTTGACGGAGCCTCCAACGCTTTGGGTAACGGTATCGGCGCTGTGATCATATCCCCAAAAGGCACTCATACTCCACTTACTGCCCGGCTATGTTTCAACTGCACCAACAATATGGCAGAGTATGAGGCGTGCATTATGGGTCTTCAAGCTGCGATTGACTTAAGGATCAAGTTTCTGAGTGTCTTCGGAGATTCCGCTCTCGTGATCAATCAGATCAAAGGCGAGTGGGATACGAAACACCCAAACCTTATTCCTTACAAAGAGTGTGTGTTAACATTGATCCCCCATTTCACAAAGATAACTTTTGAACACTTCCCAAGAGAGGAGAATCAGCTGGCGGACGCGTTAGCTACGATGTCTTCCATGTTCAAAGTCAAGTGGGACAATGAGGATCCCCGAATCATTATCTGGAAGTTGGACGAACCTGCATATTGTTGTGATCTTGAGGCTGAAGAGGTAATTGAAAAACCTTGGTATCATGAGGTGAAGAGGTATCTGGAAGCTCAAGAATACCCCGAGGGTGCATCTGTCAACGACAAAAAGTTTCTGAGAAGGTTCGCGGCAAAGTTCTTCCTCAGCAACGGCATTCTATACAAGCGGAACCATGATTCGACCTTACTGCGTTGTGTGGATAAGACTGAAGCAGAAAGGATCATGGCAGAACTGCATGAAGGTACCTTCGGAACACATTCCAGTGGACATACCATGGAAAAGAAGATCCTTCGGGCAGGATATTTCTGGTCCACGATGGAAGCCGACTGTTACCAACATTCTCGGACATGTCATAAGTGCTAGATTTATGCAGATAAGGTGCACGTTCCTCCAGTCCCTCTGAATGTCTTGACTGCACCTTGGCCTTTTGCAATGTGGGGCATTGATATGATCGACGAGATTAAACCTACGGCATCCAACGGGCATCGCTTCATCCTGGTGGCGATCAATTACTTTACAAAGTGGGTTGAAGCAACTTCCTACGCTACTGTAACCAAGAACGTCGTGGCACGGTTCATTCGACACAACCTGATCTGTCGATACGGCGTCCCCGAAAGGATCATTACGGACAACGGTACCAATCTTAACAACAAGATGATCACTGAGCTCTGCGAGCAATTCAAGATACATCACCACAACTCTTCTCCCTACCGGCCGAAGATGAATGGGGCTGTAGAAGCGGCGAATAAGAATATTAAGAAGATTGTGCAGAAGATGACAGTGACCTATAAAGATTAGCACGAGATGTCACCGTTTGCTCTTCACGGGTACCATACCTCAGCAAGGACATCAATCGGGGCAACCCCCTTTTCATTGGTCTACGGCATGGAGGCAGTCTTGCCGATTGAAGTCCAGATACCCTCTCTCCGGATAATGAAGGATGCAGGCTTGAGCGAAGATGACTGGATCCAGACTCGACTTGATCAGTTGAACCTAATTGACGAAAAGAGACTCACTGCTATTTGTCATGGTCAAACGTATCAAAAACGGATGATCAGGGCATTTAACAAGAAAGTCAGACCACAAGAGTATCAAGTTGGGGACCTGGTAATCAAACGTATCATTCTTCCTCAAAGTGATCCCAGGGGAAAATGGACCCCCACATACGAAGGGCCATTTGTGGTTAAACATGTCTTCTCAGGAGGATCCATGATTCTAACCACCATGGATGGCGACGACCTTCCTCACCCCGCCAATGCAGACATAGTAAAAAGATACTACGCGTAATTAAAGACCCGTTAAGTTGACACACCTAGGCAAAAATAAGGGCTTCCCGGCGAACCAAAAGGGTTCGGGCAAAAATAAGGGATGAAATGAAAAAATCTGTACACCCGGCAAGTCGAAAACCTGAAAAGGCGGCTTGGGCAAAAATGGGTATCCCGGTGGATCAAAAACCCGAAAGGGCGGTCCAGGCAAAAGTTAGGGATTAAAGCGTAATACTATGTCTCATTGAATCACCTTGCATCCAGAATCCGGTATCAACATCAGACTCAGACGACATCGATCAGTCAGCTTCATCTTCAACTGAGCAGCCAAGTGACGAGACGCTTGAAGACATAAAGGTGATAGAAGAGTTGAAACCCAGTGGATTTTTCACATAGCTGTTTTGTTTTCCCTTTCACAAAATGTATAAACTCTGTTGTTCGGCGACGTTCTCTTACTAGGACGTCAGCCCCTTGTACATAAACGCCTATTTACAGGCAAATTCAAAAATCAATACAAATTCACTTTTCAGACCAATTGCCAATTGTTTTTTCCTTTTTGTTTTGCAAAGAACGTCCAATGTTTAATTTTTGATATATGCATTTGACACTAATTGCTAACTCATAAATATTTTCATACGAAATGAAGGAATAATTACAGGTGACATCAGAAACAGGGGCAATAATGAGTTGTCTAAGCGATCTGGTTGCTTTGTCCACCAAGGTACCAAGGTAGGTTCGGCTGAAGAACGTAACCAAGATACCTTCACTCCCCGAGAGCAAGACAGAATCAACAATACTCTCCCTCAAGCAGAGTTGGTCTCCCGTCAGCCCTAACAAGGCACTGTATCTCTAGCAAGTCAGCAACACTCTCCCTAAGCAGAGTTAGCCTACAGTCAGCCTTAAGGAAGTTGGGTATCCCCAGAAGATCTCAACATTCCCCAACGGAGCATACAAATATTCCTCTACAAGCATCCCCGACAGTCTTGATCTAAGATTGTTCCCCAGCGAAATACCCACATCCAGTGGAGCCACTTCCCCAGTACAGTCACAAAAGTCTCCCCAGGAGAGTTGAATCAATCTCCCCAGTAGGAAGCTTATCCCCAGTAGATTCTGGAAGCTTATCCCCTGCAGAGCATGAACGCGTCTCCCCAGACTTTATTCAAAGGTTATTCTCCACCAGAGCTTATAACTGGTTTGTCCTCAGCTAATAACCATAGAAAGATCGTCCTCGACGAAGTTCTTCCTATCCCCCAGCGGAGTTCATCAAATTATCTAACATAACTCATCAACGGTATCCCCAGCGGAGTTATCATCAAACCTCAGCGAAGTACCTCTTCCCACAGAGTATTCCCCGCAGAGTAATCTCTTCGCCAAGTTTATTCCCCAACGGAGTCACCTTCTCCTACCGTTTTACTCTTGCAATCATCATCCCCAACGGAAACTAAGAACTATGTCCTTCAAACATCAGCTCAGGATTCAACTTCCCGGCATTCGTCAAGGATTTATTTTCCTAGACGAAAATACATTCATAAACATATCACATTTTCATACATCCTGCTTACATACACAATGCATGCACATACGCATCATATCACACAATCTCATTTCTCCCTGAGAACATCATGACATCATGCTTTTCATACATCATGACATTGCATACAACTGATGTTTTACCTTTTCAGGAAAAGGTCAATCCAAAGATAATTACTATAAACTGTCGCAATTCCAGATTCGATACCTGTATCTAGCCAGGGCATGTCTGTGAGCGATCATTTCAAGATTCGATTCCTGTATCCAGCCAGGGCACGTCTGAAGAGTTTGAAGATCCGATTCCTGTATCCTGCCAGGGTGTATCTGTTGACGACTGTTTTCCGGACTCAATTCCTGTATCCTGCCAGGGCACGTCTGAAGAGTTTGAAGATCTGATTCCTGTATCCTACCAGGGTGTATCTGTTGACGACTGTTTTCCGGACTCGATTCCTGTATCCTTCCAGGGCACGTCTGAAGAGTTTGAAGATCCGATTCCTGTATCCTGCCAGGGTGTATCTGTTGACGACTATTTTCCGGACTTGATTCCTGTATCCTGCCAAGGCACGTCTGAAGAGTTTGAAGATCCGATTCCTGTATCCAGCCAGGGCGTATCTGTTGACGACTATTTCCGGACTCGATTCCTGTATCCTGCCAGGGCACGTCTGAAGAGTTTGAAGATACGATTCCTGTATCCTGCCAGGGTGTATCTGTTGACGACTATTTTCCGGACTCGATTCCTGTATCCTGCCAGGGCACGTCTGAAGAGTTTGAAGATCCGATTCATGTATCCAGCCAGGGCGTATCTGTTGACGACTATTTCCGGACTCGATTCCTGTATCCTGCCAGGGCACGTCTGAAGAGTTTGAAGATCCGATTCCTGTATCCTGCCAGGGTGTATCTGTTGACGACTATTTTCCGGACTCGATTCCTGTATCCTTCCAGGGCACGTCTGAAGAGTTTGAAGATCCGGTTCCTGTATCCAGCCAGGGTGTATCTGTTGACGACTAATTCCAGATTTGATTCCTGTATCCAGCCAGGGCACGTCTGAAGAGTTTGAAGATCTGATTCCTGTATCCAGCCAGGGCATATCTGTTGATGACATATTTCCAGATTCGATTCCTTTATCCAGCCAGGGCACGTCTGAAGAGTTTGTAGATTCGGCACCTGTATCCAGCCAGGGCATATCTGCATAAAGAGTTTGAAGATCAACCCTTGTAACAGGCCATGTAATTATCTTTCTTTCTCAGGTACGCAAGTTCTCGCTAAGGAATCTCTTACAAGATCGACACCTAGATGGCATCTATAAGCCCATCCTCCCATTACAGTTCCAAATGGCATCTATAAGCCCATTCCCGACAAGGTTATGTCACATCTCCAGATGGCATCTATAAGCCCATCCTCCTATCCACCATCTCTCCAAATGGCATCTGTAAGCCCATTCCCGCTATCACACTGCTGATACTCTACTATGTGAGTGCAAATTTCTGGGCACTCTAGTGTTCAATCATCTTCCACCCTCGGATCACGAAAGGCACACAAGCCAATCTACATCCTCAGGTCTAAGAAGATTGAACAGGGGCAACTGTTGTACCCTAAAATTTTCCCTCCCATATTCTTCAAAGTTTTGACAAGCATCATCTCAATTTGCTCAAGTCTACTCAAGGGTTGCACAGTTCAAACACCCTCCTAAGCCAGTCAAATTAGGGTTTTGGTTCTTGCAAGGAAGTTAAGGTTTTCAAGGGCTCAATCAAGTCTCACATGCCTATAAACATTTTCAAGCATCTACATGTCAAGTTTCAAGGCTCACAAGGTCAAGTTGCACAGTCAAAAACCCTAATTGCTTCACAATCAACTGTAGGGGCAAAATGGTCATTTGGTAGTCAAAAGTCAAAAATTTTGGTCAACATCTTATTTTGAAGCCACAATCATCATTTGGTCAAAACTTGACCATGATTTCACAAGAATGGCTCAAGAATCATCAAGATGCAAAAGTTTCTATTTTTGGACAGCTAAAAAGTCAACTGTAACTTGACCAAAGCATAACTTTTTCATGGTTCATCAGAAAAATCCCATCCAATGCTCATCTTTAAGGGGAGGACATTTCCTATAACTCATATTCACATCCCAAGTCCAAGAAATGCTCTCACAAAAAGTTATCAATTTCAACATTATAGGTCATTTTCAAAAGTCAACAAAAAGGCACTTTAAGTCAAAGACCATAACTTGAGATTGGTAAATCAAAATGACATGGGACCAAAGACATAGGTTAGAGGACTTCAAGAACTTTCCAAAATGTCCAAGAACATGTTCATAGCTTCAAAATTGAGCAAGATATGCATTGGAGAAGTTGGGAAATTTTTGTGAAATGGCCAAAGTCAACTATCCTTGAAATTTCATTTTTGACAAAAGGGCCCCACTTTTTCCACTTGTTTCAGCTTGGCCATGCCTCCCACGTGTCCCACAATTTATTTCAAGATTAAAAATTAATTTTCCCATTTTTATTTAATTTTATTTGATTCAATTCATTTTAAATCTTTAAAATTCAAATGAAAATCAAGAAAATTAATTAAGGGATATATTTTGTGTTGAATTGCTTTGATACACCATCATTCACCTTCCAAATTCGTGTACATCCTATTATGAGCACAAAATTCAAATTTGACACAAAAATGGCAAGTTGTTTCAATGGAGTTTATGGCAAAATCAAGAACATAATTGCAAGGCTTCAATGACCATAATTCTGATTGATACTCATTCAAAACCATATATGCAAGCCTTGGCATAACAATTCACGACCTAGAAACACTCATACAGCATAAGCCATTTTCAAATTTTCAAGAGAAAAATCACAAACTGAAAACCACCTTGCAGCCCATTTCAAGCTCCCTTCTTAATCCAGACATACTCCTTGCATTGCCAGGAACCTTTGGCAATCAGAATTAAGCGCAAAACCTCAAAGAATCTCTCATCATGCCCCCCACGGTTTGTCCATCATTTGAAAATCGAAACTCCATTTTTACGCCTTTTTAATTCATTTTGATCATGGTTATGCACTGCTGACATTGTTACAAAGCTTTCTGTGTACTTTAATTTGATTATAAGACTGTAAAACGCAAAGTGCCATTGACAATTTCTAGGTTTTTCAGAGCTTCGAATTTGGGGTCTTTCTCATGCTATAAAATTGAAACTCTAAACAGGCATGGTTGAACTCAGCACAATGAGACGAACAAGATGGACCTATCGCGCCCTTTTTATATTGTCCCAATTTCTATTCGCTATTTTCTGCCATTGCATTTAGTGGGGGTTAAAAACCCCCGCTATCTTATTTCTTTTTTGCAGGTATGAAGAAGACGACGATGACGTGTTTACATATGTCTGGTTGATTTGAATAAGGGCGCGCGTTTTAGTTAGTTCCAGCGTGTATTGTTGCTTTTGTATATTATATTTCTTTTCCATTATATTGACAAACACACGCAGTTGGCTGAGTGGTGGGAAACGTGTTCGTTCACCACTGGGACCTGGGTTCGATTCCCAGGTCCCCCCATAATTCTCATGTTATTTTTCCAAGTGCTTTCCTGTGCAGATTCCAAACTGAGGCGCACCATAAGCCTCACATCTCTGCCTGCCAAGTGTCCACAGATGCAGATCCAAGGGCCAAGCTTTAGTGGACTATGGTGCTCTGGAGTCAGCGCATGCGTAGGCTATCCAAAAAGTCAAACGAGCTGAAGCTTTAGTGGGCCTTAAATCTCAATCTCACACCCTCCTTCCTGGCCCAATACCCCCTTCCATTGGTTATTTCTTTTCTTTTCATTTTTATTTTCCAATTTAATTTTTAACCTTTTTTTATTTTATCACTTATTAACTTAACTAATATTTTCATAAAAAATCAAAAATAGAACTAACATCATTATTATTATTATTATTATTTTATTTTGTAAATAAAATATTAACAAATAAATAGTTTAAATAGGCAATTTTAACTTCTTTTCTTAAATAATTAAAATAGATTTAGAATTAGGTAAAATTAACTTTTAATTTCATTTCTTTTTGTTTTATTTCACAAAAACATAAAAACAAAAAAATATTTTCTTTTAATTAAATTAATTAATTAGTCATTAGTCATTAGTTAGTTTTAATTTCATTTTAATTACAAAAAGACAAAAAAATCAATTTCTTTTCTAAAAAAGGGTCAACACCCTTAGAACATTCCCGATTCTTTCTTTCGCGCACATTTCAGTTTTAATTCCCTATTTCTGATTATTATGTAACTGCCTCCGGATGTAATAGTAATTAGGATTTTTACTGTTTTTATTTACTTTCCGTACTTATTTACCAAAAACAGGTCTTTGTATTTTTGGCGATGTATAGACCCGCGCCTTGTAATAGCGTAGGATTTATGTTTTCGCAATTTACTTTCTACACCCCCTAACTGTTAAATGCATGGAAGAATGTATGGCAAATAAAAACAACTCGTAGCTCACTAATTACAAAGACAAACATTAACTGAATACAACACACAAAGCACACACCACTTCTAGGGTACGCCTCACTCGTTGCCTTCGAAACGTGGTCATCAAGTATAGGACGTTTTAGAGGTCACCCTTAGTCTAAAGATCCAGTTGCCTCGAAACAGTTACCTCGGAACAGTTGCCTCGAAACGGTTGCCTCGGATTAAAAAGGATCTAGGACATTAGGGTTACTTCTAAGGTGTCCTAACTGTTGCTTCGGTGACAACACTGTCCCTAAAATCGAATTGACCCGAACACCTCCAACGGTGGTGCTACCTACCTCTCAATGGTGGGATGGCACTACCTAAAGGACACTTACACAACTTAATTCCTTAGGGTAGGTAGATGACTCATGGGTACTTGGTCTTTTCAAAAACAAACAAAATACTTTTCACACCTTACACTTTCAAAAGCTTTCAAAACAAATTTTTCAAACACTCTTGTGGACAGATACAAGAGTTATTCAGAAATCTTTCAAAGAAACTTTTTTTCAAACCCACTCACATTTGAAAAGCAAACATCTTTTGAAAACATAAGAGCAAGTGCCTAAGAGCCCGTGGATAACCACAGATAGAAAGGGTGCTAACACCTTCCCTTTCTATAAATCTACCTCCCGAACCGAGAGACAATCTCATAAGGAATTTTGCTGTGCTTTTGTCCTGTCCATGTTGGAGAAAATAAAAGACGGTGGCGACTCTTGCTTACCGCGACATTTCGCGAAACCAGCTAAAAACAGTCAGTTCTATTCCCACCGATCACATCGAGCAGTGAGTATCGGGTCTCACAGTCGGTAAACTTTTTGCTAAGGTAATAAATAGCGTGCTCTTTTCGGCCAGACTCGTCATGCTGCCCCAGCACACACCCCATTGAGCTGTCAAGTACTGTCAAGTATAAGATTAGGGGTCTCCCTTCAACAGGTGGCATAAGAATGGGTGGCTCTTTGAGATACTCTTTGATTCTCTCGAAAGCGGCTTGACATTCATCGTTCCAACGTACTACCTGATCTTTCTTCAGTAGCTTGAAGAGTGGTTCACAAGTAGCAGTTAGGTGCGAGATGAATCGGGCAATGTAGTTCAGCCGTCCTAGGAAGCCTCTGACTTCTTTTTCAGTCTTGGGAACTGGCATCTCCTGTATGGATTTCACTTTGGCAGGGTCCACTTGAATACCTTTGTCGCTTACGACGAAGCCTAACAAATTTCCAGATCTCACTCCGAAAGTGCACTTGTTCGGGTTCAACCTCAGCTTGTACAACTTCAGACGGTCAAACAGCTTCTGTAGATGGTCAAGGTGTTCCTCCTCAGTTTGGGACCTTGCAATCATGTCATCGACATATACTTCAATCTCATGGTGGATCATGTCATGAAATAAAGCAACCATGGCACGTTGGTAGGTTGCCCCAACATTTTTCAACCCAAATGGCATGACCTTGTAACAAAAGGTGCCCCACTGAGTAACAAAGGTGGTCTTCTCCATGTATTCAGGAGCCATCTTGATCTGATTATAACCGGAGAAGCCGTCCATGAAGGAGAATACTTTGTGTTGAGCAGTATTGTCAACCAGAACGTCAATGTGAGGCAGAGGGAAGTCATCCTTGGGGCTCGCCCTGTTCAAATCCCTGTAATCAACACACATTCAGACCTTACCATCTTTCTTTGGCATTGGAACCACATTGGCAACCCACTGAGGGTAAGAAGTCACTGCTAGAAACCCGACATCAAATTGTTTCATAACCTCAACTTTGATTTTCTCGGACATCTCTGGACGCATACGGCGGACCTTTTGTTTTTCCGGAGGGCATTCTTCCTTGGTAGGCAAGTGATGAACCACAATGTCGGTATCCAACCCAGGCATGTCTTCATAAGACCAGGCAAAGATTTCCACATAGTCATGCAACATCTGAATCAACCGTTGTTTCACACTAGACTCCAAATTGGCACCAATCTTGACATCCTTTCTATCTGTCTCAGTACCCAGGTTTACCATTTCCACTGGCTCTTCATGTGGTTGAATGGTCCTCTCTTCCTGGAGTAACAGTCTTGCAAGCTCGTCAGGAACTTCGCAATCATCTTCACCTTCGTCTTCGGCTAGGTTAATCGGATTTTCAAAGTCATAACTAGCAGTAGCAGAGTTGTTACCAGTGGGATCCAGAGTGGATTGGAACCTGTATAGGTGAGTGTGTGTAAATATAGTTGTTTTGCAATATGTAAAGAAAGAAAGGGAGCGCAAGATTTGAAATGCGAAAAAACGTCCAATGCTTTTATTCATGATATATGGAAGTGACAAATAACAAGCCCTCACAAATGAAACCACGGTGCCCCGGGTAAGACACCGGGCCATAAAGTTTCAAATTATTGTTCGTTACAAATCCAGAACAAAAGAGTTCATTACTGAGTAACAAAAGTAACAGGTACGAAGTCTTTCGCAGTCCAGTTGCTTGGTCCACCGTTAGTTGTTGGGTAGATCTAGCTGTTGAATTCATATTCCTCTACGTCGTCTTCAATGGCGTTAACCCCCGGGTTGGTGATGAATACAGGAGGTCTTCCAATCCCTGCCTTACGAACAGCCTTCTGAGCTTCTGCAGTGAAACCCAAACCAAATTTGTCGGTCTTCGGAGTGAAATCAGGAAGTCGGCCCCAGTTTGTGCACTCACCCTTCTCCACCACAGCCCGGGCATCCTTTAAGGAAGCCATCTTCAAAGGAGAATTTTCTTCAGTCACAGTCTCTGCTGACGCCAGTGTCTGAGGCACCTCTTCAAAGTGTTGAAAGGGGGTTTCAATGAACTCCCCATCCATCTCTATGTACCTGAACGAGTTGAGATGGCTGACCATATATTCCTCTTCCCCTTGCACTGTTACAATCTTCCCCTTGACTGGGTACTTTAGCTTCTGATGCAATGTGGAGGTCACAGCTCCAGCTTTGTGGATCCAAGGACGAACCAACAAACAAGAATAGGATGGTCGGATGTCCATCACAAAGAAAGTAGAATCAAAGACCTGAGAACCCACCCTGATTGGAATGTCAACTTCCCCATGTACCATCCTCTTCGACCCGTCAAAGGCCTGGACAACAATGTTACTAGGCTTGAGTTCCAAACCCTCACAATCTAACCTGCCTAGGGCCTACTTAGGTAGTACGTTCAACGAAGAACCAGTGTCAACCAGCACATGGGCAAGAGTAGTGCCCCTGCATTCAATGGAGACATGCAGGGCATCATTGTGGTTCTTCCCCTTAGCAGTCAGATCAGTGTCGGAGAAACCCAAACCATTATCAGCTGTTAGGTTAGCCACACAATCGGTAAATTGATCGGCAGACGTTTCTTGTGGCACATGGGCCGTCTTCAAGAAGGAAATCAGGGCCTTGGCATGGGCCTCTGAACACAACAATAGTGATAGCATAGAGATCTTAGAGGGGGTGTGCCCCAGCTGCTCAATCACATTGAAATCACTCTTCTTGATAATCTTAAGGATCTCTTCCATCTCTTGCTAGGAAGCTTCAACATTAACAGTCTTCGGTGCCTCCACCTGGGCAGGCACATCAATAGCAATCCCTTTGCCCCGAGCGTCAGATGACTCGGAAGCAGGGATAAACACTTGATCAGGAGGGGAAACATGCACACTGGCAGGTGGGATAACAAGAGGTCTCTGGATAGCTGGAGGTGCAATATCTGGTGAGAACAGCCTACCACTTCGAGTGACTTTGGCAGGCCCGGTAATGTTACTGATGTCGGTAGTAGTATCAAACTCTTGCTTTACTCCGAGCACATAAACATCTGCCCCATAGTGCCACGGGACAGCTTTGTCAGATTTATAGGGGAGGGGCCCCGGAACAGTGATGGTTATAGGAGAAATCTTGTGAACAGGCATAATTTGGACAGGCTTCCTCGGGGGAGCCTTGATAGGATTGTTGAAAATGGTGACAACGGACACTTCTTCAGTAGGGACAATAGGAACAACAATTTTCTTGAACAAGATCTCTTTGCTATCCATCAGGTTTTGGACGCCTGACTTCAGTAAAGGACAACCAGTAGGTGAAACAGCACATAGAAGGCAACCTTTGCTACATCCTGGAAATAAACTGGCTAGCAACAGGTTCCTTTTGATAGTCAGCAACAGGGTAACAATATCTTCCACAGAGGCCACATACAGGTCTTCTTCCACAGCATTCACTCCATGTTGGGGCATGGGGGCAGTCACAACATTGGGTCTTTCGGGCGCCTTGAACTGTATTTCTTTAGCATCAATAAGGTCCTGAACCTTATTCCTCAAAGCCCAACAATCATCAGTAGAATGCCCCGGGCCGTCAGAGTGATAAGCACAACGGGCGTTAGGGTTGTACTTCGGGGATGTGGTGTTCACAACCCTTGGAGCTTCCTTGACAGTTACCAGATTGGTTGACAGCAGTTGCGGCAATATCTGAGACAGGGTCATGCTGAGCCGAGTGTACTGCCTTTTGGGTCTCTCACCCCTTGGTTGGTTGTATTGCTGAGGAGCAGCAGTAGGCTTTGAAATTACCACCGCGTTGACAGTTTGGCGGAGTTCCGGTTTGTTTTGTCTCCTTGTACCATAAACAGCACTAGCTTCCTTCTTGAAGGGCTTCTTTTCAGAGCTCGAGGATGCACCTTTCTGTATCTTCCCCGACTTAATACCAGCTTCTATCCTTTCTCCAATTAAGATCAGGTCTGTGAACCCAGCAGCGGAATTACCAATCAGGTGATTAAAGAATGGACCAGACAGGGTCCCCAAGAACATGTCCATGAGTTCACGGTCAGTCAATGGTGGCTGCACCCTTCCAGCCAGGTCTCTCCATTTCTGCGCGTACTCCTAAAAACCTTCGCCCGTCCCAAGTGACATACCCTGGAGTTGGGTACGCGTGGGAGCGAGGTCGGAATTGTACTGATACTTCTTAAAAAATGCAGTAGCCAAGTCCTCCCAGTTTCGAATACTGGTTCCATCCAGCTGATAGAACCACTCGAGTTGAGCCCCTGAAAGGCTATCCTGGAAGAAATGGATCCATAGGTTCTTGTCTGCAGTGTAAGGTTAGATCTTCCTTACATATGATCTAAGATGCAGCTTAGGGCATGAAGCTCCGTCGTACTTCGCAAAGGCAAGCGCCTTGAACTTGTGTGGGATCACCACCCCAGAAGATAAGCCTAGGTCACCAAAGTCCAACCCGGGCACACGTTGAATCTCCATAGCATTTAATCGGTCCTCCAACTGTTTGTACCTATCCTCAGCAGGAGGGTACTGTTCATCATTGAAATCTGTCTTGTCGTCGGAGACCGCGGGACTAGGAACCCTTCTCTCTTAGGGACTGCCTTCCCCAGCAGATGGAGTAGCCTGATCAGCCTCATTTTGTAGTGTATTCCCAAACCTCCGACCATTGCTGAACAAGACGGTCCTCCTCTTCTTCTTCTTCTTTTCCTTCAAGAGCAGAGTCTTCAACTCCTGTTGACCCTGGGCTAAGCTCATGACCAGCTCTTGAAACTGGGCGTTCTGGGCCTGGAGGGCCTTGATAGCTTGTTCAGTAGTAGGTTCAGAAGACATGATGATTGCTGAAATAAACAGCGAAGAAGATTAAGCAACTTGTAGCAAGGGAGTACCTGTTATGCACATGATGCATGATATGCTATTTATGCAATGCATTCAAGGGTTCGAAAGTTCAAATTCGTTGTAGACGAAAAAGGAACACACATTATATTAAGAAATAATTTGTTCAGTACATCAGGGCCTCATGGGCAAAACATTACAAAATAATTAATCCCAAAAGACACTGCGCATCCTCTTTGGAGCGATGTAAGTGTTGAGAGTTTTTTCCTCGTGAAGCAGGCGGGTGAGCTCCAAGACCTTCTTCTCACTGGCATGTAAACTGGCTTCAAGAGAGTTCCGTTCTTCCTTGAGTTGGATCCAGCTCTTCTGCATTTCTTCCCAGGATGTTGGCATATCAGGATGTTGAATGGTGTAGGGCACCTCTCCTTCCAAAACTGGCTCTTTGATCACGGGGAGAACATGAGGATATGGCATCACCAGCTTCTGGGAGCGGGCTCGTACCCACTTGAGATAAGGTTCCAGGGGGATGGAGTTCTTGTGCCCCAGTGTCTTACTATCTACTCTGTTGGGCATCCTCCAAGCTCTGATGAACCTCTGGCGAAGTCCTTGAGTATCATGGTCGAAGTTAAAAACTATGTCAGGAATCAACATGTCATGAGGGCCATCCCTCCGAGCATATCCAAACTGCCTCAAAGCCAGACATGGGTTGTAAGTAATGCCTCCTCTGATTCCAAGTAAAGGAACATTAGGAAATTCTCCGCAACGATCAATGATAGTGACATTCTCTCTGGACCGAGGACACCAATGTATATCAGCATGTGTAAGGGTCATCAATCGTTGTGACCATCTCAAACCCCGCTCGTTCTTCAAAACTGATTGTGGAAGGTGCGAAATAAACCACCTTGCCAGAAGAGGAGTGCAGCACATGAGAACACCTATTTTTCTCATGGTTCGAGTGTAACATGAGTGGAGGATGTCCCCAAGCAGTGTAGGTATAGGATTTCTGGACATGAAGATCTTGACAGCATTGATATCTATAAGCTGATCTGGATTCAGGAACAACACCAACCCATAGACAAGGAGTGCCACAACTTCTTCAAAAGCTTGTAGGTCAAGGGAGTTCCAACATTCTTGGGCCTTCTCAAACAGAAACTTTGCCAAGAATCCTTTGATACCACTTCTGACTTCCCAATGCCCCTTGATATCAGATGGTTGCAGACATAATGCTTTAGCTACCTCTTCAAGTTTGGGTTCCCTTTCCGTACCGTTGTAGGGTAGTTGGCTACGAATAGGAACCTTCAGCAGCTGAGAAAACTCTTCCAAAGTAGGCACCAATTGATAATCAGGGAAAGTAAAACAGTGGTGCAAAGGGTCAAAGAACTGGAACAACACTTTCACCATATCTTCTTCAATGTTGGTATTGACCAAGCTGATGAGTCTACCATGCCTTTCACTGAAAGAAGAGTTCTCGGGAATCCTGGATGTAAGTTCCTTAAGCTGAGGAGGGATCCTTACAAGGTTGACCTGAATTGTCTTTCTGCGGATAGTTTCCATGTCCTACAAAATAAGAACAAAGATGAAGATTTGAACCCTTGAAGTGGTTAGTAAATGCATATGATGCTTTATGATGTTATGATGTTATGATAAAAGCACACCACAAGTATTCACAAAAGGCAAACATGATAAGGCACACAAGTCACACCAGATAGCCCTTAGAGTTTAGGCCAGCGTGAGGTCTAGGTACTACCCTTTTGAAGTTGGTGGGTTCAAAACCTGTCCTATCAAAAGTAATCGGGTTCTAAGGAGCTCAAAATCATGGGGTTATTTTCTATGTTCATTGTTTTGATTTAGCCACTGAACTGGCGATCAAAATATTCCAAGAAAACAACCCTCAATGAGTGTAGTATCGAGTATCAACCAACTTCGGACTGCACCAAAGTCGGTCATCTCACTACCCTAAAGAGGCCAGGATGGTTCAATTAAGGTTCCTAAGGTCAGTTGATGTTTCACGACACCACGCGATGGCCCCGTACTGTCCTTGACTTGACTCAAGGGTTACCGATACTCACCAAAGTGCCACATCAATGTAGCAACTGCTTCAACCATGTCGGTATACCCCGCACAGTTCCCTCGCAGTTTATTGCTACCTAAAAAGGGTGCCCCAGATCCGGGTTAGGATCTATGAAACTCCAAAACAGGCCCACAATATTAAAGCAAACAAATCAAGCAATTGAAAACATAAGAGTGGTCTAATCCTAAGGTACACCTCACTTATTAAATGTCCCCAGCAGAGTCGCCAGTTCTGTGATTGGTGGAAATAGAACTGACTGTTTTTGAAATGCTGGTTCACGAAATGTCGCGGTAAGCAAGAGTCGCCACCGTCTTTTATATTCTCCAACAAGGAAAGGACAAAAGCACAGCAAAATTCCTTTTCGAGATGTTTCTCGGTTCGGGAGGTAGATTATAGAAAGGGAAGGTGTTAGCACCCTTTTTATCCGTGGTTATCCACGGGCTCTTAGGTACTTGCTCTTATGTTTTCAAAATTTGTTTGCTTTTCAAGTGTGGGTGTGTTTTGAAAAAGTTCGTTTGAAAAATTTCTAGGTAACTCTTGTATCTGTCCTCAAGAGTGTATGAAATATTTGTTTGAAAACTTTTTGAAAGTGTAGGTGCGAAAAGATGTTTTGTTTGTTTTGAGAGAGCAGGTACCATGAGAATCTACCTACTCTAAGGAATTAGGCTGTGTAAGAGTCCTTTAGATAGTGCTATCCCACTATTGAGAGGTAGGTAGCACCGTCGTTGGAGGTGTTCGGGTCAATTCGATTATGAGGGACAATATGGTCACCAAAGCAATAGTAGGACACCTTAGAAGTAACCCTAATGTCCTAGATCCTTTTTATCCGAGACAACGGTTTCGAGGCAACTGGATCTTTAGACAGGAGGGCGACCTCTAAAACACCTTATACTTAATGACCACGTTCGAGGCAACCAGTGAGGCGTACCCTAGGAGTGGCATGTGCATGTGTGTTGTTTTTCATGTTATATTTATCTTTAATCATGCATTTGTGAGCTACGGATTGATTTTATTTGGCATTCATTCTTGCATGTATATTAACAGTTAAGAGTGCGGAAAATTAAAGTGCGGAAATATGAATCTACGCTATTACAAGGCGCGGGTCTATACATCGCCAAAAACAAAAACCCGTTTTGAAATAAACGCGGAAAGTAAAGAAAGCAATAAAATCCTAATTACTATTACATTCTGGAAACAGTTACATAAATAATCAAAATAAGATAATGCGCGAAAGAATTAAATTGGAACATCCTAGGGTTTTTGACCCTTTTGAGCAAAATACGAGTTTTGGTCCTTTTTTACAATTTAATGAAATATTAAACCTAAAAAACTAATTAATTATTGAGAAATACCTAAATTAAAAGTTAGTAAAACCTAATTCTAAGTTTATTTTACTTATTGAGAAAAAGGTTAAAATTAAACCTAAATTAAACTAAGTTGATTACTTAGAATTTATCTACAAAAATAAATTAATCAATAAAAATAGTAATAATTAATAAAAATATTCACATTTTTTTTATTCTCTGAATTTATTAAAAATATTAATTTGTTAGTTAATTAAATAATATTAATAATTATTAAAGAAAATAAAAGGAAAAGAAAAAATAAAAGTAGTAAAAACCAAGGGGGGTGTGATGGCCCAATGGAGGTTTTATTCTGGAAATTTAGGCCCAATATCAATTCAAGCCTATTGACTTTCCTGATCAGATGCGCACTCATTGACTGGAGAATACAGTGTTCATCACCTTTTGCCTCTTGGATTGATGATCATGGCCACTTGGCATGTGGAACGCTGAAGGTTCATGGTGGAACATTATTGTGAAGCTGCATAGGAACGTGTTAGACAAAATAATATTGAGATTTGGGTGGACCTGGGAATCGAACCCAGGTCCCATTGATTTCCAAACACGTCCTCTTCCACTAAGCCAAACGCGCGCTTTTGTTAGTATGATAAGCAGCAAATATAATATATTAAAAAATAACAATTATGCTGTATCAATAAAATGCGCGCTTATTTTTGAATGGTCCAATAGCATGATAACACATCATCGTCTTCCTCGTTTATACCTGCAAAACAGAGTCAAATAGCGGGGGTTTTTAACCCCCTCAAAATGCAAATGCTAAAAATAGCGATTAGGCCTGTGCATTATATAAATAGGGCGCGAGGTGTCCAATGAATTCGTCTTGATCTTCTGAGTCCAACCATGGGCATCATTAGTCCTAATTTTGCTTGGTCATGAAAGCCCTAAAATCCAAGCTTCGAAACCCTATATTTCTTTAATGGCCGTTTTCGTTTCAGGGCACCATAATCAAATTAATCTATCCCATTAGCTTCAGAATGATGTTAGCAATGCAAAGCAATGATTATATCATGTTAAGGATGCATAAAACTTGAATTTCGATTATGGAAAATAATGAGCAAACTGTGTTTCTGTTTGGCCGTGTTCTTGAGCTTTAGAGCTTGTTTCTGATTGCAAAATGTTCCTCAAAGTCCCAACAATGTATTGGAATTAAGAAAGGGCTTTGAATTATGCTGGAAGGTTGATTTCAGTTTTGAGTTTTTTTGCTTGATTTTTTGAATTTGGTTATGGTGTTTGCAGTAGCTTTAGCACGTGTTTTGCATTAGGGTTAGACTCAGTACTTATGAGGGAAGGGAATTAGGTTAACTTCTGGGCCTTAATCCATGCACATGAGAGAATTAGGTTTAGGTTTTCCACCATTAACAAACTTTCCTTTTTTTAAGCAAAACCAAGACTGTGTACAACATAGCCCTAGCATGAGTTTGTGAGCTGGCACATGATGTATGAAAGCTATTCAAATCCAAAAGACATTATTCCATTGATTTTTAAATTTTATTTGAATTATTATGGATTTAAAATGAATTAAATCAATAAAAATTAAATAAAATAGAAAAATAAATGCTTGATCTTGAAATTAATCATGGGACACATGTGTGGCATGACAAGGCTGAATCAAGTGGAAGAAAGTGGGCCCTTTTGTCAAAAATTGAAGTTTCAAGGATAGTTGTCTTTTGCACATTCCCAAAAATTTCCCAACTTCTCCAATGCACATCTTGCTCAATTTTGATCATATGAATATGTTCTTGGACATTTTGGAAAGGTCTTGAAGTCCTCTAACCAATGCCTTTGTTCCCATGTCATTTTGATTTACCAATCTCAAGTTATGGTCTTTGACTTAAAATGCCTTTTTGTTGACTTTTGAAAATGACCTATAATGTAGAAATTGATAACTTTTTGTGAGAGCATTTCTTGGACTTGGAATGTGAAGATGGGTTGTAGGAAATGTCACCCCCTTCAAAATGAGCATTGGATGGGATTTTTCTGATGGACCATTGTGATCGGTGGATCTGGAACTGACTGTTTAACGCTGGTTCGCGAAATGTCGCGGAAGCAAGAGTCGCCACCGTCTTTTATTTTCTCCAAATGGAAAGGACAAAAGCACAGAAAAATTCCTTATAGAGATTGCTCTCGGTTCGGGAGGTAGATTATAGAAAGGGAAGGTGTTAGCACCCTTTCTATCCATGGTTATCCATTGGCTCTTAGATACTTGCTCACTTGTGTTTTCAAAAATGGTTTGTTTGCTTTTCAACTGTGGGTTTTAAAAAGTTTCTTTGAAAATTTCAGTTCGACTCTTGTATCGGTCCTCAAGAGTGTTTGAAAAATGCTTTCGAAAGCTTTTTGAAAATGTGTTGGTGTGAAAAGTATTTTTGATTTGTTTTGTTTTGAAATTTAGAGCAAGTATCTACGAGAACCTACCTACCCTAAGGAATTCGTCTGTGTAGATGTCCTTTAAAGTAATGCCATCCCACCATTGAGAGGTAGGTAGCACCACCGTTGGAGGTGTTCGGGTCAATTCGAGGTTCGGGACATGGTGATCACCAGAGCAATGGGAAGATACCTTAGAAGCTACCCTCATGCCAGGTTCCCGGATCATGAGGACTTACTAAGACATCCTCTACTCGACGATCACCTTTCGAGGCAAGGCAACAGTGAGGCGTACCCTAGGGGTGGTGTGTGATTCGTGTGTCATGTTTCAGTTATTTGTCTTGTCATGTTATTGGTGTTCTACGCTTGATTTTATTTAAGGCCATTCATTCTTGCATGCATATTTAACAGTTATAAAGTTTGCGAAAAATAAATCTAAGGCTATTACAAAGGCGCGGGTCCACATCGCCAAAATTAAACCGGACCCGATTTAGCGGAAAATAAATAATGCGAAGTAAATAAAAGTACAAGAAATTTAAATTACAATGCCATGGGAGAGATACAAAATTATAATGAACGATACAAAGTAAATATGCGCGAAATAAAATAATTAAAACAATGGGCGTTGGACCCTTTTACAAATATTTAAAATTAATGAATTAATTGGAATTAAAGATTAAATGTTTTTTTTGGTATTTTATGTTTTTTAAATTTAATGAGAAAAAGGAGTTAATTGAAATTAAAATAAAATGTCCAAACCCTAATTCTAACATTTTTTAAGTTTATTATGAAAGATATTGAAATTTAACCTAATTTAGATCCTAATTTATTTATGTACATTTGATTATAAAAATAAATAAATAAGCAAATAATATTGTGATAAAAAGGAAAAATTAAAAAGATATAAAAATCATCAATTAACCTAATTCTATATTTTGGATTTTTTATTAAAAAGGAATTAAAGTTAAAAAAATCTAATTAAACTAAATGATTTACATACAAAATTTAATTATAGAAAACAAATATTATTAATTATATATTTTTCGTCTTTTCTGAATTTTATGACATTTTTTTCATATTTTGTAAAAAATAATTACTGAATTAAAACAACAAATAAATAAAATAAGAATTAAAAAGATATAAGGAAAATAAATGAAATTAACAAACCAGGGTGGGGTGTAGCCCCAATTTGTGAGGTTCAAGCCCAGCAATCTGGCCCATTTAGATCTGAATTTGTTGACTTTTCTGGATCGTGTGTCAGCGTATTGACCTGGTGCAGCGTATTCTTCAGACCTAAGCCTTTGATCTGATTCCCTTGGACACATGGCCGTTGATCCTTGGCAGCGTATGGTGGAATATTTTACCGAGCCTACATGGGAATTAATATAGAAAAATAATATGGAAATTGCATGAGACCTGGGGTTCGAACCCAGGTCTTGGATTTTGCCAAGAGGGGTGCCTGCCAGCTGAGCTGCATGAATCAATTGATATATTATGGTAAACAAATAATAAAAAGCAAAACCAACGCGTGGTAATTAAAAACGCGCGTAATTCAAACTGGCGAATCACGCTTCGCCAACACATCATCTTCCCCATTATTTCTGAAACATGAACTCAAAGGCTACGGTTTTTCATGCGTGGGTTTAGGCACCTTTAGAAGAAATAGCGAATAGCGCTATGTAGCTCATAAATTGTTCGCGAAGGTTGCTCCCTGTTCGTCTCAATGTACTGAACTCAATGGTCATGGTTTGAAGCTTCAATTTTTCTTCTTTGCAAAAACCCCAATTTTAAAATCTGTAAAACCTAGAATATGGACATGGCAAAACCTTGTATACAGCATGAAAATCCAATTAAATATAATGGTTAGTTCTAAAACTTTGTAAGGAACATGAGTATACAATTAAAATGCCATGATCATGCTTCAAAACCAAAATACGATTATGCAATTTTTTGGATGCAGTTCACGTTCAATGTACCGATTCTTTGCGTTTGAATTGATGTTAGAGATTGGCACACGTTCAGAATTACACAAGGAAGCTATTGCAAAAGGAATGGAGGCTTGAATCTACCTATAACTTTGAAATCAGTTTTCAATTTTTGGACAATTTTCAAGTTTGTGTTTTTGCTTTTGAGCGCAGCTTCCAGTCTTTTTGCATTAGGGTTCTGTTCTAGTACTTGTATGGAACGATTTAGGTCAAAAAAATTGAATAAAATCCATGGCCATAATGGTTTTTGAAGATTTGATTTCAATGATCTTTTCATATCTTTTTTCATGGTTTTTGGTTCAATCATGCTCAAATCTCATTAAAACTTGCCTAATTGGGATATGCACGTGATATTGAGAATAAACATGCATGAAAAGATTTTTTTAGGTTAAGCTTTATATTTTTCATGTATTAAAATAATTTAAATGAATTAATATTAATATAAATTCAAATAAATAATTAAAAAATGAGAAAATACTTCCCTTTGGGCCTAATGGTCGTGCATAGGCTTGGCATGAAGAAACTTGGAAGAAAAATGGGCCCATTTGCATTTTTGGATCATTTGCATCAATGTTGACTTTTCAAAATTCCCAAATATTTCCCAACTTCCACAAGGCATAACTTGCTCAATTTTTAAGCTTTTCACATGTTCTTGGACATTTTGGAAAGGTCTTTGAGTCCTTTAACCAATGCCTTTGGTCCCATGTCATTTTGATTTACCAATCTCAAGTTATGGTCTTTGACTTAAAGTCACTTTTTGTTGACTTTTGAAAATGACCTATAATGTTGAAATTGATAACTTTTTGTGAGAGCATTTCTTGGACTTGAAATATGAAGATGAGTTGTAGGAAATGTCTTTCTCTTCAAAATGAGCTTTGGATGGAATTTTTCTGATAATCCATGTGAAAGTTATGCCCTGGTCAATTTCAGTTGACTTTTTCAGCTGTCCAAATATAGCAACTTTTGCATCTTTGATGATTTCTGAGCCAAATTTTGAGAATCATGATCAAGCATTGATCAAATGATGTTTGTGGCTTCAAAATGATATGTTGACCAAAAATTTGAACTTTTGACTGTCAAATGACCATTTTGCCCCTACAGTTGACTGTAGTGCAATCTAGGGTTTTGACTGTGCAATTTTGAGCTGAATGCCTTGAAACTTGATATGAGGATGCTTGACCATCTTTGTAGGCATATGAGACTTGATTGGGCCTTTGAAAAGTTCATTTGTTTGACCAGAACTCAAACCCTAGTTTTGACTGTCTAGGAGACAGTTGAGCTGCACAACCCTTGGGGAATTTTGTGACTTGGCTTAGCAATTTCTTGAAGAATATGGGAGGGCAAATTTTGGGGTGCAACAGTTGCCCCTGTTCAATCTTCTTAGACCTGAGGATGCAGATTGGCTGACGTGCCTTTCGTAATCCGAGGGTAGAAGATGATTGGACACTAGAGTGCCCAGAAATTTGCGCTCACATAATAACAGTGATGGGGGAATGGGCTTACAGATGCCATTTAGAGATTGCTGGATAGGGTGATGGGCTTATAGATGCCATCTGAATGTTGATTGCGGGGAAGATTCCTTAGCTAGAACCTGCATACCTGCAAAATAGAAAACGAGTACCTTACACGTTGCAGGAGCTGATTTTTTAGATGCTTGGTATAGATGTGTCCTGACTAGTTACAGGAGCCGAATTTGGAGCTTCAAACGCTGATGAATGAACCAGGGATGGTTACTACCTTAGCATGAATGATAAGAGAACCTTGGGTGACTTTAATCTCAACAACGCTCGTTGAGAAAAATCTTGGTGGGAAATACCATTTTTGCAACATCGGGAAGAAAACCATAAGCTATTATAATTTGGAAGGAATGATCACCTCACACTCATCGTCGGAGAGGGAAACATCTGGAAAAGGGATTACTACCTCACACACTGTTGGAGAGGGAACCATAGGAGAATACCACCTCACACTCATCGTCGGAGAGGGAAACATCTGAAAAAGGGATTACTACCTCACACACCGTTGGAGAGGGAACCATAGGGAGAATATCACCTCACACTCATCGTCGGAGAGGGGAACATCTTGAAGGGATTACTACCTCACACACCGTTGGAGAGGGAACCATAGGGAGAATATCACCTCACACTCATCGTCGGAGAGGGGAACATCTTGAAGGGATTACTACCTCACACACCGTTGGAGAGGGAACCATAGGGAGAATATCACCTCACACTCATCGTCGGAGAGGGAAACATCTAAAAAGGACTTCTGGAAGCAGTATCAGAACGTCACCATATCTGGTTTACATCTGAAACTATATCTGGAAGGAAATCTGGAAGCAGTATCAGAACGTCACCATCGCTGGGTTTACATCTGAAACTATATCTAGAAGGAATTCTGGAAGCAGTATCAGAACGTCACCATCGCTGGGTTTACATCTGAAACTATATCGAGAAGGAATTCTGGAAGCAGTATCAGAACGTCACCATCGCTGGGTTTACATCTGAAACTATATCTAGAAGGAATTCTGGAAGCAGTATCAGAACGTCACCATCGCTGGGTTTACATCTGAAACTATATCTAGAAGGAAATCTGGAAGCAGCATCAGAACGTCACCATCGCTGGGTTTACATCTGAAACTATATCTAGAAGGAATTCTGGAAGCAGTATCAGAACGTCACCATCGCTGGGTTTACATCTGAAACTATATCTAGAAGGAATTCTGGAAGCAGTATCAGAACGTCACCATCGCTGGGTTTACATCTGAAACTGTATCTAGAAGGAATTCTGGAAGCAGTATCAGAACGTCACCATCGCTGGGTTTACATCTGAAACTATATCTAGAAGGAATTCTGGAAGCAGTATCAGAACGTCACCATCGCTGGGTTTACATCTGAAACTATATCTAGAAGGAATTCTGGAAGCAGTATCAGAACGTCACCATGTCTGGATCAAATCTGAAACTATATCTAGAAAGAATTGCGATTAGTTGATAGTAGTCATTTTGTGTTGATCTTTTTCCTGAAAAGGCAAAACATAATTGTATGCAAAATCATGATGCATGAACTGTATGTTTTCAAAATTAAGGAGATTCGTGTAGCATGATGCATATGCATGCTATAATGATGTATGTGACGTTTTATGAATGTATGTTTGTCTAAGAAAATAAATCCTTGACGGGTGCCGGGAAGTCGCATCCTGGGCTGATGTGGAAGAATAGCTTTTGCTTCCGCTGGGGTTGATAGTTGTTGATACCGGTAGGAGAAGATGACCCCGTTTGCGGAATAAACTTGGCAAATGGAAGATTCTGCGGGGAGAAAAAGATATTCTAACGACCATGCTGGGAAGAAATACTCTGTGGGGAGATGCTTTTGCTGAATTGTTGAGGATGACTCGCTGAAGATACCTTGCTGTATTGGAAGTATGAATGAACTTCGCTGGGGATAAGAACTGTGTTGACGACGACCTTTTCGTGGCTTTTGGCTGAGGATAACCCAGTTATATCCTGTTAAGGAAATAACTCTTTAAATCAAGCCGGACGACGCGTTCGTGCCCTGCTAGGGGATAAGCTTCCAGAATCTGCTGGGGGTACGCTTATTGCTTGGGGAGATAGATTCCAACCTTCCTGGGGAACTGGATTGGACTCTCCTGGGGAAGTTTTGAACTGCGTTGGCTATGTTCTTCAACGGAGCTTACCCTGATACCTTGGAGGATAGAATGATCAGACTGCTCAGACCAACCTTTATTGCCCCTGTTTCTATGGGGGAGGCACTTGTGGGGTGCTGATAGTTGTTGATGGACAAACCTTCTTCTGGTAGACAGATGACAAGAAGACAGGACATAGTCGTACGCTTTGATCCCTAACTTTTGCCCGGACTGCCCTTTCGGGTTTTCAGTCCACCGGGATACCCATTTTTGCCCAAGCCGCCTTTCCAGGTTTTCGACTTGCCGGGTGTACAGATTTTTTTTATTTCATCCCTTCATTTTGCCCGAACCCTTTTGGTTCGCCGGGAAGCCCTTATTTTTGCCTAGGTATGTCAACCTAGCGGGTCTTTGATTTTGCGTAGTATTTTCGACTATGTCCACGCTCTTAGAATGTAGGGAATTGCCCCTGTTTAGAAGTGTTTTGTCACCAGAAGATGTTTGATCAGGCGAGATTTGTTGTTGAAATGCCCCAAGTGACTCAGGTGGAGATTTGCCCCAGGCTGGTCGGCCTTTTGAGAGATTCTCCGAATCTTGATTGGACTGCCCCAGATGATGGACAATAGTCATGCCGTGCCCCTTGATTGGAAGTGCTTTTGTTCACTAGGTATTTCTCGTGCGAATTTCCCTGCTGTTCAAACAAAAAGTCATATGCAAACAAAGTTATGTTAAAAATGCAAAGCTTATGTCTGTCTTGAAGATTTTGAAGATGCATTCTTTTTCATAAAACAAGTAAATGTTTGTAAAACGTAATGTCAACTCCGTATTTACCGTAGGCCTTCAGGAGTCAGGATACCTTTCGTAACAGTATGCTTTCGAACTAACCCATGCTTCAGCTAGGACTTTTAAGGGTTATATCGTGGCCTGGTTCATGGTTTAAGAAACAAAGGATAAAGGCTCAAATTTATTTGTACCCACCCGCTCTTCGTGATGTTCTCCAAACCTAAACTCAGTTAATCATGCGTTAGACCTTGCTTGAGTCTTTGCTTTGATGTTCCAATAATGGTTCAGCTGTTGATGATTTATTCTGACTAGGCAGTCATTTTTGCTTTGGTTGAGGGTTTCTGAGACCTCTTTCTTGATTTTTGTTATCCCTTTCTTTTTTGCCTGAACTGTTTCCTTTTTGGAATTACAGTCAGCGGGATGCCCCAGTTTCATAAGTCCCCTTGGTAGGTTTAGACTTTTTGGGCTTTTCATTTATGAATTTTGATGATGACTGCCTGTCCTTTTGATTGTTCTGAACCACCACTGTCTTTGTGTTGTAAGGACCTCTTTGGTGCCGTTCGTTATGCACTTGAATCAACTGAGAGACTACCCTGCCCCAGGTTATGATTAAGGGTTTTGATTTTCGAAAATAAAAACTCCTACTTCTTTGGCTCTGATGGATTGACGAGGGATTATCATCCTTATAACTCCAGTGTTTAGGGGTTGAAACAATGCCTGTACCTCATCAGCGGAGTTTGTTCAAAAGCATATTGTAATGATCGCGGTATCGTTTTCGTCATCCTCCCTCAAGAGGCTCAGAGTTATTAACCGAGAGTTGACATCAGAAAAAATATGAAAAGAATATAACAAAAATAATTGTATTAATTCCCCAAAACAGACATATGCGATGCATTGATAGAATAAAAGAGTTTGCTATGACATTAATTGTTTGTATAAGCAAAGAAAAATACAACTCAAAAATTAAAATAAACAACAGGCTTCAATGGTTGGGCAATGGAGCAGGGATTATGTTCAGAGTCTCTGGCACTTCAAACTGAATCTCTCCAGCGTCGATCATATCCTGAATCTTGTTTTTGAGAGGCCAGCAGTTGTCTGTAGTATGCCCCGGGCTATCAGAATGATATGCGCACCTATCGTTGGGATGATAATTGGGAGCAGAAGTGTTCGGATTCCGAAGAGGAGCCCTTAAGGTGATCAGCCCTGTCTTCAACAGTTGTTGCAGGGCTTGGTCCAGCGACATGTTGAGTTTGGTGTACTGCCTTTTCTCCTTGCGCTGTTGCCCCTGTCCTTGTTGAGCAGGTCCAGGATTAGAAATTTGGATTGCCCCTGCCTCATGACGGCTCTTTTTACCGTGCACAGCATTGGATTCTTTCTTTCCATGATGAGGCTTTTTATCCGAAGGTGCAGCCTCTTGAATTTTCCCAGACCGGACGCCAGCTTCTATTCTCTCTCCAGTCAAGATAAGATCTGTGAATCCAGCAGACGAGTTCCCAATTAGGTGGTTGTAGAACGGACCAGACAGGGTCTCCAAGAACATATCAACAAGTTCCCGATCAGTCATAGGTGGTTGTACCCTTCCAGCAAGATCCCTCCATTTCTGAGCGTACTCCTTAAAACCTTCGCTTGCGCCTAACGACATACCCTGGAGTTGAGTACGCGTGGGGGCAAGGTCGGCATTGTACTGGTACTGCCTATAGAAAGCAGTTGCCAACTCCTCCCAGTTACGAACTTTGGTCCCATCCAGTTGATAGAACCATTCGAGGTGAGTCCCTGAAAGACTTTCCTGGAAGAAGTGGATCCACAAGTTTTTGTCCACCGTATATGGCTGAATCTTCCGAACATAGGACCTTAGATGCAGCTTGGGGCAAGATGCCCCGTCATACTTAGAGAAGGATGGTACTTTGAACTTGTGGGGGATTATCACACCAGTTGACAAACCCAAATCTCCAAGATCCAGCCCAGGTGCCTGTTGCACCTCCATAGCCTTCATCCTATCCTCCAACTGTTTGTACTTGTCCTCAGCCGGAGGGTACTGTTCGTCGTCGAAATCTGTTTCATTGTCAGAGACCTCTGGACTGGGCACCTCTCTCTCATGATGACTGCTTTCCCTCACAGATGGGGTAGTCCTCTCAGTTTCAGTCTGCGGTGTATTCCCAGATCTGCGTCTGGGGCTGAACAAAACAGTCCTCTTCTTTTTCTTGTCCTTCTTCAAAAGCAGAGCCTTCAGGTCTTGTTGCCCCTGGGTCAAATTCAGGATCAGCTCTTGGAACTGGGCGTTCTGAGCCTGGAGGTCCTTGATAGTCTGCTCGGCTGATGATTCAGGATTCATGACGAGCGGCTGAAATAAACAGCGGAGAAGGGTAAGCAACCTGTCAAAGGGATACCTGCAATGCAATGAGATGTATGATATGCATGTAATGTTTTCAAGGACCTCGCGGGGTAAACAGAGAAACTTTGTTAGCATTTGAAATTGGCAACTTGATTGAAGGAACTTCCTGGTGTAGAGAGCCCTTCTTCAAGGGTCAAAGGCTCACCATATCCAGTGGGTCATAGCCCCTGACAACTTTGGCTAGAGGAAAATAAATCCTCTTTGCCCCTTGCTAGGTGTTTGATTCATCCTGACCTGCATCACAAGCCTTTGAGATCCTTGAAATGGGTTAGGATGTATGCAATGGTATGATGTCATGCTATGCATGGGGTGAAGTAGGTAAACTCTGTGATGAGTCCCATTTAAGGACTATAAACAAACCCTGCAAGAAATTCAGTATACTTTGTTATGAGTCCCAATTAAGGACTATAAACAAAACCTGCAAGAGATCTAGTAAACCCTGTTATGAGTCCCAGTTAAGGGCTATAAACAACACCTGCAAGAAATTTGGTAAACCCTGTCATGAGTCCTAGTTAAGGACTATAAACAAGACCTGCAAGAAACTTAGTACCCTGTTATGAGTCCCAATTAAGGACTATAAACAAGACCTGCAAGTAGTTAGTACACCCTGTTATAAGTCCCAATTAAGGACTATGAACAAAACCTGCAAGAAACCTAAGTAAAACCTGTCATGAGTCCCAATCAAGGACTATAAACAGAACCTGCAAGTGGTTAGTACACCCTGTTATAAGTCCCAATTAAGGACTATGAACAAAACCTGCAAGACATTTAGTACCATGTTATGAGTCCCAATTAAGGACTATAAACAAGACCTGCAAGAAACAAGTGTCAGGTAACAAGCATGCAGATAGTCAAGTACGAAGGCACACAAGTCACACAAGAGAAGCCCTTAGAGTTTAGGCCAGCATGAAGTCTAGGTATTACCCTCTTGAAGTTGGTGGGTTCAACCTGTCCTAATCAAAGTAACCGGGTTCTTAGAGGATCCCAACATCATTGACTACCCTCAATCGGTCATAACTCCAGCATCACAATCTTTTCTTGCGGCCAGAACCATCACGAGAGTTTAGCCTCAATGGGCGTAGCATACTGCTACTGTTCTATTGGCCAAGTTGGGTCATTTAAGGTTCTAAGGTCTGTTGGTGCTTAATGACTCCTTGGAAGACCCATATTCTCCCCGTTTCAACACGAGGGATATCGGTACAGACCAAGGCACCACACCAACGTAGCCACTACTTCACCCATGTCGGTATACGCCGGACATGTCCCTCACAGCTTATGCTACCTAAACAAGGTATCCCCAGATCCGGGTTAGGATCTATGTAACTCCGATACAACCCACAATAGTAAAGCAAGCAAAGAAGACAATTGAAAACACAGTGATCTTAATCCTAAGGTACACCTCACTTTAAGTTTAATAGTCCCCAGCAGAGTCGCCAGTTCTGTGATCGGTGGATCTGGAACTGACTGTTTAACGCTGGTTCGCGAAATGTCGCGGAAGCAAGAGTCGCCACCGTCTTTTATTTTCTCCAAATGGAAAGGACAAAAGCACAAAAAAATTCCTTATAGAGATTGCTCTCGGTTCGGGAGGTAGATTATAGAAAGGGAAGGTGTTAGCACCCTTTCTATCCATGGTTATCCATTGGCTCTTAGATACTTGCTCACTTGTGTTTTCAAAAATGGTTTGTTTGCTTTTCAACTGTGGGTTTTAAAAAGTTTCTTTGAAAATTTCAGTTCGACTCTTGTATCGGTCCTCAAGAGTGTTTGAAAAATGCTTTCGAAAGCTTTTTGAAAATGTGTTGGTGTGAAAAGTATTTTTGATTTGTTTTGTTTTGAAATTTAGAGCAAGTATCTACGAGAACCTACCTACCCTAAGGAATTCGTCTGTGTAGATGTCCTTTAAAGTAATGCCATCCCACCATTGAGAGGTAGGTAGCACCACCGTTGGAGGTGTTCGGGTCAATTCGAGGTTCGGGACATGGTGATCACCAGAGCAATGGGAAGATACCTTAGAAGCTACCCTCATGCCAGGTTCCCGGATCATGAGGACTTACTAAGACATCCTCTACTCGACGATCACCTTTCGAGGCAAGGCAACAGTGAGGCGTACCCTAGGGGTGGTGTGTGATTCGTGTGTCATGTTTCAGTTATTTGTCTTGTCATGTTATTGGTGTTCTACGCTTGATTTTATTTAAGGCCATTCATTCTTGCATGCATATTTAACAGTTATAAAGTTTGCGAAAAATAAATCTAAGGCTATTACAAAGGCGCGGGTCCACATCGCCAAAATTAAACCGGACCCGATTTAGCGGAAAATAAATAATGCGAAGTAAATAAAAGTACAAGAAATTTAAATTACAATGCCATGGGAGAGATACAAAATTATAATGAACGATACAAAGTAAATATGCGCGAAATAAAATAATTAAAACAATGGGCGTTGGACCCTTTTACAAATATTTAAAATTAATGAATTAATTGGAATTAAAGATTAAATGTTTTTTTTGGTATTTTATGTTTTTTAAATTTAATGAGAAAAAGGAGTTAATTGAAATTAAAATAAAATGTCCAAACCCTAATTCTAACATTTTTTAAGTTTATTATGAAAGATATTGAAATTTAACCTAATTTAGATCCTAATTTATTTATGTACATTTGATTATAAAAATAAATAAATAAGCAAATAATATTGTGATAAAAAGGAAAAATTAAAAAGATATAAAAATCATCAATTAACCTAATTCTATATTTTGGATTTTTTATTAAAAAGGAATTAAAGTTAAAAAAATCTAATTAAACTAAATGATTTACATACAAAATTTAATTATAGAAAACAAATATTATTAATTATATATTTTTCGTCTTTTCTGAATTTTATGACATTTTTTTCATATTTTGTAAAAAATAATTACTGAATTAAAACAACAAATAAATAAAATAAGAATTAAAAAGATATAAGGAAAATAAATGAAATTAACAAACCAGGGTGGGGTGTAGCCCCAATTTGTGAGGTTCAGGCCCAGCAATCTGGCCCATTTAGATCTGAATTTGTTGACTTTTCTGGATCGTGTGTCAGCGTATTGACCTGGTGCAGCGTATTCTTCAGACCTAAGCCTTTGATCTGATTCCCTTGGACACATGGCCGTTGATCCTTGGCAGCGTATGGTGGAATATTTTACCGAGCCTACATGGGAATTAATATAGAAAAATAATATGGAAATTGCATGAGACCTGGGGTTCGAACCCAGGTCTTGGATTTTGCCAAGAGGGGTGCCTGCCAGCTGAGCTGCATGAATCAATTGATATATTATGGTAAACAAATAATAAAAAGCAAAACCAACGCGTGGTAATTAAAAACGCGCGTAATTCAAACTGGCGAATCACGCTTCGCCAACACATCATCTTCCCCATTATTTCTGAAACATGAACTCAAAGGCTACGGTTTTTCATGCGTGGGTTTAGGCACCTTTAGAAGAAATAGCGAATAGCGCTATGTAGCTCATAAATTGTTCGCGAAGGTTGCTCCCTGTTCGTCTCAATGTACTGAACTCAATGGTCATGGTTTGAAGCTTCAATTTTTCTTCTTTGCAAAAACCCCAATTTTAAAATCTGTAAAACCTAGAATATGGACATGGCAAAACCTTGTATACAGCATGAAAATCCAATTAAATATAATGGTTAGTTCTAAAACTTTGTAAGGAACATGAGTATACAATTAAAATGCCATGATCATGCTTCAAAACCAAAATACGATTATGCAATTTTTTGGATGCAGTTCACGTTCAATGTACCGATTCTTTGCGTTTGAATTGATGTTAGAGATTGGCACACGTTCAGAATTACACAAGGAAGCTATTGCAAAAGGAATGGAGGCTTGAATCTACCTATAACTTTGAAATCAGTTTTCAATTTTTGGACAATTTTCAAGTTTGTGTTTTTGCTTTTGAGCGCAGCTTCCAGTCTTTTTGCATTAGGGTTCTGTTCTAGTACTTGTATGGAACGATTTAGGTCAAAAAAATTGAATAAAATCCATGGCCATAATGGTTTTTGAAGATTTGATTTCAATGATCTTTTCATATCTTTTTTCATGGTTTTTGGTTCAATCATGCTCAAATCTCATTAAAACTTGCCTAATTGGGATATGCACGTGATATTGAGAATAAACATGCATGAAAAGATTTTTTTAGGTTAAGCTTTATATTTTTCATGTATTAAAATAATTTAAATGAATTAATATTAATATAAATTCAAATAAATAATTAAAAAATGAGAAAATACTTCCCTTTGGGCCTAATGGTCGTGCATAGGCTTGGCATGAAGAAACTTGGAAGAAAAATGGGCCCATTTGCATTTTTGGATCATTTGCATCAATGTTGACTTTTCAAAATTCCCAAATATTTCCCAACTTCCACAAGGCATAACTTGCTCAATTTTTAAGCTTTTCACATGTTCTTGGACATTTTGGAAAGGTCTTTGAGTCCTTTAACCAATGCCTTTGGTCCCATGTCATTTTGATTTACCAATCTCAAGTTATGGTCTTTGACTTAAAGTCACTTTTTGTTGACTTTTGAAAATGACCTATAATGTTGAAATTGATAACTTTTTGTGAGAGCATTTCTTGGACTTGAAATATGAAGATGAGTTGTAGGAAATGTCTTTCTCTTCAAAATGAGCTTTGGATGGAATTTTTCTGATAATCCATGTGAAAGTTATGCCCTGGTCAATTTCAGTTGACTTTTTCAGCTGTCCAAATATAGCAACTTTTGCATCTTTGATGATTTCTGAGCCAAATTTTGAGAATCATGATCAAGCATTGATCAAATGATGTTTGTGGCTTCAAAATGATATGTTGACCAAAAATTTGAACTTTTGACTGTCAAATGACCATTTTGCCCCTACAGTTGACTGTAGTGCAATATAGGGTTTTGACTGTGCAATTTTGAGCTGAATGCCTTGAAACTTGATATGAGGATGCTTGACCATCTTTGTAGGCATATGAGACTTGATTGGGCCTTTGAAAAGTTCATTTGTTTGACCAGAACTCAAACCCTAGTTTTGACTGTCTAGGAGACAGTTGAGCTGCACAACCCTTGGGGAATTTTGTGACTTGGCTTAGCAATTTCTTGAAGAATATGGGAGGGCAAATTTTGGGGTGCAACAACCATGAAAAAGTTATGCCTTGGTCAAGTTAAAGTTGACTTTTCAGCTGTCCAAAAATGGAAACTTTTGCATCTTGATGATTTTTGAGCTATTCTTGTGGAATCATGATCAAGACTTGATCAAATGATGATTGTGGCTTCAAAATAAGATGTTGACCAAAAATTTTGACTTTTGACTGCCAAATGACCATTTTACCCCTACAGTTGATTGTGAAGCAATTAGGGCTTTTGACTGTGCAACTTGATGCTGTGAGCCTTGAGACTTGACATGTAGATGCTTGGCAATGTGTATAGGCATATGAGGCTTGATTGAGCCATTGAAAACTCCAAATTCCTTGAAGGAACCAAAACCCTAATTTTGACTGGCTTAGGAGGATGTTTGACTGTGCAACCCCTTGAGAAGTTTTGAACCATTTGATGATGATTCTTGACAAACCTTGAAGAATATGGGAGGGCAAATTTTGGGGTACAACAGTTGCCCCTGTTCAATATTCTTAGACCCGAGGATATAGATTGGCTTGCGTGCCTTTCGTGATCCGAAGGTGGAAGATGATTGAACACTAGAGTGCCCAGAAATTTGCACTCGCATAGTGTAATATCAACAATGTGATGTCGGGAATGGGCTTAAAGATGCCATTTGGAGAGATGGTGGATAGGAGGATGGGCTTATAGATGCCATATGGAGATGTGACAGAACCTTATCAGGAATGGGCTTATAGATGCCATTTGGAACTGTAATGGATAGTTGTGGAGATGGGCTTATAAATGCCATCTGGAAGTGTCGATCGCGTAAGAGATTCCTTAGCGAGAACTTGCGTACCTGAGAAAGAAAGATAAATTCCTGGTCTGTTACAGGTGTTGATCTTCAAACTCTTCATGCAGATATGCCCTGGCTAGATACAGGAATCAAATCTGGAATTAGTCGTCTACAGATATGCCCTGGCTGGATACAGGAATCGAATCTTCAGACTCTTCAGATATGCCCTGGCTAGATACAGGAATCGAATCTGGAATTAGTTGTCTACAGATATGCCCTGGCTGGATACAGGAATCGAATCTTCAAACTCTTCAGATATGCCCTGGCTAGATACAGGAATCGAATCTGGAATTAGTTGTCTACAGATATGCCCTGGCTGGATACAGGAATCGAATCTTCAAACTCTTCAGATATGCCCTGGCTAGATACAGGAATCGAATATGGAATTAGTCGTCTACAGATATGCCCTGGCTGGATACAGGAATCGAATCTTCAAACTCTTCAGACATGCCCTGGCTAGATACAGGTATCGAATCTGGACTTAGTCGTCTACAGATATGCCCTGGCTGGATACAGGAATCGAATCTTCAAACTCTTCAGATATGCCCTGGCTAGATACAGGAATCGAATCTGGAATTAGTCGTCTACAGATATGCCCTGGCTGGATACAGGAATCGAATCTTCAAACTCTTCAGATATGCCCTGGCTAGATACGGGAATCGAATCTGGAATTAGTCGTCTACAGATATGCCCTTGCTGGATACAGGAATCGAATCTTCAAACTCTTCAGATTTGCCCTGGCTAGATACAGGAATCGAATCTGGAATTAGTCGTCTACAGATATGCCCTGGCTGGATACAGGAATCGAATCTTCAAACTCTTCAGATATGCCCTGGCTAGATACTGGAATCGAATCTTGAATTAGTCGTCTACAGATATGCCCTGGCTGGATACAGGAATCGAATCTTCAAACTCTTCAGATATGCCCTGGCTAGATACAGGAATCGAATCTGGAATTAGTCGTCTACAGATATGCCCTGGCTGGATACAAGAGTCGAATCTTCAAACTCTTCAGATATGCCCTGGCTAGATACAGGAATCGAATCTGGAATTTATCGCTCACAGATATACCTTGGCTAGATACAGGTATCGAATCCGGAATTACGATAGTTGATAGTAATCATCTTTGTATTGACCTTTTTCCTGAAAAGGCAAAATATTAGTTGTATGCAATATCATGATGTATGAAATGCATGATGTTGTTCAAAATATGAGAAGTGGTGAATATGTATGAACTGTTTCTAATGTAATATTTATCATGCATTCTATTATAATCTCCGATATCTCACCCTTCTGTTTGAATGTTATCCATATGTTGGTAACGTGCAAGTAACTAAGTGATGGAAGTTTACCTTCAGTAGTCTGAGTCGGTGTCATTGCTCTGATACGTAACACTCGGGGATGAACACTTGTTGTTTTATTGTTGTTATTATTTCAGTTGATTGAACTTTAAGTTGGTGTTCGTTAAATCCTTCTTATTTTAAGTTGTTTCAGTTGGATAAAGTTGATATATTCTTTTAAGTTGAATATTGATTCTGCTGCATAGTTATGAAAGTTATTGGTTTAAAAGATTAAATTATGTCATTGTTGGTTCATTCCAATTTAATGTGTTATGTATGTGTAATGAATATCGTTGTTTTAAGTAGAATTTATAACATCCTAATTTAGTTGTTAGAGATTTTGATTTTATTATAATTATTTGGTAAAATTTGAGTGTTACAGTTACATGATAAATACATTTTAATAAAACTACTCTTTTTCTATTTTTTTATTTATATAATTGTTTAATCTATGTAAAATAATAAATTTTATTAATCCTTTTTAAAATGAGATAATCTTTTATATAGAAATTTAATTAAAAAATATCTATTACAATTTTATTTAAATTGTAAAGTTAAAATTCATTAAAGTTAGTGTATTCTTTAACTACACATCCATTTGTTATAATGCTTAAAACCGTTAGCTCTAACTATATATACACATCTTTATTCACATACCATTACTATTATAGAAAACAACACCGAAAGAAGATTAACATGATACATCTTTGAAACAAGCCACAGACGAATATACGGATATGCAATTGGGGGCAACTGACTCTATAGTTTTTAAATTTTTATGCTGATTAATAATGACAGTTTACCTTGGGCTATTTAAACTATTATATTGACCCCACTAAATATAAATTCATCATCAAATGAAAGGAATTTCCTCCACTCTCCATATTCCTATTTAAATATTATTTGACATTTATTATGTATATTAAAAAATAATAGCATATCTAATAATAAACATGAGTATAACTGATGTACTTTGATATAGATGAAAATTAAAATGAATGTAATTTAAATTTAGATTAAATAATGTTTGATTTTGTTGTATCTTTAAATTTGGCACAATTTAGTTTTTTATATGACTATTGCTAAATTATATTTTACTTATAGGTGAGTTTAATATAATTTTTTATATTTTAATATAAATGTGTAGTATTAGTAAGAGGTTAGCCATATGACTGGAAAGTATTAAGTTTCAATCTCATAATAACACTTCATTAGTCATTTAATAGCACTTGATGTTTTTTTTAGTATCTCTTATATTGGTTAAATAATAATGGTCATTTAAATATTTTGATGGTTATGAATTTAGTTCTATTATTTTTAATATTTATCCTATAATTATAATATTATAATATTGCCTCCATTAGAAAAAATTTCTGAATCCATTCTTGTTTTTTTTTTATCTTTGCTAAAAAAAATAGATTTTAAGATATATAGAGAGAAAAACTAGAGAATGAGGTTGGCTAGGTCAATAAAAAAATATTGGTCTTAATTTATACCACTATTATTTAAAGATTAATTTGTGCCAAAACAAGAAGAAAAAAAGACGAAAGAAATTAAAAAATAAAAGTAAAAAAAATAGTTGAAGACAAATGAAATGTCAAACACATAGTTTATGATGATGATGATTTCTCTTGTCTAAGTTTGACGTGCTAATTGATATTTAAAAAGTATTGGTCTTAATTTGTAAAACATTTATTAGGAGATTTATTTATGCAAAAACAAAAAGAAAAAAGATGAAAGAAAATGAAAGTTAAAAAAAAAATAGTTGAAGACAAATAAAATATCAAACAAATAGTTTATGATGACAATTTTCGGTAATTGATGTAATTTATAAAAACTTTATATAGTTTATGTTGTAGTATATAATTTTTCCATAATATATTCAAATGTTATCCATATTTATAAAACTATTTTAAAAAAAATATTAATTATTTAATAAATCATAGCTATATAGTACTTTAATGTAATACTTACAAAAATTACGATCACTTTGTATTCCTACAATATATAATATTCATTCTCATATGACTTTTCATAACATCAAAAGTCATATATTAATAAATTGGATATGTATTTTTTACCAGATATATGGGTGTTGATTGATGTGCATGTAGTTGGTGAAGTAATTTGTGAATGAAATGCATGACTCAAAAAGTCATGTTTAATTCATGAGAATGATGAAAAACTTATTATGCTTGATTATCTAATAATAAAATTAATTTTTTTATTTCAAGAAAGAGAATGATCTGTTATTTCAATAATTCTTATATTAATCGCATTGCTCATGAAAAAGCAAATTTTTGGGTTAATTTTTTCAAGTACTTTATTTGGGTTGTTTGAAAATGAATCAGATTCTATTTTCAAGCATTACATGAGACAAGGGAGAGGTAAAGGCGGAAATAGTATGAGTAATAATCCGTTAATTTGATCTTACTATTAGTGTCTTGAAGCTGTTTCATCTTCCATTCGGTTATGAAAGCTAGATTTAGAACAAATAATAGTGGAGCTGGATTTGGCTGATGGTAGATTGGTAGAGCGGACATAAAAAATAAGTGTTTAATCATTTTAAGAAGTGTTTCCCTGAATTGGTTCTGGTTAGACCGGTGTTGGATGGTGCGTTCTTTAACTCCTAATATGATGATGATAGATTATTTGTTGGAGAAAATTAAAAATGTTGTGTGGTTGAGTGATTGTGACAAGAGTCTTGGGTTGGATGGTTTTCTTCTTGGTTTCTTGAAGAAATATTGGATGTTTGTGAAAGAGGATGTTGTAAAGTTTATCCGGGAGTTTCATGATTGTGGTAAACTCCTGTGGGCTATCACACATTTTTTTTTAGCTCTTATTTCCATGTCAGCTAATCCTCAAATTCTGGAGGAGTTTGTTCCAATTTTTTTGGTTGGTTGTTTGTACCGTCTTATTTCAAAATTACTCATGACTAGGTTAAAAGTGGTGATTGATAAGTTGATGTCTCATTCTCAAACGGCTTTTATTGAAGGAAGACAATTGGTAGATGGTGTGTTGGTTCTTAATGAGGTGTTGGATTTTACTAAGAGGATGAAGAGGAAGTGTCTTGTTTTGAAGTTTGATTTCAAGAAGGCTTATGACTGTGTGTCATGGGGCTTTCTTAGGTGTGTTCTGAAGAAGATGAGGTTTGGTCAGAAAAGGATGTCTTGGTTGGAAGCTACGGTGTTTTTTCAGTTCGATCTCAATTCTGGTGAATGGTAGTCCTACCGGTGAGTTTATGGCCTCAAGAGATTTACGTCAGGGGGGACCCCCCTTTCCCTTTCTTATTTCTTTTGGTTGTGGTAGGCCTTGCTGGTATGATGCGGAATGCGGTTTCTTCAGGTAGTTTTAAAGGTTTTCAAGTTTTTGATGATATTTAGTTTGAGATGTTACAATTTGCGGATGACATGGTTCTTATTTGTGATGGTTCGTGGGATAACTTGTGGTGTATCAAAGCTATTTTGTGTGGCTTTGAATTGGTATCGGGTTTGTGTATCAATTTGAACAAAAGCAAGCTTTATGGGGACTATTTGGATGATAATTTGATGTTTGTGGCATCGTCCTTTTTGGCTTATCATATTGATAAGTTACATATTGTGTTTCTTGGAATTTACTGAAGCGGTAAAGCGGAAAGCAAAAGTAAGTATTTTTATTTAGTTTTATCATATCGTCTCCAGATGGATTAGTGCTACTGAATTGTTGTTCGAAAATTTCTCACATTTATGAGTTTGGGGTTGAATTGGGTTGGTTTGTATAAAAGGTAAATGCGAAAATTAAACTTATGAACATAAAAAGAGTTTCATTCTTCGGAAAGAAGAGAACTCTCGAGATCGAATTTCACATACCCGTTAAATACTTAAACTAATCACCCAATTGCATTCAACCTTAATCACTCGTAAAAATCATCATGTACACTCACACAGAGATTATGTCTAACGCAGAGTGAGAAAACAATTATTTTGCTTTTCGTCGATGATGACTCGCGCAACTAAAACAACACGAAGGCATTAAGAGTCGATACCCACATGATTATTAAGTCTTAATTTATCTCTAGAGTTAAAACTCAATAGGTGTTCATCCTAATTCTGAAAATCTAAGGAGTATATGTTTATATCAACTCAAATCTAAATAAAGCAAGTAATCACCAATAATGATTTGTAAATAAAGAATCATACAACACCATGAGTAATTAATATACATACAATTAAAAGCATACTTACAAACAAATCCTAACACTAGAAGATTGAAAAGAGAAGAGATGAGGAGAAAACCCAATCTTTCATGGTGTCAATCACGATCAACCAAGCTCCCGATCCCGGATCATCCTATTACAAGCCACAAATGTTGTTTTCTAAGCTCTAACCTAATAAAAATGCATGTGTTGACTTTAGGAACAAATACCCAAAGCATAACCCGAAAAATATGTTTAGAATTCTATTTATACCCTTTTAAAAATCCGCAGACCGGGCTTAGCGCACTCGCTGTTGTTCTGAAAAAATAAGCTTTTATATTTTTGCCATAACTTGAGAATCATAACTCCGATTTGCGCACGGTCAGAAGCGTTGGAAAACTTATTCAATTTCCTATCTAAAAATGAATAAATATCAACCAAATTTATGATTTTTGTCATATTTGTTTTGAGCCTTATTTGTTTATAAATTGCTCAAAATCACACGTTTGAAATCGTGTCTTCGATACTTTATTTCTCATACTCTAAATACACATTAATACCTACAAAATGAATAGAAAACCCAACAAATAGTACACAACTACACTAAAACTCGATTATACACTAAATATACAAATTTTTGGCACTCATCACTCTCCCCAACTTACATAATTGTTTGTCCTAAAACAAAGGTCAAATACCTAAAGAAACAAAAGTGATATCCAAGAAATCAATCAATAACAAGTTTTGAAAAGGGAAAACAAATGCAACGATTCAACTGAAAATAATACACACAAGGAAACATACTTACCACTGAACTATTACGACAACATAATCACGAAACAAGATCTAAGTACAAAAGTCATGTCAAACTTTTTAAAACAACACAAGTTCACTCATGAATCATACCTAGCAAAAACAATCATCGGTAGATGAAAAACTCACAAAATAAGGGATTTTCACTCACACAACAATCTTGCATACAAGATACTAAATTATATAATCATCTAAAAACTCATGTTGAAAATATAAAAGTAAGAATCTCAAGGGCTTTTCAAGGTTGTAATTTGGTCGGGTAAACAAACAAGGGGCAATTTCTAAAGCTAATCGAAACAAAAACTTGCCTAAACCTAAGGTAGTGATCAACTCATAAAGTTTCAAGCACAAAATTTCAATCAACTTTTTCCACATTCTCAAATTGTCAAACCAAAACACCATACTTATTTGCACAATTATTTGAACTCTTTTTGTTTTTATTTTTCAAAGCTTTTTCATTTTTTTTCTTTCTTTTTCTTTTCTTTTCTTTTTCACATTTTTATTTTCTTTTCTTTTCTCAACCTCATTTAAATAAACCAATAAATGAACAATCATCCTCTCCCCAACTTGAATTCAACCACATCATCATGTGAATATTCCCTAATTTCTAAGGCAAGGTAAAAATTCATACAACAACACAAAGTTGAGGGTTCAAGAAAAAACAACTATCAAAAATCATACAAAAAGTTCATTTGATAATCATAGACAAGCATCAAGTTCAAACAACATGGATAATGACCAAAGGCTCAAAGGGGTTACAAATGATCACACACTCATAAGGTGAATTGACAATTTGGCTAGGTAGTTGTGCTCAAAATGAAACAAAAATGTCTTGATATTTTTCATGCTTTCATATAATCAACACAAATGAAAGATTAAACATAATAAAATCCATTTAGAAAAAGAATGTTGGTACTCCGTGCATATGGTAAACAATGTATACAAAAGAATGAATTTCATGGAAGTTCTAAAAAACCTAATGTCATACCCCAAAATTTCCCTATCATTACAATAGTCTCATTGTTATTAAGTTTCTACATAAGTACTTCATACCGAGTAAGTTTTATTTCTATGGGGGTTTAAAATAGGAAGTAGAGGTGTATTGATCTAAAATAGATCATAAATATCTGATGTCCCATTAGGGTTTCATTCACTTTTTTGAGACGGGTGCATTTTTATGGAGAGAGGTGCATGTTTTGAGTCAATGGATGGCCCATTAAGTATTTCAAAATTCCATTTCAAATAATCAAAGGAGGGGTGTGCGTTTTTAATTAATGGTTTATGGGCTTTCTAAAATCAGAAAGGCCCATTCAAATCCTTTGGTCCATTAAAGTTGTTTACTCATTTAAAGGGGGTGGGGTGTACGCTTTTTCAGATTGGCCCATATCAAATCGTTTTGAAGGCCCAAACAGTTAAATAACTGGGCCCATTCAAATTTTGGTTATCTTAGAAAAAAATTTAAATTATTATATATCATTATTATTATTATACTTAATTAAAGAGGTATATTTGTTTTACTATTTGAAAACATTGACTGATAAGGAAGAGGCCTTAATCACACGACCCAGTTCATTCAAGGCCCAAAAAGCTTGCTACAGTCCAAAACAGAAGAAAAAAAAACGTTTACTGTATAGATTAAGGAAAGGAAAACACTTGTTTTATTGCTAAGCCATTACTGTACAGATCAATAAAAAATAACGCTTGTTTTAATTTTGCAACATATACTGTTTGGATCTAATATAATCAAATATTAACATTTATGAATTGTCCAAATGTTTACAAAACATAAAACAAAATAAAATCTTTACATTTGAATTGTCCGGAAATCTTAACAATACGTGCTAAATCAAAAAATAGAATCAAATTCGCAATCAAAATACAACAGAATCATATCAAATCTCTAAAATCCATAATCTGCTAATCAATCTTAAAAAATAACGATAATCATAAGTTTGTTTCCTAAATCACCTAACCTAAAATACTATAAAAACCTAATTCCTAAAAGAGAAAAGAGAGGAGATTTTACAGAAAATGTTTATTGGGGAAGAAATTTCTACTAGAAATTTTACAGAAGGAAATCTTTACAGAAAAGAATGAGAATTTTTCAGAGAAGGAGATCTGAGCCTCGTTGTAATCTTTTTACATCGCCACTTTGTGTGAACTAGGGTTTCAACATCTGAAACCCTATATCTGATCGTTATGCCGTTGTCGTCGCTGTCATCTTTATCGTTGTCGCTACTCCTTACACCTTAAACGAGACATGAAAAACAAATAAGAACCGGGCAAATCGGACGAATCAAGGAGAATACAAGAAGGTTCACAATGATTCTCGGTAAACCTCAAAACTTAGCTTTTTTAAAACTTTATTTGCTGAGTAATTGTTGATGAGGGGTTCGTTTTGGGGTTTCAATTGGGCGTTAGGGTTTTAAACAGTGGCAATTTGGGGATATTTTCTATGCTAGGGTTTTCTGTTTGTGAGAGAAGAGAGACGAGAGCGAGAGATAGAAAGAAGGGAAATGACAAAATAATTTGGTAAAAACAATATATTGTGCTCAACGATCCCGTGTGCACAAGCCCATAACAACTACCATGCACCCTACATCATGACCATGTGATCATCATCACACAGTACCAAAATGCATGCCCATCACATTACCTTACACCCTCCTGCATGGATTCCAAACGGACTCCCAAAGATCTTTGGGCCAGGCCCAATCACTAGTTGCACCTCCCTCCGTTCTCATTTTACTAACACGCGCAGAACCTACACCCCCCAACTAAATGGGCCAAGTCCAATATCTGGACTTCAACCCTTACTGTCTACGTCTCCGACTTTTACTAAGTAGTGCAAACTCACACTCCCCCCTGCGTTGGGCCTGAATTCAATATTTGAATTCAGGGCCCTGCTACACATACCCCCCATTTTTACTAGTCCAATGTAATTCATACCCCCCTGCGTTTTTTTAATTATTTTATTTATAATTATTTTTATATTTTAATATATTATTTTATTACTATTATAAATCAAATATTATTTTTCTAAAACTTATCCAAATATTTTATTTATTTTATTGCATTAAAAATCCTTTTTTAAAATCATGCATTAATAAGATATTTTATAATTAATACACTAAAAAACAGTTAACAAACAATAAACTATTTTTCATAATTAAATAAATTCAACAATCAATTTTCAAAGAGGATTACAATGATATTTTAATCGACGACACTTTGTCCAAATAACTCCACTATTCACACACCCGGACTAAGTACAAGGGGAATTCAAACATCTTTGTAATCTATAAAAAACACCAACCAACCATGAACTACGAATTGAGACTCTGATTCCTCATAAGAGGATACGTAGGCATACGACTTAAATCGTGGTGAGTTCCTCTAATAAAATTTAAAACCCTATTTCTTAAATATTCTACTTCTAAACCCTATTATCCTTGTGAACAAGATAGATGAGGGGTGCCTAACACCTCCCCTTCGTCTAAAAACGAGTCCAAAAAACCTAGAATCTCTAACTTATTTAGGGTTAACTTTAATATTCCATTTCTTAGGATAAAAATTAAGGGTGGCAACTCTTATTTTAAAACCAGTTATAATAGTTGGCGTCTCTGCTGTGGACTCCAACCCAAGGTTTAGAAGCCTTGTCTTTTGGTTTTAGGGTTTTTCTTATTTTTGGGTTTTTTTATTTGTTTATTTAATTATTTATTTCTTCTTGTTATTTTTTATATTTATTCATCTGTGGTGGGAATTTATTATTTCAAAAATTATTTTCAAAAACCCTTAGAAAGAAGGTTTGTCTATTAACCAAGGGGATACATCAGCCCTATAGGTTTATGTGACGACTTCGCCTAGAGTCGGTAGAATTCCGTGAAAGGAATACCTCTCAAGAGACATCCTCTTAGGAAGTAGGACTTTGGAATGACACCTATGAATATTTGTACAACCCTTAAATCAAAATCTCATGATGAGACATTTAATTACCTAGAGATGAAAGTTTCGGTCTTTAAAGAGGCTCCACATAAAGGAGACCCTTGTGCCTTTCTCACTAGTGTTATTCATGATACCCTTAAGGAAACTATATTATGGGGAGGGTAGAATATCCGTAGGCTAAAACTAGGAGCCTACCTTCTAAGGATACCTTTCATAAAATCCTGTCATTAAGCCCCACATTCATGCATTCATATATTTTTGCATTTCATATATTCATTACCCTCCATTTCTTTTAGTCTGTCTTATTCACATAATTAAAAAAAGATAACTCAAAGGTTTTGGTGAGCGTCTTAAAAATGAATGCCAAGGGAAACAACTTGTCTGTTAAGCCAGATATGACAAATATAATATTCATCAAGGAGAATATTAAGAGCCATGAAGATGTTAGTTCTTCAAATAGTTTCTTTTTTGGTTCAAATATTTTTCAATATATGAAATGTATTCCATTTTGAGGATGATTATCAACAATGAAAGTACTTTTGTTTCCATATTCGAACTGCCTATTCATTTCAAGATACTCACCAATAAAAAACAACACCTGAAATATATATATATATATATATATATATATATATATATATATATATATATATATATATATATATATATATATATATATATATATATATATATATATATATATATATATATATATATATATATATATATATATATATATATATATATATATATATATATATATATATATATATATATATATATATATATATATATATATATATATATATATATATCCAAGTGAGTAAGACATTCAAAAACGAAATTCTTAGCATATTTATACATATTCATAGGCATCCATGCATTCACAAACATTTGTATCTCATACAATAAAACTCATTTTTTTCAAAATTCTCCAGTTAAACCATTGGTAAAAGAAAAGCACCACCTCTCCGACCACCGTACCAAACAAGAGCCCATCAACTGAAAGTGATGGAACAAATTGAGGAGAACCAAGCTGCATTCAAAGAAGATCTTGAGCAAGTCAAAAGAAACTCGACTCAATGAGAGAAGATATTAGTCAAGTTCTTCTAGCCTTGAAGAACATCATTGACAGACAGGAGCAAATCTCTAGGGTAACCTTTGAAGAAATAACCCAGACCATTGGTCATCAAGCGGTCACCAACCAAGGAAAGAGCCAGAAGCAGGACCTCAAAAGTCATCTATGGCCCAACAAGAGAAAAGACAAGCTAATACTGAAGGGTTTTTCGCACCTCCACCAAAGGTAAGCGCATCTCATACTCTGCAGATTCCGATGAATAACACAGACAACTACTTGGACTTGCAGTATGGAGACCACGACTTAGAGGGTGTCAATCAAGTGCCTCAAAGAACAACCCATACTCATGCTACGGAGAATCCCTTGGTTCTCAGCCATTAAAAATCTCTGGAGGAAAGGTTAAAATTTATGGAGGGTTACGATGCTTTCGATGTAGACGCTCTTGAAATGGGTCTAGTTTCTGATGTGGTGATCCTGCCGAAATTCAAAGTACCTGACTTTAGAAAATACAAGGGACTCACCTTCCCAAGGAACCATCTGCGCATGTATTACATGAAGATGCATGCCTATGCTCATGACCAGAAGCTGATGGTTCATTGTTTTCAAGATAGTTTGAGTGGGGCATCCCTAGATTGGTACATATAGTTGGAACCGGTTCATGTCCATACGTGGGCAGATCTTGCTAATGCCTTCCTAAAATAGTACAAATATAACTTAGATATGGCGCCTACCCGCATGAAACTCCATAACTTGTCTCAGAAGAAAGAGGAGTCCTTCAAGGAATATGCCCAAAGGTGGAGAGAAATGGCATCCCATGTACAACCACCACTTCTAGAGAAAGAACTAGTCGATACGTTTATGGGAACCTTGCAAGGGATATACTATGAAAATATGGTAGGAAGCATCTCATCTGGATTTTCTGATTTGGTGACTATCAGGGAAAGGATTGAAGCAGACATAAAGAGTGGAAAATACAAGGGGCATGCTCTAGTACCCCTTACAATTATAAAAGACATGTTCCTAACTTCTCGAAAAAGAAGGATGGGGAAATTTATGTTGTAGCCTCACAACCAAAGGCACGACAACCATTGAGAATTCCACGAGAACAACAGTAGAATAGGTTTGAAAGACCACATAGAAGATTTGATCCTCTCCCTGTGATCGGTGGATCTGGAACTGACTGTTTAACGCTGGTTCGCGAAATGTCGCGGAAGCAAGAGTCGCCACCGTCTTTTATTTTCTCCAAATGGAAAGGACAAAAGCACAGAAAAATTCCTTAAAGAGATTGCTCTCGGTTCGGGAGGTAGGTTATAGAAAGGGAAGGTATTAGCACCCTTTCTATCCATGGTTATCCATGGGCTCTTAGATACTTGCTCAATGTGTTTTCAAAATTGTTTGGTTGCTTTTCAATGTGGGTTTAAAAAAGTTTCTTTGAAAAATTTCAGTTCGACTCGTACGTCAGAGTGTTTGAAAAATTTGCTTTGAAAGCTTTTGAAAAGTGTTGGTGTGAAAGGATTTCAGTTTGTTTTGAGATTAGAGCAAGTATCCTTGAGAACCTACCTACCCTAAGGAATTTGTCTGTGTAAATGTCCTTAAAAGTAGTGCCATCCCACCATTGAGAGATAGGTAGCACCACCGTTGGAGGTGTTCGGGTCAATTCGAGTTTGTAGGGACATGGTGATCACCAGAGCAATGGGAAGACACCTTAGAAGCTACCCTCATGCCAGGTTCCCGGATCATGAGGACTTACTAAGACGTCCTCTACTCGACGACCACCTTTCGAAAGGCAACAGTGAGGCGTACCCTAGGGGTGGTGTGTGCGAATTTGTGTGTCAGTTTCATTTGCATTTGTCTTTTGTCAAGTTCATTGTGATCTACGCTTGATTTTATTATGTCCATTCATTCTTTCATGCTTATTTAACAGTTAAAAGTTGCGGGAGAATAAATCTACAACTATTACAAATGGCGCGGGTCCACATCGCCAAAATTAAACCGGACCCGATTTGACGGAAAGATAAAGAAAGCAAAATAAAGTGCGAAAAGTTAAAATCGTTACAACGCTTTGGGAGAATTACATAATTATAATAAACGACATAAAATAAATGCGCGAAATTAAATAAATTACGAACATGGGCGTTGGACCCTTTTGCAAAAAAAATTAAAGCTAATGAAGGGTTGAAATTAAAATTTAAAAGAAAATGTTTTTTAAGATTTAAAAGAAGAAGAATTTATTAGAATGAAATTTGAAATGTAAACCCTAATTCTAGTGTTTTTTAGATTTATTATGAAAATATTAAAATTTTAACTAATTTAAACCTAAGTTAATTTATATGCATTTTTTAATTTATGAAAATAAATAAAATAAATATTATTATTGTAAAAAAGGAAATTAAAAGGAATAAAATTTGTTAAACCTAAATTCTATATTTTTGTATTTTTTGTTATTAAAAGAAATTAAAATTGTAACCTAATTAAAACTAATAATTACATGTTAATTTATTTATGAAAATATTAGAATGAAATAATTTATTATATTTTTATCTTTTTCTGATTTTTCTGTATTTTTTATGTATTGTAAAAATAATGAATTAAATTAAAACAATAAAACAAATAAAAATAATAATTAAAAAAGATATGAGAAAAATAAAAAACACTTGCAAACCAGGGTGGGGGTGTAGTCCCAAATTGTGAGGTATGGACTTGAGAAGCCTGGCCCATTATTCTGAAGCCTCCTTTGACTTTTGCTAGCCTGCTTCAGCGTTGACTGGAGTTCATCATGATCTCTAATCCATGGCCTTTAGATTGATGGAGCTAGACGCGTGTATGGCTCTGATCTGGGGGTGTATCATGGCCTTCAATCCAAGCGCTATACATGAACATTAATTGAAAAGAAATAAATGGAAAGGAAGAAGACCTGGGATCGAACCCAGGTCGTTGATGTTACCAATCCACACGTGCACCGCTGAGCCAAGTTAATGCGTTTGTTAAACAAATAAACGATAAATATAATAAAAGAAAAGAACACGTTAATGAATTAAAACGCGCGAAATTCAAAACTACGTATCACTGATTGACACGGTGTCGTCTTCTTCACGTCCCCTGTAACACAAACTCAAAGGCAACAGTTTTCATAGCGTTTCATTAGGTGGGCTATTGGAAAATAGCGAATAGCTCATCTCTCAACATAAATTAGGCGCGAATACATGTTCATGATCGTCCCAACCTGCTGAGTGCAATGGTAATGGCCTTGAGTCTTAATTTTACCTCGTTCTAAAAGCCCCAAATTTGCAAACCTGTAACCCTAGAAATCGCTCATGGTGAAATCTTATATAACGCGTAATAATTCAATCAAAAGCATTGGTTAGCTTCGAAACATCACACTGAACAAGAATCCATAAATAAAAATGCAAAAAGATGCGTGAATTATGATATACGATTTTGAAAATTTCGTGACACAGTTTGAGTTTAATCTACCAATTCTTTGTGTTTGAGTTGATGTTCTTGATTGGCACACGTTCAGAGAACCACAATGAAGCTATTGGAATCAAGATTAAGGCTTGAATCGTCCTCCAACAATGATTTCAGAATTTTGTTTTCAAGCAATTTTTCCAAGTTGCAAATCTGTTCTTTAGCGCAGCTTCCAGTGTCTTAGCATTAGGGTTTGATTCCTGGTTATGTAGTGAGCATATTAGGTTAAGAAAATTGCATAAAATCCAAGGCATTCATTGTTTTGCATATTTGATTTCCTTAAGATCTTTTTGAATCTTTTTCAAGTGTATTTTTGTTCAATCATGCCAAATCAAACCAAATCTTGCCATATTGGGATGTGCACGTGATATTGAGAGTGAAACATGCATGAAAAGATTTTTTAGGTCAAGTTTGATATTTTTCATGTATTTAAATAATTTAAATGAATTAATATAAATAATAATTCAAATAAATAAATAAAAAATGAGAAAATACTTCCCTTTGGGCCAAGTGGTCGTGCATAGGCTTGGAATGATGAATCATGGAAGAAAAATGGGCCCATTAGCAAATTTAGGTCATTTGAAGTATTGTTGACTTTTCAAAATATCCAAAAATTTCCCAACTTCCATAAGGCATAACTTGCTCAATTTTTAAGCTTTTCACATGTTCTTGGACATTTTGGAAAGGTATTTGAGTCCTTTAACCAATGCCTTTGGTCCCATGTCATTTTGATTTACCAATATCAAGTTATGGCCTTTGACTTAAAGTCCCTTTTTGTTGACTTTTGAAAATGACCTATAATGTTGAAATTGATAACTTTTTATGAGAGCATTTCTTGGACTTGAAGTATGAAGATGAGTTGTAGGAAATGTCTTTCTCTTAAAAATGAGCTTTGGATGGAATTTTTCTGATAATCCATGTGAAAGTTATGCCCTGGTCAATTTCAGTTGACTTTTTCAACTGTCCAAATATAGTAACTTTTGCATCTTGATGATTTTCTGAGCCATATTTTGAGAATCATGATCAAGCATTGATCAAATGATTTTTGTGGCTTCAAAATGATATGTTGACCAAAAATTTGAACTTTTGACTGCCAAATGACCATTTTGCCCCTACAGTTGTCTGTAGTGCAATTTAGGATTTTGATTGTGCAATTTTGAGCTGAATGCCTTGAAACTTGATATGAGGATGCCTGAACCCATTTGTAGGCATATGAGACTTGATTGGGCCTTTGAAAACTTTCTTTTCTTGATCAGAACACAAACCCTAGTTTTGACTGTATAGGAGACTCTTTGACTGTGTAACCCTTGGGGAATTTTGTGACTTGGCTTGGCAATTTCTTGAAGAATATGGGAGGGCAAATTTTGGGGTGCAACAGTTGCCCCTGTTCAATCTTCTTAGACCTGAGGATGCAGATTGGCTGACGTGCCTTTCGTAATCCGAGGGTAGAAGATGATTGGACACTAGAGTGCCCAGAAATTTGCGCTCACATGTTGGCAGTGTGATGGGGGAATGGGCTTATAGATGCCATTTAGAGATTGCTGGATAGGATGATGGGCTTATAGATGCCATATGGATGTTGATCGCGTAGGAGATTCCTTAGCGAGAACCTGCATACCTGCAAAAGAAAAATGAGTACCTGACACGTTGCAGGAGCTGATTTTAGATGCTGGGCATAGATATGTCCTGACTGGTTACAGGAGTTGAATCTGGAGCTTCAAACAATGATGAATGAACCAGAGATGGTTACAACCTTAGCATGAATGGTAAGAGAAGCTTGGGCGACTTTAACTTCAACAACGCTCGTTGAGAAAATCTTGGTGGGAAATACCATCTTTGCAGTATCGGGAAGGGAACCATAGGTCATTATAAGCTGAAAGGGAATCACCTCACTCGCCGTCGGAGAGGGAATCATAGGAAAAGGAATTGTTACCTCACTCACCGTCGGAGAGGGAACCATAAGAGACTATCACCTCACACTCATCGTCGGAGAGGGAAACATCTGAAGAAGGAATTACCACCTCACGCACTTGTCGGAGAGGGGACCATAGGAGACTATCACCTCACACTCATCGTCGGAGAGGGAAACATCTGAAAAAGGAATTACCACCTCACGCACTTGCCGGAGAGGGGACCATAAGACTATCACCTCACACTCATCGTCGGAGAGGGAAACATCTGAAGAAGGAATTACCACCTCACGCACTTGCCGGAGAGGGGACCATAAGAGATTATCACCTCACACTCATCGTCGGAGAGGGAAACATCTGAAGAAGGAATTACCACCTCACTCGCCGTTGGAGAGGGGACCATAGCTTTTACTGAGTCTTTATCAGAAAAATCTGTTGGGAGTCGATTTAGCTGAACTAGAGAAGGCTTTGAAATATGTTTGAGCATTTTAACTGCGTCTTTCCTGAAAGGTAAAGGTCAGTCATATGCAATGCATGATATGGATCAAGCAATGATGTTCTCAACATAAATGAGATTTGTATGATATGATGCGTCTATGCATGCTATAATGATGTATGTGATGTTTTATGAATGTTTTCGTCTAGGAAAGTAAATCCTTGACGGGTGCCGGGAAGTCATATCCTGGGCTGATGTTGGAGAATAAGCTTTTACTTCCGCTGGGGATGATAGTTGCAAGAATACCGGTAGGAGAAGACGACTCCGTTGCGGAATAAACTTGGCTAATGGAAGATTCTGCGGGGAGAAAAGATACTCTTGCGACCATGCTGGGAAGCAACACTCTGTGGGGAGAGAGATGCTTTGCTGAATGTTGATAGCAACTTGCTGAGGATATTTTTGTTGTATTGGAAGTGCTGATAGACTTCGCTGGGGTAAGAAGACTTTGTCGAAGACGCTCTTTCCGAGGCTTTTGGCTGAGGATAACCCAGTTATATCCTGTTAAGGAAATAACTCTTTAAATAAAGCCGGGCGACGCGTTCGTGTTCTGCGAGGGGGTAAGCTTCCAGAATCTACTGGGGATAAGCTTACTGCTTGGGAGATGAAATCCAATTTTCCTGGGGAAACTGGATTGGATTGGACTCTTTTGGGGAAGTTTGATATACTGGGGAAATGATCCCTTTGACTGTTGATACGCCGCCGGGGAACAATCTTTAGACCAAGACTGTCGGGGATGCTTGTTAAGAATATATGCCGCTGCTGGGGAATGTTGAGATCTACGGGAGGATACCCAACTTCCTTGAGATTTGTAATTTTGCTTGGAGAGAAATGTACTGTTTTGCTGAACCACTCTCTGGGGAATTAAGATACACTTGGCCGTGTTCTTTAGCTGAACCTATCTTGGTACCTTAGAGGATAGAACAATTAGACTGCTCAGACAACTCTTTTTATTGCCCCTGTTTCTAAATGTCACCTGCAATTAATTCCTTTGTTTCGTATGCAAGTATTTATGAGTTAGCAAATTATTGTCAATGCATATATCACAAATTGAACCTTGGACGTTCTTCGCAAAACAAAACAGAAAAAGGAAAAATACTTGGCACATTTTAACTGAAAATATATTTGTATTGATTTTTGAATGGCCTGAAAATAGGCGTTTTGTGTACAAGAGGCTGACGTCCTAGTAGGAGGAACGTTGCCGAACAAAAGAGTTTTACACAAATTTTGTAGAAGAGAAAATAAAACAGCTGTGTGAAATATGAATGATCCCACTGGGTTTCAACTCTGCTATTACCTTTATAACTCCGAGCGTCTCATCACTTGATGACCTTGGTTGAAGGTGAAGCTGACTGATTGATGCCGTCTGAACTTGATGTAGATACCGGATTCTGGATGCAAAGTGATCAATGAGACATAGTATTACGCTTTTATCCCTAATTTTTGCCTGGACCGCCCTTTCGGGTTTTCGGTCCACCGGGATACCCATTTTTGCCCAAGCCGCCTTTTCAGGTTTTCGACTTGCCGGGTGTACAGATTTTTTCATTTTCATCCCTTCATTTTGCCCGAACCCTTTTGGTTCGACGGGAAGCCCTAATTTTTGCCTAGGCATGTCAGCCTAGCGGGTCTTTTTTATGCGTAGTATTTTTTTACTATGTCTGCATTGGCGGGGTGAGGAAGGTCGTCACCATCCATATTGGTTAATATCATTGCTCCTCCTGAGAACACATGCTTAACCACAAATGGCCCTTCGTACGTAGGGGTCCATTTGCCCCTTGGATCACTCTGAGGAAGGATGATTCTCTTGATTACCAGATCCCCAACTTGATATTCCTGTGGTCTGACCTTTTTGTTAAATGCCCTGATCATCCGTTTCTGATACGTTTGACCATGATAGATAGCAGCAAGTCTTTTTTCGTCAATGAGGTTGAGCTGATCAAGTCGTGTCTGGATCCAATCATCTTCGTTCAGATTTGCATCCTTCATTATCCGGAGAGAGGGTATCTGCACTTCGATTGGCAAGACTGCCTCCATACCATAAACCAGAGAGAAAGGAGTTGCCCCGGTTGACGTCCTAGCTGAGGTACGGTACCCATGCAGAGCGAACGGTAACATCTCGTGCCAATCTTTATAAGTCACTGTCATTTTCTGCATGATCTTCTTGATGTTCTTATTTGCTGCTTCTACAGCCCCATTCATCTTCGGTCTGTAAGGAGAAGAATTGTGGTGCTGTATTTTGAACTGTTCGCAGAGCTCAGCGATCATCTTGTTGTTTAGATTGGTACCGTTGTCTGTAATAATTCGCTCAGGGACGCCGTATCGACAGATCAGGTTGTGTCTAATGAACCGTGCCACCACAGTCTTGGTTACCGTAGCATAGGATGCTGCCTCGACCCACTTCGTGAAATAATCAATTGCTACCAGGATGAAGCGATGTCCATTAGATGCCGTTGGTTTAATCTCGCCGATCATGTCTATGCCCCACATTGCGAACGGCCAAGGCGCAGTCAGAACATTCAGGGGAACCGGAGGAACATGCACCTTGTCTGCGTAAATCTGGCACTTGTGGCATGTCCTGGAATGTTGGTAGCAATCAGCTTCCATTGTGGACCAATAATATCCTGCCCGTAGGATTTTCTTAGCCATAGTATGTCCACTGGAATGTGTACCAAAGGTCCCTTCATGTAGCTCTTCCATGATCCTTTCTGCTTCAATTTTATCCACACAACGCAGTAAGGTTGAATCATGGTTTCGCTTGTACAAGATACCATTGCTAAGGAAGAACTTGGCTGCAAACCTCCTCAGGAATTTCTTATCATTGACAGAGGCACCTTCAGGGTATTCCTGAGCTTCCAGATATCTCTTCACTTCGTGGTACCAAGGCTTCTCAGTCACCAATTCAGTTTCGAGATTACAACAGTATGCCGGTTCGTCCAGTTTCCAGATGATGATCCGGGGAGCCTCGTTATCCCATTTGACCTTGAACATTGAAGACATTGTAGCTAACGCGTCCGCTAACTGATTCTTTTCTCTTGGAAAGTGCTCAAAGGTTATCTCTGTGAAGTGGGGAATCAGGGTCAACACACATTCTCTGTAAGGAATCAGGTTTGGATGTTTCGTATCCCACTCTCCTTTGATCTGATTGATCACAAGAGCGGAATCTCCGAAGACACTTAGAAATTTGATCCTTAGGTCAATCGCAGCTTGAAGACCCATGATACACGCCTCATACTCCGCCATGTTGTTGGTACAGTTGAAACACAGCCGGGCAGTGAGTGGAGTATGAGTACCTTGTGGAGATATGATTATGGCGCCGATACCGTTTCCCAAAGCATTGGAGGCTCCGTCGAAGTGCATAGACCATCGGGATCCTGGCTCAGGTCCTTCATCCGGTCCAGGTACTTCACAGTCTGTTACTATCATAATGCTTTCGTCCGGAAACTCGAAGTTCATCGATTGGTAGTCATCTACAGCTTGATGAGCTAAGTGGTCTGCCAATACACTCCCTTTGATGGCTTTCTGGGTCGTGTACTGAATGTCGTATTCCGTCAAGATCATTTGCCATCTTGCAATTCTCCCAGACAGAGCAGGCTTTTCGAATATGTACTTTATAGGATCCATTTTTGAGATCAGCAAGGTAGTGTGAGTCAGCATATACTGTCTCAGCCGGCGAGCAGCCCATACCAAAGCGCAGCAAGTTTTCTCAAGCAGTGAGTATCGGGTCTCACAGTCGGTAAACTTTTTGCTAAGGTAATAAATGGCATGCTCTTTTCGGCCAGACTCGTCATGCTGCCCCAACACACACCCCATTGAGTTGTCGAGCACTGTCAGATATAATATCAGAGGTCTCCCTTCAACCGGTGGCATAAGGATAGGTGGTTCTTGGAGATACTCTTTGATTTTGTCAAAAGCAGCCTGACATTCATCGTTCCAACGTACTACCTGATCTTTCTTCAGCAGCTTGAAGATTGGCTCACAGGTAGCAGTCAGATGTGAGATGAAGCGAGCGATGTAATTCAGGCGTCCTAAAAAGCCTCTGACTTCCTTCTCTGTCTTAGGAACTGGCATCTCTTGAATAGCTTTGACCTTAGCAGGGTCCACTTGAATACCTTTATCACTGACCACGAAGCCTAGCAACTTCCCAGATCTTACCCCGAAGGTGCACTTATTCGGGTTCAATCTCAGTTTGTATAGTTTCAACCGGTCAAACAACTTCTGCAGATGATCTAGGTGCTCTTCCTCAGTTTGGGACCTAGCGATCATGTCGTCCACATACACTTCTATCTCATGATGGATCATATCATGAAATAAGGCAACCATGGCACGTTGGTAGGTTGCCCCAGCATTCTTTAATCCGAACGGCATGACCTTGTAACAGAAGGTGCCCCCACTGAGTAACAAATGTAGTCTTTTCCATGTCTTCAGGTGCCATCTTGATCTGATTGTAACCTGAAAAGCCATCCATGAAAGAGAATACCTTGTGCTGAGCTGTATTATCAACAAGGACATCAATGTGAGGTAAGGGGAAGTCATCCTTGGGGCTGGCCCTGTTCAGATCCCTGTAATCGACACACATTCTGACCTTACCGTCCTTCTTTGGTACCGACACCACATTAGCAACCCACTGAGGATAAGAAGTCACTGCAAGGAACCCGGCATCAAACTGTTTCATGACCTCGGCTTTAATCTTCTCAGACATCTCTGGACGCATCCGGCGGAACTTTTGCTTAACTGGAGGGCAGTCTTCCTTGGTCGGCAAGTGATGGACCACAATATCGGTATCCAACCCGGGCATGTCTTCGTAGGACCAGGCACAGATCTCCATATAATCATGCAGCATCTTGGTTAACCGTTGCTTCACGCTGAGCTCTAGGTTGGCACCAATCTTTACCTCTTTTCTGTCCGCTTCAGTACCCAAGTTTATGGTTTCCACTGGCTCTTCATGGGGTTGAATTGCCCTCTCTTCCTGAAGCAACAGTCTTGCAAGCTCGCCAGGCACTTCGCAATCATCTTCACCTTCGTCTTCGGCTAAGTTGATCGGATTTTCGAAGTCATAATTGGCAGTAGCAGAGTTGTTATCAGTAAGATCCAGAGTGGATTGGAACCTGTATGAGTGAGTGTGTGTGTAAATACAGCTGTTTTGAAAATTATGTAAAGGAAAGGAAAGACAGAAAAGGAACACAATATTTGCAATGCGAAAAACGTCCAAGATTTTCATTCATGATGTATAAAATGACAGTTTGTATGCCCTCACAAATAGAACCACGGTGCCTCGGGTAAGACACCGGGCCATAGAGTTTATCATTGTTTATTACAAAATAACAAAACATAGGAATTCATTACTTAGTAACAAAAGAAACAGGGAGATTGTCCTTTGCGCTCCAATTGTTAAGTCCTTCGTCAGTTGTCGGGTAGATCCAGCTATCAAACTCAGCTTCATCAACTTCCTCTTCATCCCCAATAGCATTAACTCCATGAGCAGGCAGGGGAGCTGTCACCACATTAGGCTTGTCAGATGCCTCAAACTGTACCTCCTTGGCGTCAATGAGGTCCTGCAGATTGTTCTTTAGTGCCCAAAAGTCATCGGTAGAGTGCCCCGGGCTATCTGAATGGTAAGCACAACGAGCATTCGGGTTGTACTTGGGAGATGTTGTATTGGGGAACTTTGGAGCCTCCCTGACAGTCACTAAGTTGGTGGCTAGCAACTGTGGCAGAATCTGTGATAGGGTCATGCTTAACCGGGTGAACTCTCTCCGGGGTCTTTCAGCCCTTTGGGAATTGTTTGGCCGAGGAGCGGCAGCAGGCTTAGCAATCATTACCGCGCCGACAGATTGGCGGTGCTCAGGTCTCTCTGATTTCCTAGAACCATACACGGCACTAGACTCCTTCTTAAATGGTTTCTTGTCCGAACTAGATGATACACCCTTTGCAATCTTCCCAGACTTCAGCCCAGCCTCAATTCTCTCTCCAGTCAGAATCAAATCAGTGAAACCAGCAGAAGAATTCCCGATCAGATGGTTGAAAAATGGCCCAGATAGGGTCCCCAAGAACATATCTACCAGCTCCCGATCAGTCAATGGTGGCTGCACCCTGCCAGCCAGGCCTCTCCACTTCTGAGCGTACTCCTTAAAACCTTCGCTTGCACCTAACGCCATACCCTGGAGTTGGGTACGTGTGGGGGCAAGGTCGGCATTATATTGATACTGCTTATAGAAAGCAGTAGCCAACTCCTCCCAGTTACGAACTTTGGTCCCATCCAGCTGATAGAACCATTCGAGATGAGTCCCTGAAAGACTCTCCTGGAAGAAGTGGATCCATAAATTCTTATCCGCAGAGTACGGCTGAATTTTCCGAACATAGGACCTTAAATGCAGCTTGGGACAAGACGCCCCGTCATATTTGGAGAAGGATGGTGCTTTGAATTTATGCGGGATAATCACACCAGTTGACAAACCCAGATCTCCGAAATCCAGCCCAGGTGTCTGTTGAACCTCCATAGCCTTCAACCTGTCTTCCAGTTGTTTGTACCTGTTATCTGCAGGAGGGTACTGCTCTTCATCAAAATCTGTCTCGTTGTCGGAGACGACCGGACTAGGAACCTTTACTTCTGCCTGAGAAGGACTCTTGCCAACAGAAGAACCAGCCTCTTCATGTTGCAGAGTATTGCCAAACCTTCGGCCCGAGTTGAACAGGACAGTTCTTCTCTTCTTCTTCTTCTCCTTCTTCAGGAGCATAGTCTTTAATTCTTCTTGGCCTTTAGCCAGACCCTTGATTAGTTCTTGAAACTGCGCATTCTGCGCCTGAAGAGCCTTGATTGATGTCTCAGTTGATGCAGATTCGGGATTCATGATGCTGAAATAAACAGCGAAGGACTGTAAGCAACCTGAAAAGTGGAAAAACCTGCTATGCACATGATGTATGAAATGTGTATGCAATGCATTCAAGGGTTCGAAAGTTCAAATTCGTTGTAGACAAAAGGAACACACGTTATCATTAAGGAAATCATTGTTTAATACATCAAAGCCTCATAGGCAAAAAGTACAAAAAGCAAATCAATCCCAAAATACACTGCGCATCCTCTTTGGAGCTATGTAGGTGTTGAGGTTCCTCTCCTCATGCAACAGACGGGTGAGCTCCAAGACTTTCTTTTCACTGGCATGTAGACTGGTCTCAAGAGAATTCCTTTCCTCCTTAAGCTGGATCCAGCTCTTCTGCATCTCTTCCCAGGATGTGGGCATATCAGGGTGCTGAATAGTGTAGGACACTTCCCCTTCCGAGACTGGTTCTTTGATTACTGGGAGCATGTGAGGATAAGGCATCACTAACTTCTGGGAACGGGTGCGTACCCACTTGAGATAAGGCTCCAAAGGGATGGAGTTCCTGTGCCCCAGTGTCTTGCTGTCTATCCTACTTGGCATCCTCCAAGCTCTGATAAATCTCTGGCGAAGTCCTTGAGTATCATTGTCGAAGTCAAAAACTATGTCAGGAATTAACATGTCATGAGGACCATCCCTCCGAGCATAACCAAACTGTCTCCAAGCCAGGCATGGGCTGTAAGTAATACCTCCTCTGATTCCAAGTAAAGGAACATTAGGGTACTCCCCGCAACGATCAATGATAGTGACATCTTCTCTGGACCTAGGGCACCAATGTATATCTGCATGTGTAAGAGTCATCAACCGTTGTGACCATCTCAAACCCCGCTCATTCTTCAAGACTGATTGTGGAAGGTGCGAAATAAACCACCTTCCCATGAGAGGAGTGCAACACATAAGGACACCTCTTTTTCTCATGGTTCGAGTGTAACATGAGTGAAGGATGTCCCCCAGCAACGTAGGTATAGGATTCCTGGACATAAAGATCTGAATAGCACTGATATCAATAAGCTGGTCTGGATTAGGGAACAACACCAAACCATAAACAAGGAGGGCCACAACCTCTTCAAAAGCTTGCAAGTCAAGGGAGTTCCAACATTCAAAGGCCTTTTCAAACAGAAATCTGGCTAAGAACCCTTTGATACCACTTCTAACTTCCCAATGTCCCTTGAGGTCAGATGACTGTAGGTGCAAGGCTTTAGCAATCTCTTCAAGCTTAGGTTCCTTTTCTGTACCGTTGAAGGGTAGCTGATCAAGGATAGGGATCTTCAGGAGCCGGGAGAACTCCTCCAATGTAGGTACCAACTGATAGTCCAAGAAGGTGAAACAGTGATGCAGAGGGTCAAAGAATTGGAACAAGACCTTAATCATATCTTCCTCAATGTTGGTGTTGACCAAGCTGATGAGGCTTCCATGTCTTTCACTGAATGAAGAATTCTCGGGAATCCTGGATATAAGCTCCTTAAGCTGAGGAGGGATCCTTACAAGATTGATTTGAATTGTCTTTCTACGAATAGTTTCCATGTCCTACAAAACAAGAACAAAGATGACAATTCGAACCCCTGAAATGGTTAGTCGATGCATATGATGCTGGATGATGTCATGATGCTATGATTAAACACACCACAGATATTTACAAAGACAAACATGTAAGGCACACAAGGCACACAAGACAAGCCCTTAAGGTTTAAGGCCAGCATGGGGTCTGGGTAGTACCCTCTTGAAGTTGGTGGGTTCAACCTGTCCTAATCAAAGTAACCGGGTTCTAAGGTTCCCAATATCACGGGATTGCTTTCATTGTTCATCGTTTCGATTTAGCCACTGAACTGGCGACCGAAATATTCCAGGAAAGCAACCCTCAATTGGGTGTAGTATCGAGTATCAACCAACCTCGGACTGCACCAAAGTCAGTTATCTCACTACCCTAAGGAGGCCAAGATAGTTCAATTAAGGTTCCTAAGGTCTGTTGATGCTTCACGACACCACGCGGAGGCCCCGTACTCTCCTTGACTGAACTCAAGGGTTACCGGTACACACCAAAGTGCCACATCAACGTAGCAGACTGTTTCAACCATGTCGGTATACCCCGCACAGTTCCCTCACAGCCTTGTTGCTACTTTCTAAGAAAGGTATCCCCCAGATCCGGGTTTAGGATCTATAGAACTCCCAAGCAACCCACAATTTAAAGCACACAAGGAAAACAATTGAAAACATAGTTATGAGCTAGCCCTAAGGTACACCTTACTTTAAGATAGTCCCCAGTAGAGTCGCCAGTTCTGTGATCGGTGGATCTGGAACTGACTGTTTAACGCTGGTTCGCGAAATGTCGCGGAAGCAAGAGTCGCCACCGTCTTTTATTTTCTCCAAATGGAAAGGACAAAAGCACAGAAAAATTCCTTAAAGAGATTGCTCTCGGTTCGGGAGGTAGGTTATAGAAAGGGAAGGTATTAGCACCCTTTCTATCCATGGTTATCCATGGGCTCTTAGATACTTGCTCAATGTGTTTTCAAAATTGTTTGGTTGCTTTTCAATGTGGGTTTAAAAAAGTTTCTTTGAAAAATTTCAGTTCGACTCGTACGTCAGAGTGTTTGAAAAATTTGCTTTGAAAGCTTTTGAAAAGTGTTGGTGTGAAAGGATTTCAGTTTGTTTTGAGATTAGAGCAAGTATCCTTGAGAACCTACCTACCCTAAGGAATTTGTCTGTGTAAATGTCCTTAAAAGTAGTGCCATCCCACCATTGAGAGATAGGTAGCACCACCGTTGGAGGTGTTCGGGTCAATTCGAGTTTGTAGGGACATGGTGATCACCAGAGCAATGGGAAGACACCTTAGAAGCTACCCTCATGCCAGGTTCCCGGATCATGAGGACTTACTAAGACGTCCTCTACTCGACGACCACCTTTCGAAAGGCAACAGTGAGGCGTACCCTAGGGGTGGTGTGTGCGAATTTGTGTGTCAGTTTCATTTGCATTTGTCTTTTGTCAAGTTCATTGTGATCTACGCTTGATTTTATTATGTCCATTCATTCTTTCATGCTTATTTAACAGTTAAAAGTTGCGGGAGAATAAATCTACAACTATTACAAATGGCGCGGGTCCACATCGCCAAAATTAAACCGGACCCGATTTGACGGAAAGATAAAGAAAGCAAAATAAAGTGCGAAAAGTTAAAATCGTTACAACGCTTTGGGAGAATTACATAATTATAATAAACGACATAAAATAAATGCGCGAAATTAAATAAATTACGAACATGGGCGTTGGACCCTTTTGCAAAAAAAATTAAAGCTAATGAAGGGTTGAAATTAAAATTTAAAAGAAAATGTTTTTTAAGATTTAAAAGAAGAAGAATTTATTAGAATGAAATTTGAAATGTAAACCCTAATTCTAGTGTTTTTTAGATTTATTATGAAAATATTAAAATTTTAACTAATTTAAACCTAAGTTAATTTATATGCATTTTTTAATTTATGAAAATAAATAAAATAAATATTATTATTGTAAAAAAGGAAATTAAAAGGAATAAAATTTGTTAAACCTAAATTCTATATTTTTGTATTTTTTGTTATTAAAAGAAATTAAAATTGTAACCTAATTAAAACTAATAATTACATGTTAATTTATTTATGAAAATATTAGAATGAAATAATTTATTATATTTTTATCTTTTTCTGATTTTTCTGTATTTTTTATGTATTGTAAAAATAATGAATTAAATTAAAACAATAAAACAAATAAAAATAATAATTAAAAAAGATATGAGAAAAATAAAAAACACTTGCAAACCAGGGTGGGGGTGTAGTCCCAAATTGTGAGGTATGGACTTGAGAAGCCTGGCCCATTATTCTGAAGCCTCCTTTGACTTTTGCTAGCCTGCTTCAGCGTTGACTGGAGTTCATCATGATCTCTAATCCATGGCCTTTAGATTGATGGAGCTAGACGCGTGTATGGCTCTGATCTGGGGGTGTATCATGGCCTTCAATCCAAGCGCTATACATGAACATTAATTGAAAAGAAATAAATGGAAAGGAAGAAGACCTGGGATCGAACCCAGGTCGTTGATGTTACCAATCCACACGTGCACCGCTGAGCCAAGTTAATGCGTTTGTTAAACAAATAAACGATAAATATAATAAAAGAAAAGAACACGTTAATGAATTAAAACGCGCGAAATTCAAAACTACGTATCACTGATTGACACGGTGTCGTCTTCTTCACGTCCCCTGTAACACAAACTCAAAGGCAACAGTTTTCATAGCGTTTCATTAGGTGGGCTATTGGAAAATAGCGAATAGCTCATCTCTCAACATAAATTAGGCGCGAATACATGTTCATGATCGTCCCAACCTGCTGAGTGCAATGGTAATGGCCTTGAGTCTTAATTTTACCTCGTTCTAAAAGCCCCAAATTTGCAAACCTGTAACCCTAGAAATCGCTCATGGTGAAATCTTATATAACGCGTAATAATTCAATCAAAAGCATTGGTTAGCTTCGAAACATCACACTGAACAAGAATCCATAAATAAAAATGCAAAAAGATGCGTGAATTATGATATACGATTTTGAAAATTTCGTGACACAGTTTGAGTTTAATCTACCAATTCTTTGTGTTTGAGTTGATGTTCTTGATTGGCACACGTTCAGAGAACCACAATGAAGCTATTGGAATCAAGATTAAGGCTTGAATCGTCCTCCAACAATGATTTCAGAATTTTGTTTTCAAGCAATTTTTCCAAGTTGCAAATCTGTTCTTTAGCGCAGCTTCCAGTGTCTTAGCATTAGGGTTTGATTCCTGGTTATGTAGTGAGCATATTAGGTTAAGAAAATTGCATAAAATCCAAGGCATTCATTGTTTTGCATATTTGATTTCCTTAAGATCTTTTTGAATCTTTTTCAAGTGTATTTTTGTTCAATCATGCCAAATCAAACCAAATCTTGCCATATTGGGATGTGCACGTGATATTGAGAGTGAAACATGCATGAAAAGATTTTTTAGGTCAAGTTTGATATTTTTCATGTATTTAAATAATTTAAATGAATTAATATAAATAATAATTCAAATAAATAAATAAAAAATGAGAAAATACTTCCCTTTGGGCCAAGTGGTCGTGCATAGGCTTGGAATGATGAATCATGGAAGAAAAATGGGCCCATTAGCAAATTTAGGTCATTTGAAGTATTGTTGACTTTTCAAAATATCCAAATATTTCCCAACTTCCACAAGGCATAACTTGCTCAATTTTTAAGCTTTTCACATGTTCTTGGACATTTTGGAAAGGTCTTTGAGTCCTTTAACCAATGCCTTTGGTCCCATGTCATTTTGATTTACCAATCTCAAGTTATGGCCTTTGACTTAAAGTCCCTTTTTGTTGACTTTTGAAAATGACCTATAATGTTGAAATTGACAACTTTTTATGAGAGCATTTCTTGGACTTGAAGTATGAAGATGAGTTGTAGGAAATGTCTTTCTCTTCAAAATGAGCTTTGGATGGAATTTTTCTGATAATCCATGTGAAAGTTATGCCCTGGTCAATTTCAGTTGACTTTTTCAGCTGTCCAAATATAGTAACTTTTGCATCTTGATGATTTTCTGAGCCATATTTTGAGAATCATGATCAAGCATTGATCAAATGATGTTTGTGGCTTCAAAATGATATGTTGACCAAAAATTTGAACTTTTGACTGCCAAATGACCATTTTGCCCCTACAGTTGTCTGTAGTGCAATTTAGGATTTTGACTGTGCAATTTTGAGCTGAATGCCTTGAAACTTGATATGAGGATGCCTGACCCCATTTGTAGGCATATGAGACTTGATTGGGCCTTTGAAAACTTTCTTTTCTTGATCAGAACACAAACCCTAGTTTTGACTGTATAGGAGACTCTTTGACTGTGTAACCCTTGGGGAATTTTGTAACTTGGCTTGGCAATTTCTTGAAGAATATGGGAGGGCAAATTTTGGGGTGCAACACTCCCCATGCCTCACAGTTAATTGTTGTAGCATCTACTCAAGGCATCATTGGTAGAGTAAAACCTCTAGCTCCTCCAATCGGGGCACTCGCACCAAGGTATGATGCCAATTCCAGGTGCGAGTATCATGCAAATTCTCTAGGGCACACCATAGAAAGATGGTTGGCCTTCAAGTATAAGGTTTAAGATTTGTTGGATGCCCAAGATATCACCTTTGATAAATCGAATGTCAAGTCAAACCCCATGCCTCTGCATGGTGGACTAAATGCAATTGAAGTAGTCACTGACTTTGGGGAAGCCAGACGAGTAAAGGCCCCAATAAATTTATTGAAGGAATATATGTTGGAGTATGGGTTCCTATTGGAACATAATGAAGCTTTTGAGATGACATTACAAAAATTGGTGGACCAGGGAATAGTCCAATTTGGATCATACTGTTGTACCCCAAATTTTTCCCTCCTATATTTCTCAAAACATTGCAAGAAAAATCTCCAAGTTGCTCAAGGTGACTTAAGGATGGGTCAGACAAGCTCTCTCCTAAGGCAGTCTACCCCAAATTAGGGTTTTGTGTTGCATCAAGATCCTTGATTCCAAAAGACCTCAAGTGATCCATAATGTCCTAATATGTTCTCAAGATCATCCATGTCAAATTTCAAGCCTTGAAGAGTAAGTTTGCTCAGTCAATTGCTCAAAAGTCCAAAAATTAACTATGCTAGGGCAAAAGTCAACTGTGACCTACATACAGTCAAACTTCAAGATTTTTTGTCAACATTCTCATTTTGAATGACATTTCATCATTTGATCAAGCTTTGATCATGATTCATCAAGGATTGCTCAAAATTCATCATGATTCAAAAGTTGCTAAATTAGGGTTTTGTAGGAAAAGTCAACTCAACTTTGACCAAGCATAACTTTCTCATACTTTATGATAAATGACCTATCCAAATCTCATTTTTAATAGGATTCAATTTCCTACAATCCATCTTCATACCCCAAGTCCAAAAAATGCACTCATAAGAAGTTATAAATTTGGACATTATAGGTCATTTTGAAAAGTCAACAAAAACACCTTTTTTTCCAAAGCTTATAACTTGAGCATGGAATATCAAAAATAAATGAGACAAAAAGGGTTGGTTAAAGGACATCTCAAGCTTTCTAAAAAGTCAAGGAACACCTCCAAAAGTACAAAATTGAAGAAGTTATGCATTGTTGAAGTTGGACTTTTTTGCAAAATTGCCAAAAGTCAACTATCCTCAAAACTTCAAATTTTGCCAAATGGGCCCATTCTTTTTCACTTGATTTGAGTTTTCATTATTTCCCACGTGCCCTAGCTTCATCCATGTGCCTATATCTCATTTTTATTATTTAATTTTATTTTTATTTGAATTTATTCATTTTAAATCAAATAAAATCATATAAAATCCAAGGCATTGATAACTCATGATTTTTTGGTTGATTTAAGCTTTGAATACAGCTATTATGTGAATAAAATTCGTATCGAAGGGATTGGTTACAAGAAGATATGATTTAAGCCAAGTTTGGAAAGGTTTTCATGGAGAATCAAATCAAATATTCAAACATCAATGTGGAGAGATTTGAACCAAGTTTATTAACCTAATGCACTGAGTGATACATAAGGAAGGAGAGCACACGAAAATAAGGGTTAGCAAGCATTGGTAGGGGCGGAACAAAAGTGGAAAAAATCACAAAAAAGTTAGAGATCAAAATCCAGGTTAGAGGCAGTTTCAGGAGGCGAGAGTGGTCTCAATCAATTGTTGGCCATCTCCAGAAGCTATTACGATCCGAGCCACGCATTTTCAGACTCCCTAGTGCACTGTAAGTCTCACGCGACATAGCCATGTTGTTGAAATCAACTTGAGTTATTCTGGCATCATTTGAACAAACTAATGGCATATTAGTGATCACAAGAACATTTTCAAACTTTTTGCATCATTTAATTTCATTTATATGATCTGTATTGCAATCCGCCATAGTTAGGGTTTGCTTGGAGTTTTTGGGAGTTTTTGTTTCAGGAATAATTGACCTCTATGAAGGATATGGTTATGACCGGGAGGTTGAGACGAACACGACCATGCCATTGGAAATCATTTTTGTGGCCTGTATAGGATTTTGGAGATGGACCTGCTTATAGCTACGGACTTCTGTCCGTTGGTATAGGTGATTGACCTTTTAGCCACGGACGGGAGGTTAGGGATGATGCGTGGCATCCCTCTATTGGACCATTCAAAAATAGCGCGCGTTTTTATTTTCTCTGACCACTTGATCTTGTTTTACTATATTATATTTTGTGCTTATTATTATAACAATCAAAACAACTTGACGTAATGGTGGACATAGTGTGTGTATTCCCTTCAGGACCTGGGTTCGAATCCTAGGTCCCCCTCTTCCTCAATATTATTTCTTTTCAGGTTTTCCAGTACATGCGCCTATCTACAGTCCACCATACTCCCTCATGATCCAAGCGCCAGATGGCCAAGGGGCCAGATCTGGTGGTCCATGTTGGAAGTCCACCATAAGCCAGGTCAATGCATGCCTACTGAATCAGAGAAAGTCAAACGAGCCATCACTAATGGGCCTACAGAATTGCTATTAACACCTTCAAATCAGGCCCATTCCTCCTCTTTTCTTTTATTTATTTTTGTTTATTTAATTTAATTACTTTATTTTAATTAATTACTAACCAATCATATTTTTTTATTTTTTATCAAAAATCACAAAAGTACACTTTTTTTTCTTCTAATTCAGTATTTTATATTTTATTAAATAATTACTAACTAATTAATTTAGGTTTTTAATTCTAGAAAGCTCTAACTTATTTTTGTAAATAATTAAAATTAATTAGACTTAATTAGGTTTTAACTACTGATTTAATTGTTTTTAATTTCTTTCTTAAATAATCAAAAACTCCAAAAAAATAATTTATTTTTCATTAATTATTTATTTAATTTAATTTAGTCATTTTAACTTAGGATTAATTTCTTTCTTAAAATAAAAATAACAAAAACCAAAAAAGGACTTTTTCTTTAACCAAAAGGGTCAAAACCCTATTCCGCACTAGATTTAATTCCCCGCGTGCTTTATTTATTTTTATCCAATAATGTACCTGCTTTCAGATTGTAATAGTTAAATAGGACATTTAATTATTTTTATCGCTTTATTTTATTTTTCAAAGGGTTTGTCTTTGGCGATGTAAATACCCGACGCCTTGTAATTTAATTTCCGCACCTTTAATTTCTGCAAATTATAACTGTTAGATGTTTGATAATAGGGTTTGCATGACGATATTGAATGTTAATCTTAAAATCAAATTAGATCACCTTTAACATGTACAAAGATAAAAATAACTGAAAACGACACACTCGCACGTGCGCACTCTTAGGGTACACCTCACTTGGTTGCCTTCGTACACGGTCGTTGAGTATAGGTCGTTTTAGAGGTCGTCCTCTTGTCTAAAAGATCATAGTTGCCTCGAAATGGTTGCCTCAGATATTGTTGCCTCAAACAAATGATCTAAGATATTAGGGTTACCGCTAAAGTGTCCTAACATTGCTTTAGTGACCGTATGTCCCGCATTCGAATTGACCCTCAAACTCCAACGACGGTGCTACCTACTCACTAATAGTGGGATAACATTGTCTAAAGGAAATTAGCATAGAACGATTCCATTTTCGATTAGGTAGATAGCTCTTAGATACTTGCTCATCCAAAACAAAAACTTTTCACACTTACACTCCTTTTCGAACAAAGTTTTCAAAACACTTCATTACACTCTTGAGGACAGAAGCAAGAGTTAAATCGAAGTTTTAATCACAAAACTTTTTCAAACCCACAAGCACAAAGAAAATAACTTTTAAAAACAATTGAGCAAGTACCTAAGAGCCCGTGGATAACCACGGATAGAAAGGGTGCTAACACCTTCCCTTTCTATAATCTACCCCCCGAACCCGAGAAACATCTCGAAAAAGGAATTTTTCTGCGCTTTTTTCCTTCCCTTGTTGGATAAAATAAAAGTCGGTGGCGACTCTTGCTTACCGCGACATTTTGCAAAAACAAACACAAAACGCAAACCAGCATTCCAAAAAACAGTCAGTTCTTCCCACTGTATCACAGAACTGGCAACTCTGCTGGGGATTTAATAAGTGGAGTGTACCTTAGGAATAGTTCATCATAATGTTTTCAATTGCTTGATTTGTATGCTTTATCTTTGTGGGTTTGAATCGGAGTTACTATAGATCCTAACCCGGATCTGGGGAATACCCTTTAGGTAAGTAGCAATAAACTGTGAGGGAACTGTACAGCGTAGACCGATATGGTTGAAGCAGTAGCTACGTTGGTGTGGCACTTTAGTATGTACCGATATCCCTTGTGGCGCAACGAGGAGAATATGGGTCTGCTAAGGGGTCATTAAGCACCAACTGGCCTTAGAACCTTTAATTGACCAACTTGGCCATATAACAGTAGCAGTATGCTACACTCATTGAGACCAAACTCTCGCGATGATTCTGGCCGCAAGAAAAGGTTGCTAAACTGGAATTATGACTGATCGAGGGTGGTCAGTGATATTGAGATCCTCTAGAACCCGGTTACTATTTTAGGACAGGTTTGAACCAACTAAACTGAAAGAGGGTAATACCTAAACTCCTTTCCAGCCTGAAATCTAAGGGCTATATGTGTGACTTGTGTGCCCTTACCATGTTTGCTATTTGTGAATACTTGTGGTGTGTCTCTTATCATGACATCATGCATCATGACATTGCATGCATATTGCATTGGACTAACCTATTTCAAAGACAGAGGGGATTCATCTTTGTTCTATTTTGTAGGTCATGGCACCTATGCGTAGAAACACTCTTCGGATCAACTTTTTCCAGATTCTCACTCAGCTTAAGGAATTGGTTGCAAGGATTCCAGACACTTCCTTCTTTATCAGAAGACATGGGCACCTACTTGGTTTGTTCACCTCCAAGATGGACGAACAAATGATGAGTGTCTTAGTCCAGTTCTTTGATCCACTGTACCACTGCTTTACTTTTCCAGACTACCAGTTGGTCCCTGCCTTGGAAGAGTTCTCTGATCTGCTTGGTATCTCCATTCTAGAGCAGACCCCATTTACAGGTTGGGAGAAAGTCATTAGGCCGGAAGAGATTGCTTCAGCCCTCCATCTGACAAAGGCTGAGGTAATGTCAAACTGAGAGACTAGAAGTGGGACAAAAGACTTCTTGGCTAAATTCTTGGTTGATCGGGCTAATCAGTTTTGGGACAGCTTAGACTTTCACGCGTTCGAAGACATCCTGGCTCTTCTCATTTATGGTCTGGTTCTGTTTCCTAACTCAGATTCCTTTGTTGACGTGAATGCGGTGAAGATCTTCATTTCCCGTAATCCGGTACCCACTCTCTTGGGTGACATTCTGCACTATCTTTATGCCCGTACTGCTCGGAAACGGGGAACCCTTATGTGTTATGCACCATTGCTGGCGAGGTGGTTTATTTATCACCTCCCCAAATCAGTTTTGAAGAATAAGGAAGGCATGGGTTGGGCCCATAGGATTATGTCTCTTTCTCACATGGACATCATTTGGACTAATAAGGACATGGAAGACATAGATATTATTGATTGCTGTGGGGAATACCCCAATGTTCCACTACTAGGAATCAATGGAAGGATCACCTATAATTCGTGTTTGGCCTTACGTCAATTTGGGCGAGCTATGAGGGAAGGACCTCATGAGTTGCTGATGCCAAGCATTGTCTTTGACTTTCAAGGGGATAGTGACGAGCATCGCCGCAGATTCATACGAGCCTGGGATAGGGTGCACAGGTCTGATCTGCACGAGTTAGGTGTGAATACTTCTCTTCCAATGGAACCATATCTCCGATGGGTTCGTATACGTGCCCAAAAGCTGGGAATGCCGTACGAAGCTGTCTCACCTGTGGTTGTTGAGGTTGCTGATGAAAAAGGGGTTCCTCCTACCATCTTACATCCGTACATGCCTACTAATATTGGGGCATTAAAGAGGTCCTGGATGCAGCTAAGGGAAGAGCGGGATACTTATAGAGAAAAGTATCACGAACAAGAGCGGAAGATCTTAAAGTTGAAAAGGCAATTGGAGAATGAGCAGATCCTTAACGACTATGTCAGCACCAAAGGCAAACGACCATGGGAGCGCTGATGTCTTTTGATTATTTCTAGCTTTGATTTATTTTTCAGTATTTCTTTCTTGTAACGCCTTAAAGGCATTTATCAGACATTGTTTCAAGTTTATCTAATAAAAGTGTGTTTCATTTTGGTTTACGAATTCGAATCTCCAAAGTCTTTGAAATCATATCATACGCATTTCATTCCATGCACCTCATAACAAGTGCCCTTACAGGTTTTCTCATCTTCTTCGCTGTTTATTTCAGCACATCATGTCTGCCGAAACATCAACTGATCAAGCTATCAAGGTTTAAAAGCTCAAAACGCTCAATTCCAGGAAATGTTCATGAACTTGGCTAAGGGTCAGCAAGATCTGAAGACCCTTATCCTAAAGGATAAGAAGAAGAAGAAGAAGAATAAGACAGTCCTCCTGAACATGGGTCATAGGTTTGGGAACAGGCTGCGAGACGAGGTTGATTTATCCCACTCATCTGGAGGGGGAGAAAACCAAGAAGAAAGGAGGGTTCCTAGCCCTGTGGTATCTGACCACGAGACTGACTTTGACGAAGACCAGTATCCTCCTACTGAGGATAGATATAAACAACTTGAGGACCGGTTAAGTGCGATGGAGATTCAGAAGGTACCTAGATTGGAATTTGGGGATCTAGGTTTGTCATTTGGGGTGGTGATTCCCCACAAGTTTAAAGCACCAGCCTTTGCTAAATACGATGGGGTTTCTTGTCCAAAGTTGCACCTCCGTTCGTATGTTAGAAAGATCCAGCCATACATCATTGACAAGAACCTCTGGATCCACTTCTTTCAAGACAGTCTCTCAGGGACTCAGCTTGAATGATTTTACTAGCTGGAAGGAGCTAGTATCCGTAATTGGGAAGATATGGCTGCTGCTTTCTACAAGCAGTACCAATACAATACCGACCTTGCTCCCACGCGTACCCAACTCTATGGTATGTCTATGGGTGCGGGCGAAGGTTTCAAAGACTACGCTCAAAAGTGGAGGGACCTTGCTGGAAGAGTGCAACCACCCTTGGCTGATAGGGAGCTAGTGGATATGTTTATGGGGACCTTGTCTGGTCCATATTTCAACCATCTGATTGGAAGTTCATCGTCCGAATTTATAGAGCTGATTATGACCGGGGAAAGAATTGAGGCCGGTATCAAGAGCAGTAAAATACAGAAGGGTGCTTCTTCAGGCACCGAGAAGAAGCCTTTTAAGAAGGAGTCCAATGTTGTTTACAGCTCAAAAAGCCATAATAGACCTAAACGCCGCCAAGCTGTTAATGCGGTTGTTATTTCAAGACCAACTGTTTCTGCACAACGCAACAATCAGCCAAGGTCCGAGAGGCCGCGAAGACAATTCACTCAGCTCAACATGACTTTGTCTCAGATTCTGCCACAGTTATTGAATACCAACTTGGTGATCCCGAAGGAGGCCCCGAAGAATCCCAATACAACATCACCGATGTACAATCCAAACGGCCGCTGTGCTTTTCATTCTGATAGCCCGAGGCATGATACGAATGATTGATGAGTCCTGAAGAATAAAGTACAGGACTTGATTGATGCTAAAGAGATTGAGTTTGAAGCGCCAGAAAGGCCTAATGTTGTGACTGCTCCTATGCCCAGGCATGGAGTGAATGCTATAGATGAAGACTCGTGTGTGGTTTCTGTGAAAGACATTGTTACTCCGTTAATGACTGTGAAGAAGAACCTTCTGTTTTCCGGTTTATTTCTGGGCTGTGACGAAGGTTTCCGTCTGTGTTCTGTCCTACCTACTGGTTGCCATCTTTTGAAGTCAGGTGTCCAACGCTTGATGGATAATAAAGAAATTATGTTTGAGAAGACTTATGTTCCTTTGGTTCCTACTGAAGAAGTTGCTATAATCACCATTTTCGACAATTCTTCCAAGGCTTCCTCGAGAAAGCCTGTTCGAATTACATATGTTTCGAGAATCGCTCCATTGATCATCACTGTTCCTGGGCCTATCCCCTATACATCAGATAAAGCTGTCCCATGGCACTACGGGGCTGACGTATATCATCACGGAGTTAAGCAAGACTTGAGTGCTGAAGAGGCTGATACTGATGTCAGCAATATTGTTGGACCTGCCAAAGTCACCCGCAGCGGAAGACTTTTCTCTCTCGAGATCTCTCCACCAACTGTTTGGAAGCCCGTTGTTATTACACCTACCAGTACGCCTGGTACTGTCCCTGTTCAAGTTCAAATTCTTACCCATGTTGCCGAGTCATCTGATACTCAGGGCAAAGGGACCACTGATGAGCCTGCCCGGATGGAGGCACTGAAGAGGATTACTGTTGAAGCCTCTAGACAAGAGATGGAAGAAATTTTGAAGATCATCAAAAAGAGCGACTATAATGTAGTCGAACAACTGGGGCAAACCCCGTCCAAAATCTCTATGTTGTCTCTGTTGCTATGCTCAGAAGCCCATGCCAAGGCTCTGATTGCTTTCCTGAAAACTGCACACGTGCCGCAGGAGACATCAGCTGATCAGTTTAAAGATTGCGTGGCTAGTCTGACTGCTGATAACAGGTTGGGTTTCTCCGATGCAGACTTGCTTGCTAAGGGGAGCAATCACAATGATGCACTGCATGTCTCCATTGAATGCAGGGGCACTACTCTAGCTCATGTATTGGTGGATACGGGGTCTTCATTGAACGCTTTGCCTAAGAAAGCTTTGGACCGGTTAGACTGTGAGGGGTTAAAGTTGAAGCCAAGTAACATTGTTGTTAGGGCCTTTGACAGGTCCAAGAGAATGGTACATGGAGAAGTGGATATTCCAGTGAAGGTTGGTTCTCAGATTTTCGCGTCTAATTTTTATGTGATGGATATTCGGCCATCTTATTCTTGTTTGTTGGGTCGCCCGTGGATCCACAAAGCTGGGGCAGTCACTTCTACGCTCCACCAAATGCTAAAGTACCCAGTCAAGGGAAAAATTGTTACAGTACGAGGAGAGAAGGAGTACATGGTGAGCCACCTCAACTCTTTCCGATATGTAGAGATGGATGGGGAGTTCATTGAGACCCCATTTCAACATTTTGAAGATGTTACCCAGACGCTGGCATCAACTGAAACTGTTGTTGAAGATCCTCTAATGAAGATGGATTCCTTCAAGGATGCCCGGGCTATTATTGAGAAAGGTGGGTGTGCAAATTGGGGCCAACTCCCCGACTTTGCACATAAGACTAACAAGTTTGGTTTGGGTTTCACTGCAGAAGCTCAAAGGGCTGTTCAGAGTGCACGGATCGAAAGACCTCCCCTGTTTATCAGTAATTCTGGAGTAAATGCCATTGAAGACGATGTTGAAGAATCTGAGTTCGACAATTGGATCCATCCTACTATTGATGGTGGACTGAGCAATTGGACAGCAAAGGACTTCGTCCCAATTTCTTTTATTACCCAGTAATGAGACATTTTGTTTTGAATTTGTAACAGACAATTTTTAAACTTTACGGCCCGATGTCTTACCCAGGGCACCGTGGCTTTATTTGTGAGGGCTTTACGTGTGTCATTTTCATATATCATTAATAAAAGCATTGGACATTTCTTGCATTTCAAATTTTGTGCTCCTTGTCCTTCTTTTATTATATATATTGCATAACAGCTATTTTACACACACTCACATATACAGGTCTACATCCACTCTGGATCTCACCGATAACGACTCTGCTACTGCCGGTTATGACTTCGAAAGTCCGATCAACTTAGCCGAAGATGAAGGAGAAGATGATTGCGAAGTGCCTGGTGAACTTGCTAGACTCTTACTTCAGGAAGAGAGGGCTATACAGCCGCATGAAGAACCAGTGGAAACAATAAATCTGGGTACAGAGGTAGACAAGAAAGAGGTCAAGATCGATGCAAATCTGGAAGGTAGTGTTAAGCAACGGTTGATTCATATGCTGCATGACTATGTTGAGATCTTTGCCTGGTCTTATGAAGATATGTCTGGGTTGGATACCAATATTGTGGTTCACCGATTGCCTACCAAGGAAGACTGTCCTCTAGTAAAATAGAAGGTCCGCCGAATACGCCCAGAGATGTCTAAGAAAATCAAGGCTGAGGTGATGAAGTAGTTTGACGCTAGTTTTCTAGCAGTTACTTCTTACCCACAGTGGGTGGCCAACGTGGTTCCTGTGCCGAAGAAGGATGGTAAAGTTCTAATGTGTGTTGACTATAGGGATCTGAACAGGGCAAGTCCCAAGGATGATTTCCATCCGCCTCATATCGACGTTCTGGTTGACAACACCGCACAACATAAGGTCTTCTCCTTTATGGATGGTTTCTCCGGTTATAATCAGATTAAAATGGCTCCTGAAGATATGGAGAAGACAACCTTTGTTACTCAATGGGGCACCTTTTGCTACAAGGTCATGCCTTTCAGATTGAAGAATGCTGGGGCAACGTATCAGCGTGCCATGGTCGCTTTGTTCCATGACATGATCCATCATGAGATTGAGGTATACGTCAACGACATGATTGCAAGATCTCAGACTGAGGAAGAACATCTTGACCACCTTCAGAAGCTATTTGACAGGTTGAAGTTATACAAACTGAGGTTAAACCCGAACAAGTGCACCTTCGGGGTGAGATCTGGTAAGCTGTTGGGTTTCTTCGTAAGCGATAAAGGTATTCAGGTGGATCCTACAAAGGTGAAGGCTATACAGGAAATGCCAGCTCCCCGAACAGAAAAAGAAGTCAAAGGCTTTCTGGGACGTCTGAACTATATTGCCCGATTCATCTCACACCTGACTGCTACTTGTGAGCCAATCTTCAAGTTGCCGAAGAAAGATCAAGTGGTAAGATGGAATGATGAATGTCAGACCGCGTTCGAAAGGATCAAAGAATATCTCCAAGAACCACTCATTCTGATGCCTCCAGTTGAAGGGAGACCTCTGATCTTATACTTGACAATACTCTACAATTCGATGGGGTGCGTGCTGGTGCAGCAAGACGAGTCTGGCCGAAAAGAGCATGCTATTTACTACCTTAACAAAAAGTTTACCGACTGTGAGACCCGATACTCGTTGCTTGAGAAAACTTGTTACGCTTTGGCATGGGCTGCTCGCCTGCTGAGACAGTATATGCTGACTCACACCACTCTATTGATATCAAAGATGGATCCAATCAAGTATATCTTCGAAAAGCCTGCCTTGTCCGGAAGAATAGCAAGATGGCAGATGATCTTGAATGAGTATGACATCCAATATACGACCCAAAAAGCAATCAAGAGAAGTGTGTTGGCAGATCATTTGGCACATCAGGCAGTGGATGATTACCAGTCTATGAACTTTGAATTTCTGGATGAGAATATCATGATAGTGACTGACTGTGAGGAACCTGGACCGGGTGAAGGACCTGAGGAAGGATCCCGATGGTCTATGTACTTTGATGGAGCTTCAAACGCTTTGGGAAATGGAATTGGCGCAATGATCATATATCCTAAAGGCTCTCATACTCCGTTCACCGCCCAACTATGTTTCAACTGCACCAATAATAGGGCGGAGTATGAAGCATGCATCATGGGTCTTCGAGCAGCAATTGACCTAAGGATTAAGTTCTTGAGTGTGTTCGGAGATTCCGCTCTTGTGATCAGTAAAATCAAGGGAGAGTGGGATACAAAACACCCTAATCTTATTCCTTACAAAGAGTATGTGTTGACGTTGCTTCCGCATTTTGAGGAGATAACTTTTGAACACTTCCCTAGAGAGGAGAATCAGTTGGCGGACGCGCTGGTTTCGATGTCTTCTATGTTCAAAGTTAATTAGGACAACGAAGCTCCCCGGATTACCATAGAGAGGTTGGACGAACCTGCACATTGCTGTGACATTGAGACTGAAGAGGCAACGAATAAAACCTGGTTTCATGAGGTGAAGAGGTATCTTGAAGCTCAAGAATACCCCGAGGGTGCATTTGTTAATGACAAGAAGTTTCTGAGAAGGTTCACGGCAAAGTTCTTCATCAGCAATGGCATTCTCTACAAGCACAACCATGATTCGGCCTTACTACGTTGTATGGATAAGAACGAAGCAGAAAGGATCATGATAGAGTTACATGAAGGTACTTTCGGGACTCATTCCAGTGGACATACCATGGCAAAGAAAATCATTCGGGCAGGATATTTTTGGTCCACAATGGAAGCCGACTGTTATCAGCATTCTCAGACCTGTCACAAGTGCCAAGTCTATGCGGATAAAGTGCACATACCTCTAGTTCCTCTGAACGTCTTGACAGCTCATTGGCCTTTTGCAATGTGGGGGATTGATATGATTGGCGAGATCAGACCTACGGCATCCAACGGGCATCGTTTCATCTTGGCAGCTATTAATTACTTTACGAAGTGGGTCGAAGCAGCTTCATTCGCTACTGTAACCAAGAACGTTGTGGCACGGTTTATTCGGCACAATCTGATTTGTCGATACATTGTACCAGGGAGGATCGTTACGGACAATGGTACAAATCTCAACAATATGATCACTGAGCTCTGCAAGCAATTCAAGATACAGCATCACAACTATTCTCCTTACCGATCGAAGATGAATGGGGCTGTCGAAGCAGCTAATAAGAACATTAAGAAGATTGTGCAGAAGATAACGGTAACGTATAAAGATTGGCATGAGATGTTAGCGTTTGCTCTTCATGGGTACCGTACCTCAGCACGGACGTCAATAGGGGAAACACCCTATTCCTTGGTTTATAGCATGGAGGCCGTCTTGCCCATTGAAGTTCAGATACCCTCTCTTCGGATTATGAAGGATGCATGTTTGAGCGAAGATGACTGGATTCAGACCCGGCTTGATCAGCTGAACTTAATCGACGAAAAGAGACTTACTGCTATTTGTCATGGTCAAGTGTATCAAAAGTGGATGATCAAGGCATTTAACAAGAAAGTTAGATGATAAGAGTATCAAGTTGGGGATCTGGTAATCAAGCGCATTATCTTACCTCAAGGTGATCCCAGGGGCAAATGGACCCCTACTTACGAAGGGCCATTTATGGTTAAGAACATTTTCTCATGAGGAGCTATGATTCTAACCATCATGGATGGTAACGACCTTCCTCACCCCGTTAATGCAGACATAGTGAAAAGATACTACGCATAATCAAAGACCCGCTAGGTTGTCTGGCCTAGGCAAAAATAAGGGCTTCCCGGCGAACCAAAAGGGTTCGGGCAAAAATAAGGGATGAAAATGAAAAAAATTTGTACACCCGGCAAGTCGAAAACCTGAAAAGGCGGCTTGGGCAAAAAAGGGTATCCCGGTGGACTGAAAACCCGAAAGGGCGGTCCAGGCAAAAATTAGGGATCAAAGCGTAATGCTATGTCTCATTGGATCGCCTTGCAACCAGACTTCAGTATCAACTATCAAGCTCGGGAGGCACTAATCAATCTGATCTACCTTCAACCAAGTAGCAAAGTGATGAGATGCTCGAGGACATAAAGGCAATAGCAGAGTTGGAACCTAGTGGGATTATTCACATAGGTATTTTTCTTTGTTTACTACAAATTGTGTAAATTCTATTACTCGACAGCGTTCTCTTACTAGGACGTCAGCCTCTTGTACAAAAGCGCCTATTTACAGTCCAAACTTCAAAATCAATACAATTCATTTTCAGAGAAGTTTCAAACTGTTTTTCCTTTTTCTGTTTTGTTTTACAAAGAACGTCCAATGTTCATTTTTGATATATGCATTTGACATTAACTGCTGCTCATAAATATTTACATGCGAAACTAAAAATGATTACTGGTAATATCAGAAACAGGGGCAATAAGATTTGTCCAAGCTTTACAGTTGCTCTATCCACCAGGTACAAAGGTAGATTTAGCTGAAGAATATGGCTAAGGTACTTTCACTCTCCGTAGAGTAAGAAAAGACAGTAATGATAGCTCTCCCCAGCTGAGACTTGCAACTGTGAATGTATCGATAATACTCTCCCCAAGCAGAGTCTATCTACCATCAGCACTGAAAGGTCTTAATATTCCCCAACAGAGTATAAGAATATTCCCCGGCAGAATACAAAATACCCCCAGTGGAGTTTGAAATTTTTCCCAGTGCAGTCTGAAAAAGCTTCCCCAGTAGACTTTAGAAGACTATTCCCATTAGAGTCTAAAAGATTATCCCCAGTTAAGTCGCAACTGAAGATCATCCTCAGCGGAGGTCATGCCTTTCACAAACAAGAATTCAATCCCCAACAAGATTCGGTATCACCAGTAACGGTAATTCATCCCCAGCGGAATTTATCAGCAGAATCCTCTACAGAGCATCTCTTCCCCACAGAGTAATCTCCTCCTCAGTTTATTCCCCAACATAGTTATCCTCTCCTGCAGGTTTATTCTCGTAATATCTTTGCTCGCCATCCCCAGCGGGAACGAAGAATTCAACTCTCTTCTCCAGTAGCTATCCGAGATTTATTTTCCCCGGCTAAAAACATTACATACATCATGACACATGCATATACGCATCGTACAACACAATCTCATTTATTTTGAGAACATCATTGCTTGATACATATCATGCATTGCATACAGCTAACCTTTATCTTTCAGGAAAGATGCGGTTAAATTCTCAAAAAATTCAAAGCTATAAAGTGTTCCTCTGTTGAATTACAAACGAGTTCCTAAATATCAGCAGAGAAGTTTTCTCAGTTGAATTATGGGCGAGTTCTTAAATCTCGATGAAGATGTTTCCCAAAGTCGAACTACTAACCAGTTCTTAAATCTCAACAGAATTATCCCCAGTTGAATTACAGATAAGGTTCTAAATATCGACAAGTGTTCCTCCGTCAAATTACAGACAGGTTCCTAAATCTCAGCAGAGTTTTCTCAGTTGAATTACGGGAGAGTTCTTAAATCTCGATGAAGATGTTTCCCAAAGTCGAACTACTGACCAGTTCTTAAATCTCAACAAAATTAACCTCAGTTGAATTACAGATAAGGTTCTAAATCTCGACAAGTTCCTCCGTCGAATCACAGACAGGTTCCTAAATCTCAGCAGAGTTTTCTCAGTTGAATTATGAGCGAGTTCTTAAATCTCGATGAAGATGTTTCTCTCCAGTCGAATTACTGACCAGTTCTCAAATCTCAACAGAATTACCCTCAGTTGAATTACAGATAAGGTTCTAAATCTCGACAAGTTCCTCCGTCGAATTACAGACACGTTCCTAAGTCTCAGTAGAGTTTTCTTAGTTGAATTACGGGCGAGTTCTTAAATATCGATGAAGATGTTTCCCTCCAGTCGAATTACTGACCAGTTCTTAAATCTCAACAGAATTATCCTCAGTTGAATTACAGATAAGGTTCTAAATCTCGACAAAGTCCTCCGTCGAATTACAGGCAATTCCTAAATCTCAACAGAGTTTTCTCAGTTGAATTACGGGAAAGTTCTTAAATCTCGATGAAGATGTTTCCCCTCAGTTGAATTACGGACAAGTTCTTAAAACTCAGCAGAGATGTTCTCTCAGTTGAAGTACAGGCAAGTTCCTAAATCTCAACAAAGATCAAACTTCCCCAACGGAATCTTCCACAACAACAGCTATACAAGCTCTCGCTAAGGAATCTCTTTTGCGATCGACACTTCTTCAGATGGCATCTGTAAGCCCATTCCCGACACCACAAGGCTGATACCACTTCATGCGAGTGCAAATTTCTGGGCACTCTAGTGTTCAATCATCTTCCACCTTCGAATCACGAAAGGCATGAAAGCCAATCTACATCCTCAGGTTTAAGAAGATTGAACAAGGGCAGCTGTTGTACCCCAAAATTTTCCCTCCCATATTTCTCAAAACATTGCAAGAAAAATCTCCAAGTTGCTCAAGGTGACTCAAGGATGGGTCAGACAAGCTCTCTCCTAAGGCAGTCTACCCCAAATTAGGGTTTTGTGTTGCATAAAGATCCTTGAGTCCAAAAGACCTCAAGTGATCCCTAATGTCCTAATATGTTCTCAAGATCATCCATGTCAAATTTCAAGCCTTGAAGAGGAAGTTTGCTCAGTCAATTGCTCAAAGGTCCAAAAATCGACTATGCTAGGGCAAAAGTCAACTGTGACCTACATACAATCAAACTTTAAGATTTTGTATCAACATTCTCATTTTGAAGTACATTTCATCATTTTATCAAGGTTTGATCATGATTCATTAAGGATTGCTCAAAATTCATCAAGATTCAAAAGTTGCTAAATTAGGGTTTTGTAGGAAAAGTCAACTCAACTTTGACCAAGCATAACTTTCTCATACTTAATTAGAAATGACTCATCCAAAGCTCATTTTGAAGAGGATTAAATTTCCTACAATACATCTTCATACCCCAAGTCCAAAAAATCCACTCACAAGAAGTTATGAATTTGGACATTATAGGTCATTTTGAAAAGTCAACAAAAACACCTTTTTTGCCAAATCTTATAACTTGAGAATGGAATATCAAAAAGAAATGAGACCAAAAGGATTCGTTATAGGACATCTCAAGCTTTCTAAAAAGTCCAAGAACACCTCCAAAAGTACAAAATTGAAGAAGTTATGCATCGTTGAAGTTGGACTTTTTTGCAAAATTGCCAAAAGTCAACTATCCCCAAAACTTCAAATTTTGCCTAATGGGCCCATTCTTTTTCACTTGATTTGAGTTTGCATTAATGCCCACATTCCCTAGCTTCAGCCATGTGCCTATATCTCATTTTTATTATTTAATTTGATTTTTATTTGAATTTATTCTTTTTAAATCAAATAAAATCATATAAAATCCAAGGCATTGATAACTCATGATTTTTTGGTTGCTTTAGGCTTTGAATACAACTATTATGTGAATCAAATTCTTATCAAAGGGATTGGTTACAAGAAGATATGATTTAAGCCAAGTTTGGAAAGGTTTTCATAGAGAATCAAATCAAATGTCCAAACATCAATGTGGAGAGATTTGAACCAAGTTTATTAACCTAATGCACTGAGTGATACATAAGGAAGGAGAGCACACGAAAATAAGGGTTAGCAAGCATTGGTAGAGGCAGAACAAAAGTGGAAAAAATCACAAGAAGTTGGAGATCAAAATCCAGGTTAGAGGCAGTTTCAGGAGGCGAGAGTGGTCTCAATCAATTGCTGGCCATCTCCAGAAGCTATTACGATCCAAGCCATGCATTTTCAGACTCCCTAGTGCACTGTAAGTCTCACACGACATAACCATGTTCTTGAAATCAATTTGAGTTATTCTGGCATCATTTGAACAAACTAATGACATATTCATGATCAAAAGAACATTTTCAAACTTTTTGCATCATTTAATTTCATTTATATGATCTGTATTGCAATCCGCCATAGTTAGGGTTTGCTTGGAGTTTTTGGGAGTTTTTGTTTCAGGAACAATTGACCTCTATGAAGGATATGGTTATGACCGGGAGGTTGAGACAAACACGACCATGCCCTTGGAAATCATTTTTGTGGCCTGTACAGGATTTTGGAGATGGACCTGCTTATAGCTACAGACTTCTGTCTGTTGGTATAGGTGATTGACCTTTTAGCCACGGACGGGAGGTTAGGGATGATGCGTGGCATCCCTCTATTGGACCATTCAAAAATAGCGCGCGTTTTTATTTTCTCTGACCACTTGATCTTGTTTTACTATATTATATTTTGTGCTTATTATTATAACAATCAAAACAGCTTGACGTAATGGTGGACATAGCATGTGTATTCCCTTCAGGACCTGGGTTGGAATCCCAGGTCCCCGTCTTCCTCAATATTATTTCTTTTCAGGTTTTCCAGTACATGCGCCTATCTGCAGTCCACCATACTCCCTCATGATCCAAGCGCCAGATGGCCAAGGGGCCAGATCTGGTGGTCCATATTGGAAGTCCACCATAAGCCAGGTCAATGCATGCCTACTTAATCAGAGAAAGTCAAACGAGCCAACACTAATGGGCCTACAGAATTGCTATTAACACCTTCAAATCAGGCCCATTCCTCCTCTTTTCTTTTATTTATTTTTGTTTATTTAATTTAATTACTTTATTTTAATTAATTACTGACCAATCATATTTTTTCATTTTTTATCAAAAATCACAAAAGTACCCTTTTTTTTTCTTTCTAATTCAGTATTTTATTTTTATTAAATAATTACTAACTAATTAATTTAGGTTTTTAATTCTAGAAAACTCTAACTTATTTTTGTAAATAATTAAAATTAATTAGACTTAATTAGGTTTTAACTACTAATTTAATTATTTTTAATTTCTTTCTTAAATAATCAAAAACTCCAAAAAAATAATTTATTTTTCATTAATTATTTATTTAATTTAATTTAGTCATTTTAACTTAGGATTAATTTCTTTCTTAAAATAAAAATAACAAAAACCAAAAAAGGACTTTTTCTTTAACCAAAAGGGTTAAAACCCTATTTCGCACTAGATTTAATTTTCCGCGCGCTTTATTTATTTTTATCCAATAATGTACCTGCTTCCGGATTGTAATAGTTAAATAGGACATTTAATTATTTTTATCGCTTTATTTTATTTTTCAAAGGGTTTGTCTTTGGCGATGTAAATACCCGACGCCTTGTAATTTAATTTGCGCACCTTTAATTTCTGCAAATTATAACTGTTAGATGTTTGATAATAGGGTTTGCATGACGAGACTGAACGTTAATCTTAAAATCAAATTAGATCACCTTTAACATGTACAAAGATAAAAATAACTGAAAACGACACACTCGCACATGCGCACTCTTAGGGTACACCCCACTTGGTTGCCTTCGTACACGGTCATTGAGTATAGGTCATTTTAGGAGTCGTCCTCTTGTCTAAAAGATCATAGTTGCCTTGAAATGGTTGCCTCGAATATTGTTGCCTCAAACAAATGATCTAAGACATTAGGGTTACTGCTAAAGCGTCCTAACATTGCTTTAGTGACCGTATGTCCCGCATTCAAATTGACCCTCAACCTCCAACGACGGTGCTACCTACTCATTAATAGTGGGATAGCATTGTCTAAAGGAAATTAGCATAGAACGATTCCTTTTTCGAGTAGGTAGATAGCTCTTAGATACTTGCTCATCCAAAACAAAAACTTTTCACACTTACACTCCTTTTCGAACAAAGTTTTCAAAACACTTCATTACACTCTTAAGGACAGAAGCAAGAGTTAAATCGAAGTTTTAAACACAAAATTTTTTCAAACCCACAAGCACAAAGAAAATAACTTTTGAAAATAATTGAGCAAGTACCTAAGAGCCCGTGGATAACCACAGATAGAAAGGATGCTAACACCTTCCCTTTCTATAATCTACCCCCCGAACCCGAGAAACATCTCGAAAAAGGAATTTTTCTGTGCTTTTTTCCTTCCCTTGTTGGATAAAATAAAAGTCGGTGGCGACTCTTGCTTACCGCGACATTTTGCAAAAACAAACGCAAAACGCAAACCAGCATTCCAAAAAACAGTCAGTTCTTCCCACCGTATCACACATACCCTGAAGGAGAATATGTGGCTTCAATTGAGGGAAGTATAAAGAAGTCATTGGTAATTCCTTTCCAAGGGTCGAACCTTAATAAGAAGACTCTTGTGATTCTGTGGGGAGAATCAACAGAAACACCAATGATAACACCGAGACAAGCTCCGAGTATACCAGTAGTTCCAAAAACTACGATGGTAATTAGGGGGCCATCTCATACCCCTTACAAAAGCGACAAAGCAGTACCACTGAGTTATGATTCGTCTGTATATGTCAATGGCTTAACAAGAATGTGAGCCATCATCAAGTAAAGGACCTGAAATTTCAAATATAGAAGGAACAAGGGGCATGACCCGCATTGGTATAATCTTTGGCTCTTAACCGCAAAATAAGGATGATGCTTTGGTGAAAATTAAAAATGATACGTTGATGAAAGACAAAGGAAAAGCAGTGGTGGAGGAAATTCAAAAATAAGAGCCTCCGAGCAAGAACTTTACTGATCAAGAGGCGTATGAATTTTCTGAAGATAATCAATAAGAGTGATTATAGGGTGGTGGATCACCTTCACCAAACCCCAACCAGAATTTTTATACTCTCGTTGCTCATTAATTCAGAAGCGCATTGAGACTCTCTGATGAAGGTTCTAAGTTCTGCCCATGTTGCAGAGAAGATTACTGTGAATCAATTTGACAATGTTATAGAAAATATGACGTCTGGTCATATCTGGGTTTTAACGACAGTGAGTTACCTCCACAAGGCCGAGCCCACAACAAGGCATTACACATCTCCATTCAGATAGGTACTACAAGCATGTCCAGTGTACTAATAGATACTGGTTCTGCCCTCAACGTGTTACCGAAATCTAGATTGATGAAGTTGACACTAGATGGTGTTGTGATAAGACCAAGTTCTATGATAGTTAAAGCTTTTGAAGGTTCTCAAAGTACAATTTTTGGAGAAGTGAACCTTCCTGTCAAGATCAGCCCGCACATATTCTATATCACTTTTCAAGTCATGGATATAGAATCAGCATATACATGTTTACTCAAGAGACCTTGGATTCATGCAGCAGGGGTAGTCACTTCAACTTTACATCAAAAATTAAAGTTATTAATTGAAGGAAGATTGGTCATAATCGATGGCGAAGAGGATATCTTTGTAAGTCACATAGAATCCTACAGGTATATCAGTACTGATGAAGACTATATAGCCACACCATTTCAAGTCCTAGAGGTTGCCTCAATGGTAACACTACCGATGGAAAAAATCCAGAAACCTATCGTGACTTCGTGGAGAGATTTACAAATAGTAGTGGAACATGGTGCCTCAAAGGTTTGGGGAAAGCTCCCAAAAATAACCGAGAAGAAGAATCATTTTGGTTTGGGTTACGAATTATCAAATGCTGCTCTGAAGGGAAAAGCATGGTTTCATCCAATCCAGGAGACCTTCATCAACGAAGGAGTGGAGCATGGCGGATAGGTGGAAATGATATATAACAAAGACAACATCAAAAGAGCATCTGATTTCATCCATGAATGCGTCCTAGGTGAAGAACTCAAGAATTGGACAGCTCTGGAGATTCCAGAGATATTTTCCTTCCAAAGTAATTTTTCTTGTTTTTGAAAGAACCTATGTTAAGTCTGAGGCACAGGGGTTGCTTGTAAGGGTCCCCCATTTTGTTTCAAAAAATATTTACAATTAATAAAAGTTATATTTCACATTCAATTAAGATCATGTCTTTCTCTTGCATTTATCTCTTATATTTAATAATGGCAATGCTTTTTTTCATACGCATTTTCCAAATTCACATACTAAAAACAGCACCAAAATATGATAAATGTACAGATCCATGCCCAAAATCACTGATAATGTTACTGCTGCTATCAGATATAATTTTGATGCACCCATCAACCAAGCTGAAGAGGAAGATGATGAAGATCTTGAACTTTCCAAAGAATTGGCGAGGATAATAGAGAGAAAAGATGACAATATACATGCGTACCAGGAACCCATTGAGACCATTAATCTTGGCACAAAAGAAAATCCGAAAGAGATCAAGCTAGGGGAAACATAGGAGAAAAGCGTCAAAGAAAGGCTGATCAAGTTGTTACATGAATATGTGGATATATTTTCTTGGTCTTACAGAGATATGCCAGGATTGGATACAGACATTGTGGTGCACAAATTACCTCTTAAAGAAGGTTGCTCTCTGATTAGGCAGAAGCTTAGAAGAACTCGTCCAAACACGTCCAACAAGATTCGAGAAGAGGTCCTTAAACAATTTGATGCAGAGTTCTTAGCGGTGGTAGATTATCCACCTTGGATAGCTAACATCGTGCTAGTACCCGAGAAGGATGGCAAAGTGTGCATGTGTATGGATTATCTTGATCTGAACAAAGCAAGTCCCAAGATGATTTCCCGTTACCTCACATAGACGTTTTGGTGGACAATACAGCTCAAGCCTCGGTATTCTCGTTCATGGATGGTTTCTCAGGATACAACCAAAACAAAATGGTGCCCAAAAATATGGAAAAGACTACTTTCATGACACCTTGAGGCACTTTATGTTACAAAGTAATACCATTCGGTTCGAAGAACGCGGGGGAAACTTATCAACGGGCTATGGTCACACTATTCCATTATATGATTCACAAAGAGGTTGAGGTGTATGTAGATGATATGATTGTCAAATCTTATATGGAAGAGGATCACATCATACATTTACAAAAGTTTTTTTATCGTCTGTGAAGGTTCAAACTAAGATTGAATCCACACAAGTGTACATTTGGTGTCAGATCAAGAAAATTACTGGGTTTCATTGTAAGTTAGTGTGGTATTGAGGTGGACCCCGAAAAGGTAAAAGCCATACAAGAAATGCCAGCTCCGAGGACAGATAAAGAGGTTTGCGGTTTCTTAGGACGATTAAACTACATTTCAAGGTTCATATCGCACCAAATAACTACATGTGATCCTACATTCAAATTACTGCGAAAAGATCAGACGGTGGCATGGAACGATATTTGTCAAAAGCCTTCGAGACAATAAAGCAATATTTATAAGAGCCACTTGTAATGCGGTGGCAAAACTAACTGTTATACTTGTTTTGTGTTTGTATTTGCAAATGTTGCGGTAAGCAAGAGTCTCCACCGACTTTTCTTTTATCCAACAAAGGAAAGGGTGAAAAGAACACAAGAGACCTTTCGAGACATTTTCTGAGTAAAGGGATAGATTATGGAAAGGTAAGGTGTTAGCACCCTTTCCATCCGTAGTTTTCTACGGGCTCTTAGAAGCTTTGCTCATTTGAAAAATACCTTGTGCTTTATGTGTTTGAAAAGTATTTTAAAGAAAGCGCCTTGGTGCAGAGAACTTTGTAATGTTTTTCGTATCGTGGAAAATGTATACAAAGTGCCTTTGAAAATATTTTTTAGAAAAGAGTGTATGTGTTATACCCCAAAATTTTCCCTCTCATTTCTCAAGGATTCTCACAAGATCTCCCATGACATTCAGTTTGCAACACTAATACATCAACTTGGGCTTGGAATTGACACAAGAGCAAAATGGTCAATTACACACTGAAAAGTCAAACTTTGACTTTTGAATCAAAAATCAAGTTTCAGGAGTCATATTTCATCAAGGAGTGTTAGAGTATGAGGTTTGTTTCATCAAGAAAATCAAAGTCTAGATTATGTTGAAAAAAGTCAAAATTCTAAATATTTAGAAATTTTTCTAAGTGTTTAAGAAATATGATAAATTCAGAACTTTTGGCCAGATCTTCACCATGATGCAAGTTGATTCTAGAAGAACTTCTAACACAAGAGTTATAGATCTCAATGAGATCTAAAACATTGCGGAACAAAACTTCTTCTAGAAATGTTGGGATTTCAAGTTATACATCTCCAAAGACACGTCCCTGAAACTTAAACATCAGTAGATTCTGGACCTTTCAAAAACAGGATTTTGTTAGAACTTCTGGGACAATTTTCATGTAATTTCAGTCAGAATTTGCAAGACTAATTCAAAGAGGGTCTACAAAGCGTGTTACAAGTTTTCTGGAAAGTCTGAGAACTGAATCAGAACATGCTGGAGCAAAGAGATTCAAAGATCAGAAGTTGGATGTTTATTCTAAGTTACGCTGATGCTGAACTTCTAACTCAGAATTAAGATATGATGTATAATCTAATATTGCAAGATTTCTGGTTTGATAAATCTCATCATCATTTAATGCTCACAACCACTTTTGAGTTTTTATCCAAAGGACTTCCCCACGTGTAAGATAGAGGTAACATTGTTGTCCTTGAAAAGAAAACTTTTGTACAAGAGTATGATGGGCCCATGCTTTGCTTTTGCCTCTGAGAGTAATTTTCCTTAATTCATGCTTACAAATCCAGCTTAGGCACGGCTAAAAGCTGTTAAACACCATACTTGTTTAACTTGCTTCAAGAACAAGTCAGCGGCCTAGCATGATGGTTGTAACCTTGACCTCTGCAAGATACTAAATCTTTGCCTATAAATTTAAATCCATTTTCAACTGTAAAGGGGTCGAAAAATTGAAAAGAAAAAGCTTCAAAACCTTGCTAAAAATTCCAGGAATCCGAAACGGCAAACACAAATACACAACCTGCTAGTTTTTTATTCTTGCATTCAAACTCCAATTTCCCTCAAGTGTTTCTTGACCAAACCATCCATACAGCTTCTGATATACATTTAGAAATTGTCTTAACTTCTATTTTCAGACTGTAACACGTTCCCCCATCAGTCCCCACCTCAAAAAGTCAAAACTTTACTTCTTGGCTATTCCAGAATTTTCCAGCCATTCATAGCCCAAGTTAAAGTTTGTTTCAACCTACTGAGCACGTAAGGAAGCTGGTCAGAACATTACAAACAGTCAGAACGTTTTCCAGCTGCAAGGTAAGTTTCTGCTGACTCTCATCATATTACCTAGACATTGTTAAACTTGCATGGCTAAAATACAATGTAGACGTCATGATTCTAATGTTGTACGTATTCTGAGGTTTCACATACTTTCTGCCTAAGTAGGGAGAATATCAGTTCAGAGCTTCTTAAGGAAATTAGAATTAGCAGATGCATGCTTGTTTCTGATTTAAAGTCTTGATATTTTTATGTTTCTGAAACCATGATGGAAACCTGCCACAATTGCTATGTTTGTGTTTTCTGTTCTGATGAGAAATGGCTAAGTTGCAGATATCCTGTTTAGCATGGAGAAAGAGATGAAGTTCATCATCAGATTTTACTTTGTGTTATATGTTTATGTTTTTCTTCTAATACCGGATGTACAGCCACCCCAGTGGCAGAAAGCACACGCATAAGACATTAGTGCTAAGGGTCTTGAGTTCTAGCCCTAGAAGCATCTTTTTCCAGGTTCATTCATTGATATTTTTACCCATTTATCTGTCAGACAATGTTCCTAGATCAGAACTTCTAGATAGCCTCACCCAACAACATTATCACCTCATTCTCTCAAACATTCGGAACTTCTGATTTACCAATGGTATTAGAACTTCTAGATTCCCAGCAACCTCAGAATTTTGGTGTATCCAAACCCAGAACTTCTAACCGTCCCCATTTCTGCTAATATGTTATTTCTGATTTTTGTAGCGCATCAGAGTCAAAATTTCTGCCTTTTATTTCTATCCCTTTCAGCCACGCGCTGATTCTGACCCCTTTTTCCTCTTATCATTTTAATCATTATTCTATTTTCATTAATCAAAAACACCAAAAATATTTTATATTCACATATTTTATTTTATTTCTTTTAGAACCAAAAGATCAAAAATATTTTCTTAAGCAAACTTATTTCTTTTCTTAAACAAAACAAGTCCATTTTACATTTCTTGTACATTATTTCAATATGGTTATAATAGATAATTAGGTTTAATTTCTTGCAATCCCCATTTGTAAATTTATATACCCCACCCCCTAATGATGTAATAGTGTAGTATTTTTACTTTCCGCAATTTATCGCTTTATATAAATGCTAGTAAATTAGGGTTTGTATGGAAAGATTAAAATTAACAAGTTAGCAAACCTTAATCCAAGATAAACAAGCATGTAAATCAAATACACTTGCACACTTGCACCCTTAGGGTAATTCCACTTTGTTGACTTACTAAAATGTCCATGTTACGCATGTGAGATGTCTTAGCAAAAAGCAATATAAAATACAAGATCATAGTCCCTCGATGACGCTATCAAATGTTTCCTTTCAAAATGATCTTAGTCTCTCAAAGGGAATTGCTAAGATATTTCATAACATTGTTATCATGGCTATACGATGACCCACGCTCGTCCCTCTACATCCAAAGATAAGACTTCTTACCAAATCAATGGTAAGATAGCAATATAAAAAGAAGGAAGAAGTGACCAAAGACTTTTGAGTAGGTAGATTATTCCTAGTTGCTTGCTCAATTTTAAATCAAACACTCTTGCTTATTTTCAAAACAAACACAAACACTTTCAAAAAAACATTTTCCCAAATTTGAAACATTTTCAAATGATCAACACTTTGTATACGTTCTTACGAATTAGAACTATTACAAAGTTTTCCTAAACGATGGCGCCTTTTCAAAATACTTTCAAAAACCACACAAAGCACATTTTCAAATAAAAGAAAGTGATCTAGCAAGCAACTAAGAGCCCATAGATAACTATGGATGAAAATAATCTCAAAGGTCATTCCTGTTCTTTTCAGCCTTTCCTTTTGGAAAAAAAAGTTAGTGGCGACTCTTTCTAACCGCAACTTTTGCGATAAAACGCAAAACGCCCAAGTCAGTTCTCCCACCGTATCACAGTATATGTGGAAAATGATTTTATTTGAGCAAGCATCTAAGTACTATCTACCTACTCGAAAAGGTTTATTTTTTTCCTCTTTTCCTTTAGACAGTGTTATCCTACTATTAGTGAGTAGGTAGCCTTATCGTTGGATGTTTTGAGGGACAATTGAGGGTCATCGTACAATCACAAAGACAACTTAGCAAGATACTTTATTAACTACCCTAAGGTTTTAAGATCATTTTACCGAGGCAGCGTCAAAAGGGTCATCGAGGGACTTATGATCTTTTTAAACCAAAGAGTAGTCACTAAAATCTCTTACATTCAAGAATCGTGACCGTTTTATTTTGAAGGCAACCGAAGTGGGAATACCCTAGAGGTGCACATGTGAGAGTGTGTTGTAGTCAGTTATTTTTTCTTTGCATTAGGTTTACTAGCGTTTGATTTTAATCTCTTGCCATACAATCTTATTTATCATGCATCTAGACAGTTAATAGTTTGCAGTAATTAAAAGTGCAGAAAGATAATTTCTAAACTATTACAAGGCTTCGGGGAGGGGGATTAATTACATATCCAAAACTTTGGAGGGAAATAAAGCAGTAAATGTAAAGTCTTAGTTATGCTATTAAATCCAGTAGGCAAATACAATAGTATGAAAAATAGAATGCGAAAGATAATAACACGCGCGAATTGAAAGGACGTCTAAAAAATCCTAAGAGAAAATCTTTTGTTTGTTTTTAAGTTTTAATTTATGGAAATAGTTTAAGTTAAAAAAATAATTGATCTAGATCTATATTTAAAGAAAAAAATGTTAATTATTAAAGAAACATGAAATTTAAATAAAATAAATTAATTCTATGTTTTTTTTTGTTGGTATTTTTGTTATGAAAAGGAAAATGAATTAAAATGAAATTAAACCTAAGTTCTATTAATTTTAATTTAAAAAAATGTTAAAGTGATTAATTAATTAATTTACCAAAATTAAAATTTAATTAAGAAAAATCCTATCTATTTTTATATGATTTTTATATTTGTTTATTGATTAAAATAAAAATAATAATTAAAATAAATGAATAAAATGAAAGAAACAAGAAAATAAAGATGGGCCTAGTAGCAAAAGTAAACATGGGGTGCAATCATCTGAAATCCCTAGGCCCGAATCTTTGAAAGTTTCATGCCCTAACCATGGTGTTTTCAGATTCTTGCGTGGAACCTCTGATTCAACCATCCATAAATGTTCTATATAAACTCAAACTAACGTTAGCATGCCATGAAATACGATTAAAATTAGAGATTAAAATTTTAAAATTTTACCAAACCGGTGTTGTCAAATGGGGGCGTGCTAGCCGTGTGATGGACTGCTCTTGGGCCTTGTAAGACTCTTGGAAACTTTAGGAGGATAATTTGAGGCTTGGTGTCAATCGAGAGAGACCGGAACCTTGAGATATGACTTGCATCAATTCTTTGATTTTTGGAGAGCTTTTTGAAGAGCTTTTGGAGAACTTTTTGGAGAGGAATTTTGTTCCCTCTTTGGCTTGCATTGTTGTGTATTTATAGAGGGAAGATAGGAGTTAACAAACATGGTAAAGAATTAATGCATTCATGGCCTCGGAGACAAGGATAAAACACATTGAAAAATGTCCATATTTGTGATATCTTTGCCTCTTTGGTCACTTGCATGAACCTGGTCCCTTTGGATGTATCTTGCACGAAAATATGGGCCTTCTAATAGATCAAATCAAACCCAAATGTCATGACCCATTATTCTTTGTATTTTATTTGATTTAACTCATATTTAAATGAATAAAAATGCAAATAAAAAAATGCATGGATAGATTTGGAGGTCCTTGGACACATCATGAACATATTTGAACTCCAAAAAGTTAGGCCCAATAACTTAAAATCACAAATTTGCTCAATTGAGATTTCATGCATTTTATTGAAAATTTTGCAACTTGTGCACTTTATAACTTTCTCAAATTTCATCTTTTGAAAATGATCTTGGACTTTTTGGAAATCCCAAGATGTCCTCTACACTTTATATTTTAATCATTTTTTCATTTGGAGACATTATCTTGATGTAAGTTGCCTTAACAAAAAGTGTCTTTTGTTGACTTTATGAAAATGACCTATAATCTATGAGACCATATCTTCCAAATGAAGCATCTTTTGGACTTGAGAATAAAAGAAAAGTTGTAGGGAATTTATTTTTCTTCAAAATGCACTTTGGTTGGGGAAATGTTGATAAAGCATGTGAAAGTTATGTCTGGTCAAAGTTCATTTGACTTCTCCTAAGGAAACCCTAATTTGGCATTTCTTAACTTTTGATGATCTGAGGACTTTCCTTGAGGAATCATTATCAAACCTTGATCAAATGATGAATACCACTTCAAAATGTTGATGTTGACCAAAAATCTTGAAGTTTGACTATATATTGGCCACAATTGACTTTTGACCTAGTATAGTTGATTTTCAAGCATTTGAGCAGTTGACTAAGCAAACTTGTAGTGAAAGTAATTAAACTTCGCATGGACAATCTTGAAGACATATTAGGGACCATAGAAATCATTTGAGGTCTTTGTAACCCAAAATTCTTGTTGAAAAGTGAAACCCTAGTTGAAGGTTCATTGCCTAGGAGGAGAATTTGTCTGATCAATTCTTGGTGAACATTGAGCTATTGAGGACCTAAATGAGAATGTCTTGAGTAAATATGAGAGGGAAAATTTTGGGATACAACATCTGCCCCTATTCAATCTTCTTAAACCTGAGGATCTAGATTGGCTTGTCTGCCTTTCGTGATCTGAAGGTGGAAGATGATTGAACACTAGAGTGCCCAGAAATTTGCACTCACATGAAGTAACACCGTTGGTTGATGATATCAGGAATGGGCTTATAGATTCCATTTGGAGAGTTGATGGAGAGTCTTCGGATATGGGCTTATAGATTCCATACAAAGTTATTATTGATAGGAGTATCAGAATGAACCTGCGTCTAGTTTTATCTTAATGAAATGCTGGAATGAGCTCGTGTCAAGCTGGGTCCAGAAATGTATTAGAAGGCAACAGTGTAAGGATGCTTTCGGATGAGCCTGTGTTAGACTACACCTGGGAATGTCTTAGTAGGAACTTGTGTAAGATTGCTTCAAGATGAGCCCGTGTGAAGCTGTATCAGGATGAGCCCGTGCGAAGCTTCATCTAAAAATATATTAGAAGGAACCCATGTAAGATTGCTTCAGGGTGAGCCCGTGTTAAACTTCATCTAGAAATATATTAGAAGGAGCCTGGGTAGGGCTGCTTCAGGATGAGCCCGTGTGAAGCTTCATCTGTAAATTTTAGAAGGAACCCGTGTGAGATTGCTTTAGGATGAGCCCGTGTGAAGCTACATCTGGAAATATTTAGAAGGAACCCGTGTAAGATTGCTTCAGGATGAACCCGTGTTAAACTTCATCTGGAAATATATGAGAAAGATCCTGTGTAGGGTTGATTCAGGATGAGTCCGTGTGAAACTTTATCTGGAGATATATGAGAAGGAACCTGTGTAGGGCTGCTTCGGGATGAGTCCGTGTGAAACTACATCTGGAAATTTATTAGAAGGAGCCTGGGTAGGGCTGCTTCGGGATGAGTCAGTGTGAAACTGCATCTGGAGATATATGAGAAGGAGCCTGTGTAGGGCTGCTTCAGGATGAGTCCGTGTGAAACTGCATCTGGAAATTTATTAAAAGGAGCCTGGGTAGGGCTACTTCAGGATGAGCCCGTTTGAAGCTACATCTGGAAATGTATTAGAAGGAACCCGTGTAAGATTGCTTCAGGATGAGTTCGTGTGAAACTTCATCTGGAAATTCATGAGAATGTGGGGCTGGGTAGGGCCGCTTCAGGATGAGCCTGTGTGAAGCTGCATCTGGAAATTAGAAGGAACCCATGTAAGATTGCTTCGTGATGAGACCGTGTAAAGCTACATCTAGAAATCAGAAGGAACACGTGTAATATTGCTTCATGATGAGCCCGTGTGAAGAGGCATTTAGAAATTAGAAGGAACCCATGTAAGATTGCTTCATGATGAGCCTGTGTGAAGCTGCATCTGAAAATTAGAAGGAACCCATGTAAGATTGCTTCAGCTGGTCGTGTAGATAATTGCTCTGTCTTGTTTCAAGAACTAATCTTGGACCTGTTGAAAATTGTTGATGATAATTATATGTTGATTGATCTTTCCTGAAAAGGTAAAGAGTTAGTTGTATGTGTTGTACCCCAAAATTTGCCCTCCCATATTTCTCAAAACATTTCAAGAAAAACTCACAAGTCCAACCCGGCGCGTCATATTCAGGTGTTCTTTCGCCAAGATATCTCTGATAACGTATTCTCAAATTCAGGTTCGGCTCAAGAGTCAATTCTTTAAAGAAGGTATCCGAATGTGTGAGTTTTCTCGAAGAAATATGGTGAAAAAGTGTGCTGAAAGTGCAGTTTTTACGCGCTAAAAAAATTCATAACTTGAAAATCGTGGCTCGTTTTGAACCCGTTCCGGTGGCCAAAATTCCGTCTTGACATTATCTACGTTTTCATCTCTCACGGCTGGAAGCCAATTTCGATCAGAAGGTCTTCAAAAATGTGGATTTATCAAGTATTTTCGTACAGAAAATTTGTGACAGAAGTTTATTTGCGTCATGTTCAGAAAATCATAACTTGGTCGATTTTCATCGTATCGAGCTGGTTCCGGCGCCAAAATTTTACAAATTGAGTTGGCTACATTTTCACAGAAGGTATTGAGTTCAAACGGTATTCAAAAGGCCTTCGTTTTTTGCTCAGAGTGCGTGACACGCTGAAAATCCTGAATGCTGAATATTATTTCATCTGGGCCGAAACTTCGAAAATTCATAACTCGGACAATTTTTATCGGATTGGGCTCATATTTTTACACAAGGTCACTGACTCATAGATCTACAACTTTACTTCAAAAGTCGAGACCGGATTTTGCTCCGATCAATGCCAGTTTTTTATTGAAGAACGTGTCAGAGTTGACACTGGAGCCCAAAATAAGTTTGTCTGAGTTAAAACTTCAAAAATTCATAACTAATTCACCGTTTATCCGATTGAGCCGATTTTCGGACAGGAGTTAGTTCTCGATATAGGCTACATTTTGATTTCACATTTCAACTTCAAAAATTGCACTTAAGTCCCTGCGATTTAGCCTGGAAAGTGACGAACTCAAGTGAACATTGGAGGCCCAATTGCACATTCAAAGCCCATTTTCTTTACCCTAATTTCCATTATATAATCACATTCTTTTCACACAAACCAGAGAGGAGAAAAAAAACCTGGCCACAACACTGTCAGAATATCAAATTCTTTCAAGAACCCTAAAACCTTGAAATCCTTATTACAAATCTCTCTCTCACTACAAACAAGTCATCTCAGTTACAAACCAACATCTCACTACTTCTTCAGTAAGTGTAAGGCTGACTTGATCTCCATGATCAAAAGAGCATAAAAGCATTCATGTCACTACTTTTCCAGTAAGGGTAAGGTTGATTTAATCTCCATGATCAAAAGGGTATAATCATTCATACATGTCATATTGGTCTAAACATTAAATTTCTTCATATATTGGCTTTATTTGTATTTTATGATATATAGTAATTTATTTAATGTGTTCATGAGATTCAACACTGCAGATTTAGACAGGATGTCATGCAGGTTCATTAAGGAACGTTGAGGTCAAAATACAAATGGCCAAAAGCTAAAAGCCAAATGGCCAAAACAGAATAGCTTACACATGACACCAATACATGGTGAGACAGACATCCTGAGAAGGTTAAGGAACATTGAGGCCAAAACACAAATGGCCAAAAGCCAAAAGCCAAATGGCCAAAACAAAACAGTTTACACATGACGCCAACAGTTGTTTCACCCCTCCAATCAGGCCCGTATACTCCTAAACTTTCTCTCTATTTGTATTATGTTCCTTTAATTAATTAATCATTATTCTTTTTATTAATCACTAACCAATTAACATTTTTTCCTAATAAAATCAAAAACACAAAAAAAATATATTTTATTTATTAAAATTAAATTCAGCACTTTATTTTTGTAAATAAATATTAATTCAATTAATTTAGTTTAATTAGGAAACAACTTTAATATTTTTTGCAATAATTAAAATTAATTTAGACGATTAGGTTTTTATTAACTTTGATCAAATTTATTTTTATTTCCTTAAATATCAAAAACTCCAAAAATATTTTAATTAATTAATTAGTTTATTAATTTAATTGGTAACTTAATTTAATTTCTTTTAATCCAAAAATAACAAAAAAAAAACCACTTTCTTTCAAAAAAAGGGTCAAAACCCAAAAAACTCGCATCCGATTTAATTTCTCGCACGCGATCCAGTTTATCATATTATTGTATCTGTTTCCCGGAATGTAATAGCTTTTAATTAGGACTTTAATTATTTACCGCTTTATTTTACTTTCCGCAATTTAAATTAAAGGGTTTGTTTTTGGCGATGTAAATACCCGACGCCTTGTAATAGCTTAGATTTAATTTCCTGCAATTTACTTCCCGCAAATTATTAAACTGTTAATTATGCATGACAAGATTTGTATGACAAATAAAATCAACCCGTAGCTCACAATGATACATGTACAAGATAAACATAAACTGAAACAACACACGTGCACATGCCACTCCTAGGGTACGCCTCACTGGTTGCCTCGAACGTGGTCGTCAAGTATAGGGTGTTTTAGAGGTCGCCCTCCTGTCTAAGATCCAGTTGCCTCGAAACGGTTGCCTCGGATAAAAAGGATCTAGGACATTAGGGTTACCGCTAAGGCATCCTACTATTGCTTCGGTGACCACACATTGTCCCTTAATCGAATTAACCCGAATAACTCCAGCGACGGTGCTTCCTATCTCTCAATGGTGGGATAGCACTGTCTAAAGGACTCTTACACAGCCTAATTCCTTAGAGTAGGTAGATTTCTCATGGGTACTTGCTCTTTCAAAAAAAACAAAAACAATCTTTTCGCACCGACACTTTCAAGAAGTTTTCAAACAAATTTTTCATACACTCTTGAGGACAGATACAAGAGTTACTTAGAAATTTTTTAAACGAAACATTTTCAAAACCCACACACACTTGAAAAGAAAACATCTTTTTGAAAACATAAGAGCAAGTACCTAAGAGCCCGTGGATAACCACGGATAGAAAGGGTGCTAACACCTTCCCTTTCTATAAATCTACCTCCCGAACCGAGAAACATTCTCAAAGAAGGAATTTTGCTGTGCTTTTGTCCTTTCCATGTTGGAGAACATAAAAGACGGTGGCGACTCTTACTTACCGCGACATTTCGCGAACCAGCTTAAAAAATAGTCAGTTGTATTTCCACCGATCACAGAACTAGCGACTCTGCTGGGGATATCTATAAAAGTGAGGTGTACCTTAGGATTAGACCACTCTTATGTTTTCAATTGTCTGTTTTGATTGCTTTAATATTATGGGCCTATTTTGGGAGTTTCATAGATCCTAACCCGGATCTGGGGGATACCTTTTAGGTAGCAACAAACTGTGAGGGAACTGTGCGGGGTATACCGACATGGTTGAAGCAGTTGCTACGTTGATGTGGCATTTTGGTGAGTACCGGTAACCCTTGAGTCAAGTCAAGGAGAGTACGGGGCCGCCGCGTGGTGTCGTGAAGCATCAACTGACCTTAGGAACCTTACTTGACCATCCTAGCCTCTTTAGGGTAGTGAGATGACCGACTTTGGTGCAGTCCGAAGTTGGTAGATACTCGACACTACACTCATTGAGGGTTGTTTTCTTGGAATATTTTGATCGTCAGTTCAGTGGCTAAATCAAAACAATGAACATAGAAAACAATCCAATGATATTGGGCTCCTTAGAACCCGGTTACTTTTGATAGGACAGGTTTTGAGCCCACCAACTTCAAGAGGGTAGTACCCAAACTTCATCCTGGCCTAAACTCTAAGGGTTATCTTGTGTGACTTGTGTGCCTTCAAAGTTGACTACTTGCATGCTTGTTATCTGACACATGAGTTTCTTGCAGGGTTTGTTTACAGTCCTTAATCGGGACTTATAACAGGGTTTACTTATATCACCCCACGCATAGCATAACATCATACCATCATACCATTGCATACATCTTGCATAAGGACTAACCCATTTCAAGGATCTCAAGGGTTTGTGATGCAGGTCATGATGAATCAACATGTCTAGCAAGGGGCAAAGGGGATTTATTTTCCTCTAGCCAAGGTTGTCAGGGGCTATGACCCACTCGATATGGTGAGCCTTGACTCTTGAAGAAGGACTCTCAACAACATGAAGTTCCTTCAATCAAGCTACCGTATTCTAGTTCTAACAATTTTCTTGTTTACCCCGCGAGATCCTTGAAAACATTGCATGCATACATACACATCATTGCATAACAGGTACCCGTGTTACATGTCACTTACCTTCTTCGCTGTTTATTTCAGCAATGGCTTTCCAACCAGACAACCAGGATCTCCGTACTCAAGAGACTCAATTCAGGGAAATCTTCCTAAGCCTATCCAAGGGGCAGGAAGAATTGAGAATGCTCCTCATGGGGAATTTGGTCAAGAACAGTCCAGAAGACGGTAAGGATGAACGGCTGAAACATCTGCAAGCTGAGGTAGATGCAATAAGGACTCAGATGCTGGGGCAGATGGCCCTTATCCAAGGCTTATCTCGGGAGCAAGAAGAGTTGAGAACTGTGATCAACCAGCTTCAGCAAGACAATATGAAGCAAGTAGTTAAGGTTGGGGACCAAACCGGTAATCAGCCTCCAAGAAGTCAAAGGTTTGGTTCAATGAATAGACCTCTCCAAGCTGCTACTACTTCACAGGTCCAACAACGACCTCGCCAAGAATAACGGTTCAATCAGAGCAAGCCAGACAAGCCTAGGAGGCAATTCACCAAGCTCAACGTATCACCGTCTCAAGCTTTACAACGCCTGTTGAGGTTGAATCTGGTAATGCTAAGGGACCCTCCTAAGAATCCCAACACTTCCTCTTCCCGGTATAACCCGAGTGAAAGGTGTGCGTACCACTCTGATATTCCAGGACACGACACCGACGACTGTTGGGCTCTGAAGAACAAGGGCCAAGACATGATTGATGCTAAGGAAGTCCAGTTTGAAGCACCAGAGACTCCAAACAAAATCATTGCCCCTTTGACAAATCATTGAAGGTTTTTGTTTATTTGAATTTCCGAGTTGTATTTTTCTTTGCTTATACAAACAATTAATGTCATAGCAAACTTGTTTATTCCATTAATGCATCGCATATGTCTGTTTGAATTGATCTATTCGTATTCATTATATTCAAAACTGCTTTCATTTTTCTGTGATGATCAACTCTCGGTTAATAATTCTAAGCCTCTTGAGGGAGGATGACGAAAACGATACCACAATATACAATATGCTTTTGGACAAACCCCGCTGATGAGGTACAGGCATTGTTTCAATTCCTAAACACTGGAGTTATAAGGAAGATAATCCCTCGTCAACCCCTTTGAGCCAAAGAAGTAGGAGTTTTCTTTTCAAAAATTAAAACCCTTAATCATAACCCGGGGCAGGGTAGTTCTCTCAGTGGATCCAAGTGCACAGCGAATATCATCAAAGAAGTCCTTCTGAGACGAAAAGACAGTGATGGTTCCAGGTAATCATAAAGACAGGCAGTCATTATCTCTTAGAAATAAAAGCCCAATAAGTCAAAACCTATGAAGGAGACTTACAAAACCGGGGCATCCCGCTGACTGTAATCACAAAAAGGAACAGTTCAGGCAAAAAACAGGGATAACGAAATCAAAAAGGAAGAGGTTTTACAAACCCTCAACCAAAAAGAAATGACTGCCTATCCACAACAAATTGTCAATATCCGAACCATCACCAGAATATCAGGACAAAGACTCAAACAAGGTCTAACGCACGGTCAACTGAGTTTAGGTTTGAAGAACATCACGAAGAGCGGGTGGATACAAATACATTTTGAGCCTTATCCTTTGTTTCTTAAACCGTGAACCAGGCCACGTTATAACCCTCAAAAGTCCTAGCTGAAGCATGGGTTAGTTCGAAAGCATACTGTTACGAAAGGTATCCTGACTCCTTAAGGCTTGCGGTAAAATAACGAGTTGACATCACAGTTTACAAAAAATTCACTTGTTTTTAGAAAAAAAAATGCATTTTCAAAAACTTCAAGACAGACATAAGCTTTGCATTTCTGATATAACATTAGTTGCATATGACTATTTGTTTGAACAGCATAGAAGTTCGCACGAAGAATATCTAGTGAACAAAAGCACTTCCAACCAAGGGGCAGACATGATCGAAGTCCGTCATCTGGGGAAGTTAAGTCAAGATTCGGAGAATCTCTCAAATGCCAAATACCAGGGGCAAGTCTCCATCTGGATCACTTGGGGCATTAGACATGAATTCCAGCAACGAGTCTTGCATGATCAGACATCTTCTGGTGGTATGGCAGCACAACACTACTGACAGTGACTACTCCCTATATCCTGAGAGCATGGACATAGTCGGAAAAACGCTACGCAGAATCAAAGACCCGCTAGGTTGACACACCTAGGCAAAAATAAGGGCTTCCCGGCGAACCAAAAGGGTTCGGGCAAAAATAAGGGATGAATATGAAAAATCTGTACACCCGGCAAGTTGAAAACCTGAAAAGGCGGCTTGGGCAAAAAGGGGTATCCCGATGGAATGAAAACCCGAAAGGGTGGTCCAGGCAAAAGTTAGGGATCAAAAGCGTACGACTATGTCTCGTCATCTCGTCACTTGCTTACCAGAAGAATATTTGTCAATCGGCAGTCATCAAGCACCTCCACAGGTACCTTCTCCCACAGAAGCTGGGGCAATCAGAATGGTCCAAATTGTACAAGCTGCTCTGTCCTCCAGGTATAAGGTATGTTTGGCTGAAGAACATAACCAGGATACCGTCACTCCCCGTAGAGTAAGGCAAGACTCAGCAATACTCTCTCCGAGCAGAGTTGGTCTCCCATAAGCCCTAAAAAGGCACAGTATCTCCAGCAAGTCAGCAACACTCTCCCCAAGCAGAGTTAGGCTACTGTCAGCCCTAAGGAAGTTGGATATCCCCAGAAGATCTTAATATTCCCCAGCGGAGTATGCAGATTTTCCTAAGCAAGCATCCCCGGCAGTCTTAATATAAGATTGTTCCCCGGCGGAATACAAACACCCCAGTGGAGCCACTTCCCCAGTATAGTCAAAAGTTTCCCCAGGAAAGTTGAATCAATCTCCCCAGTAGATTCTGGAAGGATATCCCCAGTAGATTCTGGAAGCTTATCCCCAGTAGATTCTGGAAGCTTATCCCCAGTAGATTCTGAAAGCTTATCCCCAGTAGATTCTGGAAGCTTGTCCCCCGCAGAGTGACAAAACATCTCCCCGGCTTTATTCAGAAGGTTATCCCCCACCAGAGCTTATAACTGGGTTATCCTCAGCTAATTACCACGGAAAGATCGTCCTCGGCGAAGTTCTTCCTATCCCCCAACGGAGTCCATCAAATTCTTCCAACAGAGCTTATCAGCGGAATCCCCAGCGGAGTTATCATCAAAACCTCAGCGAAGTATCTCTTTCCATAGAGTATTTCCCCGCATAGTAATCTCTCCAACAAGTTTATTTCCCAACGGAGTCATCTTCTCCTACCGGTTTAGGCTTGCAACCATTATCCCCAGCGGAAGCGAGAGACTCTACTCTCGACATCAGCCCAGGAGTTAACTTCCCGGTATCCGTCAAGGATTTCTTTTCCTAGACGAAGATACATTCATAAACATCACATCTTCATACATTATAGCATGCATACGCATCATATCACAAATCTCATTTATTTTTAAGGACATCTTAATATCATGCAGTTCATGCATCATGACACTGCATACAGCTAACGTTTTGCCTTTTCAGGAAAAAAGTTCAATCCAAAGATGATTACTATCAACTGTCGTAATTCCAGATTCGATACCTGTATCTAGCCAGGGCATATCTGTGAGCGATTGATTGTGGCTTCGATACCTGTATCTCACCAGAGTTACTTATTCAGAGATAGCTGGGAAATGCTCTAGATATGGATGCTATTCTTTTTCTTATTCAAAGTTTCTTCTCAGAGATAGTTCAGATATGCTCCAGAACCGGATGCTATTATGTTGCTTATTCAGAGTTGCTTATTCAGAGATAGCTTAGAGATGCTCCGAACCTGGATGCTATTCTATCGCTTATTCAGAGTTTCTTCCCAGAAATGGCTTAGAGATGCTCCAGATATGGATGCTGTTCTTTTGCTTATTCAGATTTTCTCTTCAGAGATAGCTTAGAGATCCTCCAGGCATGGATGCTATTCTTCTGCTTATTCAAGAGTTTCTTTTCAGAGATAGCTTGGAAATGCTCTAGATATGGATGTTGTTCTTTTGCTTATTCAGATTTTCTCTTCAGAGATAGCTTAGAGATGCTCCAGGCATGGATACTATTCTTCTGCTTATTCAAGAGTTTCTTTTCGGAGATAGCTTGGAAATGCTCCAGATATGGATGCTATTCTTTTGCTTATTCAAAGTTTCTTCTCAGAGATAGTTCAGATATGCTCCAGAACCGGATGCTATTCTGTTGCTTATTCAGAGTTACTTATTCAGAGATAGCTGGGAAATGCTCCAGATATGGATGCTATTCTTTTGCTTATTCAAAGTTTCTTCTCAGAGGTAGTTCAAATATGCTCCAGAACCGGATGCTATTTTGTTGCTTATTCAGAGTTGCTTATTCAGAAATAGCTTGGAAATGCTCCAGACATGGATGCTATTCTTTTTCTTATTCAAAGTTTCTTCCAGAAATGGCTTAGAGATGCTCCTGACCCGGATGCTATTCTATCGCTTATTCAGAGTTTCTTCCCAGAAATGGCTTGGAAATGCTCCAGATATGGATGCTATTCTTTTGCTTATTCAGAGTTGCTCTCCAGAGATAACTTAGAGATGCTCCAACCACGGATGCTATTCTATTGTTTATTCAGAGATGTCCTTCTAGAGATGGTTCAGATGCGATCCAGACATGGCTACATTCTGATACTTATTCCAGATTCCCTTCTAGAGATGCTTCAGATGCGACCCAGATATGGCTACATTCTGATACTTATTCCAGATTCCCTTTCGGAGATAGCTTGGAAATGCTCCAGATATGGATGCTATTCTTTCGCTTATTCAAGAGTTTCCTTTCAGATATAGCTGGGAAATGCTCCAGATATGGATGATTTTCTTTTGCTTATTCAGATTTTCTCTCCAGAGATAGATTAGAAATGCTCCAGATATGGATGCTACTCTATTGCTTATTCAGATTCCCTCTCAGATAGCTTAGAGATGCTCCGGACCCAGATGCTATTCTATCGCTTATTCGGAGTTTCTTCTCAGAAATGGCTCGGAAATGCTCCAGATCTGGACGCTATTCTATTGCTTATTCAGATTCCCTTTCAGAGATATCTTAGAGATGCTCCCGACGCGGATGATATTCTATTGCTTATTCAGATTCCCTTTCAGAGATATCTTAGAGATGCTCCCGACGCGGATGATATTCTACTGCTTATTCAGATTTCTCTCCGGAGATGGCCTAGAGATGCTCCTGACCCGGATGTTATTCTACTGTTTATTCAGATTCAAACTTCTAAAGACAACTTAGAGACGCTCCAGACCCGGAGGCTATTCTATTGTTTAGTCCAGATTCCTTCAAGAGACAGTCCAGATACGATCCAGATTCGGATGACATTCTGTCACTCATTCAAACACAGTATGGATATACCCTAGACGCGGCGGTCAATCTACTATTTATTCAGACGTTAGCAATTAGATATAGACTAGATATGCTCCAGACACGGAAGCTATTCTATTTCTTATTCAGATTCAACTATCTATTACATTTCCAAATGGCATCTATAAGCCCATTCCCGACAAGGTTCTGTCACATCTCCAGATGGCATCTATAAGCCCATCCTCCTATCCATCATATCTCCAAATGGCATCTGTAAGCCCATTCCCGACATCACATTGATGATACTCCACTATGCGAGTGAAAATTTCTGGGCACTTTAGTGTTCAATCATCTTCCACCTTCGGATCACGAAAGGCACGCAAGCCAATCTACATCCTCAGGTTTAAAAAGATTGAACAGGGGCAACTGTTGTACCCCAAAATTTGCCCTCCCATATTTCTCAAAACATTTCAAGAAAAATTCACAAGTCCAACCTGGCGCGTCATATTCAGGTGTTCTTTCGCCAAGATATCTCTGATAACGTATTTTCAAATTCAGGTTCGGCTCAAGAGTCAATTCTTTAAAGAAGGTATCCGAATGTGTGAGTTTTCTCGAAGAAATATGGTGAAAAAGTGTGTTGAAAGTGCAGTTTTTACGCGCTAAAAAAATTCATAACTTGAAGATCGTGGCTCGTTTTGAACCCGTTCCGGTGGCCAAAATTCCGTCTTGACATTATCTACGTTTTCATCTCTCACGGATAGAAGCCAATTTCGATCAGAAGGTCTTCAAAAATATGGATTTATCAAGTATTTTCGTACAGAAAATTTGTGACAGAAGTTTATTTGCGTCATGTTCAGAAAATCATAACTTGGTCGATTTTCATCGTATCGAGCTGGTTCCGGCGCCAAAATTTCGCAAATTGAGTTGCCTACATTTTCACAGAAGGTATTGAGTTCAAACGGTATTCAAAAGGCCTTCGTTTTTTGCTCAGAGTGCGTGACACGCTGAAAATCCTGAATGCTGAATATTATTTCATCTGGGCCGAAACTTCGAAAATTCATAACTCGGTCAATTTTTATCGGATTGAGCTCATATTTTTACACAAGGTCACTGACTCATAGATCTACAACTTTACTTCAAAAGTCGAGACCGGATTATGCTCCGATCAATGCCAGTTTTTTATTGAAGAACGTGTCAGAGTTGACACTGGAGCCCAAAATAAGTTTGTCTGAGCTGAAACTTCAAAAATTCATAACTAATTCATCATTTATCCGATTGAGCCGATTTTCGGACAGGAGTTAGTTCTCGATGTAGGCTACATTTTTTTTTCACATTTCAACTTCAAAAATGGTACTTAAGTCCCTGCGATTTACCCTGGAAAGTGACGAACTCAAGTGAACATTGGAGGCCCAATTGCACATTCAAAGCTCATTTTCTTTACCCTAATTTCCATTATATAATCACATTCTTTTCACACAAACCAGAGAGGAGAAAAAAAACCTGGCCACAACACTGTCAGAATATCAAATTCTTTCAAGAACCCTAAAACCTTGAAATCCTTATTACAAATCCCTCTCTCACTACAAACAAGTCATCTCAGTTACAAACCAACATCTCACTACTTCTTCAGTAAGAGTAAGGCTGGCTTGATCTCCATGATCAAAAGGACATAAAAGCATTCATGTCACTACTTTTCCAGTAAGGGTAAGGTTGATTTGATCTCCATGATCAAAAGGGTATAATCATTCATACGTGTCATATTGGTCTAAACATTAAATTTCTTCATATATTGGCTTTATTTGTATTTTATGATATATAGTAATTTATTTAATGTGTTCATGAGATTCAACACTGCAGATTTAGACAGGATGTCATGCAGGTTCATTAAGGAACGTTGAGGCCAAAATACAAATGGCCAAAAGCCAAAAGCCAAATGGCCAAAACAGAATAGTTTACACATGACACCAATACATGGCGAGACAGACATCCTGAGAAGGTTAAGGAACATTGAGGCCAAAACACAAATGGCCAAAAGCCAAAAGCCAAATGGCCAAAATAAAACAGTTTACACATGACGCCAACAGTTGTTTCACCCCTCCAATCAGACCCGTATACTCCTAAACTTTCTCTCTATTTGTATTATGTTCCTTTAATTAATTAATCGTTATTCTTTTTATTAATCACTAACCAATTAACATTTTTTCCTAATAAAATCAAAAACACAAAAAAATATATTTTATTTATTAAAATTAAATTCAGCACTTTATTTTTGTAAATAAATATTAATTCAATTAATTTAGTTTAATTAGGAAACAACTTTAATATTTTTTGCAATAATTAAAATTAATTTAGACGATTAGGTTTTTATTAACTTTGATCAAATTTATTTTTATTTCCTTAAATATCAAAAACTCCAAAAATATTTTAATTAATTAATTAGTTTATTAATTTAATTGGTAACTTAATTTAATTTCTTTTAATCCAAAAAGAACCAAAAAAACCACTTTCTTTCAAAAAAAGGGTCAAAACCCAAAAAACTCGCATCCGATTTAATTTCTTGCACGCGATCCATTTTTTCATATTATTGTATATGTTTCCCGGAATGTAATAGCTTTTAATTAGGACTTTAATTATTTACCGCTTTATTTTACTTTCCGCAATTTAAATTAAAGGGTTTGTTTTTGGCGATGTAAATACCCGACGCCTTGTAATAGCTTAGATTTAATTTCTCGCAATTTACTTCTCGCAAATTATTAAACTGTTAATTATGCATGACAAGATTTGTATGACAAATAAAATCAACCCGTAGCTCACAATGATACATGTACAAGATAAACATAAACTGAAACAACACACGTGCACATGCCACTCCTAGGGTACGCCTCACTGGTTGCCTCGAACGTGGTCGTGAAGTATAGGGTGTTTTAGAGGTCGCCCTCCTGTCTAAGATCCAGTTGCCTCGAAACGGTTGCCTCGGATAAAAAGGATCTAGGACATTAGGGTTACCGCTAAGGCATCCTACTATTGCTTCGGTGACCACACATTGTCCCTTAATCGAATTGACCCGAATAACTCCAGCGACGGTGCTTCCTACCTCTCAATGGTGGGATAGCACTGTCTAAAGGACTCTTACACAGCCTAATGCCTTAGAGTAGGTAGATTTCTCATGGGTACTTGCTCTTTCAAAAAAAAACAAAAACAATCTTTTCGCACCGACACTTTCAAGAAGTTTTCAAATAAATTTTTCATACACTCTTGAGGACAGATACAAGAGTTACTTAGAAATTTTTCAAACGAAACTTTTTCAAAACCCACACACACTTGAAAAGCAAACATCTTTTTGAAAACATAAGAGCAAGTACCTAAGAGCCCATGGATAACCACGGATAGAAAGGGTGCTAACACCTTCCCTTTCTATAAATCTACCTCCCGAACCGAGAAACATTCTCAAAGAAGGAATTTTGCTGTGTTTTTGTCCTTTCCATGTTGGAGAACATAAAAGACGGTGGCGACTCTTGCTTACCGCGACATTTTGCGAACCAGCTTAAAAAACAGTCAGTTCTATTTCCACCGATCACAGTATGCAATATCATGAGGTATGAAATGCATTACGTAATTATGTTCTCAAAATAAATGAGATTGGGCTATATGTGTTTCGTATGCACATGCTATGATTATGAATGTGAAATGTTATTGAAGTGTATCTTTGTCTGGGAAAATGAATCCATGACTACTACTGGGGAGTATTGGGAAGCTGAAACACGAACTGCTGTTGGAGATGAAGAAAGTGATTCTTCAATTTCTGCTGGGAATAATTTTGTTAGGGATTCTCTCTTTATGTTTGAGGATACTGCGCTGGGGATATTCAACTTCTTCTCGAGGAGAGTCAGTCGTTTGTCATTCTTTTTGTTGAAGGAATTAATTTTTGTATACCCTAAAAGGGGATGAAGAGATGGACAATTCTTCTGATGTGCTATATGACCAGATTTCAGATATGGGTAGCAGTTTTCTGGGGATGATAACTTTGAATAAAACCTGTTGGAGATAGAGAATTCTGTTGGGGAATTTGCAGTATTGGAGAAATGAACTCCGTTAGGGAATTTGATTTTGTAGACTACGTTGAGGAAATAAATTCTGATTAGAAATTCATAGGCCGTGCTAAGGAAGTTTTTGCTATTTGCTGGGGAAATAATTAGACTTCCTCATTTGTCGGGGGACCTCTTGGGGAAGATGCTCCTATTAAGCTATCCATCAGAGGTATGGAGATGAATTGCTGGAAGTTGCCTTAGTTTCTATTTGACTTGTATATTAGACTTGCTGAAGAATATATCTCTGTTGAGGGTGAGCTTGTGAAGATAGCTCTGTAGAGATAGTTCCATGGAGATTGCTCTGTGGGGATTTCTGGATAATTTGAACATTATCTCCATTCCTAGAGTCCTAAGTAAATGGTGATCGGAATTATAACTCTTCTACTGACATGCAAGCGATGAGGTAACAGGACATAGTCGTATGCTTTAATCCCTAACTTTTGCCTGGACTATCTTTTCAGATTTTCAGTCCATCGGGATACCCTTTTTTGCCAAAGCCGCCTTTGTAGGTTTTCGACTTGCCGGGTCTATAATTTTATTTATATATCCCTAATTTTTCCCGAACTCTTTTATTTCGTTGGGATGCCTTTATTTTTGCCTAGGCCTATCAACCTAGCGAGTCTCTTTTCCATGTGTAGTATTTTTTGACTATGTCCGTGTTCACAGGGTGCTGAGAATTGTCACTGTCTATAGTAGTAAGTGTTGTAACACTGCCAGAAAATGTTTTCTTGATCGTACGTGATTCGTTGCTGGAATTCATGTCCAATGCCCCAAGTGATTCAGATGGAGATCTGCCCTTGGCTATTAAGCACTTTTGTAAGGTTCTTTGAATCTTGAATCGACTTCCCCTAGATGAGTTGGGCACCATGTCATGCCCCTTGATTATGAAAGGCTTGTTACTGGAAATGTCTTTCCATCTGAGGTGATTCTGTCCATTAAGAGGATTTCCGTTCATTGAATTTCTGTCGTGCGAATTTCTCTGTTGTCGGACACTTAGTCACATGTAAACAATGGCATTTAAAAAATGCAAAGCTTATATCTGTCTTGAAGTTTTGAAAATGAATTTTTTAGTAAAACAAAATTTGCAAGAATGTGATATCAACTCAGAATTTATAGCAAACCTTACAGGACTCAGGATACCTTTTTGTAACAGTATGCTTTCGAACTAACCCATGCTTCAACTAGGACTTTTAAGGGCTGTAGCGTGGCCTGGTTCACGGTTTAAGAAACAAAATATAAAGGCTAGAAATTTATTTGTACTCAACCTGTTCTGTTCTTTTTGATGTTCTTCAGCCTTATACTCAGTTAATTGTGCGTCTAAATTCTAATTGAGTCTGGAATCTTTGCCCTGATGTTCCGGTGATGGCTCGGATATCGAAAGTTTATTTGAGAAGGCAGTCATTTTGTAACCTTTTCTTTTTGTTGAGGATTTGTAGTGACCTCTTTTTGATTTTATTATCCCTACCTTTTGTCTGAACTGTTTCTTTTGTGATTACAGTCAGCGGGATGCCCCAGTTTTTTTCTTAAGTCTCCTTCATAGGTTTTAACTTAGTGGGCTTTTATTTTGAGAGATAATGACTGCCTATTTTAATGATTATGTGGAACCATCACCATCTTTTGTTTTGGAAGGATACCTCGGACACTACTCGTCATGTACGAAGAGAAAGCTTGCGATTGGATGCACCATTGAATTAACTGAGAAACTACCCTGCCCCAGGCTATGATTAAAGGTTTTAATTTGTGTGAAAAAGAAAACTCCTACTTCTTAGGCTCAAAGGGTTAACTGGGGATTATATTTCTTATAACTCCACTGTTTAGGATTTGAAACAATTCATGTACATCGTCAGCAAGGTCTGTTCAAAAGCAAATTGTACGAGATTATGGTATTGTTTTCGTCATCCTCCCTCTAAAGGCTTACAGCTTTTAATCGAGTGTCGAATATCACAAAAAGGAAGTAAGAAATCAGTTTAAATATAATGAAAATGAATTAATTCAAGAAAAACATATGCAATGCATTAATGGGAAAACCAAAGTTTGACATGACAGTAATTGTTTGAACAAACAAAGAAATTACAAATAAAAATTCGAATGACGAAGCTTTCATCATTGGCAGTAGGGGAAATCCAGTTATTCAGGTTGTTGCCGCTATCGACATCTTCCAAAATATTAATTCGATCCTAATCATGATTCAGCATGGTAGCGGTGATCACATTGGGAGTCTCAGGAGGATCGAATTCAATCTCCTTGGCGTCAATCATATTTTGAATCTTGTATTTCAGCGCCCAACAATCATTAGTAGCATGCCCAGGGCTTCCAGAATGATAGGCACATCTTGCATCGGGATTGTAGTTAGGAGAAGAAGTTTTGGGGTTTGGATGAGGTTCTATCAACGTAATCAGATTCATCCTTAACATGTTTCACTTTCCCGGACTATCAGTTGGTACCTACACTAGAAGAGTTCTCTCTACTCTTAGGGGTGCCCGTGCTTGATCGGATACCGTTCACTGGCATAGAAAGGATTCCAAAGCCTGAAGTCATCGCCAAAGCTTTGCATCTGAAAAGAGCTGACGTCATAGCCAATTGGGAGATAAGAAGTGGGTTCAAAGGTTTCCTAGACAAGTTTCTATTGGAGAAGGCTCGTTCGTTCTGGGACGACATGGATTTCCAAGGTTTTGAAGACGTCTTGGCCCTCCTCATTTATGGTTTGGTTCTGTTCCCCAACTCGGACCAATTCATAGATGTTAATGCCATCAAAGTCTTTCTCTCCCGCAATCCCATACCTACCATATTGGGAGACATCTTGCATTGCCTTCATACCCATACCATGAAGAGAAGAGGCACTCTCTTGTGTTGTATTCCCTTACTCGCCTAATGGTTTGTCTCACATCTACCTCAATCAGTACTGAAGAACGAGCAAAGATTGACATGGTCTCAAAGGATAATGTCCCTCACCCATTCTGACATCCGTTGGTGTTCAAGATCCTTGGAAGACGTCTCCATCATTGACCGCTGTGGGGAATTCCCTAGCTCCCCTTTGCTTGGTATTAGGGGAGGTATCACCTACAATCCTTGTTTAGCTCTTCGACAGTTTGGGTATGCCCGAAGAGACGGTCCTCATGAAATGCTCATTCAAGGTCTGGTGTTCGACTATGACAAAGAAGACCAAGGTTACCGTCAAAGATTTATACGAGCTTGGGGTATGGTTAACAAAGTTGATAGCAAGACGTTGGGGCGTAAGAATTCCATTCCTTTGGAAACTTATCTTAAATGAGTGCAGGATCATGCTCAAAGTCTTAAGATGCCTTATGAAGCCGTCTTACCTGTTATCATGGAGCCAGTAGTTGAGAGAGATGTTCCACATACTATCCTCTATCCTGATATGCCTACTTCTCTTGAAGATTTGCAAAATTCTTGGATTCAGTTAAGAGGAGAGAGAGACACCTTTGAAGCTAAGTTATATGAGGGAGAGAAGAAGATATTAGAGCTTACAAGGGAGCTTCATGAAGAAAGGAGTTTAAACACCTACATTGTGCCAAAGAGGATGCGCACAACTTTTCTGTCTTAGGAGTTTAATTTATGCTTATTTCTGTTGTTGTAAGCCCAAGAGGCGTGTTTGTATTTTAAATCATAACTATTTAATGCAAGTTAACGTTTGTTCACTCTTTGTCTATAAAAATTTAAATTCTTTAAATCCTTGAAATCATTTGCATATACATATTCATGCATCATATCATAAGCAAGCTTTTCACAACAGGTTTCCTCATCTTTCTACGGGTTATTTCAGTAAGGATGGATCTCGAACAAACAATGAAGGACTTGTAAGCTCAGAACATTCAGTTCCAAGTCACCTTGATGACCTTGGCCAAAGGGCAGCAAGAGCTAATGACAGTATTAACAACCAAAAAGAAGAAGAAGAAGGCCTTCATCAACATGGGGAAGAGATTCAAAGAACCGATTCTCCAAGTGCAAATAGTTGAAGACTCATCTGAGGAGGATTAGAACCAAGAAGAAGGGGCAAGAAGCACCCGTGTTAAGGGTGTGAATGATCAAGCTTCTGAAGATGAGGATCACTTTAATGAACAATACCCACCTGCTGGTGAGGAAAAGTACACAGAATTGGAGGATAGGCTAAAGGAAGTTGAAATTCAAGTTGTGCCTGGCTTGGATTTTAGTGATTTGGGCCTAGTTCCCGGGGTCGCCATTCCTTATAAGTTCAAGGCACCAGTCTTCGCCAATTATGATGGGGTCTCCTGTCCCAAACTACATCTAAGATCTTATGTGTGCAAAATACAACCACACACTACTGACAGAAAATTGTGGATTCACTTTTTCCAAGAGAGTCTAATTGGAACTCAGCTAGAATGGTTTTATCAATTAGAAAGTTCTCGCGTCCATACGTGGGAGGATTTGGCCACTGCTTTCTATCACCAGTATCAATACAACACCGACTTGGCACCAACGAGAGTTCAACTTCAGAATATGACCATGGGAAGTAACACATGATTTAAAGTATATGCCCAAAAGTGGAAGGACCTTACCAGTAGGGTCCAGCCACCTTTGATCGAAAGAGAGCTAGTTGATATGTTTATGGGCACGTTAACTGGTCCATTCTTCAACCTGTTAATTGGAAGTTCTTCGTCCAAATTTTCCAAGTTGATTTTGACTGGTGAAAGGATTGAAAATGGTATTAGAAGCGGCAGAATTCCTATGGCATCTGGTTCCACATCCAACTCCGTCAGAAGGCCCTTCACTGGAAAAAAGGAAACAAATGTTGTGTATGGGGAAAGAGCCCATACCAAGAAGGACCATCATTCATCTGTAAACACTGTGTTAATTTCCAACCCTCAACCTACTCAAAGGCAACCCTCCAAAAATCAGAGACCTGAAGTTCCCCGACGACAATTTACAAGAATAAGCATGTCATTATCACAAGCCTTGCAACATCTGCTAAAGGCCAATTTGGTGACTCTGCGCAATCCACCATCCAACCCTGATGTTTCCTCACCTAATTATAACCCGAATGCGAAATGCGCATACCATTCCAACAGCCCCGGCCATGAGACCAATCAGTGCTGGGCCTTGAAGAACAAAATTCAAGATTTGATAGATAACAAGACAATTAAGTTTGATCCACCCGCTACTCCAAACGTGATAACCGCGCTAATGCCAAAACATGGCAAAGGGGTTAATGCCATTGATGATGTTACTTTTATCTCCTTTGTCGAAGATTTAACAACTCCCTTGACCATTGTGAATGCTAATTTGCTAAAAGTCGGTGTGTTTCCTGGATGTTCCAAAAATTGTGCCTGTTGTGATCAACGAGAAAATGGATGTGAGCTACTGAAGAAAGGTGTGCAACGCCTGATAAATAGCCGTGAGATTCTATTAGAAAAGATTCCCACCATCAAAAATTCAATCGAAAAAGCTGAAGATTTGGCCATCATAACAATTTCAAACAAACCTCTTAGGATCTCATCCAAAGATCCTATCAGGATTTCGAACGAACCGATCATTGCTCCTCTCATAATCACTGCTGTCAGACCTGTTCCATACATCTCTGATAAATCCGTACCATGGAATTACGGTGCCGAGGTTTATTACCATGGGGTAAAACAAGATTCTTGGATTGATGATAATGAAGCTGGTGTTACTAATATTATTGGTTCCAGTAAAGTCACAAGAACAGGAAGGGTCTTTCCCCTTTTATCTCACCACCAACCACTACCACAGTTCCAGTCCGCATAACCAATGGCAATTCTGGTGCCAGTAATAAAGAGAAAGGGAAAGAAGGTGAGCCTGCTAGAGAAGAGGCACCTGTTAAAAAGTTTGTTATGGAAGAACCATCCACTCAAGAGATGGAGGAGATTCTGAAGATCATCAAGAAAAGCGACTTCAATATAGTAGAGCAGATGGGGCAAACCCCTTCTAAAATATCAATGTTGTCCTTATTGCTATGTTCTGACGCCCATGCACAAGCTTTGATTAAGTTTTTGAAAAAGGCTCATGTGCCTCAAGAAACCATAGCCGGCCAATTTGAGAACTGCGTAACAAGTCTGACAGCTGACAATGGTCTGGGGTTCTCCGATGCAGATTTAACTCCCATGGGAAAGAATCATAATAAAGCCTTACATGTTTCTATTGAATGTAAGGGGACCACTCTGGCACATGTTTTGGTTGACACAGGCTCATCTCTAAATATGTTACCTAAAGGCGCTTTAGATCGGCTGGACTCTGAAGGTTTGGTTTTGAAGCCATGTGATATTGTCGTGAGGGCATTTGATGGGTCAAAAAGGATGGTTCATGGAGAGGTGGATCTCCCAATTAAGGTTGGTTCACAGATTTTCAACTCCACATTCTATATAATGGACATACGGCCTGCGTATTCTTGCTTGCTTGAGCGTCCATGGATCCATGGGGCAGATGCGGTCACTTATACTCTCCACAAGAAGTTAAAATATCCAGTTCAAGGGAAGGTTGTCACTGTTTGCAGCGAGGAAGAATTTATGGTAAGCCGTCTCAATTCTTTCAAGTACGTAGAAATGGATGGCGAATTCATAGAAACTCCTTGCCAGACGTTTGAAGTTGTGGCCTCCACTAAAATCTCCTCCGACACTCCAAGATCTGATAAAGTTATCCCCAAGATGGTTTCTCTTAAGGATGCCTGTGTTATGGTAGAAAAAGGAAACAATGTGATGTGGGGTCAACTCCTCGATATCCCGTTCAAGGCAGACAAGTTTGGGTTAGGTTTCACCTCCCAAGCTCAGAAAGAAGTTAGAAGGGCTCGTGCTGGAAAGCCGCCTCTCCACCTCAAAAATCATGAAGTGAACGCTGTAAAAGACTCTGATGATGAGTGTGCTTTTGAAGACTGGATCTACCCAACAACCGAAGGGAAGCTCAACAATTGGCATGCAAAGGATTTCACTCATGTTTCTTTCATTGAGGAGTAATTACTGTTTACTTTTTTCGTCAATTCAAGAACTCTATGTCTGTAATATTATTTCCAAACAACAACTTTTAAGCCATGTGCCTTGCCCGAGGCACTTTGGTCCATTTGTTAAGGGTTTTGCTCATGTTTCATCTATCATATGATCATTTAATATAAACCATTGGACCTCTTTGCATTCAAATTTTATGTTCATTGTATTTCATTTCCTTTATTACATTTTTCAATAGCCATGTATCTTACATGCGCGCACACACACACACACACACACACTTGCAGATCATCATCAACTCTGGATCTTATTGTTAACAACTCTACTATTGCCAAGTCTGATTTCGAACATCCAATTCACCAAGCCGAAGACGAAGGCGAGGAAGATTGTGATATACCAGGAGAACTAGCCATACTTCTATTACAAGAGGAAAAAGCTATTCAACCACATAAAGAGTCAGTAGAGGTTATCAACTTGGGTACTAAGTCAGATAAGAAGGAAATCAGGATCGACACTAATTTGGAAAGCAGTGTTAAGAACAGATTGGTTCAGATGTTGTGCAATTATGTGGAAGTATTTGCTTGGTCTTATGAAGAATACCTGGGTTGGATACCGACATCGTGGTTCATCGTCTGCCAACTAAAGAAGACTGCCCTCCTGTTAAACAAAAAGTTATTCGTATGAGGCCTGATATGTCTGAAAAGATCAAAGTCGAAGTAATGAAACAGTTTGATGCAGGGTTCCTAGCTGTGACATCCTATCCTCAACGGGTGGCCAATATAGTTCCGGTGCCAAAGAAAGACGGGAAAGTTCGCATGTGCGTAGACTATAGGGATCTGAATAGGGCAAGCCCCAAGGATGACTTCCCTCTACCACACATTATCGTCTTAGTTGATAATAATGCTCAGCATAAGGTCTTCTCATTTATGGATGTCTTCTCAGGCTATAACCAAATAAGGATGTCTCTCGAAGATATGGAAAAGACTACTTTCGTTACGCAATGGGGCACCTTCTGCTACAAGGTCATGTCGTTCGGGTTAAAGAATGCAGGGGCAACATATCAGAGGGCTATGGTTGCTTTATTTCATGACATGATTCATCATGAGATAGAGGTATATGTAGATGATATGATTTCCAGGTCACAAATTGAAGAAGAACATCTCGATCACCTACACAAATTATTCGAGAGACTGAATAAGTTACAAACTGAGGTTAAACCCTAACAAGTGCACATTTGGAGTACGCTCTGGAAAGCTTCTAGGTTTTGTTGTCAGCAGTAAAGGCATTGAAGTTGATCCTCCCAAGGTAAAGGCCATCCAAGAAATGCCAATCCCTCATTCTGAAAAATAATTCAGAGGATTCTTGGGTCGTCTCAATTACATTGCCCATTTCGTATCACACTTAACTGCTACTTGTGAGCCACTCTTCAAACTCTTGAAGAAAGATCAGGTAGTCATATGGAACGTGATTTCCAGATTGCCTTTGACAAAATCAAAGAATACCTACAAGAACCTTCTATTCTCATGCCTCCAGTTGAAGGAAGACCATTGATCATGTACTTGACAGTACTAGAGAATTCTATGGGGTGCATTTTGGGCCAACATGATGAGTCTGGATGAAAAGAGCATGTTATTTATTACCTGAGCAAAAAGTTTACCGACTGTTAAACCAGATATTCACTGCTCGAGAAAACTTGTTGCACTCTGGCATGGGCTTCTCGCCGGCTGAGACAGTATATGTTGACTCATACCACTCTGTTGATTTCTAAAATGGACCCAATCAAGTATATCTTTGAGAAACATGCCCTCTCCGGACGGATAGCCAGATGGAAAATGATCTTGACCGAATACGACATCCAATACACAACTCAAAAAGCCATCAAAGGAAGTGTACTAGCAGATCATTTGGCCCATCAGGTTGTGGATGATTATCAGTCAATGCACTTCGACTTCCCTGATGAGAATATCATGCTGGTAACCGATTGTGAGAAACCTGGATCATATGACGAAGCTGAACAAGGATCCCGATGGACTATGGTATTCGATGGGGCTTCTGTTGTACCCCAAAATTTGCCCTCCCATATTCTTCAAGATTTATCAAGAATCATCTTCAAATGGTTCAAGATTTCTCAAGGGTTGCACAGTCCAAATGCCTCCTAAGCCAGCCAAAATTAGGGTTTTGTTTCTTTCAAGGAATTTGAGGTTTTCAATGGTTAAATAAAGACTCATATGCATATATACATTGTCAAGCATCTACATGTCAAGTTTCAAGGCTCACAGCCCCAAGTTGCACAATCAAAAGCCCTATTTGATCCACAATCAACTACAGGGGCAAAATGGTCATTTTACAGTCAAAAGTCAAAATTTTTGGTCAACATATTATTTTGAGTCCACAATCATCATTTGATCAAGTCTTGATCATGATTCCTCAAGCATGGCTCAAAAATCATCAAGGATGCAAAAGTTACTATTTTTGGACAGTAGAAAAGTCAACTGTATCTTGACCAGGGCATAACTTTTTCATGGTTCATCAGAAAAATCCCATCCAATGCTCATTTTGAAGGGGATGACATTTCCTACAACTTATCTTCACATTCCAAGTCCAAGAAATTCTCTCACAAAAAGTTATCAATTTCTACATTATAGGTCAATTTCAAAAGTCAACAAAAATGCACTTTAAGTCAGAGACCATAACTTGAGATTGGTAAATCAAAATAACATGGGACCAAAGGCATTGGTTGGAGGGATTCAAGACTTGTCCAAAATGTCAAAGAACATGTTCATAGGATCAAAATTGAGCAAGATATGCATTGGAGAAGTTGAAATTTTTTTGTGAATTTGCAAAAGTCAACTTTGCTCAAAACACATCATTTTTGCTAATGGGCCTCAAGTTCCTTCTTGAAACTTTGTCCAAGGCCTATGCACGACCCATCAAGCTTAAATTGATTTATTTTCTTATTTTTTATTAATTAATTGGATTTTTAATTTATTTTAATTCATTTAATTAATTTAAAATGTAGGAAAATATCAAGATATGGTTTTGCAATCTTTTGATGAAGCAAACAAGCTCAATATATGCTGGAGATTTTGTGTACACATCAAGGGGACAAGGATCTCTCAATTTGGCAAGATTTTTCAATCAAAAAGATGCAAAAAGATATGATTGAAAATCAAATATTGAAACATCAATGCAATGGATTCCTTGTGCAAGATTTAACCTAAATCCATTCTACTATATATGCACAAGCTAAACCTAATGCCACACACGTGAGAATTGCTGCAGAAAGCCATAAACAACATTGAAAAAAATCAAGAAAACTCAAGACTGTTTTCCAAGTTCCAGCACGATTCAAAGCAATTTGAGGATTCAAACACATTGCTAGGACTTCCAGGAACGATTTGCAATCAAAACCAAGCTTCATAGCTCAAGAAATCGTTGCAAACAGTCTTACGGTTTGACACTTTTATTCAAAATCGTAACATCCAATTCATGAGCATTTAACGTGATTTTTTGTTTGTTTTGTGTTGTTAGCAATCATATGAAGCCTTTTGCATAAGTTAATTGGATTAAGATGTCCTAAATCAGAAGTTTCCATGAATGAATCCTAGGCTTTTCAAGCTTCCAAATTGGGGCTTTTCAGTATAGGAAAAATCAAGCCTCCTAAGACCCATGGTTGAACTCGTTGCAGTCAGACAAATCTAGTGGAACCCTCGCGAACAATTTATATAGCCCAAGGACCCATTCGCTATTATTCCTCATCCTGTTTTGTGGGGGTTAAAAACCCCCGCTATCTGTTTGTTTTATACAGGTTTCAGGGAGGACGATGATGACGTGGTAATATGTGGTTGGGCAGTTCAAATAAAACGCGCGTGATTTTGTGTTTCCAGCATAATAGTTATTTGTTATATATAATATTTGTCTTTCATCATACTAACAAACACAGGCGAGTGGAGTAGTGGCTAGTGAGGTGGCTAGTAACCATTGGGACCTGGGTTCGATTCCCAGGTCCACCCAATATTTGTTTCATATTTTTCCCAATGTGATTGTATGCAGGCTTTAAGCAGCGTTCCACCATGTTCTTCACTCATCCAAATGCCAGGTGTCCTCAAGTGTTGATCTAATGGCCATAAGGTGATCCTCACCATGCTCCCAGTCAACCGTGCCATGGGGAATTATCAAAGTCAACGCAGGCTTGAGCTTAATGGGCCTGAAATCTGCAATCAACACCTCCTAATGGGTCCATCAACCCCCTGGTTTACTATTCTTTTTTCATTTTATTTTTCCTTTTATTTTCTTTAATAACTATTATTATTATTTAACTAACAAATAATTATTTTCATAATTAATTCATAAAACAATATTTTTTTATTATTATTACTTATTAATTCCACTATTAATTATTATTTTGTAAATAAATTCTAATTAATTAATTTAGTTGTTTTAAATTAGGTTAACTTTAATCTTTTTCATAATAAATAAAATTAACATAGAATTAGGGTTTTTCTTTTGACAATTTTAATTCCTTTTATTTTTTATTTTATTTTCATTAAAACATAAAAAACACAAAAATACTTTTTCTTTTAATTAATCAATTAATTAGTTATTAGGTTTAATATTTAATTAATTGCAAAAAGGACCAAACTTCAATTCTTTTCTCAAAAAGGGTCAAAACCCTAAGGACGTCCCGATTCAATTCTTTCGCGCGCATATTTATTTTTAATTCCTATTTTAATTATATTTATGTATCTGCTCCGAGAATGTAATAGATAATTAGGGCTTTTATCACTTTATTTATTTTCTCGCATTTATTTTCCAAAGGGTTATGTTTTTGGCGATGTAAATACCCGACGCCTTGTAATATCGTAGATTTACTTTCCGCAATTTATTTCCCGCAAATTATTAACTGTTAAATATGCATGACAAGATTTACCTGAAAAAATAAAATCAAAATGTAGCTCACCAATAACATGTACAAGATAATTTAACATGAAACCTGACACACATGCACATGCCACTCCTAGGGTACGCCTCACTTGGTTGCCTCGAGGTGGTCATCAAGTATAGGGTGTTTTAGAGGTCGCCCTCCTGTCTAAAGATCCAGTTGCCTCGAAACGGTTGCCTCAGATAAAAAAGGATCTAGGACATTAGGGTTACCGCTAAGGCGTCCTACTATTGCTTAGGTGACCACACATGTCCCTATAATCGAATTGACCCGAATAACTCCAACGACGGTGCTACCTACTTCTCAATAGTGGGATAGTACTGTCTAAAGGACTTTTACACAACTTAATTCCTTAGAGTAGGTAGATTTCTCCTGGGTACTTGCTCTTTCAAAACAAAAAAACAACTTTTCGCACCTACACTTTCAAAAAGTTTTCAAACAAACACTTCATACACTCTTGAGGACTGATACAAGAGTTACCTAGAAGTTTTCAAAACAAAACTTTTTCAAAACCCACAAACACAAGAAAAGCAAACAATTTTTGAAAACATAGTGAGCAAGTACCTAAGAGCCCGTGGATAACCACGGATAGAAAGGGTGCTAACACCTTCCCTTTCTATAATCTACCTCCCGAACCGAGAAACATCTCGAAAAGGAATTTTGCTGTGCTTTTGTCCTTTCCTTGTTGGAGAACATAAAAGACGGTGGCGACTCTTTCTTACCGCGACATTTTGCGAACCAACATTCCAAAACAGTCAGTTATATTCCCACCGATCACAGAACTGGCGACTCTGCTGGGGAATATCTTATATAAGTGAGGTGTACCTTAGGATTAGACCACTCTTGTTTTCAATTGCTTGCTTTGTTTGTTTTAATATTGTGGGATTGTCTTGGAGCTTCATAGATCCTAACCTGGATCTGGGGGATACCTTTTAGAAGTAGCAACAAACTGTGAGGGAACTGTGCGGGGTATACCGACACGGTTGAAGCAGTTGCTACGTTGATGTGGCACTTTGGTGAGTACCGGTAACCCTTGAGTCAAGTCAAGGAGAGTACGGGGCCGCCGCATGGTGTCGTGAAGCATCAACTGACCTTAGGAACCTTACTTGACCATCCTGGCCTCTTTAGGGGTAGTGAGATGACTGACTTTGGTGCAGTCCGAAGTTGGTAGATACTCGATACTACACTCATTGAGGGTTGTTTTCTTGGAATATTTTGATCGCCAGTTCAGTGGCTAAATCAAAACAATGAACATAGAAAACAACCAAATGATTTTGAGCTCCTTAGAACCCGGTTACTTTTGATAGGACAGGTTTTGAGCCCACCAACTTCAAGAGGGTAGTACCTAAACCTCATGCTGGCCTAAACTCTAAGGGCTGCCTGGTGTGACTTGTAAGCCTTATGATGTTTACTTTTTGTGGATACTTGTGGTGTGTTTTTATCATAACATCATAACATCATAAAGCATCATATGCATCTACTAACCACTTCAAGGGTTCAAATCTTCATCTTTTTTCTTGTTTTTTAGGACATGGAATCTCTCTGTAGAAAGACAATTCAGATCAACCTTGTAAGGATCCCTCCTCAGCTTAAGGAGCTTACATCCAGGATTCCCGAGAACTCTTCCTTCAGTGAAAGGCATGGTAGACTCATCAGCTTGGTCAACACCAACATTGAAGAAGATATGATAAAAGTCCTCTTCCAGTTCTTTGACCCTTTGCACCACTATTTTACTTTCCCGGATTATCAATTGGTTCCTACTTTGGAAGAGTTTTCTCAACTTCTGAAGATCCCTATCCTTAGTCAACTACCCTACAACGGTACGGAAAAGGAACCAAAACTTGAAGAGGTTGCTAAAGTATTACGCCTACAACCATCTGACATCAAGGGGCATTGGGAAATCAGAAGTGGTATCAAAGGATTCTTGGCAAAGTTCCTGTTTGAGAAGGCACAAGAATGTTGGAATGCCCCTGACCTACAAGCCTTTGAAGAAGTTGTGGCACTCCTTGTCTATGGGTTGGTGTTGTTCCTGAATCCGGACCAGCTTATAGATATCAATGCTATCAAGATTTTTATGTCCAGGAATCCTATACCTACGTTGTTTGGGGACATCCTCCACTCATGTTACACTCGAACCATGAGAAAGAGAGGTGTTCTTATGTGCTGCACTCCTCTCCTGGCAAGGTGGTTTATTTCGCACCTTCCACAATTAGTTTTGAAGAACGAGCGGGGTTTGAGATGGTCGCAACGATTAATGACTCTTACACATTCTGATATACATTGGTGTTCTCGGTCCAGAGAAAATGTCACTATCATTGGTCGTTGCGGGGAATTTCCTAATGTTCCTTTACTTGGAATTAGAGGAGGCATTACTTACAACCCCTGTCTGGCTTTGAGACAGTTTGGATATGCTCGGAGGGATGGCCCTCATGACATGTTGATTCCTGACATAGTTTTTGACTTCGACAATGATACGCAAGGACTCCTCCAGAGATTCATCAGAGCTTGGAGGATGCCTAACAAGGTAGATAGTAAGACACTGGGGCACAAGAACTCCATCCCCCTTGAGCCTTACCTCAAGTGGGTACGAGCCCTCTCCCAGAAGCTTATGATGCCATATCCTCACATTCTCCCCGTGATCAAAGAGCCAGTTTTGGAAGGAGAGGTTCCGTACACCATTCAACATCCTGACATGCCAACGTCTTGGGAAGAAATGCAAAAGAGCTGGATCCAACTCAAGGAGGAACGAAATTCTCTTGAAGCCAGTTTACATGCCAGCGAGAAGAAGGTCTTGGAGCTCACCCGCCTACTTCACGAGGAAAAGACTCTTAACACTTACATCGCTCCAAAGAGGATGCGCAGTGTTTTTTGGGATTAAGTATTTTGTAATATTTCGCCCATGAGGCATTGATGTACTGAACAGATTATCTATTAATATAACGTGTGTTCCTTTTTTGTCTACAACGAATTTGAACTTTCGAACCCTTGAATGCATTGCATAAATATCATATCATGCATCATGTGCATAACAGGTACCCTTTTTCTACAGGTTGCTTAATCTTCTTCGCTGTTTATTTCAGCAATCATCATGTCTTCCGAGCCCACTACTGAACAAGCTATCAAGGCCCTCCAGGCCCAGAATGCCCAGCTCCAAGGGTTGGTCATGAGCTTAGCCCAGGGTCAATAGGAGTTGAAGACTCTGATTCTGAAGAAGAAGAAGAAGAGGACTGTGCTGTTTAACACCGGACGCAGATTCGGGAATACATTGCAAAATGAGGCTGATCTGGCTACTTCCTCTGTAGGGAAAGATAGTCCCCAAGGGGGAAGGGTTCCTAGTCCCGTGGTCTCCGACAACGAGACAGATTACAATGATGAACAGTACCCTCCTGCTGAGGACAGGTACAAACAGCTGGAGGACCGTCTAAGCGCTATAGAGATTCAACATGTGCCCGGGTTAGACTTTGGAGACCTAGGCCTATCTTCTGGGGTGGTGATCCCACACAAGTTCAAGGCACCTGCTTTTGCAAAGTAAGATGGAGCTTCCTGCCCTAAGCTGCATCTCAGATCCTATGTGAGGAAGATCCAACCGTATACAGCTGACAAGAATTTGTGGATCCATTTCTTCCAGGATAGTATTTCAGGGACTCAACTCGAATGGTTCTATCAGCTGGATGGAGCCAGTATTCAAAACTGGGAGGACTTGGCTACTGCATTTTATAAGCAGTATCAGTATAATTCCGACCTCGCTCCTACGCGTACCCAACTCCAGGGTATGTCACTAGGGACGGGTGAAGGTTTTAAGGAATATGCTCAGAAGTGGAGAGACTTGGCTGGAAGGGTGCAGCCACCTTTGACTGACCGAGAGCTCATTGATATGTTCCTAGGGACCCTGTCTGGTCCGTTCTTCAACCATCTGATTGGTAATTCTTCTGCTGGGTTTACAGATTTGATCTTAACTGGTGAGAGGATAGAAGCTGGTATTAAGTCTGGGAAGATACAGAAGGGTGCCTCCTCGAGCTCTGAGAAGAAACCATTCAAGAAGGAATCTAGTGTTGTTTATGGTTCAAGAAGACAAAATAAACCGGAACGCCGCCAAACTGTCAACGCGGTGGTAATCTCAAAGCCTACTGCTGCTCCTCAACAATATAACCAACCAAGAGGTGAGAGGCCCAAAAGGCAGTACACTCGGCTCAATATGACCCTGTCTCAAATATTGCCGTAACTACTGTCAACCAATCTGGTAACTGTCAAAGAAGCTCCGAAGGTGGTAAACACAGCCTCTCCAAAGTACAATCCCAACGCCCGCTGCGCTTATCACTCTGACAGCCCGGGGCATACTACGGATGATTGTTGGGCTCTGAGGAATAAGGTTCAGGACCTTATTGATGCTAAAGAAATACAGTTCGAGGCGCCCGAAAGGCCCAATGTTGTGACTGCTCCCATGCCCCAGCATGGAGTGAATGTTGTGGAAGAAGACCTGTATGTAGCCTCTGTGGATGATATTGTTACTCCGCTATTGACCATCAAAAGGAACCTGTTGCTAGCCGGTTTATTTCCGGGATATGGTAAAGGTTGCCATCTATGTTCAGTTTCACCTGCTGGTTGTTCTTTGCTGAAATCAGGTATCCAAAGCCTGATGAATAGCAAAGAGATCTTGTTCGAGAAGATTGTTGTTCCTGCTATCCCTGCTGAAGAAGTGTCCATCGTTACTATTTTCAACAACCCTCCTAAGGCTCCCTCAAAGAAGCCTGTTAAAATTATCTCTACTCAGAAGATTGCTCCTATAATCATCACTGTTCCGGGGCCCCTCCCCTATATGTCTGACAAAGCTGTCCCTTGGCACTATGGGGCAGACGTTTATGTGCTTGGAGTTAAACAAGAGTTTGATACTAGTACCAGCGTCAGCAACATCACCGGGCCTGCCAAAGTCACTCGTAGTGGAAGACTGTTCTCACCAGATATTGCACCACCAGCTATTCAGAGACCTCTTGTCATCACACCTGCAAGTGTGCCTGCTTCCCTGCCTGACCAAGTTCCTATTTCTACCCCTGCTGCCGAGTCATCTGACGCTCGGGGCAAAGGGATTGCTACTGATGTGCCTGCCCAGACGGAGGCACCGAAGACAACCATTATTGAGGCTTCCAAGCAGGAGATGGAAGAGATCCTTAAGATTATCAAGAAGAGTGATTTCAATGTAGTTGAGCAGTTGGGGCACACCCCATCAAAGATTTCTATACTATCACTGTTGTTGTGTTCAGAGGCCCATGCCAAGGCCTTGATTACCTTCCTGAAGACGGCCCACGTGCCACAAGAGACGTCAGCTGATTAATTTACCGATTGTGTATCCAACTTAACTGCTGATAATGGTTTGGGTTTCGCTGACGCCGATCTGACTGCTAAGGGGAAGAACCATAACGATGCCCTGCATGTCTCCATTGAATGCAGGGCACTACTCTCGCCCATGTGCTGGTTGACACTGGTTCCTCGTTGAACGTATTGCCCAAGAAAGCTCTAGACAGGCTGGATTGTGAGGGTTTAGAGCTCAAGCCAAGTAACATTGTTGTCCGGGACTTTGACGGGTCCAAAAGGATGGTACATGGTGAAGTTGACATTCCAATCAGGGTTGGTTCTCAGGTCTTTGATTCAACATTCTATGTCATGGACATCCGACCGTCCTATTCTTGTCTGTTGGGTCGTCCTTGGATCCACAAGGATGGAGCTGTGACCTCAACTCTACATCAGAAGCTGAAATACCCAGTCAGAGGGAAGATCGTGACAGTTCAGGGGGAGGAAGAATATATGGTCAGCCACCTTAACTCGTTCCGGTATATAGAGATGGATGGGGAATTCATTGAGACCCCCTTTCAACACTTTGAAGAGGTTCCTCCGACATTGGCGTCAGCAGAGACTGTGACTGAAGAAGATTCTCCTTTGAAGATGGCTTCCTTAAAGGATGCCCGGGCTATTATTGAGAAGGGTGAGTGTGCAAACTGGGGCCGACTTCCTGATTTCACTCCAAAGACTGACAAGTTTGGTTTGGGTTTCACTGCAGAGGCTCAGAGGGATGTTCGTAAAGCAAGGATTGGAAGACCTCCTGTGTTCATCACCATCCCGGGAGTGAATGCTATTGAAGGCGACGTGGAGGAATCTGAATTTGACAGCTGGATTTACCCAACGACCAACGGTGGACCAAGCAACTGGACTGCCAAAGACTTCACACCCATTACTTTTGTCACTCAGTAATGAACTCATTTGTTTTGAATTTGTAACAGACAATAATTTGAAACTTTTATGGCCCAGTGTCTTACCCGGGGCACCGTGGCTTCATTTGTGAGGGCTTTTGTGTGCCATTTTCATATATCATGAATAAAAGCATTGGATGTTTTTTGCATTTCAAATCTTGCGCTCCTTTTCTTTCTTTATTATATTGCAAAACAGCTATATTTACATACACTCACCTATACAGGTTCCAATCCACTCTGGATCTCACTGGTAACGACTATGCTACTGCCAGTTATGAATTCGAAAATCCGATCAACTTAGCGGAAGACGAAGGTGAAGATGATTGTGAGGTGCCTGGTGAGCTTGCAAGACTATTACTCCAGGAAGAGAGGGCCATTCAGCCACATGAAGAGCCAGTGGAAATGGTAAATCTGGGTACTGAGACAGACAGAAAGGAAGTCAAGATTGGTGCCAATCTGGAATTCAGTGTGAAACAACGGTTGATTCAGATGCTGCATGATTATGTGGAAATCTTTGCCTGGTCCTACGAAGACATGCCTGAGTTGGATACCGACATTGTGGTTCATCACCTGCCTACCAAGGAAGAATGCCCTCCGGTAAAACAGAAGGTCCGCCGTATGCGTCCAGAGATGTCCGAGAAAATCAAAGCTGAGGTTATGAAACAATTTGATGCCGGGTTTCTAGCAGTGACCTCTTACCCTCAGTGGGTTGCCAACGTGGTTCCAGTGCCGAAGAAAGATGGTAAGGTCCGAATGTGTGTTGATTACAGGGATTTGAACAGGGCAAGCCCCAAGGATGATTTCCCTCTACCTCACATCGACGTTCTGGTTGACAATACCGCTCAGCATAAGGTATTCTCCTTCATGGACGGGTTCTCCGGTTATAATCAAATCAAGATGGCTCCTGAAGACATGGAAAAGACCACTTTTGTTACTCAGTGGGGCACGTTTTGCTATAAGGTCATGCCTTTTGGGTTGAAAAATGCTGGGGCAACCTACCAACATGCCATGGTTGCTTTATTTCATGACATGATCCATCATGAGATTGAGGTATATGTCGATGATATGATTGCAAGGTCCCAAACTAAGGAGGAACACCTTGACCATCTACAGAATCTGTTTGACCGATTGAAGTTGTACAAGCTGAGATTAAACCCGAACAAGTGCACCTTCGGGGTAAGATCTGGAAAACTACTAGGTTTCGTCGTGAGCGACAAAGGTATTCAAGTGGACCCTGCCAAAGTAAAAGCCATACAAGAGATGCCAGTTCCCAAGACAGAGAAAGAAGTCAGAGGCTTTCTAGGACGGCTGAACTACATTACCCGATTCATCTCGCATCTAACTGCTACCTGTGAACCAATCTTCAAGCTACTGAAGAAAGATCAAGTAGTACGTTGGAACGATGAATGTCAGGCCGCTTTCGAAAGAATCAAAGAGTATCTCCAAGAACCACCCATCCTTATGCCACGGGTTGAAGGGAGACCTCTAATCTTGTACTTGACAGTACTTGACAGCTCAATGGGGTGTGTGCTGGGGCAGCATGACGAGTCTGGCCGAAAAGACCACGCTATTTATTACCTTAGCAAAAAGTTTACCGACTGTGAGACCCGATACTCACTGCTCGAGAAAACTTTCTACGCTTTGGTATGGGCTGCTCGCCGGTTGAGACAGTATATGTGGACTCACACTACTTCAATAAAGTACATCTTCGAAAAGCCTGCCTTGTCCGGAAGAATAGCAAGATGGCAAATGATCTTGACAGAATATGACATCCAGTACACGACTCAGAAAACAATCAAGGGAAGTGTGTTGGCCGACCATTTGGCACACCAGGAAGTAGACGACTACCAATCTATGAACTTTGAATTTCCAGACGAGAATATCATGGTAGTAACTGATTGTGAAGTACCTGGACCGAATGAAGGACCTGAGGAAGGATCCCGATGGTCTATGCACTTTGACGGAGCCTCAAACGCTTTGGGTAACGGCATTGGCGCTGTGATCATATCTCCAAAAGGCTCTCATACCCCAATTACCGCCCGACTATGTTTCAACTACACCAACAACATGGAAGAGTATGAAGCGTGCATCATGGGTCTTCGAGCTGCAATTGACCTAAGGATCAAGTTTCTGAGTGTCTTCGGAAATTCCTCTCTTGTGATCAGTCAGATCAAAGGCGAGTGGGATACGAAACACCCAAATCTTATTCCTTATAAAGAGTACGTGTTGACGTTGATTCCACATTTCGAGGAGATAACCTTTGAACACTTCCCAAGAGAAGAAAATCAGTTGGCGGACGCGTTAGCTACAATGTCTTCTATGTTCAAAGTCAAATGGGGCAACGAGGCTCCCCGGATCATTATTTGGAAATTGGATGAACCTGCACATTGCTGTAATCTTGAGGCTGAGGAGGTAACTGAAAAGCCTTGGTATCATGAAGTAAAGAGGTACTTGGAAGCTCAAGAATACCCCGAGGGTGCATCCGTTAATGACAAGAAGTTTCTGAGAAGGTTCGCGGCAAAGTTCTTCCTCAGCAATGACATTCTCTACAAGAGAAACCATGATTCAACCTTACTGCATTGTGTGGATAAGACTGAAGCAGAAAGGATCATGGCAGAGCTGCATGAAGGTACCTTCGGAACGCATTCCAGTGGGCACACCATGGCAAAGAAAATCCTTCGGGCAGGATATTTCTGGTCCACAATGGAAGCCGACTGTTATCAGCATTCTCGGACATGTCATAAGTGCCAGATCTATGCTGATAAGGTGCACATTCCTCCAGTTCCTCTGAATGTCTTGACAGCACCTTGGCCTTTTGCAATGTGGGGCATTGATATGATCGGCGAGATCAGACCTACGGCATCCAACGGGCATCGCTTCATTCTGGTGGCGATTGATTACTTTACAAAGTGGGTTGAAGCAGCTTCCTATGCTACCGTAACCAAGAACGTCGTGGCACGGTTCATTCGGCATAACCTGATCTGTCGATACGGTGTACCAGAGAGGATCATTACGGACAATGGTACCAATCTTAACAACAAGATGATCACTGAGCTCTGCGAGCAATTCAAGATACAGCACCACAACTCTTCTCCTTACCAGCCGAAGATGAATGGGGCTGTAGAAGCAGCTAATAAGAATATCAAAAAGATTGTGCAGAAGATGACAGTGACCTACAAAGATTGGCACGAGATGTTACCGTTTGCTCTTCATGGGTACCGTACCTCAGCACGGACGTCAACAGGGGCAACACCCTTTTCCTTGGTCTATGGCATGGAGGCAGTCTTGCCTATTAAAGTTCAGATACCCTCTCTCCGGATAATGAAGGATGCATGTTTGAACGAAGATGACTGGATCCAGACTCGGCTTGATCAATTAAACCTAATTGACGAAAAGAGACTCACTGCTATCTGTCATGGTCAGACGTACCAAAAACGGATGATCAAGGCATTTAACAAGAAAGTCAGACGACAAGAATATCAAGTCGGAGACTTGGTAATCAAGCGCATCATTCTCCCTCAAGGTGATCCCAGGGGAAAATGGACCCCCACGTACGAAGGGCCATTTGTGGTTAAGAACATCTTCTCAGGAGGTGCGATGATTCTAACTACCATGGATGGTGACGACCTTCCTCACCCCGCCAATGCAGACATAGTAAAAAGATACTACGCATGATTAAAAGACCCGCTAGGTTGACACACCTAGGCAAAAATAAGGGCTTCCCGGCGAACCAAAAGGGTTCGGGCAAAAATAAGGGATGAATAATGAAAAAATCTGTACACCCGGCAAGTCGAAAACCTGAAAAGGCGGCTTGGGCAAAAATGGGTATCCCGGTGGACTGAAAACCCGAAAGGGCGGTCCAGGCAAAAGTTAGGGATTAAAGCGTAATACTATGTCTCATTGGATCACCTTGCATCCAGACTTCGGTATCAACCATCAGGCTCAGACGGCACCAATCAGTCAGCTTCATCTTCAACTAAGAAGCAAAGTGATGAGACGCTTGAAGACATAAAGGCGATAGTAGAGTTGGAACCCAGTGGGATTATTTTTCACATAGCTGTTTTGTTTCCTTTTCACAAAATTGTATAAACTCTATGTTTTGTTCGGCGACGTTCTCTTACTAGGACGTCAGCCTCTTGTACACAAAACGCCTATTTACAGGGAAATTTCAAAATCAATACAAGCTCACTTTTCAGACAAATTGCCAATTGTTTTTCCCTTATCTATTTTGTTTTGCAAAGAACGTCCAATATTCATTTTTGATATATGCATTTGACATTAATTGCTAATCATAAATATTTGCATGCGAAACAAAGGACTAATTACAGGTGATATCAGAAACAGGGGCAATAATGAGTTGTCTAAACGATCTAGTTGCTCTGTCCACCAAGGTATCAAGGTAAGTTCGGCTGAAGAATGTAACCAGGATACCTTCACTCACCGCAGATTAAGATAAGGATCAACAATACTCTCCCCCGAGCAGAGGTGGTCTCCCATCAGCCCTACAAAGGCATAGTATCCCTAGCAAGTCAGCAACGCTCTCCCCAAGCAGAGTTAGTCTACTGTCAGCCTTAAGGAAGTTGGATATCCCCAGAAGATCTCAATATTCCCCAGCGGAGTATACAGATATTCCTATACAAGCATCCCCGGCAGTCTTAATCTAAGATTGTTCCCCGGCGGAATACCAGAAACCCCAATGGAGCCACTTCCCCAGTACAGTTCAAAAGTTTCCCCAGGAGAGTTGAATCGTCCTCCCCAGAAGATGCTGGAAGCTTATCCCCAGTAGATTCTGAAAGCTTATCCCCAGTAGATTCTGGAAGCTTATCCCCTGCAGAGTACAAATATCTCTCCCCGACCATGTTCAAAGGTTATTCCCCACCAGGGTCTAACTGGGTTATCCTCAGCTAATTACCACGGAAAGATCGTCCTCGGCGAAGTTCTTCCTATCCCCAGCAGAGTTCATCAAATCCCCCAGTGGAGTTCATCAAATTCCCCAACGGAGCTTATCAACGGAATCCCCAGCGGAGTTCTCATTAAAACCTCAGCGAAGCACCTCTTCCCCACAGAGTAATTCCCCGCAGAGTAATCTCTCCATCAGGTTTATTCCCCAACGGAGTCATCTTCTCCTACCAGTTTATTCTTGCAATCATCATCCCCAGCGGAAATGAAGAACTCTACTCTTCAAACATCAGCCCAGGATTCAACAAGCTCCCGGCATTCGTCAAGGATTTATTTTCCTATACGAAAATACATTCATAGACATTTCACATGATAAAGTGCATATGACACGATCTCATTTATTTTTGAGAACATCATGACATCATGCATTTCATACATCATGACATTGCATACAACTAATGTTTTGCCTTTTCAGGAAAAGGTCAATCAAAAGACGATTACCATCAACTTTCGCAGTTCCAGATTCCATACCTGTATCTAGCCAGGGCATATCTGTGAGCGATCGATTGTAGATTCGATACCTGTATCTAGCCAGGGCATATCTGTGAGCGATCGATTGTAGATTCGATACCTGTATCTAGCCAGGGCATATCTGCATGAAGAGTTTGAAGTTCCAGATTTGATACCTGTATCTAGCCAGGGCATATCTGTGAGCGATTGATTGTAGATTCGATACCTGTATCTAGCCAGGGCATATCTGCATGAAGAGTTTGAGGTTCCAGATTCGATACCTGTATCTAGCCAGGGCATATCTGTGAGCGATTGATTGTAGATTCGATACCTGTATCTAGCCAGGGCATATCTGCATGAAGAGTTTAGAGATTCGATACCTGTATCCAGCCAGGGCATATCTGTAGACGACTAATTCCAGATTCGATACCTGTATCTAGCCAGGGCATATCTGTGAGCGATTGATTGTAGATTCGATACCTGTATCTAGCCAGAGTATATCTGCATGAAGAGTTTAGAGATTCGATACATGTATCCAGCCAGGGCATATCTGTAGACGACTAATTCCAGATTCGATACTTGTATCTAGCCAGGGCATATCTGTGAGCGATTGATTGTAGATTCGATACCTGTATCTAGCCAGGGCATATTTGCATGAAGAGTTTGAGGTTCCAGATTCGATACCTGTATCTAGCCAGGGCATATCTGTGAGCGATTGATTGTAGATTCGATACCTGTATCTAGCCAGGGCATATCTGCTTGAAGAGTTTAGAGATTCGATACCTGTATCCAGCCAGGGCATATCTGTAGACGACTAATTCCAGATTCGATACCTGTATCTAGCCAGGGCATATCTGTGAGAGATTGATTGTAGATTCGATACCTGTATCTAGCCAGGGTATATCTGCATGAAGAGTTTAGAGATTCGATACCTGTATCTAGCCAGGGCATATCTTTAGACGACTAATTCCGGATTCGATACCTGTATCTAGCCAGGGCATATCTGTGAGCGATTGATTGTAGATTCGATACCTGTATTTAGCCAGGGCATATCTGCATGAAGAGTTTGAAGATCAACCCCTGTAACAGGCCAGGAAATTATCTTTCTTTCTCAAGTACGCAAGTTCTCGCTAAGGAATCTCTTACGCGATCGACACCCCGGATGGCATCTTTAAGCCCATCTCCACAACCATCCGTTACATTTCCAAATGGCATCTATAAGCCCATTCCCGACAAGACTCTATCACATCTCCAGATGGCATCTATAAGCCCATCCTCCCATCCATCATATCTCCAAATGGCATCTGTAAGCCCATTCCCGACATCATATTGCTGACATTCTACCATGCAAGTGCAAATTTTTGGGCACTCTAGTGTTCAATCATCTTCCACCTTCGGATCACGAAAGGCATGCAAGCCAATCTACATCCTCAGGTTTAAGAAGATTGAACAGGGGCAACTGTTGCACCCCAAAATTTGCCCTCCCATATTCTTCAAGACTTATCAAGAATCATCTTCAAATGGTTCAAGATTTCTCAAGGGTTGCACAGTCCAAATGCCTCTTAAGCCAGCCAAAATTAGGGTTTTGTTTCTTTAAATTAATTGGAGGTTTTCAATGGTTAAATCAAGACTCATATGCCTATATACATTGTCAAGCATCTACATGTCAAGTTTCAAGGCTCACAGCCCCAAGTTGCACAGTCAAAAGCCCTATTTGATCCACAATCAACTACAGGGGCAAAATGGTCATTTTACAGTCAAAAGTCAAAATTTTTGGTCAACATCTTATTTTGAGTCCACAATCATCATTTTATCAAGTCTTGATCATGATTCCTCAAGCATGGCTCAAAAATCATCAAGGATGCAAAAGTTACGATTTTTGGACAGTAGAAAAGTCAATTGTATCTTGACCAGGGCATAACTTTTTCATGGTTCATCAGAAAAATCCCATCCAATGCTCATTTTGAAGGGGATGACATTTCCTACAACTCATCTTCACATTCCAAGTCCAATAAATGCTCTCACAAAAAGTTATCAATTTCTACATTATAGGTCAATTTCAAAAGTCAACAAAAATGCACTTTAAGTCAGAGACCATAACTTGAGATTGGTAAATCAAAATGACATGGGACCAAAGGCATTGGTTGGAGGGCTTCAAGACCTGTCCAAAATGTCCAAGAACATGTTCATAGGATCAAAATTGAGCAAGATATGCATTGGAGAAGTTGGGAAATTTTTGTGAATTTGCAAAAGTCAACTTTGCTCAAAACACATCATTTTTGCTAATGGGACTCAAATTCCTTCTTGAAACTTTGTCCAAGGCCTATGCACGACCCATCAAGCTTAAATTGATTTATTTTCTTATTTTTTATTAATTAATTGGATTTTTAATTTATTTTAATTCATTTAATTAATTTAAAATGTAGGAAAATATCAAGATATGGTTTTGCAATCTTTTGATGAAGCAAACAAGCTCAATATATGTTGGAGATTTCGTGTACACATCAAGGGGACAAGGATCTCTCAATTTGGCAAGATTTTTCAATCAAAAAGATGCAAAAAGATATGATTGAAAATCAAATATTGAAACATCAATGCAATGGATTCCTTGTGCAAGATTTAACCTAAATCCATTCTACTATATATGCACAAGCTAAACCTAATGCCACACACGTGAGAATTGCTGCAGAAAGCCATAAACAACATTGAAAAAAATCAAGAAAACTCAAAACTATTTTCCAAGTTCCAGCACGATTCAAAGCAATTTGAGGATTCAAACACATTGCTAGGACTTCCAGGAACGATTTGCAATCAAAACCAAGCTTCATAGCTCAAGAAATCGTTGCAAACAGTCTCACGGTTTGACACTTTTATTCAAAATCGTAACATCCAATTCATGAGCATTTAATGTGATTTTTTGTTTGTTTTGTGTTGTTAGCAATCATATGAAGCCTTTTGCATAAGCTAATTGGATTAAGATGTCCTAAATCAGAAGTTGCCATGAACGAATCCTAGGGTTTTCAAGCTTCCAAATTGGGGCTTTTCAGTATAGGAAAAATCAAGCCTCCTAAGACCCATGGTTGAACTCGTTGCAGTCAGACAAATCTAGTGGAACCCTCGCGAACAATTTATATAGCCCAGGGACCCATTCGCTATTTTTCCTCATCCTGTTTTGTGGGGGTTAAAAACCCCCGCTATCTGTTTGTTTTATACAGGTTTCAGGGAGGACGATGATGACGTGGTAATATGTGGTTGGGCAATTCAAATAAAACGCGCGTGATTTTGTGTTTCCAGCATAATAGTTATTTGTTATATATTATATTTGTCTTTCATCATACTAACAAACGCAGGCGAGTGGAGTAGTGGCTAGTGAGGTGGCTGGTAACCATTGGGACCTGGGTTCGATTCCCAGGTCCACCCAATATTTGTTTCATATTTTTCCCAACGTGATTGTATGCAGGCTTTAAGCAGCGTTCCACCATGTTCTTCACTCATCCAAATGCCAGGTGTCCTCAAGTGTTGATCTAATGGCCATAAGGTGATCCTCACCATGCTCCCAGTCAACCGTGCCATGGGGAATTATCAAAGTCAACGCAGGCTTGAGCTTAATGGGCCTGAAATCTGCAATCAACACCTCCTAATGGGTCCATCAACCCCCTGGTTTACTATTCTTTTTTCATTTTCTTTTTCCTTTTATTTTCTTTAATAACTATTATTATTATTTAACTAACAAATAATTATTTTCATAATTAATTCATAAAACAATATTTTTTTATTATTATTACTTATTAATTCCACTATTAATTATTATTTTGTAAATAAATTCTAATTAATTAATTTAGTTGTTTTAAATTAGGTTAACTTTAATCTTTTTCATAATAAATAAAATTAACATAGAATTAGGGTTTTTCTTTTGACAATTTTAATTCCTTTTATTTTTTATTTTATTTTCATTAAAACATAAAAAACACAAAAATACTTTTTCTTTTAATTAATCAATTAATTAGTTATTAGGTTTAATATTTAATTAATTGCAAAAAGGACCAAACCTCAATTCTTTTCTCAAAAAGGGTCAAAATCCTAAGGATGTCCCGATTCAATTCTTTCGCGCGCATATTTATTTTTAATTCCTATTTTAATTATATTTATGTATCTGCTCCGAGAATGTAATAGATAATTAGGGCTTTTATCGCTTTATTTATTTTCTCGCATTTATTTTCCAAAGGGTTATGTTTTTGGCGATGTAAATACCCGACGCCTTGTAATAGCGTAGATTTACTTTCCGCAATTTATTTCCCGCAAATTATTAACTGTTAAATATGCATGACAAGATTTACCTGAAAAAATAAAATCAAAACGTAGCTCACCAATAACATGTACAAGATAATTTAACATGAAACCTGACACACATGCACATGCCACTCCTAGGGTACGCCTCACTTGGTTGCCTCGAGGTGGTCATCAAGTATAGGGTGTTTTAGAGGTCGCCCTCCTGTCTAAAAATCCAGTTGCCTCGAAATGGTTGCCTCGGATAAAAAAGGATCTAGGACATTAGGGTTACCGCTAAGGCGTCCTACTATTGCTTTTGTGACCACACATGTCCCTATAATCGAATTGACCCGAATAACTCCAACGACTGTGCTACCTACTTCTCAATAGTGGGATAGTACTGTCTAAAGGACTTTTACACAGCTTAATTCCTTAGAGTGGGTAGATTTCTCCTGGGTACTTGCTCTTTCAAAACAAAAAAACAACTTTTCGCACCTACACTTTCAAAAAGTTTTCAAACAAACACTTCATACACTCTTGAGGACTGATACAAGAGTTACCTAGAAGTTTTCAAAACGAAACTTTTTCAAAACCCACAAACACAAGAAAAGCAAACAATTTTTGAAAACATAGTGAGCAAGTACCTAAGAGCTCGTGGATAACCACGGATAGAAAGGGTGCTAACACCTTCCCTTTCTATAGTCTACCTCCCGAACCGAGAAACATCTCGAAAAGGAATTTTGCTGTGCTTTTGTCCTTTCCTTGTTGGAGAACATAAAAGACGGTGGCGACTCTTGCTTACCGCGACATTTCGCAAACCAGCATTCCAAAACAGTCAGTTCTATTCCCACCGATCACAGCTTCCAATGCCTTAGGTAACAAAATTGGTGCTGTGATCATCTCTCCCGAAGGTTGCCACACTCCTTTCACTGCCAGACTATGCTTCGTTTGCACAAATAATATGGCTGAGTATGAAGCATGCATCTTAGGTCTGAAAGCCGCTATCGACTTAAGGATCAAGCATTTGAATGTGTTTGGGGACTCCGCCCTAGTGATCAGCCAAGTAAAAGGAGATTGGGACACTAAACACCCCAATATTATCCCTTACAAGGAACTTGTGCTATCCCTGATTCCTCACTTCGAAGAAATCACTTTTGAGCACTTCCCTAGGGAAGAAAACCAATTGGCTGACGCTTTGGCAACCATGTCTTCAATGTTCAAGGTCAGATGGGATAACGAAGCCCCTATGATAACAATTGAAAGATTCAATGAACCTGCACATTTCTTTGAGCTTGACACCGATGCGGAAAAGCCATGGTACCATGAGGTGATAAGATACCTTAATGCTCAAGAATATCCAGAAGGGGCTTCTATCAATGACAGAAAGTTCTTGCGAAGATTTGCAGCCAAATTCTTCCTAAGTAATGGGATATTGTACAAGCGCAACCATGATTCAACTCTACTCCGATGTGTGGACCAGAAGGAGGCAGAGGAGATTATGGAAGACATGCACGATGGTCTTTTCGGTACTCACTCAAGTGGACATACGATGGCTAAGAAAATCTTAAGGGTTGGTTACTATTGGTCAACGGTGGAGACTGATTGTCATCAACATTCAAGAACTTGTCACAAATGCCAAATCTATGCTGACAAGGTCCATGTGCCTTCTGATTTGATAAATCTCATCATCATTTAATGCTCACAACCACTTGTAAGTTGTTATCCAAAGGATTTCCCCACGTGTACCTCTACTGTCTTGGGAAGACAAACTGTTGTGCAAAAGTATGCTAGGCCCATGCGCTGTTTCTACTTTTCCTTAATTCATGCTGACAAATCCAGCTTAGGCGCTGTTAACCATCCCACTTGGTGCATTGAACCACACTTGTTTAAGCTTACTTCAAGAGTAAGTCAGCATCTAGTGTATGATGTTGGTGCCACTTGACCTCTCCAAACTGCAAAACCTTTGCCTATAAATAGAACACCTTTGGCCATTGAAAAGAAGTCAAAAAAATTTCAGAAAGAGCTGTGGAATTTGAGAGTGAAAAAACCTTGAACCCCTACAAAAATTCCAAGAGGCCAAAAGGATTACAAACACAAAAATACAAAACCTTAACATTTGATTCTTGCATTAAAACTTTATTTTTTCTCAAGTTGTTTCCTGACCAAAACCACCCATACAGTTCCTAATATACATTCAAAAGCCATCCAAAATTCTGTAATCAAACAATAACACATTCTTCACCAATATCCACTTCAAAGGATCATAACTTTATCCCTTGGTTGTTCCAGAATATTCTAAATCATTTACAACCCAAGTTGAAAGGTTCCAACCTGCTGAAAACGTGAGGAAGTTGTTCAAAACACCACAAGTGGTCAGAATCAGTTTCCAGCTCCTAGAATATTTCCCAGCTGCAAGGTAAGTTCCTGCTGACTCTCATCATATTATTTAGGCATTGTCAGATCTTGCATATTTAACACAATGTAGATATTCTGATCCTGATGACGTACATATTCTGAGATTTCATGCATCTTCCTGCCTAAATAAAGGGAATTCCAGTTCAGAGTTTCATAAAGAAATTAGGACTCAGAATTAGGATTAGCAAATTCATGTTGCTTCTGATTTGTGTTTCTGATATTTCTTGAAACTTGTCATAACTGTCATGTGTGCAACTTCTATTCTGTTAAGAAATGACTAAGTTGCAGATGTTCTGACTAGCGAGGAGAGAGACAAAGTTCTGACAGTTGCATCTGAACTTCTGAAAACTTCTGAATTCTCAGAAGATCCAGAACTTTTGAACTTCCATATTTCTACTAACGTTGTTTCTGTTTGTGCAGTAAGTCAGAGTCAAAACTTCTGACTTCTTCTATTTTCAGCATTTACGCTGATTCTGTTTTATTTCTCTTTTATTATTTTTTTTGCCATCATCTTTATTTTTCATTAATCAAAAATACTAAAAATATTTCATATTCACATATCATATTTTCTTTTAACATAAAAAGACAAAAAATATTTTCTTAAACAAAACTTATTTCTTTTCTTAAATAAATAAGCATTTTACATTTCCTGTACATTCTTATCTATTTCAATATGGTTGCAATAATAACTTAGGGTTTAATTTGCAATCCTCATTCATGAATATGTACCCCAATCCCCAAAATATTGTAATAGCGTAGGACTTTACATTTCCGCACTGTTATTGCTTTCATATATTGTTAGTAACTATGGTGTGTATGGCAAGACTAAAACCAATGTTAGAAAACCCTAATTCAAGACCAAAATTATGCATGCAATCAAATACACTTGCACACTAGCACCCCTAGGGTGATTCCACTTGTTGCCTTACGAAAATGGCCATGTTATGCATGTGGGATGTCTTAGCACAAACAAAAATCAAAAATACAAAATCATAGTCCCTCGATGATGCTATCAAAGTTTCCTTTCAAAATGATCTTAGTCCTTAAAAGAAAAGTGCTAAGTCATCTCACAACATTGCTATCATGGTCATACGATGACCCAATTCCCGTCCCTTCATATCCAACGATGGGACTTCTTACTAAAACAATGGTAAGGTAGTAACGTCTAAAGGAGGAGGGAAAAAAACACCTAAGACCTTTTGAGTAGATAGATTGCTCCTAGTTGCTTGCTCAATTTCAAAACAAACATCCTTGCTATTTTCACAAACAATCACATACACCTTCAAAACATTTTCAAAACACTTTCCAAACGTAAAATATTTTCAAAAAGCTCAACACTTTGTATACATTCTTACGAACGAGAACTATTACAAAGTTGGCCTAAACGATGACGCCTTTTCAAAATACTTTCAAAAACCACACAAAACACATTTTTCAAACAAAAGCAAGTGATCTAGCAAGTAACTAAGAGCCCATGGAAAACCATGGATGAAAAGGGTTCTAATACCTTCCCTTTTCATAATCTACCCCCCAAACTCAAGAAAACATCTCTAAAGGTCTTTCCTGTGCTTTTTCACCTTTCCTTTTGGATAAAAGAAAAGTCGGTGGCGACTCTTGCTAAACCGCAACATTTGCGAACATAAACACAAAACACCCAAGTCAGTTCTCCCACCGTATCACAATAACCATAAAAATATTTTTATAATTCTATTTATACACTTTTAAAAACCTGTAGACCGGGCTTAGCGCCCTTAGAGTGCGCTTAGCACGCTCGCTGCTGTTCTGAAAAAATCAGCTTAGTATTTTTGCCATAACTTGAGAACCGTAACTCCGATTTATGCACGGTCGAAAGTGTTGGAAAGATTATTCAATTTCTTATCTAGAAATGATTAAATATCAAACAAATTTATGATTTTTCTCATATTTTTTTTAACCTTATTCGTTAATGAATTGCTCAAAATCGCGAGTTTAAAGTCTTGTCTTCGACACTTTATTGCTCATGCTCCAAATATGCATCAATACCTACAAAATGAATAGAAAACTATCAAACGGTAAACACCTACACTAAAACTCTATTATACACTAAATATACATATTTATACAAAAAGCGAGGGATTTATTCAAAGAATATAATACAAATGAATCGATAAGTGCCACAAAATTACTACTAAAAACACGACTTTTTGGCACTCATCAGAATCCTAGTTGGTGGTAATCACATGCGTAAGAATAATTGGTCGTTTGTATTAACTAAGTTGAAGAAGAGATTAGGCATTTGGAGTGGGAAGCATTTATCTTTGATGGGTAAGGTAACGTTGTTGAATTATGTTCTCAATAATATTCAAATTTTCATGTTTTTTTACAAGGCCCAAATGTGCATTCTTGAGGATATTATCAATATTCAACTGAACTTTTTATGGGGAAAGGGGGATGGGAGGCGGAAGGTTTTTTGGCTAATTAGTTGGGAGAAGATTTGTATTGCGGTGAAGGAGAGTGGTTTAAGTGTCAAGAATATTGAAACTTTTAATTACTCTTTGATGAGTAAGTGGGGGTGGAGGTTTCTGTCGAATAAGGAGGTTGTGTGGTATAGATTCCTTCACTTTAGGTATGGTGTGGACTTTGGAGGCTTTGTGTGGGAATGAGTCTAATCGGACTTTTTTGAATTCCTCTCTTTGGTGGAGGGATGTGCGGGTGGTTTGTGGTTCCAAATTTCTTGATCATTCTTAATTTTCCAATAGGATCTCTTGCAAATTGGGGGATGGTGAGTCTTTTCGTTTTTGGGATCATTATTGGTTAGGTTCTACTCCTTTGAGGGAGCTTTATCCTCGTGTGTATGGTGTTTGCTTCACTCATTCTTTTAGTGTGGTAGATATAGGTGTTTGGGTGGATAATTGTTTGAGTTGAGATTTAGGGGTTGATGAGAATGTTATTTTTGGTAGATGTTGGTGATGAATGGTTTGAGTTGATTGTTTTTCTTAGGGATGTTAGACCACTTATAGATGTCAATGATAAGGTTTTTTGGTGGAGGAATATGGAGGGTTTTCAGTGAAGAATAACTATAGACGGATATATGCTTTGAAGTACTTGAATGTGAAGTTGAATGAGGTGAGGTTATTTGAGTTGAAACAGATGTGAAAAGCGAGTGTGTTGTGCAAGGTGAAGTTGTTTGGTTGGAGGCTTTTATGGAATGCTTTAATCACGAGAAATGAGCTTTGTAATAGAGGCATGAAGTACGTGGTGGGTGATTCTTTGTGTCCTTTGTAGGGTTTAGAGAAAGAATCTGTGGGTCATCTTTTCCTTGGGTGCACCAAAGTGTGAAGCTTTGAAAGGAGGTTTTTGGTTAGTTGGGTGTGGTTTATGGAGCATGTTTGGTGGTGGATGGTGAGATGGGGGATGGTTCAGGGCTGTGTTTTTTGGAGCTTATTTCAAAAAGGTTGTATGGTATTGTTAAACCATTTTTTATACTCTTTAGTGGTTATTAATGTGTTGGTGTGTGTGGATTAGTAGGAATAAAGTGGTGTTTAGTAGTTTTGTTTGGAATATTACTAAAACTTTGCTTTTTATTAAAGCGTTAGGTTGAGACTGAATTTATATTCTGACTAAGGGTTGTGGGGAGTATGTTAGGGAGGTCAGATTTTTCTATAAAATATGTAGGGTTGTAGTTTCTTGTTTGGTTGGAATTTGTGTTTCTTCTTTGTTGTTCGACCTCCTTTTGTATTGGGTTAGCACCTCTTATATCTTATTAATGTAAGTGTTTATCAGAAAAAAAGACTTGATGTTCGTGTTGTTAACAAGTTGTTTGTGCAATTGAGTATTCCCAAAAAAAAAAAACCAACAAAATATGGTACTCAAAATGAAACGATGGACACAAAAATACCATAGTGAGGATGAGCAAAACAAGAACATTTTTTTCTATTTACAACAATTCAAGTGTTCTTTTGTATTGGTTTATTGGTAAAGAATAAATTGTGGATATATGTGATTGCAATTATTGTCCAGGTGATACAAAGTAGTAAAGTTTTTTGATAGCAAAGCTACAATCAATTGTTTGATTTTGATGATGACAACACTTAATATCAAACGATATTCAATAAAATTCTTATCTCTTGAAGATAGTTCAATCAGTCGAAAATTCTCAAGATGTTTTATCAAGCTATCTTTTAGAAGATGCTCTTAAAAATTAAGATTGTCAAAGAGGATAATGACTCAATACCCTAAACGGTATCTTTATTTTTGAGCAATGACATTGTTTCGGGCCAGACACGAGACTGAAGATAGGAAAACTCAATCATGATGAAGCCTCGCCTTAGAGCATATTTTTGGGACAAACACAAATTTATCTCACTTCAAGAACTCCATTACATTTGATCTCCACCTATTTCTCCTATTTCTGATTGCGATACAGAACAATTACCTGCCTTAATTTCGGCACCTTTCTTTGCTTAATCAAAGAGGAAGCCTAATACTATTTTAAATTATACTCTAAATAAGAAACTTCGTTTAAGTTGGATAATTTTGCTGTAAGTCCATGTATGAACAATATAGGCAACTTTAGCCACTGGTAGGTGTAAATGTCTAACCAAAACTAGCCAGCTAGATATCATGCAACAACAAATATTGCAAAGAAATGGGCTTCAAAAAGAAAGCCCGACAAGAAGAAATAAATGGTTAAATATTTTACGTGGCATTATGTTAGAGCTGGGACCATGTAGAAGGAGAGGTTTTTGAACAGTGTGGGACAATGAGAGTGTGGCACAAACACAAGAAACAACATTGCATTATGTACCCACAGAAACATAAGGGTACGTTTGTTTCCTTTAATAGCAGAAAACAAAATGAAAAAGTGATGCCACTGCCTCCCAAATGTGAGACTGTTTTTGCTGTCAGATGGGGTTAGTAGGGTCACCATTTTTCTGTGTGTCACATTCCATCCCTACAACAACAACACAATTCACCACATAATTATTTGTTTGATCTTTCCTAACCTTCTCTATTACTATTAATATCTAGAGTTATGAGTAGAGTAGAATCGTCTTAAGTTTTCGGAAGTATGTAGGTTAGGGTTTTAAAAAAATGGTCCTTTACCGAAAAAAACGATATTGAGAGATGCCAATATCAATATCATTATTGATTGTCTTTGTGATAGAGATAATTCACATCACGTCAATCGCAATTAGCGTCGCAACACCTGTACCAAACAAAATCATGAAAGTCTCTACGCGTAATTGTTATTTAAAGCCTCACAATTTAAATGTGACAAAACAAATAGAGATAATGTCTTATTTACTCCGATAAATATTTTATAAAATCTTATTTAACCAGAGCTGAATTGTCTGACAATTTTTTAGTCCTGTGCGGTGGTTGTCTTTACACGCTTTCAAAGACGACCTCGGTTAACCCTATGAATATGAGACAGAACAGTAACATGAGCATTTGGAGAACCGTATGATAATTCTACGACAATAACCATCACACTAATGAGTAATACCAACTCAACACGATAGAGACAGATAGACAAAGAAAGTTTAAGTAAAAACATTTACTACTAAATTGCCAATATGATTGTTAGGGGATGTTTCCCTCCAACCTATCTGTTTCATATTATGGGAGCGGATGGATTGGATTTTAGTGGACTCTCAACCGGTAATTGCGCGAGTTTCCATGTGAACCAACATAAGTAACATGAATAACCAAATGATTATACATATATACCAATCTTTGTTTCTTATCCCTTTGCTTTTTCTAGCCAAGGAAATCTTAACTACTAGACTGGTATATGTACATGCATATTTGTATGGTACTACTACGAGATATATAACTCCTTTTTGTAATAAATAGTCATAAATAATTATTAAGCTTTCTATTTTGTCATGTTAGTGGAAATGTCTTCATCATTATTATTAGAAATATTCTTCTCATTACTCTTATTTCTCAAACGCAATACATTTATCATAAGGATCTCTCGTAATCACATTTACGAGTTTTTAGGTGTTTGTCATATCCTTTCTTCTCTTCTATCATCATAAATAAATAAACTATAATTTATTTAGGGGGTGGGGAGAAGAGAGAATATCACTAACACCTAAAGATTCATAAACGTTGCACAAGTATTTTCTTGTTGAAATTATCAACAATTCTCAGTAATGGCGTCAAAAACTTAATGACTTCTCGACAAGTGTACCGATAGTGTCAAAGTAATAAAAAGATCGTATCCACAGGGACTGCTATTTAACAAGGCAATTTTCATGCAATGTTTAGAAACTACTAATTGAGGGGTTTTCAAATTTTAAAAAGTGGTTAGGTTTTGTATTAAATCCCTTATTTCTTTCCTGTTGATATTCGATGTGTTACGCGAATGATATCGTTGCTATAATTCGACGATGAATTAACAAAACCACTATAATCAATCCCTTGGTGTATAGTTCACTAATCTATACTCGCAATTTCTTATCCCTAGTCCACCAGCGTAAGTAAGATTAGGCGATGCAATAGTACATTAATTCATAAGCCACTACTCGAGGTCTTCTATTCCTATTCAACCGGCGTAAGTATGACAATTGCCCTAGTTCCAACACATAAACTAATGGTCAGTATTTCCTATGTGCCCACAATCATATTAAATGAGTATCTCACATAAAAAGCATTACGAATAAGAAACAATTGAATAGAATTATAACTCAAATTATTCATGCAATAACAAATCAAACATATGTCCAAACAGTAATTAAAATAGGTTCATCGTACAAAACCTAACCTAGAGAGATTTAGCTACTCATAATGAATCAATTACAATACCAAATAATAATAAGAGCTTTGCATAAGCTATCCTTTGAAGAACTGGCTTCCAATGACTTCAAATACGCTCCAAATATGACTTATGGTGTTGTAAATCGTCTCCTTCAGTGTAAAATTGCAGAACCCTTGAAAAAGTGTCAAAAACCCATTTTTATAGCTGTCATCGCGCGTAAGAACGCGTCAAAACGCATTAGAACGGTGCCAAAAAAAAGGCCCATCGTGCGCATGATAGGATACATCACGCGCGATGCAACTTATCTAGGCTTATCGCGTTCCCGATTGGGTGCGATGCTGGCGTGATAATTCTAATGACTGACACATTGTCTCCTCTTCAGTATCGTGTGCATGTTGCTCTGCGATGCACACATGATTATTACAGCGTTGACACGTTTTTTGGTCCTTTTCATCCAGATTTTTCCCAAGTCTTTTTCCTTCGTACTTTGTCCATTTTGCTTCATTCTTGGGCTGCTCTTCATCAAATTTAGTTATCTTTGACTCGATTTTCTCCTTTTCTTCGACTGAATATATATAATGGCAGAGTGTCATCAAGGTGCCTTCATCACTTTTAGGATGCATCTTTGATCTCTATATGCAAGAATATACTAAGTACTACCAAACACATGGAAGTATTTAACATTTCACTTCCTTTCTATGCAAAGCTCATAATGGATGGTCTTGGTACCTGGTCAAATGGTTACTCGATTATTAATAGAGCATGTAGTATTTATTGCCTTATCACATAAGTGGTAAGTAATATTTTTGGCATGAATCATAACTCTATCCATTTCTTGAAAAGTACGATTCTTCCTCTTAACTACACCAATTTTTTGAGCTGTAATGGGAGCAGAAAACTCATGAATTATTCCTTCAAAGGTGCAAAAATTAGAGAAGTTAGAGTTATCAAATTATCTTCCATGATTACCACGAATACAAATGATTATTCCAATTTCTTCTCCTTTTTCATGTCATAAATGCTTGAAAATACCTTCAAAGACAGTGAAGGTATCAAAATACTTGGGATTGAACTCAACCCGTGTGTACCTTGAGTAATTATCAACATAGACAAGGTCATACTTTTTCTCCGAGACTTTCAACTTGCATGGGTCTCATAAGCTCCATATGAAGCAGTTCATGTACATGAGTATATGCTGGACCTTCTAATGTGAGATATTGGTGTCCTTTCCTATCAGAAAATCTCCACAAGTTTTTCCTACTTCAATCTTGAGATCAAGGAGACCAACAATAGCCTTTTCATACATAATCTTTCTCATACTTTTGAGATTGAAGTAACCAAGTTTTTTGTGCCACAGCTCAATTTTATCAGTTTTGGCGATCATACATGAATGAAGTTGATTTTTCTCATGAGGAGTCCACATGTAGTATTTATTTATAGATCTAGATCACTTTTTTTAGTTAATCATGGTTTTTTATTTGGTTGAGAATTTATATCGATTGAAGTTGACATACAAATCTTGATCATAAATTTGACTAATGCTAATGAGATTTTCTGTGAGGCTCTTACCTAGGAGCACATAATTGAGGCAAGGAAGACCATGGTAGTCTAACTTCCCTTTGCCAACAATTTTTTCTTTAGTTCCATCATCTAATGTGACATAAGTGTTAGAATAAGGTTTAATGTCCTTCAAATTATTTATTCACCATTCATGTATCTAGAGCAACCAATGTAGAAGTATCAATTTTCATATGATGAGACTTTTAGAGAAATATAGGAAATATGGCTTAGAATTTTAGACTTGGCCTGCCAAACTTTTTAAGGACGCACATCAGACATTTCCTTCTGTTGAAGAGGAGGCTAATTGTGGTAAGATGGTCTATTATATAGTTTTTAGCACTAAGGTCGTATATGACCATGTCGGCCACAATAGTGGAAAACCCAAGAGAAAGTGGGACGTGTTTCAAAATGTTGGTTAAGATGTATGGAAGGATGTTCATACTTATACACTAACATTATGAATTTTGTCGTTTTAACTGGTGCAACGAACATATTTTTGGAGTTATATGACTCGCCAGTGTACCCAATTCCTTTCATGTATTTTTATGACTTTTCTAAACCTAGAATTTCCTCAATATTTGGCCATACCTTCAAGTTTGGAATTTAGATGATCAACTTCTTCCTTAAAATATAAGACGGTTAGCATGAGACGAGTTTTTTCACGAAGAAGAGGTTCAATTACCTATTTTTGCTTAACTACTACTTTAGATTATTTAGTCCATTTGAGGTAAAAAAATCTTACAAGCTTCAATAAGAGCGTCATTAGACAAGTCATCATCACTAGTGTCATCATCATTATGCTCATCAAAACTTGATCTTATATGAGTGGTCAACGCCACTATATTGTTAGCTTAATCATATTCACTTACTTCTAATTCATTATTAGTGAAAATGGCAATGTATATTTTGTTCTGTTTTCTAAGAAAGTTTGAACATTCAGCCTAAATATGTCCAAGACCTTCACATTAATGAGACTAGATTCCCTCACCCTTGTCCAGTTTTCTCCATCTTTTCTTTTATGCTGGAAGTTGAGACCGTTAGAATTATGTTATTGATTGTCTTTGACATTTTTAAAGACATTATTCCTAGACCTTATATCAAGTCTTCTCATGACCATACTAAAGCTATTAGCTATTATATTAATGGAGATTATCATCAACCTTATATTCCACCTAACCATCAATGTCTTTAGTATCCACTTTGAATGCCACACCTTTACTTTTTTTCTTAGAATTGTTATTTATGGTTATTTCAAATGTGATTAAGGATCCAATTAGCTCATCGACTTTCATTGTGCATACATTTTAAGACTATACAATAGTTGTAACTTTCATATCAAACCTTTTTGGCAGATACCTTATGATTTTTCTTATAAGCTTTTCTTCATACATATTTTCACTAGGAGTAAAAGCGTTGCGTGTAATGTCGCAAAGTCGAACATTGAATTCTGAAATAGTTTGGTACTCTTTCATATTTAGGTTTTCAAATTTGGTTATAATAAGTTTATTTCTTGACATATGAACTTTGGATGTCCCTTCATGAGCAACTTCAAAAGTCTCTCACGCCTCCTTTGCACTAGTACAAGTATTGATGATTCTGAAGATGTTCTTATCAACTCCATTATAGATGGAATTAAGAGCACATGAGTTTCATAGCGCCTATTCACCTTTAACGGTTGTCTTCAGACGTGATGTTGGGAGGAGTCTATCCTTTTATAACTTTCTTCCAAGTCTTATTGTTTGTTCACTTAAGAAAGGCAACATTTTGGCTTTTCGATAGTTATAATTTATACCATCGAGAATTGGTGGTCGATTCACATATCCTCCATCTTTAAAATTGTCCATATATAATAGAATAAAGATAAAAACCTATAGCTCACTCAATTAGAATAAAGTGCATGCTCTTGTGCCAATTTAAATTTTTTTCTATCTATGACAAGATGTCCCACACAGTGTTGAGACAGTGTGTGAGAATAAAATGAACAAGTGGCAAAGAAAAAATAAAGAAAATAAATAACACATGTAATTTGTAAGTTCCTTAGTTTTAAGGGTTGACATTAATTTTTGTAAAACAAATATAGCAGCAATATGTTTCATAGGATGTTTTAACTTGCTAACAAGAACAAGTTGAGAAAGAAGTTCTATGTTATGTTAGGACATGTTCATTTTAAGTGTTTCAACATCTGGAACAACATGTCGGATGAGATGTCCTATGAGGAAGCATACGACATCGCGCCTGAGCTGAACTGGACTGTTATATTATGTTAAGTCACAAAAATAAAATATACTTTGAGGATAATAAAGTGTCTATATTATCCTATGTGGCATTGTTTTGTAGGTCAAGAAGAATCAATAAGAATATTGAAGAATATTGACTTCCTAAATATGGAGATAATTTAGGAAGATTTGATTGAAGACGTTGTTTATAGCAAAAGTTACTACTATTTGTAACAGCCAAAGAGTTGTGTTTTGAAGGCCCAAATCCAGTTGGGTATAGGTTATAAATAGAAGCTTTGTAACCTAGGATTAGAACCAGTCGGGAATTTTAAAGATGTAATCATTAGTGTTGAGTCTTTTAACTCACTCTAGGAGAGTTGGTGTAAGTGAACCACCCGGGTTGTGAGATGGTCATTGTGTTCTCACTCAGAAGTTGTGAAGTAATGAGTTGAGTATTGTTCTTGGAGGAAGCTTTGAAGAAACTCCAAGTTTTGGTCTTAGTCAAGAGTCTTGGCTAGAGATTATCATGGAAGTGTGTCTTCCTGTTTGTTCATAAATTTGTTGTGTCCAATCGTTGTCTGTGATTGAAGAGAGATTGAGGAGGGGCTCATATATAGGTGAGTCTTAGATATAAATATAGGAAAATTAGTAATTATGTAAGAAGTTGTAAACAGGGGAGTTTAGCTTCAAATTGATGCTATCATAGTGTATTTGTCCATGGCTTGGTATGCCCTCATAGTAGGAGAGTTGCTCTGAACTGGGTTAACAATTCTAGTGTGTTATTTATGCCTTTCAATATTGTTTTTATCGGTAGTCAATTCACATATCCTCCTTCTTTAAAATTGTCCATATATAATAGAATAAAGATAAAACCCTAGATCTCACTCAACTAGAATAAGGTGCATGCTCTTATGCCAATTAATTTTTTTTCTATATGTGACAAGATGCCCCACACAGTGTTCACATAATGTGCGAGACAATAAAATGAACAAGTGGAAAAGAACAAATAAATAAAATAAATAACACATGTAACTGTTAACCCATATTAGCGCAAGGTCACCTACGTCTAGAGGGCATCACGAAATGAAATAATGTTCATGTATCAATAGTCAATGATCTTATTTTACCTCTCTCATTCCATTTCCCTTTTTCTAATACTACCCCGCTAATTTTGATTCAGGCCCCCTGAATCTGAGACACCTCTCACTATCACTCAAACCTTCTCTCAGATTTTAGTAAGATAAAAATTATATAAGGCACTACTACAAATAACACTTGTAACATCGATCGCAAAATATGTTTTACCACGACAACCCATGCAAGGTTGCTAAGGTCGTCATAAAAAGTATCCACTTAGCACCTCGGTGTTTTAAAAAATCTGAGGTTAATATTGAAAAGACCATGAGTTTGATCCCTTGGAATTGCATATTTTTATTTTCTATATTTTGTTGCACGCTTCGTATAGATATCAATTTTGTTTATATTCCGAGGTAATAAGGTATTCATTTACCTGTGTTTTAGATAAAAACTGAGGGGTTTAATATGAAGCTTTTGGCTATATTTATCAATTTCATTGGCCCCCTGTATCATTTTTTGCCTGTATATTTTCACTTTCCTGTATCATATCATTATAATAAATCTATTAGCCTACCAGTATTATTTTTTACACAAAAACTACAAAATATGTAACAGAATATCATATATCATTTCAAACCAAATGTGCAAATTAATATTTTTACCATCAAGACAAAATAAGAAAACCTTTATTCATATAGAAAATAATATTATACCAACCAACATAAACTATTTTTCTTGTTCTTGAGCTTCATAATGAGATAATAAGACACTGACCCAACATAATCGAATGCCATCAAATTGTTCTGTTGAATATGGTTTTTGGTGGCTAAGCTTTTACAATTAGAACAAAATTTAAACTATGATATAAAAACAACAAAATTAGTTTAAGAAGTATACATAACATAAATTAAGCTAACACCTTATTCTTCATCCATCCTTGTGTAATGCCATCGAAGACAATATGGAGCATAAATTGAAGGCGTGAAGAAAATGCAAGAAAGGGGGGATTTGAATTGGGTTTTCCTTTATTGAATAAATTTCGCTTCTAAGCGTTGTTCGTTGAACAATGCTTCTAAGTGATACTTATAAGTAGTGCTTCTAATTAAAGTTGAGAAGACATAAACTCTAAAGCTTAAGCAAAAGTAAAGAACATACGATATATCTTGGTTCACATGAGAAACCCCCAAGCTAGCCCAGTCCACCTTTTCGAGGTGATTTCTCCTTGAACTCATGGACTTAATCCACTATAATCAATCTGATTACAATCGCACGGGCAACCACCGGTGACTAACATCCAATGAAACTTTCAGGGATCCAAACTGGATATAACGTTCATTGACCCAACATAATGCGATTCTCCAGAATCTCCTATCAAGATTTCCTTCTAATGATATCCATTAGTGATCTCAGAAGGCTGACCTTCACTCAGTCCCCTTTGAGATATGACTACCATTGATCTAATAGAATCCACTACCATGATTTCATCTACGATGATCGCAGTCAAAGCCTACTTGAGATCAGACCTTCACTCAGTCTCTCAAAGTATCATCAAACAGCTGTTTGATTTACATTTGTTTACAACAATATGCTTCTACATAAGCTAGACAGAAGATCCTAATACACACTAAAAATATTACGTTGTATTTTAACTTGATGTGTGTTCTTCTTTTCTGCAAGTAGCTTATTCTCAGACAACAGCCAAAAGCACTTGAGTTATTGAAGTCTTCTTCTTCATAAGCTTCCAAAAGCGTTGTTGATCTCATTGTAGTACTGAGTATAACTTCTTCATCTTGATTCACCTTAGAACATTCTGGACAACAACCCTTGTTCTATCTTCTTCAATGCTCACTTTGGAGCACAAAATTTGTGTTGTGGATTTGTAACTTGAACATTCATGATCATCTTTATTATCTTTTTATGCAGTATATAGAATTGCGCACATTGTGAATCAATGATTTCACTGTAATCATTAACAAAATAATTGGAGAATCATTTTGATAACAGTTGGTCTTGTTGTTGTTACAGTGGTTAATAAATTTTGTTGTGTTCCAGAAAATGAATGTTATATTTTAACATTGAACACCAACAACAGCGACTGGCAATTTGCAGCTTTTAGCACCTAGCCAAGTAGCTTATGACAATCTCATCAATATTCAGCATCATGTGTTGAGAAAAAGCTAACCAACCAAAAATTGTAAACATACGATTCTTTTCTTATATAGCCAAGCAAAATAAAGTCGTTAGCTATTTGAAAAATAGTCGTTACAAATAGTACTACGACGTCCTTACCTCTTCCACGCTTTAAGTTAGTGGAGAGGTAGAGGCATAAAGCTTTTCGTACTTTGTACTATTGTACTGTGTTACCGTTATATTCTTTCCTTCTGTACTATTGAAAATGACTTGTGAATTGGACCTGGTTAATTCAGATAAATGTGTCATTGTAGTTGTTAAAGATGAATTAACATATTTAGAGCATTATCGAAAACAGTAGTAGGAAGAACATAAGACTTATATGATTTTTCAGATCTAGAAGGTAGACCCTGAGATTCATAAGATTCAGTTCTTTGTCTCTTCTTTCCCTTTTTCTTTGGCTAAGAAGCGTTTGATAGATATTTTCTTTTCTCTTTTGAGGTATCAGCGAGAATCAGATCAGAAGTAGGATTACCAGTCTTACTAGATGTTTCAAACATTGTAGTTCCCGAAATTGTTTCTTGAAGAAATCTAGCTTTCTTCTTCTTCTTTGGTTCATAAGTGTTTGATATTTTCTTTCCTTTTCTTACATTACAATCAACTTTTTCAGCAGAAAATTTAGTGTAATCAAAATTGGACATATCATGTTCTTCTTCATCCATTATCCGAACATATATAGCAACACTTGATATATTATCCATCATTAAAAAAAGAGGATAATCAGTAATTGGAATCCTTCTTTGAGTAGTGGCTTTAAATGGTTCACTCAGAGGTTTAACTTTAATCTTATCAATTATTTGCATGTTCCTCAAGTTCTGTGCAGTAAAGGATTCGCCAATACTAGGAGGCAAACCTTTTGTGTAATTTGCTTCTTCCACCAGAGATTTTACTAATCCACTTTCCACAAGAATGTCAGTCAGAAGACGTCCACAAGGGATATAGGAAGGGACATTCTTCTTAGGATTTGCAGTGGTTCTCGTCTTCTTAACAATATCCTTCAGATAATTGAATAAGACATAGAGAAGATTTATTTTCTGCTTGGTTAGCAAATAGTACAACATGAATTTATGACTAAAATTGAAGTAATCAGAAGAGTTTGAAGCATGTCTAGGGTTTATACAACCCAAAGGGATCTTGTGCCAAACTCTGAGATTTGGATGAAGATCCTTGCTCTTGTATTTTATCTTTTCATTAGAGTAATTCTTAAACAGTAGTAGATTGAGTGACTTTGTTGCAAACTTCAATTTACTCTTTGTAGTTTTAAACTTCTTTTCCATTTTATATGTACATTTGCCTGCCATAAACATCAAATCTAGAAGATCAGTAATGTATTTTTCAGTTTTGACAATCCTTAATCCAATGACAATAGAGACAATATGCAGATAATCACAATCAGCATTTGTTGTACCCCAAAATTTGCCCTCCCATATTCTTCAAGAAAATTGCCAAGCCAAGTCACAAAATTCCCCAAGGGTTGCACAGTTCAAGGGTCTCCTATACAGTCAAGATTAGGGTCTTGAGTCTGATCAAGAAAAGGAAGTTTTCAAGGGCCCAATCAAGTCTCATATGCCTACAAATATGGTCAAATATCCTCATATCAAGTTTCAAGGCATTCAGTATAAAATTGCACAGTCAAAAACCCTAATTGCACTACAGTCAACTGTAGGGGCAAAATGGTCATTTGACAGTCAAAAGTTCAAATTTTTGGTCAACATATCATTTTGAAGCCACAAACATCATTTGATCAATACTTGATCATGATTCTCAAAATTTGGCTCAGAAATCATCAAGATGCAAAAGTTTCCTTATTTGGACAGCTGAAAAAGTCAACTGAAATTGACCAGGGCATAACTTTCACATGGATTATCAGAAAAATTCCATCCAAATCTCATTTTGAAGAGAAGGACATTTACTACAACTCATCTTCATACTTCAAGTCCAAGAAATTCTCTCACAAAAAGTTATCAATTTCAACATTATAGGTCATTTTCAAAAGTCAACAAAAAGGGACTTTAAGTCAAAGGCCATAACTTGAGATTGGTAAATCAAAATGACATGGGACCAAAGGCATTGGTTAGAGGACTCAAAGACCTTTCCAAAATGTCCAAGAACATGAGAAAATCTTTAAAATTGAGCAAGTTATGCCTTGTGGAAGTTGGGAAATTTTTGGATATTTTGAAAAGTCAACATTACTTCAAATGACCTAAAATTGCTAATGGGCCCATTTTTCTTCCATAATTCATCATCCATGACATGTGCACGACCACTTGGCCCAAAGGGAAGTATTTTCTCATTTTTTTATTTATTTATTTGAATTTTTATTTATATTAATTCATTTAAATCATTTAAATATATGAAAAATATTTAACTCACCCTAACCAATCTTTTTATACATGTTTTAGACTCAATAATTCGTGCATATGCAAATAAGGAAAGAATTGGAGCAATTGGATATGATTTGAACCAAATACACATGGAAAAAGATATGAAAAGATCCTTAGGAAATCAAATTTCCAAAACAATGAATGCAATGGATTTGATTGGTTTTTCTTGACCTAATAGACTCCATACAAATGCCTGATCACAACCCTAATGCAAACAGACACTAAGCTGCGCCCAAAAGCATTTGCAAAACTTGAATTTTCTGTTAAGAAAGTCAAAACTGAAAACCCTTTTGCAGGTTGATTCAAGGCACGAAACTTGTTCCATTAGCTTGCTGAGGATTAAAGGAAGAGATTTGGATCAAAACCAAAGACTTTGACATCAAGAAACGTGAGAACACGGCCGCCCTGTACAGAGAAAAAATCATGATCGTATTCTAACTTCTAGGCATTCTCATGGCATTCCAATTATTGATTTATATTCCTTGTGAAGTTCTGAAGCTAACCAATGCGTTTAATTATATTTTTACATGCTATATACGATTATGCCATGCTTGTATTCTAGGGTTTGCAGGACCTCAAAATTGGGGATTTCAAGACAAGTAAAAATTGGAACACATGAGTTACACCATTCAACTCAGCGCATGGAGACGATCTTGAACCACCCATCGCGCCCAATTTCTGAATGACACAGGCCTAATCGCTATTTTCTAATAGCATGCCTAAGAGAACGTCCCAAAAAACCGTTTCCTGTTCTTTTATGTTTTCAGGAACGTGAAGAAGATGAACTCGTGGTAGTGTGTGATACGTTGGTTTGAATTTCGCGCGCGGACCCACTAACTCCTTTGTTTCCTTTTATATTATTTATTTGCTATTATATATTAAATATGTTTGGGATGGCTCAGTGGAAGGAACACGCGTTGGCAATATCCATGACCTGGGTTCGAGCCCCAGGTCTTCAATAATTTCCATGTTATTTTTCCTTTAACGTTCACGTGCAGCGCTTGTATTGAGGATCATGATACACCTCAAGATCCAGCCATCCACGTGCTCCTGGAGATCAGATTAAAGGCTGAAAATTGATGAACGCTATAGGCTTGAGTCAACATGCCAGCATGTGAATAAAAAAGTCCAACAAGGCCAAAGTCAAATGGGCCTGAATTGCTAAACTACACCTCCTACCTGGGGCCTGATACCCCTGTGGTTTGCAACTTCTCTTAATTTTCTCTATTTTTTTATTCTTATTATAATTTTAATTTTTTCTTTTAATTACTGTTTCTTTAATTAATTATATTTTCATAAAATCATAAAAACATCAACAAAAAAATCAGAAAAAGAGCAAAATATAATAAGTATTTTATTTTAATTATTTTCATAAACAAATTGTATATAATTAAATTTAGTTTTAAATTAGGTTGCAATTTTAATTCTTTTCATAATAAAATATAAAAAAAAACATAGAATTAGGTTTAATTAATGTTTTTATTCCTTTTCAATTTTTCTTTCTTATAATAATACTTATTTATTTTATTTATTTTTATAATTAAATTGGCATGAAAATAACTTAGGTTTAAATTAGGTTAAAATTCAACATATTTCTTAATAAATTAAAAATAACTAGAATTAGGGTTTGCGTCGTACTTTGATTAATTCTTTTTCTATTAAATCTTAAAATACATAAAAATACCAAAAACAAGTCTTTCTTTAATTAATTAATTAATTTCCATCATGTAATTTAATTTTTGCAAAAGGGTTCAACGCCCACGTCCTTAATTTCTTATTTATTCGCATATTTACTTTATGTCATTTAAATAATTATGTACCTCTCCCGAAGCCTTGTAATTACATCTCGCACTTTTAATTTCTTTATTTTCCGTCAAATCGGGTCCTGGTTAATTTTGGCGATGTGGACCCGCGCCATTTGTAATAGCTTAGAATTTACTTTTCCGCAAATATTTTTAACTGTTAATCAAAAGCATGAAAGAATGTATGGACTAAATAAAAGCAATGCGTAGAACACCAATGACATGACAAGATAAAAATAAATGAATATGACACACAAATCACACACCACCCCTAGGGTACGCCTCACTGTTGCCTTGCCTCGAAAGGTGATCGTCGAGTAGAGGATGTCTTAGTAAGTCCTCATGATCCGGGAACCTGGCATGAGGGTAGCTTCTAAGGTGTCTTCCCATTGCTCTGGTGATCACCATGTCCCGAACCTCGAATTGACCCGAACACCTCCAACGGTGGTGCTACCTACCTCTCAATGGTGGGATGGCACTACTTTAAAGGATATTTACACAGACGAATTCCTTAGGGTAGGTAGACGACTCTAGATACTTGCTCTAAATTCAAAACAAATTCAAAAATACTTTTCACACCGACACCTTTTCAAAAAGCTTTCGAAAGCAATTTTTCAAACACTCTTGAGGACCGATACAAGAGTCGAACTGAAATTTTCAAAGAAACTTTTTAAAACCCACAGTTGAAAAGCAAACAAACCATTTTGAAAACACAAATGAGCAAGTATCTAAGAGCCCATGGATAACCATGGATAGAAAGGGTGCTAACACCTTCCCTTTCTATAACCTACCTCCCGAACCGAGAGCAATCTCTATAAGGAATTTTTCTGTGCTTTTGTCCTTTCCATTTGGAGAAAATAAAAGACGGTGGCGACTCTTGCTTCCGCGACCTTTCGCGAACCAGCGTTAAACAGTCAGTTCCAGATCCACCGATCACAGAACTGGCGACTCTGCTGGGGACTTATCTTATAAAGTGAGGTGTACCTTAGGATTAAGATCACTGTGTTTTCAATTGTCTTCTTTGCTTGCTTTACTATTGTGGGTTGCATCGGAGTTACATAGATCCTAACCCGGATCTGGGGATACCCTGTTTAGGTAGCATAAGCTGTGAGGGACCTGTCCGGCGTAGACCGACACGGGTGAAACAGTGGCTACGTTGGTGTGGCACCTTGGTCTGTACCGATATCCCTTGTGTTGCAACGAGGAGAATATGGGTCTTCTAAGGATTCATTAAGCACCAACAACCTTAGAACCTTAATTGACACAACTTGGCCTTTAGAATTGTAGCAGTATGCTACGCCCATTGAGGCTAAACTCTCGTGATGGTTCTGGCCGCAAGAAAAGATTGCGATGCTGGAGTTATGACCGATTGAGGGTAGTCAGTGATATTGGGAGCCTCTAGAACCCGGTTACTTTTGATTAGGACAGGTATGAACCAACAAGCTGAAAGAGGGTAGTACCTAGACCTCATGCTGGCCTAAACTTTAGGGGCTTGCCTTGTGTGACTTGTGTGCCTTACCATGTTTGTCTTTGTATCTGTATGTGGTGTGCTTTATCATAACATCATAGCATCATGAGCATTGCATGCATCCTGCATAAGGACTGACCATTTCAAAGACAAGAGGGTTTCATCTTTGCTCTGTTTTGTAGGACATTATGATGCCTGTGCGAAGGAATACTATCCGGTTCAACTTTGTTCGTTCACCTGAGTTTCTTGATGAGTTGGTTAGCAGAATTCCAAACACCACTTCCTTCATTCAGAGGCATGGTTCCCTTCTCAGTTTAGTCACTGCAAAGCGGGATCAACAGTTGATGAGTGTTCTGACCCAGTTCTATGACCCTCTGTACCAGTGCTTCACCTTTCAAGACTTCCAGCTGGTCCCTACCCTGGAAGAGTTCTCTGATTTGCTTGGTATCCCTATCTTGGATCAGACTCCCTTTACTGGTTGGGAAAAGACCCTCAGGCTTGAGGATGTGGCTGCAGCTCTTCCTTTGACCCATCAAGAGGTAACAGACAACTGGGTAACTAGAAGTGGAGTTAAGGGTTTCTTGGCCAAGTTTCTGATTGGTAAAGCTAACAATTTCTGGAATGACCTGGACTTTAGGGCATATGAAGACATCTTGGCTCTCCTAATCTATAGGTTAGTCCTGTTTCCTAATCCTGACAACTTCATCAATGTCACTGCCGTAAGGATCTTTATGTCTCAGAATCCTGTGCCCACTCTCTTGGGTGACATCTTGCAACAATTTCATGCCCGTACTACCCGAAGACGAGGAACCCTATGGTGTTGTATCCCTTTGTTGGTGAGGTGGTTTATTTCGCATCTCCCCAAGTTCGTACTGAAGAATCAAGAAGGAAGAGGTTGGGCTCATAGGTTAATGTCTCTCACCGACAAAGACATCATTTGGACTCGCAGAGGTTTGGATGAGATAGCTATTATTGATCGATGCGGGGAATACCCTAATGTTCCTCTGATTGGTACTCAAGGAGGGATCTCTTACAATCCATGTCTAGCACTTCGTCAGTTTGGAAGAGCAAGAAGAGCAGGTCCCCATGAGATGTTAGTGCCTCACATCAGTTTTGAATTTCAGGTGGATAGTGACGAGCTGCGTCGTAGGTTCATCAAGGCTTGGGACAAAGTTCATAAAGCTGACCCACAAGAGTTAGGGCCAAAGACTTCTTTACCTGTGGAAGCCTACTACAAATGGGTTCGCATCCGTGCTCAGAAGTTAGGTATGCCGTATGAAGCTGTCAGACCCGTCATTCTTGAGTGTCCTGATAAAGATGGTGTTCCTCCAACTGTACTTCCTCCTCAGATACCTACTGATTATGAGACATTGAAGAGATCTTGGTCGCAACTGCGAGAAGAGCGGGATTCTTACGGGGAAAAGTTCAACGAGCAGGAATCAACGATCCAGAAGTTGACAAAACAGTTGGAGAATGAGAGAGCTCTGAATGCCTACATCCGTACTGAGAAGAGGAGACCATGGGATCAATAAGGAGCTCCAGATGTGCTTTTACAGTTTTATTTCCTTTCCAGTATTTCCTTTCATGTAACGCCTAAGGGCAACTTGTTGAATAATTTCAGTTGCAAAGTTGAATCTAATGAAGTGTGTTCTTTTTTTTGTTTACAAAGTTGATCCCCGATTGTCTTTGAAAACATAAATCATACGCATTTCATACATCATGTGCATAGCAGGTTTTTCCCCTTTTCAGGTTGCTTACAGTTCTTCGCTGTTTATTTCAGCATCATGAACACCGACTCTGCATCAACTGAGACCTCCATCAAGGCTCTTCAGGCGCAGAATGCGCAGTTTCAAGAACTAATCAAGGGTTTGACTCAAGGCCAAGAAGAACTGAAGGCTATGCTCCTGAAGAAGGAGAAGAAGAAGAAGAGAAGAACTGTTCTGTTCAACTCGGGCCGAAGGTTTAACAATACTCTGCAACAGGAAGAGGCTGGTTCTTCTGTTGACAAGAATTCTCCTCAGGCAGAAGCAAGGGTTCCTAGTCCGGTAGTCTCCGACAACGAGACAGATTTTGATGAAGAGCAGTACCCTCCGGCCGAAGACAGATATAAGCAACTGGAGGACAGATTGAAGGCTATGGAGGTTCAACAGGTACCTGGGCTGGATTTCGGAGATCTGGGTTTGTCAACTGGTGTGATCATCCCTCACAAGTTCAAAGTACCATCCTTCTCTAAGTATGACGGGGCGTCTTGTCCCAAGCTGCATCTGAGGTCCTATGTTCGGAAAATTCAGTTGTACTCTGCGGATAAGAATTTATGGATCCACTTCTTCCAGGAGAGTCTTTCAGGGACTCATCTCGAATGGTTCTATCAGCTGGATGGGACCAAGGTTCGTAACTGGGAGGAGTTGGCTACTGCTTTCTACAAGCAGTATCAATATAATGCCGACCTTGCCCCTACACGTACCCAACTCCAGGGTATGTCGTTAGGTGCAAGCGAAGGTTTTAAGGAGTACGCTCAGAAGTGGAGAGACCTGGCTGGCAGGGTGCAGCCACCGTTGACTGATCGGGAGTTGGTGGACATGTTCTTGGGGACCCTATCTGGGCCATTTTTCAACCATCTCATCGGGAATTCGTCTGCAGGGTTCACTGATCTAATCTTGACTGGAGAGAGGATTGAAGCTGGGTTAAAGTCTGGAAAAATTCCGAAGGGTGCATCATCTAGTTCTGAGAAGAAACCCTTCAAGAAGGAGTCTAGTGCCGTATATGGTTCCAGGAAATCAGAGAGATCTGAGCACCGCCAATCTGTCAGTGCGGTAATGATTGCTAAGCCTGCTGCCGCTCCTCGGCCAACTAATCCTCAAAAGGTTGAAAGACCCCGGAGAGAATTCACCCGCTTAAGCATGACTTTGTCGCAGATCCTGCCACAGTTGCTCTCAACCAATTTAGTGACTGTCAGGGAGGCGCCGAAGTTCCCCAATACTGCATCTCCTAAGTACAACCCGAATGCTCGTTGTGCTTACCATTCAGATAGCCCAGGGCACTCTACTGATGACTGTTGGGCGTTAAAGAATAAGGTGCAAGACCTTATCGACGCAAAGGAGATACAGTTCGAAGCGCCTGCAAAGCCGAATGTAGTTACTGCTCCTATGCCTCAGCATGGGGTAAATGTTGTGGATGAAGATGTTTATGCCATTTATGTGGATGATCTAGCCACTCCTCTGAAGACTGTCAAAAAGAACCTGCTGTTGGCCGGTTTATTTCCGGGTTGCGGTGAGGGTTGCCTGTTCTGTGCTGTGTCCCTATCTGGTTGTCCCTTGCTAAAATTAGGCATCCAAAGCCTAATGGATAGCAAGGTGATTCTGTTTAAGAAGTCTGCTGTTCAGTTGGTTCCAATGGAAGAAGTTTCTGTGGTGACTATTTTCAATAATCCAATCCCGGCTCTCCCGAAGAAGCCCGTTCAAATCATGACCGTTGCACCTGTTATTATCACCGTTCCGGGGCCCCTGCCCTATGTATCTGATAAAGCTATCCCTTGGCACTATGGGGCAGACGTATATGTAAATGGGATTAAACGAGAGTTCAACGCTGGCGCCAGCATTTGTGACATCACTGGCCCAGCCAAAGTTACCCGCAGTGGCAGGCTCTTCTCGCCTGACATTGCACCGCCTGCTGCCCGAAGACCGCTCCTGATAACTCCTACAAATATACCTGTTCCTGCTGCTGATCCAATTGTTTCTCCTGCTGCCGAGTCATCCAATGCCCGGGGCAAAGGAGTTGAGGTTGAGCTTGCCCAGATGGAGGCACCTGTACCCATAACTGCTGAGGCCTCCCAACAAGAGATGGAGGAGATTCTAAAAATTATAAAGAAGAGTGACTTCAATGTTGTGGAACAGCTGGGGCATACGCCCTCTAAAATCTCCATGCTCTCTTTATTGCTGTGCTCTGAGGCCCATGCCAAGGCCTTAATCTCATTCCTCAAGACGGCCCATGTGCCACATGAGACATCTGCAGTCCAGTTCACTGATTGTGTAGCAAATCTGACGGCGGACAATGGCTTGGGTTTCTCAGATGCTGACTTGACCGCAAAGGGAAGAGATCATAATGATGCTCTGCATGTCTCTATTGAATGCAGGGGCACTACCTTGGCACATGTGTTGGTGGATACTGGTTCATCTTTGAATGTGCTACCCAAGAAGGCTTTGGACCATCTAGATTGTGAAGGCCTGGAATTAAAACCCAGCAATATCATCGTCAGGGCCTTCGATGGTTCAAAGAGGATGGTTCATGGAGAGGTTGACATTCCGATTCGTGTGGGCTCTCAGGTGTTCAACTCCACTTTTTATGTGATGGATATCCGCCCATCTTACTCTTGTCTATTGGGTCGACCTTGGATACATAAGGCTGGGGCAGTGACCTCTACCTTGCATCAGAAGCTGAAGTACCCCGTCAGAGGGAAGATCGTCACTGTGCAGGGAGAGGAGGAGTATATGGTGAGCCACCTGAACTCCTTCAGATACATTGAGATGGATGGGGAGTTTATTGAAACCCCCTTTCAGCATTTCGAGGAGGTGCTTCCAATTACAGCAGCGTCAGAAACAGCAGAAGAAATTGGTCCTTTGAAGATGGCCTCCCTAAAAGATGCCCGGGCTGTGGTTCAGAAGAGTGAAAACGCCAACTGGGGCAGACTTCCAGACTTTACTCAGAAGACTGATAAATTTGGGCTAGGATTTACCACAGAAGGTCAGAAAGCTATGAGGAAAGCGAAGATCGGAAGACCTCCTATATTCATTACAAGTTCAGGAGTGAATGCGGTTGGGGAAGACAACGAAGTGGATGAAGCGGAATTTAATAGCTGGATCTATCCGACGACCGAAGGCGGATTGAACAACTGGATTGCTAAGGATCATACTCCTGTTACCTTTGTGACGCAGTAATAAATTTCTTTGTTTCGTTATTTTGTAATGATAAACTCTATGGCCCGGTGTCTTACCCGAGGCACCGTGGTTCTATTTGTGAGGGCATACAAATTGTCATTTCATATATCATGAATGAAAATCTTGGACATTTTTTTCGCATTGCAAATATTGTGCTCCTTTTCTGTCCTTCTTTTCCTTTACATATATTTCAAAACAGCTGTATTTACACACACACTCACTCATACAGGTTTCAATCCACTCTGGATCTCACTGATAACAACTCTGCTACTGCCAGTTATGACTTCGAAAATCCGATCAACTTAGCCGAAGACGAAGGTGAAGATGATTGCGAAGTGCCTGGAGAGCTTGCAAGACTGTTGCTTCAGGAAGAGAGGGCAATTCAACCCCATGAAGAGCCAGTGGAAACCATAAACTTGGGTACTGAGGCAGACAGGAAAGAGGTAAAGATTGGTGCCAACCTAGAGCTCAGCGTGAAGCAACGGTTAACCAAGATGCTGCATGATTACATGGAGATCTTTGCTTGGTCCTACGAAGACATGCCCGGGTTGGATACCGATATTGTGGTCCATCACTTGCCAACTAGGGAAGACTGCCCTCCAGTTAAGCAAAAGGTCCGTCGAATGCGTCCAGAGATGTCTGAGAAGATTAAAGCCGAGGTCATGAAACAGTTTGATGCTGGGTTCCTTGCAGTGACTTCTTACCCTCAGTGGGTTGCTAATGTGGTGCCGGTACCTAAGAAGGATGGAAAGGTCAGAATGTGTGTCGATTACAGGGATCTGAACAGGGCCAGCCCCAAGGATGACTTCCCTTTACCTCACATTGATGTCCTTGTTGACAATACAGCTCAGCACAAGGTGTTCTCTTTCATGGATGGCTTTTCAGGTTACAATCAGATCAAGATGGCACCTGAAGACATGGAAAAGACTACATTTGTTACTCAGTGGGGCACCTTCTGTTACAAGGTCATGCCATTTGGATTAAAGAACGCTGGGGCAACCTACCAACGTGCCATGGTTGCTTTATTTCATGATATGATCCATCATGAGATAGAAGTGTATGTTGACGACATGATCGCTAGGTCCCAGCCTGAGGAAGAACATCTAGATCATCTGTAGAAGTTGTTTGACCGGTTGAAACTATACAAACTGAGATTGAACCTGAACAAGTGCACCTTCAGGGTAAGATCTGGGAAGTTGCTAGGCTTCGTGGTCAGTGATAAAGGTATTCAAGTGGACCCTGATAAGGTCAAAGCTATTCAAGAGATGCCAGTTCCTAAGACAGAGAAGGAAGTCAGAGGCTTTTTAGGACGCCTAAATTACATTGCTCGGTTCATCTCACATCTGACTGCTACCTGTGAGCCAATCTTCAAGCTGCTGAAGAAAGATCAGGTGGTACGTTGGAACGATGAATGTCAGGCTGCTTTCGACAGAATCAAAGAGTATCTCCAAGAACCACCTATCCTTATGCCACCGGTTGAAGGGAGACCTCTGATATTATACCTGACAGTGCTTGACAATTCAATGGGGTGTGTGCTGGGGCAGCATGACGAGTCTGGCCGAAAAGAGCATGCCATTTATTACCTTAGCAAAAAGTTTACCGACTGTGAGACCCGATACTCACTGCTTGAGAAAACTTGCTGCGCTTTGGTATGGGCTGCTCGCCGGCTGAGACAGTATATGCTGACTCACACTACCTTGTTGATCTCAAAGATGGATCCTATAAAGTACATATTCGAAAAGCCTGCTCTGTCTGGGAGAATTGCAAGATGGCAAATGATCTTGACGGAATACGACATTCAGTACACAACCCAGAAAGCCATCAAGGGAAGTGTATTGGCAGACCACTTGGCACATCAAGCTGTAGATGACTATCAATCAATGAACTTCGAGTTTCCGGATGAAAGCATCATGATAGTAACAGATTGTGAAGTACCTGGACCGGATGAAGGACCTGAACCAGGATCCCGATGGTCTATGCACTTTGACGGAGCCTCCAATGCTTTGGGTAATGGTATCGGCGCCATAATCATATCTCCACAAGGTACTCATACTCCACTCACTGCCCGACTATGTTTCAACTGTACCAACAACATGGAGGAGTATGAGGCGTGCATCATGGGTCTTCAAGCTGCGATCGACCTAAGGATCAAATTTCTAAGTGTCTTCGGAGATTCCGCTCTTGTGATCAATCAGATCAAAGGAGAGTGGGATACGAAACATCCAAACTTGATTCCTTACAGAGAATGTGTGTTGACCCTGATCCCCCACTTCACAGAGATAACCTTCGAGCATTTTCCAAGAGAAGAGAATCAGCTAGCGGACGCGTTAGCTACAATGTCTTCAATGTTCAAGGTCAAATGGGATAATGAGGCTCCCCGGATCATCATCTGGAAACTGGACGAACCGGCATACTGTTGTGATCTCGAAACTGAATTGGTGACTGAGAAGCCTTGGTACCACGAAGTGAAGAGATATCTGGAAGCTCAGGAATACCCTGAAGGTGCCTCTGTCAATGATAAGAAATTCCTGAGGAGGTTTGCAGCCAAGTTCTTCCTTAGCAATGACATCTTGTACAAGAGAAACCATGATTCAACCTTACTGCGTTGTGTGGATAAGACTGAAGCAGAAAGAATCATGGAAGAGCTACATGAAGGGATCTTTGGTACACATTCCAGTGGACACACTATGGCTAAGAAAATCCTACGGGCAGGATATTACTGGTCTACGATGGAAGCTGACTGTTACCAACATTCCAGGACATGCCACAAGTGCCAGATTTATGCAGACAAGGTGCATGTTCCTCCGGTTCCCCTGAATGTTCTGACTGCGCCTTGGCCGTTTGCAATGTGGGGTATAGACATGATTGGTGAGATTAAACCCACGGCATCTAATGGGCATCGCTTCATCTTAGTGGCGATTGATTATTTTACAAAGTGGGTCGAGGCAGCATCCTATGCTACGGTAACCAAGACTGTTGTAGCACGGTTCATTCGGCACAACCTGATCTGTCGGTACGGCGTCCCTGAGCGGATTATTACAGACAACGGTACCAATCTGAATAATAAGATGATCGCTGAGCTCTGCGAACAGTTCAAGATACAGCACCACAATTCTTCTCCTTACAGACCGAAGATGAATGGGGCTGTAGAAGCAGCTAACAAAAACATCAAGAAAATCGTGCAGAAAATGACAGTGACTTATAAAGATTGGCACGAGATGTTACCGTTCGCTCTACATGGGTACCGTACTTCAGCTAGGACGTCAACCGGGGCAACTCCTTTCTCTCTGGTTTATGGCATGGAGGCAGTCTTACCAATCGAAGTACAAATTCCCTCTCTCCGGATAATGAAGGATGCAAATCTGAACGAAGATGATTGGATCCAGACACGACTTGATCAACTCAACCTCATTGACGAAAAGAGACTTGCTGCTATCTGTCATGGTCAGACGTATCAGAAACGGATGATCAGGGCATTTAACAAAAAGGTCAGACCACAGGAATATCAAGTTGGGGATCTGGTAATCAAGCGAATCATCCTTCCTCAGAGTGATCCAAGGGGCAAATGGACCCCTACGTACGAAGGGCCATTTGTGGTTAAGCATGTGTTCTCAGGAGGAGCCATGATTCTAACCAACATGGATGGTGACGACCTTCCTCACCCCGCCAATGCAGACATAGTCAAAAAATACTACGCATAAAAAAGACCCGCTAGGCTGACATGCCTAGGCAAAAATTAGGGCTTCCCGTCGAACCAAAAGGGTTCGGGGAAAATAAAGGGATGAAATGAAAAAAAATCTGTACACCCGGCAAGTCGAAAACCTGAAAAGGCGGCTTGGGCAAAAATGGGTATCCCGGTGGACTGAAAACCCGAAAGGGCAGTCCAGGCAAAAATTAGGGATAAAGCGTAATACTATGTCTCATTGATCACTTTGCATCCAGAATCCGGTATCTACATCAAGTTCAGACAGCATCGATCAGTCAACTCCATCTTCAACCAAGGTCATCAAGTGATGAGACGCTCGGAGTTATAAAGGCAATAGCAGAGTTGAAACCCAGTGGGATCATTCACTTCACACAGCTGTTTTATTTTGTACAAAACTCTCTTGTTCGGTGACGTTCCTCTTACTAGGACGTCAGCCTCTTGTACACAAAACGCCTATTTTCAGGCCATTCAAAAATCAATACAAATATATTTTCAATTAAACGTGCCAAGTGTTTTCTTTTTCTGTTTTGTTTTGCGAAGAGCGTCCAAGGTTCAATTTGTGATATATGCATTGACAATAACTTGCTAACTCATAAATATTTGCATACGAAACAAAGGAATTAATTACAGGTGACACTAGAAACAGGGGCAATAAAGAGTTGTCTAAACAATTTAATTGTCCTATCCTCCAAGGTACCAAGGTAGGTTCGGCTAAAGAATATGACTAGTACATCTTAATTCCCCAGAGAGTAAGCAAATCAGTGCACCCTCTCCAAGCAGAATCATCAAATCCCAAGGAAGTTGGGTATCCTCCAGCAGATATCAACATTCCCCAGCAGCATGTATATCCATAACAAGCATCCCCGGCAGTCTTGGTCTAAAGATTGTTCCCCGGCGGCATACCAGCATTCAAAGGAATCACTTCCCCAACATATCAAAACTTCCCCAAGAGTCCAGTCCAATTCAGTGTCCCCAGGAAAGTTGGAATTCATATCCCCAAACAATAAGCTTATCCCCAGTAGATTCTGGAAGCTTACCCCCTCGCAGAGTACGAACGCGTCGTCCGGCTTGATTTAAAGAGTTATTTCCTTAACAAGATATAACTGGGTTATCCTCAGCCAAAAGCCACGGAAAGAGCGTCCTCGACGAAGTCTTCTTACCCCAGCGAAGTCTATCAATACGTCCAATACAGCAAAGATATCCCCAGCGAAGTAACTATCAACATTCAACAAAGTATCTCTCTCCCCACAGAGTATTGCTTCCCAGCATGGTCGTCAGAGTATTTTCTCTCCCCGCAGAATCTTCCATTTGCCAAGTTTATTCCGCAACGGAGTCATCTTCTCCTACCGGTATCCTTGCAACTATCATCCCCAGCGGAAGCAAAAATCTATTCCTCAACATCAGCCCAGGATACGACTTCCCGGCACCCGTCAAAGATTCACTTTCCTAGACAAAAACATACATAAAACATCACATGCATCATTATAACATGCATAGACACATCATATCATACAAGCCTCATTTATGTTGAGAACATCATTGCTTGATCCATATCATGCGTTGCATATGACTGACCTTTACCTTTCAGGAAAGATCCAGTTAAATTCTTAGCTATCTTTCAAGACCTAGCCTGGTTCAGTTAAATCGACCTTAAGATTTTCCTGATGCTTATCCAGTTAAAGGCCTTCTCTGGTTCAGTCAGATTGACCCTAAGATCTCCCTGATGCTTATCCAGTTGAAGATATTCCAAGACCTTGTCCGGTTCAGTTAAATCGACCTTAAGATTTTCCTGATGCTTATCCAGTCAAAGGCCTTCTCTGGTTCAGTCAGATCGACCCTAAGATCTCCCTGATGCTTATCCAGTTGAAGATATTCCAAGACCTTGTCCGGTTCAGTTAAATCGACCCTAAGATTTTCCTGATGCTTATCCAGTCAAAGGCCTTCTCTGGTTCAGTCAGATCGACCCTAAGATCACCCTGATGCTTATCCAGTTGAAGATATTCCAAGACCTTGTCCGGTTCAGTTAAATCGACCCTAAGATTTTCCTGATGCTTATCCAGTCAAAGGCCTTCTCTGGTTCAGTCAGATCGACCCTAAGATCTCCCTGATTCTTGTCCAGTTGAAGATTTCAAGACCTTGTCCGGTTCAGTTAAATCGACCCTAAGATTTTCCTGATTCTTACCCAATCAAAGGCCTTCTCTGGTTTAGTCAGATCGACCCTAAGATCTCCCTGATTCTTATCCCAGTAGAAGACACCCAAGATTCTCTCAGCGTTCCTGTTGGGGTAGTAATCGTCCAAGGTTCTCTCACCGTCCCGTTGAAGTAGTAACCATCCATAGTTCATTCATCATCTTTCGAAGCTCCAGACCCAGCTCCTGCAACCAGTCAGGACATATCTATACCAAGCATCTAAAAATCAGCTCCTGCAACGTGTCAAGTACTCATTTTCTGTTTTGCAGGTATGCAGGTTCTCGCCAAGGAATCTCTTACGCGATCAACATCCAGATGGCATCTATAGGCCCATCATCCTATCCGGCAACCTCTAAATGGCATCTATAAGCCCATTCCCACCACACTGCCACTATGTGAGCGCAAATTTCTGGGCACTCTAGTGTCCAATCATCTTCTACCCTCGGATTACGAAAGGCACGTCAGCCAATCTGCATCCTCAGGTCTAAGAAGATTGAACAGGGGAAATTGTTGTACCCCAAAATTTTCCCTCCCATATTCTTCAAGAAAATTGCCAAGCCAAGTCACAAAATTCCCCAAGGGTTGCACAGTTCAAGGGTCTCCTATACAGTCAAGATTAGGGTCTTGAGTCTGATCAAGAAAAGGAAGTTTTCAAGGGCCCAATCAAGTCTCATATGCCTACAAATATGGTCAAATATCCTCATATCAAGTTTCAAGGCATTCAGTACAAAATTGCACAGTCAAAAACCCTAATTGCACTACAGTCAACTGTAGGGGCAAAATGGTCATTTGACAGTCAAAAGTTCAAATTTTTGGTCAACATATCATTTTGAAGCCACAAACATCATTTGATCAATACTTGATCATGATTCTCAAAATTTGGCTCAGAAATCATCAAGATGCAAAAGTTTCCTTATTTGGACAGTTGAAAAAGTCAACTGAAATTGACCAGGGCATAACTTTCACATGGATTATCAGAAAAATTCCATCCAAAGCTCATTTTGAAGAGAAGGACATTTCCTACAACTCATCTTCATACTTCAAGTCCAAGAAATGCTCTCACAAAAAGTTATCAATTTCAACATTATAGGTCATTTTCAAAAGTCAACAAAAAGGGACTTTAAGTCAAAGGCCATAACTTGCGATTGGTAAATCAAAATGACATGGGACCAAAGGAATTGGTTAGGGGACTCAAAGACCTTTCCAAAATGTCCAAGAACATGAGAAAATCTTTAAAATTGAGCAAGTTATGCCTTGTGGAAGTTGGGAAATTTTTGGATATTTTGAAAAGTCAACATTACTTCAAATGACCTAAAATTGCTAATGGGCCCATTTTTCTTCCATAATTCATCATCCATGACATGTGCACGACCACTTGGCCCAAAGGGAAGTATTTTCTCATTTTTTTATTTATTTATTTGAATTTTTATTTATATTAATTCATTTAAATCATTTAAATATATGAAAAATATTTAACTCACCCTAACCAATCTTTTTATACATGTTTTAGACTCAATAATTTGTGCATATGCAAATAAGGAAAGAATTGGAGCAATTGGATATGATTTGAACCAAATACACATGGAAAAAGATATGAAAAGATCCTTAGGAAATCAAATTTCCAAAACAATGAATGCAATGGATTTGATTGGTTTTTCTTGACCTAATAGACTCCATACAAATGCCTGATCACAACCCTAATGCAAACAGACACTAAGCTGCGCCCAAAAGCATTTGCAAAACTTGAATTTTCTGTTAAGAAAGTCAAAACTGAAAACCCTTTTGCAGGTTGATTCAAGGCACGAAACTTGTTCCATTAGCTTGCTGAGGATTAAAGGAAGAGATTTGGATCAAAACCAAAGACTTTGACATCAAGAAACGTGAGAACACGGCCGCCCTGTACAGAGAAAAAATCATGATCGTATTCTAACTTCTAGGCATTCTCATGGCATTCCAATTATTGATTTATATTCCTTGTGAAGTTCTGAAGCTAACCAATGCGTTTAATTATATTTTTACATGCTATATACGATTATGCCATGCTTGTATTCTAGGGTTTGCAGGACCTCAAAATTGGGGATTTCAAGACAAGGAAAAATTGGAACACATGAGTTACACCATTCAACTCAGCGCATGGAGACGATCTTGAACCACCCATCGCGCCCAATTTCTGAATGACACAGGCCTAATCGCTATTTTCTAATAGCATGCCTAAGAGAACGTCCCAAAAAACCGTTGCCTGTTCTTTTATGTTTTCAGGAACGTGAAGAAGATGAACTCGTGGCAGTGTGTGATACGTTGGTTTGAATTTCGCGCGCGGACCCACTAACTCCTTTGTTTCCTTTTATATTATTTATTTGCTATTATATATTAAATATGTTTGGGATGGCTCAGTGGAAGGAACACGCGTTGGCAATATCCATGACCTGGGTTCGAGCCTCAGGTCTTTAATAATTTCCATGTTATTTTTCCTTTAACGTTCACGTGCAGCGCTTGTATTGAGGATCATGATACACCTCAAGATCCAGCCATCCACGTGCTCCTGGAGATCAGATTAAAGGCTGAAGATTGATGAACGCTATAGGCTTGAGTCAACATGCCAGCATGTGAATAAAAAAGTCCAACAAGGCCAAAGTCAAATGGGCCTGAATTGCTAAGCTACACCTCCTACCTGGGGCCTGATACCCCTGTGGTTTGCAACTTCTCTTAATTTTCTCTATTTTTTTATTCTTATTATAATTTTAATTTTTTCTTTTAATTACTGTTTGTTTAATTAATTATATTTTCATAAAATCATAAAAACATCAACAAAAAAATCGGAAAAAGAGCAAAATATAATAAGTATTTTATTTTAATTATTTTCATAAACAAATTGTATATAATTAAATTTAGTTTTAAATTAGGTTGCAATTTTAATTCTTTTCATAATAAAATATAAAAAAAAACATAGAATTAGGTTTAATTAATGTTTTTATTCCTTTTCAATTTTTCTTTCTTATAATAATACTTATTTATTTTATTTATTTTTATAATTAAATTGGCATGAAAATAACTTAGGTTTAAATTAGGTTAAAATTCAACATATTTCTTAATAAATTAAAAATAACTAGAATTAGGGTTTGCGTCGTACTTTGATTAATTCTTTTTCTATTAAATCTTAAAATACATAAAAATACCAAAAACAAGTCTTTCTTTAATTAATTAATTAATTTCCATCATGTAATTTAATTTTTGCAAAAGGGTCCAACGCCCACGTCCTTAATTTCTTATTTATTCGCATATTTATTTTAAGTCATTTAAATAATTATGTACCTCTCCCGAAGCCTTGTAATTACATCTCGCACTTTTAATTTCTTTATTTTCCGTCAAATCGGGTCCTGGTTAATTTTGGCGATGTGGACCCGCGCCATTTGTAATAGCTTAGAATTTACTTTTCCGCAAATATTTTTAACTGTTAATCAAAAGCATGAAAGAATGTATGGACTAAATAAAAGCAATGCGTAGAACACCAATGACATGACAAGATAAAAATAAATGAATATGACACACAAATCACACACCACCCCTAGGGTACACCTCAATGTTGCCTTGCCTCGAAAGGTGATCGTCGAGTAGAGGATGTCTTAGTAAGTCCTCATGATCCGGGAACCTGGCATGAGGGTAGCTTCTAAGGTGTCTTCCCATTGCTCTGGTGATCACCATGTCCCAAACCTCGAATTGACCCGAACACCTCCAACGGTGGTGCTACCTACCTCTCAATGGTGGGATGGCACTACTTTAAAGGATATTTACACAGACGAATTCCTTAGGGTAGGTAGACGACTCTAGATACTTGCTCTAAATTCAAAACAAATTCAAAAATACTTTTCACACCGACACCTTTTCAAAAAGCTTTCGAAAGCAATTTTTCAAACACTCTTGAGGACCGATACAAGAGTCGAACTGAAATTTTCAAAGAAACTTTTTAAAACCCACAGTTGGAAAGCAAACAAACCATTTTGAAAACACAAATGAGCAAGTATCTAAGAGCCCATGGATAACCATGGATAGAAAGGGTGCTAACACCTTCCCTTTCTATAACCTACCTCCCGAACCGAGAGCAATCTCTATAAGGAATTTTTCTGTGCTTTTGTCCTTTCCATTTGGAGAAAATAAAAGACGGTGGCGACTCTTGCTTCTGCGACCTTTCGCGAACCAGCGTTAAACAGTCAGTTCCAGATCCACCGATCATAGCATTCTTTCAGAAGTCTTTTACTAAATCTCCATAAATAGGACCATGAAGCCTGTTAAAGTAGTTCTCCCATCCCTAAGCTTCTAATTATTCTTTTAGGTCAATTTTATTATCTGCTAAATTGTTGAAATCAACCGAAAATTCCCGAAGAGCATCTAGTTCTTGTGGAGGAATGATGCAATGAACTTTAGAGGTTTGTTCAGTGATGTAATTCTTATTAATTTCTATATAAGAGGTAGTAGCAACGAATTTCATTACAGGAGGAACTGATGAAGTTGATGGAGCGAAGGTAGATGATGATGAAGATCCGGAAGTAGCTGGTGGTTTTGATGCTTGATCAAATTCCTTTGCGAACTTAACTGCTTCTTTTTGAGAGTTGGTCATCATGAAAAAGATGAATGAATGTTGGATGTTATGAAAATTATTGATGTAAGACCCAGAGAAGCGATTAAAGGAGAATAAGGGTTTAGGGTTTCTAATTTTTTGAGTAAGTGGGTTATATAGAGAAAAATGAAATTTTCAATTATAACACTTAAATGTCAAATAAAATAAGGAATAACAATTTTTAAAGTCACAATATGGAAGGTAATAAATGAAGACAATCATGACAAAGTCAATTCCAAGAAATCGCACATTGTTCATGATCTAGCTTAGATAGCGTGTGATGATTAAGTATAACTAAGGGTTACACACGTTAATCAATACATCTAACTAAGCGACACGTTTGATCTCCTCAAAGTATGGACAACCAAAAAAGGTTTCCATCTAATCAAAGATATTTCTGACGAAAACATCTTCTGATAACTGAGTTTATAAAATAAAATTAGCAGAAGTATAATAAGTAAAGAGAAGGAGAGAAATGATACTATCACATTCTTTAAGATCTTCCATTTGTATTTTACTTTAGCTTTCTCTTAGATACAGCTTCTAATCAACTTCTTTCTTTGGATGCTTTCTTCATAGCAGTCTTCCAGAGGTTCTGAATTATCTTCATATTTATTCATCTTATCTCTTTGATTAATCTCAGTATTCTGATTTGAGAAGAGTAATCTTCTTCTGAAACTACTAGTCAGAGAACTAGAATAAGAATCTTCTCTTCAGACGGTCTTGTCATTCTTCTTCTTAGAATCAACCGTCTAACCTTTTTGAGAGAATCCTCGGAGCAAAGATATTTTGATCTTTTATTATCAAAATCATCCATCTGTGTGTCAAGCTTTTCTTTGAGCAGAAGCTTATTTTTCAGAAGTTCAGTGTTTTCATGAACTTCTAAGAAGCTATGTAATAGAGAGAGCTAACTATCATTGCTTAATGTCTTATGAAATCTCTGTTTCCTTGAACAAATTGAAGAATCTGTTCTAATACAAATATCATCAAATTTTGACTGGCAATCTTATTCTTGCAATGCCGAGCTAACTTGTTTAGAGTTAGTTCTTTGATCATACTTCAGATGAATCAATGAGCGTTCTTTCCTAAGAAATGTCTTGACTTCTGTGAAGTCTCTTTTGACATAATCAATGATTAGATATTCTTCATAAGACCTTCTGTCTGCTTGAATAGACGTTTTATCATGAGATTCTTATATATCATAAGATAACAATTTTTCTTCTTTTGAAAAGATTTCTAATGAGGTCTTATGAGAAAGTCAAGGGCAGACTAATTCGTTTCTTAAAAACATCTCATATTTCTCAATGGAACTTAATCAAAAGAATTCAACAGATATAACTTCTTATCTAATGAATCTTTTTCTGCTAGCTTGTTCTTCAATTTTCTTGATTTAGACAATAGTTGAAAATTAATAACTATTACCTTAGAGTATTTGTTCACAAAGCACCTAGATCTTTATCTGACACTGTTAGGTGTTTGAATATCCATCAATAACAGAACTGGGCTCTGATACCAATTGAAGGTGTGAATAAAATGCAATAAAGCGGGGTTTGAATTGAGTTTTCCTTTCTTGAATAACTTTCACTTCTAAGCGTTGTTCGTTGAACAATGCTTCTAAGTGATAATTCTAAGTAGTGCTTCTAATTAATGTTGAGAAGACATAAACTCTAAAGCGTAAGCAAAAGTAAAGAACACACGATATATCCTGGTTCACTTAAGAAACCCCCAAGCTAGTCTAGTCCACCTTTCTGAGGTGATTTCACCTTGAACTCAAGGACTTAATCCACTATAATCAATCTGATTACAATCGCACGGGCAACCGCCGATAACTAACATCCAATGAAACATTCAGGATCCAAACTGGATATAACGTTCATTGACCCAACATAATGTGATTCTCCAGAATCTCCTATTAGGATTTCCTTCCAATGATATCCATCAATGATCTCAGAAGGCTAACCTTCACTCACTCCCCTTTGAGATATGACTACCATTGACCCAATAGAATCCACCACCACGATTTCATCTACGATGGCCGCAGCCAAAGTCTACTTGAGATCATACCTTCACTCAGTCTCTCAAGGTATCATTAAACAACTGTTTGATTTACATTTTTTATAATAATATGCTTCTACACAAGCTGGATGTAAACAGAATTTAAACATACCTCAGAAGATCCTAATACACACTAAAAATATTACATTGTATTAGAGCTTGATGTGTGGTCTTCTTTTCTTTAAGTAGCTTATTCTCGGACAACATCCCAAAGCACTTGAATTACTGAAGTATTCTTCTTCATAAGCTTCTGAAAGTGTTATTGATCTCATTGTAGCATTGAGAAGAACTTCTTCATCTTGATTCACCTTAGAACATCCTGGACAACAACCCTTGTTCTATCTTCTTTAATGATCACTTTTGAGCACAACATTTGTGTTGTGGATTTGTAACTTGAACATTCATGATCATCTTCATTATATTCTGTAGCTTAGCAAGCTTTATGCAGTATATAGAATTGTGCACATTATGAATAAATGATTTCATTATAATCATTAACAAAATAATTGGAGAATTATTTTGACAACAATTGGTCTTATTGTTGTTATAGTGGTTAATAACTTTTGTTGTGTTCCAACAAATTAATGTTATCTTTTAACATTGAACACCAACAATAGCGACTTGTAACTTGCAGCTTTTAGCACCTAGCCAAGTAGCTTATGGCAAGCTCATCAATATTCAGCATCATGTGTTGAGAGAAAGCTAACCAACCAACAGTTTTAAACATACAGTTCTTTTCTTATATAGCCAAGAAAAATAGAGTCGTTGGCTATTTGAAAAAGAGTCGTTACAAATATTACTACGACGTCCTTATCTCTTCCACACTTTAAGTTAGTGGAGAGGTAGTGGCATAAAGCTTTTTGTACTATTGTACTGTGTTACCATTATATTCTTTCCTTCTACACTTTAGAGGTTTCTACGAGCATGAAATTAGAAGCGGGAACATAACATAAGGTCTTCAGAACTTCATGTCTTAAGAGTCTTCAGAACTGCATCTTTAGATTCTTCAGCACTTGGTCTTGAGAACCCGTTGTAGCGAACCTTTAGATCATAAGAGCTTCAAGTCTTCAGAGTCTTCAAGAACCGCGTCTTTAGAGTCTTCTGCACTTGGTTTTCAGAACCTGTTTATAGATAACCTTGGACCTTTAGAACTTCAAGTCTTTGGAATCTTCAGACCTTCTGTCTTAGAATCTTTAGCACTTGGTTCTTTAAGAATCCTTATCTTCAGAACCTTGTTACTAGAAACACAAAGTCTTCAGCATCTGGACTTTAGTTAGAAATATTGTCTTCAGATCTTTTAACTTTGTCTTCTTTGGAACAAGTTGTCTTTTAGAAACTATGTTTTTAGCATCTGGACTTCAGTAGAAACTTTGTCTTCAGATCTTCTAACTTTGTCTCTTGAAACACATTGTCTTTTAGAAACGTGAGTCTTCATCCTCAGGATGTAAGTAACAATTTTATCTTCAGATCTTCTGACTGGTTTTTGCAGACAAAATATCAGGGTTTACACTTCAGAGCCTTCTGGAATGTCTTGCTATTGTTTAACAAAACTTGTGTAGCATAGAAGCAGAATCAATTCTCTTATAATGTATTGGCCACGTCATTCATCAGAAGCAGAACCTGTTTGTTAAGTACTCAACAATAACAAATGTTAGTATAACAAAATTGTTCATAAAACCATACTCATTTGTTATCATTAAAACTCAGATAATATTGCAGAACCAAATCTTGTTCTTACATAAATCTCATAACATAATATCCATAAGAATGGGTGTCGATTTGTTTTCCCCACTACAAATAGTTTTCATTTATTAATGTCACACTAATACACACAATTAATATAATTTCAAATAGCACAATTACTATACTTACTCTTTGGTAATAAAAGTTTGGCTTTTTACCCATAAGATTTCTTCTACGCGCATTATATTCCTCCATCGCTCAACATATGTAGGTTAAAATTAAACATGAATAAAAATTATTCAATTCTAAAGTTAAATTTGATTATAATAAATAATACAATTTACCCACTTAAAGAGTCTATCACAACGTCGGATAGTGTCGAGTACACCGAGTAAAACACAAATATACTATTTTTCTTAGGACATATGACAAGTAGTTGCCAATGTCGGCCGCATAAACATTCAGAATAATTAATAGTATGGATAAATTTGATTTATAAATGAAAACAAAAATTAATATATACTTACTCGCGGTAAAACGGGGACACATAACAATCTTTGATGCTCCCTCTCTCCATTAATTTATCATGTAAGTAAATTCTGACTTCGTGACCGGGGGAACCGCTAGTAAGAGAAATCTTCGCAGGATCTAAGATACAATACTTGTTTAGAAGATTCCTTTCTGAACATAACTCATGGATCTACCTGCAAGGTCAAATATTTATGTTAAAGTACAATAACTTATCTATATAAATAGAAATCAATATTAAACTATACTTACAATAACCAAATTTGCAATATGGACTCGTCAAGTTCCTCATCTCCCTTCAAAAATTCATGTAACAAAGTCATGTTAAGAAACAGAGACTGTTGTAGATCATGACTTAATTTAATACCCATAGTAATGGTTTAAATGCTCAACATCATCATCTCTAGTCTCTGAAGGATATTTTGATTTAGTGGTGAGGGTTCAACACTTCCCTGGTTGGCAGAAAAACTATGTGTCGTGCTTGTACCACCCATAATTTTATCAACCACATTCTCTCGAATTTCCATCTGATTTTAATTTGTTTGGATGAGCATACCCAACGAACTCAATTTATGCATCATAAAAACAACATAAATACAATCCAAAACTGAAACACATAGACAATAATAATAACAAAATACAGCTTATACCTTAAGAGCACCGCGTGTACACTTCTCAGTCCTCTTCTTCTCATTTATCCTCTTTCACTCCTCTTGATCCTTCTGGACACTCTCTCGCACCATTTGCAACAACTTATCCCTCTCCTCCTCCAAAAACTTCTCCTGCACCATTTGCAACAACTTCTCCCTCTCCTCTTCCAAGAACTTCTCATGCACCGTCTGCCATAACCTCTCCATTTCCTCCTCTAAGAACTTCTCCTGCATCGTCTTCCACAACCCCTCTCTTTCCTCCTCCAAGAACCTATCCCACTTCTCTCTTTCCTCCCCCAACTTAACAACAACAATCTCTTCAACCTCTCTTTACTCATTTTCTCTGTAGATGATTGAGAGCCTCTAAAATATACCTTGAAGCCAACGCATCTACCAAGACCACAGACATACCCTGGATGCTCCTCGGTTACAATCGCTTCTACCAAGATGTCATGACAATCTTGTGAAGTGAGGAGGCAGGCTTTGGTTTTTTCAACAAGATCATCCTACAACACATTAAATTTTATCTTTACCAAATTGATTTAACTAAAATAAATATTCTTGAAAAAAGTATCTGCTTACAATCCTTTGAGCCATTTCGCGTGTAGCATCTGATGTGTACTCGCCATCTTTTCTTTGGTGTGTCCTCTTCCATTTCTTGTGGCATAGTGGTGGATATGGACTTTGATCAAGACTTATAGAATCTCCTAGCTCTTCTTCTATTTTTATTCTTTTTTCATCCATCAAATTTTTTTCATTTCTTTGATATCCTCCATGAGACATCCTATATGGATAGATATTTTTAGCTCGGTTTTCCTTTCCTTTTTGGATCTTTGCCAAGAAGTCATGAGTTTTGCGAGACTCTACAAATTTCCCCCAAGTAGCTCTATCAATAAATGAGTATACGTCGTATGGAAACAATTCTTTATGACGTTTAATATAATCTTGGGTGAGTTGTGTATTAAATCCCTCCAACGCTCACCATAATAAGCAAGCATTTCATTTTTCATGTCCTTATCATTTTGAGTAACAATGAAGTGATCTTATATTTACACCATAGAGATGTTATTAGTATTGCACACAAAATATACTTGTAAAAAAAATGATAGGTTACAAGATAAATATCATAATATCAGTCCATATGTCCCTTTTAAATGCATTGTCAATGTCATGCCAACTATTTATCAAAATACTCACTTTACTTCTTCCTTGTAATGCAATGCAACCCAAAAAATCATCAGCATGTTCACCTTTAATCTTGTCGATTTCTGCGTCAACTCTAACTAGGTATCAAATACCAGATTCATTGGCTTTTTTCACCTTTGAATACATCGTGGCACCTCTAGTTTTTCTTTTACGACTCTGTATTAACAGAGTTTGCATCAGATGTTGTATGGGAGGTGCTTGTCGAATCGGCCATGACTATAAAGATGAATCAAACAGTAACGTTTCATAAATGGAAAATCATAGAAACAAAATGATCAATAGAAAAAGTAACAAAGAAACCCTAGACAAAGTGAAAAACTAACATTGATGAATATACAAACTAACGGTTCAGTGAAGAACAAACCTATTGCGAAAATGATGTTTGATGAATATCTGTTGGAAGAGTTTTGATATCGCCTAGGATTTTTTGCGAAATGAGAGTGACGTACTGACGTTTGAGTGTTGATAGGTAAATGAAAAGCTAGATAGTTCTATGAAGTATTTCATGTAAAATAAGTTTCATTTCGGATTTACACAAAAATTGACGTGGTTGTTTTATTAAAAATGTAAAATATAAAAATAACTTCTTAGCGCCATATTATGTGAATTCATTTAAAAGATATATCACGTCAGATATTTAGGAAAATCGAGGGGTTAAAGTATATCAAATAAAGTATTAAAATAAGATGTTGAAATTAGTATTATGAAATTACTAATGCAAAATATATTACGTCTCAGTTGGATCCTGTAGCCGAGACAAATACTAATGGAACCAATAAAAAAATAAAAATGGAAATTAGAAAGGCGCCAAGCGAGAAATACCTACTAAACAATTGGAAAAAAAACATAAAATACAGTAACTCGGTGTCGAAGCGAGCTCCCTTATTTTTGCCTTACCTCGGTTATATTAAATATCTGAGGTCTAATGTTTTTTATTCAAAAAAAAATTAATACAGCATAGCGCTCCCATGACCTATACCCTCGTTTTTCATTGTTCGTTTTTCATTATTCGAGATATAAATTTCGTCATGAAAAACGTTATTTGTTGTAGTGGAGTGTGTTAAATCCCAATTACAATAAAATATTTTATACTTCTTACTTAAGAAAGACACTCCAAAAAAGATAATACAAACAAAATACAAAAGACTTAATGTTAAAACAAAATGTCAAAATAGTTATAAAATTTAATTATAGTTACTATAATTAAATGTTTATTTATAGTTAATATAAGGCAATGATTGTATAAATGTGTAGTATTGAATATTATCGATATGGTCGTAGTTGGATGTAAGATATATTGTATTCAGGAAGACGTGTAGTTAAACCCCATTTTATAGAAGGAGTTAATGAGTTTATCACGTGATTGTTTGCTAAGGAATATTGTCAAAGCGAAGGAGGAGTTAGGTGTCCCTGTCTTAAATGTGAATGTAGAACAATAATTACTGACCCGAAATAAGTATCACGTCATTTGCATAGAAGGGGTTTCATCGAAAATTATTGTTTGGACGTATAATGGTGAAGAACTGTCGATTAACGTACCAGAGACTAGCAACACGCATGCTTCAAGTAGTCGACCGCCTATGGAACATGAGGAAAAATTTAATCTGATCGATGAGATGGTTGAGGATGCTTTTGGTGTGAACATGATATATGATCAACTTAAAGATTTTGACGGGGAAGAGTTGCTGAATGCAGGAGCGCATAGATTTTATCAGTTGTTGAATGAGATGAATACACCATTGTTCGAGGGGTCATCAGACTCAAAGTTATCAATTTGTGTGAGATTATTGGCCGCCAAGTCAAATTGGAATGTTCCTGATCAGTGTTTGGAACATTTCACAAAAATGATGTTGGATTCGGCCGCAATAAAAGATAACTTGCCTACAAGTTTTTATGATGCAAAGAAGTGGGTGTCGAAGTTAGGTTTAAAAGTAATAAAGATTGATTATTGCATTAGTGGTTGCATGTTGTTTTATGAAAATGATTTTTGTACTCAAGATGGATTGTTGGAGGAATGCAAGTTTTGTAAGAGTCCAATATATCAAGTTCGTAGTATAGCCATTAACAGCAAGCAAAAACGTGTAGCAGTAAAGTCCATGTTTTATCTTCTGATAATACCAAGGTTAAAAAGAATGTTTGCTTCAATGCATAATGCAAGTCAAATGACATGGCATCATACAAACCAAACAAGTTCAGGCACTATGCGACATTCATCTGATGGCGAGGCATGGAAGCAATTTGATCGGAAACATCCTGATTTTGCCATAGAACCTAGAAATGTCAGGCTTGGATTATGCCCTGATGTTTTTGCCCCATATGTGCAAGCGTCGGGAAGTGCATATTCTTGTTGGCTAGTTATTGTAACTCCTTACAACCTCCCTCTTGAGATGTGCATGACAAAACCATACATGTTTTTTACGTGCATCATTCTAGTGTCGTCCATTCTAAAAGCCAGAATCAATGTGTATTTACAACCTTTAATTGATGATTTGAAGAGGTTGTGGATTGGATAATAGACTTATGATATACCCCGTAAACAAAACTTTACTTTATGAGCTGCCTTGATGTGGACCATTAACAACTTTCCAGCATATGGCATGTTGTCTGGTTGGGGCACGCATGGCAAAATGGGTTGTCCGCATTGCATGGTATACACCAAAGCGTTTACGTTGGATAAAGGGGGGAAAAGCTCGTGGTTTGACTGTCACCGCAGATTCCTACCAACAAATCATCCCTATAGAAGAAAGAAGATAAATTTTAAAAAAGAAAAACGAGTATCAGATCTGCCTCCGCCTTGATTGTCACCAGGTGATGTATGGAACCAAGTTTGTGAACTACCAAAATTTACAGGTATTGGCAAAGCATGTAGAATTGAAGGATATGGACTCACACACAATTGGATAAAAAGAAGTATATTTTGGGACCTCCTGTATTGGAAAGATAATTTGTTGCACCATAATCTTGATGCTATGCATATTGAGAAGAATTTTTTTGATAATGTATTTAACACAGTGATGGATGTTAAAGACAAAACAAAAGATAACGAGAAGGCTAGACAGGACATGTAAATTTGGTGTAACCGGAAAGAGTTGGAGTTGAAGCCTCAACCAAATGGAAAATTATTAAAACCCAAAGCTTGTTTTAGTCTGACTTCCCAAGAAGCTAAAGCGGTTTGTCGATGGTTAAAAGATTTGATAATGCCAGGTGGGTATTCTTCAAATTTATCAAGGTGTGCCGACTCTAACACTAGGAAGTTGCATGGTATGAAAAGTCATGATTGCCACGTTTTTATGGAATAATTGCTACCAATTACATTTGGTTCACTACCCAAACATGTACTTAATCCACTAACTGAAATTAGTAAATTTTTTAGAGATATTTGTGCGTCCACTTTAAGAGTGGATGACATCATTAAGTTGGACCGAAACATTCCACTCATTCTCTGTAAGTTGGAACAAGTATTTCTGCCTGGTTTTTTTGACTCCATGGAACATCTACCTGTACATCTTGCATATGAAACTTATCTTGGTGGACCTGTTCAATATATATGGATGTATCCGTTTGAAAGGTTCATGGGTGATTCAAAGCGATCATTGAAAAATAAAGCTAAAGTAGAAGGATCTATATGTGCAGATTACATGCATCGGGAAACATCACATTTTTGCAGTAATTATTTCAATCACTTGATGTTAACTCCTAGAATCATACAGAATCATGTAAATGTTAACGAGAGAAGTCAATTCACCTTATCAGTCTTCGGGCGTCCAAGTTGTCCCTTTGGAAAGAAGGGTGTGCATTGGTTGGCCCAAAAAGAAATGTAATCCGCACATGTCAATGTCTTGATCAATTGCGTTTAAGTTAAACCATATCTTGAGTAATTATATCCCAACTATTTAATTTTATTTACAGTGTTAATATAAAACTTATTATCTTGAAACTTATAGTGTGCTTCTTTTTAGGGAAATTTAACATCGCCTATTTTTATAGTGTCAATGTACAATCCACATCAGGTGTCATTCATGCTCAATTTCCAGCATGGTTTAAGGAAAGATTGTCTAGCATTATTGCATTGACTCTAGAAATACTCCATTTGAGAAACTTGTATGAAGGCCTTGTTCAAAGCGTAAATGAATGGCACACATACTTTGTGAACAGATATAAATTTCACACTAAGACATGGACTGAAGGGAAAAAACTATAAACAGTGGTGTATTTGTAAAAGGAGTTACAAATGGAGGTGAAGATAACTTCTATGGCTTTGTTAAACATATCTACGAGTTGGTATACAATTACTTGAACTCGGAAAATAAATTTGTCTTGCTTTATTATGAATGGTATGATCCAACTAGAGGCAAAAAAATAGATAAGTCATATGGTACTGTTGAGATTCAAATGGATTGGAGGTACAAAGAGTACTACCCTTTCATAATGTCACATATTGTTAGGCAAGTTTATTATGTTCCTTATCCTTCATTTGTACCACGTAAATGAGGATGGTGTGTTGTAATTAAAACAAAACCCCTGGGTCATATTGAAACTAGCGATCTAGTGGAAGATGTTGCTTACCAAGTTGATGAAGTTGAGCAAATTAATGATGTGATTGCAGATGAACAAATTACAAGTTTTATCTGATACAATGGTTGAGGGACATCAAGTTGATGCATCTATATTGTTGGTTGATAATAATGTGGACGAAGAGCATGGTGAAGAGTTTGGATCCGAGGACAATATCATATCAGATGATGAGAATGATATGGATGACGAGCATGAAGATTTAGAATAATGAACTATTTATTGAATGTGTTAATGAATGTGTATTAATGAGAATAATGAATCATCTATTGAATGTGTTAATGAATATGTATTGAAGAGAATGTATTTTTCAAATTTAGTATTTTTGTTGATGAATATATATATCAACTGTGTATTCTATATAAATAGGTAAAATGCCACCTCGAAATGATAAGATTAAGGATAGTGGTAAAAAATACCAACGCCCGGGGTTAGTAACATGTGAGGTATCTCAGTCGGCCATGTTCCCTCCCACGCAGAGTCAGGTCGATCCAATGTCTATGGCCAGTAGTCAGCCTTTTGTGCCATTACTCTCCTCTCAGAATATGTCATTCTCATCTAGGAGTTCTTATTTTATTAGCGTGTATGGGGTACCATCTTTTGTTAGGCCACCTGATTTTCTTTTTCCGCAGACCCAGATGCCCTCATCCTTCCAGAATATCGGAGGACCCAGTTTTCCACATCCCACACAGATGCCCTAATCCTTTCAGCATATTGGAGGTTCTAGCACCTCATATCCCACACATTTGCTCTTATCCTTCCAAGATATTAGAGGATCCAACACCCCACATCCCACACAGATGCCCTTATCCTTTCAGCAGACTAGAAGATCCAACACCTCACATCCCACACAGAATGGAGGATCATGCACCCCACATCCCACACAAACTGGAGGATCCCGCACCCCACATCCCACACATGTACCTGCACGTGAGGATGATCATGTGCATCCGGATGATGATGATCACATGGATGGGGATGATGATCACATGGATGGGGATGATGATATGTTAGATGGAAATGATCTTCGAGGGAATGATGATCCGAGTGAGATTTATGTCATTGACAGGAGATTTAGGATTAGGCCCGAAGGAAACTCGTAAGTTTCTTATTTATAAATTTTTATTTAAGATGATACATTTTCATTTTTAATGTAAATTTATATTTAATATTTCTAATTCAAATTATTGTTGTTTAGTTTCTCGTCGAGTCGGACTGTTGCCAAAGTTTTAAATTATATAATTCAGCAGATGTATAAATAATTTTGGAAGACCTTCAAAGATGTCAAAAATAAAGAAGCTTGGTTTAACAAATTTAAGGTATAATTAATTTATTTTTTAGTTATTTTTATTTAAATGAATATTTCATTATAATTATCTAACTATTTATTTTAATGTCATACAATATTGCAGGAAAAATGTGTGTGGGACCTATTGAACGAGAAGATGATAAAAAAAATTATTATGGTAGAACCTCAAGACGACTTTCTGACATAATGCGGCGTGTTAAAGATTGTTAGGAATTTCAGGGTATCCGTCCCAATTGGATAGGAAAAGAGGCTTTTGAGGAACTTCTTAAATATTAGGAGTCACCCGAATTTCGGGCTAAATCTAAAAATTTTAAGAAGATGAGGGCATCTGAAAAAGGGGGTTGCATTAATGCAGTTGGAAGTATAAGTACCGCAGAGCATGTTCGACGCATGATAAATATTACCACTTTTTAAGTTATATTTTGATTCATAATATATTTTATTAATTAATGTTAATTTTATTATTTAGACCAAGTATTTGGGGAGACCTTCATTGATGATTGAGTTGGTTAAAAAGACTCAGACAAAGAAAACCGAGGATTTTGTTGACGAACGCACTCTAAAAGCTTTCGTAAGTTATTTAATTTATGTTGTTTATATTTTTTATTTAATTGTAGCGGTAGAAATGTTTAAGACTAAGTCATGGGATTGACTAGACATGTACAAATAAAAATAGAAATCGCCATCGCGCTTTATTGTTTCCAAAGGAATGAGAAAAGAGCGAGTAACCCAAAAAAGAGGGGGGAAAGATTCAAGGTAAGGGGGTTGGTTATGTAAAGGGAAGGTATTAGCACCCTAAACATCTACGGTACTCTGCAGGAAACTCTTTGTAAATCTGTATATTTTGGCTATGAAATATTGTGTAAAAATGATGGTGGAGGTGAGAAAAGAAATATATTTTATGGTTTTTTCACCCGCTGCGATTGCGAACCTTTAGTGCCTATGTACCACCTTTTCGTGCAATAGGGGATCAGGGTACACATAGTTACTCTTAAAAAAAATAATTAAAATACAAGTGTGTTGGTTAATTTTATGAGATAAAACATCATCGTCATTGTCCGTGTGGCAAACATAAATACTACCCACAATCATGAGAAAAGAGATTTTGCATCATCTCAAAGTGGAGGATATGGCTTGGATTTTAAAATCAACAATGCCTCACTCAACACCCAAGTGGAAAATATCTCTCTTCATTATATATTGTAGAAGTATAGTTGTTCGCATCACTACAAGAATTGACAAGAGTCTAATCTTTTGAGAAAGGTTTTAAAATAAGAAAGCCAAAGTGGAAAAATGATTTGAAATGAGATTGATTTACTTTTAGTCTTCTCACAAAAAAAATGATGTCAAAATATTATTAAGTTGATTGAAATTTATTCATGAAAATGTTTTCAAAATGCATGGACCTAAGTCCAAATTTATTATGAAAGTGGTTCAAGTTTCAAAACAAGAAGATTTTTCAAAAGGAGGAAGAAGATTTTTGAAATTAAAGAAGATGGGAGGAGAAGAAGAGACTATCGTAATGTGTGATGCGGTGGGAGAACTGACTTGGGGTTTTGCGTTTGTGTTCGCAAATGTTTCGGTTTAGCAAGAGTCGCCACCGACTTTTATTTTATCCAAAAGGAAAGGTAAAAAAACACGGGAAAGACCTTTGAGATTGTTTTTGGGTTCGGGGGGTAGATTATGAAAAGGGAAGGTGCTAGCATCCTTTTCATCCATGGTTTTCCATGGGCTCTTAGTTACTTGTTTTAGATCACTTGCTTTGCTTTTTCAATTGTTTGAAATGGTGCTTTTGTGTGTGGTTTTGAAAGTTTTTGAAAAGAGGCCTTTGTTTAGGCAACCTTTGTAATGATTCTTGTTTGAATGTATACAAAGGTGTTTGTCTTTTGAAAAATGTTTCAATATTTGAAAGTTGTTTGGAAATTGTTTTGAAATTGTGTATGTGTTTATTTGAAAATAGCAAGGATTGTTTGAAAGAGATCAAGTAACTAGGAGTTATCTACCTTACTTAAAAGTCTTTCCTATACATGTTTATTCCTTTGGCATTGTTGTTTTACCATTGCATTTGGTAAACAACCCTATCTTTGGATGTTAAACGAGACGGGCGTGGGTCATCGTATGACCATGATAGCAATGGTGCCAAGTATCTTAGCAAATTTTAGGGACTAAGATCAATTGTTTTTTTAGGCAACATTTTGATAGCGTCATCGAGGGACTATGACCTTTTTGTTTGTATTACTTTGCCAAGATACCTAGCATGCATACTGTGATCGGTGGATCTGGAACTGACTGTTTAACGTTGGTTCGCGAAATGTCGCGGTAAGCAAGAGTCGCCACCGTCTTTTATTTTCTCCAACAAGGAAAGGACAAAAGCACAACAAAATTCCTTATGAGATTGTTTCTCGGTTCGGGAGGTAGATTTATAGAAAGGGAAGGTGTTAGCATCCTTTCTATCCATGGTTATCCATGGGCTCTTAGATACTTGCTCATTTGTGTTTTCAAAATGTTTGTTTGCTTTTCAAGTGTGAGTGGGTTTGAAAAAGTTTCGTTTAAAGATTCCAGATCGACTCTTGTATCAGTCCTCAAGAGTGTTTGAAAAATTGTTTTGAAAGCTTTTTTTTGAAAGTGTCGGTGTGAAAAGAGTTTTGATTTGTTTTTTAGAGCAAGTATCTATGAGTCATCTACCTACCCTAAGGAATTAGGCTGTGTAAATGTCCTTAAGGTAGTGCCATCCCACCATTGAGAGGTAGGTAGCACCACCGTTGGAGGTGTTCGGGTCAATTCGTTTTTAGGGACAGTGTGGTCACCAGAGCAACAGTAGGACACCTTAGAAGCTACCCTTATACAATTGATCCTTTTTTAATTCCGAGGCAACCGTTTCGAGGCAACTGGATCATGTCATGGACATAAGGACTTACTAAAACGTCCTATACTCGACGACCACATTTCGAAGGCAAGGCAACAGTGAGGCGTACCCTAAGAGTGGTGTGTGAATTTGTATGTTATTTTCAGTTTAGCATTTATCTTGTACATGTATCATGGTGATCTACGCATTGTTTTTAATTAGTCATTCATTCTTTCATGCAAGTTATCAGTTTAAAAGTGCGGAAATTAAAGTGCGGAAAGTAAAATTCTACGCTATTACAAGGCGCGGGTCTATACATCGCCAAATTAACAAAGACCCGTTTTGAATAAAAAATGCGGAAAGTAAATAAATTCCTAATTACTATTACAAGGCTTGAGTAATTACATAATATTCACAAAGGAAAATAAAATAACATGCGAAACGAAATAAAAATTGAACGTTCGAGGGCGTTGGACCCTTTTGAAATTAAATTGAATGAAAGGTTAATGAATTATTTAATTAAAAGAAAAGAAATGTTTTTTATGTTTTTGGTATTTAATGGAATAAGAAAATTAAAATTAAAATTAAAAGAAACCCTAATTCTAAGTTATTTTTAATTATTAAATAAAAATATTAAAGTTTAACCTAATTTACTAAAATATTTATGTATATGTTTATTTACAAAATAAATTAGTAATTAATAATAATAATAATAATAATAAGAAAAAGTTATTTATTAAGAAAAGTGATAAAAAGTTAAAAAACCTAATTTCTACATATTTTAATTTGTTAAGAAAAATATTAAAGTTTTGAAACCTAAATTAATCTAATTAATTGTTTAAAGTTTATTTACAAAAATAATGGTGAAATTAATATTAATAACAATAAACATTTTTTTTGATTTTTCTGTATTTTATTTTTATTATGAAAATTATTTGATGGAATTAAAAGAAATAATTAAAACATTAAAAGAATTAAAAGAAAATCAAATAGAAATAAAAAACAATGCAAACCATGGGGGGTATTCAGACCCAAATGGAGGTTTTTTGGAAGCAATTTGGCCCATTAGACAAAAAGCCTTGTTTGACTTTCTGGCATCACGTGCGTGTTCATTGACTCCTGAGTACCGTGGTCTACATTCTTTGGCCATTGGATTGGGTTTCATGGCCATTTGTGTTCTACTTTGGCCATTTGGCTTTTGGCTTTTGGCTTTTGGCCATTTGTGTTCTGGCCTCAATGTTCCTTAATCTTCTCAGGATGTCTGTCTCGCCATGTATTGGTGTCATGCATAAGTTGTTCTACTTTGGCCATTTGGCTTTTGGCCATTTCTGTTTTGGCCTTAACGTTCCTTAATCTTCCTGCATAGGGATCCTGTCTAAATCTGCAGTGTTGAATCTCATGAACACATTAAATAAAATCATAAAATGCAAATAAAGCTAATATATGAAGAAATTTAATGTTTAGGCACAATATGGCATGTATGAATGATTATACCCTTTTGATCATGGAGATCAAATCAATCTTACCCTTACTAGAAAATTAGTGACGTGAATGCTTTTATGCCTTTTGGATCATGGAGATCAAGCCAGCCTTATCCTTACTGAAGAAGTGGTGAGGTGTTGGTTTGTAACTGTGATGACTTGTTTGTAGTGAGAGAGAGATTTGTAATAAGGATTTCAAGGTTTTAGGGTTCTTGAAAGAATTTGATATTCTAACAGTATTGTGGCAAGGTTTTTTTCTCTCTTTTTTCTCCTCTCCGGTTTGTATGAAAAGAAGGTGATTATATAGTGGAAATTAGGGTAAAGAAAATGGGCTTTGAATGTGCAATTGGGCCTCCAATATTCACTTGAGTTCGTCACTTTCCAGGCTAAATCGCAGGGACTTAAGTGCAATTTTTAAAGTTGAAATGTGAAAACAAAATGTAGCCGACATCGATAACTAACTCCTGTCCGAAAATCGGCTCAATCGGATAAACGGTGAATTAGTTATGAATTTTTGAAGTTTCAGCTCAGACAAACTTATTTTGGGCTCTAGTGTCGACTCTGACACGTTCTTCAATAAAAAACTGGTATTGATCGGAGAATAATACGGTCTCGACTTTTGAAGCAAAGTTGTAGATCTATGAGTCAGGGACCTTGTGTAAAAATATGAGCCCAATCCGATAAAAATTGACCGAGTTATGAATTTTTTAAGTTTCGGCCCAGATGAAATAATATTCAGCATTCAGGATTTTCAGCGTGTCACACACTCTGAGCAAAAAACGAAGGCCTTTTGAATACCTTTTGAACTCAATACCTTCTGTGAAAATGTAGCCAACTCAATTTGTGAAATTTTGGCGCCGGAACCAGCTCGATACGATGAAAATCGACCAAGTTATGATTTTCTGAACATGACGCAAATAAACTTCTGTCACAAATTTTCTGTATGAAAATACTTGATAAATCCATATTTTTGAAGACTTTCTGATTGAAATTGGCTTCCAGCCGTGAGAGATGAAAACGTAGATAATATCAAGACGGAATTTTGGCCACCGGAACGGGTTCAAAACGAGTCACGATCTTCAAGTTATGAATTTTTTAGCGCGTAAAAACTGCACTTTCAGCACACTTTTTCACCATATTTCTTCAAGAAAACTCGCACATTCGAATACCTTCTTTAAAGAATTGACTCTTGAGCCGATCCTGAATTTGAGAATATGTTATCAGAGATATCTTGGCGAAAGAATACCTGAATATGACGCGTCGGGTTGGACTTGTGAATTTTTCTTGAAATATTTTGAGAAATATGGGAGGGCAAATTTTGGGGTACAACAGTTGCCCCTGTTCAATCTTCTTAAACATGAGGATGTAGATTGACTTGCGTGCCTTTCGTGATCCGAAGGTGGAAGATGATTGAATACTAGAGTGCCCATAAATTTGCACTCATATAGTAGAATGTCAGCAGTGTGATGGTGGGAATGGGCTTACAGATGCCATTTGGAGACTGATGGATAATGGGATGGGCTTATAGATGCCATCTAGAAGTGTGCCAGTACCTTGTCGGGAATGGGCTTATAGATGCCATTTGGAGACTGTCGATATGTGGATGGGCTTATAGATGCCATCTAGGTGTCGATCGCGTAAGAGATTCCTTAGCGAGAACTTGCGTACCTGAGAAAGAAAAATAATTACCTAGCTTGCTGCAGGAGTTGATCTTCAAACTCTTTATGTAGATGTGCCCTGGCTGGATATAGGAATCGAACCTTTAAACTCTTCAGACGTGCCCTGGCAAGATATAAGAATCGAGTCCAGAGAATATAGTCGTCAACAGATACACCCTGGCGAGATACAGGAATCGGATCTTCAAACTCTTCAGATGTGCCCTGGCAGGATACAGGAATCGAGTCTGGAATTAGTCGTCAACAGATACACGCTGGCAAGATACAGGAATCGGATCTTCAAACTCTTCAGATGTGCCCTGGCAGGATACAGGAATTGAGTCTGGAATTAGTCGTCAACAGATACACCCTGGCAAGATACAAGAATCGAATCTTCGAACTCTTCAGACGTGCCCTGGCAAGATACAGGAATCGAGTCTGGTAATATTAGTCGTCAACAGATACACCCTGGCGAGATACAAGAATCGGATCTTCGAACTCTTCAGACGTGCCCTGGCCGGATACAGGAATCGAGTCTGGAATTCAGAAAGGTTGGTGAGTTGTCTCTACTGACAGGTTATTTCCATGGACGGGTGGTCTTTATCGACGGGTGTCTATAATGATGAGTGTCTATAACGACGCGTGTCTATAACGACGAGTGTCTATAACGATGAGTGTCTATAACGACGAGTGTCTATGACGACGAGTGTCTATAACGACGAGTGTCTATAACGACGAGTGTCTATGGCGACGAGTGTCTATAACGACGAGTGTCTATAACGACGAGTGTCTATAACGACGAGTGTCTATGACGACGAGTGTCTATTACGACGAGTGTCTATAACGACGAGTGTCTATGACGATGAGTGTCTATGACGACGAGTGTCTATGACGACGAGTGTCTATGACGACGAGTGTCTATGACGACGAGTGTCTATGACGACGAGTGTCTATCACGACGAATGTCTATAACGACGAGTGTCTATAACGATGAGTGTCTATAACGACGAGTGTCTATGACGACGAGTGTCTATGACGACGAGTGTCTATGACGACGAGTGTCTATGACGACGAGTGTCTATAACGACGAGTGTCTATAACGACGAGTGTCTATAACGACGAGTGTCTATAACGACGAGTGTCTATAACGACGAGTGTCTATAACGACGAGTGTCTATAACGACGAGTGTCTATAACGACGAGTGTCTATAATGACGAGTGTCTATAACGACGAGTGTCTATAACGACGAGTGTCTATGACGACGAGTGTCTATGACGACGAGTGTCTATAACAACGAGTGTCTATGACGACGAGTGTCTATAACGACGAGTGTCTATAACGACGAGTGTCTATAACGACGAGTGTCTATAACGACGAGTGTCTATAACGACGAGTGTCTATAACGACGAGTGTCTATAACGACGAGTGTATCAGAGAAATCTTTAGGCATTGATTTAACTGGATTTGTATTCTTTGACTGGGTTGGCCTCTTTTGACTGTATTCGTATACATAGCTGATCATTTAACTGTATCCTTCCTGAAAGGTAAAGGTCAGTCATATGCAATGCATGATATGGATCAAGAAATAATATTTTCAGCATAAATGAGATTATGTGACATGATGCATGTATGCATGTATCATGATGTATAACAATGTGATGCTTATGAATGTATCTTCGTCTGGGAAAATAGATCCTTGACGGATGCCGGGAAGTCAAATCCTGGGCTGATGTTGAAGAGTGAGATTCTTCGTTTCCGTTGGGGATGATGATTACAAGAATACCGGTAGGAGAAGATGACTCCGTTGGGGAATAAACTTGGCGAATAGATTACTCTGCGGGGAGGTAACTCTGTGGGGAAAGAGAGGTACTTTGCTGAGGTTGATGATAACTCCGCTGGGGATACCATTGATATGTTATGATGGAAGTTTTGATGAGCTCCGCTGGGGATAGGAAGACTTCACTGAGGACGATCTTTCCGTGGCTTTTAGCTGAGGATAACCCAGTTATAAGATCTGGTGGAGAAATAACCTTTGAATAAAACCTGGGGAGACGCGTTCGCTCTGCAGGGAGTGAAGGTATCTTGGTCGCATTCTTCAGCTGAGCTTACCTTGGCACTTCGGTGGACAGAGCAACCGGATCATTTAGACAACTCATTATTGCCCCAGTTTCTGTTGGAGAAGAAGGTACCTGTGAAGGTGTTTGATGACTGCCGTTTGACAAATCTTCTTCTGGTAGGCAAGTGACGAGATACCGGGACATAGTCGTACGCTTTGATCCCTAATTTTTGCCTGGACCGCCCTTTCGGGTTTTCAGTCCATCGGGATACCCATTTTTGCCCAAGCCGCCTTTTCAGGTTTTCGACTTGCCGGGTGTACAGATTTTTCATTTTCATCCCTTATTTTTGCCCGAACCCTTTTGGTTCGCCGGGAAGCCCTTATTTTTGCCTAGGCCAGTCGACCTAGTGGGTCTTTGATTTTGCGTAGTATTTTTTCGACTATGTCCACGTTCTCAGAATATAGGGAGATGCCCCTGTTGTTGTGTTGCCATGCCACCAGAAGGTCTTCGTTTGATCAGACAAGATTCATAGCTGGAATTCATGTCCCATGCCCCAGGTGACTCAGGCGAAGATTTGCCCCTGGTTATCTTGGCATTTGAGAGATTCTCTGAATCTTGACTGGACTGCCCCAGATGATGGACAATGATCAGGCCATGCCCCTTGGTTGGAAGTGTTTCTTCCATTTGAGATGACCTTTTTGTTGAGAAGATTCTTGTTCACTGGATATTCATCGTGCGAATTTCTCTTGCTGTTTGAACAAATAGTCATATGCAAACAATGTTATTTTAAGAATGCAAAGCTTATGTCTGTCTTGAATTTTTTTTGAAAATGCATTTTTTAATAAAGCAAGTGAATTTTGTAAAACGTGATGTCAACTCAGAATTTTACAGCGAGCCTTACAGGAGTCATGATAGCTTTTGTAACAGTATGCTTTCGAACTAACCCATGCTTCAGCTAGGACTTTTTAAGGGTTATAGCGTGGCCTGGTTCACGGTTTTAAGAAACAAAGGATAAAGGCTCAAATTTTATTTGTACCCACCCGCTCTTTGTGATGTTATTCGATCCTAAACTCAGCTAATCGTGCATTAGACCTTCTCTGAGTCTCTGCTCTGATATTCCGGTGATGGTTCAGATATTGACAGTTTATTTTGAATAGGCAGTCATTTCTTTTTATGAGAGTTTGTAGGACCTCTTTCTTTTTGATTTTATTATCCCTGTCTTTTTGCCTGAACTGTTTCTTTTGTGATTACAGTCAGCGGGATGCCCCAGTTTTGTAAGTCTCCTTCATAGGTTCTGACTTATTAGGCTTTTATTTTGAGAAATAATGACTGCATGTCCTTATGATTATTCGGAACCACCACTGTCTTTTGTCTCGGAAGGACTTCTTTGATGCCATTCATTGTGCACATGGATCAACTGAGAGAACTACCCTGCCCCAGGTTATGATTAAGGGTTTTAATTTTCGAAAAGAAAAACTCCTACTTCTTTGGCTCAGAGGGGTTGACGAGGGATTATCTTCCTTATAACTCCAGTGTTTAGGGATTGAAACAATGTATGTACCTCATCAGCGGGGTCTGTTCAAAAGCATACTGTAATGATCGCGGTATCATTTTCGTCATCCTCCCTCAAGAGGCTTAGAATTATTAACCGAGAATTAATCATCACAAAAAAATGAAAACAGTTTGCATATAGTGAATACGAAATAATTACTTCAAAACAGACATGTGTAGTGCATTAATGAAATAACAATGTTTAACATGAATAAATGTTTGAACAATCAAAAGAAAATTACAAATTGAACATTCGAATGAACAAAAAATCCAGTCCTAGCCATATTTTGGCAAGGGAGCAGTGATCACATTGGGAGTCTCTGGAGAGTCGAGCTGGACTTCCTTTGCATCAATCAGATCCTGGACCTTATTTCTCAAAGTCCAACAGTCATCTGTAGCATGCCCCGGGCTGTCAGAATGGTAAGCGCAGCGAACGTTGGGGTTATACCTTGACGGCGTCCTGTTGGGATTCTTTGGAGGGTCCATGAGAGTTACCAACTTGGTTTCCAGCAACTGTGGCAATATCTGTGACAAGGTCATGCCGAGGGGAGTGAATTGCCTTTTAGGTCTTTCTTCCCTTTGCTGATTGCGACGCTGAGGAGCGCCGACCGGTTTTGCAATAGCTACCGCGTTGACAGCACTAGATTCTCTCTTGGACGGTTTCTTCTCAATGTTCGAGGAGTCACCATTCTGTATTTTCCCTGACTTGATGCCAGCTTCTATTCTTTCCCCGGTCAAGATCAGATCTGTAAACCCAGCAGCAGAATTCCCAATCAGATGGTTGAAGAATGGACCAGACAGGGTCCCCAAGAACATGTCGACGAGCTCGCGGTCAGTCAGAGGTGGTTGTACCCTTCCAGCAAGGTCCCTCCATTTTTGAGCATATTCTTTGAAGCCTTCGCCTGTACCCATAGACATCCCCTGAAGCTGAGTACGCGTGGGAGCAAGGTCGGTGTTATACTGGTATTTCTTGTAGAATAGAGTGGCCAAGTCCTCCCAGCTGCGGATGTTGGCTCCATTCAGTTGATAGAACCAGTCGAGTTGAGTTCCCGACAGACTATCCTGAAAAAAGTGAATCCACAAATTCTTGTCAGCCGTGTAGGGCTGGATCCTCCTTGTGTATGACCTGAGATGCAGCTTAGGACAGGAAGCCCCGTCATATTTTGCAAAAGCAGGTGCCTTAAATTTGTGTGGGATCACTACCCCAGAAGACAGACCTAGATCTTCGAAGTCCAGGCCGGGCACTTTTTGTATCTCCATAGCACTTAGCCGGTCTTCCAACTGTTTATACTTGTCCTCAGCTGGAGGGTACTGTTCATCATTGAACTCCGTCTCGTTGTCGGAGACCACTAGACTAGGAACCTCTCTCTCATGGGGACTATCTTTTTCAACAGATGGGGTAGTCAGCTCAACCTCGTTTTGTTATCCATTCCCAGATTTTCGTCTAGGGTTGAACATCACCGTCCTCTTCTTCTTCTTTTTCAGAAGCAGGGTCTTCAGATCTTGTTTCCCCTGGGCTAGACTCATGATCAACTCTTGGAAGTGGGCGTTCTGAGCCTGGAGAGCCTTGATGGATTGCTCAGTAGATGATTCAGGATTCATGACGATCGGCTGAAATAAACAGCGAAGAAGGTAAGCAACCTGTAAAAGGGATACCTGTGATGCAATGACGTGTATGTATGCATGCAATGTTTTCAAGGATCTCGCGGGGAAAACAAGAAAATTGTTAGAGTTGGGACCCGATAGCTTGATTGAAGGAACTGCATGTTGTTGAGAGTCCTTCTTCAAGGGTCAAGGCTCACCATATCGAGTGGGTCGTAGCCCCTGACAACCTTGGCTAGAGGAAAATAAATCCTCTTTGCCCCTTGCTGGATAATTGGTTCAGCATGACCTGCATCACAAGCCCTTGAGATCCTTGAAATGAGTTAGTCCTTATGCAGGATGCATGCAATGGTATGATGTTATGCTATGCATGGAGTAATGTAGGTAAACCCTGTTATGAGTCCAGATTAAGGACTGTAAACAAAACCTGCAAGAAACTCAAGTGTCAGATAACAAGTATGCAAGTAGTTCAAGTATGAAGGCACACAAGTCACACAAAAGAGCCCTTAGATTTTAGGCCAGCATGGGGTCTGGGTATTACCCTCTTGAAGTTGGTGGGCTCAAACCTGTCCTATCAAAGTAACCGGGTTCTAAGGGTCCCAATATCATTGGATTGCTTTCATTGTTCATCATTTCGATTTAGCCACTGAACTGGCGACCGAAATATTCCAAGAAAACAACCCTCAATTGAGTGTAGTATTGAGTATCAACCAACCTCGGACTGCACCAAAGTCAGTTATCTCACTACCTTAAAGAGGCCAAGATGGTTCAATTAAGGTTCCTAAGGTCAGTTGATGCTTCACGACACCACGCGGCGGACCCGTACTCTCCTTGACTTGACTCAAGGGTTACCGGTACTCACCAAAGTGCCACATCAACGTAGCAGACTGCTTCAACCGTGTCGGTATACCCCGCACAGTTCCCTCACAGTCTTGTTGCTACTTTCTAAGAAGGTATCCCCCAGATCCAGGTTAGGATCTATAGAACTCCCAAGACAAACCCAATAATATTAAAGCACACAAATCAGGCAATTGAAAACACAAGTGATCTTAGTCCTAGGGTACACCTCACTTTAAAAACTCCCCAGCAGAGTCGCCAGTTCTGTGATCGGTGGATCTGGAACTGACTGTTTAACGCTGGTTTGCGAAATGTCGCGGTAAGCAAGAGTCGCCACCGTCTTTTATTTTCTCCAACAAGGAAAGGACAAAAGCACAGCAAAATTCCTTATGAGATAATTTCTCGGTTCGGGAGGTAGATTTATAGAAAGGGAAGGTGTTAGCATCCTTTCTATCCATGGTTATCCATGGGCTCTTAGATACTTGCTCATTTGTGTTTTCAAAATGTTTGTTTGCTTTTCAAGTGTGAGTGGGTTTGAAAAAGTTTCGTTTAAAGATTCCAGATTGACTTTTGTATCAGTCCTCAAGAGTGTTTGAAAAATTGTTTTGAAAGCTTTTTTTTGAAAGTGTCAGTGTGAAAAGAGTTTTGATTTGTTTTTTAGAGAAAGTATCTATGAGTCATCTACCTACCCTAAGGAATTAGGCTGTGTAAATGTCCTTAAGGTAGTGCCATCCCACCATTGAGAGGTAGGTAGCACCACCGTTGGAGGTGTTCGGGTCAATTCGTTTTTAGGGACAGTGTGGTCACCAGAGCAACAGTAGGACACCTTAGAAGCTACCCTTATGCCATTGATCCTTTTTTAATTCCGAGGAAACCGTTTCGAGGCAACTGGATCATGTCATGGACATAAGGACTTACTAAAACGTCCTATACTCGACGACCACGTTTCGAAGGCAAGGCAACAGTGAGGCGTACCCTAAGAGTGGTGTGTGAATTTGTGTGTTATTTTCAGTTTAGCATTTATCTTGTACATGTATCATGGTGATCTACGCATTGTTTTTAATTAGTCATTCATTCTTTCATGCAAGTTAGCAGTTTAAAAGTGCGGAAATTAAAGTGCGGAAAGTAAAATTCTACGCTATTACAAGGCGCGGGTCTATACATCGCCAAATTAACAAAGACCCGTTTTGAATAAAAAATGCGGAAAGTAAATAAATTCCTAATTACTATTACAAGGCTTGAGTAATTACATAATATTCACAAAGGAAAATAAAATAACATGCGAAACGAAATAAAAATTGAACGTTCGAGGGCGTTGGACCCTTTTGAAATTAAATTGAATGAAAGGTTAATGAATTATTTAATTAAAAGAAAAGAAATGTTTTTTATGTTTTTGGTATTTAATGGAATAAGAAAATTAAAATTAAAATTAAAAGAAACCCTAATTCTAAGTTATTTTTAATTATTAAAGAAAAATATTAAAGTTTAACCTAATTTACTAAAATATTTATGTATATGTTTATTTACAAAATAAATTAGTAATTAATAATAATAAGAAGAAGAAAAAGTTATTTATTAAGAAAAGTGATAAAAAGTTAAAAAAACCTAATTTCTACATATTTTAATTTGTTAAGAAAAATATTAAAGTTTTGAAACCTAAATTAATCTAATTAATTGTTTAAAGTTTATTTACAAAAATAATGGTGAAATTAATATTAATAACAATAAACATTTTTTTGATTTTTCTGTATTTTATTTTTATTATGAAAATTATTTGATGGAATTAAAAGAAATAATTAAAACATTAAAAGAATTAAAAGAAAGTCAAATAGAAATAAAAAACAATGCAAACCATGGGGGGTATTCAGACCCAAAGGGAGGTTTTTTGGAAGCAATTTGGCCTATTAGACAAAAAACCTTGTTTGACTTTCTGGCATCACATGCGTGTTCATTGACTCCTGAGTACCGTGGTCTGCATTCTTTGGCCATTGGATTGGGTTTCATGGCCATTTGTGTTCTACTTTGGCCATTTGGCTTTTGGCTTTTGGCTTTTGGCCATTTGTGTTCTGGCCTCAATGTTCCTTAATCTTCTCAGGATGTCTGTCTCGCCATGTATTGGTGTCATGCATAAGTTGTTCTACTTTGGCCATTTGGCTTTTGGCCATTTGTGTTTTGGCCTCAACGTTCCTTAATCTTCCTGCATGGGGATCCTGTCTAAATCTGCAGTGTTGAATCTCATGAACACATTAAATAAAATCATAAAATGCAAATAAAGCCAATATATGAAGAAATTTAATGTTTAGGCACAATATGGCATGTATGAATTATTATACCCTTTTGATCATGGAGATCAAATCAATCTTACCCTTACTAGAAAATTAGTGACGTGAATGCTTTTATGCCTTTTGGATCATGGAGATCAAGCCAGCCTTACCCTTACTGAAGAAGTGGTGAGGTGTTGGTTTGTAACTGTGATGACTTGTTTGTAGTGAGAGAGAGATTTGTAATAAGGATTTCAAGGTTTTAGGGTTCTTGAAAGAATTTGATATTCTAACAGTATTGTGGCAAGGTTTTTTTTCTCTCTTTTTTCTCCTCTCCGGTTTGTGTGAAAAGAAGGTGATCATATAATGGAAATTAGGGTAAAGAAAATGGGCTTTGAATGTGCAATTGGGCCTCCAATATTCACTTGAGTTCGTCACTTTCCAGGCTAAATCGAAGGGACTTAAGTGCAATTTTTAAAGTTGAAATGTGAAAACAAAATGTAGCCGACATCGATAACTAACTCCTGTCCGAAAATCGGCTCAATCGGATAAATGGTGAATTAGTTATGAAGTTTTGAAGTTTCAGCTCAGACAAACTTATTTTGGGCTCCAGTGTCGACTCTGACACGTTCTTCAATAAAAAACTGGTATTGATCGGAGCATAATACGGTCTCGACTTTTGAAGCAAAGTTGTAGATCTATAAGTCAGGGACCTTGTGTAAAAATATGAGCCCAATCCGATAAAAACTGACCGAGTTATGAATTTTTTAAGTTTCGGCCCAGATGAAATAATATTCAGGATTTTCAGCGTGTCACGCACTCTGAGCAAAAAACGCAGGCCTTTTGAATACCGTTTGAACTCAATACCTTCTGTGAAAATGTAGCCAACTCAATTTGTGAAATTTTGGCGCCTAAACCAGCTCAATACGATGAAAATCGACCAAGTTATGATTTTCTGAACATGACGCAAATAAACTTCTGTCACAAATTTTCTGTATGAAAATACTTGATAAATCCATATTTTTGAAGACTTTCTGCTTGAAATTGGCTTCCAGCCGTGAGAGATGAAAACGTAGATAATATCAAGACGGAATTTTGGCCACCAGAACGGGTTCAAAACGAGTCACGATCTTCAAGTTATGAATTTTTTAGCGCGTAAAAACTGCACTTTCAGCACACTTTTTCACCATATTTCTTCAAGAAAACTCGCACATTCGAATACCTTCTTTAAAGAATTGACTCTTGAGCCGGTCCTGAATTTGAGAATATGTTATCAGAGATATCTTGGCGAAAGAATACCTGAATATGACGCGCCGGGTTGGACTTGTGAATTTTTCTTGAAATATTTTGAGAAATATGAGAGGGCAAATTTTGGGGTACAACACATACCATGGCCATTTTAAGGCAACAAAGTGGATGAAACCCTAGGGGTGCTTGTGTGAGATGTGTTGTCATTTTTCATGCTTTTTTGTCTTGCATTTAGTCATGCTATTTGTTTGATTTTTGGTCTTTGCATACAAAACCCTAGTTTACTATCATGGTATATGAAAGCAATAAAATGCATAAAGTAAATCTAGACTATTACAATAATATTATGGGGAGGGGGATACAAGTTTTGAATAGGGGGGTATTGCTCAAAATAAAACCCTAAAACTATTACAACCAAATTGAATTTATTGTACAAATAAATAAATAAGCAAATATTTAAATATGCAATAAAATATAAATATGCAAGAAATGTTTTTTGTATTAATTTTATGTATGTAAATATAAATTTATTTAATTCTTAAAAATAAGAAAATAAAAATTATTATTTTTTTGAAAGGGTGAAAACCCTAATTTTTGATTTAATAGAAAATATTGTTTTCTAGTTATTATTTTATTCAAGAAAAATAATAATTATATGTACAAAATATTAAAAAATTGAAATATGTATAAAAATATTATTTTAAGTGTATAAATAATAAAAATAAAAATATGTGATATTTTTATATTATTTACAAGTTTATTTAAGAAAGTAAATTATGTTATTATTAATAAACTATTTTTATGCTCTAAAAATAATAAAATAAAAATGCAAAAATTTAAGAAAATATTTTTATGATTTTATAATGTTCAGAAAAAATAACAAAAGTCAAAAATATAAAAGAAATGAAAAAATATGCAAAATAAAGAAAATGGGCCAACGTGGTGCAGAAAGTAAACAGGGGTGGTGTGAAAAGAAGAAACAGCAAGCCCAAGCCCACTTCACTTCATCCCTGTCCTCTAGACAAAAAAAAAACGTGCGTGTTCTTCTTCAACCTGTATCTCTTGCATACGTGCATAAAAATAAAATCTTGCAACATGAAACTTGTAGTATGTTAACTCACGATTCTAATGATATAAAAAACATGACTTAACTCTCAAAGACCAAGGAGAATTTTGTCACCCCTAATTTATGACCTAAAATTTTCAACATGTTCAACATCCAAATACTCTTAGCTCAGTTAATATAAATGGAATCTAAGCATATGTACAACTCAAGCAACTTAAAGACTACATTTTTGCTTCACAAACCTAAGCCTAAGAACGTCTAAATAGAGAGATAGAAACTTGACAAATACCTTGTTCAATTGAGTTTGGATATGGCAATGTAGCAACTTTGAGTGAGGCCTGAAGGTCGTGTAAGCTTGCTTGAATTTCCCTCAACCTTTCCCAATGCTCAGCTTGCTTTGTAGATGCCTGAATCTTCCTATAGAAGTCAACCTGCAAAGCTTCAAAATGAAAATGGTGAAGTGTGAAAATGAGCTCACAGTTGCTGGACAGGGGCCTGGATAGTTCAGGTGTGTTGTAGGGAATGTCTTTGAAGGGTTGAAAGAGGAAATGCACGAGCCAATTTCAAAATGGCTTGAGTTCTGCAGATGATGCCCTGTTTTGGGCAGAAGTTGGTGATTTCTATGTTTAAGGGTGTTTGAGAGGTTGGACAATCGTGTTTAGGCTTGCAACAATGTTCTCAGGTTATTTCAAATGATGCTTAGGCTTGGTTTTATCAGATAGAAGAGTTATATTGACTTTTGCAAGTTGGCTTGTTTTTGAAGAAAAGGTGAGATGACAATGCCCAAAGCCTGTACAAGCCTGTTTCTTAGCTGCACATAGTTGGTGAACTTTGCTTGATATTTGTGGACTTTGTTTGCAGCAAGAGATTAGGTCCATGGCTCAAGATATGGAAAGTTGCATAAAGCATGCTTTATCAAAGTAGCATTGTACCCTTTATGCCATTTTTGGAATAATTCCTTGTGAAAAGCTCCATAGCTCAGAACAAAGCCATTTTCCAATGTATTTGCATTAAATTAAGGAGTGTAGAAGGGATTAGAACCTGTAAACCAAGTACAAGCATGCTTAGGACAAATTTGCAACTTGAACCATTGTGAAAAATGCCATGGACAAAAGTGAGAAATTGCCATTTTCTTTTCTCCGATTCTCCCTAACCATAAATGATCTTGGAGAGTTCTCTGACATTTTGGAAAGCTTGTAAAATTCTCTATAATCCATCTTTGAAATGCATTTTGATATTCCTCTTGGAACTAGGTGAAAAGTTGCCATGAAGTTAGGTAAAAAATCTGCCTAAACTAGGGCAAAATTTCACTAAGTTAAAAAGTTTATGGACCCTTATTCACAAAATCATAACTTGAGATCCAAGCATCTTTTGGGAAAACTTTGTGAATCAAAGTTGTATATTTCATGGAGTACTGCAACTTTCATGCTGGAAGTTTTGTTTGAATCCAATTGCATCATGGTGAAAAAGTTTGGAAAGGTTGGGAAAAAATAAGAAATTTTCATAACTTAGAAAAATTCTAAGTTATGAAAATATTCAAACTTAAACCCTAATTTCCAAATTTAAGTTTCTTGGTGAACAAGTTTCATGTTTTGACACATCTTGATGAAATATGACCCTTGGCACTTGATTTTGACCAAAAAGTCAAAGTTTGACTTTTTAGTGTACAGTTGATTTTTGATCAATTGACTGGAAAATTCATTTGTCAATCCAATGCATTTGAGATCTTTTGAACCTTGTGATTAGGTCAAGATGATGCCATTGAGTCCTTGAAAATATGTTTGAACCCAATTGGTCATTGGCTAGGTTAAAAATCAGAATTTGCCCTTTCTCAATCAAAACCCTAATTTTGACCATTTTGCCCTTTTGATGATTTGATCAAATTTCTTGAGGAGTTGTGGTCCAAACTTGATCAAATGGTTCATATGAGTCTATAATGTTTATGTGGATTAAAAATTATTAAGTTTGACTGTAAATTGGCCATGGTTTACTTTTTCCCCAATACAACTGATTTTTAGGTGAACTGTCCAATTGATTGGGCAAAAATGTGATTCAAAGCTTGAAACTTGGTGTGATCGGTGGGAATGAGAACTGACTGTTTTGGAATGCTGGTTCGCGTTTGCGTTTGTTTTCACAAAATGTCGCGGTAAGCAAGAGTCGCCACCGTCTTTTATTTTATCCAACAAGGAAAGGACAAAAGCACGGAAAAATTCCTTTTCGAGATATTTCTTGGGTTCGGGAGGTAGATTATAGAAAGGGAAGGTGTTAGCACCCTTTCTATCCGTGGTTATCCACGGGCTCTTAGGTACTTGCTCACTATGTTTTCAAAAGTTTGCTTTTCTTTGTGTTTGTGGGTTTTGAAAAGAGTTTTGTTTTTTTGAAGAAAGTGTAAGTGCGAAAAGTTTTTGTTTTGTTTTAAAAGGAGCAAGTACTTAAGAACCTCTACCTACTCAAAAAGGAATTAAACTGTGTAAATGTCCTTTAGACAATGCTATCCCACTATTGAGGAGTAGGTAGCATCGTTGTTGGAGTTTTCGGGTCAATTCTATTTAAGGGACGTGTGGTCACTAAAGCAATGTTAGGACGCCTTAGTGGTAACCCTAATGTCTTAATTCATTTTATCCGAGGCAACCGTTTCGAGGAAACTTATGATCTTTGGACAAAAGGGCGACCTCTAAAACATCCTATACTCAATGACCACGTTCGAGGCAACCAAGTGAGGTGTACCCTAAGAGTGGCATGTGCGAGTGTGCCAATTTTCAGTTTATATTATCTTTGTACATGTTATAGTGAGCTACTGTTGATTTTAAGTCAAGATAGATCTTGTCATGCAATCCTAGTTAGCATACATCTAAACAGTTAATATATGTACAGGAATTTAAAGTGCGGGAATTGTAAATCCTACACTATTACAAGGCTTCGGGGAGGGGGATTATTTACATGTCCAAAATTGGGGGAATAAAGCAATAAAGTGTAAAAGTCTTAGTCAAGCTATCACAAACCAGTAGGCAGTTACAATAAAATAAACGCGCGCGAATCTGAAAATTACCTCTAAAAATCCTAAGAATAAAATCTTTTTGTTGTTTTATTTTATTTTGGGAAAATGATCTAAATCTACTTAATTTTAGTTTTGAGAAAATGATCTAAATCTACTTAATTTTAGTTTTTTTGAAAAAAAGTTAAGATAATTAAATGATTAATTAACAAAGTTAATTTAATAATAAAAAAAACTAGCCTAATGCTTTTTGTGTTTTTGATTTTATGTTGATTGAAAAAAAGAAATAAAATGGTCAAAACAAAAAAAATGAAATCGAAGGAACAGGCATTAAATAAAAAAAAGGTATAATTCTGGAGGCCTGGGTCGAAAGAGGTGTGGGCTGTCTTTCGACCCAGTGAAGAGGCTTGATCGAAGGTGCCTGAGGGACTGCACTCTGGGGGTGTTTGATCTGGATATGTCATCCTTCAATCTGGAAATCCTGGATCCAGTTCGAAGCTAAGCTGCTAAGCTTCGAAACTCTGAACAGGATTCTGAGAATATATTTCCTACAAAACGAGACAAATGTTAAAGGTCTAGGGGGGATTTTACCCCCCTGATTTGGATCTCCTCCCAATTCGAATCTGCTGAATCTGGGTCTGGGTTTGTTTTATCCTGAGATTAGAAGGAGAAACTCAGATCGTGCCCAAGCAATGGCACAATCTCATCTTTGTGTTGTAGCTTACATGTAACATAATCAGTAATAACAGGAATACATATGCAATGTGTATTTAAATGTCATGAAGGTGCAATTTTGGTTTTGCAAACCCTTACCAATTAAATATGTATGATCTGTGGCGCTGGGTGTGGAGATGTTCGCTGGATGGCTGCTTTGGCTTGGATGAAAATGCTGATAACCTTTGGTGGGTTGTGGGCAGCGTATCTCCAAATCCTCCCTGTTTCTTTTCTTTTCTCTGTTTTTTCTGTGTTTTTTTCGTCCTCTGTAATGTGTCACTGGCCTCGTATTTATAGGAGTGTGAGGGTGCATGAAAATGGCAAGGGACAACCATTTAACCAGGCCTTTAAAGCCATGAGACAAGAATCAGACACATTAAAAGATTTCCTTTTTTGAAATATTCATGTCTCTTTGGAATCTTGAATGAACCTGGACACTTTTGATTTTTGAATGCCTTCAGGCCCTACTCTTCAATTGGTCTTGATTTGCCTCCTTCAAATGGATTTCTTTTGCTTCGACTGCTTGATTTGAAAAGAATCACTCTGGTCGAATTAGCTCTTGTGGAGTTAGGAACAGAAAAGGCAAGAATCTGGCCTTTAACTCAGAAATTGAATCCATAATCAACATTTAGTTATTGCCATATTTGCAAGGAAAACATGCCATTTTCTCATGTTCAGTGTACCTGGACATGTTTTTTGAGTGCCCTCTTGATGGCCTCTTTCGAATGGCCTGGAAGGAGTTCTTCAAATGGCCCTTGTCCAAATATCAATCGAAGGGTCCTAATTAAAATTCCAATCGAAAGACTTTGTTAACAGGCCAATCGAAAGGTGTTGTTCATGCTAATCGAAGGACATGGTTAACATGCCTGTCGAAGCTGCCTTGACACAATGCTAAATTGAAGGATCCCTTGGCATGCCAATTGAAAGGCTTGGCCCAGGGTGCCAAACGAAAAGGTCTTTCAGAATTATAATCGAAGGCCTTGACATAATGCCAATCGAAATGCTTGTCCATAATGCCAATCGAAAGGCTCCTTCAGAATACCAATCGAAGGGTCTTTCAGAATGCCAATCGAAGGACTTGACATAATGCCAATCGAAGTGCTTGTCCATAATGCCAATCGAAAGGCTCCTTCAGAATACCAATCGAAGGGTCTTTCAGAATGCCAATCGAAAGCCTTGACATAATGCCAATCGAAGTGCTTGTCCATAATGCCAATCGAAAGGCTCCTTCAGAATACCAATCGAAGGGTCTTTCAGAATGCCAATCGAAAGGTACTTAAAGCACCACTCAAAAAAAATTTTTTTCCTTAGGCAAGGGTTTGTGACTAACCATGTAAGGGAAGACCTTTGAAAACATGAGAGGGTAAATTTTGGGGTACAACAACTGCCCCTGTTCAATTTTCTTAAACCTGAGGATGTAGATTGGCTTGCGTGCCTTTCGTGATCTGAAGGTGGAAGATGATTGAACACTAGAGTGCCCAGAAATTTGCACTCGCATGGTGTAGTATCAGCACTGTGATGTCGGGAATGGGCTTACAGACGCCATTTGGAGATTGTTGGTAGGTGGTTTTGTATTTGTTGACGGATTGTCTCTTCTGACTAGGTGTCTCCTTTGACGAGTTGTCTCCATTGACAGGTTGTCTCTATTGACAGGTTGTCTCTATTGACGGGTTTGCCTCAGAAAAATCTTTAGGAATCGATTTAATTGATTTTGTCTCCTTTGACGGGTTGGCCTTAGAAAAATCTTTAGGAATCGATTTAACTGATCTTGTCTCCTTTGATGGGTTGTCTCTATTGACAGGTTGTCTCTATTGACGGGTTGGCCTCAGAAAAATCTTTAGGAATCGATTTAACTGATCTTGTCTCCTTTGACGGGTTGTCTCTATTGAATGGTTATCTCTATTGACGGGTTGGCCTCAGAAAAATCTTTAGGAATCGATTTAACTGATTTTGTCTCCTTTGACGGGTTGTCTCTATTGACAGGTTGTCTCTATTGACAGGTTGGCCTCAGAAAAATCTTTAGGAATCGATTTAACTGATTTTGTCTCCTTTGACGGGTTGGCCTCAGAAAAATCTTTAGGAATCGATTTAACTGATTTTGTCTCCATTGACTGGCTTCGCCTCAGAAAAATCTTTAGGAATCGATTTAACTGATTTTGTCTCCATTGACTGGCTTTGCTTCAGAAAAATCTTTAGGAATCGATTTAACTGATTTTGTCTCCATTGACTGGCTTCGCCTCAGAAAAATCTTTAGGAATCGATTTAACTGATTTTGTCTCCATTGACTGGCTTCACCTCAGAAAAATCTTTAGGAATCGATTTAACTAATTTTGTCTCCATTGACATAATTGGGAATTTAACTGCATCTTTCCTGAAAGGTAAATGTCAGTCATATGCAATGCATGATATGGATCAAGCAATGATGTTCTCAACATAAATGAGATTGTATGGTATGATGCATATATGCATGTATCATGATGTATGGAAATGTGATGTTTTATTTGGGGAAAATAAATCCCGAACGGCTGCTGGAGAGTAGGGTTGAATTCTTCGTTTCCACTGGGGATGATGAACGAAGATGATTGCAAGAATAAACCTGCAGGAGAGGATGACTCCGTTGGGGAATAAACTGGTAAAGAGATTACTCTGCAGGGAATTACTCTGTGGGGAAGAGATACTTTGTTGAGATTTTAATGATAAACTCCGCTGGGGATTCCGTTGATAAGCTCTGTTGGGGATTTTGATGAACTCCGCTGGGGATAGAAAGAACTTCGCTGGGGATGATCTTTCAGTTTCAATTTGCTGAGGATAACCCGGTTAGACTCTTGTGAGGATAACCTATGAATTTGGCTGGGGAGATACATTTGTATTCTGCAGGGCACAAGCTTCCAGAATCTACTGGGTAAGATGATTTGACTCTGGCGGGGAAGCTTTTTTAGACTGCGCTGGGGCAATGACTCCATTGTGGTATCTTGTATTCCGCCGGGGAACATTCTTATATTTTGTTGAGGAATATTAAGACTGTCGGGGATGCTCTTATGTTTGCTGGAGAATATCTTTATACTCCGTTGGGGAATACTAAGATCTTCAGGGGATACCAAGCCTTTTTGGGGCTGACGGTAGACTAACTCTGCTTGGGGGAGAGTTGGCTGATTCGTTCATGATTGCGAGTCTTAGTGGGGGAGAGCTACCATTACTGCTTTACTCTGCGGGAAGTGAAAGTATCTTAGCCATATTCTTCAGCTGAATATATACCTTGGTACCTGGTGGACAGAGCAACTAGACCGCTCAGACAATTCTTATTGCCCCTACTTCTGATATCACCCGTAATTTGTCCTTTATTTCACATGTAAATATTTATGAGCAGCAATTAATGTCAGATGCATATATCAAAAATGAACATTGGACGTTCTTTGCAAAACAAAACAGATAAAGGAAAAACAGTTTGAAATTTGTCTGAAAATGAATTTGTATTGATTTTGAAGTTTGGCCTGTAAATAGGCGTTTTGTACAAGAGGATGACGTCCTAGTAAGAGAACCCTGCCGAACAAATAGAATTTATACAATTTGTGAAAAGAAAACTAAACATCTATGTGAATAGTCCCACTGGGTTCCAGCTCTGCTATTGCCTTTATATCTTCAAGCATCTCATCACTTTGCTGCTTAGTTGAAGATGAATCTGATTGACTGGTGTCGTCCGAGCCTGATAGTTGATACCGAAGTCCGGATGCGAGGTGATCCAATGAGACATAGTGTTACGCTTTAATCCCTAACTTTTTCCTGGACCGCCCTTTCGGGTTTTCAGTCCACCGGGATACCCATTTTTGCCCAAGCCGCCTTTTCAGGTTTTCGACTTGCCGGGTGTACAAATTTTTTTATTTTCATCCCTTATTTTTGCCCGAACCCTTTTGGTTCGCCGGGAAGCCCTTATTTTTGCCTAGGCCATTCAACCTAGCGGGTCTTTGATTATGCATAGTATCTTTTTACTATGTCTGCATTGACGGGGTGAGGAAGGTCGTCACCATCCATGGTGGTTAGAATCATCGCTCCTCCTGAGAAGATGTTCTTAACCACAAATGGCCCTTCGTAAGTAGGGGTCCATTTGCCCCTGGGATCACCTTGAGTTAGAATGATGCGCTTGATTACCAGGTCCCCGACTTGATACTCTTGTCGTCTGACTTTCTTGTTAAATGCCTTGATCATTCGTTTTTGGTACGTCTGACCATGACAAATAGCAGTAAGTCTCTTTTCGTTGATTAGATTCAATTTATCAAGTCGGGTCTGGATCCAGTCGTCTTCGCTCAAACCTGCATCCTTCATGATCCGAAGAGAGGGTATCTGAACTTCAATGGGCAAGACTGCCTCCATGCCATAAACCAAGGAATAGGGTGTTGCCCCTGTTGACGTCCGTGCTGAGGTACGGTACCCATGAAGAGCAAATGGTAACATCTCGTGCCAGTCTTTGTATGTCACTGTCATCTTCTGCACAATCTTCTTAATGTTTTTATTTGCTGCTTCGACAACCCCATTCATCTTCGGCCGGTAGGGAGAAGAGTTGTGGTGCTGTATCTTGAATTTCTCGCAGAGCTCAGTGATCATTTTGTTATTAAGATTGGTACCATTGTCTGTAATGATCCTCTCTGGTACACCGTATCGACAGATCAGGTTGTGCCGAATGAACCGTGCCACGACGTTCTTGGTTACCGTAGCAAAGGAAGCTGCTTCAACCCACTTCATAAAGTAATCAATCGCTACAAGGATGAAACGATGTCTGTTGGATGCCGTAGGTATGATCTCGCCGATCATATCAATGCCCCACATTGCAAAAGGACAAGGTGCTGTCAAAACATTCAGAGGAACTAGAGGAATATGCACCTTATCATCATAGACCTAGCACTTGTGACATGTCCGAGAATGCTGATAACAGTCGGCTTCCATTGTGGACCAGTAATATCCTGCCCGAAGGATTTTCTTTGCCATGGTATGTCCACTAGAATGAGTTCCGAAAGTACCTTCATGCAGCTCTGCCATGATCCTTTCTGCTTCAATTTTATCCACGCAATGCAGTAAGGTTGAATCATGGTTACGCTTGTAAAGAATGCCATTGCTGATGAAGAACTTTTCCGCGAACCTTCTTAGAAACTTCTTGTCATTAACATATGCACCCTCGGGGTATTCTTGAGCTTCAAGGTACCTCTTCACTTCATGATACCAAGGTTTTTCTGTTGCCTCTTCGGTCTCAAGATCACAGCAATGTGCAGGTTCATCCAATTTCCAAATAATGATCCGGGGAGCCTCGTTGTCCCATTTGACTTTGAACATAGAATACATCGTAGCTAACGCGTCCGCCAACTGATTCTCCTCTCTTGGGAAGTGTTCAAAGGTTATCTCCTCGAAATGGGGAAGCAACGTCAATACATACTCCTTGTAAGGAATAAGATTTGGGTGTTTCGTATCCCACTCTCCTTTGATCTGACTGATCACGAGAGCGGAATCTCCAAAGACACTCAGAAGCTTAATCCTTAGGTCAATTTCAGCTCGAAGACCCATAATGCAGGCTTCATACTCCGCCATATTGTTGGTGCAGTTGAAACATATTCGGGCGGTAAATGGAGTATGAGAGCCTTTAGGAGATATGATCACAACGCCAATGCCATTACCCAAAGCGTTTGAAGCTCCATCAAAGTACATAGACCATCGAGATCCTTCCTCAGGTCCTTCATCCGGTCCAGGTGTCTCACAACCAGTCACTACCATGATATTCTCGTCTGGAAATTCAAAGTTCATAGACTGGTAATCATCCACTGCCTGATGTGCCAAATGGTCTGCCAATACACTTCCCTTGATTGCTTTTTGAGTCGTATACTGGATGTCATATTCAGTCAAGATCATCTGCCATCTTGCTATTCTTTCGGACAAGGTAGGCTTTTCGAAGATATACTTGATTGGATCCATCTTTGAAATCAAAAGAGTAGTGTGATTCAACATATACTGTCTCAGCCGGCGAGCAGCCCATGCCAAAGCGCAGCAAGTTTTCTCGAGCAGTGAGTATCGGGTCTCACAGTCGGTAAACGTTTTGCTAAGTTAATAAATAGCATGCTCTTTTCGGCCAGACTCGTCATGCTGCCCCAGCACACACCCCATTGAGTTATCGAGCACTGTCAAGTATAAAATCAGAGGTCTCCCTTCAACTGGTGGCATAAGAATAGGTGGCTCCTGGAGGTACTCTTTGATTCTTTCAAAAGCATCCTGACATTCATCGTTCCAACATACCACTTGATCTTTCTTCAGTAACTTGAAGATTGGCTCACAAGTAGCAGTTAGGTGCGAGATGAATCGGGCAATATAATTCAGATGTCCTAGAAAGCCTCTGACCTCTTTCTCTGTCTTGGGAGCTGGCATTTCTTGTATGGCTTTTACTTTGGCAGGATCCACTTGAATACCTTTGTCGCTTACAACAAAACCCAGCAGCTTACCGGACCGTACCCCGAAGGTGCATTTGTTTGGGTTCAATCTCAGCTTGTATAACTTCAACTTGTCAAACAGCTTCTGTAGATGGTCAAGGTGTTCCTCCTTAGTTTGGGACCTCGCAATCATATCGTCGACGTATACTTCAATCTCATGATGGATCATGTCATGAAATAAAGCAACCATGGCGCGCTGATATGTTGCCCCAGCATTCTTCAACCCAAAAGGCATGACCTTGTAACAAAAGGTACCCCACTGGGTAACGAAAGTGGTCTTTTCCATGTCTTCAGGAGCCATCTTGATTTGATTATAACCGGAGAAACCATCCATAAAGGAGAATACCTTGTGCTGAGCAGTATTGTCAACCAGAACGTCGATGTGAGGCAGAGGGAAGTCATCCTTAGGGCTTGCCCTGTTCAAATCCCTATAGTCAACACACATTCGGACCTTACCATCCTTCTTCGGTACCGGAACCACATTGGCAACCCACTGAGGGTGAGAAGTTACTGCTAGAAAACCGGCGTCAAACTGTTTCATAACTTCGGCCTTGATTTTCTCATACATCTCTGGACGCATACGGCGAACCTTCTGTATTACCGGAGGATAGTCTTCCTTGGTAGGAAGGCGATGAACCACAATGTCGGTATCCAACCCAGGCATATCTTCGTAAGACCAGGCAAATATCTCCATGTAGTCACACAGCATCTGAATCAACCGTTGTTTCACACTAAGCTCCAGATTTGCACTGATCTTGACTTCCTTCTTGTCTGTCTCGGTACCCAGATTCATTGTTTCCACTGGCTCTTCATGTGGCTGAATGGCCCTCTCTTCCTGAAGTAGCAGTCTTGCAAGTTCACCAGGCACTTCACAATCATCTTCACCTTCGTCTTCGGCTAAGTTGATCAAATTTTCGAAGTCATAACTGGCAGTAGCAGAGTCGTTACTAGTGAGATCCAGAGTGGACTGGGACCTGTATATGTGAGTGTGTGTAAAATAGCTATTTTGGCAATATATAATAAAGAAAGACAAGGAGCACAAAATTTTGAAATGCGAAAACGTCCAATGCTTTTATTAATGATATATGAAAATGACACACAAAAGCCCTCACAAATGAAGCCACGGTGCCCCGGGTAAGACACCGGGCCATAAAGTTTCAAAACATTGTCTATTACAAATTCAAAACAAAAAGTTTCATTACTGGGTGATAACTGAAACGGGCATAGAATCCTTCGCTGTCCAGTTGCTTAATCCACAGCTGGTCGTAGGGTAGATCCAACTGTCGATATCAAACTCTTCATCATCATCATCCCTAATAGCATTTACCCCTGCCTCTTGTTTAGGCTTCTCTGGTGCTCCGAACTCGATCTCTTTCGCATCAATCAAGTCTTGAACCTTGTTCTTCAAAGTCCAACAATCATCCATATTATGCCCCGGGCTCTCAGAGTGATAAGCGCAGCGGGCGTTGGGGTTATACTTTGACGACATTGTATTTGGATTCTTTGGGGCTTCCCTTAGAGTCACCAGATTGGTCTTCAGCAACTGTGGTAGAATCTGAGACAAAGTCATGCTGAGACGGGTGAATTTCCTTCGAGGTCTCTCGTCCCTTTGTTGGTTGTGATGCTGAGGAGCACCAGCAGGTTTCGAAATAACAACCGCATTGACAGCTTGGCAGTGTTCAGGTCTATTTTGTCTTCTTGAACTGTAGACATCACTGGACTCTTTCTTAAATGGTTTCTTCTCGGTGCTCGATGAGGCACCCTTCTGTATCTTCCCAGCTTTAATACCAACTTCAATCCTCTCGCCAGTCAAGATAAGGTCTGTAAACCCGACCGAAGAGCTTACAATCAGATGATTAAAGAACGGACCAACAGGGTCCCCAAAAACATATCGACGAGTTCACGATCACCCAAAGGTGGTTGCACCCTTCCGGCAAGGTCTCTCCATTTTTGAGCATACTCTTTAAATCCTTCACCCGTTCCTATTGACATACCCTGGAGTTGGGTACGCGTAGGAGCGAGGTCAGAGTTATACTGATACTGCCTATAGAATGCGGTAGCCAAATCTTCCCAGCTACGGATACTGGCTCCATCCAACTGGTAGAACCACTCAAGCTGAGTCCCGGATAGACTGTCTTGAAAGAAATGGATCCATAAGTTCTTATCAGCAGTGTAAGGCTGGATCTTCCTCACATATGACCGGAGGTGCAGCTTTGGACAGGAAGCTCCGTCATACTTGGCAAAGTCAGGTGCCTTGAATTTATGGGGAATCACCACCCCAGATGATAGACCCGGATCTCCGAAGTCCAGACCGGGCACCTTCTGTATTTCCATAGTGTTTAAATGGTCTTCCAGCTATTTGTACTTATCCTCAGTAGGAGGATACTGTTCTTCATCATAGTCTGTCTCGTTGTCAGAGACCATAGGGCTAGGAGCCCTCCTTTCTTGTGGACTGTCCTTCCCTCCAGATGAGGTGGTCAGATCAACTTCATTCTGCAGCCCGTTTCCAAACCTGCGTCCGATGTTGAACATGATGGTCCTCTTCTTCTTCTTCTTCTTCCTCTCTTTCAGAATCAGGGTCTTCAAGTCCTGCTGACCCTTAGCTAGGTTCATGACCAGCTCTTGAAATTGGGCATTCTGGGCCTGGAGGGCCTTGATAGCTTGTTCAGTGGAAGGTTCAGTAGACATGATGATTGCTGAAATAAACAGCGTAGAAGATAAGATACCTGTACTGGGAGACCTGTTATGCATATGATGAATGGTATGCTATTTATGTAATGAATTCAAGGGTTGAAAATTTCAAATTTGTTGCAGACAAAAAAGAACACACGTCATATTAAGAAGAAATTTGTTAGTACATAAGTGCCCCATGGGCGAAATATTACAAAATTCTTAATGTAAAAAGACATTACGCATCCTTTTTGGAGCGATGTAAGTGTTGAGGGTCTCTTCCTCGTGAAGTCGGCGGGTAAGCTCCAAAACCTTCTTCTCACTGGCATAGAAGCTGGCTTCAAAAGTATTCCGTTCTTCCTTGAGTTGGATCCAACTCTTTTGCATTTCTTCCCATGATGCTGGCATGTTAGGATGTAGGATGGCGTATGGAACCTCTCCTTCCATAACAGGCTCTTTGATCAAGGGGAGAATGTGAGGATATGGCATCATAAGATTCTAGGAGCGGGTTCGTACCCATTTGAGGTAGGGCTCAAGGGGGATGGAATTCTTGTGCCCCAGTGTCTTACTATCCACCTTGTTAGGCATCCTCCAAGCTCTGATGAACCTTTGTCGAAGTCCTTGCGCATCATTGTCGAAGTCAAAAACTAGGTCAGGAATCAGCATGTCATGAGGGCCATCCCTCCGAGCATATCCAAATTGTCTCAAAGCTAGACAGGGGTTGTAGGTAATGCCTCCCCTAATTCCAAGTAATGGAACATTAGGAAATTCTCCACAACGATCAATGATGGTGACATTTTCTCTAGACCGAGAACACCAATGTACATCAGAATGTGTGAGGGTCATCAATCTTGTGACCACCTTAAACCCTGCTCATTCTTCAAAACTGATTGTGGAAGGTGAAAAATAAACCACCTTGCTAGGAGAGGAGTACAGCACATGAGAACACCTCTTTTTCTCATTGTTCGTGTGTAAAATGAGTGGAGGATGTCCCCAAGCAATGTAGGTATGGGATTCCTAGATATGAAAATCTTGACAGCATTCACATCTATAAGTTGATCAGGATTTGGGAACAAAACCAACCCATAGATAAGGAGTGTCACAATCTCTTCAAAGGCTTGTAGATCAAGAGAATTCCAGCATTCTTGTGCCTTCTCAAACAGAAACTTTGCCAAGAATCCCTTGATACCATTTCTGGTTTCCCAATGCACCTTGATATCGGATGGTTGCAAGCGTAATGCTTGAGCAACATCTTCAGGTCTTGGTTCCTTTTCCGTACCGTTGTAGGGTAGTTGACTAAGAACAAGAATTCTCAGGAGTTGAGAAAATTCCTCCAAAGTAGGCACCAATTGATAATCGGGGAATGTGAAACAATGGTGTAGGGGGTCAAAGAACTGGAAGAGAACTTTCATCATGTCTTCTTCGATGTTGGTGTTGACCAAGCTGAGGAGTCTACCATGTCTTTCACTGAAGAGAGAATTCTCGGGAATCCTGGATGTAAGCTCCTTGAGTTGAGGAGGGATCCTTAAAAGGTTGACTTGAATTGTTTTCCTGCGGAGAGACTCCATGTCCTGCAAAACAAGAACAAAGATGAAGATCTAAACCCTTGAAATGGTTAGCGGATGCATATGATGCTTTATGATGTTCATGATGTATGCACAAACACATGTACAAGCAAGTCACACAAAAACCCTAGTTTCAGGCTTGCATGAGGTTTCATAGGTAAGTACCCTCTTGAGTGTAGTTGGCTCAAAACCTGTCCTATAAATAGTAACCGGGTTCTAAAGAGCTCAATATCATTGGATTGTTTTCTATGTTCATCGTTTTGGTTTAGCCACTGAACTAGCCACCAAAATATTCCAAGAAAACAATCCTCAATGAGTGTAGTATCGAGTATCTACCAACTTCGGACTGCACCAAAGTCTGTCATCTCACTACCCCTAAAAAAGGCCAAGATGGTCAAGTAAGGTTCTAGGTCATTAGTGCTTAGTGACATCACTCAGTGGCCCCGTATTCTCTTTGATTGACTCAAAGGCTACCGGTAATCACAAATATGTCGCACTAATATAGATATTGCTTCAACCGTGTCGGTATACCCCGCACAATTTCCACAATGTATTGCTATCTATGAATGTTTCCCAAATCCGGGTGGAGGATTTCAAACCCAAACAATAGAAAAAAGATAAAACAATCAAATAAAACAATAGAAGCAAATATGCTGAACTAATCCTAAGGTATACCTCACTTATATATCTCCCCAGCAGAGTCGTCAGTTCTGTGATCGGTGGGAATGAGAACTGACTGTTTTGGAATGTTGGACGCGTTTGCGTTTGTTTTCGCAAAATGTCGCGGTAAGCAAGAGTCGCCACCGTCTTTTATTTTATCCAACAAGGAAATGACAGAAGCACAGAAAAATTCCTTTTCGAGATATTTCTCAGGTTCGGGAGGTAGATTATAGAAAGGGAAGGTGTTAGCACCCTTTCTATCTGTGGTTATCCACGGGTTCTTAGGTACTTGCTCACTATGTTTTCAAAAGTTTGCTTTTCTTTGTGTTTGTGGGTTTTGAAAAGAATTTTGTTTTTTTGAAGAAAGTGTAAGTGCGAAAAGTTTTTGTTTTGTTTTAAAAGGAGCAAGTACTTAAGAACCTCTACCTACTCAAAAAGGAATTAAACTGTGTAAATGTCCTTTAGACAATGCTATCCCACTATTGAGGAGTAGGTAGCATCGTCGTTGGAGTTTTCGGGTCAATTCGATTTAAGGGACGTGTGGTCACTAAAGCAATGTTAGGACGCCTTAGTGGTAACCCTAATGTCTTAGATCATTTTATCCGAGGCAACCGTTTCGAGGCAACTTATGATCTTTGGACAAAAGGGTGACCTCTAAAACATCCTATACTCAATGACCACGTTCGAAGCAACCAAGTGAGGTGTACCCTGAGAGTGGCATGTGCGAGTGTGTCAATTTTCAGTTTATAATCTTTGTACATGTTATGGTGAGCTACTGTTGATTTTAAGTCAAGATAGATCTTGTCATGCAATCCTAGTTAGCATACATCTAAACAGTTAATATATGTACAGGAATTTAAAGTGCGGGAATTGTAAATCCTACGCTATTACAAGGCTTCGGGGAGGGGGATTATTTACATGTCCAAAATTGGGGGAATAAAGCAATAAAGTGTAAAAGTCTTAGTCAAGCTATCATAAACCAGTAGGCAGTTACAATAAAATAAACGCGCGCGAATCTGAAAATAACCTCTAAAAATCCTAAGAATAAAATCTTTTTGTTGTTTTATTTTATTTTGGGAAAATGATCTAAATCTACTTAATTTTAGTTTTGAGAAAATGATCTAAATCTACTTAATTTTAGTTTTTTTGAAAAAAAGTTAAGATAATTAAATGATTAATTAACAAAGTTAATTTAATAAAATAAAATAAAAAACTAGCCTAATGTTTGTGTTTTTGATTTTATGTTGATTAAAAAAAAGAAATAAAATGGTCAAAACAAAAAAATGAAATCGAAGGAACCGGCAGTAAATAAAAAAAAAGGTATAATTATGGAGGCCTAGGTCGAAAGAGGTGTGGGCTGTCTTTCGACCCAGTGAAGAGGCTTGATCGAAGGTGCCTGAGGGGCTGCACTCTGGGGGTGTTTGATCTGGATATGTCATCCTTCGATCTGGAAATCCTGGATCCAGTTCGAAGCTAAGCTGCTAAGCTTCGAAACTCTGAACAGGATTCTGAGAATATATTTCCTGCAAAACGAGACAAATGTTAAAGGTCCAGGGGGGATTTTACTCCCCTGATTTGGATCTCCTCCCAATTCGGATCTGCTGAATATGGGTCTGGGTTTGTTTTATCCTGAGATTCGAAGGAGAAACTCATATCGTGCCCAAGCAATGGCACTATCTCATCTTTGCGCTGTAGCTTACATGCAACATAATCAGTAATAACAGGAATACATATGCAATGTGTATTTAAATGTCATGAAGGTGCAATTTTGGTTTTGCAAACCCTTACCAATTAAAGATGTATGATCTGTGGCGCTGGGTGTGGAGATGTTCGCTGGATGGCTGCTTTGGCTTGGATGAAAATGCTGATAACCTTTGATGGGTTGTGGGCAGCGTATCTCCAAATCCTCCCTGTTTCTTTTCTTTTCTCTGTTTTTTGTGTTTTTTTCGTCCTCTGTAATGTGTCACTGGCCTCGTATTTATAGGAGTGTGAGGGTGCATGAAAATGGAAAGGGACAACCATTTAACCAGGCCTTTAAAGCCATGAGACAAGAATCAGACACATTAAAAGATTTCCTTTTTTGAAATATTCATGTCTCTTTGGAATCTTGAATGAACCTGGACACTTTTGATTTTCGAATGCCTTCAGGCCCTGTTCTTCGATTGGTCTTGATTTGCCTCCTTCGAATGGATTTCTTCTGCTTCGACTGCTTGATTTGAAAAGAATCACTCTGGTCGAATCAGCTCTTGTGGAGTTAGGAACAGAAAAGGCAAGAATCTGGCCTTTAACTCGGGAATTGAATCCATAATTAGCATTTAGTTATTGCTATTTTTGCAACGAAAACATGTCATTTTCTCATGTTCAGTGTACCTGGACATGTTTTTTGAGTGCCCTCTTGATGGCCTCTTTCGAATGGCCTGGAAGGAGTTCTTCAAATGGCCCTTGTCCAAATATCAATCGAAGGGTCCTAATTAAAATTCCAATCGAAAGGCTTTGTTAACAGGCCAATCGAAAGGTGTTGTTCATGCTAATCGAAGGACATGGTTAACATGCCTGTCGAAGCTGCCTTGACACAATGCTAAATCGAAGGATCCCTTGGCATGCCAATTGAAAGGCTTGGCCCAGGGTGCCAAACGAAAAGGTCTTTCAGAATTCTAATCGAAGGCCTTGACATAATGCCAATCGAAATGCTTGTCCATAATGCCAATCGAAAGGCTCCTTCAGAATACTAATCGAAGGGTCTTTCAGAATGCCAATTGAAGACCTTGACATAATGCCAATCGAAGTGCTTGTCCATAATGGCAATCGAAAGGCTCCTTCAGAATACCAATCGAAGGGTCTTTCAGAATACCAATCGAAAGCCTTGACATAATGCCAATCGAAGTGCTTGTCCATAATGCCAATCGAAAGGCTCCTTCAGAATACCAATTGAAGGGTCTTTCAGAATGCCAATCGAAAGGTACTTAAAGCACCACTCAAAAAATTTCTTTTTCCTTAGGCAAGGGTTTGTGACTAACCATGTAAGGGAAGACCTTTGAAAACATGAGAGGGCAAATTTTGGGGTACAACACTTGGTATGGGCAATCTTAGGGATCCAAGATGGTGTATGAAAGTCATATTAAGAATTGATGGTCCAAAAATCCTTGTGCAAACTCAAACCCTAATTTCGGGTCATCAGTGCAAGGAGATGTCTTGAGCTGAGCAAACCCTAATCTGGTCTTTAGTCCAAGAAGTCTTGTGAGGAGAATCTTGATAAAATGAGAGGGAAAGTTTTAGGGTACAACAGCTTCCCCTGTTTAATATTCTTGAACCTGAAGAGTTAGATTGGAGAGTTTTGCCATTCGTGACTCGAAGGTAAAAGATGATTGGACACTAGAGTTCCCGTAAATTTGCACTCGTCAAAATGTAGTTGAGGAAATGGGCTTAAAGATACCATTTGGAGATGTGATAGAATCTTGTTGGAGATGGGCTTAAAGATGCCATCCGAGATTGTTTGTTGTAAATCAGGAGAACTAATCATCAGAATGGTATCCATATCTGGAACGTATCTGAGTTGTATCTGGTGGTTTGAATCTGATAAGTGACAGAATGACTTTCGTGTCTGGAGTGTATCTGGACTGTATCTTGAATAGGTGACATAATGACTTCCATGTTTGGAGTGTATCTGAGCTGGGGAAAATCAGAATGAGTGACAAAATGGCAACTGTGTCTGGAGCGTATCTGGACTGTATCTGAAGTTGAGTTCTGAATGAGTAACAGAATGACTTCCATGTATGGAGTGTATCCGTACTGTATCTTGACTTTGAATTCTGAATGAGTAACAAAATGACTTCCGTGTCTGGAGTGTATCCATATTGTATCTGAATGAGTAACAGAATGACTTTCGTGTCTGGAGTGTATCCGTACAGTATCTGATTTTGAATTCTGAATGAGTAACAAAATGAATTCCGTTTCTGGAGTGTATCCGTACTGTATATGAAATCTTTGAATATTTGTTAAAGACAGTTGTTAATCTTATCCTGAAAAGGGTAAAATGTTAGATGAAACACAAAGTTATGTTGCATGAAATGTATGATGCAATAAAATGCGTTTTATCAACGTTTATGATATATGGATGTAATGTATGCGCATGTAAGCTGATTAGCTATCTTGCTGAGGAAAATAAATCCTTGATAGCTGGGGATAATAAATCCTTGACTGCTGCCGGGGAAAATAAATCCTTGATCGCTGCTGGAGATTCAAAATCTTTGACTACTGAGGATGAGAAATCCTTGGTGACTGTTGGAGATTTAAAAATCCTTGACAACTTCTGTGGGGATGTGATAATCCTTCATGTCTTGAAGTTGGGGTATTGACAAAATCTGTTGTGAGAGTAATGTCAAACTGCTTGAGGAATCTGCTTGGGAAATCCAGAGAACTTTGAAGACTTCTATTGGGGTTTACACAATGGGAATCCTTACTCGGATGGGGAATAGGGAAAATTCTGATGATTTCTGCGGGGAACTAAGAATGAGAATCTTCGATCTGTAGGGGAATAAAAACTCTGACAAATTCATGTTGGGGAGAAATGAAGGCTCTGGCAACTTCACTGGGGAATCAAGAATGAGAATCTTCATTCTGTTGGGGAGTGAGAATTCTGTGGGGAAGAAGGTTCACTGCTGGAGAGTAAGTTCAGGACTCTGGGGGAAAAACTTATTCGTGCTTGGAAAAAGTTCAGGAATTTGAGTTGTATGCCACTCTACTGGGGAGTTATCCTAGGTTGGGACGAGACAAAAAGTTAACTGTTATCTGGCTGCCTCTCAGACTTTAAGACAACTTGCTGTGGAATTTAGGGAAAACTGAATGGTTCCCGCTAGGGATTGATAGTTGGAAATTTGACTCGACTGGGGAAGAAGGTTTCATCTTCGCTGAGGGTCTGTAGTTCAAAGTTTTTTACTCCGCTGGGGATATGTATTTCAAGGTTTTAGCTCCACTGGGGATGGATGATGTACTGCAGGGGATTTCTCTTGGAATAGCCTAAAGACGTTTTCCTATCCTTTGAACCTGTCAGTAATTATTCTTTCCCATTTCGTTTATTTGCAAACAGTGATTATATTCAAATGCATATGCTCATTAATAAATCATTAGACGTTTTCAAATAAAACACAAGTGTAAAAAAGAAGAAAAAGCAAATAGTTTTCTGCACTTTGAAGTATCTTTGTATTAACTTTGTGTAAGTATTTTGTATACAGGAGACAGCCATCCTAGTAAGAGAGCGTTGTCATAAAAAATGAGAAAAATTTATACAAAGAAAGATGGCTATGTGTAAAAATTCCATGGGGTTCCCATTCTGCTACAGCCTTCGTAACTCTGAATATCTTGTCCACTCATTGCTTTGTCCGAGGATGATTGGATTAATCAGAAGCCCAAAGCCTTCCTGTGAAGAGATTGTCCTTAAAGTGATCCGACGAGACATAGTCATACGCTTTAATTCCCTAACTTTTTCCTTGACCGCCCTTTCGGGTTTTCAGTCCACCGGGAAACCCTTTTTTGCCCAAGTCGCCCTTTCGGGTTTTCAACTTGCCGGGTGTACATATTTTTTTTATTTATCCCTAATTTTTTCCCGAACTGCCCTTTCGGGTTTTCGATTCACCGGGATGCCCTTTTTTTCCTAGGTGTGTCAACCTAGCGAGTCATTTATGCGTAGTATCTTTTGACTATGTCCGAGTTCGTAGGGTGCGGCAGGTCGTCGCCGTCCATGGTGGTTAAAATCATTGCCCCACTAGAAAAGATGCTCTTGATTACAAATGGTCCTTCGTAGGTAGGAGTCCATTTTCCCCTTGGATCACTTTATGGCAAGATGATGCGCTTGATTACCAGATCTCCGACTTGATATGTCTGGCGTCTGACTTTCTTGTTGAAAGCCTTGATCATCTGTTTTTGATACGCCTGACCATGGAAAATAGCAGTAAGTCGCTTTTCATCAATCAAATTAAGTTGATCAAGCCGAGTCCGAATCCAATCATCTTCACTCAAACCAGCATCCTTCATGATTCTCAAGGAGGGAATCTGAACCTCAATAGGCAAAACAGCTTCCATGCCGTATACCAAAGAATAGAGTGTTGCCCCAGTTGATGTGCGTGTCGTGGTACGGTACCCGTGAAGAGAAAACAGTAACATTTCATGCCAGTCTTGTAGGTGACTGTCATCTTTTGTATGATCTTCTTGATATTTTTGTTCGCAGCTTCGACAACACCGTTCATCTTTGGCCGATAGGGAGATGAATTGTGATGTTGAATCTGGAACTGCTCGCACAAAACGGTGATCATAGTATTGTTAAGGTTTGTTCCGTTGTCGGTTATAATCCTTTCGGGGATACCGTACCGACAAATAAGGTTCTACTTGATGAAGCGAGCAACAACATTCTTAGTAACGGATGCGAAGGAAGCTGCTTTGACCCACTTGGTAAAATAGTCAATGGCCACCAAAATAAAGCGGTGTCTATTGGATGTTGTAGGCTTGATCTCTCCAATCATGTTGATTCCCCACATAGCGAATGGCCAAGGAGCTGTTAAGACATTGAGAGGAACTGGAGGTATATGTACCTTGTCCGCATAGATTTGACATTTATGGCATGTGCAAGAGTGTTGATAGCAGTCAGCTTCCATGGTAGACCAGTAATAGCCTGCCCGTAGAATCTTCTTAGCCATCGTATGCCCGCTAGAGTGAGTGCCAAAGGTACCATTGTGCAGTTCAGCCATGATCTGCTCAGCTTCAATCTTGTCCACACAACGGAGCAGAATGCAATCATGATTGCGCTTGTACAAGATACCATTGCTCAGGAAGAACTTAGCCGAGAATCTCCTTAAGAACTTTTTGTCGTTGACTGAAGCTCCTTCAGGGTATTCTTGAGCCTCGAGATACCTTTTAACTTCATGAAACCAAGGTCGGTCCACTACTTCTTCTGTATTAATCTCGTGACAATGTGCAGGTTCGTCCATCCGTTCAATGGTGATTTGGGGAGCCTCATTATCCCAGTTAAGTTTAAACATGGATGACATTATAGCTAGAGCATGCGCTAGCTGATTTTCTTCTCGCGTGAAGTGCTCGAAGGTAATCTGTTCGAAATGTGGTAACAATGTCAGGACATGTTCTTTGTAAGGGATGAGGTTTGGATGTTTAATATCCCACTCTCCTTTGATCTGACTGATGACCAAAGCAGAATCTCCGAACACAACCAAAGATTTGATTCCCAAGTCTATGGCAGCCTTGAGTCTAAAGATGCAAGCTTCATACTCGGCCATGTTGTTGGTGCAGTTAAAGCAAAGTCTGGCAGTGAAAGGTGTATGGCAACCTTCTGGGGAGATAAGTATCGCACCGATACTGTTGCCAAGTGCATTGGAGGCACATCAAAGTACAGGGTCCGTCAGGATCCTTGTTCAGGTCCGTCATATGGCCTGTTCTCTTCAATGTTGTCCAATGTCATGATATCCTCGTCGGGGAAGTCGAACCTCATGGATTGGTAATCTTCGACAGCTTGATGAGCCAGATGATCGGCTAGCACACTCCCCTTTATAGCTTTTTAGGTCGTGTATTGTATGTCGTATTCTGTTAGGATCATCTGCCATCTAGCTATTCTTCCAGATAGAGCAGGCTTCTCAAAGATGTACTTTATCGGATCCATCTTAGATATCAGCAAAGTGGTATGAGTCAACATATACTGCCTTAGCCGGCGAGCAGCCCATACCAAAGCGCAACAAGTTTTCTCGAGCAGTGAGTATCGGGTCTCACAGTCGGTAAACTTTTTGCTAAGGTAATAAATGGAATGCTCTTTTAGGCCAGACTCGTCATGTTGGCCCAGTACGCACCCCATTGAATTCTCTAGGACGGTCAGATACATAATTAGCGGTCTTCCTTCGACGGGAGGCATCAAGATGGGAGGTTCTAGCAAATACTCCTTGATTTTATCGAAAGAAAATTGACTGTCATTATTCCATTTAACTACCTGATCTTTCTTCAACAGCTTGAAGATTGGCTCACAGGTAAATGTATGGTGAGAAACGAACCTAGCAATGTAGTTTAGGCGTCCCAAGAAACCTCTAACCTCCTTCTCAGTGCGAGGATCAGGCATTTCTTGTATAGCTTTGACTTTGGAAGGATCAACCTCGATGTCTTTGTTGCTGACAATAAAACCCAAGAGTTTACCGGACCGGACTCCGAAAGTGAACTTGTTAGGGTTCAATCTGAGCTTGTACTCTTTCAACTTGACAAACAACTTTTGCAGATGGTCGAGGTGTTCTTCTTCAGTTTGTGATCGGGCTATCATGTCATCTTCGTAGACCTCTATCTCATGATGTATCATATCATGAAACAAAGCTACCATGGCGCGTTGATAGGTTGCCCCAGCATTCTTCAGTCCGAATGGCATCACTTTGTAGCAGAACGTACCCCATTGTGTAACAAAAGTAGTTTTCTCCATGTCCTCAGGTGTCATTTTGATCTGGTTATAGCCCGAGAATCCGTCCATGAAAGAAAATACCTTGTGCTGAGCTGTATTATCAACCAAGATGTCAATGTGCGGAAGTGGAAAGTCATCTTTAGGGTTGGCCCTGTTTAAGTCTATATAATCCATGCATATTCTGACTTTGCTGTCCTTCTTAGGCACGGGCACAATGTTAGCAACCCATTATGGATAGGAAGTAACAGCAAGAAATCCAACATTGAGCTGCTTCATAACTTCGGCTTTGATCTTTTCTGACATGTCAGGCCTCATGCGGCGGACTTTCTGTTTAACTGGTGGACAATCTTCTCTTGTAGGCAGACGGTGAACCACAATGTCTGTGTCGAGTCCCGACATGTCTTCGTATGACCAGGCGAAGATCTCAACATATCCTTGTAACAGCTGAATTAGGCGCTCTTTGACACTTGGCTCTAGGTTGGCACCCACTCTGACTTCTTTTCTGTCTTCCTCAGTTCCCAAGTTGATTGTCTCTAACAGCTCCTCATGAGGTAGAATAGCCCTTTCTTCCTGTTGTAGCAGTCTAGCCAATTCTCTCGGCACCTCACAATCTTCCTCACCTTCGTATTCGGCATGGTAGACCAGATCTTCAGAGTCACTAAAGGCCATAGCAGAATTGTTACTCATGGAATCCGGAATGGAAGGGTACCTGCATTTATGAGTGTGGGTGTATGTAAGGGATAGCCACCTTTAAACAAATAAAATGTAAAAAGAAAGACAATGAACACAAAAGTTTATATGTGAAAACGTCCTTGATTCATTAAAATGGCATATGAAGATGAAAAATCAAACCCTTACAAATGGACCTATGTGCCTCGGGTAAGGCACAAGGTTAAAAGTGTACAAATTGTTTGAGAATTATTACAAACCAACATAAATGTTTGAAAGATAAATTACTGCGGTATGAAAGTAATCGGAACAAAGTCTTTTGCTTCCCAGTTGCATAGTCTTCCGTCAATAGTAGGGAAAATCCAGTCTTCCAAGTTGCTATCCTCTTCACTATCCTCCAAAGCATTGACTCCATGATGGGTGATCTTCACTGGTGGCCCTCCAGCACGGGAGCGAGGCACAACCTTTTGACTACCCGAAGTGAAACTCAAGCCGGATTTATATAATTTAAAAGGAAAGTCTGGAAGTTGCCCCCATATTGTGCTTCCTCCTTCTTCAATCACAGCCTTTACATCTTTGAGAGACGACATCCGAGCGGAGGTCTGGTAATCATGGGTACAGAAGCCACTGTTTTGGTTGCCGCAATCTCCTGAGCTACCTCTTCAAAATGCTGAAAAGGGGTTTCGATGAAATCGCCATCCAATTCTACATAGCGGAAAGAATTTAGATGGCTTATCATGTATTCCTCTTCGCCATGGACAATTATAATTTTCCCCTGGACAAGGTACTTGAGCATTTGATGCAGAGTAGAAGTGACGGCTCCAGCATTGTGAATCCAGGGTCTTCCCAACAAGTAAGAATAGGAAGGACGGATATCCATCACATAGAATGTGGAGTTGAAGGTTTCGGTACCCACCTTAATCGGGATGTCCACCTCCCCGTGGACCATCCTCTTAGAACCATCAAAGGCTCTCACAATGATATTGTTGGGCTTCAAGGTTAAACCTTCACAATCCAGTCTATCCAAGGCTTTCTTTGGCAAGACATTCGAAGAACCAGTGTCTACCAGTACGTGTGCTAGAGTAGTCCCTCTGCACTCCATCGAGACATGCAAAGCGTAATTATGTTTTCTCCTTGAAGTTAAATCAGCATCAGAGAATCCTAGACCATTGTCAACTATTAAGCTAGCTACACATTCCTGGAACTGATCCGCGGAGGTTTCCTGTGGCACATGGGTCGTCTTCAAGAATCTTATCAAAGTTTTAGCATGAGCCTCTGAACAAAGCAGCAGGGCTAACATAGAGATCTTTGAGGGGGTTTGCCTCAGTTGTTCCACAACATCATAATCACTTTTCTTGATTATTTTCAAAATCTCTTCCATTTCTTTTTGAGAGGTTTCAGTGATGACCAATGGCTGAGCCCTCGTCCTGACGGGATCTTCTTGGATCCCTTCCCCTCTATCATCAGCAGCAGCAGAGGGGATAACCACAGGAGTCACAACTTCTTCAATAATTGGAGTTCTCGCAGATATGTTTACCAGTGCAGGGGTAGCCTTAGGAGCAGCTGAGGGTCCAAAGATTGCCTTTGGAGGGGCAATCTCTGGAGAGAAAATTCTTCCACTGCGGGTGATTTTGCTCGTTCCAGCAATGTTTCCAATGTCAGAAGTCTCTTCATCAGAACACTCTTCAGTTGACTCAATTTGTTTAATACCGTGGTAGTATATTTCTCCACCATAGTTCCACAGTATTGATTTGTCGGACTTGTACGGGACGGGCCCGGGCATGGTTATCTTCAAAGGTGCAGCCTTTGGAGCAGATGTAATCTTAACAGGTCTTTTGGAGACCTTGGAAAGATTGGCAGATATGGTTATTATTGAAACATCATTGACAGGAGTCGGTGTAATAGGATTCTTTTCAAAAAGGATTTATTGGTTATCCATTAGGCGTTGGATGCCTAACTTCAACAATGGATAGTTGGTTGGTAAGGATGAACAAAGGCAGCAATCTTCTTCACAACCTGGGAAAATCCCAGCCTTCAGCAAATTCAGCTTGATTATCGGTAGCGGAGTTACCAAATCATAAACAGTAGCAACAAAAAGATCCTCTTCAACAACATGGGCATTGTGGCCATGCTTTGGCATTGGAGCAGAGATTACATTCGGCTTTTCAGGGGCGTCAAATTCAACTTCTTTAGCGTCTATTAAATCCCGAATCTTATTCTTGAGGGCCTAACAATTGTTGGTGTCGTGCCCTATACTCCTTGAATGATAAGCACACTTGGCATTTGAATGGTAGTAAAGAGAAGCTGTATTCGGATTCTTCGGGGCCTCTTTCAGACTGGAAAGGTTTAACTTTAAGAGATGGGGTAGAACTTGAGCAGGAGTCATGTTAATCTGGGTGAATTGCCATACGGGCCTTTCCACCCTTGCTTGGTTGGTTCTTGGTTGGTTGTTTCTGGGCTGATCAGCTACAGACTTCTGAATCATTACGGCCCCCACCACTGGCCGGAGCTCAACTCTTCCTTGACCTCTTTGGGAGTAGATAGTTGATACTTCTTTCTTTGCTGGAAAAGTCTTTTTGATGGCAGCGGAAGCAGATGCATCTTTTTGAATTTTCTCGCTTTTTATGTCGGCTTCAACTCTCTCACCAGTTAGAATCAACTCGGTGAACCCCGCAGACGAACTTCCAATCAGGTGATTAAAGAAAGGACCTGACAGAGTCCCCAAGAACATATCCACAAGATCTCTTTCAGATAAAGGTGGTTGTACTTGTCCTTCCAAGTCTCTCCATTTCTGGACATACTCTTTGAAACCTTCATTTGAGACCATGCCCATACTCTGTAATTGAGTACGGGTTGGTGCTAAGTCCGCATTGTATTGATACCGTTTGTAGAAGGCGGATGCCAAATCTTCCCAAATATGCACATCAGACCTCTCTAATTGGTAGAACCAATCCAGCTGCGTCCCTGATAGACTGTCCTGGAAGAAATGGACCCACAGGTCTTTGTCAGAAGAATATGGTTGAATTTTCCTGACATAAGATCGTAGGTGCATCTTGGGACAAGACAACCCATCGTACTTAGCAAATAGAGGTACTTTGAATTTAGGAGGGATTACTATTCCAGAGACCAACCCTAACTCTTCAAAGTCCAGCCCAGGCACTCTCTGTATCTCCATAGCTGTCAGACGTTCTTCCAAGTTCTTGTATTTGTCATCGGCCGAGGATACTGCTGTTCAGAATAATCCTCATCCTCTTCTTCTTCTTCTTCCTCAGAATCAGATTGCACTGCAGTTCCTTTTCCCTTTCCTACCCCTTCATCAGATGTTGAGGGGAAATCCAAAGTTCGTATGGCTTGTCCTTCAAACCTTTTGCCTAAGATAGCCACACCAGCTCTCTTCTTCTTCTTTTTCTCTTTTTCCTTCTCTATCAAGATTTTGATCTCCTCCTGCCCCTTGGCCAAGGTCAGAAGTAGCTGTTGAAACTGTGAATTCTGAGCTTGTAAGTCTTTGACCGTTTGCTCAATATCCATCTTGCTGAAATAAACAGCAGAGAGATGAGGAAACTTGGTGTGAAGACCTGTTTATGCATATGATGAATGATATGTATTCATGTAATGCATTCAAGGATTCAGATATTCAAATTTGTTTTAAACAAAAAAGGAACACACGTCATATTAATAAGATAGAATTTGTTAGTACATCAATGCCCCATGGGCAAAATAATACAAAATTCTAAGGTAAAAAGACATTGCGCATCCTCTTTGGTGCAATGTAGGTGTTGAGAGTCTGCTCTTCAAGAAGTTGACGAGTGAGTTCTAAAACCTTCTTCTCACTTGCATAGAATTGGGCTTCGAAAGTATCGCGCTCTCCCTTGAGTTGTATCTAACTCCTTTGTAAATCTTCAAGTGATGTTGGCATTTCAGGATGTAGGAGGGTGTATGGAACCTCTCATTCCATAACAGGCTCTATAATCACAGGTAGAATGTAGGGGTAAGGCATCAAAAGACTTTGGGCACGGGTTTGTACCCACTTGAGGTAAGGCTCAAGGGGGATGGAATTCTTGTGTCCCAAGGTCTTACTGTCCACCTTGTTGGGCATCCTCCAAGCTCGGATGAACCTTTGTCGAAGTCCTTGATCGTCGTTCTTGAAGTCAAAAACCAAGTCTGGAATCAGCATGTCATGTGGGCCATCCCTTCGGGCATACCCAAACTGTCTCAGCTCCAAGCAGGGGTTGTAGGTGATGCCTCCCCTAATTCCAAGTAGAGGGACATTAGGAAATTCCCCACAACGGTCAATGATGATAACATTCTCTTTTGATCGAGAACACCAATGGATATCTGAATGTGTAAGGGTCATCAACCATTGTGACCACCTCCGACCTTGCTCATTCTTCAAAACTGATTGGGGAAGATGAGAAATAAACCATCTTGCCAGTAGAGGAGTGCAACACATGAGAACACCTCTTTTCCTCATTGTTCGAGTGTGAAAAGAGTGGAGGATATCCCCAAGAAATGTAGGCACCGGGTTGCGAGCCATGAAAATTTTGACAGCACTTACATCTATAAGTTGGTCAGGATTTGGGAACAAGACCAACCCATAGATGAGAAGAGCTACAATCTCCTCAAAAGCTTGTAAGTCCAATGAATTCCAGCAGCTTTGGGCCTTCTCAAATAAGAACTTTGACAAGAAACCTTTGACATCACTTCTGGTTTCCCAATGACTTGTGACATCTAATGGTTGCAAGTGTAAGGCTTGAGCAACATCTTCAGACTTTGGACCTCTTTCCGTACCGTTGAAAGGTAGTTGATGGAGAATAGGAATCCTCAAGAGAAGAAAATTCCTCCAAAGTAGGCACCAGCTGGTAATCAGGAAATGTGAAGCAGTGGTGTAGGGGGTCAAAGAACTGGAAGAGAACTTTCAACATATCCTCCTCAGTGTTGGTGTTGACTAAGTTGAGAAGACGACCATGTCTCTGGGTGAATGGAGAATTCTCAGGAATCCTTGAAGCTAGCTCCTTGAGTTGCGGAGGAATTCTTACAAGGTTGACTTGGATAGTTTTCCTGCAAAGTGAATCCATTACCTACAAAACAGGAACAAAGATGAAAATCCAAATCCTTGAAATGGTTAGTGGATGCATATGATGCTTCATGATGTCCATGATGTTATGCACAAGTATATATGTACAAACAAATCACATAAGTTCCTAGTTTAGGCTTGCATGGGGTTTCATAAGTAAGTACCCTCTTGAAGTTTAGTTGGCTCAACCTGTCCTAGAAATAGTAACCGGGTTCTAAGGAGCTCAATATTACTGGATTGTTTTCTGTGTTCATTGTTTCAGTTTAGCCACTTTACTGGTGACCGAAATATTCCAAGAAAACAACCCTCAATGAGTGTAGTATCGAGTATCTACCAACTTCGGACTGCACCAAAGCCGATCATCTCACTACATTCTAAAAGGCCAAGTTGGTCAAGTAAAGGTTCTAAAAGTCCATTAGTGCTTCATAACATCACTCAGCGGCCCTGTATTCTCTTCGATTGACTCAAAGGCTACCGGTACCCACAAATATTTCGCACTAATATAGCTATTGCTTAGACCATGTCAGTATACCCCACATAGTTTCCACAACGTATTGCTATTTACCTATGAATGTTTCCCAAATCCGGGTAGAGGATTCAAACCCAAACAATAGAACCAAAGTGTAAAGCAAACAAGTCAAGAAAGATAAGCATGTAAAGGTGATATAAAACCCTAAGGTAACCCCACTTTTTATATCAATCCCCAACAGAGTCTCCAGTTCTGTGATGCGGTGGGAGAACTGACTTGAGATTTTGCGTTTGTGTTCGCAAATGTTTCGGTTTAGCAAGAGTCGCCACCGACTTTTATTTTATCCAAAAGGAAAGGTAAAAAAGCACAGGAAAGACCTTTTGAGATTGTTTATGGGTTCGGGGGGTAGATTATGAAAAGGGAAGGTGCTAGCACCCTTTTCATCCATGGTTTTCCATGGGTTCTTAGTTACTTGTTTTAGATCACTTGCTTTCCTTTTTCAATTGTTTGAAATGGTGCTTTTGTGTGTGGTTTTGAAAGTATTTTGAAAAGATGCCTTTGTTTAGGAAACCTTTGTAATGATTCTTATTTGAATGTATACAAAGGTGTTTGTCTTTTGAAAAATGTTTCAATGTTTGAAAGTTGTTTGGAAATTGTTTTGAAATTGTGTATGTGTTTGTTTGAAAATAGCAAGGATTGTTTGAAAGAGATCAAGTAACTAGGAGTTATCTACCTTACTCAAAAGTCTTTCCTATACATTTTTATTCCTTTGACATTGTTGTTTTACCATTGCATTTGGTAAACAACCCTATCTTTGGATGTTAAATGGGATGGACGTGGGTCATCGTATGACCATGATAGCAATGGTGCCAAATATCTTAGCAAGTTTTAGGGACTAAGAACATTTGTTTTTTTAGGCAACATTTTGATAGCGTCATCGAGGGACTATGATCTTTTTGTTTATATTATTTTGCCAAGATACCTAGCATGCATACCATGGCCATTTTAAGGCAACAAAGTGGATGAAACCCTAGGGGTGCTTGTGTGATATGTGTTGTCATTTTTCATGCTTTTTTATCTTGCATTTAGTCATGCTATTTGTTTGATTTTTGGTCTTTGCATACAAAACCCTAGTTTACTATCATGATATATGAACGCAATAAAATGCGTAAAGTAAATCTAGACTATTACAACAATATTATGGGGAGGGGGATACAAGTTTTGAATAGGGGGATATTGCTCAAAATAAAACCCTAAAACTATTACAACCAAATTGAATTTATTGTACAAATAAATAAATAAGCAAATATCTAAATATGCAATAAAATATAAATATGCAAGAAATGTTTTTTGTATTAATTTTATGTATGTAAAAATAAATTTATTTAATTCTTAAAAATAAGAAAATAAAAATGATTATTTTTTTGAAAGGGTGAAAACCCTAATTTTTGATTTAATAGAAAATATTGTTTTCTAGTTATTATTTTATTCAAGAAAAATAATAATAATATGTACAAAATGTTAAAAAATTGAAATATGTATAAAAATATTATTTTAAGTGTATAAATAATAAAAATATAAATATGTGATATTTTTATATTATTTACAAGTTTATTTAAGAAAGTAAATTATGTTATTATTAATAAACTATTTTTATGCCCTAAAAATAATAAAATAAAAATGCAAAAATTTAAGAAAATATTTTTATGATTTTATAATGTTCAGAAAAAATAACAAAAGTCAAAAATATAAAAGAAATGAAAAAATATGCAAAATAAAGAAAATGGGCCAAGGGGGTGCAGAAAGTAAACAGGGGGGTGTGAAAAGAAGAAACAACAAGCCCAAGCCCACTTCACTTCATCCCTGTCCTCCAGACAAAAAAAACGCGCGTGTTCTTCTTCAACCTGTATCTCTTGCATACGTGCATAAAAACAAAATCTTGCAACATGAAACTTATAGTATGTTAACTCACGATTCTAATGATATAAAAAACATGACCTAACTCTCAAAGACCAAGGAGAGTTTTGTCACCCCTAATTTATGACCTAAAATTTTCAGCATGTTCAACATCCAAATACTCTTAGCTCAGTTAATATAAATGGAATCTAAGCATATGTACAGCTCAAGCAACTTAAAGACTACATTTTTGCTTCACAAACCTAAGCCTAAGGATGTCTAAATAGAGAGATAGAAACTTGACAAATACCTTGTTCAGTTGAGTTTGGATATGGAAATGTAGCAACTTTGAGTGAGGCCTGAAGGTCGTGTAAGCTTGCTTGAAGTTCCCTCAACCTTTCCCAATGCTCAACTTGCTTTGTAGATGCCTGAATCTTCCTATAGAAGTCAACCTGCAAAGCTTCAAAATAAAAATGGTGAAGTGTGAAAATGAGCTCACAGTTGTTGGACAGGGGCCTGGATAGTTCAGGTGTGTTGTAGGGAATATGTTTGAAGGGTTGAAAGAGGAAACGCACGAGCCAATTTCAAAATGGCTTGAGTTCTGCAGATGATGCTCTATTTTGGGCAAAAGTTGGTGATTTCTGTGTTTAAGGGTGTTTGAGAGGTTGGATAATCGTGTTTAGGCTTGCAACAATGTTCTCAGGTTGTTTCAAATGATGCTTAGGCTTGGTTTTATCAGATAGAAGAGTTATATTGACTTTTGCAAGTTGGCTTGTTTTTGAAGAAAAGGTGAGATGACAATGCCCAAAGCCTGTACAGGCCTGTTCCTTAGCTGCACATAGTTGGTGAACTTTGCCTGATATTTGTGGACTTTGTTTGCAGCAAGAGATTAGGTCCATGGCTCAAGATATGGAAAGTTGCATAAAGCATGCTTTATCAAAGTAGCATTGTACCCTTTATGCCATTTTTGGAATAATTCCTTGTGCAATGCTCCATAGCTCATAATAAAGCCATTGTCCAATGTATTTGCATTAAATTAAGGAGTGTATAAGGGATTAGAACCTGTAAACCAAGTACAAGTATGCTTAGGACAGATTTGCAACTTGAACCCTTGTGAAAAATGCCATGTACAAAAGTGAGAAATTGCCATTTTCTTTTCTTTGATTCTCCCTAACCATAAATGATCTTGGAGACTTCTTGGACATTTTGGAAATCTTGTAACATGCTCTATAATCCATATTTTAAATGAATTTTGAGATTCCTCTTGGAACTAGGTGAAAAGTTGCCATGAAGTTAGGTCAAAAATCTGCCTAAACTAGGGCAAAATTTCACTAAGTTAAAAAGTTTATGGACCCTTATTCACAAAATCATAACTTGAGATCCAAGCATCTTTTGGGAAAACTTTGTGTATAAAAGTTGTAGATTTCATGGAGGAATACAACTTTCATATTGGAAGTTTTGTTTGAATCCAATTGCATCATGGTGAAAAAGTTGGGAAAAAATAAGAAATTTTCATAACTTAGAAAAATTCTAAGTTATGAAAATTTTCAAACTTAAACCCTAATTTCCAAATTTAAGTTTCTTGGTGAACAAGTTTCATGTTTTGACACATCTTGATGAAATATGACCCTTGGCACTTGATTTTGACCAAAAAGTCAAAGTTTGACTTTTCAGTGTACAATTGATTTTTGATCAATTGACTGGAAAATTCATCTGTCAATCCAATGCATTTGAGATCTTTTGAACCTTGTGATTAGGTCAAGATGATGCCATTGAGTCCTTGAAAACATGTTTGAACCCAATTGGTCATTGGCTAGGTTAAAAATCAGAAATTGCCCTTTCTCAGTCAAAACCCTAATTTTGACCATTTTGCCCTTTTGATGATCTGATCAAATTTCTTGAGGAGTTGTGGTCCAAACTTGATCAAATGGTTCATATGAGTCTATAATGTTAATGTGGATAAAAAAATTATGAAGTTTGACTGTAAATTAGTCATGGTTTACTTTTTCCCCAATACAATTGATTTTTAGGTCAACTGTCCAATTGACTGGGCAAAAATATGATTCAAAGCTCGAAACTTGGTATGGGCAATCTTAGGGATCCAAGATGGTGTATGAAAGTCATATTAAGCATTTATGGTCCAAAAATCCTTGTGCAAACTCAAACCCTAATTTCAGGTCATTAGTGCAAGGAGATGTCTTGAGCTGAGCAAACCCTAATCTGGTCTTGAGTCCAAGAAGGTTTTAATAAAGCTCATTAAAAAAAGGTTTTAGAAATATTTAAAATAGAAATAAGGGATAAAAATATCAACTATGTTCAAATTAATCAAGAAATAAAAAGTAAGACCATAGAAAAATCAGAAATGGAATCGAATATTTTTATAAATTTTTTGGTAATTTTTTAAAGTCAGAAACTATTTTAAAAATTAAAAGAAATGAGTAAAATACACCAAAAATGATAAAAAAAATACCAAAGTCAAAAATAAAAAATAAGTGAGGTCAACAATATTTGTCAAAATATCATTGGATCATTCCATATTTTTTTCAGAATTTTAAAATGCATAAAAGTATTTTTAAACATTTAAAACAAATCAAATAAAGTGAAAATTTATAAAAAAATACCAACACACAAAATAAAATTGTGAAAAAATAAAAATCAGAAAGAGAAAAATCAAAAATATTTTTCATAATTTTTTCAGATTTTTTGGACTAAAAATGAATTTACTATGATTTTTTTAAATTTAAAATAATTAAATATAAAAATCAGAAAAGAAAATAAAAATCAAAAAAATATTGGCCATCTGATCAATGTCAAAACGCGTTAGTAAACAGATTAAGTGGACCTGGCGCATTGTGCATGTTATGGACTTTAGTGGATAATGCATTGAATCATTAATTAAATCAGATTTCAAAAAAACAAGTGGCGTGCCATCATTGGTTGGAAGATGACACATTGATCATCTTCAACCTCCAGCCAATGTGAATTACATGTCTCTCAAACTGTAAGATCAGAAGCTCAGGCCTATGTCATTCGCTTCGTGTCTTCAAGACGAAGACAACCACACCTTCACGACAAATTTATATAAACTGTAGCTCAAGCAAATTGGAAGGAAAATTTTGAAAAGGGATTTGAAATTTCGTGGTCAAAACAAGTTTCCAGATGAAAGTAAATATTGCGACTAGAACCAGGTCAATGAGAGCATCACAATGATATCAAAGTTTTGAAGAATTGATGAAGGAATATACCTATTGAAGTTGAATTGCAGAGCTCTGAAACTGGACTTCTATGGGGAAATCTAAGGCACGACTTTTGAATGTAATTATATGGTTAGCTTCAGGGAAGATCAAGGAAGGTAAATTGATGGAAAAATTGGATTGAAAAAGGCTTGAAAGCAGATTTCAAAGTAGCAGAATTTTGAATTATGGAATAAGTTTGGAAGGGTGATTCTGGCTATCCAAGCTTGAGGAAATGAGTGTGGGATGACCCTCTATTTATAGGGAATCAAATGGAATGTCCAAGCGTGTGAAATGATGAAGTTTGGAGGGAAATCGTGTGAAGTTGCAAACAAGAAAAGTGTGACTTCCAATTTGATCAAAACTCATCCAAAACGCGCATTTTGTTGTGCTAATCACTTCTGGAAGTTCACTAAACATGTTTAGAGGAAAAAACGTGCAGAAACAAAGTGTTTAGAAGCTAAACCAATGATTTCAAATTCTGACTTATGAAGAAACTTCAGTTCTAAGTTACCAAATTCAATCCAATGGCATTCTCATCTCAATGGGTCTTAAGGCATGATTCTTGATGCTTTAGAAAGATGAGGTTACAAGCTTTGCAATGGAAAAATATTGGAATCAAATGGATGCTTGAGCTGAAAGTTGCATTGAGTCAAAGTTGGAGAAAAATGTTGACTTTCCATACTTATAAATATTTCAAGTTTTTCTTTAAAAGTGACCTATAATATTTTGCATCCAAACATGGCCTTTCTCTTGGAATTTGCTCTTGACCAAAAAAGATGGCATGAAATAGACCACTTGAATGACATTTTGAAACTTTAACAACTCAAAATCTCCAAAAATTGAGAGAGTTATGGATTGTTGAAGTTGGAAAAAAAATCATGAAATGACCTATAATCTTTTGTATCCTTAGAGCATCTTCCATCCATTTTCTCACTTTTCACATAAAAGAAGGAATAAATTTCACATCCTCAAGATCATTGTGGAAAAAGAGTAGGCTCAAGGTGGTAAAAATTGACCAAGTTATTATCATTTGAAGTCACACATAGGAAAATGGGGGTTCATTTGGAGGACTTGTAATCTTTCTTCATCATCAAGTTTCTTCCACATGAAAACTCCTTGGAACTTTTGAAGTGATTTTTTGATAACCCTTTGAAGAGAAGGATGTCTTTGGAATCACTCTAAAATACCAAAATATGAGCAAGATATGCTTCTTTGAAGTTCAAAACCCTAGCTCCTAGATCAAGAAAAATGCCTTGAGGAACTTTGACAATTTTAAACAAACTTCTTGTACCAACACAAATGATTTACAAATATAAGTTGTTGAGGATGACAATGAGAACTCTTAGAAACCACAACCACTTCCATATATTGAGAATTGGGAGAAATATGCATTTGTGACCAATGGGAACAAAGTCTTACCCTAGCATGACAACTTCTCCAATCAATCCCTTGTAACTTTGAACCAAATTTGATAATCTTGGAATGTGGTAAACCAAAATAACCTTGTCATGCCATTTCCTCCAAAACAAATCCAATAGTGAGGTTTGAACTTCTCAAGCTTTATTGACTAGGACATGGAAATAAACTCATGAACACATGGGGAAACTTGTTGAATCTCACTTCCTTTACCTACATGAGTAACAAGAAAGACAAACCAACATTGCATTTTATTAATTAAAAGAAGAAATCAAGACAAAAAATATTCATGATCACAAAAGAACACAAGTCAAGGTGCTTGGTGATTCCTCAAAGAGCAAAGCTAAATATAGGAAGGGGAACCAAGAATCCTAATGTGATCTTGTTGTGATGGAATCAACATGGTATGATGAGGGGATCTTAGGGGGGAAAACTGAGGTACAACATTAATGACAATTTTCTGCCGTGATTTTCACGTGGCAATTGAGAAACTGTGACGTGCAAATCACGTGGCAATTAAGAAGTCGTGGCGTGAAAATAACGTGGCAACTTTTTAAATATAATTTAATTTAATTTACTAAATATTTAACTTAATTTTTTATTGAATGTATAGAAGGATTATCAGACATTGCTCGCAAATTTTCTGATTCATAATCCTCAATATACTCCGGGAGAGGGAGAGCCGCTTCATCAAGATGTGGACTTTTATATTTGGGATCAAGTCATTGGCGGAAAAGGCCCTAACGGTTGTTTTTTTGGTGGTGGAAATTTGGCGGGCACCTTGAGAAGTGGGGATATAACTCTATTTCAAAGAGTTAGAGATGGGGAAGGGGGGGGGGGGGGGTCACGTCAATCAAATTTGACACCATAACAACTTGAAACGGTAAGACAATTAGCGTTAAATGAGGCGAGACGCAAGTCAGCGCAATGTGAGGCAGCAATGAAAGCCCAAATGGAGGCCCAAATGGAGGCAGTGAGGAAATAGCAACAACGACAAATGGAGGTAATGGCGAAGAGGTAAGCTGATATAAAGCAACAAATGAGACAATTTATGCAACGATTTGGTGGAAATCCTAACTTTCATGGTCAAGAGCCGGAGGATAATGAAAACAAAGATAATTTTGACATTGACAATTATACCAATCAAGATGACTCGTAAACTTAAATTTTTTTTATTTTACTTTCAAATTTGAATTTGTATACCATACTAATTAATTCTTAAATTTATAATTTTAGTTTGTTAATTTTTTTGTATTAAATTTAATATATTGAATTTATTTTATATTGAATTTATTATTTTAACTTATTTTATTGAATTTATTAAATTGAATTTATTAAATTGAATTTATAAAAAAGAAAAACAAATTCAGTTATTAAATTTAAAAAAAATAGTGACGTGATTTTCACGTCACAAGTTATGACGTGAAAATCACGTCGCAACTTCATTTTTTATATAAAAAATTTCACGTCACTAATTTGTGATGTGAAAAACACGTCACAACTAAAGTTACTTTAACCCTGCTACGCCTGCTTTTCCTGTAGTGTTGCATTTCCTATAAAATTATGTTGCGACGTGATTTTCATGTCACAACTTTGTGACATGAAAATCATGTCGCAAACTATTTTCCACCCCCTCTCCAACCACGTGAACACGCACATCGCAAATAATTTGTAGTGACGTGAATTTTCATATTGTGACGTGAAATTCACGTTGCAAATGAGAGTATTTTTTGTAGTGTATCACTTTTCCTATAATCTTGGATAGACTTTAATTCATGATCTGTTATTTTGGAAAATTCTCATTTTGTCTACAATCTTTGTTAGACTTTGATTAATGATTTGTTCATTTTGACCAATTCTCATTTTATCTACAATCTTTGGTAGACTTTGTTTCATGATCCTCGTTATTGTTTATCATCTTTGCATTATATTGTATACAAATCAATGTAATTAAAATTGGACCAGACCGATCGGCTTAATCGATTGGACTGGGAACTGGAACCCTAATCGATCTGTTTGGACATGAAAGCCGGCATGCAGAAGAATCGTGAAATAAATCGGAAAATCGGTCAAAAACTAGCGTTTAAGGAGATTTTTAAGGTCAGACCGAATTTTAATTTTGATTTATAAAGATATGATAAAAAAATTTGTTTTGAATAAAAATAATACTTGATTTAATTTATTTTTTCTTCTCAAATCACTCTAGTACACATTATTGTAGAAAAATTAAAGTAAAACTATTTTAAATTCTTTTATTTTTCTCTATTCATTTGATGAATGAAAGTGGATTTTATATAATAATTTATAATAGATAAGTACGATAAAATACAGTTCAACACATAATATATGAGAAAAGTAAATAACCAAACAATATCGTGAACAAACAATTGATACAGTTATTAGATTAAAAATAATAACTATTATTATTATTATTATTATTATTATTATTATTATTATTATTATTATTATTATTATTATTATTATTATTATAATATTAAAATGATAATTTCAAACTTACCTATCTAACCTATTAAAACTATAAAAGACTATAAAAAAAATTTTTTTTTAAAACTAGAAAATTATAATTATTAAGAAATTATCAATAATTTTGTTACCATTTAAAAAATATAATTATTTTTGGATATTATTATTCTTATATATAAACAAAAATATATTTATATATAATGTCTACTTTATTTGGTTATCTTAATTTCAGTTTTATTTCATTTTATCCATGACATAATTTATCGGGATCTCTTTATTTCATATTTCAAGTATTTGATTACTTTTTCTAAAACTAAAAAATAAGTTATGTCAAAGTGCTCTTAGAATTTTTATATCCTCACTTGGGTCATATTTAACTTTAGTTTCTCTTTTAGGTAAAAAAACTTTTAACATTGGAACCGACTTTTCTACCACACTTTAGGTGTAGTTACAACTCATTTATAATATTAGATTGTCAATAGAAGAACCAACTTTGAGTGGAGTATCAGCAGCTGATAATTTTCTTTCATAAACTTTGCAAATGAATTATGTTTTGAACTTCGAGGATCAAAATGATATAATAATATTTTTTCAAATTGTTCATTTGAACTTATGGTTCACACTTTTAGCTGTTTATTCTCTCCTCCTAATATTAAGAAAATTAATTTATCAACTGATAATCATCCTAATAGGCTTCAAACAAGTATTCAATTATTGGATCAAGATATATCTTCAAATAGAGAATTCATATAAAATACATTTTTCTCAACATTCTTTCAAAACTCATCTTGGCATACTATATTGGAACAATTGAATAATCATAATACACCTAAAAGTTTACTTAGATGAGACGTATTAGGTTATTAATCTAAAATGATTTGTAAGTTAAGGGGATAATTAACATATACTAACTTGTTGGCTTAATACGAATAAATCTCAAAATTCATATTTTGTGGAATTTTTTTATTAATAACCATGTATTAAAAAAATATTTCGCAAATAACCGGGTTTCGGAAAAAATTACGCAAATAACCATGTTTGAGATGTCTCCACAAAGGAGGAGCCATCTCAATTGGCGCATGCACCTCCTTTTTTAAGGGAGGCGCCATCTCACTTGGCGCCTAAGTGCTTAGGGCATGCCCTAAGCCAAGTGAGATGGCGCCTAAGTATAAAGTTAGGGCAAAAAAAATTTATTTTTATTTTTTTTACTGTGCGTTGCCTATTGGACAGAGATCAACAAAATGGACTTTTTATTAAAAAAAATAATTACATTCAACTGTATTACATTAAAAGAACAGTAAAAAAAATGGATACAAAAAATACTGGGAAAAAAAAAGATACATCAGTGATCCCCCGGAACTCGGTAATGACCCCCGGTTCCGCATCTCCGTCCTCGCCTTTCTCTTGCTAGGTGCCGTCGCGTTTCCTGCTGCGGCAAGGTCGATGGCCCAGCGAAGTCAATGCGGTCCGAATCCATAAAATCAGTAAGATCTCCATATCTCGAAGATCCGCTCTGGTACAGTCGGTTACCCATATCCTCAAAGTTTGGTCGTGTTGGCGGTGGGTGGGGTTCCATGGTTGGTCGGTAGCATTGGTCGTCTGATTATGGGGGGTAGAAAGGAAATGGATCTTGGGGTGTTTGGTATTGTGGATGTTGGGTTGTTTGGTGATATGGTGGTTGATGGTAGGTTTGGTCGGCTTGGTCATAATCTTTCGACATTCCCATATCAGGGCTAAGGCTGGATGTTGAGGGCGCCATATTGGGATATGTGGAAGACTGAAATTGTGTCTGGGGTATGTGGGTGTGCTGGTATTGGGGTTGGTATTGTGGTTGGGTTTGAGGCATATCCGGGTATTGGTAGTTTGGTGGTGATTGTGGTTGGTAGTACGACATTTGATTGTAGTTGTGTTATGGTGGGGAATGTGGTTGGGTGTTTGTGGGTATGTTTCTTCTTGGGGGTTGGTTGGAGGTTGATGGGTTTTGGGTTTGTTGATGGGGAATCGAGGGTTGTGCCCATTGTGTGCGTGGGTCAACCAAGTACCTCGGATGAGACACGTGCATTTCTGGGTTACTAACCGACCTGTACCACGACATATATTGATCCGTGTGTCGCATGTTACCTTGAGTAAGGAAAACCAGGGATTGCAAGATGTAGCGGTGACGCCTCTGCCACATCTTACACCATTCCGGAGCAAATTCTTTCCAGTTGGTAAGACCCCACTGGGCTTCGACCCTTTTAAGATGCCAGGGGGACAAATCTGTTGGATCACTTGGTATCTCTTGATGCATTCCGAACTGCATCTTCACACGGTCGCTGTGGTGCATCTCCACAATGTTGAACCGAATGAGTGCAGTCTTTGCAGTCCAAGTTGCTGCATCCTCTGGGTTTGGAGCATGGCCCAAACCCAAATATGGTCTCCAGACGAACTGCGATAAAATTTAAATCAGGTTAGCCCAAAAGTAATGTATAAATAATTAAAATGAACAAAAGTTAAAAGCTACGACGTACGTCATCTGGGCCTAAGTGATCCAACAGATTCCGGTAGAGTGCGACATTGAATCTTGGATTCTTGCCGTAATCCATACCCCTCACGCAGTACCTAAAGGAAATGAGAAACATGTTATTTTTAGCATATATTTTGGAAAGAGCAGAATAGTTATAAATGCTATAACTTAATGACTTACTTTGTTGCGTACGGGAAACCAAAAGTGTTGTTGTTGATGGGGTTTAAGGACTCCATCCTCCACCAACCCCAGGCTTGTAGTAAAAATGCGCACCCATAAAATGTACATTTTTCCTTGACTGCGTTTTTGCACAAGGAACTGTATAGGTGGGCTAATACTGCAGAACCCCAACTATATTTTCTAGTTTTTTCAAAATTTGTTAGTAAATGTAAGTACATAAAATTTACACTATTTCCCGTACTTTCGGGAAATAAAAATGTACCAAAAAGTATCATAAGATACGTTCTGGCTTTTACTACTCGGTCATTCTCTGAGGAATTTTCATTTAATTCCATACTTGCATAATGACGTTTCAGGTCAGTGAGTAGTATTCCCTGCCCTCTTGCTCCACCACCTTCTAACATATCCCTACCCAACAGTTCTTCACACTGTGAGTTGGGTTGTTGAACCGACCCGTTCACCGCCTTACCGTTGATAGGGAGGCCCAGTAGCATGTACACATCCTCGAGCGTGATGGTACATTCACCTATTGGTAGGTGAAATGTATGGGTCTCCGGTCTCCACCTTTCCAACATTGCAAGAATGAACTTTGAGTCAATGGTGCAGTTGGAGATCTTTATCACATGTCCAAAACCTGCATATTCCAGATAATGGACGATAAATGGGTCGGGAGCCAGGTAGTTGTGCGAAAGGATTCTGAATCTTTTTGTGTCCTGAGATCATAATTTAACAGGTGTAAGATTAATTAAGATGAACAACACGTTATTTGAAGTATGAAAAATGTATAACCAAAGAAGAGACTTATAAATGCAGCAATGTTTTCCCTTGTGCCTCTGTGAGTATCGCCCATTGTTAGAAGAGCCATTGTTCAGAATGCTTGAGAGTATGAAAGACTTAGGAAGAGATAGAGAGTATGATAGACTTAAGAAATATTTCGTAGCAGAGAGTGAGAGTTGTGTGGGTGTGAGAGATGTTTCATAAGGTATGTATTTATAGGCAAATAAGTTTGATGTAGTGGTTGCTTGTGCTTGCATGCCTGCGAAGTGTCACATTTGCATGCTTAGGGGGTTACACATATGCATGCATGCATTTACAAAAAATGTAAGGTGTCACTCTTGCAGGCTAGGTGGCAGCCCATGCATGTATCACGATTGGACAGTAAGGGAGGCGCCATTGGACTTGGCGAAAGAGTACAAAAATGAATGGTGTCGCCACCCCATTTGGCGAATAAGAGGTGTCATTTATTACAACATAGGCTCAGGCTACGTGACAGCCTTTGGGATTCCTTTCTTTATTGCATGCAAGGCCATTGGAGTTGATGGGTGGAGTCTTACAAAAAACTTGTATATGTGCATAATAGGGCCAGGATAGGTGGCAGCCTATGGGGTTTCATAAGCCCATGCATGTATCACGATTGGACAGTAAGGGAGGCGCCATTGGACTTGGCGAAAGAGTACAAAAATGTATGGTGTCGCCACCCCATTTGGCGAATAAGAGGTGTCATTTGTTACAGCATAGGCTCAGGCTACGTGACAGCCTTTGGGATTCCTTTCTTTATTGCATGCAAGGCCATTGGAGTTGATGGGTGGAGTCTTACACAAAACATGTATGTGTGCAGAATAGGGCCAGGATAGGTGGCAGCCTATGGGGTTTCATAAGCCCATGCATGTATCACGATTGGACAGTAAGGGAGGCGCCATTGCACTTGGCGAAAGAGTACAAAAATGTATGGTGTCGCCACCCCATTTGGCGAATAAGAGGTGTCATTTGTTACAGCATAGGCTCAGGCTACGTGACAGCCTTTGGGATTACTTTCTTTATTGCATGCAAGGCCATTGGAGTTGATGGGTGGAGTCTTACACAAAACATGTATGTGTGCAGAATAGGGCCAGGATAGGTGGCAGCCTATGGGGTTTCATTATTGCATGTAATATTATTGGCAGCCTTGGGGGGTTGCATCCCTTACTTAATTGAAATTTTTAGCCTTACGTTTAACATAACATTGATTCACATAATCTGTCAAATCTTCCAACCTTCGAATCAGTCATCAAACCTTCAAACATTCCAGCATTTATACCTTCATACAATCAATAAACCTCAAACATTCCAACCTTCAAACCTTAAAACAATTCTACGCAATGGCCTATTCACCACAATTTGTTGTCAAAGCACATTTCAACGGTGAGACATACATTTGTCCCACAATTGGGTTTTTGTTTAGAAACACCGACAACATTCGATTTCTCTTAAACGGGAAAGCCAATTTCTCGTACTTCAAGAAAAGATTGGAGGCCAAACTTGAACGAGGCCTGGTATCCCAGATATTTTATCAGAATCCAGTTTTTTTTGGAAACAACCAAGTAATTTTTTATAAGGTTGAAGTTCAAGATGACGAGGATCTCCAGAACATGATTTCCAGCCATGTCTATTCTGGATACGACTCTATTGAGTTGTACGTTTTGCTTCAAGAGCCTCCGGTGACACAGGAGGTAGAGCCTCCGGTGACACAGTAGTGTAAAATTTTCGTTAAAGTTGATTTTATTATTCCAGTTTCTAGTCCTATCAGGAAAATAACATAAATTTATTATTAATATAAATGAAGGAGAATAACGAGAACATAGGTTTTCTTTGGCGGCGTTACCTTCGTTTCATTTATGTCCACTGATAAGTGTAAATTGTAGTTATTTTTGTATATACTTGTTGTTGCACTTATCAACTTTTTGTTGTTAATGTCGTTGTATAATTCCTGTTTTTTATATAATTATGTATAAATTGTATTAAATCGAGTTTTTGTGCATTTGTGTACCGTTTGATAGTTTTCCATTCATTTTATAGGTATTGATGCGTATTTGGAGAATGAGCCATAAAGTGTCGAAGACACGGTTTCAAACGCACGATTTTGAGAAACTCGTCAACAAATAAGGATCAAAATTAAATATTAAGAAACCATCAATTTGGTTGATATTTAGGCATTGTTAGATAGATGATTGAATAAGCTTTCCAACGCTTCGAACTGAGCGTGAATCGAAGTTACGATTCTCAAGTTATGGCGAAAACAAAATGCTAATTTTTTCTCATGACAGTAGAGCGCGCTTAGCGGGATTTTGCCGCTTAGCGCGGTCCCCTGGAAAAAATTACGTTAAATGAGCAAAAAACACCTTTTTTTAGGTGGTGTTTTGGGGTATTTGTTCCCAACTCATCAAACCTTCATTTTTTTGATAAATTAGCTTAGAAAACAACATTAAGGTCTTGCTTATGGATGATTGGAGGTGGATTTCTCTTCGACCGACGCCTGACAAACCGGAAGATTTGTCGTTTATCTCTTCTCCCCTCTTTGTATTTCTCTTTTGTTGGGTATTATTTGTATATTTACTTTGAACATATGTGTATTTGTTGATCATAGTGTTGTATAAAGCTTGCTTTACAAATCAATTTTGATGTCTTCTTTGATCTTTTTGCTTTATGTTTAGATTTAGGTTGTTATAGACATATACCTCACAAATCTTGATTAGAGATGGATATCTATTAGTTTCTAGATTCTAGAGATAGATTTAGATCTAATATTCACTTTAGGTCCTAAAGCTTAATGCCTCCGTGTTGTTGTAGTGCGCAAGACATTGCCGATATAGTAATACGGTTGGTCTCGCGACTTGGCGTTAGATATAACCTTCGTTGTGGATACATATTGTGGTGTCCGTGATGATTTTAATGAGTACAGTAGGTTGAGTGCAACTGATCGATAGATTTAAGTTTGTGACGAGTAGTGTACATTTATACCGGATAAATTATCTATCCTTTATAGTTTTTGTTTACATTTATTTGTTGTTGATACCTTTTCCATACAACCCATTCAACCCCCAAACTATTAATGATAGATTTTTCGAACGGCATTTCAATACACCAATCTTTGTGGACACGATACGATATAACCTAAATATCATCTGTTAAATTAATAACATACTTTTTTCTTACCGCTCTACAACAGCAACAAAATGGCGTCGTTGCCAGGGATTGGTTCTATTGTTTTCGCATTGCGATAATTATTTTGTTTTTGAGTTTTGTAATTAATGTATATGTTGTATAGAAATTTTACATTAACTTGTATATGATACTTGTGCATATATGTGGTTTTTCTTTCTTTTCACATATTATTGTAAATTGTCTCGTTTTCGTAATGTTTGTTATGTGAATGTTAGGATACTTTCTTTAGGTTTGCACGGTGTGACAATACCATGGCATGACGAGAGGAGGTTACTAGCTCGCACAATAAAGAGGTCGAGCTTACGACGTAAAACAAGCATGTTTTGTTTGTATTCGTTTTTGTTATGTGTTGACTTGTGTTTTAACAAGTTGATAAGATGATAGTGAAACCATAACTGATAAGATGATAGCTGAGAAGGTAATGAGAATGTTGACCACTCACTTTGATCATGTTATTGTATCTATTCAAGAATCCAACAATCTTGAAACTACTAAAGTGGGAGATTTGGTTGTTTCGTTGGAGGCGCATGAGATGAGGATTTTCGAAAGGAAAATAGTGCAAGACTCGATACAGGCTCTGCAAGCTCAGTCATGGAAAAAGGATGGTGGTTCCAATAAATTCAAAGGCAAGTTCGACAAGACTTAGGGCAAGAAGTCTTGGTTGAAACCTCACAAAAATCAGGTCAAAGATGGAGCTTCTAAATCCTCGAAAGGAGGAAAAAGAAACTATCGAAAGGACAAAGAAGATAAAAAAAAGGTTTGTAGTGCTATAACCGTGAAAAGTGGGGTCACATAGCCAATAATTGTTGGTACAGAAAAGACATGGGATCAGCAAGCAAGGACGAAGGTGCGAACCTTACACGCCAAGATTCAGATGATTCTGAAGGTGTTATGGTGGTTATGGCTGCAATTGTAGATAACCGTGTCGAATCCAAGATCTGATTTCTCGAGTCAGGCTGCTCGAACCATATGACTGGTCGAAAGGAGTGGTTGGTAGATTTTGACGAGTCGAAGAAGAGCAAGGTAAAAATTACTGATAATAGTTCGTTGCAAGCAAAAGGTACTGGAAATATAGTCTTTCAAATGAATAATAAAGGGAAATCTATGATCAAAGATGTGCTTTATGTACCTGGAATAAAGTGCAACTTGCTAAGTGTTGGACAACTAGTCAAAAAAGGTTTCTCAGTTGTCATGAAAGATGGAGTTTTGAAATTGTTCGACACCAAGAACGATTTGGTCTTAAAATCTCCGTTGTCGAAGAACAAGACATTTAAGACTATGATCAGTTCAACTGTGTTGAGTCGAGATATTGTGATTAATGAAAATTCTGCCTGGGATTGGAATTCTAGAAAATAAATTAACAAGCCATTGATGATTTCTGATGTCGATGAAGAAACTGATGTAGTAGAAGTCGAAGGAATTGTTGAGAATCTAGTCAAAGTCGAAGAAGTAGTTGCTGAAATTCCCGACACAATCTAAGTCGAAGAGGTTGTGGCTGAAACAAGCCAAAGACCTCAAATAAATAGAGTTCTTCCAACAAAACTTCATGATTATGAAGTGGTGGGTGATGATGAAGTCACACCAGATGGAGAATTAGTTCATTTTTCTTTACTTGCAGGTGATGAACTAATTAACTATAGCGAAGCTTTGAAGACTAAATGGTGGAAGTTAGATATGGTCGAAGAGTTACAGGCAATCAAAAGAAACAACACATGAGAGTTAGTCGAATTTCCAGCACATACAAAAGCTATCAAAGTAACATGGGTATTCAAGTTGAAACATAATGTTGATGGCTCGATAGCAAGATATAAAGCAAGATTGGTAGCTTGAGGGTTTCTTCAAAGAGAAGGACTCGAGTAATCTGAAGTATTTGCTTCAGTAGCAAGATTGGAGACTGTTCAACTAGCGGTAACATTAGCATGCAACCAAGGCTGGTCGACATTTCATTTAGATATGAAATCAGCATTTCTGAATGGTCCTTTAGACAAATAGGTCTATGTAACATAACTTCCAGGGTTTGTGATTCAGAAGGAAGCGAGTAAAGTATATAAGTTGTACAAAGCGTTCTATGTCCTCAAGCAGGTACCTAGGGCATGGAACAAGAAGATCGACTCATACTTAGTCGAATTGGGATTTGTCAAATGCAAATTTGAGTATGGTGTCTATGTTCAGGTTATAGCATAAGATATAACAATCATCTGCTTATATGTCAATGACTTGCTAGTAACTGGAAATAGCTTGGAGAACTTGTCAAAGTTCAAAGAGCTGATGATGAAGGAATTTGAAATGTCTGATCTGGGAAAAATTATCTTATTTTTTAGGTATGGAATTTCAAATGTTGAAGCAAGGTATGGTGCTACATCAAAGGAAGTATGCCAAAGAAATACTCAAGAGATTTAGAATGGATGATTCGAATCCTGAATCCTCACCTGTCAAACCAAATATAAAATAGGAGAAGAATGGAGAGGTAAACAAAGTTGATGTAACTTTATTCAAGAAAATTGTGGGATCTCTGAGGTATGTGTGCAACAGTCGACCTGATATAGGTTTCACTGCATGATCAGTAAGCAGCTATATGAGTGAACCAAGAGTGTCACATATGAAGGTTGCAAGAAGAATCTTGAAATATTTGAAGGGTTTGATAAACTATGATATACTATTTCGACGAGATTCTGAAGACAAAGAAGCAATAGTTAATTGTTTTTCAGATGTTGATTGGTGTGGAGATAAGGAAGATCGAAGAAGCACAACTGGATATTTCTTTTAAGTATTTGGTGCCTCAATCTCATGGTGTTCGAAGAAACAACCTGTGGTGGCATTATCATCCTGTAAAGCTGAATATATAGCAGGATCATATGTTGCATGTCAAGCAATTTGGATCGGGTCAGTACTTGAAGAAATAAAAGTCGAAGTGAAGAAACCTCTTGTATTGCAAATCGACTACAAGTCAGCCATAAATCTAGCAAAGAATCCAGTTCTGCATGGAAGAAGTAAACATATTGAAGCAAGGTTTCACTTCTTGAGGGAAAAGGTAAATCGAGGTGAACTTGAAGTAAGACATTGCTCGAGTGAAACACAGTTGACTGACATTTTCACCAAAGGATTGAAGATTGATAAATTCCTGAATTTGAAAAAGAAATTAGGAATAGTTCAGATTGACTATTTTTGATGATGTTCGACAACTAATATTATGGGGGTGTGTTGAAATATTATATTAGATTTGTTAAAATATTATATTAGATTAGATTTGGTTAGGTTTAATATTTAAATATAATCCAAGTTGTGTAGACCCGAACCCAATTAGAGTTGTATATAAATAGTCTCAGTCTGTATCATTATTTGTATAATTCAATAATACAAATCCTTATTTCCTTTATTATTTCTTCTTTCTCTCCTCACTAAAAGTGTCTCGCGCACTAACAGTTAGTTCCCGAATCCCGTGAAAACCAAGGAGGTCTCAAAGTCATTGAGAGATGAGATGAAGCTGATGCTTCCAAGTCTATTAACGTTGTTTCAATCATTGAACACAACTCTAACCTGGTACATTAAAGGGGATTTCACTTTTGATGATTCTTTAATACTAATTTGTGCAAAGGATTTAGGATTCTTATTATTTCCCTATGTTTTTTGAGTATTTCAGTTATTAGTTATAACAATAAAGAATGGTCAAGTACACTACTTTGCGGTTTTATAGTTGACTCTAAAACAAATTTTGTTTTCGATATTTGTTATTAAAAATAAAGCATTTCACTTAAATACTTCACATTGAGGTTTTGAGTATGTCACTTGAGTTTCTCAAACTACAATTTCAAAGGTCAATGATTTAGATCTTTTATAAATCATGTGACTCTTGAACTTTCTATGTTGTACTCAATATTTGAGAGTAATTTAAGATTTCAATTCTATAGAGTATTATGTTGATTCTTTAGAATCACTAACAGAATCTCAAAAAGCTGATTGTAATATTTAATAAACTTTACATACCACAAATGTTAAAGTTTGCTAACATGGATATTGATTAACATGTTTCTTTTCCCTTTACTTTTTCTAATTTTCATTATACCAAGACATTTAAATAGATTATTTCATTTCAAGTGTATATTGTTATGTTAACAGTTGCAAGACTAAAAATGGATTTAGAAATCACTTTATATATTTGATCTTGAATTTGACGCTAACTATTACTAATCATTATCTATTTGTTTTCCCCAATCAAGAACATGAACCATGAAACCAATCTCAAGGGATTCAATAATGGAACTTTCATTGTTTAGAAGTTTGAACTATAATCAATTCGTGCAAAAACTTGTCCTACCTTTCAATAACAAAGTGTTACCCTACCTTTCGATAACAACTCTTAACATTTGTGTGTGAATGTACAATTTAAGTTTGTATTTTTCAATTATTCAATTTTGAACCATATTTAATAATTTGTTGAACCATATTTCTATCATTTATGAAAATATTATTTGACTCAATATATAACGACCGGTACATATTATTAGTATATATTTATAATTTTATGAATGTTTATGATATTCAAAACAAATTTCAAAGCGGATAAATGAAATACTGCAACGTGATTTTTTTTTATAAGTGTATGTATTGTTGAATATCAAAAGCATAGAATGATTTAGGACTTTAATTTTAATATTTCACGTTCAAACTGAAAAAATAAATAATTATTCAATTTTACATATAAAAAAATGATATTGTACCATCCGTACAAACACACGAACACAGGGTCTCTTACTAATTCTTTAAATAAAAGAATAAATTATACCAGAATTAATGTTTTCTTAAACAAAGGAAACAAACTTTATAAGTCGATGAATAAATAAAATAATTCTAGAATCCATATTACTCAAACTTTAAACAAATAAATCTTTATGTGTACTACACGATTCATACAAGATATCTTAAGATGCACTTTTAAAGACTATTAAAAAAATTATATATAAATTTTCTTACAATATTTGGTTGATTTGTATGTCAAAATAAAATTTAAATACAAAGTTTGTTTTAAATCAAAACTGAATGATAGACATGACCAAAATATTTGAAAATTAAGCCAAAAGCGTAAAGATTCAAAAGAAATCCAAATATTTATCGAATCTTTAAAAGTATATCTATCCGTATGTATTATCTAGAACACTTTCCAAATATACGCAATCCATAATTATAAATATAAATATAAATACTATGTACATCAAATAAACCTTTCTTGAAATAGGAAAAATAACCAAAATAAATATTTAAAAAATTTTAACATAATAAAAAAAATCTGAATCTTAATCATGAAAACTTGAGTTAGATTGACAAAATTAGTCCCACTATCTCAAAAAATCAAAACCTTCCATAGTTTATCTGATTCACAAAACTATTAAATGTATTTGAATATTATTTTTAAAAAATTAAATATGTTTAATATCTTTAAAAATTTAAATAATTTTAATTTGTTATATATGTGTTTTAATAATATTTAAATGTGACTCTAGTAAATATGATTTTTATTTAAATATTTTTATGCTATCATGTCTAGTCGGCAGCGTAGTAATTCTATCTCATCTATTCTTGTTAATGAGATAATTGTTGAAGGGGCGGAGGAGGTTCGTGAGACGGTATTTTTGTATTTTGCATCTTATTTTAAAGGGGCTCGGGTGAATAGGTCCGGGGTGGAGAATTTAGTTTTTCATACTTTATCTGTAGTTCAAGGAGGTGATTTAATTAGACCATTTTCTGAGGTGGAAGTGAAGGAAGCAATTTGGAGTTATGACAGTTGTAAAAGTCTAGGGGCGGATGGTATTCATATGGATTTTATAAAATATTTTTGGCTTGATGTGAAGCAGAACATTGATTCATCATAGATTTTCACAGGAATGGACGTTTATCGAAGCGCATTAATAGTACTTTCATTGCTCTTATTTCAAAGGTGGAGTGTCCCAAAAGGTTGAATGAGTTTCGTCTGATATCTCTTGTGGGATGTTTATATAAAATTTTGGCCAAGTTATTGGATAATCGTTTGCGCTTGGTGATGGGCAATGTTATATCTGAGTCTCCGTCAGCTTTTGTCAAGGATAGGCAAATCTTTGACGGTATCTTGGTTGCAAATGAGGTGGTGGATGAGGCATGTAAGTTGCAAAAAGATTTGATGTTATTCAAAGTAGACTTTTAAAAGGCATATGATTCGGTGGGTTGGGGTTACTTGGATGTTGTTATGGGAAGAATGTCTTTCCCACCTTTGTGGAGGAAGTGGATGAAGGAGTGCATTGGGACGACTTCATTGTCCGTATTAGTTAATGGTAGTCCTACTAAAGAGTTTTAGTTTGAGATGGGATTGTGTCAAGGTAATCCACTCTCTCCCTTTTTGTTCCTTCTGGCGGCAGAAGGGATGCATATTTTAATGCAGGCGATGGTGGATCCCAATCTTTTTACGGGTTACACTATTGGTAGGGAGGTTATAAAAGTTATTTCTCATTTACAGTTTGTTGTTGACACCTTGCTTATGGGGGTGAAGAGTTGGGCTAATGTTAGAGCCTTGAGGATTATTCTCGTGCTATTTGAAGCAATGTCGGGTTTGAAAGTTAATTTTCACAAAAGTATGCTGGTCAATACTAATATTCCAGAGTCTTGGGTGTAGGAGGCTGCCTCAATCTTACACTATAGAGTTAGGAGGGTACCTTTTTGGTATTTGGGTCTTCCGATTGGGGGAGATTCAAGAAGGTTGTCTTTTTAAGTCTGATGGTGGAGGGCATTAAATAAGTTATCTGGGTGGAAGAGTAGTCATTTATCCTTTGGTGGTCGTTTAATCCTCTTAAAGTTTGTCCTTGCTTATATGCCTATCTATACTCTTTCTTTCATCAAAGCTCTTGCGGTTATAATCACGTCTTTATATTCTATTTTTATGAATTTCTTCTGGGGTGGGGTGTGAGTACAATTTCGCCATTAAAGGTTTTGCATGATGTCAAAACAGGAAAAGTGAGCACTTTGGTATATTATATATTATCCTTTTGGGTTGTGACACTCTTCTGCATTAGAGGTCTTAGGAATAATTAAAAATTGTTTTGAAATTAATCCAAGTCATTTAAAATTGGTTTCTACATAAATTTCTACTGCATGTGTTGACACATCCTCTTTTCAGGTCGACACATGCAACTCATTTTTAGAGCTTTTAGATTTTGTAAGTTTCAGGTCGACACATACGATATAAAGGTCGACACATATTGTTTAGTTGGTCAATTTTTTCAAATCTTTTTAATTTCGAATTTATCCTTTTTGTCCTAAAAGTTCCAAAACTATAAATACTGATTCATGCATCATTCATAACATGGTGAAATCATAAAATTAGCATATTGTTCTCTTTATCTTCAACTTCCAATCTATGCATACACACTGACATTACATTGTAATGATGTTCCGTTGGGGTGCTATCTAGACGAGGATTGTTAGTGTCCAATTGTGTATTAGGTTGAGCTTTATAGGGGTTTTCATCCAGGAAAAACATCTGGTTTGTTCTCCAAGATCATTGGTTGATTTGGGGATTTTCGTGCAAGACGTTCGAGAGGTAATTGCAGTCAAGTGAAGTACTTTTGAGATAAAAAACACAAGGGATCCTTTGGATATAAAGAATTCAAATAAAGTAGTGTGAGAACGGAAGATTACAATTGAAGTCTTGTGATGCAATAGTTTGAAATTGACGGTGCGCGAAAGCTTTAGTGATAAACAACGCAAAGGAGTAGCAATATCTTGTTATCAATTTATATCTATTGTGTCTTGTTCTTTCCCAAGATCAAAATAAGAGAAGGGATTGAATCAACGACAAGCATTAGGATTTTTGTGTTGCTATTGAACACTTCTCTTGTATCAACAATTCTGCATAGTAAAAATTATCCTAATTCCATTGGAATTAGGCGCAGATGTACCCACACACGAGGACGACAGTGGGGAACTGTGAAGACAAATTCCTTGTGTCTCTTTTATTTTTTTCTTTTACTTTATTTGATTTTCATTTATCAATTTGTCAAATAGCATTGATTTATCAATTAAGCCGTAAGAATTTTCTGAATTGTTTTTTATTTTAAATCAAGTGTTGATATAGCTTATAGTTACTTTCGATTATAAGTGGTTTTGTGTATCAACACAACTCAAGGAAAAATTCTGAAAATTCACTTGTAAAGTGATTCAAGCATATTAATTCAAATATACTTCTTATTCCATATTGCCTTTTGTTTTTACGTTTGCATATCTGAGTTTCCAATAACGTTCGTAAAAGATGACATTTTGAAAAAGCTTCAGCATTGCTCTTTGATAAAACATTTTCTTAAAACCAGAATTTTCTGGATATTTTAAAAGGGGTATCTATTCACCCCTCCCCCCCCCCCCCCCCCTCTAGATACGTTTCCGTCATCTAACAAGTGGCATCAAGAGCCCGGTTCATTCCGGCTTCGACACTCTTTATAAAATGGCTTACAAACCTAAAGGGGATTATAGAAGAGCCTCAATTTTCATGGGAGAAAATTATAGTTATTGGAAATCTTGTATACAAATTCATATTAAATCATATGACAAATATGTTTGGAAAGATATTCTAAATGGTCCAACACCGGTGACATATGTTGTTAATGGTGCTACTATACTGTAGCGGTAGAAATGTGCAAGACTAAGCCATTGGATTGACTAGACTTTATACAAATCAAAATAAAAATCGCTACCGCGCTTTATTGTTTCCAAAGGAATGGGAAAATAGCGAATAACCCAAAAGAGGGGGAAAGATTCAAGGTAAGGGGGTTGGTTATGCAAAGGGAAGGTATTAGCACCCTAAACATCCACGGTACTCCGCAGGAACCTCTTTGAAAAAATCTGTATATTTTGGCTATAAAAATGTGTTGTATATAAAATGGATGGTGGAGGTGAGAAAAGAAATATTTTTGTGATTTTTGCACCCGCCGCGGTTGCGAACCTTTAGTGCCTACGTACCACCTTTCGTGCAATAGGGGATCAGGGTACACGTAGTTCATCTAGAAAAGACTTGTTTGTTGATTGTTTTTAAACAAGGAGACAAGTCGTCATTGTTAGGAGAGAAATCTCGACTAACGCCCACAAGGTGTAAGAAAGATGGACCCTGCGTCAACAAGAGTGAGGGTTTGAGAACGCCTCTAGTACTCAAGTGGAAAAGTCGACACCTTTATAACCATAGGCGTAGGAGAATGTTGCTCGACTATCAATGAATCGTGTCTCATCTTGAAAAAGTTTGAATGGAAAAGGTGCTCGAGCGCACAAAAGAGTTTGAATGTGTTGAATTGTTTTGTTAATTTTTGAAAGATGTCAAAGTATGATTAAGTGAATTGAAGTTTGTTTAAAGAAAAGAAGTTTAGAAGAAAAGGCACTCGACAAAGTCGAGGTTTATTATGAAAGCGGTTTGATGTTAAAAATAAAGAAGATTTTGAAAGAAGATGAGAAGGTTTTGAAAATTAAAGAAGATGGGAGGAGATGAAGGGACTATCCTAAAGCATAAGGTAAAAGCTAAGGAAGAGAACCGTCTAACCAATATGAAGCCGATACTTGACATTATAAGCCAATGTAGAATTCCCATTCTTTGGATTGAAACCAAGCAAGCAAAGATACTAGACTTCTTGAGAGAATCAAACTTCAAGTGTATTTAGTCTTCGCAAAAATTGGGCAGAGTAACGGCTGTATACGGGTGAATTCCAGATTACAAACAAAGTATGTAATCACAATAACCTACACACAAAACAAACAAACAACCCAATGTCTTGAGGTAAACCTTAAGAACTCCAGACAAAATATAAAATAAAGTCACAAAGTCTCCAAGATAGGCCAAGGTCTCTAATCCTAAGTCCAAGAAGTCCATCACTCCATAATGCAAAGGATAGTAACCATGTAGTCCAAGTATCATTAAAGTTTTTTATGGTTCATGTTGATTATTAGGTGTCTTTAAAAAGAAAAGAAAAGCTCAAGTGAGTAAAATAAAAATGACATAAAAATAAATGCTCAAGTGAGCAAAATAAAAATGACATAAAAGTAAATACTCAAGTGAGCAAAATAAAAATGACATAAAAGTAAATGCTCAAGTGAGCAAATATGAAAATAGCATGAAATGTAAATGGTACATAAAGCATGAAAATAAAAGCGTAAAGTAAAGTTAATTGTTAGTAATTAGTGGTTAGTTGGATGACCATCTTGAAACTTGCATTTGGAACTCATTAGGGGATTGGTAGAACCAAAGCCTCTACACAACAAGTTGCATTTGCTTTTTGTCATGTATATCATCCATTTTGGAATTCTCACAAGGCAACATGTAATGATCAACGATGTTTAAGTGATCCGCGTTGACCAAAGGTGTTGTAGATCCATCAGAGGATTGGTAGAACCAAAGCCTCTACATGATGAATCTCAAGGTTATTGGATCAAAGAGATCAAATTAACATACTTGGGCTTGCAATCATAAGTTTGGGCCACGAATGATCATTTATTCGAATCGGGACAAAATTTAGCGCTATGTTAAGCAATCGTAAGTGGACTTATGTAGAAGTCGCACCTATTTTGAGGTCGGTCAATAGCAATCTATGTACTTCATGTTTGGATAAATGATATAGAGATCACCATCCCTTAACATGTAGCACAATAAAAAAAGAAAGGGATAAGATGAAGAGGGAGGGAAATGATAAGCTAATTTGGATCACCATTTCAAAATTCTTTCATCTTTAAATTCAACCACTCCTCTAGATGGATTAAAGCACTAAACATATCATTAATCCAAAGCACCAAAAATGAATTAAATAATTCACTCTTAGGTAGATTTGAATTGATGAACATTTATCCAACTTCATCGACATCACAAAGTCCATTGAGTTTAAAGACAAATTGGACATTTAAAATTGCAATCCAAACCAACAATCAAAAGGAGTGAGTAGCAAAAGCATTTTGGATCAAAGTTGCCCCAAAACAAGGCAAAACATACATTCTGTTCTGGTGTAAATCGATTTACACTACTATGTAAATCGATTTACACAGTATAATTTTCAAAAAATTATGCAAAATTGTGCTGTGTAAATCGATTTACACTACTATGTAAATCGATTGCACACAGAGGCAGTAGCAAAAACAGCATTTTAAAAGGGAAATTTCTTGTTCAAACTTTCCAGCAAACACCTTATGATCATGGATCCACTTGAGCACGAAAATTCCATCAAATTATGAGAAAACAACACCATTGGAATCACAAAATAATGCTCAAAGAATCAATCCCAAAGTTCACCAAGAAATCACATTGTGAAAGATGAATTATCCAAACTTACCAAAGGTAGATCTAGAGAATTATCAAAACAACTTCAAGAATTTGCTTCAATTCAAACACAAGAATCAATTGACCAAGCTTGGATGTAGAGAATTGATGGAGAAAAAGTGTTTGGATGAAGGTTTAGCTCAAAGATTAGTAAGTTTCAATGCAAAGCTTACTAACTTTTTGAAAATGGAGCTTTGAGTGAATTTGGTAGATGGAGAGATTTGAGAGATTTTTTTAGCAAGGTGGATTTGGCTATCAAAAGCTTGAAATTTGAATGAGATGAGGGCTCTATTTATAGAGTTTTGAATTGGGATTAGTGGTAATTTGGTAATTGATTCTTGGAGCCAAAATTTGAATTAATGAATTATTTCAAATATTAGAGCCAAAATTTGAATTAATGATAATTCTTCTTAAAAAATGAAAATTTGGCACTAAAATTTGAATTAATTATACATCTTTCAAAAATGAAGGAAAATTGGAGCCAAACATTTGACAAGTTTAAAATGCTTTTTTTTTTAATTTTCACTCTATGCAAATCAATTGCACTATATTGCAAATTGATTTGGACAGTGTATTTTTCCAAAAGTTGTGCAAAATTCACTTTGTGCAATCGATTGCACTCTAGGAGCAATCGATTGTACAGTGAAAAAAAATGAAATTTTTTAAATTCTTTTTCTTTGCAAATAGAGATTTTAGGGAAATAATACCGGAAAACCTTATTTGCCATATGCTTCAACTCGGTACCTACAAAACACAAATATGCAAAGACAAAGACAAATATTTTTTTGCATTTTGAGTAGAAGTTAGTCAACAACACAAGAGAGAACTTAAAGATAGGATGCAAATGTGATGAATGAAGCTATTTATTAATGATTGTGACCAAAATGACAAAATATGGTATGAAAGTGCGACTGAAAAAGTTAGGGGCAAAATTTAGGGTACAACAGCTGCCCCTATTTAATTATCTTTTAGCCAGATAGGCTGAAAGTAATAAAATACAAACAGACCTGAATTTTGTCCCTGATACAATGAGATGATAGCATATGTTATGAATGAATGCATGGACTCTTTTTTTACATATATTTTTTTTGAATGATGTATGAGATGAGACAGACTATGTGGAAATATGGAAAGACTCGAAACTGGAAACTTGTGGTAGTTCAGATGAAACGACATGGAAAGACACGCCGGGGAACAACAAGATACTTCTGGATATCTATCAGGGTGACAAGGAGTAACCAACAATACTTGGAAAAAAGAGATAAAACTCGAGAAGGAAAGCAGCAACATCCAAGAATGGCATTGAATGAGGCGAGAAACTCTCTGGAAAAGGCAATCAGAAGCATCTAGAAGAACATTAGATGTAGGATGAGACCAAATCTGAAGCTACATCAAAGTCGTCCAGGAAAGACACTAGACGGAAAAGAAACACGACATTCAATACTGGCTTTGAATGAAGGGAAAACTCAACGTCTAATACTGGCTTTAGACGAGAGAAAAGATCACAACATCCAATACTGGCTTTGAATGAGTGAAAGAGATCTTAACATTCAATACTGGCTTTGAATGAAAGAAAAGCTCAACGTCTAATACTGGCTTTAGACGAGAGAAAAGATCACAACATCCAATACTGGCTTTGAATGAGTGAAAGGGATCTTGACATTCAATATTGGCTTTGAATGAAAGAAAAAGCTCAACGTCTAATACTGGCTTTAGACGAGAGAAAAGATCACAACATCCAATACTGGCTTTGAATGAGTGAAAGAGATATTGACATTCAATATTGGCTTTGAATGAAGAAAAAGCTCAACATCTAATATTGGCTTTAGACGAGAGAAAAGATCACAACATCCAATACTGGCTTTGAATGAGTGAAAGGGATCTTGACATTCAATACTGGCTTTGAATGAAGAAAAAGGTAGCAACATCCAATACTGGCTTTGGATGGAAAAAGAGAAACAACTCAAACTGACGTTTGCTTTGGTAGGTGCCAAGTAAGTTGGACTTTGATCTCAAGGTGACATGTCAACTGCAATAAGACCTTGGAAAATGAAAATGAGGATGAAACACTCTTGTTATGCATATGTATGGATTTTGTTATGCATCATATGTGAATGATATATGCATGTAATGTCGACGTTTACGACAATGGAGTTTGACTCTTTTGTGAAGGTAAGATTGGAAGTTTAATTCCTCAACATGGAGAACTCTGCCAAATTTAATTGGAAAGAAAATATCCTGAACCCAAATTTGTCACACTTGTAAACTGTATTGAACTGATGATCTTCTGGGGAAGGACACGGAGAGCTGCTTGGGGATTTGTCCCAGATTAGCTGACTGTTGAAGATAAACTGATCATGGCTTCAGTCGAAAGTTGCTGGAAATAAGCTGATCACGACTTCAGCTCCGAAATAACTGTTGGAAATGAATGCCCCTGTATGAGTCTTGAAAATGATTTCTTGGCTGGCCAATTCTGAGAAAACTTGTATTGAGCAGTAAATCTTGAACTGACTCACAACAGGATCTGGAAGATACTTACCCCTGATAGGGTCACTGACCAAGTTTCTCAACTGCTTGAAATTCCTTGATGAGGAAAGCTTGTTTGCAAGCAAAATTGTTTACCCAAACATGGTAATTTTAATGCAAAGTTCATGCAAAATTTTTGAATCCAAAATCATTTTTGAAATGATGTTATTGGTGTATAGAAAATGCATCACTGGTTAAAACACAATGGTTTATACTTTTAAAGTGAAAACAAAGATATGAAACCAAAACAAATGATTCGCAAAAGATCATAGGAGTCAGTTTACGCAACCTTGCTGTAGTATGCTTTCAAAAGAAACCTGACTTCAATTAGGTCTTTTAAGGGTTGTAACGTGGTCGGGTTCACGGTTTAAGAAATAAAGGATAAAGGCTCAAAGTTTATTTGTACCTACCCCAATCTTCGTGATGTTCTTCAGCCCTACGTTCAGTTAATTCAAAATATGCATTCAGGTTCCAAGAGATTTTGGAATTGCACTGATGGCAGAAATGACGATGGCTCAGAAGCTAAAGGATTCTTGAGAATGACAGTCATTTCTTCTTACATCTTTTTATTGTTTTGAGGACTTTTGTCAACTCTGGTGGAGAATTTTGAGGATTTGAAGACCTCTTCTGATTGAATTTTTTATTCCCAACTTTTGCCAGAACTGTTTCATTTGAGATTACAGTCAGCAGGATGTCCCAGTTTTTGCCTGAACTGTTTCATTTGAGATTACAGTCAGCAGGATGCCCCAGTTTTTTGCCTAAGTCTCCTTCATAGGTTTTGACTTATCGGGATTTTTCTGTTGATTTTTTATTTTCATTTCATTTTTCCTTTTTTGGAAAGATAATGACTTCCTTGCTCAATGATTACGGGGAACCATCTTCGTCATTTTTTGTTTGAGAGCATCTTTGAGAATTTTTTTTATTAATAACCATGTATTAAAAAAATATTTCGCAAATAACCGGGTTTCGGAAAAAATTACGCAAATAACCATGTTTGAGATGGCTCTACAAAGGAGGAGCCATCTCATTTGGCGCATGCACCTAGGGTTTTGCCCTAGGCGCCATCTCACTTGGCGCCTCCATTGGCTTTTAGCCAAGTGAGATGGCGCATGCTCCTTAAAAAGGAGAGGAGGCGCCATCTCACTTGGCGCCTAGGGCAAAACTAGGGTTTTTTGCTGTTTTATAAATAATTCGTCCGTTTCTTTGAAATTTCTCACACTTTCTCGCACTGTATTTTTATTTTGTACTCCCCTATTTACGTAATGACGTCGCCTATGATTTTTAGCAGAGATGGTTACGTTATATTCTCCGCCACGAAACCTGCGATGAAAATGAAATTCTGGCACATTCACTCCATGGAGCGTCTGAAGCGGGAGTTGATGCGGTGGCTAGATGGAGACATCGCCGAGGGGGAAAAAATTCGAAGGATCCAGCGAAAACGAACAACAACCTCGCATGCGACAGGAAGACCTAATGTGTGGTTGGAGGAAGTCAAAACAGACAATGATGTAATGCTGATGATGCATGGGTCAGATGAAATTGTGTTAACAGTTGTAATTTCCTAGATTGATTATCGTTAATCATTGTTGTACGTGAAAACCCTAATGTAATTTCCTATATTGAATTTCTTAAATTGTGTGAACAGTTTTATTAACGGAAAACCCATAATGTTTACAACATAAATATTGAAAACATTTATTGTATTACAAAATTTATGTGGTCGAGCCAGACGCCCGATTCGGACAGTTTTTGCGATTGTGTCCGACCTGACGGCATAAACCACACTTTCTTTCCAACCTGTCAAGATCGTCCATTTCTGTTGTTATGCGCCTGCTTTTGGGACGACCCTTCTTGTTCCTTCGCATTTGGTCATTGTGCCAAACTATATCACCGTTGTATTCAGGCCAATAGTCCGGTTTTGCCACCAAAGGAAAGTTGTTGTTGTAAACAGTTAGCAACGTTTCAGATTTATAAACGTTTGAGAGCAGTTGAAGCGCGTCTTGATGGGTATGCGCACAAGCGGCAATGACATGAGAGCAAGGCATACGAAAAGCTTGAAACCTGCCACAATCGCACCATTGGGAAGGTAAAATGACCCTGTATTCTTGTCTTGCCAGGCCTTCATTGTGGTCAATTGTCTCTTTCACAATGAAGTTGTGGCTATGGCGGTCAAACCGTGTAACCATGTGAGTGTTGGCTTTAGCACTTTCAGCCTTAATGTATTTCATACAGCTTTCACTCCATAGTTGTCCTGATTGCAAGACCGCATACCACATTTCACCTCTTTTGGCAAATAACGCAGCCATCCTAAAATACGTGGATTTCACCAAGGCAGTGATGGGGAGGTTTCGTATGCCCTTGAATACCCCATTCATTGATTCAATAAGATTTGTAGTCATATGCCCCCATCTTTGGCCATTGTCGTATGACCTAGTCCATTTTTCGACCGGTATATTGTCGATCCACGTACCGGCTTCTGGGTTAGACAAACGGATCTCGTTGCGGTAATATTTGAATGTGGGCTGTGTCAGTGCGTATCCCGCATTCATCACCGCTTTCCTCAATGTTTTGTCCTTGACCTCCCTCGAGAAATTCTGGACGATATGCCTGACGCAATAGACATGCGTAGAAGGAGGGTCATGCCAACCATTTGCCGGATTATTATAGGAACTTTCAATGGAGGCATGTCTGTCCGAGATCAAACAGAGATCTGGTTGAGGAGCCACGTGTGTACGAAGATTTTTCAGGAAAAAGCTCCAAGCACCACCGGTCTCCCCCTCGACAAGGGCAAACGCAACGGGGAAAATGTTATTGTTGCCATCTTGTGCAACTGCCATCAAAAGCGTGCCTTTGTACTTCCCATACAACCAAGTCCCGTCTATTTGTAGAATTGGTTTGCATGATGCAAACCCTGTGATGCATGGTTGAAATGCCCAAAAGACGCGACTGAATATTCCGTTGCCATGTAGTAGACTACCATCTTGAGCGTACGCTGGCAATGTTTCCAGAACATAAACACTACCTAGAGAATATGTCTTGAGTGCATTTAGGTAGCGGGGAAGTTCTCGGTATGACTCCTCCCAGTTTCCGTACACCCTTTCAATCGCCTTAGTCTTTGCTAACCACGCCTTACGGTAAGACGGAGTGTAGTTAAAAACCGTGGTGATGTGGGAGATGATTGTTTTCACCTTCAAAGAAGGGTCGTTGCTGACCAGAGGTAGGATTTCTTGACAGATTAGATCATGGTTGAGTTTTCGGTGGTCTTGTGATTGAGTGGAACTTACACAAGTATGGGTAGTCATGGAACCTATGACCCAGCAGTCACCCCTTAGTCTGTATGAAGCGGTCAGCTTGAACATGCAGTCAGGGTGGACACACTTGATCTTGTACCTTTCCGGGTTTACACGATCCACCTTATGATCAACCGAGTTGAGCATGTGAAATTTTTTGATGGCCCTTATGCATTCCTCTCTACTACGAAACTTGTCCTTCTCTTTTAAATTTTCATCTGATTGCATATACTCCAATGGCCTTGCATGCAACAGAGAAAGGAATCCCAAAGGCTGTCACGTAGCCTGAGCCAATGCTGTAAAACGTGACACCTCTTATTCGCCAAATGGGGTGGCGACACCATTCATTTTTGTACTATTTCTCCAAGTGAGATGGCGCCTCCCTTACTGTCCAATCGTGATACATGCATGGGCTTATGCTGCCACCTAGCCTGGCCCTATTCTACACACATAAATGTTTTGTGTAAGCCTGCCACCCATCAACTCCAATGGCCTTGCATGCAACAGAGAAAGGAATCCCAAAGGCTGTCACGTAGCCTGAGCCAATGCTGTAAAACGTGACACCTCTTATTCGCCAAATGGGGTGGCGACACCATTCATTTTTGTACTATTTCGCCAAGTGAGATGGCGCCTCCCTTACTGTCCAATCGTGATACATGCATGGGCTGCCACCTAGCCTGCAAGAGTGACACCTTACATTATTTGTAAATGCATGCATGCATATGTGTAACTCCCTAAGCATGCAAATGTGACACCTCGCAGGCATGCAACCACTACATCAAAATTATTTGCCTATAAATACATACCTTATGAAACATCTCTCACACCCACACAACTCTCACTCTCTGCTACGAAATATTTCTTAAGTCTATCGTACTCTCTATTTCTTCCTAAGTCTTTCATTCTCTCAAGCGTTCTGAAGAATGGCCCTTCTAACAATGGGAGATACTCACAGAGGCACAAGGGAAAACATTGCTGCATTTGTAAGTCTCTTCTTTGGTTATACATTTTTCATACTTTAAAAAACGTGTTGTTCATCTTAATTAATCTTACTCTTGTTTAATTATGATCTCAGGATACACAAAGATTCAGAATCCGTTCGCACAAATACCTGGCTCCCGACCCTTTCATCGTCCCTTATCTGGAATATGCAGGTTTTGGACACGTGATAAAGATCTCCAACTGCACCATTGACTCCAAATTCATCCTTGCAATGTTGGAGAGGTGGAGACCGGAGACCCATACATTTCACCTACCAATAGGTGAATGTACCATCACTCTCGAAGATGTGTACATGCTACTGGGCCTCCCTATTGACGGTAAAGCGGTGAACGGGTCGGTTCAACAACCCAACTCACAGTGTGAAGAACTGTTGGGTAGGGACATGGTAGAAGGTGGTGGAGCAAGAGGGCAGGGAATACTACTCACTGACCTGAAACGACATTATGCAAGTATGGAATTAAATGAAAATTCCTCAGAGAATGACCGAGTAGTAAAAGCCCGAACGTATATTATGATACTTTTTGGTACTTTTTTATTTCCCGAAAGTACGGGAAATAGTGTAAATTTCATGTACTTACATTTACTAACAAATTTTGATAAAACTAGAAAATTTAGTTGGGGTTCTGCAGTATTAGCCCACCTGTACAGTTCCTTGTGCAAAAACGCAGTCAAGGAAAAATGTACATTTTATGGGTGCGCATTTTTACTACAAGCCTGGGGTTGGTGGAGGATGGAGTCCTTAAACCCCATCAACAACAACACTTTTGGTTTCCCTTACGCAACAAAGTAATTCATTAAGTTATAGCATTTATAACTATTCTTCTCTTTCCAAAATATATGCTAAAAATAACATGTTTCTCATTTCCTATAGGTACTGCGTGAGGGGTATGGATTACGGCAAGAATCCCAGATTCAATGTCGCACTCTACCGGAATCTGTTGGATCACTTAGGCCCAGATGACGTAAGTCGTAGCTTTTAACTTTTGTTCATTTTAATTATTTATACATTACTTTTGCGCTTACCTGATTTAAATTTTATCGCAGTTCGTCTGGAGACCATATTTGGGTTTGGACCATTCTCCAAATCCAGAGGATGCAGCAACTTGGACTGCAAAGACTGCACTCATTCGGTTCAACATTGTGGAGATGCACCACAGCGACCGTGTGAAGATGCAGTTCGGAATGATCCAAGAGATACCAAGTGATCCAACAGATTTGTCCCCCTGGCATCTAAAAAGGGTCGACGCCCAGTGGAATCTAACCAACTGGACAGACTTTGCTCCAGAATGGTGTAAAATGTGGCAAAGGCGTCACCGCTACATCTTGCAATCCCCTATTTTCCTTACTCAAGGTAACATGCGACACACCGATCAATATATGTCGTGGTACAGGTCGGTTAGTAACCCAGATATGCACGTGTCTCATCCGAGGTACTTGGTTGACCCACGCACACAATGGGCACAACCCTCGATTCCCCACCAACAAACCCAAAATCCATCAACCTCAAACCAACCCCCAAGAAGAAACAGACCAACAAACACACAACCACATTCCCCACCACAACACAACTACAACCAAATGCCGTACTACCAACCACAATCACCGCCAAACTACCAATACCCAGATATGCCTCAAACCCAACCATAATACCAACCCCAATACCAGCAAACCCACATACCCCATACACAATTTCAGTCTTGCACATATCCCAATATGGGGCCCTCAACATCCAGCCTTAGCCCTGATATGGGAATGTCAGAAGATTATGACCAACCCGACCAAACCTACCATCAACCACCATATCACCAAACAACCCAACATCCACAGTACCAAACACCCCAAGATCCATTTCCTTTCTACCCCCCATACTCAGACGACCAATGCTACCGACCAACCATGGAACCCCACCCACCGCCAACACGACCAAACTTCGAGGGTATGGGTAACCGACTGTACCAGAGCAGATCTTCGAGATATGGAGATCTTACTGATTTTATGGATTCGGATCGCATTGACTTCGCTGGGCCATCGACCTTGCCGCAACAAGAAACGAGACGGCACCCAACAAGAGAAAGGCGAGGACGGGGATGCGGAACTGGGGGTCATTACCGGGTTCCTGGGGATCATTGATGTATCTTTTTTTTTTCCAGTATTTTTTGTATCTGTTTTTTTACTGTTATTTAAATGTAAAACAGTTGAATGTAATTATTTTTTATCAAATAAAAAATCAATTTTGTTTATCTCTGTCTAATACGCAACGCGCAGGAAAGAAAAAAAAAATTTTTTTTTGACCTAATTTTGTACATAGGCGCCATCTCACTTGGCTTAGGGCTTGCCATTTGCCCTTAGGCGCCAAATGAGATGGCGCCTCCCTTATAAAAAGAGGAGGATGCGCCAAATGAGATGGCTCCTCCTTTATGGAGCCATCTCAAACATGGTTATTTGCGTAATTTTTTCCGAAACCCGGTTATTTGCGAAATATTTTTTTAATACTTGGTTATTAATAAAAAAAATTCCATCTTTGACACTTCTTACTGTGTGCAAAGGAAAGCTTGATCGCGACCTTTGTTGAAAGGTGTCTTGCATGATTTCTCTTGTAATTGAATGCACAACCAAATTAACTGAGAACTACCCATCCCCGGGTTAAGATTGCGGGTTTTTCTGTATAGAAAGAAACTCCAACTTCTAGGCTCAAAGGGGTGAACGAGGGATTAACTTCCTTATTACTCCAGTGTTTGGGACTTGAAACAATGCCTGTATATCCTCAGCAAAGTTTTATTCGAAAGCATATCAGCAATAATTATGGGTATTTCGTTTTCATCATCCTCCCTCCAATCTTTGCATAAACAAAAGCTTGATAAAGGGAGTAAACAAGAGAAATATATTTGAAAGCAGTAAATGAAAAATGATTTAAATCAAAATATTGCAATGCTCATTTCATTAAACTTAACATGAAAGTATAAACAATATTTGAAAGCAACAATTTTAACATAAACAAGGAAAAATGCAAACAGAAATAAAGATGGCCTAGTGACTAATCAGTAACAAGGATGAGCTGTCCTATCTGAAACACCGACTTTAGGAAGTGACTTGAGGGTACCCCGATTCAGTCTTTAGCCACTTTGTTTTGGAAAAGGATTGTTGATGACATTAGGACCTGCCTCTTTGAAAGTGAGAATATTTGCTTTCACCAATTCTTGCACTTTGTTTTTCAAAGCATAGCAACTTTCTAAATCATGACCGGCAGCTCCTTGATGAAACTCACAGTGAAGGTCAGATCTGAACCCAGGTGGAGAAGGATTTCGAGGAATCAGAGGCCTAGTTGTAATCAAGCCTTTCTGCACCAATGCAGGATACAATTCAGTGTATGTCATAGGGATGGGATCAAACTGAGCCCTATTCCGATTCTGATTCTGATTCTGTGCAATATTCTGTCGTTGAGGGACATGAACTGGTTGAGCATTGACCGCAGGAGAAACAACCACTACTTGTGGTTGATCAGTGTATTGAGGCCTACGACGAGGTCCTCTTCTCTCAGTCGAGACAACATTGGCTTCTACCTCTTTCTTCTTCTGAAAGTTCCCAAGGTATTTCTTTGCACCATTAGAAGATTCAGTAGCTTTAGACACTTTACCATTCTTGACTCCTTCTTCTAATCTCTGGCCAATAGTCACCAGGTCTGTGAAGCTGGAGGACACACTACCAATCATCTCTCCCAAAAGAAGGGGGATAAAGTATCCATGAACAAACCAGTTAACTCTTTCTCTGCCAGAGGTGGTTCAACTTGAGATGCCAGTTCTCTCCAACGTTGAGCATATTCCTTGAAAGATTATTTCTCATTCTGAGACATATTTTGCAGTTGGTGACGATCAGGTGCCATGTCGAGGTTGTATTTGTATTGTTTTATGAAAGCATCAACAAGATCTTGGAAACATTGGATACGACCTTTCTCAAGCCCCATATACCATTTCAATGAAGCTCCAATCAGACTGTCTTGAAAACAATGGATAAGCAGCTTGTCATTCTTTGTGTAAGCAGACATATTTCGAAAGTACATCACCAAATGACTTCTTGGACAAGTGTGCCCCCGGTATTTCTCAAACTCAAGAGTCTTGAACTTTGCAGGCATAACCAGATCAGAAACTAGGCACATGTTGTTAGCATCAACACTGAAGAACTCATTTCCTTCCATAGCTCGGAGTCTCTTCTCTAAAGTCTGATACAGTTCTTTGAACTCTTCAAACTCACCAAAGTCTCCTTTACTCACACTTCGAGGACTGGCAGCATTGTACTCAAAGAGAAGGTTCCCAAAAGCAGCTTGTGCAACAGGTTGACGAGAAGCAGTATGAACAATTGGCTGAGGTTCAGTGAAAACTGGAGCTTGAAAGACTGGTCGGGAAGACTGACCAACCATTGAAGTATTTACAACAGGTGGAGAGTAATTCTGAGGTAACCCAAACTCTGGCCATGCAGTAGATGTATGTTGGATAGGTTGAGTGTCAACAACAGCAGCTGGGATTTCAGATATCACAGTCCTTTGAGGTGGCTCTCCTCTAGAAATCAGGACTTGCATCATCTCAGTAAGTTTGGCCATGCCTGACTTTAACTCGTTGATTTCCATTCTGACTTCCATGTTGTGTTGTTTTTGGTTTGCCATTCTCAATCTGATAGCAGCTCTAGTCCCGTAGTTGTGTTGAGGAATCAGCTTGACGGTAAACGACTAACTAGAAGAAAGAAGCAACTGGGAATAAGATCCTGAACAACCTGGATGTATGCTGAATGATGCAGAGGATGCGAATGATATGCAATGTTATGCAATGCACTGCACAGTAACAAGATCACATGGTTCAGAGTCACGAGCCTGGAGTCAAAGGTACAACCCATAAGGTATGGACTAACTGTTATCACCTGCCGAACAAGGTTCTAAGAGGTTCCCAGAGTCTACATCCTTCCTTTGGATATTACCAACTTCTCAATTAACTCGGTAATTAGTAATATTCTCAAGAAAGACTCGTCCGAGCGTAGTATCGCGTGACAACTACTTTTGGATTACTCCGTCATAGCTTCCGCACTACACCTAAAAGGACAAGATGGGTTAGGTAATCTACGGTCCTCAGCTTCGCAGGCTCCCAGGTCGAAAGCAGTACGTCTTCCCGATTACTCGGTAAATGATACTACAGTCAAAGGGGCCTCCACTGAGTGGGGGATCTCATGCCTCCTTTTTGGGATTACTCCCTCAAAGTTAACATGACTATACCGCCCGTCCTATCTTAAGTTTGCCCAAAGTCCGGGTATAAGACTTATAAGAAATCCCCAAGCACCCTGTAAACCAGGAAAATCCAGATAAACATATATACAAAATATAACACATAAACACAATAACACATATACAGATATAAACAAAGATAGGTTTAACCCACTTAGGGATGGACCAGCAAGAGGTCAATCTTTCCCCAGTGAAGTCGCCATTTTTTTTCTGTAGCGGTAGAAATGTGCAAGACTAAGCCATTGGATTGACTAGACTTTATACAAATCAAAATAAAAATCGCTACCGCGCTTTATTGTTTCCAAAGGAATGGGAAAAGAGAGAATAACCCAAAAGAGGGGGAAAGATTCAAGGTAAGGGGGTTGGTTATGCAAATGGAAGGTATTAGCACCCTAAACATCCACGGTACTCCGCAGGAACCTCTTTGAAAAAATATGTATATTTTGGCTATAAAAATGTGTTGTATATAAAATGGATGGTGGAGGTGAGAAAAGAAATATTTTTGTGATTTTTGCACCCGCCGCGGTTGCGAACCTTTAGTGCCTACGTACCACCTTTCGTGCAATAGGGGATCAGGGTACACGTAGTTCATCTAGAAAAGACTTGTTTGTTGATTGTTTTTAAACAAGGAGACAAGTCGTCATTGTTAGGAGAGAAATCTCGACTAACGCCCACAAGGTGTAAGAAAGATGGACCCTGCGTCAACAAGAGTGAGGGTTTGAGAACGCCTCTAGTACTCAAGTGGAAAAGTCGACACCTTTATAACCATAGGGGTAGGAGAATGTTGCTCGACTATCAATGAATCGTGTCTCATCTTGAAAAAAGTTTGAATGGAAAAGGTGCTCGAGCGCACAAAAGAGTTTGAATGTGTTGAATTGTTTTGTTAATTTTTGAAAGATGTCAAAGTATGATTAAGTGAATTGAAGTTTGTTTAAAGAAAAGAAGTTTAGAAGAAAAGGCACTCGACAAAGTCGAGGTTTATTATGAAAGCGGTTTGATGTTAAAAATAAAGAAGATTTTGAAAGAAGATGAGAAGGTTTTGAAAATTAAAGAAGACGGGAGGAGATGAAGGGACTATCCTAAAGCATAAGGTAAAAGCTAAGGAAGAGAACCGTCTAACCAACATGAAGCCGATACTTGACATTATAAGCCAATGTAGAATTCCCATTCTTTGGATTGAAACCAAGCAAGCAAAGATACTAGACTTCTTGAGAGAATCAAACTTCAAGTGTATTTAGTCTTCGCAAAAATTGGGCAGAGTAACGGCTGTATACGGGTGAATTCCAGATTACAAACAAAGTATGTAATCACAATAACCTACACACAAAACAAACAAACAACCCAATGTCTTGAGGTAAACCTTAAGAACTCCAGACAAAATATAAAATAAAGTCACAAAGTCTCCAAGATAGGCCAAGGTCTCTAATCCTAAGTCCAAGAAGTCCATCACTCCATAATGCAAAGGATAGTAACCATGTAGTCCAAGTATCATTAAAGTTTTTTATGGTTCATGTTGATTATTAGGTGTCTTTAAAAAGAAAAGAAAAGCTCAAGTGAGCAAAATAAAAATGACATAAAAATAAATGCTCAAGTGAGCAAAATAAAAATGACATAAAAGTAAATACTCAAGTGAGCAAAATAAAAATGACATAAAAGTAAATACTCAAGTGATCAAAGATGAAAATAGCATGAAATGTAAATGGTACATAAAGCATGAAAATAAAAGCGTAAAGTAAAGTTAATTGTTAGTAATTAGTGGTTAGTTGGATGACCATATTGAAACTTGCATTTGGAACTCATTAGGGGATTGGTAGAACCAAAGTGTTGTACCCCAAAATTTTCCCTCTCATTTCTTCAACATTTTCTCACCACAAGACTCTTGGAACTCAAGATCAGGTTAGGGTTTGCTCTGCTCAAGACTCCTCCTTGCACTGTTGACCCAAATTAGGGTTTGAGTTTTCACAAAGATGTCTTGACCAAAAATGCCCAAAGTGACTTTCATGCTTCATATTGGACTCACAAGTTTATCCATACCAAGTTTCAAGCCTTGATTCCAATCTTTGCCCAGTCAATTGGACAGTTAACCTAAAAATCAGCTGTATTGGGGAAAAAGTCAACTGTGACCAATTGACAGTCAAACCTCATGATTTTTGACCCACATCAACATAATGAACTCACATGGACCATTTGATCAAGTTTGGATCACAATTCCACAAGAAATTTGACCAGATCACCAAAAGGGCAAAATGGTCATTTTTAGGGTTTTGACTGCACAAAGGCAATTTTTGGCTGTTTGACCTAGCCAATGGAAAACCAAGATCACATATGGCCTCAAGGACTCAATGGCATGGTCTTGACACATTCAACAAGTTCAAAGGATCCCAAATGCAAAAGATTGACAGATGAATTTTTCAGTCAACTGATCAAAATTTGATTGTATACTGAAAAGTCAAACTTTGACTTTTTTGGTCAAAATTGAAATTCTGGCTGCAGATACTCAATGTCACGTTCAATGTTATGACACCGTATCTGACTTTCTATAGGACAGTAAATACAAAAACAGTAAAGAACACAGTCAATTGTTTACCCAGTTCAGTGTGCAACAACACCTACTCTGGGGCTACCAAGCCAGGGAGGAAATCCACTATAAGAGATATTAATTCAGGAATAAACCAACCAGTTTATCTCCTTCACTTAAGACCTACCCCATGCAACTTCAATCTAAGTACAACTTAAACCTGAGTTCCTACTCACTCCCCCTCAATCACAGCAGTGATACATAAAACAATTTGACTAATGAATTGATGAAGACACTCTTCAAAACATACACTTGATTATGCTTCACAGGTTTTTAATCAAGCAACACAAACACTCTTGCTTCACAGCTTTGAGTGATACACAGACCTGACTTGACTTTGCTTCACAGCTTTAGTCAAGAGACATACAAACACTCTTGCTTCAAAGCTTTGAGTGATACACAACCCTTACAATTAAAACCTATTCCAAGTCACTTATCACAATGATAATTGCTTGGATTACAATAGTTAAAACTATACAGCTTCTAAATGATCTTCTGTCAAAAAGGGATGCTTTCCAAGACAGCAGCTCTGTTGAATATATAGCAGCTGCATCTTCAGTCAGGGTTTCCATAAAAAGCTAGGGTTAAATCCGTTTGACCTTAAGACTAGGTCACAGGACTAGATCAACCAGGTTGGGGTTAAGCTAGGTTAACCCAAAGAAAACGCTGGATTCTGTTCTGGAAAGACTGAGTCATTTTCCTGAAAAAACTCAGAATTAACCAAATTGCATACCTGTTAGTTCAGAACAGGATGTCTTAACATTTGTTATGACATCTGAATTCCTGTTTACTGATTTTGGTAAATGTGATCATTTTGCAAAATGCTCAGATACACACTCATAAACATCAGTACCTGTATGACAATATTTTTCTGCAAAGGTACCTAATAAATCTGTACCTAATAAACTAGAATGTTATGACATCAGTCATAACATTCATACACCTGGTTTTACCAAAAATGTATGCCAATACCTAAACAACTACAAACTCCCCCTTTGGCAGATTTTTGGCTAAAGCCCCTAAGCAATCAGAGATAGATAGCAGCAGAAAAAAATATGACTGCAGAAAAATAGAATGTCTAATAAAGTACCAAAATATATCTCCCCCTCTTTAGCCACAAATGGGCCAAAGATACATGTTCTTAAAGATTATACAGTCATCCAGAAAAAGTAATGAGAGCAGAACTAAAAACTGAACACACTTCCAAACTCTACCAGGGACCAGCATCAACTCCACCAATCAGCAATTCCACCAACCTTTAAGCACTGTCATCAGACTCAGAGGAGCTAGTTTCTTCAGTATTGAGATGACCTTCAGCTTCTACACCCTCTTCCCTTCCGTTTCCTTCAGCTTCCTCCTTTTCTAACCTGGCAATTAGGTTTTCTAGGGTCTTTTTCCTAGCTTCCAGTTCTTTGCAGGTCTCTTTTAATACAGCAATAACATCAGATGTTTTGGACTGGGTCTTCACAGACGATGTCTCAGCTGATGTTATGACAATATCAGGAGCATGAGATCCCTGAAACAGTTTGTAGTGCAACCCAAGGGCAGGATCTCTTTTGCAAGCAGTATCTCTTGCCACCAGGATATCAGAGTATTGTGCAAGGATAATTCCACAAAGGAGGGAGGGAAAGGCAATTGGTCCTTTGACAGCATAACTACCAGCATGTTTTAAAGTTTGTTCAAAAATATACCTGCCATAGTCAAAAGCAGTCTTGGTTCCCACAGCATAAATAAATCTCCCCGATCCTGTGGAGATAGTTGATTTATGGTTTGTAGGGACCCAGTTGGCTGCACCAATCTTGTGCAGGATGGCAAATTTCATGCTAAGTGTGCTGGCGTTCAGCTTGCCTTTCAAGGGCCAGCACTTCACTTGCCTTGCTGTGATGGTTTGACAAACTTCATTGTCAGTGACTTCCAGATCAGGACAATCCTCATTTGATCTTCCAAGAAATTTGTTAATTTCTGATGGAGAGAAATTAACCCTTCTTCCTCTAACAAAAACACTTTCAAAGTCAGCTGACCTTCCATCAGCACAATCATTAGACAAGTTAACTATGAACTCCTTGACCAGATTTTCATAACACTTGGTAAATTTTATCACTGTCTTCATCAGTCCAGCATTCTTGATCAGGTCCATGATGTCCTTGCACTCCATGGCATCATTGTTGAGTTCTCTTTCTAAAGCTATTCTCTTCAAGTAAACATACTTCCATCTGTTTGTATTGTCAGGATGGTGGAAAGAGATGTTGTCTGTTGGGACTTCAGGAACTCTAGCAATTTTGCTGGAGGGCAGTTTCCTTCTGATAGGAATTTCTTCAGCATCAATCTCAAACTCTGATTCCTCATCAGAATCAGAAGATTCAGGTTCTTTTCTCTTCTTTGTAATTGGTTGTCTACCAGTATACACCTGGGCTTTCACCTTCCCTTTGGACTGACCAGTTTTCACAGATTCTACCCCAGCCTTGCCTTCAGTCTTGGATTTCTTAAAAGCAGGTTTATCTTTGGACATACATTTTGCATCATTCTGATTACCCTTTCTTTTCATCATTCTCCTAGCTATGCTAGGGTTTACATTGGCAATCAGATCATTGTCTGAGTATTCCTCATCCACATCAATGATAGGTGGATCGACAATCTTTTCTGAAGGGTTCTGAATGTTGTCATTTTGTGTCATAACATTCTCAGAGACATCCACATTTGGGCTTCCTGATTGATTTAAAGGGACAGAAATCCCCGGTACAGGTTGGTTTCCGCTTAGTATACTAGTAACAAGCCTAGCAATAGCTTGATGAACTTGAACTGATCCTTCTCTATTTGGTACAGAAGAGGAAGGATGAGAAGGATTACCAGAGGCAGCAGCTTGAGCTCTTCCTGCATGTCTAGTTCTCAGCTTTTTGACTTTGGCGGGGTCAGTTGCCATCTCTCTGAGAGGAGTGATCTCAAGAACTTCAGATTCTATGCATGTGGTGATTGCTCGAGAGTCTTGGTCAGATGATGAAGATGAAGAGGTCGCCTTGGTTGAAGATGATGTTTGAGACATTTTGATTGACTTAGAGCACCAGTAGCAATTTGAGAAAAAACTTTGAATTGAGAGAAGGGAACAGGTTGCAAAGTCGAGAGAGGTAGGAGGCAAAAGAGAGTCTTTTCAACTTCTTAAAGATTTTGAAAGAATTGGGAAAACATATGATTAACCCACTAAAAATAGACTTAACAAAATTAACTCCTTCAACCCTTGTTTTAAGCAAAATTAATTGCTATAATTTCTCATGTTGGCAAATACCCAACCTGCCCCTCAAGTTTTCAAGTTTATTTCCAACAAGAGCCTTGGTAGAAGAATTAGCCAGCTGAAGCTTAATGATACCATGTTCCAGTTTAATTGACTTCTTCTCTACAAAGTCAATGTGCTTGGTCCTGCTATGCTGAGTAGGGTTCATGGAAATATTGATTGTATTCAGATTGTCACAATACAATGTCACAACATTTTGTGAGACATTATACTCAGTGAGCATCTGTTTTGTCCAGATATTTTGAGAACAGTTACTACTAGCTGCAACCATTTCAGCACAGAGTTGGGAAGGCATTCTTTTGACATGAATCATAGTTCTGGTTGATTCTTGAATGATCTTATTTTTCTTTTTGTCAACTCCATTTTGATGGTGAGTTATAGGAGGAGAGACTTCACGACTCATTTCTTCTGGGAAACAGATTTTATTAGACTTGTTGTTTCCAAAATCCTTGTCATGATTACTTCTGGTTCTGACAACACATCCTTCTTCAAGTTTATTCACCACATCATAGACATGTTTCTTTTTACCAAGCCTTTCAATTTTAAGTTCACCACAAACCCTTCTTTTATCAATCTGTAGTCTTGGAGTCCTTCTGACTGCTTCCATAGAGATAGCTCTTTTCATTCTTCTTAGATGAAGATGACCAAGCTTATGATGCCACAGTTTCATCTCTTTTTCTTCTTTGGTAATTGGACACATAGTGGAGTTATTAGTGTTCTCAGGCTGCCACAAGTAACAGTTATCTTTGGATCTGATTCCTTTCATTACAACTTCTAGTTTTTCATTAATTACTAGACATTAAGATTTTGAGAAGTTGACCTTGAATCCTAGATCACATAATTGACTGATACTAATGAGATTAGCAGTCAGCCCTTTTACCAGCAGTACTTCACTCAGACTTGGAACTTCAGGGCAGTCCAAATTACCAACTCCTTTGATTTCACCTTTAGCACCATCTCCAAAGGTCACATAACTAGTGTTGTGAGGTTTAACCTGATTGAGAATGTTCTTTATTCCAGTCATGTGTTTAGAACATCCACTGTCAAAGTACCAGCCTTCCTTTGCAGACACTCTCAGGGAAGTGTGGGCTATCAGGGCAGTAGCCTTTTTCTTCCATTGAGGAGTATGTGGTACCCTTTTTGACTTAGTTTTAACACCTGAGTTTTGATTAGGGTATCCATGCAATTTGAAGCAGAAGGGCTTTATGTGTCCATACCTTCCACAATGATGACATCTCCATCTTTGGTATTTTTTCTTCATATATTTCTGTTTCTGATGTTGAGAGTTGTGTTGAGACATCTGCTTTGACATTTGTTTAATAGGCCTGATCTTCTTGTCTGTACTAGATTTCTTGGCTTCCACAAATCCTAGTCCAGATTTGTTTCCCACATTTTGTCCAACTTGAAGAATCTCTTCCAATTTGTCTGTTCCATTAGTCAGCATCTTGGCAGATTTGGTCATTTGGATCAGTTGTGAGTTCAGCAATTGAACTTCCCCTTCTAGATGACTTATAGTTTCAAGATCTGCCCTTTTTTCAGCCTTCAGCTTTATGATGAGTTTTGATTGTTTCTCATTCTGCTCACAAACTTCAGCACTTCTGATACATAATTTCTTGTAGGTATCAGCCAGTTCTTCAAATGTCACTTATTTATCACTAGTGTCACTTTCAGAGGTACAAACACCAGTTAGAGCAGTAACTAGTTTGGCAGATTCTTCTTCAGAATTAATTTCTGAATCACAGTCAGACCAAGTAACAGTCATTCCTTTCTTTTGTTTCTTAAGAAAGGTAGGACATTCAGCTCGAATATGCCCATATCCTTCACAGCCATGACATTGAATACCTCTGCCTTGATTTCCCTTCTCTTCTGACCTTGGTCTTCTGCTGGAACTGTCAATGTCAGAGGGAATGTTATGAACATTAGACCTTGACTTTGGATCTATTCTTTTGATGAGTTTGTTGAACTGTCTTCCAAGCATGGCTATAGCTTCTGAAATATTTTCTTCTTCATCCTCCTTGTTTTCAACATCAGTGTTGGATACAAGTGCTATGCTCTTGTTCTTCTTGTCACCATTTTCAGTGATCCCCATCTCAAAAGTCTGAAAAGACCCAATAAGTTCATCCACTTTCAACTTGCTGATGTCCTGGGCTTCTTCTATGGCAGTTACCTTCATTGCAAATCTTTTAGGCAAGGATCTGAGAATCTTTCTCACCAATTTTTCTTCTGACATCTTTTCTCCCAGTGCTCCTGAGGTGTTGGCAATCTCCAAGATGTTCATGTGAAACTCATGAATGGTTTCATCTTCCATCATTTTTAGATTCTCAAACTTGGTAGTCAACATATGAAGCCTTGACATTTTCACTTTGGAAGTGCCCTCATGAGTAGTTTTGAGAGTGTCCCAAACTTCCTTGGCCAATTCATATTGATGTACTAGTCTGAAAATGTTTCTATCAATTCCATTGAACAAGGCATTTAAAGCTTTGGAATTTCCCAGGCCTAACTCATCTTCTTCTTTACTCCAATCTTCCTCAGGCTTCAAACTGATTGTCCCATCTTTCTCAGTTATGGTGGGATGGATCCATCCTTTGTCAGCAGCTCTCCAAGCCTTTTTGTCCAGAGATTTTAAGAAGGCAATCATACGAGGTTTCCAGTAGTCATAATTTGTTCCATCCAGAATGGGTGGTCTATTTCCAAAAACTCTTTCTTTGTACATAGTGCCAGAAAGTGATATCCCTAGATCTCACCCAGTAATACAGGCAGGGTGCCTGCTCTGATGCCAATTGAAATTCTGGCTGCAGATACTCAATGTCACGTTCAATGTTATGACACCGTATCTGACTTTCTATAGGACAGTAAATACAAAAACAGTAAAGAACACAGTCAATTGTTTACCCAGTTCAGTGTGCAACAACACCTACTCTGGGGGCTACCAAGCCAGGGAGGAAATCCACTATAAGAGATATTAATTCAGGAATAAACCAACCAGTTTATCTCCTTCACTTAAGACCTACCCAATGCAACTTCAATCTAAGTACAACTTAAACCTGAGTTCCTACTCACTCCCCCTCAATCACAGCAGTGATACATAAAACAATTTGACTAATGAATTGATGAAGACACTCTTCAAAACATACACTTGATTATGCTTCACAGCTTTTTAATCAAGCAACACAAACACTCTTGCTTCACAGCTTTGAGTGATACACAGACCTGACTTGACTTTGCTTCACAGCTTTAGTCAAGAGACATACAAACACTCTTGCTTCAAAGCTTTGAGTGATACACAACCCTTACAATTAAAACCTATTCCAAGTCACTTATCACAATGATAATTGCTTGGATTACAATAGTTAAAACTATACAGCTTCTAAATGATCTTCTGTCAAAAAGGGATACTTTCCAAGACAGCAGCTCTGTTGAATATATAGCAGCTGCATCTTCAGTTAGGGTTTCCACAAAAAGCTAGGGTTAAATCCGTTTGACCTTAAGACTAGGTCACAGGACTAGATCAACCAGGTTGGGGTTGAGCTAGGTTAACCCAAAGAAAATGCTGGATTCTGTTCTGGAAAGACTGAGTCATTTTCCTGAAAAAACTCAGAATTAACCAAACTGCATACCTGTTAGTTCAGAACAGAATGTCTTAACATTTGTTATGACATCTGAATTCTTGTTTACTGATTTTGGTAAATGTGATCATTTTGCAAAATGCTCAGATACACACTCATAAACATCAGTACCTGTATGACAATATTTTTCTGCAAAGGTACCTAATAAATCTATACCTAATAAACTAGAATGTTATGACATCAGTCATGACATTCATACACCTGGTTTTACCAAAAATGCATGCCAATACCTAAACAACTACAAAAATCAAGTGCCAAGATTCATTTTTCATCAAGACATGTCAAATTATGAAACTTGTTCATCAAGAAACCAAAAATTGCAAATTAGGGTTTAGAATGAGAAAATTTCATAACTTAGAATTTTTCTAAGTTATGAAACTTCCTTATTTTTTCCTAACTTTGTCCCATTTTATCATCAAGATACATTTGGATTCAAACAAAACTAAAAACATGAAAGTTGTAGTCCATTGCAAAATCTACAACTTTGATTCACAACGTTTCCTCAAAAGAAGCTTGTAGCTCAAGTTATAATTTTTGGAATAAGGGTGCAAAACATTCTTAACTTAGAAATTTTTTGACCTATTTTAGGCAGGATTTTTGCCCAACTTCATGGCCATTTTTCACATGCTTCCACTTGGAATTTCAACTTTAATTAAAAAGATGGATTGTAGTACACATTCCAAGATTTCCAAATTGTCCAAGAACTTCTCAAACACCCTTGTGGTTAGGGAGAATCGAATTTGCAAAGTTGGGCAAAATCCACTTTTGTTCTTGACCAAGGCATGTTCATACACTTTGCATTTTCAAAATCAGCATGGTTCAAGCTAGATTACAGGCCTCTAATCCCATTCTTACTCAATAATTAAATGCATATCCTTTGTGTTCAAGCCTTATTTTGTGTGTTTAGCCATTACATGCAAAATTAATCCATATATGGAAAAAACACATTTGCCATTTTGATAAAGGAGTGCTTTATGTCCAATTCACAAATCAAAGAGGTACAAGCCAGATCTTTTGGGCACAAGTTTATGGACAAGTCCCACTGATCAAGAACCAAGTTTGCAGCATGCTTGAGGGGCCTGTAGTAGCCTATAATCCAACTTGACAATCTTTGCTTAGATAAGAAGAAACATTGCAAAAGAGATACCACATTCACTTCCTGCAAGCAAGAGAAAAAACAAACTTTGTAAACACATTTCATACTCCCTAACTGACCCAAAGCACGACCAAACCACCTTCAATACCTCCTCATTCACAGAAACACCTTCTTGTTGCAAAAACAAAGTCCCTTCTACAACTTGACTTCCACAAACACTTCCACTCGTGCGTTTTGGCCAAAGCTTGTTCAAACACACTCCCTACCATCCATTGAAGCTATTCCAAGCATTGAACTTGAGCTGTAACATCCATAACCAAGGTTGCCATTTTCACTTTTCATTGTTGCAGGTTGACTTCCATAGCTTGATTCAGAAGGATTCAAGGCATACCAAGCATAGGAGAAGGTTCCTGGGACCTCAAGCAAGTTGTACAAGTCCTCAAACACCATTGAAGTTGGCCATATTACTTTGTTCGAGTCAAGCTGAGATAGGTAAAATGTGAACTTTTATCTCTCTATCCAAGCATATTTAGGCTTAAGTTTGTGAAGAAAGTATGTCCTACTCATGGCCCTAAAGCTACCCATATACTTACTTTTCATTTATGTTGTATGTGCTGAGAGAATTTTGAACCTGAACATTGAAAAAAAAACTTAGGTCAGGAATTGGGGGAGAAGAAATTCTCTCTCATTTCTGAGAGTTAGAACAACTTTTTTATATGTATGAACTCGTGATTTAATGCTCTATATTGTTCATGTTGTGAGTTTTGGCTAAAAATCAAAGAATCAGGAAGTTTGAATCAAGCATGGAGGGCGCGCGTTTTTGACAAGAATGGCTGGAGGTTGAAGACAAGCCCCTTGGGCTGGGCTTGAGTTATTTTTTCTGTTTACACCACTTTTTTCATTTTGCACTCCCCTGGCCCATTGTATGTTTTTTTAATTATTTTTGACTTTTTATTTTTTCTTCTGACTTATTATTTTTTGCTCAAATATAAAAAATATAAAAAATATTTTTCCACCCATTTTTGCATTTATTTGGAATTTATTTTCTTTATTAAACTTATATATGTAAATAAATATAATACTTTTTTATTTAAAACATCAAAACAATAATACAAAAATATATTTTTAGTTATTATTTTTTATTTGCATTTTTGAAAACATTTCCTAAAAAATATACTTTTTTTTATATAAATAAATAATATTTCATTTTTATATATATATTTAGTATATTTAATATATAGTATAAATACTTGTATATTTATTAATATTTAGGATAAAATATGAAAATAATACATTTTATTTTTATTAATGTATGACATAAAAAAATACTTTTTTTCACAATATACTTCTTTTATTTTTTATTTTTTGTATATAATTAATAAATATTGTATATAATATAAATTAATAAATGCTATTTATTTAGAAAACTAGGGTTTTGCCCTAAAACCATGAAAATATCCAAAAAAAATGACTTTTTATTTTTGTTTATATTTCATATGAAAAATACTTTTACATACATAAAAAAACATTTTTATGCATAATACATTTTGCATATTTATTATATTTGTCTTAATATTGTACAATTTTAATACTTGTATATTCAATTTGGATGTAATAGTTCTAGGTTTAATTTCTTGCTAAATATCCCCCATTTGAACATTTGTACCCCCATCCCCATAATTATGTTGTAATAATCTAGGACTTTGAATTCCGCATTTTATAGCTTTCTAATTATGCCATGATAGACCTAGGGTTTGTATGCAAAAATCAACCAACAAATAACTTGACCTAATGCAAAGACAAAAAAGCATGAAAATGGACAACACTAATCACACTTGCACCGTTAGGGTTACTCCACTTGTTGCCTTCAATAATGGGCCATGTTGCATGTTGAGTGTCTTTGGCAAAACAAAACAAATCAAATGATCATAGTCCCTCGATGACGCTTTCTCAAGTTGCCTAAAAATGATCAAGTCCCTTAAAGAAAAAAATTGCCAAAGACACTTGGCACTATTACATGCATGGTCTAAACGATGACCCGTGCACGTTCCGTTAACATCCTAACACAAGATTGTCCACCAAATACAATGGTGGAACAATACTGTTAAAAGGGTTAAAACATAGGAAAAATCTTTGAGAAATTTAGGGTAGATAGCTCTTGGTTACTTGACCAATCTTGCAAAACAATCCTTGCCACTTTTCAAAACACACATCACAACACACTTTCAAAATAACTTTCAAAAACATTGAAAACTTTTTAAAAGACAAATACACCTTTGTATACATTCAAACATGGATCATTACAAAGGTTGCCACAAATGGCCTCTTTTCAAAACTTCTTTCAAAATCACACACAAAGCACCATTTCAAACAATTGAAAATGCAAGGCAAGTGATCTAAGCAAGTAACTAAGAGCCCATGGATAACCATGGATAGAAAGGGTGCTAATACCTTCCCTTTCTATAATCTACTCCCCGAACCCAAGAAAACATCTCAAAGGTTTTTGTTGTGCTTTTTAACCTTTCCTTAGGATAAAATAAAAAGTCGGTGGCGACTCTTGCTAAACCGAAACATTTGCGAAAACAAACGCAAAACCCAAGTCAGTTCTCCCACCGTATCACAGAACTGGCGACTCTGCTGGGGACAAATTTAAAAGTGGAGTAACCTTAGGGCTTAGATCACCATTTTGCATGACTAATTGTTTGCTTTGATTGCTTTACATCTTGGTTCTCTTGTTTGGGCTTGAAATCCTACACCCGGATTTGGGGAAACATTCATAGATAGCAATACATTGTGGAAACTGTGCGGGGTATACCGACACGGTTGAAGCAATAGCTATATTAGTGCGACATATTTGTGAGTACCGGTAACCCTTGAGTTCAATCAAGGAGAGTACGGGGCCGCTGAGTGATGTCACTAAGCACTAATGACCTAGAACCTTACTTGACCATCTTGGCCTTTTATTAGGGGTAGTGAGATGACCGGCTTTGGTGTAGTCCGAAGTTGGTAGATACTCGATACTACACTCATTGAGGGTTATTTTCTTGGAATATTTTGGTCGCTAGTTAAGTGGCTAAACCAAAACAATGAACATGGAAAACAATCCAATGATATTGAGCTCCTTAGAACCCGGTTACTATTTATAGGACAGGTTTTTAAGCCAACTTCACTCAAGAGGGCACTTACCTATGAAACCCCATGCAAGCCTGGAACTAGGGTTTTGTGTGAATTGCTTGTACATATGTTTGTGCATACATCATGAACATCATAAAGCATCATATGCATCCACTAACCATTTCAAGGGTTTGGATCTTCATCTTTGTTCTTGTTTTGTAGGTCATGGAAATTCTTCGCAGGAAAAATATCCAAGTCAACCTTGTGAGAATCCCTCCTCAACTCAAGGAGCTCACATCCAGAATTCCAAAAAGCTCTCTCTTCAGTGAAAGACATGGTAGACTGCTCAGCCTAGTCAACACCAACATTGAAGAAGACATGGTAAAGGTGTTGTTCCAGTTCTTTGACCCCCTTCACCACTGTTTCACATTCCCCGACTACCAATTGGTGCCCACTTTGGAGGAATTTTCTCAACTCCTGAGAATTCCTATTCTTAATCAACTACCCTACAACGGTACGGAAAAAGAACCAAAGCCTGAAGATGTTGCTCAAGCACTACACTTGCAACCATCTGACATCAAGGGGCATTAGGAAACTAGAAGTGGTGTCAAAGGCTTCTTGGCAAAATTCTTGTTTGAGAAGGAACAAGAGTGTTGGAATTCATTGGATCTACAAGCCTTTGAAGAAATTGTGGCACTCCTCATTTATGGGTTGGTCTTGTTCCCAAATCCTGACCAGCTTGTAGATGTCAACACCGTCAAGATCTTCTTATCCAGGAATCCCATACCTACATTGCTTGGGGACATCCTCCACTCATTTTACACACGAACAATGAGAAAGAGGGGTGTTCTCATGTGTTGTACTCCTCTCCTTGCAAGGTGGTTTATTTCGCACCTTCCACAATCTGTTTTGAAGAATGACCAAGGCTTAAGGTGGTCACAACGGTTGATGACCCTCACACACTCTGATGTACATTGGTGTTCTCGGTCCAGAGAAAATGTCATCATCGTCGATCGTTGTGGAGAGTTCCCTAATGTTCCATTACTTGGCATTAAGGGATGCATTACCTACAACCCTTGTCTAGCTTTGAGACAATTTGGATATGCACGGAGGGATGGCCCTCATGACATGCTGATTCCTGACCTAGTTTTTGACTTCGACAACGATGCGCAAGGACTTCGCCAAAGATTCATCAGAGCTTGGAGGATGCCTAACAAGGTAGACAGCAAGACACTGGGGCACAAGAACTCCATCCCTCTTAAGCCTTATCTCAAGTAGGTACGAACCCGAGCCCAGAGTCTTATGATGCCTTACCCTCATATTCTCCCTTTGATTAAAGAGCCCGTTAAGGAAGGAGAGGTTCCCTACACCATCCTATATCCTGACATGCCAACATCATGGGAGGAGATGCAGAAGAGTTGGATCCAACTTAAGGAGGAGCAGAATACTTTTGAAGCCAGCTTCTACGCCAGCGAGAAGAAGGTTTTGGAGCTTACCCGCCGACTCCATGAGGAAGAGACCCTCAACACCTACATCGCGCCAAAGAGGATGCGCAACGTCTTTTTACCTTGAGAAGTTTTTTGTAATATTTGGCCCATGGGGCATTTATGTACTGACAAAATTTCTTCTTATTAATATGACGTGTGTTCTTTTTGTCTGCAACAATGTTGAATTTCTAAATCCTTGAATGCATTGCATAAATAAACATATCATTCACCATATGCATAAGCAGGTCTCCACACCAGGTTTCATTATCTTTCTGCTGTTTATTTCAGTAAGATGGATCTCGAACAGACGGTCAAAGATTTGCAGTCTCAAAACTCACAGTTTCAACATCTCCTAATGACCTTGGAAAAGGGTCAGGAGGATCTAAAAGAATAAAGATCAAGTGAAAAAGAAGAAGAAAAGAGTGGGGGTAGCTACCCTAGGAAGAAGGTTTGAGGGTGAAGCCAGAAGAGTTCTTGAATTTCCCTCCGCATCTGAAGAGGAAACCAGTAAGGGAAAAGGGGCAGCGGTACCTTCTGAATCAGAAGCTGAAGAGGAAGAGGCTGAAGAAGATGAAGACTACTCAGAGCAACAATACCCGCCCGCGGACGACAAGTACAAAAACCTAGAGGATAGGCTGGCAGCTATGGAGCTGCAAAGGGTTCCCGGGTTAGATTTCGAAGATTTGGGATTAATTGCTGGAATTGTGATCCCTCCGAAGTTTAAGGTGCCAATCTTTGCAAAGTATGACGGGCTGTCTTGCCCGAAGATGCACCTAAGGTCGTACGTCTGAAAAATTCAACCCCATACATCCGACAGAAATCTTTGGGTACACTTCTTTCAGGATAGCCTGTCTGGTACACAGCTAGACTGGTTTTACAAGCTTGAGAGATCAGAGGTACATAGTTGGGAAGACTTGGCAGCTGCCTTTTATCGCCAGTATCAATATAACTCTGACTTAGCGCCAACCCGTACTCAGCTACAGAGTATGGGGATAGCCTCAAGTGAGGGATTCAAGGAATACGCCCAGAAATGGCGCGACTTAGCCGGAAGAGTGAAGCCACCTCTTTCTGATAGAGAACTAGTTGATATGTTCCTGGGGACACTATTTGGCCCGTTCTTCAACCATTTGATTGGGAGCTCTTCCGCAGGGTTTACTGAGTTAATTCTGACTGGCGAGCGGGTGGAAGCCGGTATTAAGAATGGGAAGATTCAAAAGGATGCCTCTGCATCTACAACTGTTAAGAAATCATTTCCAGTGAAGAAGGAAACGGCTATTGTGTACTCTCAGAGAGGAGTGGGAAGAACTGAGCGTCGACCGACTGTAGGGGCCGTGATGATCCAAAATTCATCAAATGATCAGCCTCGTAGCAATCAGCCCAGGCTAAATCAGCAACGGGTAGAGCGGCCACAACGGCAGTTCACCCGCATCAATATGACACCGGCGCAAGTGCTTCCACATTTGTTGAAGTTGAATCTGACTGGTTTAAAGGAGGCACCAAAAAACCCTAACACCACATCTCCATAATATCATGCCAATGCCAAATGCGCCTACCATTCTGATAGCGCCGGACACGACACCAATAATTGTTGGGCGCTAAAGAATAAAATTCAAGACCTGATAGATGCAAAAGAGGTTGAGTTCGATGCTCCAGAGAAGCCAAACGTAATATCCGCTCCGATGCCGAAGCATGGTCGAAATGTCCATGCTATTGAAGAAGATCTGTATGTTTCTGATGTTAATGACCTGATGAATCCATTGTTAACAATCAAGTTAAACCTGTTGAAAGCTGGGATTTTCCCAGGATGCAAAGAAGATTGCTACTATTGTTATTCTCTACCAATCGACTGTCCATTGCTGAAGAAAGGCATCCAAGGCCTGATGGACAGTCAACAAATTCTGTTTGAAAAGATTCCTGCTATTCCAACCCCTATCGAAGATGTTTCAATAATTACCATTTCCACCAATCTTTCCAAGGCCGTCAAAAAGCCTGTTAAGATTACATCCTCTACAAGATTGTTCCCTTGAAAATAACTATGCCAGGGCCTGTCCCCTACACTTCTGACAAAACAATACCATGGAATTACGGTGGAGAAATCTACTACCATGGTGTTAAACAAGTTGAGATAACCGAGGAAAGCGCTGATGAAGAAGATGCCAACATTGGAAACATTGCCGGTACAAGCAAGATCACCCGAAGTGGGAGAATATTTTCTCCAGAGATTGCCCCCCCAAAGGCAATCTTTGGACCCTCAGCTGCTGCCAAAGTTACTCCTGCACCGATAAAACTTTCTGCAAGAACTCCGTTGATTGAAGATGCTGTTATTCCTGTTGTTGTCCCTTCTACTTCTGCTGATAAAGGGAAAGGGATCCAAGATGAGCTCGTCAGGACGAGGGCTCAACCTTTGGTCATCCCCGAAACCTCTAAGAAAGAGATGGAGGAGATTCTGAAGATAATTAAAAAGAGTGATTATGACGTGGTAGAGCAACTGGGGCAAACCCCCTCGAAGATCTCCATGTTAGCATTACTACTTTGTTCAGAAGCGCATGCCAAAGCATTGATAAAATTTCTGAAGACAGCCCATGTGCCCCAGGAAACCTCAGCTGATCAATTCCAAGATTGCGTGGCCAGCCTTACCGCAGATAACGACCTAGGTTTCTCTGATGCTGACCTAACCCCAAAAGGAAGAAAGCACAATGACGCCTTACATATGTCAGTAGAATGTCAAGGAACTACTCTGGCCCATGTTTTGGTCGACACTGGTTCTTCTCTGAACATGCTGCCTAAGAAGGCTCACGACCGATTGGATTGTGAAGGCTTGGAGCTAAGGCCAAGTAATATCATTGTAAGGGAATTTGACGGGTCAAAGAGAATGGTACATGGGGAGGTTGACATTCCCATTAAGGTAGGCACTGAAGTGTTCCCCTCAACTTTCTATGTGATGGACATCCGTCCGTCATACTCTTGCTTGCTAGGGAGGCCGCAGATACATAATGTTGGGGCAGTCACTTCCTCCCTACATCAAATGCTGAAATACCCTGTCAAAGGAAAAATCATAACCGTACACGGTGAAGAGGAATATATGATCAGCCACCTGAACTCCTTTCGGTATGTAGAGGTAGAGGGTGAATTCATTGAAACACCATTCCAGCACTTTGAGGAAGTCTCTCCTGAGGTGGCAGTAGCAAAAGCGGTAGCCGAAGTACCCAAGCAGGTGGCCAGGATGGCATCTCTAAAAGACGCGAAGGCTGCAATGAAGGAAGGGAAGTGCTCAACATGGGGGCAGTTGCCAGATATTCCTCACAAAACAGAAAAGTTTGGATTAGGATTTACCGCCGCGGGGCAAAAGGCTATGCGCCGCTCAAAAGTTGAAAGAACACCCATCAAGATTTCTCCTTATGGAATAAATGCTTTGGAAGGTGAAGACAAAGAGGCCAACATTGAAGATTGGATCTTCCCAACCATCAAAGGGGGACTACACAACTGGGAGGCGAAAGACTTCGTCCCCATTACTTTTATTAATCAGTAATTATCTGTCAAACATTTCCCGTTGGTTTGTAATAATTACTTTTGAACAATCTACACACTACTTTTTCACCTCATGCCTTGCCCGGGGCATGTAGGTCCATTTGTAAGGGTTTAGATTATCTTCATATTCATATGCCATGTTTAATGATTCATTGGACGTTTTTCATTGATAAACTATTGTGTTCATTTTCTTTCCTTTTGTATTTTTGTTTGTTTAAGGATGGCTATCCCTTACACACACCCACACTCACAAATGCAGGTACCCATCCACTCTGGATTCTATGGGCGACTATTCTGCTATGTCCTTCAATAACTCTGAAGATCTGGTCAATTAGGTTGAGTATGAAGATGACGAAGATTGTGAAGTACCAGGAGAGCTAGCCAGACTTCTACAACAAGAAGAGAGGGCCATATTGCCTCACGAAGAGTTGTTGGAAACTATCAACTTAGGAACAGTGGAAGACCAGAAGGAAGTACAAGTGGGTGCCAATCTGGAGCCAAGTGTCAAGGAACGCTTGATACAGTTGTTGAATGAATACGTTGAAATCTTCGCCTGGTCTTATGAAGACATGCCGGGTTTAGACACAGATATAGTGGTTCATCGTTTCCCTACAAGAGAGGATTGTCCACCGATCAAGCAAAAAGTCCGCCGAATGAGGCCCGACATGTCTGAGAAGATTAAAGCAGAAGTAATGAAGCAATTCAACGCTGGCTTTCTGGCTGTTACATCCTATCCATAATGGGTTGCTAACATCGTGCCAGTACCTAAAAAAGATGGCAAGGTCAGAATGTGTGTGGACTACCGGGATTTGAATAGGGCTAGTCCTAAAGATGATTTTCCGCTACCACACATCGACATTTTGATTGACAACACGGCTCAGCACAAGGTATTTTCCTTCATGGATGGATTCTCGGGCTACAACCAAATTAAAATGGCCCCCGAGGACATGGAGAAAACAACCTTTGTTACACAATGGGGTACCTTCTGCTACAAGGTGATGCCGTTCGGACTGAAGAACACAGGGGCAACTTATCAGTGCGCCATGGTAGCTTTATTTCATGATATGATACATCATGAGATCGAAGTTTACGTAGACGATATGATAGCTCGATCACAAACAGAGGAGGAACACCTTGAACATCTGGAAAAGCTGTTTGCCAGGTTGAAGGAGTACAAACTCAGGCTGAATCCAAGTAAGTGCACTTTTGGAGTTAGGTCTGGTAAACTTCTAGGATTTATTGTCAGCAACAAAGGCATTGAGGTCGATCCAGCAAAAGTGAAAGCAATACAAGAAATGCCAGCTCCCCGTACTGAAAAGGAGGTTAGGGGGTTCTTAGGGCGCTTGAACTATATTGCCAGATTCATCTCTCATCTGACTTCTACCTGTGAGCCTATTTTCAAATTATTAAAGAAAGATCAGGTAGTCGAATGGAACGACGATTGCCAAGCTGCTTTTTATAAGATCAAGGAGTATTTGCTAGAACCTCCTATTCTGATGCCACCCGTCGAAGGAAGACCGTTGATCATGTATCTGACCGTCTTGGATAACTCAATGGGGTGTGTTTTGGGCCAGCATGACGAGTCTGGTCGAAAAGAGCATGCTATTTATTACCTTAGCAAAAAGTTTACCGACTGTGAGACTCGCTACTCACTGCTCGAGAAAACTTGCTGCGCTTTGGTATGGGCTGCTCGCCGACTAAGGCAGTATATGCTGACTCATACTACCTTGCTGATTTCCAAAATGGATCCTATCAAGTACATCTTCGAGAAGCCCGCTTTATCTGGAAGAATAGCTAGATGGAAAATGATCCTAACTGAGTATGACATCCAGTATACTACCCAAAAAGCTATAAAAGGGAGTGTACTAGCTGATCATCTAGCTCATCAAGCTATCGAAGATTATCAACCCATGAGATTTGACTTCCCAGACGAGGACATCATGAATTTGGACAACATTGAAGGTAACGGACCGTATGACGGACCTGAAAAAGGATCCCGATGGACCCTGTACTTTGATGGTGCTTCAAATGCACTTGGAAACGGTATCAGTGCGGTACTCATTTTCCCGGAAGGTTGCCACACACCTTTCATGGCCCGACTTTGCTTCAGCTGCACCAACAATATGTCTGAATATGAAGCTTGCATTTTTGGTCTCAAAGCTGCTATAGACTTGGGGATCAAATCTTTGATCGTATTTGGGGATTCGGCTTTGGTTATCAGTCAAATCAAGAGAGTGGGATACCAAACATCCTAATCTTATCCCATACAAGGAACATGTCCTGACATTGTTGCCTCATTTTGAGCAAATTACCTTCGAGCATTTCCCGCGAGAAGAGAATCAGCTAGTAGATGCTCTGGCAACAATGTCTTCCATGTTTAAACTCAACTGGGATAACGAGGCTCCCAAAATGACCATCGAGCGAATGGATGAACCTGCGCATTGTCATGAGATTAATACCGAAGAAGTAGTGGAACAACCTTGGTTTCACGAAATCAAAAGGTATCTCCAGACTAGAGAATACCCCAAAGGAGCTTCCGTCAATGACAAGAAGTTCCTAAGGAAATTTGCTGCCAAGTTCTTCCTGAGCAACAACATCCTCTATAAACGCAGCCATGATTGTGTTTTACTCCGATGCGTAGATAAAGCTGAAGCAGAGTTAATCATGACTGAGATACATAGCGGTACATTTGGCACCCACTTGAGCGGGCATACGATGGCTAAGAAGATTTTAAGGGTAGGCTATTACTGGTCTACCATGGAAGCTGACTGCCATCAACATTCCCGTACTTGCCACAAATGTCAAGTCTACGCTGACAAGATTCATATTCCTCCGGTTCCTCTCAACGTTCTGACAGCTCCTTAGCCATTTGCAATGTGGGGCATTGACATGATTGGAGAGATCAAGCCCACAGCGTCTAATGGACATCGCTTCATCCTGGTCGCCATTGACTATTTCACTAAATGGGTCGAAGCAGCTTCCTTCGCATCTGTTACTAAAAATGTGGTTTCCCGCTTCATCAAGCAGAACCTCATATGCCGGTATGGTGTTCCTGACAGAATCATCACAGACAACGGTACAAATCTGAATAATACTATGATCACCGCATTGTGCGAACAGTTCAAGATTTATCATCACAATTCATCTCCCTATCGGCCGAAGATGAACGGTGCTGTTGAAGCTGCGAACAAAAACATCAAGAAGATCATTCAGAAAATGACAGTCACCTACAAGGACTGGCATGAGATGTTACTGTTTGCTCTGCATGGATACCGTACCATGGCACGTACTTCAACAGGGGCAACCCCATTTTCTTTGGTATATGGCATGGAAGCTGTCCTGCCCATGGAAGTTCAGATTCCTTCCTTAAGGATTATGAAGGACGCAGGTTTGAATGAAGATGATTGGATTCAGACCCGACTTGATCAACTCAATTTGATCGACGAGAAGCGACTCGCTGCTGTTTGCCATGGTCAGACGTATCAAAAACGGATGATCAAGGCTTTCAACAAGAAAGTCAGATGTCAAGTGTATCAAGTCGGAGATCTCGTAATCAAGCGGATTATCTTGCCGCAAAGTGATCCCAGGGGCAAATGGACTCCTACATACGAAGGACCATTTGTGATCAAGAGTATATTTTCTGGTGGTGCAATGATTCTGACCACCATGGACGGTGACGATTTGCCACACCCTGCGAACGCAGACATAGTCAAAAGATACTACGCATAAAAAAACCCGACAAGTCGAAAACCCGAAAGGGCGGCTTGGGCAAAAATGGGCATCCCGGTGAACCAAAAACCCGAAAGGGCGGTCCAGGCAAAAATTAGGGATAAAACAAAAAAATCTGTACACCCGGCAATTCGAAAACCCGAAAGGGCGGCTTGGGCAAAAAGGGGTTTCCCGGTGGATCGAAAACCCGAAAGGGCGATTCAGGCAAAAGTTAGGGAATTAAAGCGTATGGCTATGTCTCGTCGGATCACTTTAAGGACAATCTCTCCATCAACCAGCTCCAAGTTTCTGATCAATCCAGTCATCGGTGGGCGAAGCATTGAATGGACAGATATTCAGAGTTGTGAAGGCTACAACAGAATGGGAATCCCATAGAATTGTTTCACATAGCCATCTTTCTTTTGTATAAATTTTTCAATTTTTACGACGACATCCTATTACTAGGATGGCTGTCTCCTTTGTACAAATATACTCATAGAAAGTTAATACAAATACTTTTCCAGATACATAAATTTGCTTTGTCTTCTTTTGCTTTTCTACGTTTATGTTTTATTTTGAGAAACGTCCAATGTTTTGTTAAAAAGGCATATGCATCTGAACGTAATCATTTTCCTTACAACTCAAGAAAAGATGATTACTGATCGGTTGAAGGTACAGATAGATATCTTGATGCCCTTTCAGAAGGAATCCTCAACAGATTTAAGCTCCAAATTCCTCAATCCAGAACTTAATTCCTCAAACAGAGTTAAACTTTAGGATCCTTAGCAGAGCATAAGCTTTCTCAAAACTGATTTCCCCAGCCAGAGAGCCTTCCAGAACTCAATTCCCCTCAGAGTTAAATTTCAGAATCCCCAATGGAGCCTCAAAAATCTGAAAATCCAATCCCCAGCAGAGCTAAAAAAGAATTCCAACCTTCAATCCCCAGTGAACCTTCTCCCCACAGAGATACTTCCCTCTAGATTGAAGATTCTCAGTCATACCTCTCCAGCATGAGTCTATCAGGTTCTGAACTCCCCAGTAGAGACCATCAGAAATTCTCATTCTCTACAAGTCACCAAGGAATTCCAATTCCCTGCAGTGGTCCTAAGATCCCTCAACAATTGAAGATCTTGCATTCCCCAAGCAGAATGAAGACTCTCATTCTCAGTTCCTCACAGGATAATCAGATGTTCCCCAGTGAAGATCTCCTCAGGACAGGAATCCCCAGTAGATTGGTATACAACCCAAGCTCCTGATTCTCCAGCAGTAGTCAACAAGGATGTCTCATCTTCAGCAATCAAAGATCCTTGCAATCCCCTGCAGCAGTCAAGGACTCACTTTCCCTGGCAGCAGTCAAGATCCTTTTATCTCTAGCCATCCAGGATTCATTTATCCTCAGCAAGACAGCTCTTCAGCTTACATGCGCATTCATTTACATTCATATCATAAACATTGATATAACATATATATTGCATCATACATATCATGCAACATAACTTTGTGTTTTAGCTAACATTTCATCCTTTTTAGGATAAGATTAAAAGGATATCATTAACAATTATTCAGATACGGTATGGATACACCCCCAGACACGACGGTCATTCTATCACTCATTCAGAATTTCAAGTCAGATACAGTACAGATACACCCCAGACACGGCGGTCATTCTACTACTCATTCATACTACAACAATCAGATACAGACTAGATACGCTCCAGATGCGGCAGCTATTCTGTCTCTCATTCAGATTCACTTATTCACCTCAAGGTGCAATGCATTCCAAGCACGGATACCATTCTGACCCTTACAACAGCAGTTTGATTCTCCAGTGCGTTCACCACGGAAGTCATTCTGTCATTTATTCAGATCCCAGTTACAGTTTCAGATACACTTCAAACACGGAAGTCATTCTGCTACTCATACAACTTTCAACTTCAGATACAGTCCTGATACACTCCAGACACGGTTTCCATTCTGTCACTCATTCAGAATTTGTCCCCAGCACGCAGTGGCTCCATACAGATATTTCTCTGTTACCCAGATACAATACAGATACACTCCAGACATGGCAGTCATTCTGATATTCATTCTACCTTCAAGCACAGTTACAGCTCAGATACGCCCCAGACACGGAGGCCATTCTCTTGCTCATAGAAACTAAGTCTCCAGATACAGTTCAAATGCATTCCAGACACGGATGCCATTATAATCCTCATTCTTCTGACCTATCACATTGCAGTTCAACAAAAATTCCAGATGGCATCTTTAAGCCCATCCCCGACAAGATTCTGTCATCCTTCCAGATGGCATCTTTAAGCCCATCTCCAAATGGCATCTCTAAGCCCATTCCCGCATCCATTGTTTTGACGAGTGCAAATTTAAGGGCACTCTAGTGTCCAATCTCCTTTTACCTTCGAGACGCGAAAGGCAAACTTGCCAATCTAACTCTTCAGGTGCAAGACGATTGAACAGGGGCAACTGTTGTACCCCAAAATTTGCCCTCTCATTTCTTCAACATTTTCTCACCACAAGACTCTTGGAACTCAAGATCAGGTTAGGGTTTGCTCTGCTCAAGACTCCTCCTTGCACTGTTGACCCAAATTAGGGTTTGAGTTTGCACAAAGATATCTTGACCCAAAATGCCCAAAGTGACTTTCATGCTTCATATTGGACTCACAATTTTATCCATACCAAGTTTCAAGCCTTGATTCCAATCTTTGCCCAGTCAATTGGACAGTTGACCTAGAAATCAGCTGTATTGGGGAAAAAGTCAACTGTGACCAATTGACAGTCAAACCTCATTATTTTTTACCCACATCAACATAATGAACTCATATGGACCATTTGATCAAGTTTGGATCACAATTCCACAAGAAATTTGACCAGATCACCAAAAGGGCAAAATGGTTATTTTTAGGGTTTTGACTGCACAAAGGCAATTTTTGACTGTTTGACCTAGCCAATGGCAAAACAAGCTCACATATGGCCTTAAGGACTCAATGGCATGGTCTTGACACATTCAACAAGTTCAAAGGATCCCAAATGCACAAGATTGATAGATGAATTTTTCAGTCAACTGATCAAAATTTGACTGTATACTGAAATGTCAAACTTTGACTTTTTTGGTCAAAATCAAGTGCCAAGATTCATTTTTCATCAAGATATGTCAAATTATGAAACTTGTTCATCAAGAAACCAAAAATTGCAAATTAGGGTTTAGAATGAGAAAATTTCATAACTTAGAATTTTTCTAAGTTATGAAACTTCCTTATTTTTTCCTAACTTTGTCCCATTTTTTCATCAAGATACATTTGGATTCAAACAAAACTCAAAACATGAAAGTTATAGTCCATTGCAAAATATACAACTTTGATTCACAAAGTTTCCTCAAAAGAAGCTTGTAGCTCAAGTTATAATTTTTGGAATAAGTGTGCAAAACATTCTTAACTTGGAAATTTTTTGACCTATTTTAGGCAGGATTTTTGCCCAACTTCATGGCCATTTTTCACATGCTTCCACTTGGAATTTCAACTTGCATTACAAAGATGGATTGTAGTACACATTTCAAGGTTTCCAAATTGTCCAAGAACTTCTCAAACACCCTTGTGGTTAGGGAGAATCGAATTTGCAAAGTTGGGCAAAATCCACTTTTGTTCCTGACCAAGGCATGTTCATACACTTTGCATTTTCAAACTCAGCATGGTTCAAGCTAGATTACAGGTCTCTAATCCCATTCTTACTCAATAATTTAATGCATATCCTTTGTGTTCAAGCCTTATTTTGTGTGTTTAGCCATTACATGCAAAATTAATCCATATATGGAAAAAGCACATTTGCCATTTTGATAAAGGAGTGCTTTATGTCCAATTCACAAATCAAAGAGGTACAAGCCAGATCTTTTGGGCACAAGTTTATGGACAAATCCCATTGATCAAGAACCAAGTTTGCAGCATGCTTGAGGGGCCTGTAGTAGCCTATAATCCAACTTGACAATCTTTGCTTAGATAAGAAACATTGCAAAAGAGATACCACATTCACTTCCTGCAAGCAAGAGAAAAAACAAACTTTGTAAACACATTTCATAATCCCTAACTGACCTAAAGCACGACCAAACCACCTTCAATACCTCCTCATTCACAGAAACACCTTCTTGCTGCAAAAACAGAGTCCCTTCTGCAACTTGACTTCCACAAACACTTCCACTCGTGCGTTTTGGCCAAAGCTTGTTCAAACACACTCCCTACCATCCATTGAAACTATTCCAAGCATTGAACTTGAGCTGTAACATCCATAACCAAGGTTGCCATTTTCACTTTTCATTATTGCCGGTTGACTTCCATAGCTTGATTCAGAAGGATTCAAGGCACACCAAGCATAGGAGAAGGTTCCTGGGACCTCAAGAAAGCTGTACAAGTCCTCAAACACCATTGAAGTTGGCCATATTACTCTGTTCGAGTCAAGATGAGACGGGTAAAATGTGAACTTCTATCTCTCTATCCAAGCATATTTAGGCTTAAGTTTGTGAAGAAAGTATGTCCTACTCATGGCCCTGAAGCTACCCATATACTTACTTTTCATTTATGTTGTGTGTGCTGAGAGAATTTTGAACCTGAACATTGAAAAAAAAACTTAGGTCAGGAATTGGGGGAGAAGAAATTCTCTCTCATTTCTGAGAGTTAGAACAACTTTTTTATATGTATGAACTCGTGATTTAATGCTCTATATTGTTCATGTTGTGAGTTTTGGCTAAAAATCAAAGAATCAGGAAGTTTGAATCAAGCATGGAGGGCGCGCGTTTTTGACAAGAATGGCTGGAGGTTGAAGACAAGCCCCTTGGGCTGGGCCTGAGTTATTTTTTCTGTTTACACCACTTTTTTCATTTTGCACTCCCCTGGCCCATTGTGTGTTTTTTTAATTATTTTTGACTTTTTATTTTTTCTTCTGACTTATTATTTTTTGCTCAAATATAAAAAATATAAAAAATATTTTTCCACCCATTTTTGCATTTATTTGGAATTTATTTGCTTTATTAAACTTATATATGTAAATAAATATAATACTTTTTTATTTTAAACATCAAAACAATAATACAAAAATATATTTTTAGTTATTATTTTTTATTTGCATTTTTGAAAACATTTCCTAAAAAATATACTTTTTTTTATATAAATAAATAATATTTCATTTTTATATATATATTTAGTATATTTAATATATAGTATAAATACTTGTACATTTATTAATATTTAGGATAAAATATGAAAATAATACATTTTATTTTTATTAATGTATGACATAAAAAAAATACTTTTTTTCACAATATACTTCTTTTATTTTTATTTTTTGTATATAATTAATAAATATTGTATATAATATAAATTAATAAATGCTATTTATTTAGAAAACTAGGGTTTTTCCCTAAAACCATAAAAATATCCTAAAAAATTGACTTTTTATTTTTGTTTATATTTCATATGAAAAATACTTTTACATACATAAAAACATTTTTATGCATAATACATTTTGCATATTTATTATATTTGTCTTAATATTGTACAATTTTAATACTTGTATATTCAATTTGGATGTAATAGTTCTAGGTTTAATTTCTTGCTAAATATCCCCCATTTGAACATTTGTACCCCCATCCCCATAATTATGTTATAATAATCTAGGACTTTGAATTCCGCATTTTAAAGCTTTCTAATTATGCCATGATAGACCTAGGGTTTGTATGCAAAAATCAACCAACAAATAGCTTGACCTAATGCAAAGACAAAAAAGCATGAAAATGGACAACACTAATCACACTTGCACCATTAGGGTTACTCCACTTGTTGCCTTCAATAATGGGCCATGTTGCATGTTGAGTGTCTTTGGCAAAACAAAACAAATCAAATGATCATAGTCCCTCGATGACGCTTTCTCAAGTTGCCTAAAAATGATCAAGTCCCTTAAAGAAAAAAATTGCCAAAGACACTTGGCACTATTACATGCATGGTCTAAACGATGACCCGTGCCCGTCCCGTTAACATCCTAACACAAGATTGTCCACCAAATACAATGGTGGAACAATACTGTTAAAAGGGTTAAAACATAGGAAAAATCTTTGAGAAATTTAGGGTAGATAGCTCTTGGTTACTTGACCAATCTTGCAAAACAATCCTTGCCACTTTTCAAAACACACATCACAACACACTTTCAAAACAACTTTCAAAAACATTGAAAACTTTTTAAAAGACAAATACACCTTTGTATACATTCAAACATGGATCATTACAAAGGTTGCCACAAATAGCCTCTTTTCAAAACTTCTTTTAAAATCACACACAAAGCACCATTTCAAACAATTGAAAATGCAAGGCAAGTGATCTAAGAAAGTAACTAAGAGCCCATGGATAACCATGGATAGAAAGGGTGCTAATACCTTCCCTTTCTATAATCTACTCCCCGAACCCAAGAAAACATATCAAAGGTTTTTGCTGTGCTTTTTAACCTTTCCTTAGGATAAAATAAAAAGTCGGTGGCGACTCTTGCTAAACCGAAACATTTGCGAAAACAAACGCAAAACCCAAGTCAGTTCTCCCACTGTATCACACAAAGCCTCTACACAACAAGTTTCATTTGCTTTTTGTCAAGTATATCATCCATTTTGGAATTCTCACAAGGCAACATGTAATGATCAACGTTGTTTAAGTGATCCGCGTTGACCAAAGGTGTTGTAGATCCATCAGAGGATTGGTAGAACCAAAGCCTCTACACGATGAATCTCAAGGTTATTGGATCAAAGAGATCAAATTAACATACTTGGGCTTGCAATCATAAGTTTGGGCCACGAATGATCATTTATTCGAATCGGGACAAAATTTAGCGCTATGTTAAGCAATCGTAAGTGGACTTATGTAGAAGTCGCACCTATTTTGAGGTCGGTCAATAGCAATCTATGTACTTCATGTTTGGATAAATGATATAGAGATCACCATCCCTTAACATGTAGCACAATAAAAAAAGAAAGGGATAAGATGAAGAGGGAGGGAAATGATAAGCTAATTTGGATCACCATTTCAAAATTCTTTCATCTTTAAATTCAACCACTCCTCTAGATGGATTAAAGCACTAAACATATCATTAATCCAAAGCACCAAAAATGAATTAAATAATTCACTCTTAGGTAGATTTGAATTGATGAACATTTATCCAACTTCATCGACATCACAAAGTCCATTGAATTAAAGACAAATTGGACATTTAAAATTGCAATCCAAACCAACAATCAAAAGGAGTGAGTAGCAAAAGCATTTTGGATCAAAGCTGCCCCAAAACAAGGCAAAAAATACATTCGGTTCTGGTGTAAATCGATTTACACTACTATGTAAATCGATTTACACAGTATAATTTTCAAAAAATTGTGCAAAATTATGCTGTGTAAATCGATTTACACTACTATGTAAATCGATTGCACACAGAAGCAGTAGCAAAAACAACATTTTAAAAGGGAAATTTCTTGTTCAAACTTTCCATCAAACACCTTATGATCATGGATCCACTTGAGCACGAAAATTCCATCAAATTATGAGAAAATAACACCATTGGAATCACAAAATAATGCTCAAAGAATCAATCCCAAAGATCACAAAGAGATCACATTGTGAAAGATGAATTATCCAAACTTACCAAAGGTAGATCTAGAGAATTATCAAAACAACTTCAAGAATTTGCTACAATTCAAACACAAGAATCAATTGACCAAGCTTGGATCTAGAGAATTGATGGAGAAAAAGTGTTTGGATGAAGGTTTAGCTCAAAGATTAGTAAGCTTCAATGCAAAGCTTACTAACTTTTTGAAAATGGAGCTTTGAGTGAATTTGGTAGATGGAGAGATTTGAGAGATTTTTTTAGCAAGGTGGATTTGGCTATCAAAAGCTTGAAATTTAAATGAGATGAGGGCTCTATTTATAGAGTTTTGAATTGGGATTAGTGGTAATTTGGTAATTGATTCTTGGAGCCAAAATTTGAATTAATGAATTATTTCAAATATTAGAGCCAAAATTTGAATTAATGATAATTCTTCTTAAAAAATGAAAAATTGGCACTAAAATTTGAATTAATTATACATCTTTCAAAAATGAAGGAAAATTGGAGCCAAACATTTGATAAGTTTAAAATGCTGATTTTTTTTAATTTTCACTCTATGCAAATCGATTGCACTATATTGCAAATCGATTTGCAGTGTATTTTTCCAAAAGTTGTGCAAAATTCACTTTGTGCAATCGATTGCACTCTAGGAGCAATCGATTGTACAGTGAAAAAAATGAAATTTTTTTAATTCTTTTTCTTTGCAAATAGAGATTTTAGGGAAATAATACCGGAAAACCTTATTTTCCATATGCTTCAACTCGGTACCTACAAAACACAAATATGCAAAGACAAAGAAAAATATTTTTTTGCATTTTGAGTAGAAGTTAGTCAACAACACAAGAGAGAACTTAAAGATAGGATGTAAATGTGATGAATGAAGCTATTTATTAATGATTGTGACCAAAATGACAAAATATGGTATGAAAGTGCGACTGAAAAAGTTAGGGGTAAAATTTAGGGTACAACATATACCAAACCGGAAAACTTATGGGATGAGAATGATAATAAGAAGTGGTCTTATGATTGGAAGGCTAAGAACATCATCATATCCGCTCTTGGTGTTGATGAGTTCTATCGCATTTCTCATTGTCAAACTGCTAAAGCTATATGGGATTCTCTATAAGTTACCTATGAGGTAACTAACAAGGTCAAACAAGCTATAATAAATACACTTAATCAAGATTTTGAACGCTTTCGCATGAAGCAAGGGGAAACTATTGCTCAAATGCAAAAGCGGTTCTCGCATCTTATTAATAGTTTACATTTACCCGGTAATCCTATTTCCAATGCTATTGCTACTAACAAGTTATTGAGATTTCTTACTAGGAATTAGAAACCAAAGTCACTATGATCAAGGAAGCCAACGATCTTGCTACACTTGATATCACCGCCTTGTTTGGAGAGTTGGCAAGAACAATGCTCAATGATTGTGGTCTACCAAAATACTTTTGGGCCGATGCCGTTAGCACGAAATTTTATGTCTTGAATAGGATACTTATTCGTCCTTGTTGTACCCCTAAATTTTCCGTCTCATTTATCTAGAATTTTCTCACCAAATCTCCTTGGGCTCAAGACTGCACTAGGGTTTGATCAGCTCAAGACACCTCCTTAGGCACTGATGACCAAAATTAGGGTTTGAGTTTGCACAAGGATTTTTGAACTATAAATGCTTCATATGACTTTCATAGACCATTATGGACCCCCAAGATTACTCATGACAAGTTTCAAGCCTTGGATCACACTTTTGATCAGTCAATTGAACAGTTGACCTAAAAATCAGCTGTATTTGGGGAAAAGTCAACCATGACCAATTTACCGTCAAACCTCATAATTTTTTATCCACATCAACATTTTAAACTCATATGTATCATTTGATCAAGTTTGGACCATAATTCCTCAAGAAATTTGATTAAATCTCCAAAAGGGCAAAATGGTCAAAATTAGGGTTTTGACTGGGAAAGGGCAATTTCTGATTTTTGACCTAGAAAATGGTCAATTGGTTTAAGGCATGATCTCAAGATTCCAATTGCATCATTTTTACCTAATGACATGATTCAAAACATTGCAAATCCATTGGATTGATAGATGAATTTTGCAGTCAACTGACCAAAAGTCGACTGTATACTGAAAAGTCAAACTTTGACTTTTTGGTCAAATTTAAGTACCAAAGACGAAAATTCATCAAAACATGTCAAAATATGAAACTTATTCATCAAGGAATCAAAAATTCAAGATTTCATTTTGAAAAGTCAAAATTTCTAAACTTAGAAATTTTTCTAAGTGTTGGAAATTTCATGTTTTTTCATAACTTTGAGCCAAATTTTCACCATGATGCAAGATGATTCAAGAGAAAATTACAACAAAAAAGTTGTAGATATCCATGAAATATACAACTTTGATTCACACAACTTCTTCCAAAAGTGCTTAGATCTCAAGTTATAATTTTATGAACATAGGGTCATGAAACTAAACACTTAGTGAAATTTTGCCCTAATTTGGTCAGGATTTTGACCCAACTTCATGGCACTTTTTCATATAGTTCCAATGGTAATCTTCAAAATCAATTCACACATGGGTTGTAGAGCACATTGCAAGATTTCCAAAATGTCCAAGAACTCCTTGAGATCATTCTTGAGTAGGGAGAATCGAAGAGATGAAATTAGGGTTTTGTCACTTGAATTATAAGTCATTTTGGATGAACACATGAACCAAATCAATGTTAGGCTGCATAATCTTTGCTTTGCAGGCCTCAAACTTGTTTGTCACTCCATAATTAATGTATTACACAAACTTTTGAACTATAATCCAAGTGATTTAAGCTTTATCCAATTCACATTGCCATTTTGGGAAGAAAGTTAACATTACCATTCTTGAAAAGCAAGCTTTATGCATAAAGTCCATTCTTGAGCCTCTAACTTGTTCCCTCTGATCACACTTCATCTACAAAGTCAGAAGCAAGTGTGTTTAAAGCTTAACCACTATATCTTATCAAGGACACAAGGCATTGAAACTTGCTTTCTCAAAAATCACATGTTATGCATAAATATGTAATTTCAAATTCTGATCAACAACAAGTCTCCAAACTTATTGCTTATAAATAGAGTCACTATTTGTGAGCTAGGACACGAGCTGGAAGACCCTTGAACTCACTCAAACTCCCTCTAAGCCAGAAACTGTCTCAAAACACCATTGTTGTGCAAATTCTGACTTTACATACCAAACTCTAAATCCCCTCGTGCGTTCTTTGGCCTTTCACTTCCAAAAGCTTCTAAACATCAAATACAAACAATCCAAAGTCTATTTGCTCAACTGTAACACCTCCATCATCAAGTTCCATTTTCAAAAACAGGGGTCTGCAACTTGACATCTCCAGAGCTCCTCATCCACTTTCAGCTCAAGCTAATTATTGCATTAGCTTCCTGGGACCTCAAGGAAGCTAACCTAATCCTTGCAGCACTTTGAATCAAGCTCATTTGCATTTCACGATTTCCAGTTTTGAGGTATTTCACTTGAACTTCTATCTCATCATTTAAGCATCATTAATGTTTATTTTGTGAAGGAAAAATGTAGACCTCATTGCCACGAAGCTGTACATATCCATAGTTTGCATTTACATGGCCTGAGCTTAGAGAATTTTAGAGTTGAAGTCTGAAATTTTTAGGGTTCAATTTAGGGCCAGAGAAATTCTCATTTATCTTTGACTTTTAGCTTTAGTTATTTACATGGTTAGATTCGTGAGGAAGAATGCAACAACTTTCATTTTGTCATCTTCCATTTTTGTTGAGAAATGAATAAGTTGCAGGTACACTGGCTGGAGGTTGAAGATGAAGTCATTAGGACTTGATTTGCCTTACATATTTATTGTTTTGTTTATATGAACGAATGTATAGCCACCCCAGTGGTAAATCACGCGCCTGTTAACCTTTGGGACCTGGGTTCGAGCCCCAGTGGTACCCATTTTGTGTTTTTACATATTTTTGCATTTTTTGACCTTTTTAGCAGGGCGCCCGGGCCTTTGGGCTTTTTGTTTTTTTACTAGCTAACCTCCCTGCCTGCTTATGCACCCCTGGCCCAATTTATTTTATTTTCTTATTTTTATTTTATTTGTTTTTTTTTCTTAATTATTTTTCACTAATATTAAAAATCATAAAAATATTAAAAAAAATTATCTTCATTTTAATTTAGTTTATTTTATATTTCTCACCAAATTTTTTTTATTAACTATACTTTATTTATTTTTTACAAATCACCTTGTAAATTTAATTAAAACTAGGTTAATATTTATTTTTTCTTTTACACCTATTAAAATATATTATTTTTGATATAAAAAATACTAAAAATATTTCATGATACCATAAATATTTTCAAGAGAAAAATACCAAAAAAATACTTTTTTTTCTAAACTTATTTTTAATCAACTAAATAGACTTAGGGTTTTATTCAAAATATTTTCTTAATAAATTTAAACTTAATTAATTATTTTCTTTAAATTAATTAGGTTAAAACAATTTCCCTCTTTCTCATGAAATTCAAACAAAGACCCATTTTCTTTATATTTTGCATTTTTGCACACTTATTTATTTTGTACATTACTTATTTTAATTCCTTGCACATTAATACCCATTCAATTTCGTTGTAATAGATTAACTAGGTTTACATTCTTGCAATCCCCATTCAATTTGTACACCCCTTCCCCTAATGATGTAACGGCGTGGTAATTTTATTTTCCGCAATTTATCGCTTTATATACAAATGCTAGTAATTAGGGTTTGTATGGAAAGACTAAAACCAATACTTAGAAAAACCCTAATTCAAGACAAAATCAAGCATGAAAACAACACACTTGCACACAAGCACCCCTAGGGTTATCCCACTTGGTTGCCTTATACAGAATGATCATATTACGCATGTGAGGTATCTTAGCAAAAACAAACGAATACAAGATCATAGTCCCTCGATGACGCTATCTAAGTTGCCTTAAAAATGATCTTAGTCCCTAAAAAAGAATGCTAAGATACCTTGCAACATTGCTAATCATGGTTATACGATGACCCACGCCCGTCTCGTTTACATCTAAAGATAGGGTTGCTTACCAAATCAATGGTAAGATAACAATGTCAAAGAAAAAGGAAATGAACAAGAAAGACATTTGAGTAGGTAGATTGCTCCTAATTACTTGCTCCATTTCAAAACAAACATCCTTTCTATTTTCAAAACAATCACACACACTTTCAAACATCTTGCAAAATTGAAAACATTTTCAAAAGATCAAACATCTTTGTATACATTCTTACGAACGAGAATCATCACAAAGATTGCCTAAACAATGGCCTCTTTATAAAATACTTTCAAAAACCACACAAAGCATAATTTCAAACAAAAGTAAGTGATCTAGAAAGTAACTAAGAGCCCATGGAAAACCATGGATGAAAAGGGTGCTAATACCTTCCCTTTTCATAATCTACCCCCCTAACTCAAGAAATAATCTCAAAGGTCTTTCCTGTGCTTTTTCACCTTTCCTTTTGGATAAAAGAAAATTTGGTGGTGACTCTTGCTAACCGCAATATTTGCAATCAAACGCAAAACCTTCAAGTCAGTTCTCCCACTGTATCACAGAATTGGCGACTCTGCTGGGGATTATACTAAAAGTGGGGTTACCTTAAGGATAGATCACATTTATTTGCTTACATTGTTTGACTTGTATGCTTTACATTATGGTTCTTTATTTGGGTTTGAATCCTCTACCCAGATTTGGGATACATTATAGGTAAGTAGCAATATGTTGTGGAAACTATACGGGGTATACCGACATGGTCTAAGCAATAGCTACGTTAGTGCGACATATTTGTGGGTACCGGTAGCCTTTGAGTTAATCAAAGAGAATACGGGGCCGCTGAGTGATGTCATAAAGCACTAATGAACTTTTAGAACCTTTACTTGACCAACTTGGCCTTTAGGATGTAGTGAGATGACTGACTTTGGTGAAGTCTGAAGTTGGTAGATACTCGATACTACACTCATTGAGCTTTGGTTTCTTGGGATATTTCAGTCTCCATTAAAGAGGCTTGTGCTGAAACAATGACCAAGAAAACAAACCAGTGATATTGAGCTCCTTAGAACCCGGTTACTATTACTAGGACAGGTTTAAGCCAACTAAACTTCAAGAGGGTACTTACCTATAAAACTCCATGCAAGCCTAAACCTAAGGAATTGTTTGCTTTGTTTGTATATACATACTTGTACATAACATCATGGACATCATAACATCATATACATCCACTAACCATTTTAAGGATTTTGGGATTCATCTTTGTTCTTGTTTTGTAGGATATGGATTCACTTCGCAGGAAAACTATTCAAGTCAACCTTGTAAGAATCCCTCCACAACTTAAGGAGCTAGCTTCAAGGATTCCTGAAAACTCTCCATTCACTGATAGACATGGTCGCCTACTCAACTTGGTCACCTCTAACACATATGAGGACATGATGAAGGTGCTTTTTTAGTTCTTTGATCCTTTACACCATTGCTTCACATTTCCTGACTATCAACTTGTGCCTACTTTGGAAAAATTCTCCCAACTCTTGAGGATTCCCATTCTCAATCAACTACCTTTCAACGGTACGGAAAGCGACCCAAATCCAGAAGAGATTGCTCAAGCTCTACACTTGCACTCATCTGATGTCACAACTCATTGGGTAACAAGGAGTGGTGTCAAGGGTTTCCTATCAAAGTTCCTGTTTGAGAAAGCCCAAAATTGTTGGAATTCCTTGGACTTACAAGCCTTTGAGGAAATTATGGCTCTCCTCATCTATGGGATGGTTTTGTTTCCAAATACTGACCAACTCATAGATGTCAACACCGTCAAAATCTTCATATCCCGTAACCCGGTGCCTACATTGCTAGGAGATATCTTACACTCTTTTCACACTCGCACAATGAGGAAAAGAGGTGTCCTTATGTGTTGCACCCCTCTCTTGGCAAGATGGTTTATTTCTCATCTTCCCCAATCTGTATTAAAAAATGAGCAAGGTTCAAGGTGGTCACAAAGGCTGATGACACTCAAACATTCAGACATTCATTGGGGCTCCCGATCCAAAGAGAATGTTATCATTGTCGACCATTATAGAGAATTTACTAATGTCCCTTTACTTGGCATTAGGGGAGGTATCACCTACAACCCATGCTTAGCCTTAAGACAGTTTGGTTACGCTCGAAGGGATGGCCCGCACGAGATCCTGATTCAAGGTTTGGTATTTGACTACGACAACGACGATCAAGGTCTTCGCCAGAGATTTATCCGAGCTTAGAGGATGTTAAACAAGGTGGATAGCAAGACTTTGGGGCATAAAAATTCCATCCCTCTTGAGCCTTACCTCAAATGGGTACGAATTCGTGCTCAGAGTCTTATGATTCCTTACCCCTCCATTCTCCCGGTAATAATTGAGCCTGTCATGGAGGGAGATGTTCCATACACTATCCTACATCCTGATATGCCCACTTGTCTTGAAGACCTACAAAAATAGGCCAGACGAATATCTATAATGTAGAAAGTGGAGTTGAAGATTTGGGAGCCCACTTTGATCAGAAGATCTACTTCCCCATGAATAGTCCTCTTTGATCTGTCAAATGCCCTTACAATGATATTTCTTGGCTTCAAGACTAAACCTTCACAGACTAGACGGTCTAACGCCCCCTTGGGTAATACATTCAGAGAATAACCAGTATCGACTAGCACATGTGCTAAGGTAGTCCCTTTGCACATAAACATATAAATTTTATTGTTATTTTTACCAAGAGGTGTTAAGCCAACATCTGAAAATCCCAAGCCATTATCAGATGTCAGGCTAGCCACGCAATTCTCAAATTGGTCCGTTATTGTCTCATGGGGGACATGAGCCTTTTTTAGGAACTTGATTAACGTTCGAGCATGGGCATCGGAACAAAGCAGCAATGACAACATTGAAATCTTAGAAGGGGTTTGCCCTAACTGTTCCACAATCTTGAAGTCGCTTCTTTTTATTATCTTCAAGATCTCGTCCATCTCACGGGCAGAGGGTTCTTCATCAGCTTTGTCCTTAGAGGGTACTTCAATCACACCAGGCTCAACAACCTTCTCCTTCCCTCTTGTATCAGTACTTGGCTTGGCAACAGTAATGCGGATGGGCATCCTTGTAACAACTGGTGGTGAGATATTGGGTGAAAATATTCTCCCAGTTCTAGTTACTTTGCTTGAACCAACTATGTTATCAACATCGTCATCTTTTCCTTCTTCGATCCAAGCGTCTTGTTTAATCCCATGATAAAACACTTCAACACCATAATTCCATGGTACCGCTTTGTTTGAATAGTAGGGAATCGGTCCGGGATTGGTAATTATTAAGGGAGCAACAGTGGGTTCATTTGAAATCCTAATAGGACCTTTGGAGGTGATCCTAAAAGGCTTGTTTGAGATGGTAATAATGGAGAGGTCTTCACATTTTTTAATCAAACTCTTGGCAAGTGGGGTCTTCTCGAATAGAATTTCGTGGCTATCCATCAGGCGTTGTATGCCTTTCTTCAGCCCTTCACATCCATTGAGTTGTCTTGTACAACACACACATTCCTTTACGCAGCCAGGGAAAATCCCGACTTTCAACAGATTGTTTTTTATTATATTCAGCGGAGTAGTAAATTCTTCAATAGAGGCAACAAAAATTGCATCTTCAACGACATTAACACCCTTGTCATGCTTCACCATTGGAGTGGTGATTACATTCGGCGTTGGAGGAGGATCAAACTCAATAGTTTTGTTATCAATTAAATCTTGGATTTTGTTCTTCAAGGCCCAACACTGGTCAATCTCGTGCCCGGGGCTGTTGGAGTGGTAAGCACACTTAGCGTTCGGATTATACTTTGGTGACGAGGTATCAGGGTTGGCGGGAGGATCGCGCAATGTCACTAAATTAACCTTGAGCAAATGTTGTAAGGCTTGAGACAATTACATGCCTAACCTCGTAAATTGTCTTCTTAGAGTTTCAAAACATTGATGATTTGCAGATGGTCTTGGAGTAGGAGTTGGATTGGAGATTCGGACAGCATTGACAGACGGACGATCATTCTTCTTGATACGGGCCCTTTCCCCGTACACATCATTGGCTTCCTTTTTTGCAGAAAAAGGTTTCTTAATAGGATTGTAAGTGGAGGTAGACGCCACAGAGATCTTCCCACTTTTGATACCACTTTCAACTCTTTCACCGGTTAAGATTAAATCGATGAAACCAGAAGAAGAGCAGCCCACCAACAGATTAAAGAAAGGACCAGATAAAGTGCCCATGAACATGTCGATGTGCTCCCTATCAGTCAAGGGCGGTTGGACCATACTAGCAAGGTCTCTCCACTTTTGCGCATATTCATTAAATCCTTCATTTTCCCCATGGTCATATCTTGCAACTGAACCCTTGTTGGAGCCAAGTCGGCGTTGTACTGATACTGATGGTAGAATGCAGTAGCTAAATCCTCCCAAGTATTGATATGAGAACCTTCTAACTGATAAAACCATTCAAGTTGCATTCCAGCCAAGCTCTCTTGGAAGAAGTGAACCCAGAGCTTCTTATCAGCGGTGTGCGGCTGTATCTTGCGCACATAAGATTTCAAATGGAGTTTTGGACAAGAAACTCCATCGTACTTTGCAAAGACTGGTACTTTGAATTTGTGGGGGATGACTACCCCAGAGATCAAACCTAAGTCATAAAAATCTAAACCGGGGACGGCTTGGATTTCAACAGCTTTCAATTTGTCTTCTAACTGCTTGTATTTGATATTGGCGGGTGGATATTACTCGTCGAAATAATCATCATCAGATACCTGATCATTGACACAGTGAGCCTAAGTACTCTTGACCTCACCGATCTGGTTCTCGTCCTCTTCAAATGAGTCTCCTCCTACTGGGATTTGACGGACTGTCTCCTCGAATCTTCTATCCATGTTGAATAGAGATTTCTTCTTTGGCTTCTTCTTAACAGCCAACAAAGTTATCATATCTTTCTACCCCTTGGCTAGGGCTAGTAGAGTTTCCCGAAACTGAGTATTCTGGGCTTGGAGATCTTTCACAGTTTTCTCTAGATCCATCTTGTATGAAATAAACAGCAGAAAGATAAGGAAACCTGTTATGCGAAAACCTGTCATGTTATAATGCATGGAATATGTACGTGCAAATGATTTCAAGGATTAATGAGATTTAAATTTGTATAGACAAAAGAATGAACAAACTTTAATTTTCATTAAACAAAACAAGAAAAATTACATCATGCCTCTTGGGCTTACAAAATAACTTTCTAAGATAGAAAGACTGAACGCATCCTCTTTGGTGCGAGATAGGCGTTCACACTTTTCTCTTTTTGTAGATGCTTCGTAAGCTCCAAGACCCTATTTTCACTAGCATAGAAATGATCCTCGAAAGTATCTCATTTTTCCTTCAGCTGGATCCAACCCTTTTGTAAGTCTTCGAGAGAAGTAGGCATGTCGGGATGGAGGATAGTGTAGGGAACATCTCCTTCGACTACATGTTCCATGATGACTGGTAAGATGGAGGGGGTAAGGCCTCATAAGTTTCTGAGCACGAGCTCGCACCTATTTAAGGTAAGGCTCGAGGGGAATGGAATTCTTTTGTCCTAGCGTCTTGCTATCCACTTTGCTCACCATCCTCCAAGATCGGATAAACCTCTGACGGTAGCTTTGATCGTTGCTCTCGTAGTCGAATACCACTCCTTCGATGAGCATCTCATGTGGGCCATCCCTTAGGGTATAACCAAACTGTCGTAAAGCTAAGCAAGGGTTGTAAGTGATACCTCCCCTAATACCAAGCAAAGGGACATTAGGGAATTCCCCACAATGGTCGATGATAGTAACATTCTCCAAGTATCGAGAACACCAATGGATATCTAAATGTCGGAGCGTCATCAACCTATGTGACCACCTCAAACCTTGCTCGTTCTTCAACATAGATCGGGGAAGATGCGAAATAAACCATATGGCCAAGAGAGGAGTGCAACATATGAGGGATCCTCTCTTCCTCATAGTGCGAGTGTGGAGAGAATGTAGGATATCTCCCAACAAAGTAGGTACCGGATTGCGAGACATGAAGATTTTGACAATATTGACATCTATGAGTTGATCGGGGTTTGGGAACAAAATCATCCCATAGATGAGAAGGGCCAAGATTTCCTCAAAAGCTTGTAAGCCCAAAGAGTTCCAACAATCTTGAGCTTTCTCAAACAAGAACTTGGCTAAGAAACCTTTGACACCACTCATTGTTTCCCAATTAGTTGTGATATCAGATTGTTGCAAGTGTAGTGCTCGAGCAATCTCTTTAGGTCTTGGATCTCTTTCCGTACCGTTGAAAGGTAGTTGATTGAGAATAGGAATCCTCAAGAGTTGGGAGAATTCCTCTATAGTAGGCACAAGTTGATAGTCGGGAAAGGTGAAGCAATGGCGTAGAGGATCAAAGAACTGGAAAAGCACCTTCATTATATCTTCATTTGTGCTAGAGGTACCCAAGTTTATGAGGCAACCATGTCTTTCGGTGAATGAAGAATTCTCAGGGACCCTTGATGCTAACTCTTTGAGTTGAGAAGGAATTCTTACGAGATTGACTTGAATGGTTTTACTGTGAATAGAATCCATGTCCTACAAAATAGAACAAAGATAAATCCCAAAAATCCTTGAAATGGTTAGTGAGAATGAGTATGATGTTATGATGTTTATGATGTTATGTACAAGTAAGCATATACAAACAAGACAAACAAGTCCTTAGGTTTAGGCTTTCATGGAGTCTCATAGGTAAGTACCCTCTTGAAGTTTAGTTGGCTCAAACCTGTCCTAGTAATAGTAACCGGGTTCTAAGGAGCTCAATATCACTAGTTTGTTTTCTCGGGCATTGTTTCAGTGCAAGCCTCTTTAATGGCGAACGAGATATCCCAAAAACCCAAACCTCCATGAGTGTAGTATCGAGTATCTACCAACTTCGGACTGCACCAAAGCCGGTCATCTTACTACGTCTTAATGGCCAAGTTGGTCAAGTAAAGGTTCTAAAAGTTCATTAGTGCTTCATGACATCACTCAGCGGCCCCGTATTCTCCTTGACTACTCAAGGGCTACCGGTACCCATAAATATGTCACACTAACATAGCTATTGCTTAAACCATGTCGGTATACCCCACACAGTTTCCATAATGTATTGATACTTACCTATAAGGTATCCCAAATCCGGGTAGAGGATTCAAGCCCAAACAAAGAACCAAAATGTAAAGCATACAAGTCAAATAATGAAAGTAGTTAATGTGATCTAACCCTAAGGTAACCCCACTTTTAGAATTTTCCCCAGAAGAGTCGCCAGTTCTGTGATATGGTGGGAGAACTGACTTGGTTGTTTTGCGTTTTATCGCAAATGTTGTGGTTAGCAAGATTCGCCACCGACTTTTCTTTTATCCAAAAGGAATGGCTGAAAAGAACAGAAAAGACCTTTGAGATGTTTTCTTGAGTTCGGGGGGTAAATTATGAAAAGGGAAGGTATTAGCACCTTTTTCATCCATGGTTTTCCATGGGCTCTTAGTTACTTGCTAGATCACTTGCTTTTGTTTGAAAATGTGCTTTGTGTTGTTTTTGAAAGTATTTTGTAAAGATGCCATTGTTTAGGCAAACTTTGCAACGATTCTCGTTCGTAAGAATGTATACGAAGTGTTTGATCTTTTGAAAATGTTTTCAAATTTGAAAGATGTTTTTGAAAGTGTTGGTGTTTGTTTTGAAAATAACAAGGGTGTTTTTGGTTTTGAAATTGAGCAAGCAACTAGGAACATTATACCTACTCAAAAGTATTTCATATTCATTTCTTCTTTCCTTTGATATTGTTATCTTACCATTGATTTGGTAAGTAACCCTATCTTTGGATGTAAAGGGACGGGCGTGGGTCATCGTATAGCCATGATTAGCAATGTTGTAAGATATCGTAGCATTTTATTTAGGGACTAAGATCATTTTGAAAGGCAACATGGATAGCGTCATCGAGGGACTATGATCTTGTATTTTTTATTGCTTTTTGCTAAGACATCTCACATGCATAACATGGCCATTTTTGTAAGGCAACAAAGTGGAATCACCCTAAGGGTGAAAATGTGCAAGTGTATTGATTTACATTCATTTTTTTGTATTGAATTAGGGTTTGCTAACTTGTTGATTTTAGTCTTTCCATACAAACCCTAATTTACTAGCATTTATATAAAGCGATAAATTGCGGAAGGTAAAATTACTATGCTATTACATCATTAGGGGGTGGGGGTATACAAATTTACAAATGGGGATGACAAGTAAATTAAACTCTAATTATTATTACAAGGCTTTGACAATTACATAATTTATAATTCAAAAATAGTAAAATATGCAAGGAGATGTAAAGTGAGAGAAATTGTTTTTTTAGGGTTTTTTTTTATAGAAAAGGTTATCTAATTAATTTAATTGAAGAAAAACCTAAGTCTAAGTTAACAAAAAAACTAATTGTTTAGAAGAATGTTTTTGAGGTTTCATTTGAAAAACAAAGGTTTTATAATGTTAGGTCATTTCCAAGCAATGCAATATGTCCAAAATAAGCTAAAAAAACTCCAAAATCAAGAAATTTGGTGCCCGAGCTGACACGGGCCGTGTCAGTGGACACAGGAACCCGTGTCAGGATTTGTCCATGATCTCTCTACACTATTTTTTGTTCCAGCCAATCTGACACGGCTGTGTCACGTGACACAGGAGCCCGTGTCAGCCCCTGTTCGTCTTTTTTTCCTCGTGTATGCACCAGTAACATTGACATGGGTCGTGTCGTTTGACACGGGCACCCGTGTCAGCCTCTGTCCCTGCATATTATCATGTTTTTCAACCCAAATAAGCTGACACGGGCGGTGTCATATGACACGGGCACCCGTGTCATCCTCTGGTCTGGCTTTTTGTTAGTTTTTTTTCTCTTTGAACTGTCTTGTTATATCTTTTGAGTGCAAAAGCAAATGATGTATGAACAATGATATCACAGTTTGAGAAAGTTTACCTCTCGAAGCGGAAGCTTTAGAACATGTACGGATGTTTCCGAGTGTAAAGTGGTGATTGATCGAGCTCCTTTGAACCTTCTTGAAGTAACTCCAACCTTCCTTTTGTATTGAAAATGGTTGAACCGCTCCAACCAAGTCAAGTTGCAATGTATATTTTTAAATTTGGAAGATGGTGATAGTGATGTTACAGGATTTATTATTATGTTTGAACAACTACTATATGGTGTATGTGAAGTGTTTGGATGGTTTGTTTGGAGAAAACTTGTAAGGTGTGAGATTCAAAGATTTGAACTTCAAAGCTCAAAAATGGAGGTTTTGTGGACAAATCTGGTTTTTTACAGCAAAAATGAGTTTGAGTGTTTGTTTTTCCTTATATTTTTTTAACCTCCTTCTCTTTCAAATTCTTCTTCTATTTATAGGCAAGAGGTTTGTGCATATGAGCTGATTAGGTTTGCAAGACATCGCGTTATGGTTTGGTTGGATTACAAAGATCAAACTATGTCAAGTACTCCATAGTCCCAAGATGAAGTACCAAAGTTGTTGGTATAGAGGATCTATTTCCCATGATTTATGGTGGAGTATAATCAACAACAAGCAAGGTATGGGCTTAAGATAAACTTTGTACCAAAAGGCTTGCTTTTCAAGAGTAGCAATTGTGCCTTTATGCCATAAATAGAAAGATCTTTTGGACAATGGCTCAAACACTTGGGTAATAGCTCAAGCTCTTGTGTAAATATTAAATTATGTAGAGATTTACAAGCAAGAAGGTCTGTAGAATAAGATTATGCAGCATAGCATAAGGGTTTTGTTATGTGTTCTTCAATAGAATGACTTGCAATTCAAGAATCAAAGCCCAACTTCAAGCCCTTGAAGCTCCTAGCTCAAGTATGATAAATTCATGCTCTTGGATGTTTTGGAAAGCTTGAAACATCCTCTATAACTTTCATGTTGTCCATTTTGACAAAATCATCTTGTAACTATATGAAAAAATGCCAATAAGTTGGGATAAAATCCTGAACAAAATCTGTTGAAAATATCTCTAAGTGTTAAATGAAAATGTCAAGACTTCATGAATTTATAACTCAAAATCCAAGAACTTCTAGGATTTTTTCAACAAAGCAAAGTTATAGATCTCATCGGGATCTACAACTTTCATGTTGAAAGTTTTCCTTGAACCGTCTTGTATCTTGGTGAAAGAATTGCATGAAGTGATGAAATTATCATGTATAAAAACACTTAGAAAATTTCTAAGTTTTGGTAATTTTGACTTTTCAAGTTGACTTTTGACTTTCTTGACTTCTTGATGATCAAGCTTGATATTCTTGAATGTCTTGATGAAATTTGATCTTTGGAATGTGATGTTGACCAAAAATTCAAAGTTTGACTTTCCAGTATGCAATTGACCATTTTGCCCTTGTGCCAATTCCAAGCCTAAATTGATGTACCAGTGCTGCAAACTTGACGTCGTAGTAGATCTTGTAAAAGAATACTTTGAGAAATGAGAGGGAAAATTTTGGGGTACAACAATAACAAAGATGATCATGAAAGCTCCAGTTACATATCCATAACATAAATGTTATGCTCTAAGGTGATCATTGAGGAAAGTAGAACAAGGGTTGCTACCCAGAATGTTCTAAAGTGAATCTAGATGAAGAAGTTCTTATCTTTACTAAAACAAGATCAACAACGATTTCAGAATATTATGAAGAAGAAGACTTCAGTAATTCAAGTGTTTTGGGCTGTTGTCCGTGAAGAAGCTACTTAAAGAAAAGAAGACCACACATTAAAGCTACAATAAAATGTAATATCTTTTAGTGTGTATTAGGTTCTTCTAATGTACTTAATTCTAATTACATCAAGCTTGTGCATAAGCATTATTATTGTAAACAAATGTAAATCAAATAGTTATTTGATGATACCTTGAGAGACTGAGTGAAGGTCTGATCTCAAGAGAACTTTGGCTGTGACCATTGTAGATGAAATCCTAGTAGTGGATTCTATTGGGTCAATGGTAGTCATATCTCAAAGGGGACTTAGTGAAGGTTAGCCTTCTGAGATCACTGAGGGATATCATTGGAAGGAAATCCTGATAGGAAATTCTGGAGAATCAGATTATGTTGGGTCAATAAATGTTATATTCGGTTTGGATCCTTGAACATTTCATTGGATGTTAGTTACCGGCGGTTGCCCGTGCGATTGTAATCATATTGGCTATAGTGGATTTAGTCCTTGAGTTCAAGGTGAAATCACCTCGGAAGGGTGGAATGGATTAGCTTGGGGGTTTGTCAAGTGAATCGGGATATATCGCGTGTTCATTACTTTAGTTTATGCTTTAGAGTTTATGTTTTCTAAACCAAATTAGAAGCATTAATTAGAAGCAACAATCAAAAGTATTGTTCAATGAATAATGATTAGAAGTGAAAGTTTTACAAGAAAGGAAAACCCAATTCAACCCCCCCCCCCCCCCCCCCTTTCTTGCGTTTTCTTCAAACCTTCAATTGGTATCAGAGCTCGGTTCTGTTATTGATGGATATTCAAGCACCTAACAATGTCAGATAAAGATCTAGATGCTTTGTGAAGAAATAATCTAAGATGATAGTTATTCAATTTTCAACTACTGTCTAAATCCAGAAAATTGAAGAACAAGCTAACAGGAAAATATTCATCAGATAAGAAGTTATATCTATTGAATGCTTTTGATTAAGTTCCATTGAGAAATATGAGATGTTTTTAAGAAACGGATTAGTCCACCCTTGACTTTATCATAATACCTTATTAGGAATCTTTTCAAAAGAAGAAAGATTGTTATCTTATGATATATAAGAACCTCATGATAAAACGTCTATTCAAGCAGGCAAAAGATCTTATGCAAAAGATCTAATCATTGATTCTATTCAAAGAGACTTTGCAGAAGTCAAGATATTATTGAGGAAAGAACGCTCATTGATTCATATGAAGTATGATAAAAGAACTAACTCTAAACAAGTTAGCTCAGTATTGCAAGAACAAGATTGTCAGTCAAAGTTTGATGATATTTTTATTAGAATAGATTTTTCAATTTTCTCAAGAAATCAAACTTCAGTAGACGTTAGGAAATTAGCCTTCTGTCGAGCACAAAGCCTCTCAAAATTTCATGAAACATAGACCTTATAAAAAATAAGTTTCTGCTTAAAGAAAAGCTTGAAAACAAATGAATGTTCTGATGATAAAAGATCAAAATATATGTGCTCTGAGGACTCCTTCAAAAGTCAGATGGGTGATTCTAAACAGAAGAATGAAGAGACCGTCTGAAGAGAAAACTCTGTTTCTAGCTCTCTGATTATACATTCAAATCCAAAAGAAGATTACTCTTCTTAAATCAGAAAAATAAGAAATAAGAGGAATCAATATGAATATAATTCAGAACCACTGAAAGACTGCTCTAAAGAAAGCATAAGAAGAAAGAAGTTGACCAAAAGCTGTATTTAAGAGAAAAGCTTAAGTTAGAGAAAAAGTTAAAGGCATATGGAAAATCTTCAAAGACATGACAAGCTGATCAGAAGCTCTATCAAGAACAAGATAAAGTCAAAACTAGAATGGAGAGCACTCAGATACAAGAATTATTGTAAATATTTCATAATCTCAAAGTCCGTCTAATCAAACTCTACCAAAGAAGAACAGAATCACATCCTCTCATCCTGAAGATCTTATTCTTGGAAGTAAAGATGCTTCAGTTAGAAATATCTCTGATCAGATGATACCCTTTGGTCATTCAGACCCTGAGTACATTGATTGTGTCACTTAGTTAGACGAAGTGGTTAAACGCATGTAATCCTCGATTTTTCCTAACCATCACATGTTACCTAAGCTAGATTATGAACATCGTGCAATTTCGTGATTTGATACGTCATGATTAATTTTATTAATTACAACCCCATTAATCCTTCTATTTCTGTTTTAAAACACCCATAACCACACGTCACTCCCCACACCTATTAAAAACCCTAAAAGTCTTTTTCTCTCGATTGTTCCTCGTCTCTTTCTAGGGTTTCTTCATCGTCTTCAAAAGTTCATCTACAACCGTCTTCTACAAATCTCCACCCACTTTCAACAATGATGACTCCATCTCAAGAAGAAGCTGTTAAGTTTTCTAGCGAGCATGAACAAGACCTAAATTTATCTGTCGCAACATCGTCAACCATTGCATCTTCGTCTTCAACAATGTTTTCGCCATTTTCAACAGTTTTATCTTCATCAACCATCGCTCCATCCTCATCAACTGAGGTTCCCTCATCTTCAGCAAATCCTACTGATAACAATCATATTACGCAGAAAATTCCTCAAGTTCATTGTAGCCTAAAACCAATGGAGTTGACTGTTCTTAAGAAATTAATGGTTGATTTTGACAATCTTGCTGCAAATGGATGTGACTTAAAATACGAACTAAAGGCTCAAGGATGAGAAAACTATTTCCAAAGGCTTCACGGTCCTGTCTATGAGGCTCTAGTGATAGATTTTTGGAAAAATGCTGATTGTGACGATTTTCATATTGTTTCGAATGTTATTGGACAAAGGATCATCATCACTGAAGATTCCATTGCAAAACTGTTGGGATTTAAGATCCTTAAAGGAAAATGTGTATATGGTTTGGAAAATAAATCAAAGGCAGAAAACAAATATCTATATCAACTATTGTTCACGAATTTATCTGCTGAGAAATCCAAGTACAAAAGCAGGGATCTCCATGATAATCTCAGAGTATATCATAAATTATTCTGGGCTGCATAAACCCTATACCTCCTTCAAATTCCTCTGATTATTTCAACATCAATCAGAAGTTCATGTTGTACTTTGTGATGTCCAAACAAAGGATTAATCTTTATTTCATTTTGTTTAATTACTTAAGGGATTTTATTAGAAAGACCAGAATCACGACACTTCCCAACAAAAAGATATATCCCAATATTCTTTGTGGACGACTTCTAACTGATATTTTTGTTGAAAATGGCTTGGTAAAGTTTTTTATTGAAGAAGCCAATTATAAAGAGGATCTGAATCCAAGCATCGGAGATTCCTTTAATGGGAAAACTCTTAGGAATATGAGTATGATTGAAGAACTCAAAGTCAAGCCTCTGATTGAACCATCTGAGAATTATCACCACAAAAGAATTCATGTGATGGACTATCCTCTGTTCTCCAAATGAGATTCGGTATCCAGTGTGGCTGCATACGTTCTAATGATACAACAAGAAGGACATGATATGTCAAACTTTAATTATTCAAATTTTCCTGATGAGGGAGTTGATTGTTCTGTTGGTAAAAGGAAGAGAAGCTCAAATGCTTCTGAACCAAAGAAGAAAGAGAAAAAGAAAAAGAAATATAACTTTCTAAAAGATGTCGTTCTAGGAAATGAAACTTCTATAATAACTAGTAAGTCTGCTATTGATACTTATGTACCTGTTTCATTATCTGTTTCTAAAATTATTGATGCAGTCTCATCTATTCCAATCACCACCACACAAACATCAGTTTTTGTTCCATCATCCACCATTACCACTTCTATTTTTGTTCCAATTGTAAATATTCCAATTGCTTCAAACACCACCACAACACTAGCTCCTGTTTCAAATCCTATTCCATCTTTCACTACCTTCATTCCATCAGAACCAATACATAATTCCACTTCTCCATTAACCGCATCTCAATTACTTCTACAAGACTCTCACCTTTCTACCTTCAATACCAATCTTCATGTTTCCTTCTTCAACAAAGAAACCACTCTTCATGACTCACCCATCATTCATCCTGATCCAACTTCTCCCCTTGTTCTCGAAATATTAGAAAGAACATTCTCTGATAATCAGGAAGCTATTAAAATTTCTTAAATCAAACCTTTCACTTCTTCAAAACTTTTCAATATTACCGAACCTTTACCATAAAATTATCATGAACAAACTTTTGAACCAAGGCATCCTAAACCCAACCTAGCCTTAGTTAGTTATGAAAAACCTTCTCCTAAAAACTGGGATGAATGCATTAACATCTTTAGAATCAAGGCTAAGAAAAGGATTGCTAAGTTAAATGAAGAGGCAAGCACAAGCATTGAGCCTCAAAACATGGATGGTTCTTGGAAGAAGTTTAAGAAGTGGATGTCTTCTGAGGATGATTGAATGAATTCCTTCGCTGAAGCATCCAGATTTGGGGATATGCAAATGGTAACTGAAAGAAAATAAGAAAGAGAAAGAGTTAGATATATTAAACTAATTACTGCCAAGTAAAGAGAAGCTGAAGAACAAGCTCGACTTGCTGAAGCTGAAGCAGCAATATTGAAAGAAGCTAAAGCTGCAGAAGAATCCAGGCTGGCTGCAGAAGCTGCAAAGGCTGCTGAAGAAAAAGGAAGGAAGCAAGATCCAATGGTATCTAACTCTGAGTCTGACTACGATGTATAACAACCATTAATGAAATAAAGGAAAAACAGAGAATGTTCATAGGAAACTTCAAAACACAAGACAAGGTCAATGAATCTGCTCAAACTATGCTCGCGATGATTTTGGAAAAAATTTCTAAACTTGCATCATCTGCTCGTCCAAATTCTGTAAACTAGGCAATAGGATTCTCGTTTAGATTCCTTGCTTGCATCTTCCGTTTTTAGATAAATTATCCTCATAATTATTTGACATATTATCTTAATCTTTTTAAAATCTTTTGTCTTTCCACATAATTATCTTTTTGATGATAACAAAAAGGGGGAGAAGTATAAGAATATTTTGATGAACTTAAAGAAATGGAAAAACTCATCATAATAATAGAATGATATAAGATATGCATTCACCACTAATGTATGCTTGTCTGTTTTATAATTAACCGAGGAACTTTGTACAAGTTCACTAGGCATTCTAAGACACGTCAAAATGAAAGAACTCTGTCAAAGTTCTTAAGAACTAATTGTTCATATATTAGAAGATGTATACTCTATGAACATATGTTTAAGAATCAGATAGACCCAATATTGTTCAAAAGTTGAGAACTTTTAAAAAGTTAAAGTTATCTTGATTTTGGTATCATAGTGTTCAGAAGATGTATAATGTCTAAGAATGTGATAATCAGAACATAAGAATCAAAATCAGAAGCATATGTCTTCTAGAAGAACATAGAAAATCAGAAGTTGAAGACTGTCTGAAATTCCTGAAGTCACGAATCTCAAGATCTCGATATCTGGTCTATTGGAACCAGGGGGAGTTTTACTCTAATGGTTCAGAGTCAGGATGTTTGATCTTCATCAAGTCATTGACTCAAGGGTAGTATCAAAAAAAGGATAAGTATTTCTTACTCTTATAATTTCACTAATTATGATTATATGTACAAAATTGTGTCATCAAAATACATAGTTTTGTCATCATCAAAAAGGGGGAGATTGTAAGAACAAGATTTGGTTTTGCAATATTATATCTGAGTTTTGATGATAATAAATGAGTATAATTTTATGAACAATTTTTTTATACTAATGTTTGTTATTGTTGAGTACTTAACATACAAGTTTTGCTTTTGATGAATATTGTGGCCAAGACATTAGAAGAGAACTGATTTCGCTTATATGCTACACAAGTTGTGTTGAACAGTAGCAAGACACTTTAGAAGGCTCTGAAGTGTAAGCCCTGATATTTGTATGAAGAAACCATTCAAAAGATATGAATACAGAAGTTGTTACTTATGTCCAGATGTTGAAGACTCAAGCTTCTAAAGATAACGTGTTCTAAAGAAACCAGTCAGAAGATCTGAAGACAAAAGTTGTTACTTACGTCTAGATGCTGAAGACTCACGTTTCTAAAAGACAATGTGTTTCCAGAAACAAAGTTAGAAGATTTGTAAACAAAGTTTCTAGTGAATTCCAGATGCTAAAAACTTAGTTTCTAAAAGACAACTTGTTCCAAAGAAGACAAAGTTAAAAGATCTGAAGACAACGTTTCTAACTGAAGTCCAGATGCTGAAGACTTTGTGTTTCTAGTAACAAGGTTCTGAAGATAAGGATTCTTAAAGAACCAAGTGCTAAAGATTCTAAGACAGAAGGTATGAGGATTCCAAAGACTTTAAGTTCTAAAGGTCCAAGACTATCTACAAACAGGTTCTGAAGACCAAGTGCTGAAGACTCTAAAGACGCAATTCTTAAGACTATGAAGACTTGAAGCTCTTCCGATCAAAATGTTTTCTAAAATGGGTTCTCACGACCAAGTGCTAAAGACTCTGAAGACACGGTTCTGAAGACACTGAATACTTGAAGTTCTGAAGACCTTATATTATGTTCCCACTTCTAATATCATGCTCGCAGAAGCCTCTGAAGTGAAGAAGGGAAGAATATAACGATAATACAGTACAATAGTACAAAGTACAAAAAGCTTTATGCCACTACCTCTGCACTAACTTAAAGTGTGGAAGAGATAAGGACGTCGTAATACTATTTGTAACGACTCCTTTTCAAATAGGCAACGGCTCTATTTTGCTTGGCTATATAAGAAAAGAATTGTAAGTTTAAAATTGTTGGTTGGTTAGCTGTGTTAGAACAAAGTTTGAATCTACTACCCTAAGTTTAAGTTTTGATGATAACAAAATGAAAGGATATATTAATTATGTGAACTATTTGCTACCTAAAATATTACGTTATGTTTTGCAGAAACTCTGATAGGTATCAGCAAGAGCACACCTAATCAGCATCAGAATATTGGTTCTTAACATCAGCATCAGAAGATGCTATATCAGAATACCAGAATCAGAAGAATAACTCACGTGTATACTGAAGCTTGATGAACAGAATTGCGCTCAACACTCTGATAAAGACAACAACAGTTCATCAGCACTTAAGCAGAGTTAGAATGAGGCCAAGCCAGAACACGCTTTAAGTTGAAACGGTACTGTGCATTAAAAGCAAATTATTACCAACGGCATCATTCCAGACAAGATCTTCTCAATAAGGAAAGTTTGTTATTGGCATTGAATCAAGATTATTGCTCCAACGTTCAACAATCTCAGTGCTATATAAACAAGACTATGAAGATTGAATTGGCTAATGCTCTACATTATATTACACGCCTAAAAGCTAATCATCATCTTCCTTCTCTCAGTTTGCTAAACGCTTCATATCTCCATACTCAATCATTGTTTAGCAATCTAGTTTCATAAGCTTAAATTGTGTAACATCACAGTTGTGATACAGTTTTGTAGAAAACATTCACACACCTAGATTTATCTTCTTTGTAAGAAAGTGTTTCCTTGACAAACCGGGCTGTGGTTTGCATCAAGAAGGCTTTAGCAGTTGTTAAAGCAGTTTGTAATATTCAGTTGAATATAGTGGATTAAGACCTCGTTGGAGAGAGGCGAAATCACCTTGACGGGTGGACTGGATTAGTTTGAGATCAAACGAACCAGGATAAAAATAACTTGTTCATTGCATTGATTTTCAGTTTTACAATTCAACCCCCCATTCTTGTGTTTTTCACTTCTTCAATTGGCATCAGAGCGCCTGGTTCTGAGCTAAAACACTTAACCGTGTCAGTACAAGATCCAGCGTCAGAAAAACACAATGGCAGGAAATTACTCTCACACCAGCAATGACAACCATGAGGACAGAGACAGATTCAGCGGGAAACCTCCAGTCTTTGATGGAGAAAACTTTGATTACTGGAAAGACAGAATTGAAAGCTTCTTTCTGGCACATGATGCTGATCTGTGGGATATGGTGACAGATGGATACACGCACCCTGTGAATGCAAGCGGTCAGAAGATTGATAGAAAAACAATGACTGACCAACAAAAGCGTGACTTCAAGAATCACCACAAGGCCAGAACCATCCTTCTCAGCGCCATCTCGTATGCTGAATATGAAAAGATCTCCAACAGAGACACAGCAAAGAACATGTTTGACTCACTCAGAATGACGCATGAGGGCAACGTTCAGGTCAAAGAAACTAAAGCTCTGGCGCTCATTCAGAAGTATGAGGCATTCAAAATGGAAGAAAGTGAATCCATTGAAACAATGTTCTCAAGATTCCAGATTCTGGTAGCTGGTCTCAAGGTTCTGGACAAAGGTTACTCTACTGCTGATCACGTCAAGAAAATCATCAGAAGTTTACCCAAGCAGTGGAGGCCAATGGTTACAGCTCTGAAGCTAGCAAAAGATCTCAACAAAATTTCTCTGGAGGAACTTATCAGCTCCCTCAGAAGTCATGAGATAGAGCTAGAAGCTGATGAACCCCAGAAGCAAGGTAAGCCTTTAGCATTAAAATCTAACAAAAAATCTGAGTCTAAAGTTTTGCAGGCAGTTGAAGAAACATCTGATGGATCCTCATCAGAAGAAGACGAACTCTCCCTCCTCTCCAGAAGAGTGAATCAACTGTGGAAGCAGAGGCAAAAGAAGTTCAGGAATCCCAGAAGATCTGATCAGAACGAGTCTTCTTCCAGATACAGAAGGACAGATTCTTCCTCTGGATACAGAAGATCTGAAGGCTCCTCAGGAAGCAGAAAGCTAAACACTAAGGACATCATCTGCTATGAGTGAAATGAGCAAGGACACTACAAGAGTGACTGCCCAAAGCTTCAGAGGGAAAAGCCCAAAAAGAAGTTTGGAAGATAAAAGAAGAAAAGTCTCATGGCTACATGGGATGACTCTGACTCGTCTGAAGCTGACTCAGAATCAGATGATGAGAGGGAAAACATAGCTCTCATGGCTAACATTTCAGAAGATAGTGAAGCTTCTGAATCAGACTCGGAATCAGATACTGAAGAGGTATTTCCTAACTTTGCTGTTAATTTTACCAAGGCTGAACTTGCTGAAAGCCTTAATGAAATCCTGGAAAGGTATCAGCAGATTAGAGTTAAATTCAGAGACCTGAAAAGGAATCTTGAATATGACTCTAATAAGACTGAGAGTCTTAAATTGGAGAATTCTGAGCTGAGAATTAAAATTTCAAAATTAGAAAATACTTTACAAAACTCTCAGAAGGAACCAATTTCTGAAACTCCCAGCAACGCTGATGAGATCATCAAGGAGTATGATCACAGTTTCCAGAAGTTCCTTGCTAAAAGCATAGATAGAAGTAAAATGGCTTCAATGATCTATGGAGTTAGCAGAAACGGCAGGAAGGGAATAGGATACCAAGGTAAGGTTCCTACACCAAATAATGTCATGGACTTAACCATTAAACACACTCCTCTAAATTCACATTTTGTGTATGGTCACACACATGATATTAAATACACTAGCAGTAAGTACTCTGAAACCAAAATTCAACCAGAGTTTTGGTAAATCTAACAAATCAGGACCCAAGAAAATCTGGGTACCTAAGGATAAAATAATACATGTTGCAGATATCTTTAGCAGCAAGTCAGAAACACCAGTCATGGTACCTGGACTCTGGCTGCTCGCGACACATGACGGGAAGAAGGCATATGTTCCAAAGCCTGGAACTTAAGCCTGGAGGCCACGTTGGCTTTGGAGGAAATCAGAGGGGAAAGATAATTGGCTCTGGAACTGTAGGTAATGGAAATCTTCCCTCTATTAATAATGTTCTGCTAGTAGATGGATTAATGCATAATCTGTTATCCATAAGTCAATTAAGTGATAACAGTTATGATATAATCTTTAATCAAAAATCATGTAAAGTTGTTAGTCAGAAAGATGGGACTATCCTGTTTAATGGAAAGAGGAAAAACAACATTTACAAAATCAAACTTTCTGAACTGAAAAGTCAGAATGTAAAGTGCCTTCTGTCTGTTAACAACGAGCAGTGGATCTGGCACAGAAGATTGGGGCATGTTAGTATGAGAAGAATATCTCAGATTAACAAACTCAACCTGGTCAGAGGACTTCCTAATTTGAAGTTCAATTCAGATGCTCTGTGTGAAGCATGTCAGAAAGGCAAGTTTGCAAAACCTTCGTTTAAATCTAAAAATGTTGTTTCTACCTCTAAGCCATTAGAACTTCTGCACATTGACTTATTTGGACCAGTTAAAACTGCTTCAGTCAATGGCAAGAAGTATGGGCTAGTAATCGTAGATGACTATAGCAGATGGACATGGGTAAAGTTCTTAAGACACAAGGACGAGTCACACTCTATGTTTGTTACCTTCTGTAACCAAGTTCAGAATGAAAAGGATCTTAGAATCGTTAAAGTCAGAAGTGATCATGGTGGAGAATTTGAAAACAAAGATTTTGAGTCATTCTTTAATGACAGAAGTATTCTGCATGATTTCTCTTGTCCTAGAACTCCCCAACAAAATGGAGTTGTAGAACGAAAGAACAGAACATTGCAAGAAATGGCCAGAACCATGATCAATGAGACAAACGTTGCTAAGATCTTCTGGGCAGAGGCAATAAACACAGCGTGCTACATTCAGAATAGAATCTCAATAAGACCTATTCTGGAAAAGACTCCATATGAATTGTGGAAGAACAGAAAGCCCAACATTTCATATTTTCATCCATTTGGATGTACCTGTTTTATGTTAAATACAAAGAATTATTTGAACAAGTTTGACTCTAAAGCACAGAAGTGTATTATGTTAGCATACTCTGAACGCTCAAGAGGGTACAGAGTATACAATACAGAAACACAGATTGTGGAAGAATCAATCAGTGTTCGTTTTGATGACAAGCTTGACTCTGAAAAGTCAAAGCAGAATGAAGTTTTTGCAGGTATGGAAATTGAATTTACAGGTTCTGAAGACAAGTCATCAGAAGCTCTCAACACAGACACTCCTTCAACATCTGAAAGGAACACTGCTAGCAATCCTACAACAGCTGATGATCAACCTCAGAAGAGATTACCTAGAAGCAGCTTGGATCACCCAGAAGAGACTATCTTAGGAAGAAAGGAAGATCCAATCAGAACAAGAGCAAGCTTCAGAAACTCTGAAGAAACCCTCATGGGACTTGTATCTCTGATTGAACCTTCTTCTATTGATGAAGCACTTCTGGATAATGATTGGATTCTGGCAATGCAAGAAGAGCTGAATCAATTCACCAGAAATGACGTATGGGATCTTGTTCCCATACCAAAAGGATTCAACGTCATTGGAACAAGATGGGTGTTCAGAAACAAGCTAAATGAACAAGGTGAAGTCATCAGAAACAAATCACGACTGGTTGCACAAGGTTATAGTCAGCAAGAGGGGATAGACTATACAGAAACCTTTACTCCAGTCGCCAGGTTAGAATCTATCAGACTTTTAATTTCATTTGCTGTTAATAGAGGCATCACTCTGTATCAGATGGATGTCAAAAGTGCATTCTTAAATGGTTATATAGAATAAGAGGTTTATGTGCACCAACCCCCTGGTTTTGAAAATACAAAACATCCAGAACATGTTTTTAAACTAAAGAAGTCACTATATGGTCTGAAACAAGCTCCCAGAGCTTGGTATGAAAGGCTAAGTAACTTTCTGTTAGAAAATGAATTCACCAGAGGGAAGGTGGACACTACCTTATTCTGTAAATCAGTTAAGAATGACATCTTAGTCTGTCAAATTTATGTTGATGATGTTATTTTTGGTTCTACTAATCCTTCTCTTGGAAGAAAATTTGCTAAGTGTATGCAGGCAGAATTTGAGATGAGCCTCATGGGGGAATTGAAATTCTTTCTAGGAATTCAGATTAATCAAACTCCAGAGGGAACTTACATTCATCAGAGCAAATACATCAGAGATCTTCTGAAGAAATTTGACCTCTCAGAATGTAAGCCATCAAAGATTCCAATGCATCCCACGTGCATTCTGGAAAGAGAAGAGGTAAGCAAAAAGGTAGAACAGAAAGTCTACAGAGGTATGATTGGTTCTCTCCTTTATATGACATCTTCAAGACCTGATATATTATTCAGCGTATGTATTTGTGCTAGATTCCAATCAGATCCTAGAGAATCTCACTTAACAGCTGTTAAGCGAATTTTCAAGTATCTGAAAGGTACTACTAATCTGGGTTTGTTTTATAGAAAATCTAGTGATTACAGTTTAGTAGGCTACTGCGATGCTGACTTTGCTGGAGACAGAGTAGAGCGTAAAAGTACTTCTGGAAGCTGCCAGTTTCTGGGAGAAAATCTGATCTCTTGGTCCAGCAAAAGGCAATCAACAATTGCGCTATCAACAGCAGAAGCTGAGTACATAGCAGCAGCAGGATGTAGCACACAAATGCTCTGGATGAAAAGTCAGCTTGAAGACATCCAGATTTTTGAGAGTAACATTCCTATACTCTGTGATAATACTTCTGCTATTTTCTTAAGTAAGAATCCTATCTTACATTCTAGAGCTAAGCATATAGAAATAAAACATCACTTCATTAGGGACTATATTCAGAAAGGAATTTTGAATTTAAAATTTATAGATACAGACCATCAATGGGCTGATATCTTCACTAAACACCTTTCTGAAGATAGGTTCAATTTCATTCTGAAACATCTCAGCATGAAAATCTGCCCAGAGTGAAAATGTTTTAATTCCATATATTTATCTTCAGAATGTATTTGTTTTACTGTGAACTTCTGATCAATCTCTTTTCAGAAAGATAGAACATGCAGATTGTATCAGATGCTAGTCTTAAAGATCTGAGAGTCTAAGCTCAAGGATAGACGTGCTGATTCCTAAATCAAACAAGTGTCATCCAATCATCAGCATATCTCTGAAGCAGAACGCGTGCACGCTTCTGAGAAGGCAAAATGCTGATTGGGTGCATTGAGACACATGTCTGGTAACCGTTTTAAGTATCTTTCTCAAATCCCCCAAAATCAGCAAGCATTAAATGAAAGTAATCATGTTTTTAAAACGTAATCATGATTTTATTTCTCTTTCTTGAAAACGTTTATACTTTCAAAATATTCTGAAGCCTATTTAAGCACGTTAACCTCTCACTTTAATCTTTTACAGTTTCTCATTATTTCTCAAGTATTCTCTGCATTTTTCTGTGTTCATCTCTCTCAAACCCATTTTCTCAGTTTTTCTCAAAATCCCTAAGTGTGAACATGGCAACCTCCAGCAGTGCTTCTGCAGGTTCTCAGAAGAAAGCATCATCTAAACAGTACCAAGTTCCATTCAGAACACTCGTCACTCCAGTGAAGTATCTTGAAGTGTTATCTGAACTGATTATTGATTTTGGTAGTCTGAAGGAGAATGGCTTTGATTTAACAGAAGAAGTTAGGGCACAAAAATGGGAAAGGTATTTTGACAGGTTGGTTGGACCAACATTCCCAATGTTAGTCAAGGAGTTCTGGATTCATGCAACTGCTTCAACGCATCAAGTCACCTCATACATAATGGGGAAGAAGATTGTGATCACTGAGGATCACATTGCTAAGTTGATTGGTTACAGTGGCGGTGGCGTCCGCTGTATTGATATGGCTGAGAGATGTGCTGACGTGGGCGTCATAGCAGAAAGGATTTTCACCCATGGGGTGCCCAGCAGCAAGATCCGAGATCTGAAGGATCACCACAGAGTTTGGGCGAAGATAATTCTGGGGTGTTTTAATCATAGGAAGCCAACTAGTTCCCCTGATTACATAAATATAGATCAGCAGTTTCTGATCTATTTTATCAATCAGAAGGTAAAAATCAACTTGGCTCATCTTCTGTTTAATCACCTCAGAACAAGCGTGAAGGAGACCAGGGAAGAAGAAAGAACAAAGAGGGATTGGATACCCTTTGGAAGATTGATATCAGATATTCTGACTGAGAATAGGCTGATAGAGCACCTGATAGAAGCTCAAGAGTTAAGCACCATTGAACCAACGGTTGGGAAGCCTCTGAACGCGAAGAATCTGAAGAAAATGAAGTTAATAGAGAATATCAGAAAGGAACCCAGCGTTACTCCCACTGCTGACATCACCAGCAGAAGACTCCCACTGATTGACTTTCCTTTATTTTCTGAGATAGAATCTAAACCAGTGGTGGTTCTCAGATATCTGGACGCGTGCAAGGCTGATGGTACAGATCCCAATCTGAATATCAAAGATCTACACCAACCTCAACCAGAAGTTACACTGAAGAAGACGAAGAAAAGGAAGGCCCCTTCAGAAGGAACATCCCAGCAGACACCCAAGAAAAGAGGTAATTTATCTGTTGCTTCTGTTTTAAATTCTTCTACTATTCCAACATCAATCCCATCTCCAACTTCTCATAGAATCTCAATCCCCATCCCAACAATAGATGAAACCGAACCAGAAGATGACCCTTCTGAGGCACTACAACTCAGAAGACCCCGAACCAAACATCCCAAACCAACAATTTCAACAACATCAGCAATTGAAAAAGTGTTGTCTGACATTGATCAACACACCTCTGATCACCCCTCCAATAATCCAAACTCTGAACCACAAATTGTCCACTCTCCACAACCAGAACAACCTCTCTCACCCATTCCAGAAGAACCACATATCCCTGAACAACCAGAAATTCCTCCTCCTTCTCCACAACCAGCAATTCCTTCTCCCTCTCCTCAACCAGAAATTCATCCACCATCACCTCAACCATCACCTCAACCTGAGTTTCATCACTCTGAGACTCCAACTCCTCCACCTTCTGAACCTCGTTCTCCTCAATCCTCTGAACCACAACCTCTGGCAATCCAGCTGCCATGTGGAACAACAGTAACCATGGCCCAGCTGCCATCCTCGCCAGAATCTACACCACCAAATACTCCCAAAACCCCAAACAATCCAATCATTATTTCTGATTCTCCCACTCCATCTCCAAAACAAACAGCTCCCAAGCAAACCACCGAAAACCCCAGCAGGACCTTCATAGATTTAACAATCCTTGACCGTCTTGCTGATCTGAAAAATAAAATAGCCATTCCAAAACCAAAACAGCCAGATGTTGGCTCTGGTATTATGAATTTTGAAATAGGTTTGCAGCAGTGGATTGCTTCTCTGAAGCAAGTCTGTCCTGGAATGATTGATCCAGCTGCCTCTGACCAGCTCTGGTCACAATTCAGAATTTGGGTACGTGCTGAAGCCCTCAAGTTGCAGGATATCAACTATGAGCAGGCACAACAGAACTTCAGCAAGCTGCTGAAAGAAGTTGAAAGTCAGCTGCCACAGGAAGACGTGCTCCTTCTGGATAGTGAGCCATGGTCTGAGAAGCGTCCAGCTTCAAAGGTGCAACCAGAAGAAGACAAGACTATTCAAGCTGAAGCCAGTCAAGCTGAAGATGTTGCAGAAAGCTCTCAGAAGCTCCCTGCTTCTGATGTTTCTCAAGCTGCCTTGGACAGGCAGACTCTGGAAGAGCTGAAGCTGAATGACATTCGTCTGCAGCAAAGGATGGATGAAAATGACCAGAAGATGAAAGAAAGGATGGATGTGCAGGATAGAAAGATAGACACAATAGTCAGCATGGTGCACAAGCAGAATGAGACTGCTGATCAGATCAAAGCCATGCTGGAGAACCTGTTCACACGCCTTCCTCCCCAACCTTAGATTTTCATTCATGCCATCTTCATGTTTTCTTTGCTTATCTGTTTTACTGCTTTGTTTGGTTATGAACTTTTTAATATGACAAGTTTTTCTGCTCTAAATGTTTTAGCACATCACTTACACTTTTTGATTGCTGACAAAAAGGGGGAGAACAAGAATGATATTTTCAATAATAACGGATTACTAAGACAGAAAATCTCAAACATTCTAACTCTGATATACTTGAATATGTTTTCTGTTTTTGCTTAAGTCTACAGGTACAAGAATGCTCTCTGATATTCTGAAGACTAAAGCTTTGACTCTGATCTGAAGCTCTGCTCTGACATTCTGATCTAAAGCTTCTGACAGTCTAAACTCTGAGATTCTGATGTTCAAAGAAAGGCAATAAAGATCTGATCCTGAAGAACTCTTGGAATTAAAAAGGGAAGTAATAAATTCAGGGGGAGTATCTCTCAACTCTGAAATCTCTTTATCTCTTATCTTTGATAACCTCCTACTCTGATTCATCTTATCGTTTAGTTATCTCTGATACGTTTTCACGTTATTTTCAATTAAAAATATCTAGTTTTTGTCATCATCAAAAAGGGGGAGATTGTTAGAACAAAGTTTGAATCTACTACCCTAAGTTTAAGTTTTGATGATAACAAAATGAAAGGATATATTAATTATGTGAACTATTTGCTACCTAAAATATTACGTTATGTTTTGCAGAAACTCTGATAGGTATCAGCAAGAGCACACCTAATCAGCATCAGAATATTGGTTCTTAACATCAGCATCAGAAGATGCTATATCAGAATACCAGAATCAGAAGAATAATTCACGTGTATACTGAAGCTTGATGAACAGAATTGCGCTCAACACTCTGATAAAGACAACAACAATTCATCAGCACTTAAGCAGAGTCAGAATGAGGCCAAGCCAGAACACGCTTTAAGTTGCAACGGTACTGTACATTGAAAGCAAATTATTACCAACGGCATCATTCCAGACAAGATCTGCTCAATAAGGAAAGTTTGTTATTGGCATTGAATCAAGATTATTGCTCCAACGTTCAACAATCTCAGTGCTATATAAACAAGACTATGAAGATTGAATTGGCTAATGCTCTACATTATATTACACGCCTAAAAGCTAATCATCATCTTCCTTCTCTCAGTTTGCTAAACGCTTCATATCTCCTTACTCAATCATTGTTTAGCAATCTAGTTTCATAAGCTTAAATTGTGTAACATCACAGTTGTGATATAGTTTTGTAGAAAACATTCACACACCTAGATTTATCTTCTTTGTAAGAAAGTGTTTCCTTGATAAACCGGGTTGTGGTTTGCATCAAGAAGGCTTTAGCAGTTGTTAAAGCAGTTTGAAATATTCAGTTAAATATAGTGGATTAAGACCTCGTTGGAGAGAGGCGAAATCACCTTGACGGGTGGACTGGAGTAGTTTGAGATCAAACGAACCAGGATAAAAATAACTGGTTCATTGCATTGATTTTCAGTTTTACAATTCAACCCCCCCTTCTTGTGTTTTTCACTTCTTCAAGCTGTTGCTCAACACATGATGCTGAATATTAATGAGCTTGCCATAGGCTGCTTGGCTGGGTGCTAAAACATGCAAGTTGCAAATCACAGGTTGTTGATGTTCAAATGTTAAAAAGGAAAGTTGTCATTATTGGAACACAACCAAAAATCTATTAACCATTATAACAACAACCAGAATAACTACTATCAAAATGATTATTCAATCATGTTGATACTGATTACAATGCAATCATAGATTCACAATGTGTTTAATCTCATATGTTGCACAAAGCTTGCTAAGCTGCAGAAGATAACAAAGATGATCATTAAAGCTCCAGTTACATATCCACAACATAAATGTTGTACTCTAAGGTGGTCATTAAAGAAAGTAGAACAAGGGTTGCTGCCCAGAATGTTCTAAAGTGAATCTAGATGAAGAAGTGCTTATATTTACTACATCAAGATCAACAAAGCTTTCAGAAGATTATGAAGAAGAAGACTTCAATAATTCAAGTGTTTTGGGTTGTTGTCCGTGAAGAAGCTACTTGAAGAAAAGAAGAACATACATTGAAGCTACAATAAAATGTAATATCTTTTAGTGTGTATTAGGTTCTTCTGATGTACTTAATTTAAATTACATCCAGCTTGTGTAGAAGCATTATTATTGTAAACAAATGTAAATTAAACAGTTGTTTGATGATACCTTGAGAGACTGGGTGAAGGTCTGATCTCAAGAGGACTTTGGCTCCGGCCATCAAAGATGAAATCCTAGTAGTGGATTCTATTGGGTCATTGGTTGTCACATTTCAAAGGGGACTGAGTGAATGTCAGTCTTCTGAGATCATTGATGGATATCATTGGAAGGAAATCCTGATAGGAGATTCTGGAGAATAGGATTATGTTGGGTCAATAAACGTTATATTCGATTCGGATCCCTGAACGTTTCATTAGATGTTAGTCACCGACAGTTTCCTGTGCGATTGTAATCAGGTTGATTATAGTGGATTAAGTCCTTGAGTTCAAGGTGAAATCACCTCGGAAGGGTAGACTGGATTAGCTTGGGGGTTTCTCAAGTGAACCAGGATATATAGCATGTTCTTTACTTTTGTTTATGCTTTAGAGTTTATGTTTTCTGAACCAAATTAGAAGCATTAATTAGAAGCAACAATCAAAAGCATTATTCAGCGAGTAATGCTTAGAAGCGGAAATTTTACAAGAAAGGAAAACCCAATTCAAACGCCCATTTCTTGCATTTTCTTTACACCTTCAATCAAATCTTTATTTTCTTAGAAAATCGATTTTAATTAACAAAATCAAAATATTCAACATACACTCATAAAATCATGCACATAATATTGAATACAATATAAAATCAGAAAATAAAAATTTTATTAGATAACAATCTTAATTTGAATTGAAAAAAGTTATTCTCATTTTAGACCCAAATTATACAAAAAAAAACCATATAAATATATCATGGTGCATTGACAACTAAGAAACACGTGGAATTGTTAGAATTTTTGGGTCACAAATGTAATATTAAATTTGTGACCCAAAAAAATTCTAACAATCTTCCACTTATCACATATGTAACTTTACACATGTTTTAGACTTTATGAGCTTAAAATTTGCCATTATATTCTTTAAACATATCCAAAGTATCTCGTCTATTAGTCATGCCAATATATAGAATCAATGTGATTTTCGTTATATCAATCATAACTAAACCCATCAATTATCATCAATTGTGATCCAACTAAATGACATAGTAGATCCATCATGAAATATGTAGCATGAAAATCACATGAAGTTGGTCTGTATATGTCGATCTTCAACTACTCCTAATTTACTCTAGTGAGATCATTCAACAACTTTATTGTATAAATTATAAACTACTGAATATCAAACTTTATTAATTTGGAAAATATCCAAAAATATAGTATGCATGCATAATACCAAAATATAGAACATAAAATTCATAATTGACTAACTCCTACTAAAGCAAAGACTCCTCTAACGGTAAAACACTCATGCGAGCAGTGTGCTCATGAAAGACATTGGGTGTAAGACCTTTTGTAAGAGAATCTGCTATCATGGAGTTTGTCCCCAAGTGTTCTACAGAAATATGTTCACTTTGTACCTTTTTTTAACAACTAGGAACTTGATGTCAATATGTTTTGACTTAGTCGAGCTCCTATTATTGTTGGAATACAGGACAATTGATTAATCGTTACAGTATAACTTAAGTGGTCTTTCAATTCTTTCTATAATTCGCAGTCCAGTGGCAAGATTCCTCAGCCAAATCCCATGGTTGGATGTCTCATAACATGCTATTGTAGCAACTGGATTTTTAATCAGAGCCGCCACTATTAGTTTTTATTCTAGGGAAGGGAATCTAACAGAAAACCCTAATTCGCAGACAGAGATTCTAGGGTTCAGACTTCTTTAGACGAAAGGAAGGTGTTAGGCACCTTTCATCTACATTGTTCACAATGATACTAGGTTTTAGGTTTGAGTTGGGGAAACAAGGTTTAAATTTTATTAGGGGAAAAGAGTTTAAATTTTTTAATAGAGGAAAAGTGTCTTAATTTTTTAATAGAGGAACTCACCATGATTTTTGATCGTATGCCTACGTATCCTCTTATGAGGAATCATCGTCCCAATTCGTAGTTCGTATGGGGTTGGTGTTTTTTAGGGGTTTGCAAACATATTTTGAATCACCTCGCACTTTGGTCGGGAGTGATGATTGCGGAGACTTTGACTAAATGCGCAGTAAGTCAAAACCTGTTTGAAACCCTTTTGCAAAAACAACTTATTAGCTTAGTTTGTTCGCGAAAAATAAGTTTGATATTTGTTAGTGTTTTTTATTGTGTTAATTGCGAAGATCTTGATTAATGCATGGTTAGAAATATTTTAATGCAAATAATATAGAAAATAATATATGCAATTTTGATATAAAAATGATTTGAATGATATAATAAATAATAATATAATAAATAATATTAATAATTATTATAAAAGGAAAAAAAGAAATAATCATGATAATATAACAATATAATATATATATATAAAATATAACATAAGGGAAATAAAAAAATAAAAAATGATTATTTAATTAAATCAGAGGGGGGTGTCGTTTCTCAACTAACCAGTAAAAGGGAGGTGCTGGAAATTTGGCCCAGGCTGGCCCAATCATTATTCAAACAGGGGGGTGCATTTGCTTTGATGGCTTAGTAATTAGGAAGAAGGGGGGTGCAAAAAACAATTGGGCCTAAGCCCAAGATGCTTAAGAGAGGGCCGAATAGATCTGGTGTGGTGAGGGTGCACGGTTGTTATGGTGCAGACTTGGCCTCTGGCCGTCTGATGATGATCAAATGGATGAAATTGAAGGTGCATAATCATTACTATGTAGGCGCGCGTATGGGATTGTTAAGGATCATATTGTTTGTTTTTATTCAAAATCCATTTCATTGTTCTTTATCTATATTTACAGCAAACATTCTCTTCCTCTCTCGCCTACCCCTTTCACCTTTTATTCAACCCTAAACCACAATCTCCATCGGCGGCTATGGAAAACAAAATCTACCCCCCACAAACCCTTAGCCCTACATCAATCAAACGACAAAACTAAAGAGATTGGGTTACCCCTTTCAATTCTCCAAGTGTCCGGTGTTGATTGAAGGCGGCGATGAGAGGTTGAAGGCGGCTAGGAGTGGTTGAAGGCGGCCGTCAATGACGATTGTGGTTTTTGACAACGAAACCCCAATCATCCTTATTTGCTTCAACGATGTTGGTCCGCGATTGCTTTGACTTCCTCGTAAGATTCGGGCTTTTCTTCTACTTCTCTATTGTTCAAGCTCTCCGCGATGTTCTTCTTCGTAAACAAAAATCTCCCCTTTCTGTATTTATTCTCCTTGTATTTATAGGTTTTTTGTGATTAGGGTTTTGTGTTACAACGTAAATTTAGGGATTGAAACAAGTTAGGGATTTTAATTTTTGCTGATTGATTCTATTATGACTCTGATTTCATAGATTTCATCCTTTTTCTGAGATATGATTTAAAGACTTGCACGTCTTAATTGAATGCTGTAATATTTGATTTGGATTGTAAAGATTCTGAGATTTTTATTTATTTTGATTGGAATTCAGAGATGATTTTGTAATATCAGTTGAAGACTTTTTCAGTTCTGCGTATGTTAGAAATTATAGGATTTGCTATTAATTTAAGACCTCATTCATAAAAAAATGTAGGATTTGATTTTTTTGGGATCTAAATAGTGAGTGTTGATTGATAAAATATGCGCATGTTCTGGGACGAACCTGTACAGTATCCGTTCTTAATTGAAAACGCGCCTGTTTTTTGGTTGGTAGATACAATGTTGTTTTTGATTTGGGCCTTGCGTTATAATTTTCTTTACTCAGCCCAACAACATCATTTTTTTTGTTTACAACAACAATTCTCTTTTATTAACAGCAAAACATTTTTTTATGTAACCAGGCCCACATGGCCTCTTTTCTTTTTTTTAACCCAAAGCTAGTGTTAAACAAAACTTAATGAATAATTTGAATAATATTTATACTATTTTAACAGGAAATAACAAAATCAACAAATATATTAGTTTTAACAAAACCTAATGGGCCTAATTTTGTTTAAACCGAGTTGGGCTTCTGAGCTATATTTGCAAAAGCACTTTTGTCCATCAATAAATTTCTTTTAACATAACCAACATTTTTTAGCGCCAACCGGGCCCAATACCTGGTCCTTTAAAACAGATCTTCTTACATTAAATAACTTCTAATAAGTGATTTTAAAATATTTAATAAAACCAAAACAACAAATGGGCTGCTGAAAACGCAATAGGCCTACAATTCTATAACTACACCTCTTATTCATATTTACCACCAAAACGGAAATGGGCCATGGATATATTTAATTTCTGCCTCTCTTTTACCAATAAACTATTTAATAATTAATAACTTAACAGTTTTCCTAAAATAATTTTCCATTTTCGAATCGCATGGGCCATTGGACAACATGCTATGCGAATGGGTTCATGGATACACGAATATTTCTGATTTTAGAAAGCCCCGCTCTCCTGAATTTAAGGTACACCCCCCTAGTCGGATAAAGATGGACCATCAGATACTGCTGTACATCTTTAATTAAATATTTCTTCAATTTTAATCTCGAAAAATAAAATCAATCGAGGTAGGACAAATTTGGGGTACGACAGCTGCCCCTATTCAATTGTCTTCTAGTCGAATAGCATGAGAAAACTCAAGTCTTGCGCATTATGACTTGAAGTTTATTGAATACTTAAAGTATCCCAAAATTTGTCCGACAAATATAACGTTACACTGATATAGCATACCCTTACAAGTCTCAAGGAAGTAGGTAAAGTTGATGATGTATCGCTTACCAGGGTTTGATAACGAGGAAGATGGTTTTACGAGTGCAAGAGCAATTTTATATGTCTTGGTTTAGTTTTTTATTATTCATCCATTTGGAGGATGAATACAACAATAGTTGATGATTCATGGTTGCTTGAAGACTGAGGCCATGGGTTAAGTTCACGAATCGTTGCGTGATGTCTGAGGCGATAAGCTAAGTTTTGTTTCGAACATCGCTGCATGAAGTCTGAGGTGATGGTTTGGAGTTTTGAACACATTGCTGCATGAAGTCTGAGGCAATGGGTTAGGTTCGCAAATCGCTGTGTGAAGTCTGATGCGATAAGCTGAATTTTATGGAATAAAGAAACACATTGCTGCATGAAGTCTAAGGCAATGGGTTATGCTCACAAATCGCTGCGTGAAGTCTGAGACGATAAGCTAGATTGATATTCGAACATCACTGCATGAAGTCTGAGGCGATGGTCTAGGTTTTGCAAATACATTGCGGCTTAGAGGCAATGTAATGAGTTTTATGAATACATTGAGGCTTAGAGGCAATGCACCGAGTTTTGAGAATACATTATGACTTAGAGGCAACGCACCGAGTTTTGAGAATACATTGCGGCTTAGAGGCAACATACTGAGTTTTGAAAATACATTGTGGCTTAGAGGCAATATAATGAGTTTTGCGAATACGTTGCGGCTTAGAGGCGACGTAGTGAGTTTTGCGAATACATTGTGGCTTAGAGCCAATGTACCGGGTTTATAAGGAACCCATCACTGCATAAAGACTTAGGTGATAGGCTGAACGTGGGAGAAGTACTTTGTTGGTTGACCCTTTGATAGCTAAATCGAGGGCGAGGCTGTTTGTTTGTTTGCTACGTGATACATGCGTATGCATGCGTATTGAATGTTGTATGTATGCGAAATGTATGATGGTTAATGTGTGGAACCCTGAGTGTATTTGTATTGAATGTTGAAATGTATAGTGTATGTATGCTTTGGATATGCAAAATGTATGTGTGAAATTAGTGTATGCCTTGAAATGTTATGAACACTATTTCTGGCGTTCTCTCCTTTGAACCATTGGCTTAGAGCTATCCCTCCCCTAGCGTTATGGTGTCTTCGTAGATTTGTTGAATTTGATTTGAATGCGGTGAAAAAGCGTTAGAAAAATTTTGAACATTGATTTTGTATTGTGAGCACAGGTGTAGACGTAGACGTAGGTAATGGCATATGCATAGACTTGAATGTTGTAAGCGCAGACGTGGGTGCTGGCATGTGTATAGAATTTTTATTGTTGACGTGGGGGTAGACATGTGCGTGGACGTAGACATGGCCGCAGCCATGTGTATGGACGTAGACGTGGATTTTCTTTTGAAAGATGTAAAGAAAGCAAATGTTTTATTGATATGCCTCTGAGTAGGCGAGAATACAAGATGCAATTCTCTAGAAAGAGGTAATCACAGAAATTTTAAAACAGTAAATGGAAATGAAAAATGATAATCGCTACTGATGTTTCCCAATATCCTGTGATGATCTTATCTCCTTTTCTTCTGAGTTGTATGATTCCAATCTATCTTTCCCTTCGTGGTTTGTAGTCGTAGCTCTTAGATCCAGTCTTTTTGTTCTTTATTTCTTTGTACGAAATCCCTAACTTTTTCCTGGATTGCCCTTTTCGGGTTTTCAATCCACCGAGATAGTTTTTTTATAGGCCCCTAATTTTTTCGTGGATCGCCGTTTAGGGTTTTCGATCCACCGGGATGCTCCTTTTTTCCTAAGTCGCCCTTTTGGGGTTCGAGCTTAGCGATCCTTTTTTATACATAATATTTTTTGACTGGGTTTGAATTTTCCGGATGCGGTAGTTCTTCCCCATCCATTTTTGTGAGGATGAGACCACCTCCGGAGAATGTTGTTTTGACTATGTATGGACCTTCGTAGTTGGGTGTCTATTTACCACATGAATCGAGGCAAGGTAGTAGAATCTTCTTGAGCACTAGATCCCCTTCCTTGAATATTCGAGGGCGGACTTTCTTGTCGAAGGCTCTCTTCATTCTCTTCGGATGTAGCTGACTATGACACAAAGATGTCAATCGTTTTTCTTCGATAAGGTTGAGCTGATCAAGTCGTGTCTGCACCCATTCTGCTTCTTCCAGCTTTGTTTCCCTCAGGATCCGAAGTGATGGTATCTCAACTTCCACCAGGAGTACCGCTTTCATGCCATATACTAGTGAGAAAGGAGTTGCGTCTGTTGATGTGCGTACAAAAGTTTGATAGCCATGCAGAGCGAATGGAAGCATTTCGTGCCAATCTTTGTATGTCTTCATCGTCTTCTGGATGATCTTCTTGATATTTTTGTTGGTTGTTTCAATGGCCCTGTTCATCTTTGGTCTGTATGGTGAGGAATTATGATGCTCGATTTTGAAGTCGTCGCACAGTTCCTTCATCATCTTGTTGTTTAAATTAGACCCGTTATCTGTAATTATCCGTCTTGGGACACCATATCGACATATGATGTTCTGTTTGATGAAGCATGTAACCACTTGACTTGTTACGTTGGCTTAGGACGCTGCTTCTACCCATTTGGTAAAGTAGTCGATCACTACCAATATAAAGCGATGTCTGTTGGATGCTTTCGGCTCGATCATGCCAATCATATCAATTCCACACATCGAGAATGGCCAAGGGGAGCTCATGACGTTCAGAGGAGTCGGTGGTACATTTATCTTATCGGCGTAGATCTGACATTTATGACACGTCTTTGTGTAGTGATAACAACCGGCTTCCATTGTTAACCAATAATACCCTGCTCGCAGAATCTTTCTAGCCATGGCATGCCCATTTGTATGAGTTCCGAAAGTACCCTCGTGGATTTCTCTCATAAGCGTATCTGCTTCTTGCTTCTCCACACACCTGAGTAGTACCATGTCATAGTTTCTTTTGTATACCACTCCATTACTTATAAAGAATTTTGAAGCTAACCTTCGCAGGGTTCGCTTGTCAATGATAGAGGCATTTTATGGATATTCCTGCCTTTCCAGGTGCTTCTTGATGTCATAAAACCAAGGCTTATTGTCAGGTCCTTCCTCAATAGAAAGGCAGTGTGGGGATCTTCGAAATGTCTGATCATAATACGTGGTTCGTGGTTCGGCCAAGTCACTTTGAACATAGCCGATATAGTTGCCAGAGCGTCCGCCATTTGATTTTCTTCTCGTTGGATATGGCTGAAAGTGATCTCTGTAAACTCCGCAGCTAGCTTTAAAACATGATCCCGATAAGAGATCAGTTTAGGGTGTTTAGTATCCCATTCTCCATTAACCTGGTATATGAATAATGCAGAATCCCCAAATACTTCAAGGTGCTTTATTCTCAAATTGATGGAAGCTTCCAGTCCTAGTATACAGGCTTCGTATTCAGCAATGTTGTTAGTGCAGTCAAAACACAACCTTGCAGTATAGGGTTTGTGATAATTCTTTGGAGAGGTCAATACTGCCCCTACACCGTGACCCAGTGCATTTGAAGCCCTGTCGAACATGAGTGTCCAACGTGCCCCTGACTCGGGTCCTTCGTCAGGCCCTGGTATTTCATAGTCAGCTATAAACATGACATCCTCGTCGGGAAAGTCGAACTTTATAGGTTGATATTCTGATAGCGGTTGGTGAGCTAGATGATCAGCTAGTATACTACCTTTGATGGCCTTTTGAGTGACATATTGGATATCATATTCTAATAGTAGCATCTGCCATCGTGCGATTCTCACAGTAAGAGCTGGATTTCCAAACACGTACTTTAGAGGATCCATTCTTGCTATTAACCACGTAGTGTGGGTTAACATATATTGCCTCAACCTCTTGGTAGCCCAAGCCAATGCGCAACATGTTTTCTCGAGGAATGAGTACCTGGTTTCGCAGTCAGTGAATTTCTTGTTGAGGTAATAAATCACATGCTCCTTTCTACCTATTTCATCCTGTTGTCCCAAAACACAACCCATTGATCCTTCGAGAACTGTCAAATACATGATGAGTGGTCTTCCGGGGACTGGAGGAATTAAGACTGGTGGCTCTTGAAGATATTGTTTTATCGTCTCGAAGGCAGTTTGACAATCATCATTCCATACTACCGTCTGATCTTTTCATAATAACTTGAATATTGGCTCGCATGTAGCTGTTAGATGCGATATGAATCTTGATATGTAATTAAATCTCCCTAAGAAACCATGTATGTGATACGGTGGCAGAACTGACTTGGGTGTTTTGTGTTTGATCGCAAATGTTGCGGTTAGCAAGAGTCGCCACCGAATTTTATTTTATCCAAAAGGAAAGGTGAAAAAAGCACAGGAAAGACCGTTGAGATTATTTCTTGAGTTCGGGGGGTAGATCATGAAAAGGGAAGGTATTAGCACCATTTTTATCCATGGTTTTCCATGGGCTCTTAGTTACTTGCTAGATCACTCGCTTTTGTTTGAAATTGTGTTTTGTGTGGTTTTTGAAAGTATTTTGTAAAGAGGCCATTGTTTAGGCAAACTTTGTAATGATTCTCGTTCGTAAGAATGTATACAAAGTGTTTGATTTTTTGAAAATGTTTTCAAGTTTGTAAGATGTTTTGAAAGTGTAGGTGTTTATTTTGAAAATAGCAAGGATGTTTTGTTCTGAAATTGAGCAAGTAACTAGGAACATTCTACATGCTCAAAAGTCTTTCTTGTTCATTTCCTTTTCCTTTGACATTGTTATCTTACCATTGATTTGGTAAGTAACCCTATCTTTGGATGTAAATGGGACGGGCGTGGGTCATCGTATAACCATTATTACAATGTTGCAAGGTATCTTAGCATTCTCTTTTAGGGTCTAAGATCATTTAAAAGGAAACATAGATAGAGTCATCGAGGGACTATGATCTTGTATTTTTCTTGTTTTTTCTAAGATACCTCACATGCGTAACATGGCCATTTGCAAGGCAACCAAGTGGATTTACCCTAGGGGTTCTTATGTGCAAGTGTATTATTTTCATGTTTGGTTTTGTCCTTGATTAGGGTTTTCTAATTGATGGGTTTTAGTCTTTCCATACAAACCCTAATTACTAGCATTTGTATATAAAGCGATAAATTGCGGAATTTAAAATTACTACGCTATTACAATACTTTGTGGGAGGGGGTGTACAAATTACAAATGGGGATTGCAAGAAAATAAAGCCTAGTTATCTATTACAATCATATTGAATTTGGATCAATAATGTACAAAAATGAGTAAATATACAAGAATGTAAAATGGAAAGAAAATGGACTTTTATTTGGATTTTTTTAGGGAAAAGGGGTTTTGTTTTAACCTAATTAAAAAGAAAAATAATTAATTAAATTAATAAAAAGTAGACTTAAATTTCCTAGGAAAAGAATTTAAATAAAACCCTAATCTATTAATTGATTAAAAGAGGAATTAAGTTTATAAAAAGAATATTTTTTGTATTTTTGTCTTAAAAATTATTTATAGCATTTAAAAATATTTTTGGTCTTTTTATATTTTAAAAATATATATTTAAATTGTGTAAAAGAAAATAACTAAAAAAACTAGTTTCTAATTAAATTTACAAATCAATTAGTGAAATAAATAAAGTATGATTAAATAAAATATTTTTTGTGTAAAAAATAAATAAATAAAACTATATCAAAATATAAATTTAATATTTTTATATTTTTTCTGATTTTTTTAGTATTAGATAAAATATTTAAGAAAACAAATAAATAAAAAAGAAAAAAGAAAATAAAATGGGCCAGGGTGTGAATAGCCAGCAAGGGAGTCAGAAGTGAAAAAAACAAAAGGCCCAAGGGGATGAGGCCCAGCACTGCCAAAAAAAGTCAGAATATGTGAAAAAATATGAAAAAAATCCAAAAGGGTACCACTGGGGCTCGAACCGGGTCCCTATAGTCACAGGCGCGCGCTTCTACCACTGGGGTGGCTATACATCCGTTTATTAATATTAAACCATAAATATATATGGTAAACACGTTCCTGAGGCCAACTTCATCTTCAACCTCACGCCCAACCTGAACCTCTGTATCTTATTCAATTCTCAACAAAAATGAAAAATGTAAACAGGAAACTTGTGGCAAATTTCCTCAGGATTTCAGAAATGCAAAGCAATAAAATTATAGATCAAAGACAATCATGAATTTTAATGGCCCTAATCTGAACCCTAAAAATTTCAGAAACTTCAATCTTAAAATTCTCTAAGCTCAAGCAATATAAATGAAAACTATGGACATGGTTAGCTTTAGGGCAATGATATCTACAATTTTATTCACAAATAAACCATTAATGATGTCTGTATGAAGAGTACAAAATTCAGAAAACTCACCTTGCAAGAGGGTATCGTGTTTTGAGTTTGATTAGCTTTTAGTGAGTTCCAATGATTGGATTAGCTTCCTCAAGTTCCCAGGAAGCTAATGTGATGCTTAGCTTGAGCTGAAAGTATCTGAGGAGTTCTGGAGAATTCAAGGTGCAAGGTGCTGTTTTTGAAAATGGTGGATGATGATGGAGGTGTTACAGTGGTGTTGCAGGTGTTGGAATTGTTTATGTATGTTATTTAGAAGCTTTTGAAAGTAAAAGGCCAAGAAATGCACGAGCAAATTTAGATATTGGATTCAAAACTCAGAAATGGCAAGTTTTGAGGTGTTTTTGGTGATTCTGTGTTCTTGGTGTTTTTAGGGTTCAAGCATGCGTGGGATTTATGGCAAATAACTTGTGTATGTATAAGCAAAAGGTCTTGAGTTCTTTTGAGAGACGGAAGTACAAGTTACAAGCTAATTGCTATGTTACTTGATTTTCAAGAAAAGTGGGAAAACAAGTTTCAAGAGGAAGTACAAGCATGGGATGAGTGATTGTAAGTGTCTAGATAAACTTCTCTTGAGTTATGGGACTTGTATCATCAGAAGAAAACAAGTGCAAGGCTCAAGAACAAGTTTTATGCAAAAAGCTACTTTATCAAAATGGCATTGTGCACTTTCTTCCCAAAATGGATATAAAGCATGACATTGCATTGAATGCTTGAATTGAGACCTCTAACAGCTGTGCAAGTAAATAATTATGGAGTGCCTAATAAGTTTGAGACCTGCAAATTAGAGGTTATGCAACATAATTTTGAATTTTTAATCGTGTTCATCACAAAATGACTTGTAATTCAAGTGTGAAAACCCTAACTTCATCTCTTCGATTCTCCCTACTCAAAAATGATCTCGAGGAGTTCTTGGACATTTTGGAAATATCGTAATGTTCTCTAAAACCCCTATTTGAATCACTTTTGAAAATTCCCCTTGGAACTATATGCAAAAGTGCCATGAAGTTAGGTCAAAATCCTGACCAAATTAGGGCAAAATTTCACTAAGTGTTTTGTTTCATGACCATGTGTTCTTAAAATTATAACTTGAGATCCAAGCACTTTTGGAAGGAGTTGTGTAAATAAATGTTGTATATTTCATGGAGATCTACAACTTTCATGTTGAAAGTTTCTTTTGAATCATCTTGCATCATGGTGAAAATTTTGCTCAAAGTTGTGAAAAAATAAGAAATTTGCAACACTTAGAAAAATTTCTAAGTTTAAAAATTTTAACTTTTCAAAATGAAATCTTGAATTTTTGATTTCTTGATGAATAAGTTTCATATTTTGACATGCTTTGATGAATTGTGATCTTTGACATTTGATTTTGACCAAAAATTCAAAGTTTGACTTTTTGGTGTACAGTTGACTTTTGATCAGTTGACTGAAAATTCATCTGTCAATCCATTGGACTTGAGCAATGTTTTGAGCCATGTAATTAGGTCAAAATGATTCAATTGGACTCTTGAGATCATTCCTTAAACCAATTGATCATTTGCTAGGTCAAAAAACAGAAATTGCCCTTTCCTAGTCAAAACCCTAATTTTGACCATTTTGCCCTTTTGAAGATTTGATCAAATTTCTCGAGGAATTATGATCCAAACTTGATAAAATTACACATATGAGTTTAAAATGTTGATGTAGATAAAAAATTATGAAGTTTGACTGTAAATTGGCCACACTTGACTTTTTCCCTAATATAGCTGATTTTTAGGTCAATTGCTCAGTTGACTGAGCAAAAGTGTGATCCAAAGCTTGAAACTTGACATGAGTAATATTGAGGGTCCATAATGGTCCATGAAAGTCATATGGGGCATTGGAAGTTCAAATATCCTTGTGAAATCTCAAACCCTAATTTTGTTCATCAGTGCTTAAGGAGATGTCTTGATCTGATCAACCCTAGTGCAGTCTTGAGCCAAAGGAGATCTTGTGAGAAAATTCTTGATAAATTAGAGGGAAAATTTTGGAGTACAACAGCTTCCCCTGTTCAATCTTCTTAAGCCTGAAGAGTTAGATTGGCAAGTTTTTCCATTCGTGACTCGAAGGTGGAAGATGATTGGACATTAGAGTGCCCATAAATTTGCACTTGGTGATGTGATGGTTGATGGTATAAGGATTGGGATTAAAGATTCCATTCAAAAATGATTGTTGAGAGCCGAATCTGAATGAGTATCAGGATGGCATCCGTGTCCGGAGCGTATCTGAACTGTATCTGAGAGCTGAATCTGAATGAGTATCAAGATGGCATCTGTGTCTAGAGCGTATCTGAACTGTATCTGAAAGTTGAATCTGAATGAATATCAGGATGGCATCCGTGTCTAGAGCGTATCTGAACTGTATCTGAAAGTTGAATCTGAATGAGTATCAGGATGGCATCCGTGTCTGGAGCGTATCTGAACTGTATCTGAGAGCTGAATGTGAATGAGTATCAGGATGGCATCCGTATCTGGAGCGTATCTGAACTGTATCTGAAAATCCTTTGAACATTATTCATGGTAGCTGTTGATTAACCTTATCCTGAAAAAGGGTACAATGTTAGCTAATATGCAATGTCATGTTGTATGAAATGCATGGTATTACGAGATTGTGATACATGTATTCGTGTCATCAATGTTTATGATATATGGATGCGATGTATGTGTATGTGAGCTAATCTGCTGCACTGCTTGTTGGATTGGGGAAAATAAATCCCCGACTGCTGCTGAGGATACGGAGTGTAAGTCTTCATGTTTTGAAGTGTTGATGAATTTCCACTTAGAGAAATAAACCTTGTTGTAAGGGAAATGTCGTGTACTGCTTGTAAAATCGCGTTGGGAAATCTTGAGAAATTTGGTGACTTCTACCGGGGAGTGATAACTGGAAGTTTTGTTCCGCTGGGGATTAAACTGCACACTGCGGGGGACTTCTATGGAAATAGCTTAGAGAGATTTCCCTATTTATTAAAGCCATTAGTGATTGTCTTTCTATTTTGTTCATTTGTGAACGGTAGTTACGTTCAAATGCATATGTTCAAAAATAAACCATTATACGTTTTCGTAAACAAAAACACAAGAGTAAATAAAAACAGATAGTTTGGCACTTTCAAAGGGATATCTTTGTATTGACTTTGAGTAAGTATTTTTCTACAATGAGACAAACAATCTAGTAAGAGAATTTCGTTAAAAAAATGAAAATTTGATACAAAGAAAAGATAGCTATGTGAAATAATCTCATGGGATTCCTATTCTGCTATAGCCTTCGTGTCTCTGAGCATCTTATCTGCTTATTGCCTTGTCTGAAGCTGATTGAATTGATCAAAATTGTCGAGTTTGTAGGTTATCCATAATGTGATCCAACAGGACATAGTCATACGCTTTAATTCCCTAACTTTTGCCTGGACCTCCCTTTCGGGTTTTCAGTCCACCGAGATACCCTTTTTTGCCCAAGCCGCCCTTTCGGGTTTTCAGCTTGCCGGGTGTACAGTTTTTTTGTTTTATCCCTAATTTTTACCCGAAACTTTTTTGGTTCGCCTGGATGCCCTTGTTTTGCCTAGGTGTGTCAACCCAGCGGGTCTCTTATACGTAGTATCTTTTGACTATGTATGCATTCACAAGGTGTGGCAGGTCGTCTCCATCCATGATGGTCAAGATCATTTCTCCACCAGAGAATATGCTTTTGATTACAAACGGTCCTTCATATGTAGGAGTCCATTTTCCCCTGGGATCACCTTGCAGAAGTATGATACGTTTGATCACTAGATCCCCGACTTGATACACTTTGCGTCTGACCTTTTTGTTGAAAGCCTTGATCATCTGTTTTTTATACATTTGACCATGATAGACAGCAGTAAGCCTTTTCTCATCAATTAAGTTCAGTTGATCAAGTCAAGTCTGGATCCAATCGTCTTTGTTCAGACCCGTATCCTTCATGATTCTCAGAGAGGGGATCTGGACCTCAATAGGAAAGACAACTTCCATGCCATATACCAAAGAGTAAGGTGTTGCCCCGGTTGATGTGCGCGCTGTGGTACGATAACCGTGGAGAGAAAATGGTAGCATCTCATTCCAGTCTTTGTATGTAACTGTCATTTTCTGTATGATCTTTTTGATGTTCTTATTTGCGGCTTCGACATCACCATTCATCTTTGGCCGTAAGGGGAAGAATTGTGATGCTGGATCTTGAATTGCTCGCACAGGGAGGTGATCATAGTATTGTTTAGATTCATACCATTGTCTGTGATGATCCTCTCCGGGATACCATACCGACATATAAGATTTTGTTTAATTAACCGGGCTACAACATTCTTGGTAACAGAAGCGAAAGAGGTCACCTCAACCCACTTTGTATAATAGTCGATGGCCACTAAGATGAAGCGGTGTCCATTAGAGGTTGTTGGCTTGATTTCCCCAATAATATCGATGCCCCACATAGCAAAGGGCCAAGGAGCCGTCAATACATTCAGAGGAACCGTAGGTATGTGCACCTTGTCAGCATAGATCTGACACTTATGACAAGTTCGAGAGTGTTGATAGCAATCTGCTTCCATGGTAGACCAGTAGTAACCTGCCCGTAGGATTTTCTTTGCCATCGTATGCCCACTAGAATGGGTGCCAAAAGTTCCCTCATGTAGATTAGCAATGATCTTTTCTGCCTCAACCTTGTCTATGCAACGGAGCAAAATAGAGTCATCGTTGCGTTTGTAGAGAATGCCATTACTAAGGAAGAATTTAGCAGAGAATCTCCATAAGAACTTCTTATTATTGATTGAAGCTCCTTCCGGATATTCTTGAGCCTCGAGATACCTCTTGACTTCGTGAAACCAAGGTTGGTCCACTACTTCTTCAGTATTAATCTTGTGACAGTGAGATAGTTCATCCATTCGTTCAACGGTGATCTGGGGAGCCTCGTTATCCCATTTAAGTTTAAACATGGATGACATTGTGGCTAGTGCGTCTGCTAGCTGATTTTCTTCTCGCGGGAAATGCTCGAAGGTAATCTTCTCAAAATGTGGGATCAATGTCAACACATGTTCTTTGTATGGGATAAGGTTAGGGTGTTTGGTGTCCCATTCCCCTTTGATCTGGCTAATGACCAAAGTTGAATCTCCGAATACATTTAAGGATTTGATCCCCAAATCTATGGCAACTTTGAGACCAAAAATGCACGCTTCGTATTCTGCCATGTTATTTGTACAATTGAAGCAGAGTCTTGCCGTAAAGGGAGTATGACATCCTTCAGGAGATATGAGTACAACACCTATACCATTTCCGAGTGCGTTAAATGCCCCATCAAAAACCAGGGTCCATCGGGATCCTTGTTCAGGTCTGTGATATGGTCTGAATTCTTCACAGTTGTTCACCATCATGATGTCTTCATCTGGGAATTCGAACTTCATGGACTGGTAGTCATCCACAGCTTGATGAGGAAGATGATCAGCTAATACACTTCCCTTTATTGCTTTCTGGGTAGTATATTGTATGTCATATTCTGTCAGGATCATCTGCCATCTCGCTATTCTCCCAGAGAGGGCAGGTTTCTCGAAGATGTATTTTATTGGATCCATTTTAGATATCAATAAGGTAGTATGGGTCAGCATATACTGTGTTAGCCGGAGAGCAGCCCATTCCAGAGCGCAACAAGTTTTCTCGAGTAGTGAATATCTTGTTTCACAGTCGGTAAACTTTTTGCTCAGGTAATAAATAGCATGCTCTTTTCGGCCAGACTCGTCATGCTGCCCCAGCACACACCCCATTGAATTTTCCAAAACAGTTAGATACATGATCAAGGGTTTTCCCTCGACTGGTGGCATTAAAACAGAAGGCTCTTGCAGGTACTCTTTGATCTTGTCGAAGGCAGTTTTGCACTCATCATTCCACCTGACTACTTGATCTTTCTTCAGTAATTTGAAGATTGGTTCACAAGTAGCTGTTAGGGGAGAAATGAATCTGGCAATGTAGTTTAACCATCCCAAGAATCCTCTGACTTCCTTCTCGGTACGAGGAGCAGGAATTTCTTGTATTGCTTTCACCTTGGCAGGATCTACTTCAATACCTTTACCGCTGACGACAAAACCTATGAGTTTACCAGACCTTACCCCAAATGTGCATTTATTCGGGTTCAACCTCAGCTTGTACTTCTTTAACCTCTCAAATAATTTCTGCAAATGACCAAGATGCTCTTCTTCTGTTTGAGATCTGGCTATCATGTCATCCACATAGACCTCTATTTCTTGATGTATCATGTCGTGAAATAAGGCTACCATGGCACGCTGATAGGTTGCCCCAGCATTCTTCAGCCCGAATGGCATAACCTTGTAACAGAATGTGCCCCACTTTGTGACAAAGGTTGTTTTCTCCATGTCCTCAGGCGCCATTTTGATTTGGTTGTAGCCTGAGAAATCTTCCAGAAAGGAAAACACTTTGTGATGTGTTGTATTGTCAACTAGAATATCAATGTGGGGAAGGGGGAAATCATCCTTAGGGCATTCCCTATTCAAATCTCTGTAGTTCATGCACATTCGTACTTTGCCGTCCTTTTTGGGCACGGGAACAACATTGGCAACCCATTATGGATAGGAAGTGACGGCCAAGAATACGGCATTGAATTGTTTCATGACTTCCGCTTTGATCTTCTCTGACATGTCGGGTCACATGCGACGGACCTTTTGTTTTATCGGTGGGCAGTCTTCTTTTGTTGGTAGACGATGTACCACGATGTCTGCATCAAGTCATGGCATATCTTCATATGACCAGGCAAAGACCTCAACATAATCATGTAGCAACTGAATCAGACGCTCTTTGACACTAGGTTCCAGATTGGCACCCACCTTGACTTCTCTCTTGTCTTCTTCGGTACCTAGGTTAACTGTGTCCACTGGTTCTTCATGGGGATGAATGGTCATCTCTTCTTGTTGTAGTAATCTTGCTAGTTCCCCTGGCACTTCACAATATTCCTCACCTTCGTCTTCGGCCTGGTAGATTAGATTTTCAGAGTCACAAAAGGCCATAGCAAAATCGTTACCCATGTGATCCCGAATGGATGTAGATCTGCATTTTGAATGTGAGTGAGTGTAAGAGTATAGCTATCTTTGAAAGAAATGAAAATGTAAAAAGAAAAAAAAAGAAAAAAAATGAGCACAAAGTTTTGTATGCAAAAACGTCCATGATTCATTGATGACATATGAAAATGAGGTAACAATCCTTACAAATGGACCGTTGTGCCTCGGGTAAGACACAAGGTTTTAAGAGTCTGAATTGTTTAATATTAAAGATCCGACAAAATTTAAAGACAAATTATTTTTGGATAAAAGTGATTGGGACAAAATCTCTAGCTTCCCAGTTGCTAAGCCCTCCACTTAAAGTTGAGAAAATCCAATCCTCTAGGTTATAGTCGTCTTCATCATCCTCCACTGTGTTGACTTCGCGGTTGTTGATCTTTAAGGGTGGTCCTCCGGCACGAGCACAACGTACATCTTTCTGGGCTCCTGAAGTGAAACCCAAACCAAATTTTTCATATTTGTATGGGATATCTGGGAGTTGGCCCCAAATAATGCACCCACCTTCTTCGATCACTGCCTTGGCATATTTCAAAGACGACATCTTGAGCGGAGGCCTTGTAATCTCTGGGACTTGGGAAATAGCATTAGTTACTGCCACAGTTTACGGGACTTCTTCAAAGTGTTGGAATGGAGTTTCAATAAATTCACCATCTAATTCCACATATCTGAAGGAATTTAGATGACTGACCATATACTCTTCTTCTTCATGAACAATGATGATTTTCCCCTGAATTGGATATTTCAGCATTTGATGCATCGTAGAGGTAATGGCACTAGCATTGTGAATCCACGATCGGCCTAATAAGCAGGAATATGAAGGGCGAATATGCATTACATAAAAAGTTGAATCAAATGTTTGGGTTCCAACTTTTATGGGGATGTCAACTTCTCCATGAACCATCCTTTTTGAGTCGTCAAAGGCCCTTCACTACTATGTTTCTAGGTTTCAAGGTCAATCCTTCACAGTCAAGTCTATCAAGAGCCTTTTTAGGCAACACATTCAGAGACAAACCGATATCAACCAAGACATGAGCCAAAGTCGTGCCCCTGCATCCGACTGAGACATGCAATGCCTCTTTATGCTTCCTCCCCCTTGGCGTTAAATCAGCATCCGAAAAACCTAAACCATTATCTGCAGTCAAGCTGGCTACGCAGTCTTGGAACTGATCAACAGATGTCTCTTGGGGTACATGGGCAGTTTTAAGGAATTTTACCAAGGCCTTTGCATGAGCCTCGGAACATAACAATAAAGCCAGCATGGAAATTTTTGATGGAGTTTGCCCCAGTTGTTCGACTATGTTGTAGTCGCTTCTTTTTATAATCTTTAGAATTTCCTCCATCTCTTTTCGGGAGGTCTCAGGGATAGCTACTGATTGTGCTTTCGTCTGGACAGGCTCAACCAGAATACCTTTGCCTCGAGTCTCGGTTGACTCGGCAGTAGGAATGTCAGTAGGGGTGATAACAGGGACTTCAACAGCTTTGTCAACAGGAGTATTAGCAGAGATGATTGCAGGATTGGGAATAGCCTTTGGAGGAGAAACAACAACAGGAATGATTACGGGTCCAAAAATAGCTTTTGGAGGAGCAATTTCTGGAGAGAATACCCTTCCACTTCAGGTTATCTTACTAGTCCCTGTGATGTTACTGATATCGGAGTCAACTTTCTCAGAACTTGAATTTTCATCAACTGACCAATCTTGCTTGATACTGTGATAGTAGACATCACCTCTATAATTCCATGGGACGGTTTTGTCTGGCGAATACGGGATTGGTCCAGGAATTGTAATTATCAACGGAGCTACTTTAGGAACTGATGTAATTCTAACGGGTCTTTTGGTAGAGACCCTGGAAGAATTGGCGGAAATGGCCACTATGGAAACATCATTATAAGAAACAGTTGGAATAGAAGTCTTCTCGAACAAAATCTCCTTGTCATCTATTAGGCATTGAACGCATACTTTTAACAAATGACAGTTGGTCTGTGAGGATAAATAGAAATGACAGCTTCCATCATAGCCTGGGAATACACCGGCATTCAACAAGTTATTTTTGATAGTCAGGAGTGGGGTCATAAGTTCATCAACCAAAGTAACAAACATATCTTCCTCAACAAAATTGACATCATGGTTGTGCTTGGGCATAGGGGAAATGATGACATTGGGAATTTTTGGCGCGTCGAATTCAATCTCTTTGGCTTCAAGAAGGTCTTGTACCTTGTTTTTCAGAGCCCAACACTTGTTAGTGTCATGGCCGGGACTCTCAGAATGGTATGCACAGTGGGCATTAGGATGATAATAAGGAGAGGTTGTGCTAGGATTCTTTGGAGCTTCTTTCAAAGTCACTAGATTGGATCTTAACAGATGTGGCAATACTTGAGATAGTGTCATATTAATTCGGGTGAACTTTCTGACTGGTCTTTCTGTTCTCGGCTGGTTGCTTCTTTGCTAAGCAGGTACAGGTTTAGGAATCATGACAGCCCCCACCATTGGCCGGCGTTCAGCCCTATCTTGATTTCTCTGAGGATATACAGCAAAAACTTCTTTTTTTCCAATGAATGGTTTTCTTACAGCAACAGAGGATGCGTCTTTTTGAATCTTCCCATTATTTATACCGGCTTCAACTCTTTCTCTGGTCAATATCAATTCGGTAAAACCTGTCGAGGAACTCCCAATTAAGTGATTAAAGAAAGGACCGGACAGTGTACCCAAAAACATATCTACTAACTCTCTTTCAGATAGGGGAGGCTGGACTCTTCCTGCTAAATCTCTCCATTTTTTAGCATAGTCTTTGAAGCCTTCACTTGAAACCATGGACATACTCTGGAGTTGATTACGGGTGGGAGCAAGGTCTGCATTGTATTGGTATTGTTTGTAAAAGGCAGCGGCAAGATCTTCCCAATTATGAACATTGGCTCTTTCTAGCTGATAAAACCAATCAAGTTGAGTTCCGGACAGGATGTCTTGAAAGAAGTGTACCCATAAATCCCCGTCAGCAGTATGAGGTTATATTTTCCTCACATAGGACTAGAGATGTATTTTGGGACATGAAACTCCTTCGTATTTGGCAAACACCGGTGCCTTGAATTTTGGAGGAATGACAATCCCAGATACTAAACCCAACTCCTCAAAGTCCAGTCCAGACACCTTTTTAATTTCCATTGCACTTGACCTTTCTTCCAGATGCTTATACTTGTCGTTGGCCGAAGGGTATTGTTCTTCATAATAATCTTCTTCTTCCTCTTCTTCTTCTGAATCTGGCTGGACAACTGCTTCCTTGCCTTTCCTATCTTGATTGTCTTTCTCACCAGATGACGTTGCAAAGTCTAGGGTCCTTCTTGCTTGTCCTTGGAATCTTCTTCCCATATTTAGAACTCCGGTTATTTTCTTTGTTTTCTTCTTTTTCTCTTCAACCAGCAAGGTCTTCAACTCTTCTTGTCCTTTGGCTGGAGTTAAGAACATCTGTTGAAACTGGGCATTTTGTGCTTGGAGGTTTTTCACCATCTGCTCGAGATCCATCTTACTGAAATAAACAGTAGAAAGATGAGGAGACTTGTTGCAAGAAACCTGCTTATGTTATGATGAATGTTAAATTCATATGCAATGATTTCAAGGAACTTAGAGATTTAAAATTGCTTTAAAACAAAAAAGGAACACACGTCATATTAATAAATCAAAGCTTAAGTAAATCATGCCTCTTTTGGGCTTACAAAGAAATACAAAAACTCTAAGATAAAAAAGTTGTACGCATCCTTTTAGGTGCGATGTAGGAATTTAGAGTCCGCTCCTCATGAAGTTGCTTAGTGAGTTCCAAAACCTTCTTCTCGCTAGCGTAGAATTGGGCTTCAAAAATGTCTCGCTCCCCCTTGAGTTGTATCCAATCTCTTTGTAAGTCTTCAAGAGAGGTGGGCATGTCAGGATGTAGGATAGTGTATGGAACATCTCCTTCCATAACAGGCTCAATGATTACCGGGAGAATGGAGGGATAAGGCATCATAAGATTTTGAGCACGAGCTCGTGCCCATTTGAGGTAAGGATTAAGAGGTATGGAGTTCTAATGCCCCAATGTCTTGCTATCTACCTTGTTCAACATCCTCCAAGCTCGGATGAATCTCTGGTGATGACCTTGATCGTCATTCTCGTAGTCAAATACCAAACCTTGAATGAGCATCTCATGTGGGCCATCCCTTCGAACATAACCAAACTGTCTTAAGGCTAAGCAGGGGTTGTAGGTGATACCTCTCCTAATTCCAAGTAAAGGGACATTAGGGAATTCTCCACAGCGGTCGACGATGATAACATTCTCTATAGATGGGAACACCAATAGATGTCTGAATGTTTGAGCGTCATCAACCTTTGTGACCACCTTGAACCTTGCTCGTTCTTCAATACAGATTGGGGAAGATGTGAAATAAACCATCTTGCCAAAATAGGAGTACAACACATAAGGATACCTCTTTTCCTCATAGTGCGAGTGTGAAAAGAATGTAGGATGTCCCCTAGCAAAGTAGGCACCGGGTTGCGGGACATGAAGATTTTGACGGTGTTCACATTATGAGTTGGTCAGGATTTGGAAATAAAACCATCCCATAGATGAGGAGAGCCACAATTTTCTCAAAAGCTTGTAATTCCAAAGAGTTCCAACAGTTTTGGGCTTTCTCGAACAAGAATTTTGCTAAGAAACCTTTGACACCACTCCTTGTTTCCCAATTAGTTGTGATATTAGATGGTTGCATATGTAGGGCTTGAGCAATCTATTCTGGCTTTGGATCTCTTTCCGTACCGTTGAAAGGTAGTTGATTGAGAATGGGAATCCTCAAGAGTTAGGAGAATTCTTCCAAAGTTGGCACAAGTTGATAATCGGGAAATGTGAAGCAATGGTGTAAAGGATCAAAGAACTGAAAGAGCACCTTCATCATGTCTTCATCAGTGTTGGAGGTGACCAAGTTTAGGAGACGACCATGTCTTTCGGTGAATGGAGAATTTTCAGGAATCCTTGATGCTAACTCTTTGAGTTGAGGAGGGATCCTTACAAGATTGACTTGAATAGTTTTCCTGCGAATAGAATCCATGTCCTATAAAACAGAACAAAGATAAATCCTAAGATCCTTGAAATGGTTAGTGAGTACGAGTGTGATGTTATGATGTTATGATGTTATGTACAAGTAAATATACACAGACAAAGCAAACAAGTCCTTAGGTTTAGGCTTTCATGGATTTTTATAGGTAAGTACCCTCTTGAAGTATAGTTGGCTCAAACCTGTCCTAGTAATAGTAATCGGGTTCTAAGGAGCTCAATATCACTGGTTTGTTTCTTTGGTCATTGTTGTACCCCAAAATTTGCCCTCTCATTTTACTCAACAAATGTCAAGTGAGGTCCCAAATTTGCTCAAGGTTGCCCAAGAGTTGACCAGATAAACTCTCTCCTAAGGCAGTATACCCCAAGTTAGGGTTTCTATTTTCATCAATATGGGTGAACCACAAAGGCCTCATGTGCTCTCCATGGTCTTAATATGTTCTCAAGACCCTACATGTCAAGTTTCATGCCTTGCACAAGAAGTTTGCTCAGTCAATTGCTCAGATGCTTGAGAATCGATTGTATTAGGTCAAAAGTCAATTGTGACCCACATACAGTCAAACTTCAAGATTTTTTGTCAACATTAACATTTTTAAGTGACTTTCATCATTTGATAAAGGGTTGAGCATTACTCCTCAAGGAATGCTCCAGATTCATCAAAACCCAAAAGTTGTTAAATTAGGGTTTCTCAGTAAAAGTCAACCCAACTTTGACCAGGCAAAACTTCCACATGCTTTATCAAAAATTTTCCATCCAAAGCTCATCTTGAAGAGGATACAATTCCCTACATCTCATATTTATCCCACAAGTTCAAAATATGCACTTATCAAAAGATAGGAATTTTTACATTATAGGTCCATTTGAAAAGTCAACAAAAACACCTTTTGGGTCAAAGCTTCATACATGAACATGGAAGATCCAATTGAGATTAAAACAAAAGGGTTTCTTAGGGGACGTCCTAAGCTTTCTAAAAAGTCCAAGAACACCTATCTAGGGTCAAAATTGAGAGAGTTGTGAATTGTCAAAGTTGGCAATTTTTGGAAAATTGTCAAAAGTTAACATTGATCAAATTTACATTTTTTCCAAAGGGGCCCATGTTTTCTTTCTTGAAACATGTTTCTAGTAGGACCCATGACCCCTGAGCTTTTCCACCTATTATTTTATTACTTTTATCATTTATTTTGATTTTTTATACATTTAAATCAAAATAAATCAAATTAAATGGTAAAATAATGAAAACAAATCAAATCTTGGGATTTTTGTGCACATTTGGAGTCCATGTATAGCTAGCATGATGATCAATTCGTGCAAGACTCATTAGGGTTGGAAAAGATTAGATTGAAGCTTGTTTTATAAAGATATCATACATGAATCAAATCAAATCACATTTTCATAATTCTCAAAGATATGATGCAATTTGACAACCCTAATTCAGTCTACTATATGCATACAACAAATGCAGATCAAGAAAGAGGGTTGAGCAGTCGTGAAAACACCAAACCAAATTCCAAAAAAGTGGCAAAAAGTGTTGGATCGTTTTTGCATTTAGGGATCAATTCAGACCATTCCAACGCTGCTAATCGATTCTTGGACCTTCCCATAAGCCAATTGGATCAGTTGCAAGGCTTGAAGCACCTAGAAACACGCGTAATTGCTCTCATGGTTTGCCCTCAAACTCAAAATCAATTACTGTATTCCTGGGATCTTTAGCATGTTTAAGTCATATATTTGTAATCCTCATCATGTTTGCAAGCTAACTGTACTATTTGTTTGCATTTTTAAGCCTATATATGATGTTGCCATTGTTAGGGTTTACGTTTGCAATTTAGGGTTTTCTTACACAGGTAAAATTAGCCAAAAAGAAGGATACCAGGGTGTTCACGAGATCACCACGAATGGAGCTATGTATTTAGATATCATTTATCGTGCGTTTTGTGCATTTTTGAAATTTGCAGGGGCTATAGCTACATATTTATGTTTGTAGGTAAAAGTCTTTTCCCTACAACGACAGATGAGGAAGAAGAAGAAAACGTGTCCAATCACCATTGGATCATTTGAAAGCTGGCGCGTTTTTTGGTTTATTCATTAATCCATTTGTTTATTATATAATATGTTTTGTTTGCATTGTATTAACAACAAGAGCGCGTAGCACAGATGGCAAGCAAGCATAGTGGAAAGAATAGAGGACCTGTGTTCGATCCCAGGTCCCAGCAATGTTTATTTTCCTATTTTCTAAATGCAGATTGCATGCACTTCTCATCAAAGGGTCTACCGTACTCCATCAACATCCAGCCACTGGATCCAATATGCCATCAGATCCAACGTTCCAGCAATTAGGGACTATGGTGCGCCCCTAGGTCAACGATACAAGGCTCCAAAGGCTAACTGGGCTTGGAGTGTTTTTGGGCCAAGAATTTCAATTCCAAACCCCCTTTCAGCAATTCATCACAGGCCCATTTGGTTTTTTTTATTATTTTCTTTAATTTTCTTTTCTTTAATTATTTTCCTTTTTTTAATCAATACAAAAATTATTTTTATTAAATTAACAAATCAAAAAATTACAAAAAGATCTTTTTTTCCTAATAAATATTTTTTGAATTAATTAGTTTAATTAATTTAGGGCAATTTTATTTTATTTTTATAATGAAAAATAATTAGAATTAGGGTTTTAGATTGTACATAATTTAATTAATTTTCTTTAAAAAATACATCAAAAATCATTTTTTTTCTCATAAATATTTATTCCTTTAATTAATTAGGTTAATTAGAAAATTAGGTTAATTTAATTTCTTTCATAATTTAAAAACAATTAGAAATTATTTTTAATTAATTTGCAATTAAATATTTTCTCAAATAAAATCCAAAAAAAATCTTTTTCTCTCGATTAGAGTTTTAGGTTATCTTTTCAACCGTCCTCGTATTTGATTCGTCGCGCGCTTGTTAATTATTTTGCCATTATTTTGTAACTGATAAGGGTATGTAATAGCTTTAACTAGGGTTTTTATTTACTGTTTAAATCCCTGATTTTTGGTTATGTAATTAATCCCCCTCCCTGAAGCCTTGTAATAGCTAGGTTTTATTTCCTCGCACTTTTAATTTCCACAATCTTTAACTGTCTAGATGTATGGCTAATAGGATTGTATGGCAAGAATGTCTGGAAAATTAAAACGGTAGATCACCTAATGTACAAAGATTAAATAACTGAAACAAATCATATGCACGTATTCACTCATAGGGTTTACCTCACTTCGGTTGCCTTCAGTAAACAATCATTAAGCATAGGAGATTTTAGTGGTTTCCCTCCAGTTTAAAAGATCAAAATGTTGCCTCGGAAAAGTTGCCTCAGAAATGTTGCCTCAGAAAGATTTTAAGTCTCTAGGGTTATTACTAAAGTTTTCTAACTATTTCTTTAATGATTGTACTCGTCCCTTTCGAATGCCCCTTACAACTCCAACTACGGTGCTACCTACTCCTTAATAGTAGGATAACGATGTCTAAAGGAAATAGAACGAACAATCTTTTTTCGAGTAGGTAGAATCTTAAGTATTTGCTCAATAAAAAGCTTTTCACACAAACACCTTTCAAAACAAATTTTCAAAACAACTTCGACACATCCTTGAGGACTGATACAAGGGTTATCACGAAGTAAAACATTTTCAATACAAACACACACAAGCAATTTGAAAAATGAGCAAGTACCTAAGAGCTCGTAGATAACTACGGATAAAAAGGGTGCTAACACCTTCCCTTTCTATAATTTATCCCCCGTACTCGGAATATCTCGAAAAAAGGTTTTTTCTGTTTTTTTTTCCTTTTCCAGGATTGGATGAAATAAAATTCGGTGGCGACTCTTACTTACCGCGACATTTTGCAAACAAAAAACGCAAACTAGTATTAAACAGTCGATTCTTCCACCGTATCACAGAACTGGCGACTCTACTGGGGATACAAATAAGTGGGGGTATACCTTAGGATCTAGGTCATTAAATTGCTTCTCTTGATTGTCTTGATTACTTTACTTTTGAGGGTTTGTTTAGGGTTACTATAGATCCTACACCCGGATCTGGGGGCACTCATTAGGTAAACAGCAATAGATCGTGGAGACTGTACGGCGTAGACCGATATGGTTCGAGCGATGGCTGTGTTGGTGTGGCACTTTGGTTGGTACCGGTATCCTTTGTGGGGAAACGAGGAGAATATGGGGCCGCCGCGTGGTGTCGTGAAGCACTAACGGACCTTAGAACCTTAGTTGAACAAACTTGGCCATTAGAAAGTAGTGAGATAGCTGGCCTCGGTGTAGAACTGAGAACTGGTTGATACTCGATGCTACACTCATTGAGATCAGACTTTCGGGATATTTTGGCCGCAAGAAAAGATTGAGAGCTGAAACAATGCCCGATAAAGGATGGTCAGTGATATTGAAAATCTCTAGAACCCAGTTACTTTTTAAGACAGGTTTGAACCAACTAAACTTCAAGAGGGTACTACCTTTAACCTCATGCAAGCCTTAAACCTAAGGACTTAGTGTGACTTGACTGTGTTTGTTATACCTGTGTTTTCTATACCCGTGGTTTATCATGATATCATGCATCATAAAATAGCATCCATGCTTATTGCACTAACCATTTCAAAGACCAAGGGAATTTATCTTTGTTCTGTTTTGCAGATCATGGCTTCCGTTCATAGAAATACTATCTGAATCAGCTTTGTGAAGATACCTTCCCAACTCAAAGAGCTAGCATCAAGGGTTTCTGAAACTTCTGCGTTCACTAAAAGACATGGTCAACTTCTCAACCTAGTTACTTCAAGCTTTGATGAAAAGATGATGAGTGTACTTTTTCAGTTCTTCGATCCCAAGCACCACTGCTTCACCTTTCCAGGCTTCATAGTGACTGTTGAGGATAATAAGGATGACTGTTATTTGGTCGTATTCCAGGCTTCACAGCGACTTACTAAGGATAATAAGGTTGACTGCTATTTGGTCGTATTCCAGGCTTCACAGCGACTTACTAGGAAAATAAGATTAAACTGTCATCTAGTCGTAATTCAGGTTTTGCAGTTTCTTAAACTGGAATAGAAATCAGAAAATCTTAGTGTCGATTTAACTGAACCAGAGAAAGGTCTTTAATTAACTTTTACTGGAATGAAAATTAGAAGAATCTTAGCATCGATTCAACTGAACCAGACAAAAGTCTTGGAATGTCTTCAACTGGAATAGAAATCGGAGAGATCTTAGTGTCGATCTGACTGAACCAAAGAAAGTCTTTTGAGAACATATTTCTGAGGAAAACACTGAAATAGCCCTTCATTAGACGTAGCTTTTGAGAAGACTACCAGGTCACGTAAGTAGCCAACGGTGTTTATTAATTTGATCTTTCCTGAAAATGGTAAAGAGTTAGTCGTATGCAATGTCATGATGTATGAAATGCATTGTGATGATGTTCTCAAAATAAATGAGACTATGTTGTATGGGATGTGTATGCGCATGCCATAATGTATGAATATAGGATGCTATTGCGATATTTGCTAGTCTGGGAAAATAAATCCCTAACTGCTGCTGAAGAGTATTGGGATGTCGAATCATACGCTTCCGCTACGGATGATGAATGAAGATGATTCGCTGGGGATTTCCTCTTCCTGTTTGAGAATATTCTGTCGAGGATTCTTAACTCATGTTTGAGAATAACTCTGTGGAGAGAGATAATGTTTGGTTGAAAAGATTTTACCGATGTGGAGAAATAAACTTTGTTAAGGAATAAGCTTCTGCAGTTAGAGAAATAAACTCTTCCTGGGAGAAGGTTTTATAAACTGTTTAAGACTATAAAGCTCGGCTGGGGAATACAAATTCCAGCTCTCTGAAGGAACTTTGCTGGAGAAAGTAATTCCTGCTTGGGGAAGAAGAGACCAAAACTTTGGTTGTTTCTAATATGTGGGGAACATAGACGTCACTAGGACGTATGGTGAGGATACGGTGATGACTTTGCATCAGGACGTTTTTGCCCCTGTACCTGTTGGAGAAAGTACCTGCAGAGATTTTATGGATGGATCTATGTCGTGATTGTACTTGAACATGTATTGAATGAGTGTCACAATGACATCCGTCTTTGGATCGTATTTGAACTGTACTTGAAACATGTGTTGTATGAGTGTCAGAATGACATCTGTCTCTGGATCGTATCTGAACTGTACTTGAAACATGTGTTGAATGAGTGTCAGAATGACATCCGTCTTTGGATCGTATCTGAACTGTATTTGAAACATGTGTTGAATGAGTGTCAGAATGACATCCGTCTCTGGATGGTATCTGAAATGTATTTGAAACATGTGTTGAATGAGTGTCACAATGACATCCTTCTCTGGATCGTATCTGAACTGTATTTGAAACATGTTTTGAATGAGTGTCAGAATGACATCCGTCTTTGGATCGTATCTGAAGTGTATTTGAAACATTTGTTGAATTAGTGTCAGAATGACATCCGTCTCTGGATCGTGTCTGAACTGTATTTGAAACATGTATTGAATGAGTGTCAGAATGACATTTGTCTCTGGATCGTATCTGAACTGTATTTGAAACATGTGTTGAATGAGTGTCAGAATGACATCCGTCTCTGGATCGTATCTGAACTGTATTTGAAACATGTATTGAATGAGTGTCAGAATGACATCCTTCTCTGGATCATATATGAACTGTATTTAAAGAGAATCTGAATAAGTATCAGGATGACATCCGTCTCTGGATCGTACATGAACTGTTTCTAGAAGAGGACTTAGTTTATTTAGAATGTTTCCGTTGGGAATTCATGTTTAATTGTTTTTGAGAAGAAATCTACTGGGGAACATTGATTTTGCTTGATTGTATGTGATTCGTTGTTGGAATTCATGTCTAATGCCCCAAGTGATTCAGATGGAGATCTGCCCCTGGCTATTTGGCATTTTTGAGAGATTCCTTGAATCTTGACTTGACTGCCCCGGATGATGGACAATGATCATGTCGTGCCCCTTGGTCGGAAGTGTTTTTCCACTTGAGGTTAACCTTTTCATTGAGAAAGTTTTTATTCACTAGATATTCGTCATGTGAATTTCTCTGTTGTCAAACAGATAACTATATGCAAACAACGATATTCAAATAATGCAAGGTTTATGCTTGTCTTGAAGTTTTTGAAAATTCATTTTTTAGTAAAACAAATTTTGCAAGAGCGTGATATCAACTCATGATTTATAACAAACCTTACAGGAGTCAGGATACCTTTGTAACAGTATGCTTTCGAACTAACCTATGCTTCAGTTAGGAATTTTAAGGGTTGTAGCGTGGCCTGGTTCATGGTTTAAGAAACAAAGGATAAAGCCTCAAATTTTATTTGTACCCACCCGTTATTCGTAATGTTCTTCGATCCTATGCTCAGCTAATTGTGCGTTCAAATCCCAATTGAGTTTGGCATCTTGTCCTTGATGTTCCGATGATGGTTCGGATACTGAAAGTTCATTTGGAAGAGGCAGTCACTTTGTAATCTTTTTTTTTTGTCGAGGATTTTTAGTAACCTCTTTTTTTGTTTTCGTTATCCCTTCTTTTGCCTGAACTGTTTCTTTTATGATTACAATTAGTGGGATGCCCCAGTTTTTTTCTTAAGTCTCCTTCATAGGTTTTGACTTAGCGGGCTTTTATTTTGAGAGATAATGACTGCCCATTTTAATGATTATGCGGAACCATCACCATCTTCTGATTTAGAAGGACGTCTTTGATGCCATTCATTATGTATGAAGTAGAATATTGTGACTGAATGCGCATCTGAATTAACTGAGAAAATTACCCTGCCCCAGGTTATGATTAAGGGTTTTAATTTCTGTGAAAAGGAAAACTCCTACTTCTTTGGCTCAAAGGGGTTGACTAGGGATTATCTTCCTTATAACTCCATTGTTTGGGATTTGAAACAACGCTTGTACATCGTCAGCAAGGTCTGTTCAAAAGCACACTGTGTGAGATTGTGGTATCGTTTTCGTCATCCTCCCTCTAAAGGCTTATAGCTTTTTAATCGAGAGTCGAATATCACATAAAGGAAGCAAGAAAACAGTTTAAATAAAATGACAATGAAATCATTCAAGACAAACATATGTGATGCATTAATGGGAAAACCAAAGTTCGACATAACAGTAATTGTTTGAACAACAAATGAAAAATAAAAAATGAACTGGACGTTCTCAATGATTTGGCCTAGGAGCAGTGATCACTTTATGAGTCTCTGGAGGGTCGAATTCAATCTCTTTGGCGTCAATCATATCCTGAATTTTGTTCTTCAGAGTCCAACATCTATTTGTATCATGTCCAGGACTATTAGAATGGTACGCACACCTTTCGACAGGGTGGTAACTAGGAGCAAAAGTATTGGGATTTTGCAGAGGAGCCTTTAATGTAATCAATCCTGCTTTCAACATGTGCTATAACGCTTGAGCTAGTGACATGTTGATTCTGGTGAATTGTCTCTTAGGTATGACCTCTTTATGTTGGTTCCCCTGTTGGTGTTATTGCATAGGCGTAGGATTAGAGACCAGTATTGCCCCCACAAACTGATTGTGGTCGTCTACCTTATTACGACCCTTCTGGACATACACAACATTGGCTTCCCTCTTACCAGCAAATGGATTCTTCTTAGCATTAGAAGATGCAGCCATCGGGTCTTCCCACTCTTGAAACCACTTTCGATCCTTTCTCCAGTCAGAACCATCTCTGTGAATCCAGATGAGAAACTCCCAATCAACAGATTAAAGAACGGGCCTGTCAGAGTTCCCATGAACATATCTACCATTTCTCGATCATTCAAAGGAGGTTGTACCCTGCCATCTAGATCCCTCCATTTCTGGGCATATTCTTTGAAGTCTTCGCTAGAACCCATAGACATGCTTTGAAGTTATGTACGAGTTGGAGCGAGGTTAACATTGAATTGGTACTTCTTGTAGAAAGCAGCAGCCAAGTCTTCCCAGGTATAAATGTCTGTTCTTTCTAGCTGGTAGAACCACTCCAGCTGCGTGCCAGCTAAATTTCTTGAAAGAAATGGACCCATAACTTCTGGTCAGCAGTGTGAGGCTGGATCTTCCTGACATAGGACCTTAAGTGCAACTTAGAGAAGGAAACACCGTCATACTTAGCGAACGTGGGGACCTTGAATTTTGGTGGGATGATCACGCCAGAAACCAGGCCTAATTCTTTAAAGTCCATGCTAGGTATTTGCTGAATCTCCATAGCATTGACATTATCCTCCAGTTGTTTGTATTTATCATCAACAGGAGGATACTTCTCCTCAAAATAATCAACTTCGTCTTCATCAGTTCCCAGGTTATTATGTTCTTCATGATTATCCCCCTTATTTGATGGAGTTGAAAGATCTAGAGATCCTTTAACCAGTCTTCTGAGTCTTCTTCCCATATTAAGGATTCCAGCCGGTTTCTTTTCCTTCTTCTTCTTCTCTTTGATGACGAGAGCTTTCAGTTCTTCCTGCCCTTGGGCCAAAGCCATGAACATTTGTTGAAACTGAACATTTTGAGTCTGTAGATCCTTCACTATTTGTTCTAGAGCCATTGCTGAAATAAACAGCGAAGAGGATGAGAAACCTGCTTTAAAACCTGCTTATGCAATGATGATATATGTATGCAATGTTTTCAAGGATCCCACGAGGTAAACAAGAAAATGTCAGAAGTTGAAATTTGCAACTTTGATTGAAGAAATTCGTATCATTGAGTGTCCTTCTACGAGAGTCAATCTCACCATATCAAGTGGGTCATAGCCCCTGACTCAAGTTGTCGTGTTTTGGTATTTTTACGGCATTGGCTAGAGGAAAATAAATCCCCTTGCCCCGTGCTAGACGTATGATTTATCAAAACCTGCATCACAAACCCTTGAGATCCTTGAAATGGTTAAGGAAATGATGTGGCATGATGTTATGATTTCATGATTATGCTAAGAAATCACATATATAGCAAGCACAAGCAAATCACACCAAAGACCTTAGGTTTAAGGCTTGCATGGGTTTTAAGGTAATACTCTCTTGAAGTTTTGATTGGTTCAACCTGTCCTATAAATAGTAATCAGGTTCTAAGAAATCTCAATATCACTGATCTTTCCCACAAGTTTTGTTCCGATAGGCGACTGACTCGCAACCAAAAAAAACTCGGGAGTCAAATCTCAATGAGTGTAGCATCGAGTATCTTCTGACTTTGGGAATACACCAAAGACGACCATCTCACTACGTCCTAATGGCCAAGTTGTTCAATTAAAGGTTCTAAGGTCAGTTAACGCTTTATGACACCACCTAGCGGCCCCGTATTCTCCTTGATTAACTCAAGAGTTACCGGTACCAACCAAAGTGTCGGATCAATGTAGCCATCGCTTCAACCGTGTCGGTGTACCCCGTACAGTTTCCACGATCTATTGCTACTTACCTAAAAGGTTTTTTCCCCAGATCCGGGTGTAGGATCTATAGTAACCCAAACAGTACCCTTAAAAGTAAAGTAAACAAACAGACAAATAAGCAAAATGATCTAGACCCTAAGTTAAACCCCACTTTTAAGCATCTCTAGTAGAGTCGTCAGTTCTGTGATACGGTGGCAGAACTGACTATTAATACTGGTTTGCGTTTTTTGTTCGTAAATGTCGCGGTAAGCAAGAGTTGCCACTGACTTTTCTTTTATCCAACAAAGGAAAGGGTGAAAAGAACAGAAAAAGACCTTTTTCGAGATTTTCTTAGTAAGGGGGTAGATTATGGAAAGGGAAACTGTTAGCACCCTTTCCATCTGTGGTTTTCCACGGGATCTTAGGTACTTGCTCATTTTTTAAAACTGTTTGTGCTTTGTGTGTTTTGAAAGGTTTTGTTTGCTTCATGATAACTCTTGTATCAGTCCTCAAGAGTGTGATAAAGCGTTTTTAAAAAGAAGTTTGAAAGTGTGTAAGTGTAAAAAAAGATTTGAGCAAGTACTTAAGAGTTATCTACCTACTCGAAAAAGGATGTTCTTTTCCTCCTATCCTTTAGATAGTGTTATCCTACTATTAGTGAGTAGGTAGCCCTATCGTTGGATGTTGAGGGACTATCGAAAGAGATGTTTATGGTCATTGAAGGCAACATGTAGAGATACCTTAGCATTTCGAAGGGACTGTCATCATATAGGCAACATCGAGGGACAAGATCATTTCTCGTAGGCAACTCGAGGGACATTGAGGGACTATGATCTTTATTATGACTTTAACCGAGGGTCTTTTCTAAGGGTATCCCTACGTTCGAGGGATATGACCATTGTTTTTCCGAAGGCAACAAGTGAGGTTACCCTAGAGGTGCGAGTGTGCAAATGATTCAGTTTGGTTATTTATCTTGCAATTAGGGTTTTCTATCGTTCATTTTTATCTTTCCATACAATCCTATTAATCTAAGCATTGCATAAAATATAGTAGCTGAAGGTAAAGGCGGAAATGTAAACCTAGGCTATTACATAGCTTTGGGGCAGTTACATAATAGTGAAGAGTGCGGAAAATAAATCCTAACACTATTACTTCCCGGAAGCAATTACATGATAATGATAAAAAAAATGCGGAAAAAATAAAGCTACGCTATTACACTTGAATGCGCCCTATACACTTTATCTAGGAAAATAAAAATAAGATGAAAATAGCAAAGAAAATGTTTTAGTGATTTTTTATGAAAAAATGATTTATGATAATTAATTAAATAAACCTAAAAAACCTAATTAATTTTAATTAATAAAAAATGTTAATTTTGAAAAAAGTTAATTAAAATACCTAAACCCTAATTAATTTTAATTAATAAAAAAAGGTTAATTTTAAAAAAAAAAGTTAATTAAAAAAAACCTAAAACCTAATTAATTTTAAATAAAAAAAAACGTTAATTTTGAAAAAAATGTTAATTAAAAAAAACCTAAAACCTAATTAAATTTAATTAAAAAAAGGCTTTTTAAAAAAAAAAGCTTATGTTTAATGATTAACAAAAAAGGATTAAGTTCGCCAAAAAATAGATAGAGGAAGAAACATCAATGGAAAATAGGATTAGAAAATATAAATAACGCAAATGTCAGGGGTGGGTGTTGAACCAAAAATTAATTTAAAACTTAAAATTAATTATTTGAGTTTATTATGAAAAATCAAAGGTTTGTGAAAAATGTTAGGTTTTATGAAAAAGGTTTTAAACAGAAAGAATGAAAATAGATAAAAGGATAAATAAAATGAAAGAAAACCAAAACCAATAGGGGTGAGTGTTAAACTCACACCCTTAACCTCACTGATCACCCCTTTTACCACTGCGTCATAGTGTCGTTGGTTGTTGTTATGATCCGGCCTCAACGTTTTGTAATAATCCTGCATGGGACCATGTCTAAATCTGCAGTGTTGAATCTCATAAACACATTAAATAAATTACTATATCATAAAATACAAAGAAAACAAATATATGAAATTTTGTAATGTTAAAACTGATATGGCATGTATGAATGCTTCTACATCCTTTTGATTATGGAGATCAAACCAGTCTTACCCTTACTGGAGAAGTAGTGAGATGGGGGTTTGTAACAAGGATGGTTTGTTTGTAGTGAGATGGAGGTTTGTAACAAGGATTTCAAGATTTTTATGGTTCTTGAAAGAATTTGATATTTTGACAGGGTTGTGGCAAAGTTTTTTTTTCGGCGTCCTGTTTGTGTAAAAAGAATGAGATTATATAATAGAAATTAGAGCAAAGATATGGGCTCTGAATGTGCAATTGGGCCTCCAATAACCACAAACAATAGTACAGATTTTTATTCACTATAGTCTGTCACGTTCTAGGCTAAATCGCAGGGACTTAAGTGCAATTTTTGAAGTTGAAATGTAAAAACAAAATGTATCTGACATCGAGAACAAACTCATGTCCAAAAATGGGCTCAATCAGATAAAAGGTGAATTAGTTATGAATTTTTTAAGTTTCGCCTCAGACAAACTTATTTTGGGCTCCAGTGTTAACTCTGACATGTTCTTCAATAAAAAATTGGTATTGATCGGAGCAGAATCCAGTCTTGACTTTGGAAGAAAAGTTGTAGATCTATGAGTCAGTGACTTTGTGTAAAAATATGGGCCTGATCCGATAAAAATTGACCGATTTAAGAATTTTTGAAGTTTCGACCCAGATGAAATAATATTCAACATTCAGGATTTTCGGCATGTCACGTACACTCTGGGCAAAAAACAAAGGCCTTTTGGATACTGTTCGAACTCGATACCTCCTGTTAAAATGTAGCCAACTCAATTTGTAAAATTTTGGCACCGGAACCTGCTCAATACGATGAAAATCGACCAAGTTATGATTTTCTAAACATGACGCAAATAAACTTCTGTCACAAATTTTCTGTACGAAAATACTTGATAAACCCACATTTTTGAAGACATTCTGATCGAAATTGGCTTCCATCTGTGAGAGATGAAAATATAGATGACGTCAAGACGGAATTTTTTCCACCAGAACGGGTTCAAAATGAGCCACGGTCTTCAAGTTATGAATTTTTTAGTGCGTAAAAACTGCACTTTCAGCACACTTTTCACCATATTTCTTCGAGTAAAATCGCACATTCAGAGACCTTCTTTAAAGAATTGGCTCTCGAGCCGAACCTGAATTTGAGAATATGTTAACAGGGATACCTTCACGAAAGAACACCTGAATATGACGCGCCAGGTTGAACTTGTGAATCTTTGAACCCTGAATCGTTGCGAAATGGCGAACCGATCTTTAGCATGAAAAATACTCTGAGAACATTCATTGGAGAAATAAATGTCACTTGTATCCTGACGAACTTGCAAAATATACCTTGATCCCATAACCATAGAACCAATGATATGCGTGTATGTAGTAAGGAAATGTAAGCCAAAAAGGTCGAAATAAAGAGGGTAAATTTTGGGGTACAACACCTGTATTCCTGATAAAGATATGGGATTATCTTATGGTTATCTCTCCCAACTTGGGCGATCTTGGTATACTGCTCTTCTCAATACATCTTTTCACCCCTCATTTCTATATAAATCCTTTGTTGGATGAGGAAATCCTTTTGAAAACCCTGCAGTTGTAAGCACGCATGCTCATATTCTTGAGTTCTCTGAGTCAGGAGTTTCTCTGCCTCTATCCTTTCAAGGCGTGCTTTGACCTCTGATGCTTGGCTGTCTTGAAGTTCAGTGGCGAGGTGCTTTACTTGCTCTTATTGATCTAAGGAAGCTTATGCCAAACTTTGGATTTGGGCTCTTAGATTTTCCTCCAGCACCTTTTTGTCATGTGTTGCCTTTTCATACCATCTGGTTAACCTTCCGATTTCAGTGGCGGCCTCTTCTAACTTTTGGTTGTGGGAATCTAGGTTGAATGTTGCACTCAACAGCCCTTCAATTGTAAGCTTTCGTTTGAGACTTTCTTTCTCCAATTCCTTTTAACCTCTCTCAATTTGTTCGTCCTTTGACTCAAGTATGAGCTGCATCTGTTTCTTTTCTTTGGTCAGATTGAGGAGATTGAGTTCCAATGCTTCTTTTTCCTTTTGAGCTTGTTTTAAGGCGCTTTTCAGATTGTCGACTTCTTCCAAAGATATAGGTATTACCTCTGGGACCTCTGATTTATACTCTGGATCTTTTTTGAATGACAACTTGATAATTGGCACCCTATCTCTGACCCATCTGGTGTAGGGTTCTCTTGCTATGGCATTCTTTCTTTTGGCTTTCCTCTTGTTAACCTTGTTCCAAGCTCGAATAACCTTGTTGAGCAACCCTTAGTCTTCTATACCCGTGTTGTAGATGATAAATGGTCGGAGTTGTTCGTCTGAAGGTCTGTCTTCCAAAGGATACCCTAACTGTCGTAGGGACAAAGTGTGGTTGTAATTAATACAGCCTCGCGATCCAATCAAAGGGACATTAGGAAAGTCCCCACAGCTAATAGTGATATCACATATACTCAGCTTTCTTGCATACCATAATACAGAGTTTGCAATGAGAGACCTTGGTTTTTGTGGCCACTTGTGTCTGGTCAAGTCTGGGATCATATAGTCTTCTTTATAAAGATGAGTCATGAACCAAGTATATAGAAGCGGGATGCAACAATTTAGCGTGCCTTTTCTTTTTTCATACATCATATGTAAAGTGTAATAAATGTCAGCGAGCAAAGCGGGAGTAGGATCCGTATTAAAGACTTTCGCACCCCAAAATATGCTAATGGCCGCGGGGTCAATATAGTCCACAGTCTGAGGAAATAAAATTACACCAAATACCAACAATCCTAAACAATCAACACAAGATTCCCATTCCTTATAATTAGCAAATTCTAGTGCCTTAGCTTCCAAATATATCCTTTTGATTCCTTGTATCAGACCTTCTCTTTGGTAATTTTGCACTAACTCAGGGTAAGGGATCCCTAAGCCTTTTCCCAAAACTTTGACTTCAATAGTTTATCCAATACCTACATAGGCCTTTTTTTTGGAAAAATTCAGAATTCTGTCAAATTCTTCCAGAGTCGGTGCTAGCTGGAAGTCTTGGAAGGTGAAACATCTCAATGGAGGGTCATAAAACTGAATAAGGGCAGAGACTGCATCCATTTGAACCTCTACTCTAGTCAAGTCATGGGTGTCCCCATAGCAGCGAGCGTACATCTTCAGAGCTCTCTCAGATAATTTTCCCTTTATAGTTTTGATTTCAGAAAGGTCAGGCTTAAAGGCATTAACGCGGACAAGTTGTTTCCCCCTGGAATCCATTTTTAGGACAGTCACCAAAGATCTTGATTTTGTTATCTTTTATTTTTTACCCTGTGAATAAGACAGATAAAAGAAATAAATGATGAATATTATATGAATGCATGAATATATAAGTGTTGGGTTGAGTAACGGGATTTTGTGACAGGTTTTTATGATGGGTACCCCTATAAGGTAGGCTCCTTAATTCTGACCTACGGTAAATCTACCCTCCCATGAGGTGGTTTCCTTAAGGGTATCATGAATAACACCAGAGGGAAAAGGCACAAGGGCCTCCCTTAGGTGGAGCCTCTTTACGGACTGAAACTTTCGTCTCAAAGTCGTGAAAGGTCTCGTCATGAGATTTTAGGTTGAGGTCGTTACAAAGAGTCATGGGTGACCTTCCAAAGTCCTACTCATCAAGAGGATATCTCTCGATAAGTATTCCTTTTTCGGAAGTTCACCGACTCTAGGCGAATTCGTCACATAAACTCGCAGGGCTGATGTATCTCTTAAGCTAATAGACGAACCTTCTTTCTAAGGGTTATTGAAAATATTTTTTTTTTAAATAAAAATTCCTGCCACGCAGTAAATATATGATTGAAATAATTGACAATAAATAAATAAATGCAATAATTAAATAATGTAATAAATAAATAATGCAATAAATAAAAAAAACCCAAAGTAAAAACCCTAAAACCTAAAGTTGAAGTCCCCAGCAGAGTCGTCAGCTGTAACAACTGGATTTTTAATCAGAGTCGCCACTATTAGTTTTTATCCTAGGGAAGAGAATCTAACAGAAAACCCTAATTCGCAGACAGAGATTCTAGGTTTCGGACTTCTTTAAACGAAAGGAAGGTGTTAGGCATCTTTCATCTACATTGTTCACAAGGATACTAGGTTTTAGGTTTGAGTTGGGGAAACAGGGTTTAAATTTTATTGGGGGAAAAGAGTTTAAATTTTTTAATAGAGGAAAAGTGTCTTAATTTTTTAATAGAGGAACTCGCCACGATTTTTGAATGTATGCCTACGTATCCTCTTATGAGGAATCAGAGTCTCAATTCGTAGTTCGTATGGGGTTTGTGTTTTTTAGGGGTTTGCAAACATATTTTGAATCACCTCGCACTTTGGTCGGGAGTGGTGATTGCGGAGATTTTTACTAAATGCGCAGTAAATCAAAACCTGTTTGAAACCCTTTTGCAAAAACAATTAATTATCTTAGTTTGTTTGCGAAAAATAAGTTTGATATTTGTTAGTGTTTTTTATTGTGTTAATTGCGAAGATCTTGATTAATGCATGGTTAGAAATATTTTAATGCAAATAATATAGAAAATAATATATGCAATTTTGATATAAAAAGGATTTGAATGATATAATAAATAATAATATTACATATAATAAATAATAATATAATAAATAATATTAATAATTATTATAAAAGGAAAAAAAGAAATAATTATGATAATATAACAATATAATATATATAAAATATAACATAAGGGAAATAAATAAATAAATAATGATTATTTAATTAAATCAGAGGGAGTGTCGTTTCTCAACTAACCAGTAAAAGGGGGGTGCTGGAAATTAGGCCCAGGCTGGCCCGATCATTATTCAAACAGGGGGTGCATTTGCTTTGATGGCTTAGTAATTAGGCAGAAGGTGTTAGACGATGTGACAGATCTATAAGGGGGGGGGGGGGGGGGGGGTGAATAGATCCCTTTAAAAATTTGCGTGTTTTGTAAAATTATTTTCATCAGAGAGCAACAACCCTGAATCTGATCGTCTAAACTTTACGTATTGGAAAGATCGGATATGCGAACTAATTTGATGAAAGTGATGAGAATAGAATCACAATTAAAAATGAATATGATGAATCACTTTAGCAAGTTTAACAAGGTGTAAGTTATTACCAATTAGTTGCGGAGAAGATAAAGCAAATTTGTGAGTTGTAAATTCACCAAACACTTGGTGTACGTACTACACAAGGTTTGGTTATACTCAAATTGTAGTGATTGTAGCAATTCTAATGAATGCTATATGAGTTTTAATTTTTAGTTTATCACTACAATTATTTTGTATGCATAAGAAAATTGATAACTCACAAATTTAAGCAAATAGAAATCAAATGCAGAAAACTAAATTGGACACGGTATTTGTTAAGGCATTTCACCCTGTCATCCTCGCGTGGGCTACTCTGTCCCCAATTCTAGAATCTAGAATTAGGATATGAAATTAATTTTGCAAAGTTTGTAAGAGAAGATACAATCACCATAATTAAAAATCACTTGATGAATCTTATATGATGAACTCCTCTTCCCTTGATTCCAGATGAATCAAGTATGCCAAATCTTGAACAAAAACTCCTTCTACCTTGAATGATTTTGTACTCAAGAATCTTTGCCCCTAAATCCTTCTTCACAATCCTCCGGTTACCGCTACCGGATTGAACACTCCACGGTCTTCCAATCCCTTAGCTCGGCTGAATTCAATGAAGCAAAGATTTGTGATAAAAAAACCCCAATTTTAAGGACAAAACCCCAATGGTTTTATTCAAGAAAAAACCCACAAAGATCTCTACCCAAATCTGAAATTTCACTTTCAATTCGGACATTATTAACACAATCCCAAGAACTTGATCAACAAAAATGATTGTGTGTAGTTGTTGATAATTGATGAGAGGTTGAAGATGAAGAGAACTCTTGTGTATATCTTTCACTTTTTCTTGTTTTTTTAAAATAGAGACCAAAACTATATTTATAACTCATTCCCATGATGTAACAGCATAGCAGAAAATTAAGACAATTTAGCGATGCGTCGAATCATGCAGGGCATACAGAAGGCGTGCGCCTTCCCGAGCGAGAGAGAGAGAGAGAGATTGAAGTTTCTTTAGTTATGCCTCGACTCATTGTTTTGATGTGCTGACTCATGTTTTCGTAGAACTGTGTGTCGATGCATAGAGAAGGCATGCGCCTTCCTGAGCAAGAGAGGTTGAAATTTCTCCAGTCATGTGCCGACTCATTCCCTGATGTGCCGACTCATGTTCTCCCAGAACCATACGTCGACACATAGAGGAGGCGTGCGCCTTCTCGGACGTTTCCAAGCCAAGAACTTATTCTCATGAGCTGACCTGAGGATCCATGAGTCGGCTCATGCAATCTGTTTTGAGATATATGCTTATTTTTTATGTTTCTCACTTGCACCTGTTTGAAGTAAGGCATATTTGCACATATGGGTTTTTGACAATCATTAAAACTCAGTTCTTTCACTTTTTCCCTCACATACTCCCCCTTTTTGATGATGGCAAAAACCGCAAATATGAATCGTCTTGCAAGCCGTCCAATTATCCTTCCCCTGAGATATTGCATATTTCTGCTGTGGCTGTAATTCCTTTCCTTCTCCCCCTTTGACAACATCAAAAATAAACAAGGATATGGATTAAGAGAATTAAAAACATAGAGTGACCAATATTTTCCAACTTTGCAAAAAGAGCACAAACTAGCATACACACAATATGAAGTAAGTGCAAACGAAAAATAGAAGCAATAACCAATAAAGTAAAGAGATACGATGTTCATTGTTACAAACCCAAAATAAGACACAAAGTAGTACGGGAAGTAAAGCAGTTTGCTACAAAACCAAGATAACATAAGCATAATAAACAAGAATTAAAGTTCCAAGCATTGACTAATGTTGTTGTTCCTCATTGTCTTGTGGTTGGTTTGGTGGAAATCGAGCCATAAAAGCTGACTGAAAGTTTTTCAGATTTGAGTTTTGTGTTACCATCATTTCATGAAGAGTGTTATATCGGAGGTTTTGGAGGCTAGCATAATCATTGAACTAAGTGTTTTGAAGATTGACTATTCCAGCAAGATTGTTAATTCGTCTAGTTGCTAATGCCATGTCTTCATGATGGTGGATGTGCATTTCCTCAAGTTTGCGCATCACTTCATCATAGGATCTGTGAGGCTCATTGTCATCATTTCCGTTGTCGGTTTCTTCCTCCTCTTCAGCACTTTCTCGAATATCAGTATCAATTTCATTGCCCTCAGCATCTTCCATTTTATCATCTTGTCCAATATCTTCATTTTGATCCATTACCGAGTTAGACTTCACAAAGTATTTGTACTTACCAATCTAGGGATTCCATTGATGACCCATAAGTGCGAGAGTTTTCGAGGTAAAATCGGAATCCGGCATAATAGGTGTAAGTGAGATACCAGTAAAATCAAGGTTTGCTTGACTGAGAATTCCATGAATGAATGATGGATACCCCAAGGCAGATCCTCTAGGGGAATCCCTTAATGCAAATAATCGGCTAGTGATGTAATACAGCCAATTTATCTTAATTTTGTTCAGAATTTCCCAGATTAACATAACCTCAGGTTGATCAATACGGGACAACCCACCCTTTTTGGGACGAATTATCCTTGACATAATCCATTGCATAATTCGAGCCAGAGGAACCAATTGACCTGTTGTGACATTTTTTGGAAAAGCAATACTTTGCACAAAATTCTCAGGATATGGTCGTTTTATCATAGAGTTCAAGGCATGTTTGAAGTCATAGTCTGTAGGAAGCTTAGTGTCGGTGATTTTAACAGTATCAGTGTCAACAGGTAACAACTCAAAATTTTTCCAAATTTCATTATCTACTCTGACAACCTTATCAGCAATTATGTATGAAAATTGATGATCAGAGAATTTACCTTGTATACCCACATAGAATACCTTGACGAGTGCCTCATTGTAGTCTCCATCCAACTCAAGGAATGGAAACACCTTTTAATGGTCCAACAATTCCACTACATCTGAGATGTGCAGGCGTTTGAGAGTGTTACGGAAGGCACATAATTGCCTAACCAACCTTCTTCTAGCAAACTTTTCATCATATTTTTCAGTGAGATCAGAAGGAAGAAATGTCAGAGGCCTAAGTTTTATTTGAAGAGCTACCTCTGATACTCCTTTTCTTTGTTGCCCTAGAAGCCATGGATGAAGGTTTGGAGAGATTTGAAGATGAAGGACACAGTGGGTTTTTAGGGTTTTGAGATTTTGAGATTTTGAGAGGGCCAGATGAGGGAACAACAACACACAAAAAATGCATGCAATTTGAACAACACACTGTAAACTAGGGTAAGATGGTATGCCAAACCGCGACGCGTCGACCTATGCAGGGATGCGTTGACGCATTCCAGTAAAATAGGCGTAAATGAGTATCTTAATCAGGCGTGCACCGACCCATCAGAATTTTAGGTCGGTTCATGTATGTAAAGTTTTTAAATTTCTTGTATTTCATGGCATGTTGGTTTTGTAAACATTAATTGAACATAGTAAACATGTACGCATGCACAGAAGCAATAACATACAAAGCATTTAATCATTTCATAGCACCAATATTTAAGCAAAATGATCACTAACGAGAAGGAGTAGGAAGGATATTACCGAATGTATTTGAATGACACGATGCCCTCACATGTCGCCAGCCCAAGATGATATTCACACATCATAGATACACAAAGATAAATAAAGAAATGCAACTCATTTGAGTTGTAATCTATCTGAAATATCAAGGACACCAAGTTCCCTACGAATGTGAGAGAATGGTTTGGTCGCAAGTGGTTTTGTAAAAATATCGGCAAGTTGATTTTTTCTATCAATGTGCTCAAACACGACTTCACCTTTCTCTACATGATCCCTAAGGAAGTGATGCCTAATTTCAATATGTTTAGTGCGCGAGTGTAGAACCAGATTTTTGGTTAGATTGATGGCACTTGTGTTATCACAAAATATTGGAATATGATTAAGTTTTAAGTCATATTCGAGTAATTTTTGTTTGAGCCACAAAATTTGAGCACAACAATTACCGGCTGCAACATATTCCGCCTCGGTCGTTAACAAAGCAACTGAAACTTGCTTTTTGCTATGACAACTAACTAAGGAGTTTGAAAAGAAATGACAAGTTCCACTTGTGCTTTTCCTATCAAATTTTCAACCTGCAAAGTCGGAATCGGAATAGCCAACCAAGGAACAGTCACTACCCTTGGAGAACCAAAGTCCATACTTAGGAGTACCACAAAGATACCTAAGTATACGTTTTACAACTTTTAGATGACTCTCCTTAGGACAAGATTGATATCTAGCACACATGAAAACACTAAACATAATGTCGGGACGAGAAGCAGTAAGATAAAGAAGAGATCTAATCATACCTCTATACCTTTTTACATCAACCGGCTTACCATGTTCATCCTGATCTAGGCTAACCGCGGTAGGCATTGGAGTGTCAATAACTTTTGAGTTTGCCATATCGAAGCGCTTGAGCAACTCGTAGCAATACTTCATTTGGCTAACAAAAGTTATTTCCTCGAGTTGTTTGATTTGAAGACCTAGGAAGTAGTTTAAGTCCCCCATCATGCCCATTTCAAATTCACCCTACATCACTTTAGAGAATTCTTTGACCAAGGTGATGTTAGTAGACCCAAAAATGATATCATCAACATGAATTTGCACTAAGATGGAATGATTTCCTAGGCGCTTAATGAAGAGGGTTGTATCAACCTTCCCTCTAGAGAATCCCTTTTCTAGTAAGAACTTGCTAAGCCGATCATACCAAGCCCTAGGGGCTTGTTTGAGACCGTATAAAGCACGTTTAAGTTTATAAACATGTTTAGGAAACTCGTAATTTTCAAATCCGGGAGGTTGAGATACATATACTTCTTCATTAATATAACCATTTAGGAAAGCACTCTTAACATCCATTTTAAATAGCTTAAAGTTTTGTGAGCATGCATAAGCTAATAACAAGAGTATAGCCTTGAGTCGGGCAACCAGAGCATAAGTCCCCTCATAGTCGATGCCTTCCTCTTGGTTATACCCTTGAGCAACAAGACGTGCCTTATTGCGAATTATGATTCCATTTTCGTCAAGTTTGTTCCTAAATACCCATTTAGTACCGATTATTCGATGGTTTCACGGAGGGGGGACAAGGTCCCAAACCTCATTTCTCTTGAATTAGTTTAATTCTTCTTGCATTGCCAAAAACCAATGTTCATCGAATAAAGCTTCTTTAGGGTTTTTAGGCTCAATTTGAGAGACGAATGCGAAATGATAGCAAAAGTTACTTATCTTAGATCGTGTAGTTACTCCCTTTGTTATGTCTCCAAGAATGTTGTCAATAGGATGATCCTTGGTTTCTTTCCACTCCAAAGGAGGAGTTATTTCATTTGTTGGTTGAGTGACTTCTTCTTCTTTGCTAGATCCATGATCCATCTCCCCTTTTTCTTTCTCAAGTAAGGGCGCATTACTCTTTTCGTCTTGATCATTTAGTATCCTTTTCGAAGAAGCACCTGCACCATTAACAGAAATACCCTTTTCGACCATTTTTGGACAGGATTCATCAAAGGAAACATGTACAGATTCTTCCACAATTTGTAACCTTTTATTAAATACCATATATGCTTTGCTAGATTGAGAGTATCCGAGAAAGATACCTTCATCGGCTTTTGAGTCAAATTTGCCAAGATTTTCTTTACCATTATTTAATACAAAACATTTACAACCAAAGACATAGAGATGAGAAATATTTGGTTTTCTACTTTTCAAAAGTTCATACGGAGTTTTGCTGAGCACAGGACGTATCAAGATCCTATTTAGCACATAGCAAGCCGTATTAATGGCATCGGCCCAAAAGTATTTTGGAAGACCATGTTCATTGATCATAGTTCTCCCAAGCTCTTCTATAACACAATTTTTACGCTCAACAACTCTATTTTGTTGAGGTGTTCTAGGAGCAGAAAATTATGATCAATGTCATTTCTTTCGCAATATTCATCAAAAAGGTGATTTTTGAATTCGCCTCCATGGTCACTCCGGATGGTAACAAATTTTGTATTCAACTTGTTTTGAGATAATTTGGAAAAAAATTCAAAAGCATAGAAAGTGTCACTTTTGTTTGCTAAGAATATCGTCCAACAAAATCTAGAGTAGTCATCGACTATAACGAAGCCATAATAATTTCCTCCTAGACTTTTAATTCTAGATGGTCCAAATAGGTTCATATGGAGGAGTTCAAGTGGTTTCGTTGTAGAGATGACATTTTTAGATTTAAAAGAGACTCGTGTTTGTTTACCCATTTGACAAGCATCACATAGATGATCTTTTGTAAATTTGATTTTGGGTAAGCCAATCACAAGATCTTTAGATATTATTTTATTTATCAAATCAAAGTTAACGTGTGCTAATCGCCTATGCCAAAGTCATGAGTTTTCACTCATGGTGACTAAGCATTTAGCACCTGTTAGGGACACATCACTCAAGTCAAGCATATATACATTGTTTACCCTCAAGCCCTTAAACACATCCTCTTTCTTATCGTTATGTTCAATTATGCATTCATCCTTTAAAAAAGAAATTTTGTAACCTTTGTCGCATAATTAACTAATTCTAATAAGATTGTGTTTAAGGCCTTCAACTAATAGGACATCTGAGATAGTGGTGGATAAGGGATTACCTACACTACCTTTACCGAGTATTGCTCCCTTGTTGTTATCACCATAACTAACAAAACCTTTCTTCTTTTCCACAAAGTCAAAGAATAGCGAAATGTCAACCGTCATGTGTCTTGAGCAACCACTATCGAGAAACCATCTTCTCTCGAGAGGCTCAAGACATTCCACCTGAAATATCAAACATGGGAGATAGGTACCCAACATTAATTGGGTCCTTGAGTGTGAGTTGAACATTTGTTGCCTTTGGGGAGCCATTGATATATGCCTTTAGGAACTAATAGTCTCCTAAATCGACATTTACTAATGGTATGTCCCTTCTTGCAACAATATAGGCAAGACATATCTAACTGAGATCTACTCTTGCTATCATGATCCCTTACTTCATAGGTATATTTTTGATATGTATTAATCATAATTTTTCTGAAGTTTAAGCGATCGATAGCAAACGTAATCTTAGGTTGTAAAGCTTTGTCTAATTTGGCTTTGAGAATTCTAACTTCTTTTTGCCAAACATGACAAGTTTCACATCCATGCCAATTAAACCAAGGTCACTCTTATTTTTCACATTTTCCTATAATATATTCTATCATAGATGCTTTAAGAGCTTATAATTCCTTTTCGGAATTGGAAACCTTTTGTTCTAGATATAAAAATATTTTCTTGTTTGAGGCAAGGCGTTTGAAAGCTTCCTTTGCCTCTTTTTGTAAAGTATTGAAGGAATTTAACAATTCTAAATAAGGCATTTTATCAACATGATCATACTTAGCATGACTTACATTATTTTTCTTATGATGATGAGCCATGAGACAAAGGTTGACTGTTTCTTCTTCATCACTTGAGAAACCTTTACTTGAGGAATCACTGTCACTCTCCCAAGCAATGTATGCTCTTCTAGCTTTGGTTGGTTTCTTTTGATTTTTGGCCTTGGCTTTGTCTTTCTTCAAATAGGGGCAATCTGGCTTGTAATGACCTGGTTTTCCACAATGGTAGCATGATCCTCGTGACTTAGACTTCTTACTTTCATCTTGCTTGCTTGGTTGAGAGTGGCGTCTATAATTGATGAGATTCTTATCCGAATGCGGAATTTCATTTTTCCGGAGAAATCTATTGTATTTTCTTACAAACAATCCCATATCCTCATCCGAACTCTCATCGTCATCACTTGATTTACTTTCGCACAAAATTGAGGTGGATGACTTAGAGCTTAAAGCCTTTAGTGTTATAGACTTCTTTTCCATGTCCCTTGACTTTTCCTTCTTTTCTTTCTTTTCATGCTTTCCAAGGCTCATAAGCTCTTGCTCATGTTCTTGAAGCTTGCCCCATAGTGTGGTGAGATCCAAAGTATTTAGATCATTGGCTTCCTTAATTGCCGTAACTTTAGGTTTCCAATCCCTACTAAGACATCTCAAAATTTTATTAGTAGCAACAAAATTAGCAATTACATAATCTAGTGTATGCAAGCGATTCATTATATGAGAGAATCTCTTTTGCATGTCGGCGATGGTTTCACCTTGCTCCATGCGAAAGAGATCAAACTCTTGCGTCAAGGTATTGATTCTAGCCAATTTTACATCATTTGTGCCCTCATGGGTGACTTGCAAAGCGTCCCACATTTCCTTAGCCGTAGCGCAATGTGAGAGCCGAAAATACTCATCAACTCCTAGAGCTGCTATGAGCATGTTTCGTGCTTTCCAGTCATAGGCATAATTTTTCTCATCTTTTTCATCCCATTGTGCTTCCGGTTTAGGAACGGTTATCCCGGAAGCATTTTGCATAGTTATTGCAACTCACCCATCTTGGATAACCTTCCATATTTTCCTATCAACAGAGGTGATATGGACACGCATACAATCTTTCCAATAGCTATAATTTTCACCTGTGAAAATGGGTGCTCTATTGTACGCCCCTTTTAGATCACAATCCATTTCTAGAAGTTGTATGTGAAGCACTGGATAAACCAGTGCTCTGATACCACTTGTTAGACGATGTGACGGATCTAGAAGGGGGGGGGTGAATAGATCCCTTTAAAAATTTGCGCATTTTGTAAAATTATTTTTATCAGAGAGCGACAACCCTGAATCTGATCGTCTAAACTTTACATATTGGAAAGATCGGATATGCGAACTAATTTCATGAAAGTGATGAGAATAGAATCACAATTAAAAATTAATATGATGAATCTCTTTAGCAAGTTTAACAAGGTGTAAGTTATTACCAATTAGTTGTGGAGAAGATAGAGCAAATTTGTGAGTTGTAAATTCACCAAACACTTGGTGTACGTACTACACAAGGTTTGGTTATACTCAAATTGTAGTGATTGTAGCATTTCTAATGAATGATATATGAGTTTTAAATTTTAGTTTATCACTACAATTATTTTGTATGCATAAGAAAATTGATAACTCACAAATTTAAGCAAATAGAAATCAAATGCAGAAAACTAAATTGGACATGGTATTTATTAAGACAGTTCACCCTGCCGTCCTCGCGTGGGCTACTCTTCCCCCAATTCTAGAATTTAGAATTAGGATATGAAATTAATTTTGCAAAGTTTGTAAGAGAAGATACAATCACCACAATTCAAAATCACTTGATGAATCTTATATGATGCACTCATCTTCCCTTGATTCCAGATGAATCAAGTATGCCAAATCTTGAACAAAAACTCCTTCTACCTTGAATGATTTTGTACTCAAGAATATTTGGCCCCAAATCCTTCTTCACAATCCTCCGGTTACCACTACCTGATTGAACACTCCACGGTCTTCCAATCCCTTAGCTCAGCTGAGTTCAATGAAGCAAAGATTTGTGATAAAAACCCCCAATTTGGAGGACAAAACCCCAATGGTTTTATTCAAGAAAAAACCCACAAAGATCTCTACCCAAATCTGAAATTGCACTTTCAATTCAGACGTTATCAACACAATCCCAAGAACTTGATCAACAAAAATGATTGTGTGTAGTTGTTGATAATTAATGAGAGGTTGAAGATAAGATAACTCTTGTGTATATCTTTCACTTTTTCTTGTTTTTTTAAAATAGAGTCAAAAACTATATTTATAAGTCATTCCCATGATGTAACAGCATAGCAGAAAATTAAGATAATTTAGCGATGCGTCGACTCATGCAGGGCATACAGAAGGCGTGCGCCTTCCCGAGCGAGAGAGAGATTGAATTTTCTTTAGTTATTCCCCGACTCATTGTTTTGATGCGCCGACTCATGTTTTCCCAGAACTGTGCGTCGATGCATAAAGAAGGCGTGCGCCTTCCCGAGCAAGAGAGGTTGAAATTTCTTCAGTCATGCGCCGATTCATTCCCTGATGCGCCGACTCATGTTCTCCCAGAACCATGCGTCGATGCGTAGAGGAGGCGTGCGCATTCCCGGATGTTTCCAAGCCAAGAACTTCTTCTCATGAGCTGACCTGAGGATCCATGAGTCGGCTCATGCAGTCTATTTTGAGATAGATGCTTATTTTTGATGTTTCTCACTTGCACCTGTTTGAAGCAAGGCATATTTGCACAAATGGGTTTTTGACAATCATTAAAACTCAGTTCTTTCACTTTTTCCCTCATAGAAGGGGGTGCGAAAAACAATTGGGCCTAAGCCCAGGATGCTTAAGAGAGGGCTGAATAGATCTAGTATGGTGAGGGTGCACGGTTGCTACGATGCAGACTTGGCCTATAGCCGTCTGATGATGATCAAATGGATAAAATTGAAGGTTCATAATCATTACTGTGTAGGCGCGCGTATGGGATTGTTACAGATCATATTGTTTGTTTTTATTCAAAATTCATTTCATTATTCTTTGTCTGGATTTACAGCAAACATTCTCTTCCTCTCTCGCCTACCCCTTTCACCTTCTATTCAACCCTAAACCACAATCTCCATCGGAGGCTATGGAAAACAAAATCTACCCCCCACAAACCCTTAGCCCTACATCAATCAAATGACAAAACTAAAGAGACTGGGTTACCCCTTTCGATTCTCCAAGTGTCCGGCGTTGATTGAAGGCGGCGATGAGTGGTTGAAGGCGGCAATGAGTGGTTGAAGGCGGTCGTCAATGAAGATTGTGGTTTCTGACAACTAAACCCTAATCTTCCTTCTCTGCTTCAACGACGTTGGTTCGTGATTGCTTCGACTTCCTCGTAAGATTCGAGCTTTTCTTCTGCTTCTCTATTGTCCAAGCTCTCTGCGGTGTTCTTCTTCGTAAACAAAAATCTCCCCTTTCTTTATTTATTCTCCTTGTATTTATAGGTTTTCTGTGATTAGGGGTTTGTGTTACAACGTAAATTTAGGGATTGAAATAAGTTAGGGATTTTAATTTTTGCTGATTGATTCTGTTATGACTCTGATTTCGTAGATTTCATCCTTTTTTCTGAGATATGATTTGAAGACTTGCACGCCTTAATTGAATACTGTAATATTTGATTTGGATTATAGGGATTCTGAGATTTTTATTTATTTTGATTGGAATTCAGAGATGATTTTGTAATATCAGTTGAAGATTTTTTAAGTTCTGCGTATGTTAGAAATTATAGGCTTTGCTATTAATTTAAGACCTCATTCATAGAAAAATGTAGGATTTGATTTTTTTGGATCTAAACAGTGAGTGTTGATTGATAAATTATGCGCATGTTCTGGGACGAATATGTATAGTATCCGTTCTTAATTGAAAACGCTCCTGTTTTTTGTTTGGTTGATACAATGTTGTTTTTGATTTGGGCCTTGCGTTATAATTTTCTTTACTCAGCCCAACAACATCATTTTTTTTGTTTACAACGACAATTCTCTTTTATTAACAACAAAACGTTTTTTATGTAACCAGGCCCACTTGGCCTCTTTTCTTTTTTTTAACCCAAAGCTAGTTTTAAACAAAACTTAATGAATAATTTGAATAACATTTAATGCTATTTTAACAGCAAATAACAAAATCAACAAATGTATTAGTTTTAACAAAATCTAATGGGCCTAATTTTGTTTAAACCGAGTTAGGCTTCTGAGTTATATTTGCAAAAGCATTTTTGTACATCAATAAATTTCTTTTAACATAACCAACATTTTTTAGCGCGAACCGGACCCAATACCTGGTCCTTTAAAACAGATCTTCTTACATTAAATAACTTCTAATAAGTGATTTTAAAATATTTAATAAAACCAAAACATCAAATGGGCTGCTGAAAACGCAATGGGCCTACAATTCTATAACTACACCTCTTATTCATGTTTACCACCAAAACGGAAATGGGCCATGGATATATTTGATTTCGGCCTCTCTTTTATCAATAAACTATTTAATAATTAATAACTTAACAGTTTTCCTAAAATAATTTTCCATTTTCGAATCGCATGGGCCATTGGCCAACATGCTACGCGAATGTATTCACGGATACACGAGTCTTTCTGATTTTAGAAAGCCCCGCTCTCCTGAATTTAAGGTACACCCTTTAGTCGGATAAAGATGGACCATCAGATACTGCTGTACCATTTTCAATTAAATATTTCTTCAATTTTAATCTCGAAAAATAAAATCAATCGAGGTAGGACAAATTTGGGGTACGGCAGCTATAAACTTTGCTGCTATGGTGGATGAAGTCGTAAGAGTTTGCTTGGCACTACGCCAAGAAACTGCAGCACCAGCCAACATGTATATATAGCCTGAAGTGGATCTTTTGCTATCTTGGCATCCAGCAAAGTTTGAGCCAGAGTATCCAGTGATCTCTAACTGGTTTAGGCTCCTATATGTGAGCATATAGTCTTTTGTTCTCTTTAAATACCTCATAACTTTTTTGGTTGCTTTCCAATGATCTCATTTCTAGATTGCTCAAATATCTGCCTAACATCCCAACTATGACAAAATATCCGGGCGCGTACATATTTGGACACATATCAGACTGCTTACTGCTGATGCATAAGAAATCTTTTATATTTCTTGATTTCTAAGTTTTCTTTTGAACACTTATTAAGACTAAATTTGTCTTCCTTAACAATCGAGGTATCCCCTGATTTATATTTCTGCATGCCAAAACATTTTTAAAAAACCGTGTTGAGGTCTTTGGAAAATTTAATAAACAAAAGCTTTATGACTTAGTTGGTATACTCATTTGTCATACTCTTCTCGTTTAAAGGTCTTTGGAAAGAATTGTGCGAAGGCTAATTAAATTTGTATTTTATTATTTTAGTATTTATAATTATATAAATTTAAAATAATTAAAAATAAAAATAAAATAACACAAGAAAAATAAATAAATAAATAAATATTCAATTAGTGCATCACATAAACGTGTTTGCTGAATCTGATTCTCAAAAGGTAAAAAATGATTAAAAACAAAACTTCAAATTTTAATGTTGAAATCTCAATTTCTTTTAGAGAAGTAAAACAAAAGTTGTTTGTATGACAGGTGAAAAAGTAATTTTATTTTTTCAAAATTATATATTGGATAAAATTATAGTTTTATTTACAAATAATCAAATCACAAAAATCAAATCTTTATTTTCTAAGAAAATCCATTTCAATTAACAAAATCAAAATATTCAACATACACTCATAAAATCATACACATAATATTGAGTACAATATAAAATTAGAAAATAAAAAATTCATTAGATAACAATCTTAATTTGAATTGAAAAAAATTATTCTCATTTTATATCCAAATTATAAAAATTAAAAATAAAAAAAACATATAAAGATATCATGGTGCATTGACAACTAAGAAACACGTGGAATCACTATATATCATTGCATATATGTTATTCTTTCTCTCACACATTTACGTAGAAGGGAATACGTGCGATTTTTTTTTCCATCCTTCTCTAACTTTTTTTTTACTTCATTCCTTTAACGATTAGAAATATTTTCTAAAGAATATACTTGATTTATTTTTTTTATATATTTATTTTTGAGATAGTCTTGGCTTAGTCTCTTTTTTTGTGAATCATATATATATATATATATATATATATATATATATATATATATATATATATATATATATATATATATATATGACCTGCCCTCTATTTAAACAATAATAGCGCAAGTCCGTTGTATATATATTGTTCAAATAAAGGAAACATCAATAAAATAATATTCAATAAATCACTTAATACTCACTATAAAGAACAAAAAATAAAAAAATAAAAAAATAAAAATTAAAGTTTATACAATTGAGAAATAAATCAAAAGTCTTTAAAATTAAAGCAAAAATATTTACTCTAATACCACTTGTTAGAGTTAATTTAATAATTAATTATATAAAGTATATTTTATAAAATAATTAGATTATATGGATTAAATGTCTTATATTCCTGTCATATAAGCGTGTTTTAATTTACTCTCTTTAAAAAAAATTATAATTCTCCCTTACAAAATCAAGATTCCATCTCTAAAGACCTTATTGTTATTATTACGCTGATTATGCAAGGGAATCTTCTTACGTGGCGCCCAAGTGGATTTTTTTCTTTTATTTTTATTTTATTAATGAAATGTCAATATTCTTTGAAATTCATATGAAAAAATCTCAAAAAATTGTCTCTCCAAGGAGTTGAACCCAAGTGTATTACCTCATATTTCAAATATTCAACCATTGCGCCATCAATATTCATGTTGCATTTAATTACCTCAAAATCAATTAATATTAAAATCATTTAATCTTCTTCTTAAATTTCAAATCCCTAATTTTCCTTCAATCTTCTTCTCCAAATTGTCAGACCATTCTCTCACAGTAGCCAATAAAGAACAGTTTTCCACATCAAACACTCAACAAATTAACAACATAATTGAAAGACGAAAAGAAACAGGAGAAGGAGAGCAAATATGGTTCTGAAGCTGCTACAGAAAATCCTTGTTCAGATATGCAACCATTCAAAGACAAACGCGCACAGTTTTAACCCCCGTCGCTCGTCAGAGAAAGAAAAGAAACAAGTAGGTGCCAGAATAATTCGTCGTCTGAGAAGGAGAAACAAACATCTCAAGACCAACCAAATGGACAATTTAAATTGAAAATGAATCCTATTTTGTCTCTATACTTTTGACTTTTCCATTTTATTTAACAATGCTAAATAATTCTAAAAGAGACTTGGGCCATTTATAATATGCTCATATTTTAATATCAACAAAGAAAAATAAGTTAATGTAAGAAAAACTACTTGTATTGAAGGTTGAGAAAGTACCTGTGTAATTTAGTGCACTGTAATTCTCCAGTGATGAAAAACTATTTGTATCTAAGTGATGAAAATTGATTTTCAATTAAAGAATTTTGGAGTCCAAAGCAATTATGTTATATAGAACCTGAGCTGAATATCAAAATCATTTATATGCTTACTTGATTTTCAATTGTGACAGTAAGTGTGTGACTTTGCTTACATTTGGGTTGTTCTTCTTTTTTTCAACCAGGTATTAGAGAATAAATACAATTTGAGAGAATTCATTTACAAATAAAAGTTGATGGTCTAGTGGTTGAGCGTTTAGCCTTCGGGGGGATATTCCTAGGTTCAAATCCCACTGAAACCTGTTTTTTCAGATAATTTCTAACTTATACAAGGTCCAACATGGCAACTTGTTTATAGTCATCCACATTGAATTGGCCACGTAGGCCAAATAGACAGAATCTTGGACAAAAATCTGCATCAAGGTTTTTTCAGATGGAATCTGGAAATGTTGAGGGGGAAATCACAAAGTTTTTTCTTAAGGGGGGGGGGGGGGGGTAAATCAAAACACGCCTATATGGAAGGGGTTATAAGCCATTTAACCCTCTTAATTATATTTTTGTGCAAAAGTGAAACAAAACATGTACTGCTGGAAAAAAATACAGATGTGTTGAACTTCTAGGTTGTTAGGAATTGTTTGAGGTTTTAGTATTTTTGGGTGTTAGGGAAAGCTTACGAAGACGAGGAACCCTGTTTTGGTGATGTTTTCGATATGGTTACAACAAGCTCAAGAGGGTGATAAGTGCTGTTATTAGGGTATTTTTAGTGCTTATTTGATTGTCCACCCTTAACCTTAAAGTTGAGATGTTTATAGAGGTCTATGGGCCTAGATTTAAGGTCTATCAAGAAAAGAAACCACTCACCCAAGTAATGTTAGTGAACCGTTAAATCCATATTTTCTATGGAGATGTGGGTTATTTCTTTGACTCCTTTTTTGCATTATCTCTGACCAAGACACGCCACTGTAGGATCGAGCGCTTACCACTAAGCTAAAAGCAATTGCTTGTAGCCAAGGTGCTACTCTATTTCCTTATAGCGAATCCAACAAGGGGCCTACCTGGCCCACCTAACACACCTGTGTAGGCGCCCATGGGGGGGTGTTAAGCCCTTCAAATCCCTAAGGTTGACGCTGGATATTTTAATCCAACAATATCCCCCCCAGTGTCAGCCGGGGGGATTCGAACCCATGACCATGCTCTGATACCACTTGTAGGATCAAACGCTTACCACTGAGCTAAAAGGAGTTGCTTGTAGCTAAGGTGCTACTCTATTTCCTTATAGAAAATCCAACAAAGGGCCTACCTGGCCCACCTAACACACCTGTATAGGCGCTCATGGGGGGATGTTAAGTCCTTCGAATCCCTAAGGTTGACGCTAGATATTTTAATCCAACAACCACTTCACACATTTTCCTATCTTAAGTGAGTGAGGCGTGTCACGAAAAATGTCATCCCCTTGTGGGTAATATGATCACGTCACCCTTGTGGGCGATATGATCTCATTGTCCATTAGGGGTCCTAACAAATATATCATTATGCAATCCCTTAGGCCCAAAAACTTGGTAAAGAGCAAACTGCTTATTTGACTTTGCCTAAGTGGATTCTAAGCCTATAGGCGATGGATTCAGAAGAGTCTTCTTGATGAGACTCTTAGTCCCTCAAGCAAGGTGTTTAAATGAGTTTGTCTGATGAGACTCTAAATCAGGTTCTTCATGAGAGGAACTTAGATGAGTCTACCTAATAAGACCTTAAGTCCCTTAAGCTAGGCGTCTATATAATCATGTCTGGCGAGACTCTAAGTCCCTCATGCGAGGCGTTGAGACAAACCCCTCAAAAGAGGCATCGAGATGAGCATGTCTAACCTCAGGATAGGCATTAAGACGAGACTGTCTCACAAGATTCTAAGTCCTTTGGGAAAGGCCTTAAGACAAGCATGTTTGACGATACTCTAAGTCCCTGTGATGAGGCATTAAGATAAGCATGTCTGGCGAGTCTCTAAGTCCCTCAAGAAAAGTATTTAGATGATCCTATCTGACGAGACTCTAAGCCCCTCAAGCAAGGAATTTAGAATAGCCTGTTAACGAGATTATAAGTCTCTCATGCGAGATGTTAAGACGAGCCTATTTGACGAGACTCTAAGTCCCTCGGGCGAGGTATTGAGACTAACTTTTCCAACGAGACTATAAGACCTTTAGGCAAGATGTTGAAATAAGCTTGTCTGAAGAGACTCTAAGTCTCTCAAGCGAAGCGTTGAGATGTGTCTATATGACGATACTTTAATTCCCTCAGGCGAGACTATAAATCTCTCAAGTGAGGCATTGAGATGAGCTTGTGTGACGAGAATCTAAGTCTTTTAGGTGAGGCATTGAGATGATCTTGTATGACGGGACTCTAAGTACCCCAGGAGAGGCTTTGAGATAATTTAATCTCTCCACTTATATCCTCTTTGTATTTCCCCTAAGGGCGGCAAGAATCTCTATTTGGAAGTACAATGTTCATTTATTTTCTTAAGGGGCGAAAAGAATCTTTCTATGCAAGTACAATGTTCATGTGTTTCCTTAAGTGGCGGCAAGGATTTTCTTGGGGAAGTCCGTCATTCATGTATATCCTTAAGAGGTTGCCATGATTTCCCAGTAGAAGTCTAGTGTTCATGTATTTCCTTAAGAGGCATCAAGGATCTCCTGTGGAACACTAACTTCATGTGTTTCTTTTAGAGGTGGTAATGATCTTTCTATGGAAGTCCATCATACTTAACATGGAAGCCAAAATATTATTCATGCTCTAAAATATTTAAAAATTCGTATATAGGTATATAAATGCCCCCCTCTATCAACTCGCAAATAAATTAACTATAATAATATTTTAAGTTGGTGGATTTCAAAGTCCTAATGTCCAATTCCTTCAGCTTATATGCTTCATATGGTAGCTTCTAACATCCATCCATATTTAGTTCATATCAATTAATTAAATATATAATTAATTATCTAATTAAAAAATTTAACTAGCCTTGTTATTTAATTTGATAACTAATTAATTAATAATTATAATTAATAAATATTTAACATGATTAAAAAATATATAAATATTACTACCTGGACCAAGGCAGAATTGAAATTGACCCATTAACATAAGGAATGACGGGCTTAAGTCATAATTAGATTAACTTGGTCTCATAAGGGAAAGAGCAATTTAATCACTCCAACTCAAGATACCATACAAAAGATTATATGGCCTAGGAAGCAAGCACAAAGCTACCCTAAAAAGCACATGATTGAACCAGGAAATCAAGAGAGGATTGTCAGATAATAAAATAAATTATATCCTACCATTTGTGTATGAACAACTTTGATTAAGTCTAAGAGACGAATGTTTAAACAAACTTTAATGATGCTAATATAAAAAGGTTCATAGAGGTTAAATCAAAGTACATTTTCTTGAAAACTTAAAAATATTTCACCAATTGTCTCGTTTATTAACTAATTTGGATGCTAAAGTGTTTTGTTATTACGACCTTCAGTTACATCTTCAAATCGAGAAAACAATCACAAGAATTTTTTACTATCTTGTCATCTTTTTACATAAAAATTTTCAATATACTATCATCTTCAATTAATATTTCCATACTACCACGTTTTCAAATAAATTTTATTTGTCACAAAGTATCCGCCAAGTGAATGGGCAGAGCAGTTGAATATATTTGACATCCGCAAAAACAATGGGCAAAAGCGTTGTAAATTTAGCGGGTTCGTCCATTGGATAGGCGGAAGAGTGTTAACGTGATTCTTTTTCTTTTTTAAATTAATTTACTTGAATTATATATATATATATATATATATATATATATATATATATATATATATATATATATATATATATATATATATATATATATATATATATATATATATATATATATATATATATATATATATATATATATATATATATATATATATTAATTATATTTAAATTATATAATTCCACTATAATTAAACAAAAATTAATTTATCCGATTTTGACCGGGTCGTGTCAATCGTTGGTGAGTTCCACAAGGAGGACCTTGTCTGGTACGCTGGTGAGTTATATTCCATAGGCATACCATCTAAAAATAAAGAATACTTAAATGTTATTCACATAATAAATAAGTTTAAGACAAAAGAGTAGTTTCAACTTACTTGGTTGCGTACGGAAAGTGAAATGGATTACGATTCCTAGGCGTTAGATTCAGCATCCTTGACTATCCTCAAGCTTGTAGTAGTGTTGGACAACCGGAAAAATTATGAACTTCTTTTCTAGTGCTTCTACACAGGTTTCAGTATAGATGCGATAAAACTGCAGATCTCCAGCTGTATCTACCTATTTTTATTAAAGTCATCTAATAATGGTAAATACGTAAGATGTATTGTGTTACCATTAGTGTCAGGAAATAATAAACTAGCGAAAAGCAATAAAATATAAATTCTAGTTTTCTTATGAATTTGGTCGATGGTAGAATCTTCATTCAAATCAAATGCATCATATTTTTTCCAGAGCCAAGTCATTTTAACGAATTGGCCCTCTCTAGCTCTTTCGAGCAATTCTTCACCCAATAGTTCTTGAGTTATGGAATAGTTGACATTTGTTCTCCCATTCATCGCCACACCGTTTACGCGTAAACCTATCAACATGTGAACATCTTCAAGTGTGACTGTGGATTCACCGGTAGGAAGATGAAATCTGTGTGTTTCTGGCCGCCATCTTTCACATAAAGTGAGAATAGACTTTCTATCAACACCATATGAGGTTATGTTGATAACATTCCCAAAGCCCGCTTGAATCAAATATGGACGAATCATTTCATCTACGGGCACATATGAGTATGTACGAGGCCTAAACTTTTTCTCATTCTAAAAAAAAGTCAATGTTAGAAGATGGTTAATGTCGGAAGTATATTCTAACAATTTGAAAAAAATTTATACGTAAATATATTTAATACACTTACATATTGAAGTATGTTTGACAACGTTCCTCGATGATCCTCTCCATAAATTAACAGAGACATTATATCAAGAGTGGTGTTTATGATGAGAAAGAGTGTATGAAGATTGAGTTTGGTGTAGAATTATGGAAAATTGAATGGTATTTATAGAGAAAAACCCAAGGAAGAAAATTTAATAGAAACAAGAAAATGGTTGGGAGGATTGAAGGTGGCATGCATGGCTTGTAAGTGAGCTATGTTGCATGCATAGGCATGCAGGTTCAACACTCCCAATGGACGGACCCTTTGTTATCTTCTGACACGCTGCACATGGAATATGCAGAAGTGTACCTTTTATGTATGCCATCCGCATATACAATGGGCGGAAGAGAGTTAATTCTACTGTCAACAACGCAGGTGCATTGGGAGGAGCCTTTACAGAAATAAATGCTTCCGCCTCCCCAATGGGAGGACCCTCTTATCGTCTAGTGTATCCGCGTCTACAATGGGCGGATGTGTATCTTTTGTAATATTGACCATTGACCAGTCAATATTCATACGAAATAATATTATTATATGTATGCAAAATACAAAACATATATCATTTAAATGAAGCTCTTGTTCCTACAATTTTTCATTAACTCAACACATTTCAAAACACCTGTTCACAAAGAAATCGTCATGTCTCAAACACCTCAATATATAGTTGATGCTCATTACAATGGAGAGATCCTTGTCTCTGATAATATGGACATTATATTCGAAAATACCGATATTTGTCGGTTCAAGTTAAGTATAAATGCGAAGTTCGAATACTTGAGAGAGAGGATACAACAAGGATGCAACCTGAAGCTGTCTCACAAATTATATATCGAAATACTGTTAATTTCTGTGATAATAACATGAAATATGTTCCATTGAAAGTTTGAGACGATGATGATGTGGAAATGATGTTTTACAATCATGAATTATCTGGGTTACATGCGATAGATTTATACATAAAATTTCAAGTTTGCCAACAATCTCAAATCTCACAAGTGACCAATCCCACTGAGGCTGAGCCCGTCTCCATAATGGCCCCACAATCCCCGTCTTCTGTGACACCCCAAATTAATTCATGTGTTAAATAATTAGGAATTTAATTATTAAATTAATTAAAGGCTTAATTAATAATATTTTGGATTAAATGGATGAATTAATTATGAAATTAAAAAGGAAGACCGGGGGGTGTAAGATTGAATTAGAGGTGTGTGAAGTAAAAAGCTCTACTAAAGTAATTACTAATTTATTATTATTATTTGGCAAATAATAAAAGGAAAATAAAAAGAAGGATAAAAAGGAAAAAGGAAAAGAAGGTTTTGGGAAAAACTCATTGTACGTGAAATTGGAGAAGAGAAGAGAAGAGAGGAAAAAGCCAAACGCCGTGAATTCGAAGGATCATCGCGAGGTAAGGGGTGATTTCGATTATTTAATATGCCTTATAGATTTTGGGATCAATAGGATTGATTAAGCATGTTAGGAGTCCCAATTTAGGATTTATGAAATTCAAACCCCAATCCCATGAATTTTATGTTTTGATTCAATTTGATGTTATGAGGAAATTATATGATGGTATGGTGTGTTATAATCTCATTGGAATCATGCACTATAACTTGTTTTGACATTTCTGTGAGTTGGATTCGTATGGGTATGAATTGGATGGGATTTGGAATGAATAAGTGCGGTCAAAATAGCAGTTTTTGACTTTTCAGGTCGCAGGAACCGGTTCCCAGTGGGGAGGAACCGGGTTCCCAGTGTAAATTTGTGAAGAAACTGATTTTTTCAACGCAAGAACCGATTTCTGTATAGGTAGGAACCGGGTTCCAGTATATTTTCCAGAATGTGTGTTTTCTGAACTTCGCAGGAACCGGTTCCTGTATGTGTAGGAACCGGGTTCTGCTGTAACTTTTTGAAAAATACTAAACTTTGAAAATTCTTAACTTTCAAACCGTAAGTCCGTTTTGAGTGTCGTTTTGGACGTTATTTCTTAAATTAAATACTTTATTTTATAAAATAAGAAAAATATTATTTTATGAAAATTATTTTAAAAAGAGTCGAATTCCCGATTTTTGTAAACTTTGGTATTTTGAGAATAATGTAGAGTTGTATGTGAATTGTTCTGATTTGGTGAATGAGATCTGATACTTATGTGTTGTGCCTGCTATCCATTATGATTGAGATGTGATCATGTGATATATTGGTTTTGGCATTATTTGGAATTATGTTGTGATCATATTCCGTTGATTTGATGTTGCATGCTAGTGATGTGCATGCATATGCATTGTTTTGGTGAAGTTAATTCCCATTGTGTGGAATTTGACTTGTATTGCCGTTAACCGATACCCGAGAGATGATGGGTGGTTAGGCTGGATTCGTATCCGAGTGTTATGGACGAATCATTGATTGCTTCGGCTGGATTCATGTCCGAGTGTGATGGACGAATCGATGGTTGTTGTATCCGATTTATGATGGATCAGTGATGGGTGACTTGGTCACGTAATTGGTACCACATGCATAGTGTCTGTATTTGTGTTTGCATGGGATTGTAACATGTTAGGATGTCTTCCAGTGTTACAATTCTTTGTTTGATTATTGATTTGTGCATAATGACTTGTATGATTGAAACTGTGTGTTGGATCTGGATTTATGCTAAAATGGGTGAAATAATATGCTTGTGATATAATGTTGATTGAGAAACTTATAATGCATGTTAATTATGAGAAATCTCACCCTTACTTTAATGATTTCAGATTAAAGTTAGCAGCTCAGGAGTTGGTGAGGATGGCTCTAGAGCTATGTTATTTTAAGTTCGCGTGTCAGTGTCGTGCTCTGATAGGTTGTAACACTGGGGGAAACGTTTGAATGACGAGTTTTATTTTATACTCTATTGTTTAATTTATGTTGGGAATACTTATGAAGTGAAGTTATTCCGGTTTTGAGATATTTCCGCTGTGTAGAACATGCTGTTGATTCGAATATTTATTTTAATAATTCCTTCAGTAAAAGCATGACAACTGTGAATTTGAGGTTTTATATTTATCTTGAATTGTGACATCCCTGTTTTCCATGTTACTCTGATTTAATTAATATATTCGCGGGTTATTTAGAAGGGGTGTTACATCTTCCGCTGGAGGATGACATAGCTGTTGGGAACCAGTTCAAAAACAAACATGACTGTGTGTTTGAAATATCCAAGTATCACATGAAACATGTCATTGATTTCAGGGTTACATATTTTGACACGAAGAAATATCAAATTTGTTGTAAGCGCAGTGGTTACGATTTTCGTCTAGTGGCATCTTATAGGAAAAGGAGTGACCCATGAGAGATAGGAATCATGGAGCCCCCACATAATTGTTCAACGACCATCTTTAATCAGGATCGTCGTCAACTAAGCTCTCAATTGATGAGTGAACGATTAATTCCTCTTGTTGATAAGGATCCCCCTATCAAGGTGAGCGTATGTATTAACAAAATTGTTTCCTTTTTCAAATACACTCCCTCTTACAAGAAAGCATGGATTTCTAAAAATAAAGCAATCGAACAAGTGTACGGTAATTAGGAAAAGTCATAAATGAACTTCCAAATTACTTGTTAGCCCTTAAGAATTTTGTTCCAGGAACATTGGTAAAAATGCAAATACTTCCGTTATATACAGATAAAGGGACTGTTGTTGTTGGGAAACAAATCTTCCACCGACTATTATGGTCTTTCTAACCATGCATACGTGGCTTTGCATATTGCAAGCCTATGCTACAGATTGATGGTACCTGGTTATATAGTAGGTACAAAGGTACACTACTAATGGCGGTAGCACAAGATGAAAACATTAATATTTTCCCAATTTCCTTTGCCCTTGTGGAAGGTGAGACGGAGGATGGTTGGGGTTTCTTTCTAAAAAACTTGAGAATGCATGTAGCTCCTCAACCTGGCTTGTGTTTAATTTCCGACTGACATGTATCTATCGAAAACGCTTATAACAATCCTGAAAATGGTTGGCATAACACTTCATCTATCCATGTGTATTGTATCAGACATATTGCGCAAAATTTTATGAAGGATATCAAGGACCGTAACCTCCGAAAAAAATAATCAACATGGGTAAGTATCTTTTATGCAAACATTAGATGTTCGTTGATCGTATACCATAATATTAACCAATATTTTTTGTAACATGTAGGGTATGCGCTAAACCAACCAACATTTAAATATTATCGTAATAAATTGGCATGCTAATGGTGATGCTTTGAGGTGGATAGACAAAATTCCAGTTGAAAAATGGACGAGGGCATTTGACGAGGGACATCGTTGGGGGCACATGACAACAAACCTTGTCGAGTCACTAAATTTTGTATTTAAAGGCACTCGTAATATGCCCATCACAATGTTAGTAAGTGCAACATACTATAGGATGGGAACACTCTTTGCTGAAAGGGGTGCAAAGTGGAGTGAAGTTTTGAATTCTGGACAAACATTTACAGAGCGGTGTGTGAAGGTGATGAAAGAAGAGATATCAAAATCCTCCATACATCAGGTAAGCATTTTTTACTATAATAATAACACTTTCAGTGTGAAGGAGAAAATTAACCACGGTGAGGGGAAGCCATTGGGACGTTACAAGGTCAACCTAATAGATGGTTGGTGTGATTGCAGAAAGTTTCAAGCAAACAATGTTCCTTGTTCATATGTTATCGCTGCATGTTCTATGGTGCGCCAAGACGCCTATCTTCTATTGTGTGACATTTACAAGGTGGCGAACTTATTTGAGGTTTACATCATGAGCTTTTCAATTCTACCATACGATGAGTATTGGCCCACTTATGAGGGAGATCAAACTTGTCATAATCCAATCATGCGGAGGAACAAGAAAGGTCATCCTGTGAGCACCCATATTACAACCGAAACAGACGCGTATGATAAGTTGCAGAGAAAATGCACATTGTGTCGTCTTTCAGGTCACAACCGAACACGATGCCCCAATATAGGAACTAATAATACTTAGTTATTCATTTTGTTATCAATCTTCAAAATTGTATGTATAATGACGCTAAGAAATTATGTTTTATGCCACTAATACTTTTGCATTTAATATAAATAACAATTCTAAAAAACAACACATAATTTAAAATACTTAGACAAATAAAAGAACTTAAAAACAACATTTAACCTAAACACATAAGTATTTCTAGGATATTACAACTAGCAACACAATACCTTTTTGTTGAAGCATCATCATAAGAACACATGCATCGTTGTGAATAAGTCTCCAAGAACGAGTGGGTCCATTTAAGTCGGGCATAGTAACCAGCCTCTCAATTTTCCGGATCTTTTCACCTTGTGCAATTTCTTCTCCTAACCATCCCTCCAAGTGCCTATGCAGATGCTCAAATGTCTGCGTGTTCAACAACTTGATCTTCACGGAGGCTTTACAGGAGAAAAAATAAGTTCAGCATCTCTTTTCATATAGGGAAACGTTGGAAACTCTCTGCATGTTGAAGACATTTTTAAGGTAGAACTAAAGAAAAATATTTTGAGTGTGACTAGGATCATTCAACATCAATGGTATTTATCACAACAAAAATTTTAAAATAATAAAATAACGAAAGCCTCCACCCATTGCAGTGGCGGAGCCGTATTTAAATAATAAAATAACGAAAGTCTTTGCCCATTATTGTGGCGGAGCTGTATTTAAATAATAAAATAATGAAAGCCTCCGTCCATTACAGTGACGGAGCCGTATTTAAATAATAAAATAATGAAAGTCTCCGCCCATTAGTGACAAAACCGTATTTAAATAATAAGATAACAAAAACCCCTGCCCGTTGCAGTGGCAGAACCGAACTTAAATAATAAAATAATGAAAGCATCTGTCCATTACAGTGGCGGAGCCATATTTAAATAACAAATTTTATTTTTTTAGTATTTATTTATTAATATGATTAACATTTATTTTAATTTAAATTTATTTTTAAATATTAATTTTTATTTTAATTTATTTTTAAATATTAATTTTAATATTAATTTTTTTATTTTAATTTATTTTAATTTATTTTTAATATCATATTAAAAATGATATTTTAACAGCTCCGTCAACTCAATAGGCGGAAGCTGTATAACTTAGAAAGCATCCATAACTAATGGACGGAATCTCTTACTTTAAATTTTTTTTTTTTATGAAAGCATGGTATATTAAATATGTGTGTTGAAATATATAATAATATGAAATTTTAGTGGTAAAAAAGTGATATGTAAGAAAAAAATTCAAAATCACAAGACCGGCCCCCACCAATGAATATTGTCATCTTAATTTCCAACTCGCTGTTGAGATATTTTAGTCTAAGTAAGATTAATAACTATATAATATATATTTAGAATATAATAATTAAATATCATATTTAATAAAATAACCTAACATGCGAATCTAATTGTGACCATTTTGATAAGTGGTATAGTTAGTCATGGTAATAAAAGTTGATAGTGATTTTAAACGACGATATGATCGCTCTTATTCGACATGAAAAAAAACTATTAGTTATGTTTTAGACACACATACTTATTTATTTTTCCAATTAAATCACTCTCAAATAATAATAAGGACAAAGAATATATATATATATATATATATATATATATATATATATATATATATATATATATATATATATATATATATATATATATATATATATATATATATATATATATATATATATATATATATATATATATATATATATATATATATATATATATATATCCTGTAGATGCTGAGAAAAACAAAGATTAAATAAAAGATTTGTGAAAAAAAAAAAGGTGCACGAGGAGGATTGTGTACATATCGTAGAAATTTTAAACGTAAAGAGTAGAATTTTTTTTGGAATAATTAGGTATTAAATTTTTTTTTTTTGTAAATAATCATGTTTCGGAGAAAATTATGCAAATAACCATGTTTCAGAAAACTCCACAAAGGAGGAGCCAACTCAGTTGGCGCATGCACCTTAATTTAAAGGGGAGGCGTCATCTCACTTGGCGTCTATGTGTAAAAGGCTTGCCCTAAGCCAAGTGAGATGGCGCCTTAGTGCAAAAGGCAGACAGTTTTTCGCGTTTTTTATTTTAAATGCGGTACGTTATGTAAATGATATAGGATCAAGAAAATTGACTTTTTATTTACACAATATGATTACACACATAACAATTACATAAAAAAATACAGAATAATCAGTGGTCTCCCGGAACCTGGTAATGACCCCTGGTTCCGCATCCCCGTCCTCGCCTTTCCCGTGCTGGGTTCATCGCGTTTCCTGTTGTGGCAGGGTCGATGGCCCAACGAAGTCAATGCGTTCTGGGTCCATGAAATCGGTCAGATCTTCATATCTAGAAGATCTGCTTTGGTACAGTCGGTTGCCCATACCCTCAAAGTTTAGTCGTGTTGGTGGTGGGTGGGGTTTCATGGTTGGTCTGTAGCATTGGTCGTCTGAGTACAGGGGTAGAAAGGAAATGGATCTTCGGGTGTTTGGTATTGGGAATGTTGGGTACTTTGGTGATGTTGTGGTTAATGGTAAGTTGGGTCGGTTGGTTCATAATCTTCGGACAATCCCAGATCAGGGCTAAGGTTGGATGTTGAGGGGCCCATATTAGGATATGTAGAAGACTAGAATTGTGTGTGGGGTATGCGGGTGTATTGGTATTGTGATTGAAATTGTGGTTAGGTGTGAGGCATATGGGGATATTGGTACTGAGGTGGTGATTGTGTTTGGTTGTGGGTCATGTGGGTGTAATTGTATTGTGGTGGTGATTGTGGTTGGGTGTTTGTGGTTCTGTTTCGTCGGGGGGGGGGGGGGGGGGGTTGGTGGGAGGTTGATGTGTGTTGGGTTTGTTGTTGGGGAAATGAGGGTTGTGCCCATTATGTTCGTGGGTCATCTAAATACCTTGGATGAGACACGTGCATTTCTAGGGTACTAACCGATCTGTACCAAGCTAAATATTGATCCGTGTGTCGTAGATTACAATGGTTGAGGAAAACTGGGAATTGCAAGACATGTCGGTGACGCCTCTGCCACATCTTACACCATTCTGGAGCAAAATCTTTCCAGTCGGTAAGACCCTATTGAGCATCGACCCTTTTGAGATGCCACGGGGACAAACAAGTCGGATCGCAGGGTATCTCTTGATGCATTCCAAACTGCATCTTGACACGGTTGTTGTGGTGCATCTCCATAATATTGAACCGTATGATTGCAGTGTTTGTGCTCCAAATTGCTGCATCCTCGGGGTTTGGTTCATGGTCCAAACCCAAATATGGTCTCCAGACAAACTGCGGATAAAATTAAATCAGCTTAATGAAAACGTAATAAATAAATAATTTAAAAGTAGAAAAGTTGAAAGGTATGACGTACATCATTCAGGCCAAGGTGATCCAATTGATTGCGGTATAGAGCGACATTGAATCTTGGATTCTTGTTGTAATCCATACCCCTCACGCAGTACCTAAAGGAATTGAAAAATATTTTATTTTTATCATATATTTGGTGAAGAGATGAATAGTAATAAATGATATAAGTTGATGACTTACTTTGTTGCGTATGGGAAAACGAATGTGTTGTTGTTAACGGGGTTTATGGGCTCCATTCTCTACCAACCCCAGGCTTGAAGTAAAAAAACACATCCATAAAATGTACATTTTTCCTTGATTGCATTTTTACACAAGGAACTGTATAGATGAGCTAAAATAGCAGAACCCCAACTATACTTTCTAGTTTTTTTGAAGACTCTAAGTAAATTTAAATACATAAAATTTATACTATTTCCCGTACTTTCGGGAAATAAAAAGGTTCCAAATAGTATCATTATATAATTTCTAGCTTTTATTACATTAGCTAGCTCGGAGGAATTTTCGTTCAGTTCTAGAGTCGCATAATGATTTTTTAGCTCAGTGAGTAGTATACCCTGACCTCTTGCACCACCACCTTCAACCATATCCCTACCCAACAATTCTTCACACAGAGAATTGGGTTGTTGAACCGACCTGTTAACCGCCTTACCATCGACAGAGAGACCCAATAACATGTACACGTCCTCTAGTGTGACGGTACATTCACCTATTGGTAGATGAAATATATGGGTCTCTGGTCTCCACCTTTACAATATTGCAAGTATGAACTTTGAATCAATCGTGCAGTTGGAGATCTTTATAAAGTTTCTGAAACCTGTGTATTTGAGATATGGTACGATCAACGGGTCAGGAGCAAGGTAGTTGTGTGACCGAATTCTGAATCTTTTAGTATCCTAAGTTAAGAATGTAAAAAGTGTAAGAGTAGGTAAGATGAATAAAGCATTAATATAAGTATGAAAAATGTATAAGTATACAAGAAACTTACAAATGCTGCAATATTGTCCCTTGTGCCTCTGTGAGAATCTCCCATTGTGAGAAGAGCCATTGTTGAAATTGTTTGAGATTATGAAAGAGTTTGAAATTGTATGAGATTACGAAAGAGTTTGTAGCAGAGGGTGAGACGATTGTGGATGAAATAGAAGTATGTGAGGCTCTGTATTTATAGGCATAATGTTATCATAGAATAAGTGAGGTGGTAGGTGGGTGCATGCATGCATGATAACTGTCACTCTTGCAGTGTAGGTGCAGGCTACGTGGCAACGTTGGAGAAGGCATCTCTACATGCATGTAACATGATTGGACGTGAATGGAGGCACCATTGGACTTGGAGAAAGAGTACAAAAATAAAAGGTTTTGCCATCCCTATTGGCGAATAAGAGGTGGCATGGGTTGCAGTGTAGGTGCAGGCTAGGTGACAGCCTTGGAGAAGGCATTTTTGCATGCATGTAACACGATTGGACGTGAAGGGAGGCGCCATTAGACTTGGCGAAATAGTACAAAAATGAAAGGTGTTGCCATCCCTGTTGGTGAATAAGAGGTGGCATGAGTTGTAGTGTAGGTGCATGCTAGGTGACAGCCTTGGAGAAGGCATCTCTGCATGCATGTAACACGATTGGACGTGAAGGGAGGCGCCATTAGACTTGGTGAAAGAGTACAAAAATGAAAGGTTTCGCCATCCCTGTTGGAGAATAAGAGGTGGCATGGATTGTAGTGTAGGTGCAGGATAGGTGACAGCCTTGGAGAAGGCATCTCTGCATGCATGTAACATGATTGGACGTGATGGGAGGAGAATTAGAGGTTGCTTATTGTTGGTTTATTCAAATTCATTACAACCTATTTAATCTTACATTTATCAAAACACTCATACACTTAATCACTCAAACACTAGAACATTCAAAAATTCAAGCAATTAACTCAAATACTTCAAACCTTCAAACCTTCAAACAGTCATACACAATGGTCTCTGCACCCCAATATGTGATCAGTGCACATTTCAACGGTGAGACATACATTTGTTCCACCTCTAGATTTTTGTTTAGAGACACCGAGAACATCCGATTTTGTTTAAACAGGAAAGCCAATTTCTTGTATTTCAAAAAACGATTGGAGGCCAAACTTGGACGAGGTCCCGTGACACAAATCTTTTATCAGAATCCGTTTTTTTTTGTAACAACCAAATAATATTTTATAAGGTTGAGGTTCAAGATGACGAGGACCTTCATAATATGTTTTCCAGTCGTGAGTATTCTGGGTACGACTCTATTGAGTTGTAGATTATGCTGCGAGAGCCTCAACTGTCACAAGTGGTTGATCCTCTGGAGACCGAACAAGCAGAAGTAGATGCCATTAATGAAGAAGAAGAAGATGACGAGTTGGAGTTTGAAGACATGGTCAAAGATGATTCCGAAGACGATGGGATACCTGGTATTCCTTCAAACGAGATCTACACACCACCTCCGCACATGACAAACTTCAACATTGTCGGAGATGAACCGTCATCTGATTTATTTTTCAATATGTATATACAGTTGGATGAAAACAAAAGAGAAATACAAATTTCGTAATAGAGAAGAATGTATCTGAGCCATCAAAAAATTTCACATGCTTAACTCGGTCGATTTTAAGGTGGACCGTGTAAATCCAGAAAGGTACAAGATCAAGTGTATCCACCCAGATTGTATGTTCAAGCTCATTGCATCATACAGATTAAGAGGTGATTGTTGGGTCATAGGTTCTATGTCCACCCACACATGTGTCAGTTCTACTCAATCATAGGATCATCAGAAACTGAATTATGATCTCATATGTCAAGAAATCCTACCACTCGTTAGCAACGATCCATCATTGAAGGTGAAAACCATAATCTCCCACATCACTACGGTATTTAACTATACTCCATCTTACCGAAAGGCGTGGTTAGAAAAGACCAAGGCGATTGAAAAGGTATATGGAAACTGGGAGGAGTCATACCAAGAACTTCCTCACTACCTGAATGTACTTCAGACTTATTCTCCGGGTACTGTTTACATTCTGAAAACATTGCCAGCGTACACCCTAGATGGTAGTCAACTCAACGGAAATGGAATATTCAGTCGAGTGTTTTGGGCTTTTCAACCTTGCATCATAGGGTTTGCGTCATGCAAACCAATTATACAAATTGATGGTACTTGGTTGTATGGGAAATACAAAGGCACGCTACTGATGGCAGTTACACACGATGGCAACAACAACATTTTCCCAATTGCCTTTTCCCTAGTCGAGGGAGAGACTGGTGGTGCTTGGAGCTTCTTTCTCAAGAACCATCGAACACACGTGGCTCCTCAACCAGATTTCTGTTTGATCTCTGATAGACATGCATCCATTGAAAGTGCATACAACAATCCTGCAAACGGTTGGCATAACCTACTTCTACACATGTCTATTGTATTAGACATGTCGTCCAAAATTTCACGAGGGAGATCAAAGACAAAGCTCTTAGGAAAGCGGTTATGAATGTGGGATATGCATTGACACAAGGATGGGGCTACATGACAACAAATATAATTGAATCCATGAATGGGGTATTCAAAAGCATCTGAAACCTCCCAGTAACTTCTTTGGTTAAATCAACATATTTTAGGATGGCTTCGTTGTTTGCCAAAAGAGGTGAAATGTGGAATGCTGTGTTGCAATCTGGACAACTATGGAGTGAAAGCTGCATGAAGTATATTAAGGAAGAAAGTGCCAAAGCCAACATCTATCTGGTTATACGGTTTGACCGACACAGCCACAACTTCATTGTCAAAGAGACAATCGACCACAACGAGGGTCTGCCAAGACAAGAGTATAGGGTTATACTACCTTCTCGTTGGTGCGATTGTGGCAAGTTTCAAGCCTTTCGTATGCCTTGCTCTCATGTCATTGTTGCGTGTGCCTATACTCATCAAGACACGCTTCAACTTCTGTCTCCCATTTACAAATCTGAAACCTTGCTCACGTAGACAACAACAACTTCCATTTGGTAGCAAAACCTGATTATTGGCCTGCATACAATGGTGAAATAGTATGTCACAATGACCAAATGCGAAGGAATAAATAGGATCGTCCCAAAAGTAAGCGCATCACAACTGAAATGACCTTCCTTGACAAGCTGGAAAGAAAGTGTGGTTTATGTCGTCAGCTCAGACACAATCGCAAAAATTGTCTGAATCGGGCTACTGGCTCAACCACATAAAAATTGTATTACAAAACATTTTTCCTTTTTTAAGTTGTAAACATTAGGGTTTTTCACTAACAGCATTTGTTACAATAAACCTTGCTCGAGCAAGAAATAAAACACGATAAACCGTCTATGAAATTACAACCGTTAAAACAATTTCATATGACCCATGCATCATCAACATTACATCGCTGTCTGTTTTGACTTCCTCCAACCAAAAATGTCGCAAGTGAGGTTGTTGTTCATCTTCACTGGATCCTTCTAATTTGTTCCCCCTCCTCGATATCTTCCTCTAGCCATCACATCAACTCCTTCTTCAGACGCTCCATGGAGTGAATGTGCCAGAATTTTATTTTCATCGGAGGTTTTGTGGCGGAGAAAATGACATAACCATCTCTGATAAAAATCATGGGCGATGTCATGACGCAAATAACATAGAAAAAAATAAGAGAACAATGCGAGAAAGTGTGAGGAATGACGGAGAAACAGACGAATTATTTATAAAAATAGCATTTTACCCTAGGAGTCAAGTGGGATGGCATCTCCTCTCACTTTTAAAGTGCATGCGCCATCTCACTTGGCTAAAAGAGAGAGGAGGCGCCAAGTGGAATGACTCCTAGGAAAAAATGGAGAGTGGATGCGCCAACTGGGTTGACTCCTTCCTTGTGGGGTTTTCTGAAACATGGTTATTTGCGTAATTTTCTCCGAAACATGATTATTTGTGATTTTTTTAATACCTGATTATTTCAAAAAAAAATTCTAAAGAGTGTATTGTAGAAATTTAAACATAAATAGTAGAAAATAGTTTGCGTTATTTATAGAACATTATTAATTAAGATTAAATATATTTTGATCCTCTTAAATTTTTTATATTTAACTTTTAATTCTTTCAAAAAATTTCTTTAAGGAATTGTACTCTTAAAATTTTTAACTTTAACTATATCATTTAATTATGTGAGTGTTAGATTTTAAAATTTTCAAAAACTGCTTTCAAGAGGACTCAAACCCTAGAAGGGTTACTAACAGCATGCATGTCTTTCCACTAAGCAACTTCTATTTTCTTTTTCCATTAATTACAACGCATTTATATATAATGGATATTAGCTGCAAATATTTATTATAGTAGTAGTAAATTGTCTTTTATATAATAATGTTAAATTTTGTTTAAAATTCTAAATAGCAATGTTCAATATAATTAAATAATAATCAAAATATTTTGTGTTGAAATTTCTTACATAAATGTCTTTAAAATATTTAAATATATTTTTAAAATGTGATTGGATAATTTAACTATATATATTTAAAATATTAATAGTTGATAAATTTAATAGTTAAAATATTAATAATTTATATATTAAATAGTTAAAATATTTAATAAATTAAATAGTTAAAATATTAATAGTTGAAATTCAAAATTAGAGATCTAAATCAAAAAAATACAATAGCAAAAATTCAGAATTAGAGACTTAAACAAAATATATATATTTAAAAAAAAACATGTCAACTAATTAGAGAAAGAAACATTCATATCCAATGTGAGACTATTATCTCCCCCAACATGGTATCACGAACCTTTGGTTCGAGAAAGGGACCGAAAGAAACTTGTATAACATATATAAGTGGGAGAACTCACTCACTTATCACCTTATAGTTTTAGGTAGATAAGTGGTGTGTCTCTCACAAAGGTGGCTAGTCCTACACTATGTATCAATACTCCTAGTATCTCCTCCAACAAATAAATTATTAATAATAAAATAATATAGTTAAATAATAATTAAAATGTTTCAACCAGTGGAATTCTGTTCAGGCTCATCGTCTGATATGTCAACAAGCCATCCCTCCTCTCTGGCTATTTCAAAGTACTTTTCCACTGATAGACAGCTTGTCACCTTTCCTGTTCTCAGTTCGTACGATTCCTCTCTTTCGACATACTCATAGTATTTGTCCACAAGTTCAGCACATGTAAAATTTATGCAACTCCTGCTGCTTAATCAAAAAAACAACAAACATCATGCATTCAGTTTTTTGTTTTTTTCACTATCAATATGAAAATACACTCATTCCAGAATACTGTTTTACCTTGAAGAACTTTCAGCTTCCTCTTTCCTCCTCTTAGCCTCTACATGCAACTTTCTCCATTCTTCTGCTCTGTCCCGCTTATCCTCTGATTGCTTCCAAACCTTTTGGATAGCCAGATTTTTCCATTTAGGATTAGGAGTCGTGGTTGTGTGACTTCTACCAACGAATCCCCTGCATATAAATTCATTCATGCCCATCATGCACACAGACATATTTGTATAAACCCTAAATGATCTCATTGCAAGTTTAGAAACATGTGTGTCAAAACGGAAGAACTTACCCGCGGGAACACCAACGTAGATACTCTTTCTTCATCGTATTGGTTGGCAGGCGCTGTCTGGAGCAAAACGCTGTTTCAAAGGTGTACCGTCTTCTTGGAATGTTGTTTCTGATGGAAAACCGAAGAGACAGGGAGATGGAGTAAAACTGACGTTAGACAATAACTTTTGTTGGCCCAACAAGCAAGCATTAGTTACATAAGACACTATACATGACATGTAGAATACAAACAGTTTCTGATCATTCCATTTTATATCCCTTGGAAAATGTATATTTTTGGAAGTACTTTTAATTTTACACATTTACATCAAACCATGGTTACATGTTACAAACAAAAATAAAATGATGATAGTATAGAATACAATAGGAATAACCTTTGGTTTCCAATGGCAATTTTGTGTTTCCAACATAACAGTATTTAATGTCATATTATAATATTTGGTGTTCTAATAATTGTTTAAAGTTTGGCCAACATATGGTAATGATGTGACATTAACTTTTTTAACCTCTACCCATAATTGTTAAGCTTTGGTAGCATATACTGTAATGATGAAACACAATTAATGTTATATAGCAACTTCACTGATGCAATGCACTGTACCCTATCTCATATCCAATGTACAAATAGAGTATCTGAGTACACTTAAAAATTAGAATACAAATGTTATGAACTGCAAAACCAAACAATTCCATATAGGTTTGTTACTCTTACATTCATTATGTTATACTTATGAAGAGTTGTAAGTTATCAACCATATTCTCTTTCAACTATGAACAACCATTTTGTAGATAGGAAATACTCTGCATCACTTGCAAGACAAAAGAGGAAGCATGTTCTTGATGAAAGAAGATTTAAGAAGAATAGAGTTAATGAAAATTCAACTGAGCACAACCATGACCTAAATAATTCAAGTTATGTAAGTAGACATCATACAAGACAGCCACTGTCTGATATCACTTCTGTTTTTGTCAATGGCCATGGAGATGTTTCTGCACGAACAAAGTGCGTAATGCTTAATTCCCAACAAAGGAGAAGGAGTGTTGGTTTTAACCAGTGCACAACCCCAACACCTGCATCTTCCCCCAGCTTCTCATGCATTTGTACTGATACAATTTCTCCCAAACAAATTTCTGCTTCAGCACGTCAAAGAAGGAGGTCAATAATGAAGCGTAAGAGTCCCCAAAACAAAAGCCATCGTGGTCATCTGCAGATCAAACTCGCTGATAGAATACCCTTTTGTTCCCCTTTACCGTTTGATGCTAACACACCTCTGAGTGGCGTTACCTCCTCATCAAGTATTAAATGCAAAAATAATTCATATGGACTACCGACTTCCTATGCATCTTCATCCAACAAACATCTTGATCCAAATCTAATTCGTTCAACGACTGCGAATCTATTAAAAACCTTTTCAAGTGTTACAGAAACGATGTCAACTTCCCTTAATACCAATCTGTTCAGAAGTGCTGACTCAGTGAACCCAGTTCAACAATCAGTTGCAGACTATTCATCCGATGAATCTTTAACCGATAGTTCGTGTGAATTCATAAATGAAGATCCGAATTATGATACAAGTTCAAGTCTGGACAACGACGGAGATCATTCTGCAAATGTCCCAACAATTGATTGCACAAATGCTGGTATGTATTGCTGGAATTATTATTAATAACAAACCATAACTTAAATTTACTGTCATGCAGTTTGGTGTCTATGAATATACTGATGTGTATAAGATATATGATGTTTCGTTCTATCTGATAAATACAGGATATTCAGATATTGGTGATCCTTCCATTGAATGCACTCAGTGTGGAGCACAAATGTGGTATCAGGAGAAGGTTGTCAAGAGAAAACATAGTGCAGTGCCTAAGTTCCAATTATATTGTGGAAAGGGTAAAGTTGTGTTGCCACTTCTGAGAACACCACCACCGTTTCTTAAACATCTTCTGTCGAATGAAAACGATGAACTATGTAGAAATTATCAGCAGAATTGCAGACTGTACAACATAATGTTTGCATTTACGTCTCCTGAAATGAAAATTGACAATAGATTCAATAATGGAAATGGACCACCTAACATGAGAATTCAAGGGCAGGCTTGCCATAGAATTGGTAGCATGATGCCTGTGCATGGCGAAAAACCGAAATTCGCTCAGCTTTATATATACGACACTGACAATGAGATTCATCATAGGATGCAAGGAATAGGGTTATGTTTCTTAAGCCAACTGAGATGCCTACTTTATATTACCTTTGTTATTATCGTGCATGACATGTGTCTAATTTTTTAATGCAGCAACAACCAGAATATTATTGAAGAAACTGTTAGCCGAATACAGAACATGCTTGACGAATTCAACACACATGCTAAATCTTTTAGAATGGCATCAGCTAGACTAAAGGATTGTCCTGTACCTGACCTCAAGTTGAATTTAATATCTGATAGATTAAAGGACGGACGAATTTATAACCAACCCACCGTGTCTGAGGTTGCAGCCCTCATTGTTGGTGATGTTGATACAGGCTCAAAAAGGGATATTATCCTTGAAAGACAAAGCGGTAGACTAAAACGAATAAGTGAGTTTCATCTGAGCTATCTTGCATTACAATATCCACTTCTGTTTCCGTACGGGGAAGATGGATTTAGACTTGGTGTTCTACATAGAGAGACAGTTCCCAAAAAAAAAGGAAAGATGAACAAACTTACTATTAGAGAATGGCTGGCCTTTCGCATTCAGACCAGACAACGTGAAGCTCACACACTGCTCAGGTCAAGGAGATTGTTTCAGCAATTTTTGGTTGATGGAGTCACAGCGACTCAATTACATACGTAAGCATAAAAAAAATTACGAGTATCCAAATACTCCAATTTGTCAGGAGTACACCAATAATCTTTAAATGAAGGAGCCCACAAAGGCAAAAGAGTGGTGTTGCCGTCAACATACGTTGGAAGTCGCAGATACATGGAACAATTATACTTTGATGGAATGGCAATTGTAGTCAAATTGGATTTCCCGATCTATTCATTACCTTTACTTGCAATCCATGTTGGCCAGAGATTCAGAGGTTACTTAACAACATGAATTTACAACCTCAAGATCGTCCTGATATAATCTCAAGGGTTTTTAAAATGAAGTTTGACGAATTACTGTATGATATAACAAAGAAGCATGTCTTGGGCAGAGTTGTTGCATGTGAGCCACATGAAATTAAATATGTAATACTTAATTCTTCCCTATTCTATACCAATGATTTTAAATTAATGTTTTACTGTATTTTAATTTCTTCCAGATATATACACCATTGAGTTCCAAAAGAGAGGTTTGCCCCATGCACACATTTTACTTTTCATGCATCACCAGAACAAGTTTCCCACTCCGGATGACATCAACAACATTATTTCAGCAGAAATACCGGCAGAAACGGATGATAAACAATTAAATCATTTGGTAAAGACACATATGATTCATGGTCCATGTGGGTTGGCTAACAGATCTTCCCCTTGCATGAAAAATGGTAAATGCTCTAAATTCTTTCCCAAAAATTGGCAGCCTCAAACCATTGTCAATCAAGATGGCTATCCCGTCTATAGGAGAAGGGATACTGGCATTACTGTTCTGAAAAAAAGTATTGTTCTTGATAATAGGTATGTAGTTCCTTATAATGCATATCTTCTAATGAAATATCAGGCGCACATTAATATGGAATGGTGTAACCAAGGTACTTCTGTCAAGTACTTATTCAAGTATATTAACAAAGGTTACGATAGAATAACTGCAGCGGTTGTTCGGACCGAATCAGACAGAAGTTCATTTGGTACAGATGTTGATGAAATCAAACAGTACCTTGATTGCAGGTACGTTTCCCCGAGTGAGGCGTGTTGGAGGAGTTTTTCATATCCTATCCATGGTAGATCTCCTTCTGTCGAAAGGTTGTATTTTCATCTGGAAGGCGAAAATCCGGTTTACTACACTGACTATGATTTCATAGACAATGTTCTTGAAAAACCAACTGTAAAGGAATCAATGTTTACAGCTTGGATGGAGTCAAACAAAAAATACGAAGATGCAAAGACTTTAACATACACTGCATTTCTTTCCAAGTTCGTTTACGATAAAAGGTACCGTTTATGGAGACCTCGAAAAAGAGGTCGTACGATTGGCCGGTTAATTTGGGTTCCTCCAAGCACTGGTGAGCTCTATTACCTTAGAATGATGTTGACGGTTGTCAAGGGACCGACTTGCTATGACGATATAAAAAAGGTTGGTGGATTAGTCCGCGACAGTTTTAGAGATGCATGCTTTGAGATGGGATTTCTTAACGACGACAAAGAATATGTTGCAGCCATAAATGAGGCCAAAGATTGGGGTTCCGGTAATTTTTTGAGGAAGCTATTTGTCACGATGCTGTTGTCTGGTACTGTTAATCGACTGCGACATGTTTGGAAACAGACTTGGAAGTTGCTATCTGACGGTATTCTTCATCAACAGAGAATTGTCACTGGAATAAGAGGTACACTTAACAAATACCTAAATACTTCTGTTAAATTTCATACAATTACAAACCGTACGAAACTATTATAATGAGTTTTTCTTCTTATAATACCTTTTAAACTACTTTGGATGCAATAGTTTCAATCCTTTTATACTTCCATATATCTGTTACATATCATACAGTTCAAACCATACTTAAGTCTTTTGACAGGTTCTCATTGTCGTAATGTAATTTCAACTCATGTAGATAGGGTCTTAACTTAAGAATTTCAATTGTTACCAAACTGGTTCTGCCATAAAAATTTTCGACAGTTCTGCCCATACACAGACTTTCCTGTTCTTATGCCATAATGCTTCACATCATTTCCATTCAACAGCACCTTTCAATGCTGCCCTTTCAAAGAATCATAAGTTCCAGTAAGCAAGTCCTTTCAATGCTGCTATTTCATCAGTAATAAAAATATCTAATGCAATCTGATATTACTCACCACCAACATAGAACATAATAATTCTGTGATTTATCTTTTACCTTCAACCACCTTTTGTCACAGCTACTGATCAAAAACATAACATTTTTAATGAACCCGAATGTCTGATGCTCTTGCATTATACTGAACTTTTCCGTGATACTTCCATTTTAAGGTTAACGATCCTTTTGCATGTTTGTCTTCATCAACACTGTGATTTCTATTGTACATAATAGTTATATTTTATTTTGGTTTGTATTTGTGTTGGAAGACATGCAATTGTCAACTGCAGAACTGACAAACCTCACATTAATTGAGATTGAGAATATGATGCAATCAAATAGAAGAAGCTTGCGTGAATTCAAAGATATGCCGTTTCCAGATTTGTATATAACGCGACATGTCGGCAATAGACTGATTTTTGATGAACGTGATTACGATGCTGATTTAGAGCGACAAAACTTCCAGAATCTATTTACATCTCTAACAGGTATTTCCTCATTATTCAAATCATCGATGTTTTCATTAAACTACTGTTGTATTGATTCTTTTCATTTGAACGTCAAGATGAGAAACGTGCAATCTTTGAAACCATAATGGACGCCGTCAAGAAACAAAACGGAGGGGTGTTTTTTTTACATGGATACGGCGGAACTGGTAAAACGTTTATGTGGAGGACATTATCAAGTGCACTTCGTTCAGATAAAAAAATTGTTCTGGCTGTTGCTTCAAGTGGCATAGCTTCCTTATTATTTCCAGGTGGTAGAACAGCCCATTCCAAGTTCAAAATTCCCATTCCAACGCTTGACAAATCTACTTGCAATGTTGACAAAGACTCTGAGCATTCACAGTTATTCGAAGCTACTGATGTCATAATATGGGACGAAGCACCCATGGCTCATAAGAATTGTTTTGAGGCCTTGGATAAGACCCTTAAGGATGTCATGAGTGATAAGGGTTTTGCAAATACAATTTTTGGTGGCAAGGTAGTTATATTTGGAGGAGATTTTCGACAGATACTTCCAGTTGTTCCAAGAGCAGGCCGTTCTGATATTGTTCATGCTTCCATTTGTTCTTCTTATGTGTGGGACTATTGCCAAGTCTTAACACTAACCAAAAACATGAGACTAAAGAATGGGAGGGACGGTACAACTTTTGATGAACTTGCAGAATTCTCTAAATGGATATTAAATGTTGGCGACGGTAAAATATGTGAACCTAACGATGGATTAGCTGATATAGAAATTCCTCCGGATTTGTTAATTTCCAATTTTGAGGATCCAATAAGAGCTATAGTTGAAAGCACATACCCAAATTTGCTTGCCGACTTTCAAAATGTAGAATTTCTACAAGGAAAAGCAATACTTGCTTCAACCATTGAAGTTGTTGATAAAATTAATCATTACGTGTTAGACATGATACCGAGTAAACTATTTTTTCTTTTGATGTTTATTTTCGTGTAGATGTTTCGTTATTAAATTATTCTTGAAAAAACATTATGGATTGATTCGCGTTTTCCCATTTCTTAGGTGAGGACAAAGAGTATTTGAGTTTTGATTCGATTGATAGAACTGATTCAAGTTACACCGAAGCCTATGAATGTCTTACTCCAGAATTTCTTAGCAAGCTTAGGACTTCAGGTGTCCCAAATCACAAACTCAGATTAAAGGTTGGTACACCAATAATGCTTATGAGGAATTTGGACCAAAACGATGGTTTGTGTAACAGAACTAGACTAATTGTTACAAGGTTGGCAAATCACGTTATTGAGGCAAAGATCATGTCTGGTAAGAATGTTGGTAACATCTTTTACATCCCTCGAATGTCTATGTCACCTTCCGAGTCACCGTGACCATTTAAGTTGATTAGGAGACAGTTCCCAATTATTGTGTCGTACGCAATGACAATTAATAAGTCTCAAGGCCAATCACTTGATACAGTTGGATTGTATTTGCCTACTCCTGTATTCAGTCATGGCCAGTTGTATGTAGCCATTTCAAGAGTTACAAGCAAAAGTGGTCTAAAGATCTTAATACATGATAGTATGAATGTATCAACATCAATCACTACAAATGTTGTATACAAAGAAGTTTTCCAATCTCTTTGTTGATCAGTAAGTACATAATAACAAATATTTTCTTTAATATAAATTGTTTCCGTAAATGCTGTCTAATTTTTGCATAATTTATTGTGCAGGTCAAAAAGTTGAAAACATCGTTTCCAAGCTGGTTGCGTTGTATCTGAAGACTCGTGATAGTTTCTTATTTTGAAGAGTCATCACAGTTTCTTATTTTGTTACACAATCATGATTTCAGTTTACATTTTTTAATGTTGTCAAATAAGTTTGATACACTAAATTTGGCCGAATTAGATGAACTTTTATTGAATTACATAAAAACGAATTTACTGTTACATGACAACATTAGTTCCACGTTTTATGAATTCTCGACCGGCCCCGTGCGACAGCACGGGTTATCGACTAGTTAAATAGTTAAAATATTAATAGTTGAAATTCAAAATTAGAGATCTAAATCAAAAAAATACAATAGCAAAAATTCAGAATTAGAGACTTAAACAAAATATATATATTTAAAAAAAAACATGTCAACTAATTAGAGAAAGAAACATTTCTATCCAATGTGAGACTATTATCTCCCCCAACATGGTATCACGAACTTTTGGTTCGAGAAAGGGACCGAAAGAAACTTGTATAACATAGGGAAAAGAACATTTCTACTGACGGTCTATTTATTCTTTTATGGGTTGCCTCATTAAAAATCCAAGCCCTTGCAGGGAAAAGAATGCACCCATTTTAATCATTACATAGGTTTACACTTTTTAGCTTAAATAAATCCTAAGACTAGATACATGTTAGGTTCTAGAAATTTCTACGCCCTCTAGTGTCTCTAACTTGTAAGCCTCGTTGCTGAGTTTCTCGGCTACTCAAAAAGGTCCCTCCCAATTTGGTAAAAGTTTTCCCCTCTTTGTAGGATCAGTGATCCTCTTGAGATGAAGCGATTAATGATGTCGAGCTCCTTTCAAAAATCTATTATGGTTGTGCTAGCGAATTGGGTGCCATTGTCGAAGACGATGACCTATGGTACTCCGAACCTGCAAATGATGTTTCTTTAGTAAAACCTTCTTACCCTTTTAGTTGTGATTCTTGATACAGCCTCTACCTCTATCCATTTAATGAAATAATCCATGACTATGATCAAGAATTTGAGTTGTTCCAGTGCTACCAGAAAAGTTCCCAATATGTTCGCTCCCTGTTGATGAAAAGGCCATGGGGATATCACCGAGTGGAGCAATTCAGTCTGGGTATGGATAAATGGTGCATGTGACCGGCTTACAAAGCGAGCACAGCCTTTGAGCATGGTCAGCCAATAGTATCCGGCCCTCAACATTCTGCCAGATAAAGCCCGACCACCTATGTGGCTACTGCATATACCTTCGTGCATATCCTTAATTATTAGCCTCATATATTATTCTAGAACATAGCGTAACATGGGGATTGTCCTTCCCATTTTATATTGTCTGTATGTCACCATAAGATACCTTGTTGAAATCTTTTTTAAGCGCATTGCTTCCTCTTTGTTCGGTGGTAGCTGATCTTGTAGTAAGTACTTGATTATAGGAGTCATCCACCTCGTTCCTTCTTCGAGCGCGAGAACTTCTTCTTCCTCTATGCTTGGTAATTTCAGTGTTTCTTGAATCATTGTCTTATTCAAACCCGAGCCCTTCGTGCTAGCCAAACGGATTAACAAGTCGGCCCGAGCGTTTTCTTCCATGGGCACATGGAATATCTCAAATTCTTGAAACTCTTTTGATAGTTGAACGACTTGTTGTAGGTATTTTTGTAGGATGGGATCTCTGGTCTGGAATTCACCCTATATATGTCTGACCACTAGTTGGGAGTGGGTCCTAACCAATAAGTGAGTGATGTTGACTTCCTTGGCTAGCTTCATTCCAGCTATCAAGGCCTCGTATTCATCTTTGTTGTTGTTGGTTTGGAAATAGAAGCGTGATGAATACTCTAGGACCAAGTCCTCGAAACCCTCTAGTACGACGTCGGCTCCACTACCTCTCAAGTTGGATGACCTGTTCACTGATAGGACCCATCTTGAGGATAATTCTTTATTTTCCAGGCGCTTAATTCGACCAAGAAATCGGCCAAGACTTGAGATTTTTGCTGGTGCGTGGGGTGAGCTTTATATCATATTCTGAGAGTTCCACCAACCATGCCACCATGCGCCCGGCCAGATCCGGCTTCTTTAGAATTTGTTTGATAGGGGAATTTTTTCTTAATAGGATGGGGTGGACTTGAAAGTAATGCCTGAGTTTCCTTGTTGTCGTTACTAATCCTAGAGCCAAATCTTCAATCTTTTGATATCTGAGTTCTGCTCCTCATAATACCTTCCTGACGAAATAAACTAGCCTCTCACCTGTCTCCCCATCTTGTACTAGGAACGAGCTGGCGGATTTGTCTGACATAGCTAGGTAAATTATCAGAGGTGTATTTCCCTTGGGTCAAACCAGTATAGGCGGAGTTAATAGGAACTGTTTCACTTTGAGGAAAGCCTTTTCGCAGTCGTTGTTCCATTCAAAGTTTGCATTATTCTTGATTACTTTGAAGAAGTGAATTGACTTGTCCTATGCACAAGATAAAAAACGAGATAAAGTGGCCAAATGGCTGGTTAGTTATTGGAATCCACTGATGGATCTCGGACTTCTCATGTCGATGATCGTTTGGAATTTTTCCGGGTTGGCTTATATTCCTTGATTTGTGAGCATGAACCCTAGGAATTTCCCAGCTTGCACCCAAAATGCATATTTATCTGGGTTTAAGCGCATGTTATAGCTTTTTATCACTGCAAAAGTTTCCTCCAGGTCCTTCACATGTCTTCTCTCCTCTGTGGTCTTGACCATTATGTCGTCAACGTGCACCTCTATATTCCTCCCGACCTGTGGAGAGAATACCATGTCTATCAACCTTTGATACGTAGCCCTAACATTTTTGAAACTGAAAGGCATAACTTCATAGTAATATTTACTCCGGTCGGTCATGAATGTGGTCTTGTATGTGTCCAATGGGTTCTTGCGAATTTGATTGTACCTGGAGTAAGCATCCATGAAGCTCAACAATCTGAATCCGGAGGCCTCATCGATTAGTCGATCAATATGAGGCAGAAGATAAGGGTCTTTTGGACATGCTTTGTTGAGGGCGCTGAAATCTACATACATTCATCACTTCCCGATTTTCTTCTTAACCATCACAACATTGGATTGCCAAGTAGGATACTTGACCTCTCCTATGAATCTCGCTTTCATTAGCTTGTCTACCTCTTTGATTATGGATTTTCTTTTCTCCTCTCCACCCTTCCATTTACATTGGGCTATCGGCCTTACCCCGGGATCAAGTGCAAGGTGATGACAAATAACATTGGATCTATGTCGGGTATGTCAGATGGTTTCCAGCCGAATAAATCAATGTTTTTCTTTAAGATATCCAATATCTTTGATTCTTCCTCCGGTGAAAGATTGGTTCCTAGGTGGGTGATCTCTGAGAGGTGGGATCCGATTTGGACCTCCTTCGTCTCTTCCTGGGGAGTTAGATTGTCCTACCTAGGATCTTCCCTTGGATCCATATTGATCATGTTGACTTTATGGTTGCTTTCTTCTTCCGTAATCACAACCCTCCTCTTTAATTTCAAGTTGTCTTTATAACATTTGTGCACCAGCCTCTAGTCTTTGCATACCATTCCTACTCGTCCCTCACTGAGGGGATACTTCATAGTGAGGTACATGGTTGATAATGTTGCCTCGAGCGTGTTGAATGACGATCTCTCAATTATGATGTGGTAAGGAGACGATGCTATACGCACCAGGCATCAGCGTTGTCCCCTATCATTGCATGGATTCCCGTAGGACGCTAAGGTATGGGTAGTAGATTGAGGCAATTCACGTCCTTCCAGATTTCTTCCCTTCTGGAATTCAGGGGGGTGAAAGTTTTGTCTGAAACTAAGATTCATCGGGACGGTCGATTAAGGAGCCTTTCTCAGGGTGGTGGTCGGTCACGAGGCCGATTCTGAACTTTATTCTGCCTAAGAGTTTCGTCCCAGGGTCCTCCTCTTTCTTTATAATCTATGTTTCTATTTTCCATGTTACTTTCTTCTCCTTTTACGTAACATTCTGCACGGGTGATGATCTCGTCCATGCTAGTGGCCGGCTTCTGGGCCAGCGATTCGTTGAATTGACCGGACCAGAGACCATGCTGGGAAGCCGCTACAAAGATCTCCTGATTGGGGTGAGAAACCTTTATAGTTTCCTCGTTGAACCATGCCATGTAATCCTTCAAGGGTTTCGATTGGAGTTGGCAGACATTGAATAGTGTCGTAGTGGACACCTTCATGTGTCGGCTTGCAGAAAATTGATGGACCATCTTTTTGGTAAAATCTTGGTAACTGTTGATGAAGCGTATCATAAGGCTCATATGCCACGTTAAAGATGATTCCTTGAGAGTTCTATCCATGATCTTTCACTTAAGGGAATCCTTAGCCCCGATTATTGCCATCATATTGTTGATAGCAATAATATATTCATGGGGATTAGATTTCCCGTCAAATGACGAGCACGCCGGGGGTTTGAAGTTCTCTGGAAACTGATCGTCCCAGATAGCCTGGGATAATGGCTAATGTTCAAGAATCTCCATTCCATGGTCGCCTTCGTTTTGGCTCTTTGTCTGCAGGATGTGGATGATGTCCCGGAGCGTGTCATTTTGCTGGAGAAGGTCCTCCATCATGGCCAGTAATTGAGCCACGTTCAGGGGTGGATCTCTGTAAAAGGACATTGTTCATAGAATTCTTGGATAGTGTGGCCCATGAAAGTTTTACCAGGGCCTGTTATACCCCAAAACTTGCCCTCCCCCTTTTCTTCAAGACATTCTCCTAAAGTCTTCATTTGCTCAAGGGTGCTCAAGAATTGATCAGACAAATTATCCTCCTAAGCAATGGGTCCACAACTAGGGTTTTGTATTTCTCAAGGAATATTGGGTTTCTAAGGTCTTAAATGGTTTTCATGACTCCTCATATGATTCAAAGAATGCTCATACCAAGTTTCATGTCTTTCATCACAAGTTTGCGCAGTCAATTGCTCAGATGATGGAAAATCAATTGTATTGGGTGAAAAGTCAACTATGGTCAACGTTCAGTCAAACCTCAATATTTTTGGCCAACGTCAACATTTTGAAGTCATATCCATCATTTGATCAAGGGTTAATCATGATTCCTCAAGAAAAGCCCTCAAATCATCAAAAGTCAAAAGTTGTCAAATTAGGATTTCCTTAGGAGAAGTCAACTGAACTTTGACCAGGAATAACTTTCACATGCTTCATCATCTTTTCCCTAACCAAAGCTCATTTATAAGGAAATACAATTATCTACAACTTTTTCTCTCTAAGATCAAGTCCAAAAAGTGCATCATTTGAGAGATATACGCCAATACATTACAGGTCATTTCAAAAGTAAACAAAAAGACACGTTTTGTTAAGGCAACTTACATCAAGATAACGTCTTCAAAAGAAAAAATGATAAACATAGAGATTTTAGATAACATCTTGATATTTTCTAGAAGTCCAAGATCACCTTCAAAAGATGAAAATTGAGAGAGTTATGACCATTGCAAGTTGAGAAATTTTGAACAAATGCATGAAGTTCAAATTAAGCAAGCTTGATATTTTGGACTATTGGGCCATGGTTTAAGAGTCCAAACATGCTTTATACTCCTTATACACCTCATAATTCATTAGTACACCCCTTGACCTATTTTTAATTTTAATTTTTTTAATTATTTTTTATTTATTCATTAATAATGTAAAATAAATAAAATAGATACATAGACCTTTCTTATAGAGACCAAGCACATTCCTTTTGCCATAATTTTCACTATATAATCTCATCAATTCTCATACAAGGCCACACACAAAAAAACTTTGCCTCAAACTTGTCAAAAAAATATCAAACTTTTTTTTCAAGAACCCTAGAATTTCAAAACTCTTACCACAAACCCTTTCACTACAAAACCTCCATTCCATTCTCTTCCAGCAAGCCTATAGAGTAAGTTTGAACCAAATTGGATGGTCCAAAACGCATGAAAACACCATACCATACATCTCTAATTTCATAACTTTGCAAATTTCGTATTTTAATTTATGTATCGTTTTAAATCATATTGGTGTTACTAACATGCTTCTGAGATATATCTGAACATGTTTGGACTATCGTGAGGGTCTCATGCATGCTAAATCATGAATCACCATGCTAGCACTGATCCCACGTGTTTTTTATATAGCTCTTGGCCCCTTGCGTTTTATTCCACAAATATACTTCCATTAGATTCATATCCCTTGATTTAGGGGGATATAGTCCTCTTTATTCGCTAACGTTTGTTATTTTCGTAGGTGCAAGAATCGTCTCACCAGAGAAGACGACCAGAGCTAGGGCTCCGGCGCCTCTCCGGTCAATACATTCATTTATATGTTATATACATTTTGATTCATTTATGTTAATGGATGTATATCCACCCCAGTGGCAGAAACGCGCGTTAAGACATTGGTCTCCCAGATCACGGGTTCGATCCTCGGTTTTGTCTAAATTCTCATATTATCATATTTTTTACAGGTTTATTATATAATGCATTGATCCTGTTATCCATCACAAACTAGCACTTGGCCTGGTGATAAGCTTGTTGCGTGAAACTGCTGAGGGCGTGGGTTCAACACCCACCCCTACTCTTTTGGTTATTTTCTATGTTTCTCACTCTTTTTCACCCTTTTTCTTTAAAACCTTTTTCAAAAAAACTTTTTTTTAACAAACCCTAATTTAATTTTAGGCATTTAGTTTAATTTTAGGTTTTATTTAATTAACCCTAATTTTATTTTTTAGGTTTTCTCGATAAAAATTAAAATCGACTTAGATTTTAGGGTTTCGATTAATTTAATTAACTAACCTTTTTTTAATTAATTAAAATCAACCTAGATTTTAGGGTTTTCTTAATTTAATTACCTAACTTTTTTATTAATTAAAATAAATTATACTTTAGGTTGATTATCAAAACTTTTTCGTCATACAATCACAAAACAAATTTTCCATTTTCTCTTTTTTACCGCTTCGCGTGTTTTATTACTTTCACATTAGTTTTTTTTCCAATTATGTATCTGCTACAATATGTAATAGTTAAATTAGGGTTTTAATTTCTTTTTCCCTCGATTTTATTATTTGTACCCCCCTTCCGGAAGCCTTGTAATAGCATAGAACTTTATTTTCCACGCTTTACTTTTCCTGTTATTATTTTACTATATTGTTGCTAGTAATTATGGTTTGTATGACAAGACTAATAATTGAACTTAGAAAACCCTAAATAAACAAGATAAATGATTGAACTGAATAATTTTCACACTTGCACCTCTAGGATAACCTCATTTGTTGCCTTCTAATAATAATGGTCATGTCCCTCGAACGTAGAGACACCCTTAGCAAAGACCCTTGGTTAAAATCATCATAAAAATCATAGTCCCGCGATGTCCCTCGAGTTGCCTACAAGAAATGATCTTGTCCCTCGGTGTTGCCTACGAATATATGATGATAGTCCCTTAGAATTGCTAAGGTATCCCTATATGTTGCCTTCAATGACCATAACGACGATCCTCGCCCGTCCCTTCATATCCAACGATAGGGCTTCCTACTAATTAATGGTAGGGTAGAACTATCTAAAGGAGGAGGAAAATAACATGAAATACTTTTGAGTAGGTAGATCGCTCGTAATCGCTTGCTCACAAAAACATTTTTTTCTTTCACAAACACTTCTTCTAAAATATTTTCAAACCAAACACTTTGTACACATTCTTAATTGATATAAGAATCATTACAAGGTTGCCTTACGATTGGCATTTTCAAAATATTTTCAAACACATTTATAAAGAATTTTCAAAATTCAGCTATCGATTAAGAGCCTGTAGATAACTACAGATGAAAATAGTGCTAACTCCTTCCCTTTTCATAACCTATCCCTCGAGTTACCTTTAGAGTTAGATCACTTTTAATGCTTTACTTATTTGCTTTGATTGATTTATATTTTAGGGTTTGCTCAGGTTTATTTTCTTGCAAAGATCCTACATCCGGATCTGGGGGAATTTTAGGTAAGTAGCAATAGATCATGGAAATTATACAGCATATATCGATATGGTTGAATTTATGGCTATGTTAGTATGATACATTGGTTGGTACTGGTGTCCCTCGAGTTAGTCAGGGAGAATACTAGGCTGCCGCGTGGTGTCATAAGCACTAACTGACCTTAGAACCTTAATTGACCCAACTTAGCCATTAGAAGGTAGTGAGATAGCCGGCTTTGATGCAGTCCGAAGTTGGTTGATACTCGATACTACACTTATTGAGATTCGGCTCTCGGTTTTTTTGGGTAGCAAGTCAGTTGTCGTGCTAGACAAAACTTGTGGGAAAAATCAGTGATATTGAGATCCCTAGAACCCGATTACTTCTTTAGAACAGGTTGAGCCAAATGAACTTAAAGAGGGTACTTACCTACAAACTCCATGTAAGCCTGAACCTAAGGCCTTGTGTGATTTTCTTGTGTTTAATTATCTGTTCAAACATGACATCATGGCATTATAACATCATAACATCATATCATGACTAACCATTTCAAGGATCTAGGGGATTTATCTTTGTTCTGTGTTGCAGGGTCATGGCTTCCAGTCGTAGGAATATCATTTGGATCATCTTCGTAAGGATACCTTCCAAGCTTTAGGAATTAGTCTCAAAGGTTCCCATCAATTCTGAATTCACCAAGAGGCATGGTCATCTACTCAATTTGGTTACTACTGGATTTTAGGAAGACATGATGAGCGTTATTTTCCAATTCTTTGATCTGAAGCATCACTGTTTTAACTTCCCGGATTATCAGTTGGTGCCCACAATGGAAGAATTCTCTAAGTTGCTTGAAGATCCTATTCTTGATCAGATACCTTTCACTGGCTTAAAGCAAGCTCTGAAACCTAAAGAAATTGCAGTAGCCTTACATTTAAAACGATTAGACATTGTATCTAATTGGGAAACAAGGAATGGAGTCAAGTGTTTTTATCCTAAATTTCTGATAGAGAAGGATCAGTGGTTTCTAGATGCCATGAATTTTTGTGATTTTGAGGATATTTTAACTTTGTTGATTTATGGGTTGGTACTATTCCCTAATTCGGACCAATTCATAGACGAGAATGCCATTAAAATATTTCTCACTCATAATCCGATACCTACTTTGCTTGGAGATATCCTGAATTCCCTCCACACTCGTACTATGAAGATGCAATGAACTCTTATATGCGGCATACCTTTATTGTCTAGGTGGTTTATTTTGCACCTGCCCCGAACAATGATAAAGAACAAATAAGGTTTGAGGTGGTCTCAAAGGTTGATGTCACTCATGCAGATATCCATTTGTGTTCTCGATCTCAGGAAGATGTCACTATTATTGATCACTATGGGGAATTTCCTAATGTACCACTCCTTGGTATAAAAGGGAGAATCACTTACAATCCTTCTCTAGCTCTGCATCAGTTTGGTTATGCTCGAAGGGGCGGTCCTCATGATATGCTCATCCAGGATATTATGTTCGACTACAAGAACGATCCTCAAAATTACCATCAAAGGTTTATACGTGCTTGGGGCACAGTCAACAAGATTGATAGTAAGATTTTAGGACACAAGATATCCATTCCCCTAGATCCTTACCTCATATGGGTGTGGTCTCGTGCTCAGAATCTTAAAATGCCATATCATGCTATCTTACTAGTGATCATAGAGCCTGATGTTGAAGGGGATGTCTATCATATCGTTCTTCATCCCGATATGCCTACTGACTTCGAAGAATTACAGAGGTCTTGGATTCAGTTTAATAAGGAAAGAGATGCCTTCGAGGCTCAGTCCTATGCTAGTGAGAAGAAAGTACTAGAGCTGACAAAACGACTCCACGAAGAATAAAGCCTTAACGCATATGTCAACACAAAAAGGAAGCGTCCATGGGAGACTTGAATTCACATTTTGCTGTTTTGTAACTCTTTTTATTGAAAGCAATTATAATTTGAGATTGTTACTAAAATTTCCTTTTGTTTCCTTTTTTTTAAACAAATTTAAATCCCGCAAAGGTCCTTGAAAACATTGCACTTGCATTTGCATATCATGCATGTCATTACATAACAGGTTTTCTCATACAGTTTTTCTCATCTTCTTGATGTTTATTTTAGTAAAAGATGGCTCTAGAACAGACTGTCAAGGAACTCCAAGCACATAATGCCCAATTCCAGGAAACGCTCTTGAACTTAGCTCAGGGGCATAAAGAGATGATGGCAGTCATCGCCAAAAAGAAGAAAACTCGAAAGTCAATCACTATCCTCAATATGGGAAGAAGATTCAAAGGTTTCGCTAAACCAATTCAAACTACTGATATCTCCTCTGATGAAGATGATAATCAAGAGGAAGACGGTAGAAGTGTAAAGGCTGAAGGTGGAAGCAACCAGGGTTCTGGTAAAATTCCTAAGGATGAAGACTATTATGATGAGCAGTATCCTCCCACTGATGATAGATATAATCAGTTATAAGACCGCCTCAAGGCCATGGAAATGCAGAAAATGTCTGGATTGGATTTTGAAGAGTTGGGTCTTATTTCGGGGGTAGTCATCCCTCACAAGTTCAAGGTCCCCGCTTTTGCTAAATATGATGGTGTTTCTTGTCCCAAACTTCATCTGAGATCTTATGTTCGGAAGGTCCAACCCCATACTGCTAATAGAAAGTTATGGGTTCACTTCTTTCAGGAAAGTTTGTCTGGTACACAACTCGAGTGGTTCTATCAGCTGGAAGGAGCCAAAATTCGCACTTGGGAAGACTTGGTTGCTGCTTTTTACAAGCAGTATCAATAAAATGATGATCTTGCACCGACTCGTATGCAATTACAAAACATGACTATGGGCTCAACTAAAGGGTTCAAAGAGTATGCCAAAAAGTGGAGAGATCTGGATGGACGAGTTTAACCTCCACTGTCTGACCGGGAGCTAGTTGATATGTTCATGGGCACTCTGACAAGTCCATTCTTTAATCATCTAATTGGGAGTTCTTTATCTAATTTTACTGAGATGATTCTAACTGGGGAACAAGTTGAAAGTGGTATCAAGAGTGGAAAGATTCCAATGGTTGCATCTTCAAGTGCTTTGGAGAAGACATTCAGTGGAAAGAAGGAGACCAATGTTCTTTATGGCCAGAAGGGTCGTGTTAAAAGTGACTGCAATCAGTCTGTAGGAGCAGTGCTAATTTATAATCATGCACCTAATCAACAACAATAACAAGGCAATCAACGTAGGTCAGACGCTCTAAGAAGACAGTTTACAAAGATCAACATGCCGTTATCTCAGGCATTGCAACATTTACTGAAAGAAGAGTTGAAAACAGTGAGGGAGCCTCCTCAAAATCCCAACACCTCCTCTCCTTGATATAATCTGAATGCAAAGTGTGCCTACCATTCAAACTATCCTGGGAATGATACCAATAACTGTTGGGCCCTGAAAAACAAAATTCAGGACATGATTGACAATAAGAAGATTGAGTTTGATCCTCCGGAGACCCCGAAAGTGATTATTGAACCTATGCTGAAGCATGACAAAGGCATAAGTGCTATTGACGATGTTCTTTATGTTGCCACCATAAGTGAATTGGTAACTCCCCTAACAATCATCAAGAAGAATATGTTAGAGGCCAGTTTATTTTTGGGTTGTGTTAAAAAATGTTGCTGCTGCGCAGTCCAACCCAATGGTTTTAGGTTGCTAAAGGAAGGTGTTCAACACCTGATGGACCGTCATATAATTCTGATCGAGAAGGTTCTGTCTGCTGAGAATCTGTGTCAAGACTTATCTATAATATTCGGCCCTCCTGTCAGGATTACCTCCAAAGGTCTTGTAAGAATTACTGCCAATCCGAAAGCTGCTCCTCTGATCATCACTACACATGGATCTATCCCATATTCTCCAGATAAAGCTATTCCTTGGAACTATGGATCCGACGTCTACTACCATGGCGTCAAGCAAGAACTACCGACCGTTGAAGATGAAGTTACTGAAGTTGTTGATCCCAATATTGACAATATTGTTGGGACCAATAAGGTTACTAGAAGCGGAAGGGTTTTCTCCCCAGAGATCTCTCCGTAGACTGTCGCTACACCTGTTAGAGTTACCGCTACCAAGTCAACTGTCGAGACTCTAGGCAAAGAACAAATAACGGAGCCTACCCAGACGGAGGCACCTAAAGAAGTTGCAGTCTAGGACACCTGTAGGAAAGAGTTGGAAGAGGTATTGAAGATTATATGTAAGAGCGACTACAAGATTCTTGAACAGTTAGGGCATACCCCATATAAGATCTCCATGTTATCCCTGTTTCTATATTATGAGGCATATGCACATGCCTTAGTAAAATTATTGAAGACTGCTCACGTGCCACAAGAGATTTATGTCGACCAATTTGGAAGTTATGTTGCTAGCTTAACGACTAACAATGGGTTAGGTTTCTCTGACGCTGATCTGACTCCGGAAGGAAGAAATCACAATAAATCCCTGTATGTCTCTATTGAATGCAAGGGCACTACTTTGGCTCATGTATAGGTTGATAATGGCTCCTCGTTAAATGTTCTACTGAAGAGTGCTCTGAATAAACTTGATTGTGAAGGGGTTGTACTGAAACCCAATGATATTATAGTTAGAGCCTTTGACGGGTCAAAGAGGATGGTACATGGGGAAGTGGATCTTCCGATCAAGGTAGGTTCGCAGATCTTTGAATCTACCTTCTATGTAATAGATATTCGACCAGCTTATTCTTGCTTACTAGAACGCCCCTGGATCTATGGGGCAAGAGTTGTTACCTCTACCCTGCACCCGAAGTTAAAATATCATGTGAATGGAAAGATTGTTACTGTCTACGGTGAAGAAGAGTACATGGTTAGCCACTTGAACTTTTTCCTGTATGTAGAGATGGATAGCTAATTCACCAAGACTCCATGTCAGACTTTTTAAGTGATTTCCCCTACTATTACTGAAGACGTTTCTGCAATCCCGAAAGTTACCAGGGTTCCTCCTAGAATGGCTTCCTTGAAAGATGCTAAAGCTACTGTAGAAGAAGGTAGTTGTACTATTTGGGGTCAGCTTCCTGACATTCTGTATAAATATGAAAATTTTGGTTTGGGTTTCACTGCAGAGGGTCAAAGGGATGTTCGTCACGCTCGCGCTAGAAGACCACCATTCTGCATCAGCAACAACAGAATCAACGCTATAGAAGATGTTGACAGTTATTATGACCTTGACAACTGGATCTTTCCTACCATTGGCAAATGGCTCAGCAACTGGAAGGCGGAAGACATTATCTCTATCTCCTTTAGTCAAGAGTAATAGCTACATTCCTGTTTATTACTTTCAAGTTTTGGCTTTGTAATATTTAAAAAATGACTTTAAGCCTTGTGCCTTATCCGGGGTACAATGGTTCGTTTGTTAAGGGTTGTCATTCCATAAACATATTTTCATTTAATAAAAGCATTGGACATTTTGCATTCAAATTTTTCACTCTAGGTCTTTCTTTTTTTACTTTTACCATTTTTAAATAGCTATGTGTTCTTACACAAACCCATGCAATAAATTGTAGATCCACATCCACTCTGGATCTCGTTGATAATGATTATGCTATTTCCACTTATGACTTTGAAAATATGATCTACCAAGCCGAGTATAAAGGTGAGGGAGATTGTGGGATACCAGGAGAAATTTCCAGACTGTTAATTCAAGAGGAAAAGTCCATACAGCCGCATGAAGAGCCGGTTGAATTTGTAAACTTGGGTACTGAGACAAACAAAAAAAGGGTCAAGATAGGTGCCAATTTAGAGGAAAGTGTCAAGAATAGATTAATACAGGTGTTGCATGAATATATTGAGATCTTTTCTTTTTTGTACGAAGACATGCCAGGTGTTGTACCCCAAAATTTGCCCTCCCATTTTCTTCAAGATTTGCTAATAGCATGCTTCAAAACCTCCCAAAGGTTGCACAGTCCAATTGCCTCCTAACAGTCAAAAATTAGGGTTTTGGTTCTGTCAAAGAAATTGAAGTTTCCAAGGGTCCAATCAAGTCCCACCTGCCTATAAACATTGTCAAGCATCCACATGCCAAGTTTCAAGACTCACAACACAAGATTGCCCAGTCAAAAACCCTAATTGCTCCACAGTCAATTGCAGGGGCAAAATGGTCATTTGACAGTCAAAAGTCAAAAAATTTTGGTCAACATCTTATTTTGAAGCCACAAACATCATTTGATCAATTCTTGATCATGATTCTCAAAGCATGGCTCAAAAAGTCTCAAGATGCAAAAGTTTCTATTTTTGGACAGTTGGAAAAGCCAACTACAAATTGACCAAGGCATAACTTCCACATGGTTTATTATAAAAATTCCATCCAAAGCTCATTTTGAAGATAATTACATTTCCTACAACGCATCTTCACACTTCAAGTCCAAGAAATGCTCTCACAAAAAGTTATCAATCTCAACATTATAGGTCATTTTCAAAAGTCAACAAAAAGGCACTTTAAGTCAAAGACCATAACTTGAGATTGGTAAATCAAAATGACATGGGACCAAAGGCATTGGTTATAGGACTTCAAGGCCTTTCCAAAATGTCCAAGAACATGATCAAATCTTAAAAATTGAGCAATATATGCCTTGTGGAAGTTGGGAAATTCTTGGGAATTTTGAAAAGTCAACTTTGCTTCAAAAGCCTCAAAATTGCTAATGGGCCTCAATTTCTTCCATGAATCATCACCCAAAGGCTATGCACGACCCATTGACATCCAAGGGAGTTATTTTATCATTTTTGATTAATTATTTGAATTATTATTATTATTAATTCACTTAATTAAAATTAAATATGACAAAAATATCAAATGCCACCTTTCAAATCTTTTTATGCAGCATATGCACTCTTTATGTACTCAAGATTTCGTGCACATCCAAAAGGGAAAGAATCTCCCATGATTGGCAATGGTTTGATGGCAAAAAAGATTGAAAAAGATCATGAAAATCAAATATTCAAAATCATTGAATACAAGGCTTTGGGCTTGGTCTTTCAGACCTAATTGCTTCCACATATATGCACAATCATAAACCTAATGAGAAGAACAAGAAAGCTGCGCTGAAACCTCAAGATCAAACTTGCATTTTTGACAAAAAAATCTCAAAACTGTTTTCATATCTAGAGGGTGATTCAAGGCCTCAAAACTATTCCACAAGCTTGCCAAGACTACCAGAAATATTTTCCAATCAAAGCCAAGTCTCCATACTCAAAGAAGTGGTAGAACGCAATCGCCCTGTTCATGAAAATTTTCTTAATCGTATTTGAATTTACATGCATTTTCCATACGTTTTAATGTTTGATTTATACTAATATGATCTCTCTGAAGCTATTGGTACCATCCAATTGAATTATAGACGCATGTATGCAAAGTTACCATGAACGCGCATTAGGGTTTCAGAAGCTTGAAAAGAGGGTTTCACTCATCTGGAAAAATTGGACAATAAGACCTATGCCAATGAAATCAGGACCTTCAAACGAGTAGAACCCATACCTCGCGCCTTTTTTCTTTTTAACTATGCTCTATTCGCTATTTTTGTAGGTACCATTTAGTGGGGGTTTAAAACCCCCGTTATCTATTCTGTATTTTCAGGACGAGCGAAGAAGAAGACTGGGTGTCATCACGTGGTTGGTAGATTCAAAAAGCTGGCGCGTTTTCTTGTTTTCATATCATTAACCCTTGTTTACTATTATATTATTTAATGTCCAGAATTATTACAAACGCGTTGAATGGCATAGTGGTTGGGAACGTGATTGGCAAGCCTTGGGACCTGGGTTCGATTCCCAGGTCCCCCATATTTCTTCATAATTTTGTTTCTAACATATTTAGGTGGTGTTCCCCTCCAGTGGTCCATCATACACCCAACACCTTGGCACGCCACATGTCCCAGAAGATCAATCCAAAAATCAGGATGTGAAGTCTATCATGCACACTAGTCAACCATGCCATACGCAAGCGTTGAAAGTCAACATGGGCTTAGGATCAGTGGGCCAAAATGCTCACAATAAACCTCCTCAATTGGGTCAACCACCCCCCATGTTTGCATTTTCTTTCTCTCTTTTTGTTCTTTTCTTTTATTTATTTTAATTATGTTAATTGTTTCTTTTAATTCACAAAATAATTTTCATAAAAAATCAGAAATCATAAAAATAAAATATGTTTATTGTTTTTAATATTTAACTCACTAATATTTTATTTTGTAAATAAATTCCAATAATCAATTTAGTTTAATTTTAGGTTTAACTTTAATGTTTTTCTTAAATAATTAAAATACATAAAAATTAGGGTTTTTAGCATTTTACTCTTTTTCTCAATAATTAAAATTTTCTTCTTATTATTATTAACCATTAATTAATTTTGTAAATAAATATGTCATTTAATTAATTAGGGTAAATTAGGTTAAAACTTAAACATTTTTTCTTTAATAATAAAAAACAATTTAGAACTAGGGTTTATTTAATTTCAAATTCCAATTAATTTTCTTTATGTCCATTAAATACAAAAACATCAAAAAATAACTTCTTTTCTCATTAAATCATTAATTAATTTTCAATTTCAATATTTATTTTCTTTAAAGGGTCCAACGCCCTCGCACTTTCGATTCCAATGTCCTTTCGCGCGTTTGTCTTTATTTTTCGTTTTACATTTATGTAATTGCCCCAAAGCTTTGTAATAGTAATTAGGACATTTACTTTCCGCACTTTTATTCAAATCGGGTCTGTGTTTAATTTGGCGATGTATGGACCCGCGCCTTGTAATAGCGTAGGACCTTTATTTTCCGCATTTTAATTTCCGCACCCTTTAAACTGCTAATCACATGAAAGAATGTATGCCCAAATAAAATCAAAGCGTAGATCACCAAAAGCATGTACAAGATGAATAATAACTGAAAATGACACACAATTCACACACCACTCCTAGGGTACGCCTCACTGTTGCCTTGCCCCTCGAAACGTGGTCGTCGAGTAGAGGACGTTTTAGTAAGTCCTCATGTCCATGAACATGGCATGGGGGTAGCTTCTAAGGTGTCCTACTATTGCTCTGGTGACCACACTGTCCCTAACAAACGAATTGACCCGAACACCTCCAACGGTGGTGCTACCTACCCCTCAATGGTGGGATGGCACTACCTTAAAGACATTTACACAGCCTAATTCTTTAGGGTAGGTGGATGACTCGTAGATACTTGCTCTATTAAAAAACAAATCAAAAAACTCTTTTCACACCGACACTTTCAAAAAGCTTTCAAAACAATTTTTCAAACACTCTTGAGGACTGATACAAGAGTCGAACTGAAAATTTTAAACGAAACTTTCTCAAACCCACTCGCTTTGAAAAGAAAACAAACATTTTGGAAACACAAATGAGCAAGTATCTAAGAGCCCATGGATAACCATGGATAGAAAGGGTGCTAACACCTTCCCTTTCTATAAATCTACCTCCCGAACCGAGAATTAATCTCAATAAGGAATTTTTCTGTGCTTTTGTACTTTCCATGTTGGAGAAAATAAAAGACGGTGGCGACTCTTGCTTCCGCGACATTTCGCGAACCAGCGTTAAACAGTTAGTTCCAGATCCACCGATCCCAGAACTGGCGACTCTGCTGGGGAATATTTATAAAGTGAGGTGTACCTTAGGATAGCTCAGACTTGTGTTTTCAATTGCTGTGTTTGTTTGCTTTATATTTGTGGGCACTGCATCGGAGTTACATAGATCCTAACCCAGATCTGGGGATACCCTGTTAGGTAGCATAAGCTGTGAGGGACCTGTCCGGCGTAGACCGACATGGGTGAAGCAGTGGCTACATTGGTGTGGCACCTTGGTCTGTACCGATATCCCTTGTGTTGCAACGAGGAGAATATGGGTCTTCTGAGGAGTCATTAAGCACCAACCGACCTTAGAACCTTAAATGACCCAACTTGGCCAATAGAACAGTAGCAGTATGCTACGCCCATTGAGGCTAAACTCTCGTGATGGTTCTGGCTGCAAGAAAAGATTGCGATGCTGGAGTTATGACCGATTGAGGGTAGTCAATGATATTGGGATCCTCTAGAACCCGGTTACTTTCGATAGGACAGGTATGAACCAACAAACTGAAAGAGGGTAATACCTAGACCCCGTGCTGGCCTAAACTCTAAGGGCTTGTCTTGTGTGACTTGTGTGCCTTATCATGTTTGCCTTTGTAAATATTTGTGGTGCTTTATCATAACATCATGCCATCATATCATTGCATGCATCCTGCATAAGGACTGACCATTTTAAAGACAAGAAGGTTTCACCTTTGCTATGTTTTGTAGGACATCATGATGCTTATGCGAAGGAATACTATCCAGTTCAACTTTGTTCACCCACCTGAGTTGCTTGAAGAGTTGGTTAGCAGGATTCCAAATACTACTTCCTTCATTCAGAGGCATGGTTCTCTTCTCAGTTTAGTCACGGCAAAGCGGGACCAACAGTTGATGAGTGTCCTAACCCAGTTCTATGACCCTCTGTACCAGTGCTTCACATTTCAAGACTTCCAGCTGGTCCCTACCCTGGAAGAGTTCTCTGATTTGCTTGGTATCCCCATCTTGGATCATACTCCCTTCACTGGTTGGGAAAAGACTCTTAGGCTTGAAGAGGTTGCTGCAGCTCTTCCCTTAACTCACCAAGAAGTAATGGACAACTGGGTGACTAGAAGCGGAGTTAAGGGCTTCTTGGCTAAGTTTCTCATTGGTAAAGCTAACAGTTTCTGGAATGACCTGGACTTTAGGGCATATGAAGACATTCTGGCTCTCTTAATCTATGGTCTAGTTTTGTTTCCTAATCCTGAAAACTTCATTAATGTCACTGCCATAAGGATCTTCATGTCTCAGAACCCTGTGCCCACTCTCTTGGGTGACATCCTGCAACAACTTTATGCTCGTACTGCCCGAAGACGAGGAACCCTGTGGTGTTGTATCCCTTTGTTGGTGAGGTGGTTTATTTCTCACCTCCCTAAGTTCGTGCTGAAGAACCAAGAAGGAAGAGGTTGGGCTCATAGGTTAATGTCTCTCACTGATAAGGACATCATTTGGACTCTCAGAGGTTTGGATGAGGTAGCTGTTATTGATCGATGCGGAGAATATCCTAATGTTCCTTTGATCGGTACCCAAGGAGGAATCTCTTATAATCCATGTCTAGCTCTCCGTCAGTTTGGAAGGACCAGAAGAGCAGGACCTCATGAGATGCTGGTGCCTCACATCAGTTTTGAGTTTCAGGTGGATAGTGACGAGCTGCGTCGTAGGTTCATCAAGGCTTGGGACAAAGTTCACAAAGCTGACCCACAAGAGTTGGGGCTAAAGACTTCTCTACCTATGGAAGCCTACTACAAATGGGTCCGCATCCGTGCTCAGAAGTTAGGTATGCCGTATGAAGCTGTCAGACCCGTCATTCTTGAGTATCCTGATAAAGATGGGGCTCCTCCAACTGTCCTCCCTCCTCATATACCTACTGATTATGAGACATTAAATAGGTCTTGGTCGCAACTGCGAGAAGAACGGGATTCTTATCGGGAAAAGTACAACGAGCAGGAACTGAAGATCCAGAAGCTGACAAAGCAGTTGGAGAATGAGCGGGCTCTGAATGACTACATCTGTACTGAGAAGAGGAGACCCTGGGATCAATGAGGAGATTTGGACTTCCTTTTACAGTTTTATTTCCCTTTCAGTATTTCCATGTAACGCCTAAAGGCAATTTTTTGAACAATTTAAATTTCAAAGTTGAATCTAATGAAGTGTGTTCCTTTTGTTTACAAAGTTGATTCCCGATTGTCTTTGAAAACATAAATCATACGCATTCCATTCATCATGTGCATAGCAGGTACTCTTCTTTTCAGGTTTCTTACTGTTCTTCGCTGTTTATTTCAGCATCATGAACCCTGAATCATCTACCGAGATGTCTATCAAGGCCCTTCAGGCGCAGAACGCACAATTTCAGGAGCTGATCATGGGTTTGGCTCAAGGTCAAGAAGAGCTGAAGGCTTTGCTCCTGAAGAAGGAGAAGAAGAAGAAGAGAACTGTTCTTTTCAACTCGGGCCGAAGGTTTGGTAACACTCTGCAGAATGAGGAAGTTGGTTCTTCTGTAGGCAAAGACAGTCCCCAGGGGGGAAGGGCTCCAAGTCCGGTGGTCTCAGACAATGAGACTGATTTTAATGAGGAACAACATCCTCCAGTTGAAGACCGGTACAAGCAGTTGGAAGACCGACTGAACGCCATGGAAATTCAACAAGTGCCTGGTTTGGATTTCGGAGACTTGGGTTTATCTACTGGTGTGATCATCCCTCACAAGTTTAAAGCACCATCTTTCACCAAGTACGACGGGGCATCCTTCCCTAAGCTACACCTCAGATCCTATGTGTGGAAGATCCAGTCGTATACAGTGGACAAAAACTTGTGGATCCACTTCTTCCAGGAGAGTCTTTCAGGGACTCATCTCGAATGGTTCTATCAGCTGGATGGAACCAAGGTTCGTAACTGGGAGGAGCTGGCTACTGATTTTTACAAGCAGTATCAATATAATGCCGACCTCGCTCCTACGCGTACCCAACTCCAGGGTATGTCGTTAGGATCGGGAGAAGGTTTCAAAGAGTATGCGCATAAGTGGAGGGACCTGGCTGGCAGGGTGCAGCCACCATTAACTGACCATGAGCTGGTAGATATGTTCTTGGGGACCCTATCCGGGCCATTCTTCAATCATCTTATCGGTAATTCATCTGCAGGGTTCACTGACCTCATTCTGACTGGGGAAAGGATAGAGGCTGGCATGAAGTCCGGAAAGATTCAAAAAGGTGCGTCTTCAAGCGCTGAGAAGAAACCTTTTAAGAAGGAGGCCAGTGCTGTGTATGGGCCTAGGAGGCAAGATAAACCAGAGCGCCGCTAATCTGTCAACGCGGTGGTGATTGCTAAGCCTGCTGCCGCTCCTCGGCAAACTAATCAACCCAGGGCTGAGAGACCCAGAAGAAAATTTACCCGGCTGAGTATGACCTTGTCACAAATCTTGCCGCAGCTATTATCAACCAACTTGGTGACTGTCAGAGAGGCTCCAAAGGTTGTGAACACTGCCTCTCCCAAGTATAATCCAAATGCCCGCTGTGCTTATCACTCCGATAGCCCGGGGCATTCTACTGATGACTGCTGGGCCCTGAGGAATAAGGTGCAAGACCTTATTGATGCGAAGGAGATACAATTTGAGGCGCCTGAGAGGCCAAATGTTGTGACTGCTCCTATGCCCCAGCATGGAGTAAATGCTGTTGATGAAGATTTGTATGCCGTTTCCGTGAATGATGTAGCTACTCCTCTATTGACTGTTAAAAGGAACCTGCTGCTAGCCGGTTTATTTCCGGGTTGTGGCGAGGATTGCCTTTTGTGTGTTGTTTCCCCCACTGGTTGTCCATTGCTGAAATCAGGTATCCAAAGCCTGATGGACAGCAAGGAGATTCTGTTCAAGAAGACCACTGTTCCGTTTGTTCCTGTGGAAGAAGTATCTTTCGTTACAATTTTCAACAATCCAATCAAGGCTCCCCCGAGGAAGCCAGTTAAAATCATGAATGTTGCACCCATTGTTATTACTGTTCTGGGGCCCCTCCCCTATGAATCTGATAAAGCTGTCCCATGGCACTATGGGGCAGATGTATATGTACTTGGAATAAAGCAAGAGTTCAATACCGTTACCAACATCAGCAATATCACCGGTCCAGCTAAAGTAACCCGCAGTGGCAGGCTCTTCTCGCCTGACATTGCGCCACCAGCTATTCGAAGACCTCTCATAATTACGCCTGCAAGTGCACCTGTCTCCACTTCTGATCAAGTTGTTTCCCCTGCTGCTGAGTCATCTAATACTCGGGGCAAAGGGATTGATGATGAGCCTTCCCGGATGGAGGCACCAAAATCTGTGAATGTTGAAGCCTCCCAGCAAGAGATGGAGGAAATTCTTAAAATAATCAAGAAGAGCGATTTTAATGTTGTTGAACAGCTGGGGCATACCCCCTCTAAGATCTCTATGCTCTCCCTGCTGCTGTGCTCAGAGGCCCATGCTAAGGCCCTGATTTCATTTCTAAAGACGGCCCATGTGCCACAGGAGACATCTGCATACCAGTTTACTGATTGCGTAGCCAATTTGACAGCTGACAATTGTTTGGGTTTCTCGGATGCTGACCTTACTGCCAAGGGAAAGAACCACAATGATGCCCTGCATGTCTCTATAGAATGCAGGGGCACTACTCTCGCGCACGTGTTGGTGGACACCGGTTCTTCCCTGAATGTGTTGCCTAAAAAGGCCTTAGACCGGTTGGATTGTGAGGGCCTAGAGCTGAAACCTAGCAACATCATTGTCAGAGCCTTTGACGGTTCTAAGAGGATGGTTCATGGAGAGGTAGACATTCCTATTCGTGTGGGTTCTCAAGTATTCGACTCAACATTCTACGTGATGGATATTCGTCCATCTTATTCCTGTTTGCTGGGTCGACCTTGGATTCACAAATCTGGGGCAGTGACCTCCACTCTACACCAAAAGCTCAAGTACCCTGTCAGAGGGAAGATTGTTACTGTGCAGGGGGGGGGGGAAGAATACATGGTTAGTCATCTGAATTCCTTCCGGTATATTGAGATGGACGGGGAGTTTATTGAAACCCCCTTTCAACATTTCGAAGAGGTACCTCCAACATTGGCAGCAGTAGAAGCAGTGACCGAAGAGGACTTTCCTTTGAAGATGGCTTCCTTGAAGGACGCCCGGGCTGTAATCGAGAAAGGTGAATGTGCTAACTGGGGTAGGCTCCCTGATTTCACTCCTAAAACTGACAAGTTTGGATTAGGTTTTACTGCAGAGGCTCAGAGGGCTGTGCGCAAAGCTAGGATCGGAAGACCTCCTGTGCTCATCACCAATCCAGGAGTGAATGCTATTGGGGATGAAGACGAAGTGGAAGAGTCAGAGTTTGATAGCTGGATCTACCCGACGACTGACGGTGGATTGAATAATTGGACCGCGAAAGATCATACGCCTGTTACTTTTGTTATGCAGTAATGAATTCCTTTGTTTTTGTTATTTGTAATAAACAATGAATTGAAACTCTATGGCCAGGTGTCTTACCCGGGGCACCGTGGCTTCATTTGTGAGGGCATATTAATTGTCATTTCATATATCATGAATAAAGACCTTGGACGTTTTCTCGCATTTCAAATCTTATGCTCCTTTTCTTTCTTTCCTTTCTTTATATTGCAAAACAGCTGTATTTACACACACTCACTCATACAGGTTTCAATCCACTCTGGATCTCACTGGTAACGACTCTGCTACTGCCAATTATGACTTCGAAAATCAGATCAACTTAGCCGAAGACGAAGGTGAAGATGATTACGAAGTGCCTGGCGAGCTTGCAAGACTGTTACTCCAGGAAGAGAGGGAAATTCAACCACATGAAGAGCCAGTGGAAACGATAAATCTGGGTACTGAGGCAGATAGAAAGGAGGTTAAGATTGGTACCAATCTGGAGCTCAGCGTGAAGCAACGGTTGACCCAAATGTTACATGATTATGTGGAGATCTTTGCCTGGTCCTACGAAGACATGCCTGGTTTGGATACCGACATTGTGGTCCATCACTTGCCTACCAAGGAAGACTGCCCTCCGGTTAAGCAGAAGGTCCGCCGTATGCGTCCAGAGATGTTTGAGAAGATCAAAGCTGAGGTTATGAAGCAATTAGATGCCGGGTTTCTTGCAGTGACTTCTTACCCTCAGTGGGTTGCTAATGTGGTGCCGGTACCAAAGAAAGATGGTAAGGTCAGAATGTGCGTTGACTACAGGGATCTGAACAGGGCCAGCCCCAAGGATGACTTACCTCTACCTCACATTGATGTTCTTGTTGACAATATGGCTCAGCACAAGGTGTTCTCTTTCATGGATGGTTTTTCAGGGTATAATCAGATCAAGATGGCTCCGGAAGATATGGAAAAGACTACCTTTGTTACTCAGTGGGGCACCTTCTGCTACAAGGTCATGCCTTTTGGACTGAAAAATGTTGGGGCAACCTACCAACGTGCCATGGTTGCTTTATTTCATGACATGATCCATCATGAGATAGAAGTGTATGTCGATGATATGATTGCAAGGTCCCAAACTGAGGAGGAACACCTTGACCATCTGCAGAAGCTGTTTGACCGTCTGAAATTGTACAAGCTGAGGTTGAATCCGAACAAGTGCACCTTCCGGGTAAGATCTGGAAAGTTGCTAGGCTTCGTTGTAAGTGATAAAGGTATTCAAGTGGACCCTGCCAAGGTTAAAGCCATTCAAGAGATGCCAATTCCTAAGACAGAGAAAGAAGTCAGAGGCTTTCTAGGACGCCTGAATTACATTGCTCGATTCATCTCGCACCTAACTGCTACCTGTGAACCAATCTTCAAGCTGCTGAAGAAAGATCAGGTAGTACATTGGAACGATGAATGTCAGGCCTCTTTTGACAGAATCAAAGAGTATCTCCAAGAACCACCCATTCTTATGCCACCGGTTGAAGGGAGACCTCTAATACTATACCTGACAGTACTTGACAACTCAATAGGGTGTGTGCTGGGGAAGCATGATGAGTCTGGCCGAAAAGAGCATGCCATTTATTACCTTAGCAAAAAGTTTACCGACTGTGAGACCCGATACTCACTGCTCGAGAAAACTTGCTGCGCTTTGGTATGGGCCGCTCACCGGCTGAGACAGTATATGCTGACTCACACTACCTTGTTGATTTCAAAGATGGATCTTATAAAATACATATTCGAAAAGCCTGCTCTGTCTGGGAGAATAGCAAGATGGCAAATGATCTTGACAGAATACGACATCCAATACACGACTCAGAAAGCTATCAAGGGAAGTGTATTGGCAGACCACTTGGCACACCAGGCAGTAGACGACTATCAGTCAATGAACTTCGAGTTTCCAGACGAGAGCATCATGATTGTGACTGATTGTGAAGTACCTGGACCGGATGAAGGACCTGAGGAAGGATCCCGATGGTCTATGCACTTCGACGGAGCATCCAACGCTTTGGGTAACGGCATCGGCGCTGTGATCATATCCCCTCAAGGCACTCATACTCCACTCACTGCCCGGCTATGTTTTAACTGCACCAACAACATGGCGGAGTATGAGGCATGCATCATGGGTCTTCAACCTGCGATCGACTTAAGGATCAAGTTTCTGAGTGTCTTCGGAGATTCCGCTCTCGTGATCAATCAGATCAAAGGCGAGTGGGATACGAAACATCCGAATCTTATTCCTTACAAAGAATGTGTGTTGACATTGATCCCCCATTTCACAGAGATAACATTTGAACACTTTCCGAGAGAGGAGAATCAGTTGGCGGACGCGTTGGCTATGATGTCTTCCATGTTCAAAGTCAAATGGGATAATGAGGCTCCCCGGGTCATTATCTGGAAACTGGACGAACCGGCATACTGTTGTGATCTTGAGGCTGAGGTAGTGACTGAAAAACCTTGGTACCATGAGGTAAAGAGATACTTGGAAGCTCAGGAATACCCTGAGGATGCATCTGTCAACGATAAGAAGTTTCTGAGAAGGTTCGCAGCGAAGTTCTTCCTCAGCAATGGCATCCTGTACAAGCGAAACCATGATTCGACCTTACTGCGTTGTATGGATAAGACTGAAGCAGAAAGGATCATGGCAGAGCTACACGAAGGTACTTTCGGAATGCATTCCAGTGGACACACTATGGCAAAGAAGATCCTTCGGGCAGGGTATTTCTGGTCCACAATGGAAGCTGATTGCTACCAACATTCTCGGACATGTCATAAATGCCAGATTTATGCAGATAAGGTGCATGTTCCTCCAGTTCCTCTAAATGTTCTGACTGCACCTTGGCCTTTTGCAATGTGGGGCATAGATATGATCGGCGAGATTAAACCTACGGCATCCAATGGGCATCGCTTCATCCTGGTAGCGATTGATTACTTTACGAAGTGGGTTGAAGCAGCTTCTTACGCCACTGTAACCAAGAATGTTGTGGCACGGTTCATTCGGCATAATCTGATCTGTCGGTACAACGTCCCTAAAAGGATCATTACAGACAATGGTACCAATCTCAATAACAAGATGATCACTGAGCTCTGCGAGCAGTTTAAGATATAGCACCACAACTCTTCTCCTTACCGGCCGAAGATGAATGGGGCTGTAGAAGCGGCCAATAAGAATATCAAGAAAATTGTGCAGAAGATGACAGTGACCTATAAAGATTGGCACGAGATGTTACCGTTTGCTCTTCATGGGTATCGTACCTCAGCACGGACGTCTACCGGGGCAACTCCTTTCTCCTTGGTCTACGGCATGGAGGCAGTCTTACCGATCGAAGTGCAGATACCCTCTCTCCGGATAATGAAGGATGCAGATCTGAGCGAAGATGATTGGATCCAGACACGACTTGATCAATTAAACCTAATTGACGAAAAGAGACTCATTGCTATTTGTCATGGTCAGACATACCAAAAATGGATGATCAGGGCATTTAACAAAAAGGTCAGACCACAAGAGTATCAAGTTGGGGATCTGGTAATCAAGCGTATCATCCTTCCTCAGAGTGATCCAAGGGGCAAATGGACCCCTACATACGAAGGGCCATTTGTGGTTAAACATGTGTTCTCAGGAGGAGCCATGATTCTAGCCACCATGGATGGTGACGACCTTCCTCACCCCGCCAATGCAGACATAGTAAAAAGATACTACGCATGATAAAAGACCCGCTAGGTTGACATACCTAGGCAAAAATTAGGGCTTCCCGGCGAACCAAAAGGGTTCGGGCAAAATGAAGGGATGAAATAAAAAAATCTGTACACCCGGCAAGTCGAAAACCTGAAAAGGCGGCTTGGGCAAAAATGGGTATCCCGGTGGACTGAAAACCCGAAAGGGCGGTCCAGACAAAAGTTAGGGATAAAGCGTAAAATTATGTCTCATTGGATCACTTTGCATCCAGAATCCGGTATCAACATCAAGTTCAGACGGCATCAATCAATCAGCTTCATCTTCAGCTAGGTCATCAAGTGATGAGACGCTCGAAGATATAAAGGCAATAGCAGAGTTGGAACCCAGTGGGATTATTCTTTTCACACAATTGCTTTGTTTTCCCTTTGTACAAATTGTATAAACTTTTTGTTCGGCGACGTTCTCTTACTAGGATGTCAGCCTCTTGTACATAAACGCCTATTTACAGGCAAATTCAAAAATCAATACAAATACACTTTTCAGCTCAAACTGCCATTTGTTTTTCCTTTTCTATTTTGTTTTGCGAAGAACGTCCAAGGTTCAATTTATGATATATGCATTTGACGCTAATTGCTAACTCATAAATATTTGCATACGAAACAAAGGATTAATTACAGGTAACATTAGAAACAGGGGCAATAATGTTTGTCTAAGCGATCTAATTGTTCTGTCCACCAAGGTACCAAGGTAAGTTAAGTTGAAGAACATAGCCAAGATATCTTAAATCCCCAGAGAGTGAGCCAGCAAGTCAATGCACTCTCCCCAAGCAGAGTTATCCTGTCAGCCTTAAGGAAGTTGGGTATCCTCCAGCAGATATCAACATTCCTCAGCATAATATACGGACATTCTTAACAAGCATCCCCGACAGTCTTGATCTAAGATTGTTCCCCGGCGGTCTACCAGATATTCAGCGGAGCCACTTCCCCAAATGTATTTCAAAATTTACCCAGGAGAGTCCAATCCAGATTTCCCCAGGAAAGTTTGAATCCATCTCCCCAGCAGGAAGCTTATCCCCAGTAGATTCTGGAAGTTTCCCCCCTGCAGAGCACGAACGCGTCTCCCGGCTTTATTCAAAGGTTATTTCCCTACCAGGATATAACTGGGTTATCTTCAGCCAAAAGCCACGGAAAGACCGTCCTCGGTAAAGTCTTCTTATCCCCAGCGGAGTCCATTAACACTTCCAACATAACAACGGTATCCCCAGCGGAATTATCATCAAGCATATCAACATAATACCTCTCTTCCCACAGAGTATTGTTCCCCATCAAGATCGCTAGAGTAATTTTCTCCCCGCAGAGTAATTCATTCGCCAAGTTTATTCCCCAATGGAGTTATCTTCTCCTACCGGTATTCCTGCAACCATCACTCCCCAGTGGAAACAAAAGCTCTACATCAGCCCAAGATTTAACTTCCCGGCATCCGTCAAGGATTTATTTTCCTAAGACGAAAACATACATTCATAAACATTGCATCTTCATACATTATAGCATGCATATACACATCATGAACATACAATCTCACTTATCACATCTCGCATGTCATACATCATGACATCGCATACAACTAACGTTTTGTCTTTTCAGGACAAAGGTTAATACAAAGATAACTACTATCAATGGTCGCAACTAAAGATCCGATTCCTGTATCTCGCCAGGGTGTATCTGTTGACGATCGATTCCAGACCCGATTCCTGTATCTTGCCAGGGTGTGTCTGAAGAGTCCGAGGATCCGATGCCTGTATCTTGCCAGGGTGTATCCGTTGAAGACTAACATTACCATATCCGATTCCTGTATCTTACCAGGGTGTGTCTGAAGAGTTTGAGGATCCGATGCCTGTATCTTTCCAGGGTGTATCTGTTGACGACTAGCATTACCAGACCCGATTCCTGTATCTTGCCAGGGTGCGTCTGAAGAGTTTGAGGATCCGATGCCTGTATCTTTCCAGGGTGTATCTGTTGACGACTAGCATTACCAGACCCGATTCCTGTATCTTGCCAGGGTGCGTCTGAAGAGTTTGAGGATCCGATGCCTGTATCTTGCCAGGGTGTATCCGTTGAAGACTAACATTACCAGACCCGATTCCTGTATCTTGCCAGGGTGCGTCTGAAATATTCTCTCATCATTACTGTTGAGGTAGTAATCGCCCAAGGTTCTCTCATCGTTACTGTTGAGGTAGTAATCGCCCAAGGTTCTCTCATCGTTACTGTTGAGGTAGTAATCGCCCAAGGTTCTCTCATCATTACTGTTGAGGTAGTAATTGCCCAAGGTTCTCTCATCGTTACTGTTGAGGTAGTAATCGCCCAAGGTTCTCTCATCATTACTGTTGAGGTAGTAATCATCCGAGGTTCTCTCACCGTCCCGTTGAGGTAGTAACCATCCCTGATTCATTCATAACCTTTTGAAGCTCCCGACTCGATTCCTGTATCTCGCCAGGGCACGTCTGAAGAGTTCAAAGATTCGATACCTGTATCCAGCCAGGGCGCGTCTATATAAAGAATTTTAAAGTCAAACTCCTGTAACAGGCCAGGTAATTATCTTTCTTTTTCAGGTACGCAAGTTCTCGCTAAGGAAACTCTTACGCGATCGACACCCAGATGGCATCTATAAGCCCATCCACCTATTCATCACCTCTCAACATGGCATCTGTAAGCCCATCTTCCTATCCATCAATCTCCAAATGGCATCTGTAAGCCCATTCCCACCATCACACTGCTAACATGTGAGCGCAAATTTCTGGGCACTCTAGTGTTCAATCATCTTCCACCTTCGGATTACGAAAGGCACGCCAGCCAATCTACATCCTCAGGTCTAAGAAGATTGAACAGGGGCAACTGTTGTACCCCAAAATTTGCCCTCCCATTTTCTTCAAGATTTGCTAATAGCATGCTTCAAAACCTCCCAAAGGTTGCACAGTCCAATTGCCTCCTAACAGTAAAAAATTAGGGTTTTGGTTCTGTCAAAGAAATTGAAGTTTCCAAGGGTCCAATCAAGTCCCACCTGCCTATAAACATTGTCAAGCATCCACATGCCAAGTTTCAAGACTCACAGCACAAGATTGCCCAGTCAAAAACCCTAATTGCTCGACAGTCAACTACAGGGGCAAAATGGTCATTTGACAGTCAAAAGTCAAAATTTTTTGGTCAACATCTTATTTTGAAGCCACAAACATCATTTGATCAATTCTTGATCATGATTCTCAAAGCATGGCTCAAAAAGTCTCAAGATGCAAAAGTTTCTATTTTTGGACAGTTGGAAAAGTCAACTACAAATTGACCAAGGCATAACTTCCACATGGTTTATAAGAAAAATTCCATCCAAAGCTCATTTTGAATAGAATGACATTTCCTACAACGCATCTTCACACTTCAAGTCCAAGAAATGCTCTCACAAAAAGTTATCAATCTCAACATTATAGGTCATTTTCAAAAGTCAACAAAAAGGCACTTTAAGTCAAAGACCATAACTTGAGATTGGTAAATCCAAATGACATGGGACCAAAGGCATTGGTTATAGGACTTCAAGACCTTTCCAAAATGTCCAAGAACATGATCAAATCTTAAAAATTGAGCAAGATATTCCTTATGGAAGTTGGGAAATTCTTGGGAATTTTGAAAAGTCAACTTTGCTTCAAAAGCCTCAAAATTGCTAATGGGCCTCAATTTCTTCCATGAATCATCACCCAAAGGCTATGCACGACCCATTGACATCCAAGGGAGTTATTTTATCCTTTTTGATTAATTATTTGAATTATTATTATTATTAATTCACTTAATGAAAATTAAATATGACAAAAATATCAAATGCCACCTTTCAAATCTTTTTATGCAGCATATGCACTCTTTATGTACTCAAGATTTCGTGCACATCCAAAAGGGAAAGAATCTCCCATGATTGGAAATGGCTTGATGGCAAAAAAGATTGAAAAAGATCATGAAAATCAAATATTCAAAATCATTGAATACAAGGCTTTGGGCTTGGTCTTTCAGACCTAATTGCTTCCACATATATGCACAATCATAAACCTAATGAGAAGAACAAGAAAGCTGCGCTGAAACCTCAAGATCAAACTTGCATTTTTGACAAAAAAATCTCAAAACTGTTTTCATAGCTAGAGGGTGATTCAAGGCCTCAAAACTATTCCACAAGCTTGCCAAGACTACCAGGAATCTTTTCCAATCAAAGCCAAGTCTCCATACTCAAAGAAGTGGTAGAACACAATCGCCCTGTTCATGAAAATTTTCTTAATCGTATTTGAATTTACATGCATTTTCCATACGTTTTAATGTTTGATTTATACTAATATGATCTCTCTGAAGCTATTGGTACCATCCAATTGAATTATAGACGCCTGTATGCAAAGTTACCATGAACGCGCATTAGGGTTTTAGAAGCTTGAAAAGAGGGTTTCACTCATCTGGAAAAATTGGACAATAAGACCTATGCCAATGAAATCAGGACCTTCAAACGAGTAGAACCCATACCTCGCGCCTTTTTTCTTTTTAACTATGCTCTATTCGCTATTTTTGTAGGTACCATTTAGTGGAGGTTTAAAACCCCCGCTATCTATTCTGTATTTTCAGGACGAGCGAAGAAGAAGACTGGGTGTCATCACGTGGTTGGTTGATTCAAAAAGCTGGCGCGTTTTCTTGTTTTCATATCATTAACCCTTGTTTACTATTATATTATTTAATGTCCAGAATTATTACAAACGCGTCGAATGGCATAGTGGTTGGGAACGTGATTAGCAAGCCTTGGGACCTGGGTTCGATTCCCAGGTCCCCCATATTTCTTCATAATTTTGTTTCTAACATATTCAGGTGGTGTTCCCCTCCAGTGGTCCATCATACACCCAACACCTTGGCACGCCACATGTCCCAGAAGATCAATCCAAAAATCAGGATGTGAAGTCTATCATGCACACTAGTCAACCATGCCATACGCAAGCGCTGAAAGTCAACATGGGCTTAGGATCAGTGGGCCAAAATGCTCACAATAAACCTCCTCAATTGGGTCAACCACCCCCCATGTTTGCATTTTCTTTCTCTCTTTTTGTTCTTTTCTTTTATTTATTTTAATTATGTTAATTGTTTCTTTTAATTCACAAAATAATTTTCATAAAAAATCAGAAATCATAAAAATAAAATATGTTTAATGTTTTTAATATTTAATTCACTAATATTTTATTTTGTAAATAAATTCCAATAATCAATTTAGTTTAATTTTAGGTTTAACTTTAATGTTTTTCTTAAATAATTAAAATACATAAAAATTAGGGTTTTTAGCGTTTTACTCTTTTTCTCAATAATTAAAATTTTCTTCTTCTTATTATTAACCATTAATTAATTTTGTAAATAAATATGTCATTTAATTAATTAGGGTAAATTAGGTTAAAACTTAAACATTTTTTCTTTAATAATTAAAAACAATTTAGAACTAGGGTTTTATTTAATTTCAAATTCCAATTAATTTTCTTTATGTCCATTAAATACAAAAACATCAAAAAATAACTTCTTTTCTCATTAAATCATTAATTAATTTTCAATTTCAATATTTATTTTCTTTAAAGGGTCCAACGCCCTTGCACTTTCGATTCCAATGTCCTTTCGCGCGTTTGTCTTTATTTTTCGTTTTACATTTATGTAATTGCCCCAAAGCTTTGTAATAGTAATTAGGACATTTACTTTCCGCACTTTTATTCAAATCGGGTCTGTGTTTAATTTGGCGATGTATGGACCCGCGCCTTGTAATAGCGTAGGACCTTTATTTTCCGCATTTTAATTTCCGCACCCTTTAAACTGCTAATCACATGAAAGAATGTATGCCCAAATAAAATCAAAGCGTAGATCACCAAAAGCATGTACAAGATAAATAATAACTGAAAATGACACACAATTCACACACCACTCCTAGGGTACGCCTCACTGTTGCCTTGACCCTCGAAACGTGGTCGTCGAGTAGAGGACGTTTTAGTAAGTCCTCATGTCCATCAACATGGCATGGGGGTAGATTCTAAGGTGTCCTACTATTGCTCTGGTGACCACACTGTCCCTAACAAATGAATTGACCCGAACACCTCCAACGGTGGTGCTACCTACCCCTCAATGGTGGGATGGCACTACCTTAAGGACATTTACACAGCCTAATTCCTTAGGGTAGGTGGATGACTCGTAGATACTTGCTCTATTAAAAAACAAATCAAAAAACTCTTTTCACACCGACACTTTCAAAAAGCTTTCAAAACAATTTTTCAAACACTCTTGAGGACTGATACAAGAGTTGAACTGAAAATTTTAAACGAAACTTTCTCAAACCCACTCGCTTTGAAAAGCAAACAAACATTTTGGAAACACAAATGAGCAAGTATCTAAGAGCCCATGGATAACCATGGATAGAAAGGGTGCTAACAGCTTCCCTTTCTATAAATCTACCTCCCGAACCGAGAATTAATCTCAATAAGGAATTTTTCTGTGCTTTTGTCCTTTCCATGTTGGAGAAAATAAAAGACGGTGGCGACTCTTGCTTCCGCGACATTTCGCGAACCAGCGTTAAACAGTCAGTTTCAGATCCACCGATCACACCAGGGCTCGATATTGATATTATGGTTCACCGTCTGCCGATGAAAGAGGGTTGTGCTCTAATAAAGCAGAAGGTTCGTCGAATGCGTCTTGAGATTTCAGAAAAGATCAAAGTCGAAGTTATGAAGCAATTCAATGCATGTTTCTTAGAAGTTACATCCTATCTTCAATGGGTTGTGTAATACGGTGGGAGAACTGACTTGGTTGTTTTTGTGTTTGATTATAATTGTTGCGGATAATAAGAGTCACCACCGACTTTTCTTTTATCCAATAAGGAAAGGGTGAAAAGAACAGGAAAGACCTTTGAGATATTTTCTTGAGTTCGGGGGGTAGGTTATGAAAAGGGAAGGTGTTAGCACCCTTTTCATCTGTAGTTATCTACGGGCTCTTAGTTGCTTGTTATATCGCTTTTGAAATTGTTTTGTTTGAAATGTGTTTGTGGTGGGTTTTGAAAGTATTTTTGAAAAGCGCATTCGTTTAGGAAAACATTGTAATTATTATTGTCTCTATAAGAATGCATACAAAGTGTTGGACTTTTCGAAAATATTTCATGTTTTGAAAGTGTTTGGTGTGTTTGAAAAGATGTTTGGTTTTTGAAGATGTATTGTGAGCAAGCAACTAAGAACGTTCTACCTACTCAAAAGTCTTTTGTTCATTTCTTCCTTCCTTTGATATTTCTATCTCACCATTGATTGGTAAGTAGCCTTATCTTTGGATGTAAAGGATCAGGCGTGGGTCATCGTATATTCATAGATAGCAATGTTGTGGGATACCTTAACATTTTTCTTAAGGGACTAATATCATTTTAAAGGCAACATTCGTAGCGTCATCGAGGGGCTATGATCCAGTGTTTCGATTGTTTTTGCTAAGATGTCTCACATGCGTATCATAACCATTTTCTCAAGGCAACAAGTGTAGTTAATCCTAGAGGTGCAAAGTGTGCAAGTGTTTGTATTTCATTCTTAGTTTATCTTGGATTAGTTTTTTCTAAGAATTATTTTATCTTTCCATACAAACCCTAATTACTAGCATTTATATGAAAGCGATAAATTGCAGAAAGTAAATATCCTATGCTATTACATCATTTTGGGATGGGGTGTACAAATTTACCAATGGGGATTGCAAGAAATTAAACCTAATTATCTATTACAACCATATCGAAATTGAATAATGTACAAGAATTAAAATGTATATAATGTACAAGACACGAATGAAAAGAAAATGAACTTGTTTTGATTTTGTTAAAGAAAATATTTTAACCTAACTTTCTAAAAAAGATAAATAGTTAGAAGTAAGAAAATTAAACTAAGTTAATTTTAAATTTAAACAAAGAAAATGAAATAAACCTAAGTTTAATATTAAGTTGAAGAAAAGAAGTTAAATAAGAAAATGTTTTTTTGTCTTTTTTATTTTAAGAAGTCAAATAAAAATAAACTAACTAATTTAAGAAAAAAAAACTAGTATAATATTTTTGGTGTTTTTGATTAATAAAAATAATAATAATAAGGAAATAAAATAAAAATAAAAATAAAATCAGGGGGGGTTAGAAAGTGGAATGGTTGTTGGTAAGTAAAAACGAGACAACCTAGAAGTTCTAGCCTAAGCGTGCCGCTAACAAGTATATGGAGGAATGATGCTGGAAGCAGAAAAGGAGAAAGCCTAGAAGTTATGGCCCAGGCGTGTTGCTAACAAGTATATGGAGGAATGATGTTGAAAGCAGGAAAATGAGAAATCCTAAAAGTTCTAGCCCAGACATGATGTTAACAGGTAAGTGGAAATGAGATAACCTAGAAGTTCTGGCCCAGGTTTGCTGTTAACGGGTAAGTGGGAATGAGATAACCTAGAAGTTCTGGCCCAGGTGTGTTATTAACAGATAAATGGAAATGAGATAACTTAGAAGTTATGGCTTAAGTGTGCTGTTAACAGGTAAATGAAAGTGGGATAACCTAGAAGTTTTGGCCTAGGTGTGGTGTCAACAAATAAATGCGGTGAAATGTTAAGAAATAAAAACAACAAAAGGTGCTTCTGGGGCTAGAACCTATGACCTTTAACACTAATATCTTACGTGCACTCTCTACCACTAAGGTAGCTATACATATGGTATTATAAACAAAACCATAAGTACATATTACAAAATCAGTTCTGACGATCAACTTCATCTTCTTCCTCGCGCCAACCAGAGTATATGCAACTCATTCATTTCTCAACCAAAATGGAAAATGTAGACATGAAAGTTATGGAAAATTTCATCATGGTTCCAGAACTATAAAGTATTAAAACTATAAATCAGAAACAAACATGAATTTTGCTAGCCCTAATCTGAACCCTAATTTTTTTCAAGAAGTTTTGATCCTAAATTCTCTCTACTCAGGCCATATAAATAAAATCTATGGATATGTACAGTTTCAGAGCAATGATATCTACATTTTGTCTTTGAAAATGAAAACCTAACAATGCCTAAATAATGATATGAAAATCATAAGAACTTACCTTGTAGCTGAAGATCGTGTTCTGAACTAGAGCTTGATTCAAGTTGTTGTGATGATCTGGTTAGCTTCCTCAAGTTCCCAGGAAGCTAATGCAATTGTTAGCTTGAGCTATTGATGGATGGAATGTTTTGGAGAAGTCAATATGTAATGCTCTGTGTGATACGGTGGGAGAACTGACTTGAGGTTTTGCGTTCGTATTCGCACTTGTGCGGTTGAGCAAGAGTCGCCACCGACTTTTTATTTTATCCTAAGGAAAGGTTTAAAAAGCACAGCAAAAACCTTTGAGATTTTTCATGGGTTCGGGGGGTAGATTATGAAAAGGGAAGGTATTAACACCCTTTTCATCCATGGTTATCTATGGGCTCTTAGTTACTTGGTTTTTTAGATCACTTGCCTTGATTTTTGATTGCTTGAAAATGGTGTGTGTGTGTGTTTTTGAAAATGTTTTTGAAGAGATGCCTTGTCTTAGGCGACCAATGTATTTGACTCGTGTTTAAGTGTTTTACAAAAGTGTGGATCTTTTCGAAAAGATGTTTCAAATGTTTTTTGAGAGTTTGTTTGAAAGTGTTGTGGATTGTGGTTTTTGAAAAGAAGGCAAGTGTTTTTGCAAGTTGATCTCAAGTAACTAAGAGTTTTGTCTACCCTATTGTACTCAAAGGTTTTTGTTATGTTTTAACCCCTTTTAACAATTTTGTTCCACCATTGAAATTGGTGGACAATCTTGCGTTTAGGAAGTTTATTCGGGACGGGCGCGGGTTATCGTATGGACCATGAATGCAATGATGCCAAGTGTCTTGGGCAATTTGCTTCGAAGGGACTATGATCATTCCGTTTAGGCAACATTTTGAGAGACTTATGATCATTTGATTTTGTTTTGCCAAAGATACTCGACGTGCAAGCATGGCCCATTTTGGAAGGCAACATGTGGGATTACCCTAGAGGGTGCAAGTGTGATTGTGTATTGATTTCATGTATTTGTCTTGTATTAGGTTATCTAGCGTTTGATTTTATGTACATGCAAACCCTAGGTCTAACCATGGTATAATTGGAAAACTGTAAATTGCGGAAATGTAAAATCTACGCTATTACAAAATAGTATCTGGGAGTGGGGGTACAAGTGTATGAATGAGGATGAGACTTATAGTATCCAATAAGTTACAACCAAATCGAATTTGCAATCAAATGTAATATGACGAATATCAATGTATAAGATAAACAAGTATGTAGGAGCAATGTGAATGTATTGTGTAAGTGTAAGTGTGAGATGTATATGTTTTAGTCGTATGTTCAAGTTTTAATCAAATTGTGTATGAAATGATGTTTTAAGAAAAGAAAATATTTCTAGGTTTTCATTATGCATAAAAAAAAGAGTATTTTTCATTTGTTATGTACAAAAATGTTTTAAGAAATTAAATTATGCAAAAAATGTATATTTACTTAGTATGTACAAAATATATTTTAATTAAAAGAATAAATAAATAAAAAGAAGAAAGTATTTTCAATTTTTAATATATGACAAAAATGTATTTTAATTATGTAGGTGATTTTGTAAAGAAAAGGAAAAGAAATAAAAAGAATTAATATTAATGTTTTGTTAAGAAAAGTATTTTAGTGGGCTTAGGCATGCAGAGACGGGTACAGGCCCATTGCTTGAAACAAATTTTTAGGGTTTGAGATTTTGTTATCCAGTTGAGACGAAAGCGTTAGGGTTTGGACAGCACCGTTCGTACTTTTCGTTCAACTTCATCTTTTGGTTACAATTCCTCCGTCTAGCCACCAGCACCGCTCCCCCAAGTCTCTCTTCCCTCTATGGCATGAGCCCTGTGGTCTTGTGATACAAGGTTCATTTTTGATGTTTATGTTCTTTTACGAATCGCGTGCTTCATTTCAATTTGAATCTTAACCTTAATCTTTTATTATTATGAGGTGAAGGAGAAAAAGAGAGGGAGAAGATCGTACTACCTGACCTTGGAGAAGGAGGAGAGACAGGGGATGTGGCGCTCAGGAGGCCGGGACGAGCGGAGGGTGTTGAGGTTTGCGCTTCGGTAACTTTTGCTTTCCTAGGGTTTTATGATGATTTGCATTTGTACTGAAAACCCTTTTAATATTCGCTTCTTTATCTCTTCCTTTGCTATGATCCTGTATGCTTGTTGTGTTGAGACACCTTTGTTGCTTCTCTGACTTTCTTCTGATTCGTTGCTTTGAATTGTTGGTTGCCTTAAACGCTTGCTTGATATATGTGATTGCTTGCTTCTGTATCTTCTTTGTCGCCTAATGATGAATCTGGGATTCTGAAGGACTCGTGGGTTTTGGAATTAGTATGCTTCTTTCTTCTTCTCTTACAGTTGCCTAGAACTTTCGTTGAGTTTGCCTTGAATATTTACTGCCTATGATGAAAGGGTTTCTGAGGCTTAGAGGGTTAGAAAAATGGTTCTGGTTGGCTTGGTGGTGTTAGCAGGTAAGATGTTTGTGGGAGTTATACTGTGGTTGGTTTCTGAGTTTTAGCAGGTTAATGGTTGTTTGACAGGGGTTCAACAGGTTTGTACCTTAGTATGGCTTTTGAGGTTATGTGTTTGTAGTGGTTTTGGTTAGGCTTGATGTTGGTTCAGTTTTGGCATTGATTTGTTTACGCTTCAGTTTATGTGTTTGTGACAGGTTTGTATGTTTATGTGTTTTGACAGTATGTGGGTTTTGAGGTTTCACAGGTTTAGGTTTGTGAGGTCTCAGGCGAGTATGCTTGGTTGGTAAATGGTTTTTGGCCTTGGTTGGAATGCAGACAACAGGTTTCAGGTTTGGCCTTGATTCTGGTTATGTTTGTGCTAGCAGGTTAAAAGGCTTCAGTAGGCTTGGGATATTCAGGCCTGAACTGGCCTTAGGTTTGAACTCTTAGCAGGTTTTTGTGCTTGCTTAGCAGTTTTGTATATTTTTCTCCCTCTCTATCCTGCCTAAGCATAAAGCCTGAACCCTTCCTCTTATCTCTCTTCTTCTGACTTTCTTAGTACAGTTTAAAGAATTTTAAATGTTTTTTTACTGTACTTTCTGAAGGGGCCACCCTTGTTTGGGAAATGATGATAAAGAGTTAGCTTGCATAAGAGATTTCCTTTGCATCTTTATCTTTCTTTAACAGCTTGCTACACTTTGTGAACTTTTCATATCTTTGTCAAATCTTTTTATTGACAGCCTTGAGTGGACTTTGTACTTTGACAGTAAATTGCACTTTTTGATCTTTGATAGAAAGTTGGAATTGGATTTTCAGTTTAGTTTGAACTTACTTCTGAACCATGCAGTTTGACATTTTAAAAATATGCATTTTGACATTTTGCATTTATAATAAAATCCTTCCCTCTTTGTGAACCGGGAGAAATCCCGTGATTTGCAGAGAGGGTTAACTGATCCCAGTCAGTGGCCCTTAGTGATGAATTTCTTCTGTCTGTATTTATTTTATCTGCTTTTTGACTTTCTCTTTTCTTTTGCAGGTGAATAATTGGATGGAGAGGAATAAAGTGAAGCATGAAGAATTAGAAATAAATAGGATAGTTTTTCCTTTTGTTTAATATTTGAATTAATGTAAACCATTGTTTGTAATTAAATTATAACAATAATTGTACAAATAATTCAAATATCAATAAAAGTCTTTATTATCCAACCAATTCTAATTCCTCTTTCTTTATTGTTTATTTATTTATTTAAAACTTCTTGAATTAAAATAATTGAAAACTAAATTTCAATCACTTAATTTAGAATAATAAATAATTTAAATAAAACAATGTTTTAGTAACTGACCAATTAAACCTGTCCTTTCCAATATCCAAAGCAAAGCAGCAGTTAACCAAAATAAACTGATCAAGCGCATTCCCTTTTCACTGATTCTTTGCCAAGCACTTGTAATTCCAAACTGCATATTCTTTGACTGGTGAATTCAAACCAACTGCCTCTTTTACTGATCAAATCAAAACAATGCGAATTCAAACCGAATCTTGAAAAATCTTGCAAAGTGCTGTGGAAATTTAATCTTTCTGAGAATATGCCCAAAAACTTTTAATTCCTGATTAAATGCCAACGAACCTTCGCCTAATCAAAATTGAACCAAAATCAACCAAAACCCTAAGCCAACTGTGAAACAATCCAGAGTCCTGAAAATTAGTAAAACCCTAATTTTTGTTTGACTGACGAGAAAAGTCCGTTTGTCCGATTCTTGAGTCAGTTTTGAAAAGTCAGGAAATGCTTGAAATTGTCATCTTGTGGAAAAATGCGAGGGCAAATTTTGGGGTACAACAGTTGCCCCTGTTCAATCTTCTTGGACCTGAAGAGTTAGATTGGCAAGTTTTCCTTTCGCGACTTGAAGGTAAAAGAAGATTGGACACTAAAGTGCCCAGAAAATTTGCACTCGGCGATATGATGGTGGAGGTGAATGGGCTTAAAGATGCCATTTGGTGATGGGCTTAAAGATGCCATCTGGTGCGATAAAATCTTGTCGGGGAATGGGCTTAGAGATGCCATTTGGTGATGGGCTTAAAGATGCCATCTGGTGACTGCTGGTAGGAGGATGGGCTTATAGATGCCATCTGGACATGTCGAACTGTATGTCAATGGTGAGTGGACAAGTATCAGAAGGGCATCCATGTTTTGGAACATCTCTGAATTAGGGGTCCGAGTAAGCAACAGGTTGACGCCCATGTCTGGAGAACCCGTAAACTATTTTCAGGAGTTGAGATTGAACAAGCAAAAGAGCAACGTCTGTTGTTGGGAAGCGTCTGTAAACTGAACAAGTTGGTAGATTGACATTCGTTGTAGGGAAGAATCCGCAAACTATGTTTTCCAAAGTTGAGAAGAGTCTGAACAAGTTGGTAGATTGACATCCGTTGTAGGGAAGAATCTGTAAACTGTTTTCAGAAGTCTTGAAGTTGAAGAGGAAACAGTGTAGGGTTTCTTGATAATGCGTCTGGATGGATCTGGAATAAGTATCAGAATGTCGCCGTGTCCGGGTCACATCTGAACTATTTCTGGATGAATCTCGGAAGATGATCTGTGTCTGTCGACTGCTCTTACCTGAAAAGGTAAAGGGTTAGTTGTATGCAATGTTATGATGCATGATGCAACTTATGTGACATCAATGTTTATGACATGAATGTGATGAATGCGCATGTAAGCTGATGAGCTATCTTGCTGAGGATAAATGAATCCGAGATGGCTGAAGATGAAAGCATCTTGATTGCTGCCCGGGAAAATAAATCCTTGGCTGCTGCTGGGGAAGAGAATTCCTGATGACCTCTACTGGGGAACTCAAGATTTGCCCTCTCCAAAACTCTGTGAGGAGAAGGCTCAATGGTATGGCTCCGCTGGGGATTGATAATTTTGAAGTTTTAGCTTTGCTGGGGATAAATGAAGCTTGACTTTGAGTGGAGTTAGCTTCAGAAGAATCTGAACAAGCGATAGGTTAACCTCCATTACTTGGAGAACCCGTGAATTGTTTTCAGAAATCTTGAGATTGAATCAGCAATAGAGCAGCATCCGTTGTTGGGAAGCGTCCGTAAACTAATTTCAAAGATTGAGAAGAGTCTGAACAAGTCGGTAGATTGACATCCGTTGTTGGGAAGAATCTGTAAACTGTTTTCAGAAATCTTGGAGAGGAACCGGTGTAGGGTTTCCTGATGATGAGCTTGCGTAAAACTGCATCGGTTTTTGAACACTTTTGACATTCGAATGCCCCAAGTGGTGACGTAGATAAATTCATGGCTTATTACAGGTGTTGGTCTACAATCGGTCGTTCACAGATGTTTCCTGGGTTGTTACAGGTGTTGATCTGGAATTCTTCAGACATGCCCTGGCTGGATACAGGAATCGAATCTGGAAAGGTGATAGTTGATAGATATGCCCTGGCTGGATACAGGAATCAAATCTTCAAACTCTTCAGACGTGCCCTGGCTAGATACAGGAATCGAGTCTGGAAATGTAGTCAACAGATATGCCCTGGCTGGATACAGGAGTCGAATCTGGAATTGTAATAGTTGATAGATATGCCCTGGCTGGATACAGGAATCGAATCTTCAAACTCTTCAGACGTGCCCTGGCTAGATACAGGAATCGAGTCTGGAAATGTAGTCAACAGATATGCCCTGGCTGGATACAGGAGTCGAATCTGGAATTGTGATAGTTGATAGACATGCCCTGGCTGGATACAGGAATCGAATCTTCAAACTCTTCAGACGTGCCCTGGCTAGATACAGGAATCGAGTCTGGAAATGTGGTCAACAAATATGCCCTGGCTGGATACAGGAGTCGAATCTGGAATTGTGATAGTTGATAGACATGCCCTGGCTGGATACAGGAATCGAATCTTCAAACTCTTCAGACGTGCCCTGGCTAGATACAGGAATCGAGTCTGGAAATAGTCGTCAACAGATATGCCCTGGCTGGATACAAGAGTCGAATCTGGAATTGTAATAGTTGATAGATATGCCCTGGCTGGATACAGGAATCGAATCTTCAAACTCTTCAGACGTGCCCTGGCTAGATACAGGAATCGAGTCTGGAAATGTAATGGTTGATTTGTTGAACACTTTTGACATTCGAATGCCCCAAGTGGTGATGAAGGAATCTTGAATCGGATTACTCTGCATATTGAGAGATTTCTTGAAATCTTGACTGGACTGTCCCAGGTTAACTGAACTTTGAAAGATCTGTTGGACCTTGACTGGACTGCCCCAGGTTAATTGAATTCTGAGAGATCTGTTGGAACATCGACTGGACTGCCCCAGGTTATCTGAATGGTGACATGTCATGCCCCTTGTTGATAGGAGATTTGATGGAAGTGTTATCCTCTTGAAGAGATTTTGACTTACTGAGAGAGTTTTCGTTCCTCCGAACATTTGCTGTATGAATTTCTTCGCTGTCAAACAAAAGGGTCAAATGCAGACAGTGATATTCGTATAATGCAAAGTTTATGTTTGTCTCGAAGTTTTGAAAAATGCGTTTTTAGCAGAAAACTTTTCACAAGACAGCTCAACACAAGATTTAGAGCAAAGCCCTACAGGAGTCAGGATACCTTTTGTAACAGTATGCTTTCGAATTAACCCATGCTTCAATTAGGACTTTTGATGGGTTGTAACGTGGCCTGGTTCACGGTTTAAGAAACAAAGGATAAAGGCTCAAAGTATATTTGTACCCACCCGCTCTTCGTGATGTTCTTCAACCTAAGCTCAGTTAATTGTGCGTCACACTCTATTTTGAGTTTCGAACGACTTTCGGGCGATGGTTCACCAGTTTGAATTTTTGGGAGACAGTCATCATCTCCTTTTTCTTTTTCAACACTTTTCATGTTGTTGAGGATTTTGTAATGACCTCACTATTTTGATTTTGATTTGTTATCCCTAACTTTTGCCTGACTGCTACCGTTTTACGGGATTACTGTCAGTGGGATGCCCCAGCTTTCTTAAGCCTCCTTTATAGGTTTTAGGTCGGCGGGCTTTTCTCTTTTGAGAGATTCACCGTCTATGTGATAGGGAACCACCCTTGTCTTTTGATTCCAAAGGAATGCTTTCTTTTTCGACGTCGTTCGTTGTGTTACGAACTGAGAGTTTGCGACTTCAATGCGCATTTTCTCTTGAATTAACTGAGATACTACCCTGCCCCAGGTTTTTATCAAGGATTTTGATCGTTTCAGAACAGAAAACTCCTACTTCTTTGGCTCGAAGGGGTTGACTAGGGATTAACCTCCTTATAACTCCAGTGTTTGGGAATTGAAAGAAATGCCTGTACATCATCAGCAAGGTCTGTTCAAAAGCATACTGTATAAGATCATGGTATTGTTTCGTCATCCTCCCTCTAAAGGCTTGCAGCTTTTTATCAAGAGTTAAATATCATAAAGAAAAGCATAAGAGTAGTGAAACGAATGGATGAATTCAAGACAAACATATGCAATGCATTAATGAAAACAAAGTTTATCATCAACAAATAATTGTTTGACAGCAAACGAAATTACAACTTTGAAAATCCAAAAAGAAGCAAAAGTCTTTCAGTTTGAGCTTCGTCACTTCAAGCGGAGAACCCTTTAACGGAAGATCTTCATCTCACCGTCTGGCATGAATTCCAGCACCCCAATGTCGATCAGATCTTGAATCTTGTTCTTCAAGGCCCAACAGTCGTTGGTGTCGTGTCCCAGGCTGTAGGAGTGGTAAACACAGAATGCGTCGGGATGATAGTGAGGAGAGGAGATATTGGGCTTCTGAGGAGGGTCCTTCAAGGTAAGTAAGTTGACCTCCATCATGCGCTTCAGTATAAAAAATGATGGTATTTCAGTCTCCGTAAACTGTCTTCCTGTCTTTTCTTGCTTACGCCGACTGCCCCGTTGACGCTGGCGAGGTTGTTGATGGGATTGTGACCCTGAAGCGAGTAAAGGAGCTTTCCCCTTATCTTCTTGAGTTGATGGAGGCTGAGCGGTGAATTGCTCTTTGACCTCAGATGTTTGCCCCAGTTGGTTGTTTGGAAGCAGTTGGCGGACAAGAACTCTGAGTTCCTCTTGTCTTTGGGATAGGTCTTGGATGAGAGCCATCTGGCCCACCAACTGTCCCATCACTTGGGTCCTCAGTGTTGTCAGATCAAACTGCAGCTCCGCAATCTGATCACTCCTGGCATTGTTGGAAGTCTCCAAGCCCTTGGTGAGGAGAGCTTTCATCTCTTCTTGCCCCAGAGACAAGTTCAGGAACATCTCCTGCAGCTGAGCAGTCTGGTCTTGGATGTCTTTGACAGACCTTTCTAGAGCCATCTCTTGCTGAAATAAACAGCAGGAGAGTAAGGAAACCTGAAAAATGAAAGGCTGTCAAAATGCAATGCATGATATGTGGATGCATGCTTTCAAGGATCTCTTGGGGTAAACACAAGAAAATGTTAGAGGTTGAACTTTTGCTCTTGGATCGGAGATCTCTACACCGGTGGACGTCCTTCCACGAGAATCAAGCTCACCATGTCGAGTGGGTCATAGCCACTGATTCAAGTTGTTGTTCTTGAACTTTGATTGGAGAGCTTTGTGTCGGTGGATGTCCTTCCACGAGAATCAAGCTCACCATGTCGAGTGGGTCATAGCCACTGATTCAAGTTGTTGTACTTGAACTTTGATGGTATTGGTTGGAGGAGAAACCCCTTGCCCTTGGATAGATGTCTGGTTCAACGTAACCCTGCATCAAAAGAACCCTCGAGATCCTTGAAATGGTTATTGAAAATGCTATGGTATGATGTTATGATGTTATGTACATGTATGCACAAGCAAGTGAGTGTATATACAGACAAACATATTCACACAAAGCAAACAAGTCCTTAGGTTTAGGCTTGCATGAGGTTCAGGTACTACCCTCTTTCAGTTCGTTGGTTAAAACCTGTCCTATCAAAAGTAACCGGGTTCTAGAGGATCTCATATCATTGGCTACCCTCAATCGGTCATAACTCCAGCATCGCAACCTTTTCTCGCGGCCAGAACCATCGCGAGAGTTTAGCCTCAATGAGCGTAGCATACTGCTACTGTTCTAATGGCCAAGTTGGGTCAATTTAGGGTTCTAAGGTCGGTTGATGCTTAATGACTCCTTGGAAGACCCATATTCTCCCCGTTTCAACACGAGGGATATCGGTACAGACCAAAGCGCCACACCAACGTAGCCACTGCTTCACCCATGTCGGTCTACGCCGGACAGGTCCCTCACAGATTATGCTACCTAAAAAGGGTATTCCCCAGATCCGGGTTAGGATCTATGAAACTCCGATACAAAGCCCACAAATATAAAGCATGCAAAGCAATCAATTGAAAGTAAAAGTGATCTAAACCCTAAGGTAACCCCACTTTAAAAATTTTCCCCAGCAGAGTCGCCAGTTCTGTGATACGGTGGGAGAACTGACTTGAGGTTTTGCGTTCGTATTCGCACTTGTGCGGTTGAGCAAGAGTCGCCACCGACTTTTTATTTTATCCTAAGGAAAGGTTTAAAAAGCACATCAAAAACCTTTGAGATTTTTCATGGGTTCGGGGGGTAGATTATGAAAAGGGAAGGTATTAGCACCCTTTTCATCCATGGTTATCCATGGTGTTGTACCCCAAAATTTTCCCTCCCATTTCCTCAACATTTTCTCATCACAAGACCTTTGGAGATCAAGATACAGTTAGGGTTTTCTCTGCTCAAGGCTTCTCCTTGCACTGTGGACTCAAATTAGGGTTTGTGTTTGCCCTAGGATGTTTTGACCTAAAATGCCTAAAATGACTTTCATGCTTCATATTGGACTCCCAAGTTTACCCATGCCAAGTTTCAAGTCTTGATTCCAAGTTTTACCCAGTCAATTGGACAGTTGACCTAGAAATCAGCTGTATTGGGGAAAAAGTCAACTGTGGCCAATTGACAGTCAAACCTCATGAAATTTGATCCACATCAACATTATGAACTCACATGGACCATTTGATCAAGTTTGAATCACAATTCCACAAGAAATTTGATCAGATCATCAAAAGGGCAAAATGGTCATTTTTATGGTTTTGACTGCACAAAGGCAATTTTTGACTGTTTGACCTAGCCAATGGCAAACCAAGCTCCCACATGGACTCAAGGACCCCATGGAATTATCTTGACATGTTCATCAAGCTCAAAAGATCCCAAGTACACAAGATTGACAGTTGAATTTCCCAGTCAATTGATCAATTTTGACTGTATACTGAAAAGTCAAACTTTGACTTTTTGGTCAAAATCAAGAGTCAAGATTCATTTTTCATCAAAACATTCCAAATCATGAAACTTGTTCACCAAGAAATCACAAAATGCAAATTAGGGTTTGGAAATGGAATTTTTCATAACTTAGAATTTTTCTAAGTTATGAAAAACCCTAATTTTTTCCCAACTTTGCCCCATCTTTTCACCATGATCCATTTGGATTCAAAGAAAAGTCAAAACATTAAAGTTGTAGCTTGTTGCATAATCTACAACTTTGATTCACAAAGTTTTCTCATTTGAAGCTTGTATCTCAAGTTATGATTTTTTGAATAAGGGCACTAAACCATCTTTTAACTTAGTGAAATTTGACCTATTTTGACAAGGTTTTCTACCCTACTTCAAGGCCACTTTTCATACCCTTCCACTTGGAATTTTGATTTGAATTTCAAAGATGGATTGTAGTACACATTCCAAGCTTTCCAAAATGTCCAAGAACTCATCAAACAACCTCATAACTTGAGAGATTCGAATTTCACAAGTTGGCAAAAATTCACTTTTGCTCTTCATCAAGACATGTTCATAAACTTGGCAAATTTGAACTCAGCACAGTTTGTGCTACTTTGCAGGTCCTTAAACCACATTGCACTCCTTAATTTAATGCTTGTTCATTGTGTCTAAGTGTTGTTCCATGAATTCAAGCATTATACACAAGATTGATCCATTTTTGGATAAAGTGAACTTTCCATTTTTACAAAAGTTTGCTTTATGTCAATTGGTAAATCAAACAAGTACATAGAAGATCTGCTTAGCACAAGATTATGGGCATAACACACTGATCAAGAGGTGTTGATGCAGCACATTAGGGGGTCCTATACTGACCTAGAACACCAATTTGCTTTTATTGCTTAGAAAAGAAGAAAAGTCCATAACTGGTGCCAACTTGAATCTCAGCTTACAAACACAACACAAAAGATATCAAACACATTCAAGATCACCTAACCAAGCTTTTGCACGAGCCTTTTGCCTTTCAAACACTCTCCATCTCAGAAACACCACAAAACTGCTCAAACAGAGCAGGCCCTGCAGATTGAGTGCTATCTCTCAATCCCTTCGAGCATTTTGATCAAAACCTGTTCCTATACCTTCCTCATAACATATTCAAACTATCCAGAAGCTAAGGCACGATCTGTAGTTGCTCTAACCACTTCCACCATTTTCATATCTTTGACTTGCAGGTGAAGTTCTACAGCTTGATACAAGAAGGTTCAAGACAAAGTAAGCATTGAAAAAGCATCCCTGGACCTCAAGGAAGCTTTTCCAATCATTACATTGCACTGAAAGTCTCTCATTCTCCACATAGAAGTTCAACTGCACAGGTAAAAGTTTGAATTCGTATCTCTCTTATTAGGCATCTTTAGTCTTAAGTTTGTGAAGAAACAAGGTCCTACTCATAGCCCTGAACATGTACATAGCTTTACTTTTCATTTCTTTTATCTGAGTAGAGAGAATTTGAGCTCTGAAAATGGTAGAAAAACTAGGTCAGAAAAGAGGGGGAGAGAAATTCTCCCTCATCTTAGAGAGATAGGTCCTGTTCTTTATATGGTTGAAACCGTCTCTTAATGCTCTACACTTTTCATGTTATGAGTTTTGCTTGAAAGTCCAGGAATCCAGAGATAAAAACGCGTGTTTTAGCTTGAAGAAGGCTGTACAGAGGTTGAAGAAGGAGTGGTCTGGGCTGGGCCTGGATTTGTTTTCTTTTCACACCCCATTTTCATGTTTACACCCCCCTGAGCCCATTTGTTCATTTCTTAACATTTTTGACTTTTTTCTTTTTGGTTGACTTTGTTTATTTTTTCTCATGACATTAGAAAATTAAAAATATTTTTTTCATCATTTTTTGCATTTATTGCATATTTATTTGTTTATTTTCTTTGTTTGTATATAATATATATATGTACTATTATAGAAAATAAATAGAAAATAATGTAAATACAATTTTTATTTTTTATTTACTTTCTGAAAATATTTCATACAAAAAATACTCTTTTATTTATTTTATTAAAATATTAAATAAATATTTATTTTTTTGTATAATACATATTTAGGGTTTAATATAAATATATATATGATTATTAATATATTTAAGACAAAAATATAAAAATACTTGATTTTTCATTTTATTTAATATTTGATACAAAAAATACCTTTTTTCACAATACACTTCATTTTATTTTATTTTTATAAATAATAAGTAAATAGTTGTATTAAATTAGATAATAATACCTTTTTCTTTAAAAATTAGGGTTTTTTACCTTAAGTTCAAAATACTCAAAAAATAAATACATTTTTATTTTCTTTTCCCTTTTACATAAATAATATTTTCTCATACACATAAAAAACTTTCTTTTTGCATTTCACATATTTATTTAATTTACATTTAATTATGCATTATTTAAATTGCAAATATTCAAATGATGTAATAATTTAGATTTAAATTCTTGTCAATATTCCCCATTTGAACATTTGTACCCCCCTTCCCATATTTGGTTTTGTAATAGCTTAGTAATTTTAATTTCGCACTTTATTGCTTTCTAATGATAACATGCTAGAATTAGGGTTTGTATGCGAAAAACGATAAAAAATAGTTTGACCTAATACAAGATAAACAAACATGAAAATGGACACACAAATCACACTTGCACCCCCTAGGGTATTCCACTTGTTGCCTTCAAATAAATGGGCCATATTGCATGTTGAACTTCTTTGGGCAAAATAAACAATTTGAATGATCATAGTCCCTCGACAAAAACTTTTCAAAACAAACAAAAAAACAAATGATCAAGTCCCTTAGAGAAATTGCTCAAAGACATTTAACGCCGTTGCAATTATGGTCCATACGATGACCCGCGCCTGTCCCTTTCACATCCTAACACAAGGTTGCCCACCAAATACAATGGTGGAGTAAACTTGTTAAAAGGGTTAAAGTATAGCAATAATCTTTTGAGAAATTTAGGAGTAGATAACCTCTTAGTTACTTGAATCAACTTGCAAAACAAAACACTTGCCTAATTTCAAAATCACACATCACTACACTTTCAAAACAAAACTTTCAAAAACAAAAATGAAAACCTTTTCAAAAGACATACATCTTTGTATACATCCCCACATGGATCATTACAAAGGTTGCCACCACATTGGCCTCTTTTCAAAACATTTTCAAACACACACACACAAGCACCATTTAAAACAATTGAAAACAAAAGGCAAGTGATCTAAGCAAGTAACTAAGAGCCCATGGATAACCATGGATAGAAAGGGTGCTAATACCTTCCCTTTCTATAATCTACTCCCCGAACCCAAGAAAACATCTCAAAAGGTTTTTGCTGTGCTTTTTAACCTTTCCTTAGGATAAAATAAAAAGTCGGTGGCGACTCTTGCTAACCGCAACATTTGCGAATACAAACGCAAAACCTCAAGTCAGTTCTCCCACCGTATCACAGAACTGGCGACTCTGCTGGGGAGTTCTTTAAAAGTGGAGTAACCTTAGGGCTTAGATCACCTTTGTTTTCAATTGTTTGCTTTGTTTGCTTTTATATTTGTGGACTTAGCATCGGAGTTTCATAGATCCTAACCCGGATCTGGGAAATACCCTTTTTAGGTAGCATAATCTGTGAGGGACCTGTCCGGCGTAGACCGACATGGGTGAAGCAGTGGCTACGTTGGTGTGGCATCTTAGTCTGTACCTATATCCCTTGTGTTGCAACGGGGAGAATATAGGTCTTCTAAGGGGTCATTAAACACCAACCAACCTTAGAACCCTAAATTGACCAACTTGGCTATTAGGACAGTAGCAGTATGCTACACTCATTGAGGCTAAACTCTCGAGATGGTTCTGGCCGCGAGAAAAGATTGCGATGCTGGAGTTATGACCGATTGAGGGTAGCCAATGATTTGAGATCCTCTAGAACCCGGTTACTTTTGATAGGACAGGTTTTAACCAACAAAACCAAAAGAGGGTAATACCTGAAACTCATGCTGGCCTGAAACCTAAGGGTGTCCTGTGTGACTTGTGTGCCTTATTTACCTATGTGAATACTTGTGGTGTGCTTCATCATAGCATCATGCCATCATACCATTGCATGCATCCTGTATAAAGGGCTAACCCATTTCAAAGACAAAAGAGTTTCATCTTTGCTCTGTTTTGTAGGACATCATGATGCCCGTGCGTAGGAATACTGTCCGACTCAACTTTGTTCAACCACCAGTTTTACTCAAGGATTTGGTTGGTAGGATTCCAAACACTTCTTCCTTCATCAACAGACATGGTTCTCTCCTTGGCTTGATCACTGCAAAATGGGACCAACAATTGATAAGTGTTCTGACCCAGTTTTATGACCCTCTGCATCACTGTTCCACCTTTCAAGACTTCCAGCTGGTTCCTACCCTGGAAGAATTTTCTTATTTGCTTGGGATTCCTGTCTTGGAACAAACTCCTTTCACTGGTTTGGAAAAGACTCCTAGGCCTGAAGAGATTGCTGCAATTCTCCCCTTGACCAAAGAAGAGGTGTTGTCCAATTGGGAAACTAGAAATGGGATCAAGGGCTTTTTGGTCAAATTTTTGGTTGGCAAGGCTAATGATTTCTGGAATGACTTGGACTTCAAGGCATATGAGGATATTCTGGCTCTTTTGATCTATGGTCTGGTATTGTTTCCCAACCCTGACACCTTTATCAGTATCCATGTCATAAGAATCTTCATGTCTCGGAATCCGGTACCCACTCTCTTGGGTGACATTCTACAACAACTCTATGCTCGTACTGCTCGAAAACGGGGGACTCCGTGGTGTTGTGCTCCTTTGCTAGTAAGGTGGTTTATTTCGCACCTTCCTAAGTTCGTGCTGAAGAATGAAGAAGGAAAAGGTTGGGCTCGGAGGTTAATGTCTCTCACAGATAAAGATATCACTTGGACTCTCAGAGGTTTGGATGAGGTAGCTGTTATCGACCGTTGCGGAGAATACCCTAATGTCCCGTTGATTGGTCTCCAAGGAGGAATCTCTTACAATCCGTGTTTAGCTCTCCGTCAGTTTGGAAGAGCCAGAGGAGATGGGCCTCATGAAATGCTGGTTCCTCACTTCCATTTTGAGTTTCAGGCAGACAGTGACAAACTACGCCAGGGATTCATTAGAGCTTGGGACAGAATTCACAAAGCTGACCCACATGAGTTAGGACCAAAGACTTCTCTGCCATTGAAGCCCTATTGCAAATGGGTCCGCATCCGTGCTCAGGAGTTAGGTATGCCCTACGAAGCTGTTAGACCTCTCATTCTTGAGTCTCCTGTTGAAGATGGGATGCCTCCAACTGTCCTCCCTCCTCAGATACCTATTGATTTTGACACCATGAAGAGATCTTGGGCACAGCTAAAGGAAGAACGGGATTTCTATCGGGAGAAGTTCAACGAGCAGGAAAGGAAGATCCAGAGGCTGACTAAGCAATTGGAGGAAGAACGTGTCCTGAACAACTACATCAGCACTGAGAGGAGGAGGCCATGGGAGCATTGATGAGCTTTGATTATTTCCTTTTGTAGTTTTATTTCCTTTTCCGTATTTTTCATTCCTGTAATGCCTAAGGGCAAATTGTTGAACAATTGAAAAATTTTAATCTAATGAAGTGTGTTTCCCTTTTTTGTCTACAAAGTTGAATCTTGTTTGTCTTTGAAAACATAAAACATACGCATTCCATTGCACCATATGCATAGCAGGTACCCTATTTCACAGGTTGCTTAATCTTCTTCGCTGTTTGTTTGCACAGTCATCATGAATCCAGAATCATCCAGTGAGCAAGCAATCAAGGCCCTTCAGGCCCAAAGTGCACAGTTTCAAGAGATGGTCCTAAGCCTAGCCCAAGGCCAACAAGAGTTGAAGACTCTACTCCTGAAGAAGAAGAAGAGGACGGCGATGTTCAACACCGGACGCAGATTTGGGAACACACTCCACAATGAAGCTGATCCAACCACTTCTTCTACTGAGAAAAATAGTCCCCAAGGGGGAGGAGCTCCTAGTCCCGCAGTCTCCGACAACGAGACGGACTATAACGATGAACAATACCCACCTGCTGCTGACAGATACAAGCAATTGGAGGACCGCTTGAGCGCCATGGAAATTCAGAATGTGCCAGGACTGGATTTCAGAGATTTGGGGTTATCTTCTGGGGTAGTCATTCCACACAAGTTTAAGGCGCCTGCCTTCGCCAAGTATGATGGGGTCTCCTGCCCAAAGCTGCATCTGAGGTCGTATGTAAGGAAAATCCAACCTTACACGGCGGATAAGAACCTCTGGATTCACTTCTTCCAAGATAGCCTCTCAGGGTCATAACTTGAATGGTTTTACCAATTGGATGGAGCTAGCATCCGACACTGGGAAGATTTGGCAACCGCATTCTACAGACAATATCAATACAATTCTGATCTCGCTCCTACGCGTACCCAACTTCAGGGTATGTCTCTAGGGACGGGTGAAGGGTTCAAAGAGTACGCTCAAAAATGGAGAGATTTGGCTGGCAGGGTGCAGCCTCCATTAACTGATCGAGAGCTGGTTGATATGTTCCTTGGGACGTTGTCTGGTCCGTTTTTCAATCATTTGGTTGGTAACTCCTCCGCTGGATTTACAGATTTGATATTAACAGGAGAAAGAATTGAAGCTGTCATCAGGTCAGGCAAGATACAGAAGGCTGCCTCTACAAGTGCTGAGAAGAGGCCATTTAAGAAAGAAGCAAGCGCCGTTTATGGCCCTAGAAGACAAGTCAAGCCCGAAAGTCGCCAAGCCGTCAATGCTTTGGTCATCTCCAAACCTGTTGCTGCTCCTCAGCAATACAATCAACAAAGAAGTGAAAGGCCCAAGAGGCAGTATACCCGACTGAGTATGACATTATCTCAAATTTTACCCCAACTATTATCCACCAACCTGGTGACCCTCAAAGAAGCTCCTAAGGTCGTTAACACTGCGTCTCCTAAATACAACCCGAATGCCCGGTGTGCTTATCATTCTGATAGTCCCGGGCACACTACTGATGATTGCTGGGCCTTGAGAAACAAAGTGCAAGATCTGATCGACGCAAAGGAAATTCAGTTTGAAGCGCCAGAAAGACCAAATGTCGTAACGGCTCCTATGCCCCAGCATAGGGTAAATGCCGTTGAGGAAGAAATGTATGCTGTTTCGATAGATGAAGTTGTTACCCCTCTGAAGACTGTTAAGAAGAACCTACTGCGGGCCGGTTTATTTCCGGGTTGTGGCGAAGGTTGCCCATTCTGTGCTATTTCCCCATCTGATTGTCCCTTGCTAAGGTTAGGCATCCAAGGCCTAATGGATAGCAAGGAGATTCTATTCAAAAAGACTGCTGTTCAATTGGTTCCGATGAAAGAAGTTTCCGTGATTACCATCTTCAAAAATCCAATCAAGGCTCCCCCGAAGAAGCCTATTTAAATCATGACAATTGCGCCTGTGATCATTACTGTTCCAGGGCCCCTCTCCTACGTGTCTGATAAAGCTGTCCCCTGGCATTATGGGGCAGACGTGTATGTAAATGGAATCAAGCAAGAATTCGACGCTAGTGCCAGCATCTGCGATATCACTGGTCCAGCCAAGGTCACCCGCAGTGGCAGGCTCTTCTCGCCTGACATTGCGCCGCCCGCTATTCGAAAACCCCTCCTCACAAAACCTGCAAGTTTACCTAGTCCTGTTGCTGATCAAATTGTGTCCCCTGCTGCCGAGTCATCAAATGCTCGGGGCAAAGGGATTGAAGAAGAGCCTGCCCGGATGGAGGCACCAATACCCGTAAACGCTGAGGCCTCCCGACAAGAAATGGAGGAGATTCTGAAAATAATAAAGAAGAGTGATTTTAATGTTGTCGAGCAATTGGGGCATACACCCTCCAAGATCTCCCTGCTCTCCCTATTGCTATGCTCCGAGGCCCATGCAAAGGCCTTGATCTCATTTCTCAAGACGGCCCATGTGCCGCAAGAGACGTCTGCAGTCCAGTTCACTGACTGCATAGCGAATCTGACGGCGAACAACGGCTTGGGTGTTTCAGATGCTGACCTGACCGCAAAAGGGAGAGACCACAATGATGCCCTGCATGTCTCTATTGAATGCAGGGGCACTACTCTGGCCCATGTATTGGTGGACACTGGTTCTTCCTTGAATGTTCTTCCGAAAAAGGCTTTAGATCGTCTGGATTATGAAGGCCTGGAGTTGAAACCCAGCAATATCATCGTCAGGGCTTTCGATGGTTCAAAGAGGATGGTTCATGGAGAGGTTAACATCCCTATCCGTGTGGGCTCTCAAGTGTTTGACTCTACCTTTTACGTGATGGATATACGTCCGTCGTATTCTTGTCAGTTGGGTCGACCTTGGATCCATAAAGCTGGGGCCGTGACCTCCACCTTGCACCAGAAGTTGAAATATCCCGTCAGGGGGAAGATCGTCACTGTGCAAGGAGAAGAGGAGTATATGGTGAGCCATTTGAATTCCTTCAGGTACATCGAGATGGACGGAGAGTTCATTGAAACCCCCTTCCAGCATTTCGAGGAGGTACATCCAATTTCAGCAGCTGCAGAGACAATGGCCGAAGAGAATGATTCCTTGAAGATGGCTTCCCTAAGGGATGCCCGGGCTGTGGTTCAGAAAGGCAATTATGCACACTGGGGTCAGCTTCCTGACTTCACTCAGAAGAACGACAAGTTTGGGCTAGGCTTTACTGCAGAGGCTCAGAAGGCAGTGCGCAAAGAGAAGATTGGAAAGGCTCCGGTGTTTATTTCCAGCTCAAGGGTGAACGCTATTGAGGAAGATGTGGAGGAAGCTGAGTTTGATAGTTGGATCTACCCGACTGCCAGCGACGGACCTAGCAACTGGACGACAAAGGATTTTACCCCTATCACATTTGTCACGCAGTAATTGATTTCTTTTGATTTCTAAATTTGTAACAAACAATATGTTAAAACTTTGTTGGCTCGGTGTCCTGCCCGGGGCATCGTAGCTCCATTTGTGAGGGCTTTTTGTATGACATTTTCATATATCATCAATCAAAACATTGGACGTTTGTTGCATTTCAAATCTTGTGCTCTTTTTCTTTCTGTGTTATACATATTGCAAAACAGCTATATTTACACACACTCACTCATACAGGTTTCAATCCACTCTGGATCTCACTGGTAACAGCTCTGCTACCGCCAGTTATGACTTCGAAAATCCGATCAACTTGGCCGAAGACGAAGGTGAAGATGATTGCGAAGTGCCTGGTGAACTCGCAAGATTGCTACTCCAGGAAGAGAGAGCTATTCAACCACATGAAGAGCCTGTGGAGACAATTAACCTGGGTACTGAGACAGATAGGAAAGAGGTCAAGATTGGTGCCAATCTAGAGCTCAGCGTGAAGCAACGATTGATCCAGATGCTACAAGACTACATGGAGATTTTTGCTTGGTCCTATGAAGATATGCCTGGTTTGGATGCCGACATTGTAGTTCACCATTTGCCAACCAAGGAAGATTGCCCTCCAGTAAAGCAAAAAGTTCGACGGATGCATCCAGAGATGTCTGAGAAGATTAAAGCCGAGGTGATGAAACAGTTTGATGCGGGTTTCCTTGCAGTAACTTCTTACCCTCAGTGGGTTGCCAATGTTGTGCCAGTGCCGAAGAAGGACGGTAAAGTCAGAATGTGTGTTGACTACAGGGATTTGAACAGGGCCAGCCCCAAGGATGACTTCCCCCTACCTCACATCGATGTCCTTGTTGACAATACAGCTCAACACAAGGTGTTCTCCTTCATGGATGGTTTTTCAGGGTATAATCAGATCAAGATGGCTCCAGAGGATATGGAGAAGACTACCTTCGTGACTCAGTGGGGTACCTTCTGTTATAAGGTCATGCCATTCGGATTGAAGAATGCTGAGGCAACCTATCAACGTGCCATGGTTGCTTTATTTCATGATATGATCCATCATGAGATTGAAGTATACGTAGATGACATGATTGCAAGGTCTCAAACTGAGGAAGAGCACCTTGACCACCTGAGGAAGTTGTTTGACCGACTCAAGTTATACAAGCTGAGGTTGAATCCCAACAAATGCACCTTTGGGGTAAGATCCGGAAAGTTGCTAGGTTTCATTGTAAGTGATAAAGGTATTCAGGTGGATCCTGCCAAGGTAAAAGCCATACAAGAGATGCCGACTCCAAAAACAGAGAAAGAAGTCAGAGGTTTCCTAGGACGACTGAATTACATTGCCCGATTCATCTCACATCTAACTGCTACTTGTGAGCCAATCTTCAAATTACTGAAGAAAGATCAAGTGGTACGCTGGAATGATGAATGTCAGGCCGCCTTTGAAAGGATAAAGGAATATCTCCAAGAGCCACCCATTCTTATGCCACCGGTGGAAGGAAGACCTCTGATACTTTACTTGACGGTACTTGATAATTCGATGGGGTGTGTGCTGGGGCAGCATGACGAGTCTGGCCGAAAAGAGCACGCTATTTATTACTTGAGCAAAAAGTTTACCGACTGTGAGTCTCGTTACTCACTGCTTGAGAAAAACTTGCTGCGCTCTTGTATGGGCTGCTCGCCGGCTGAGACAGTATATGCTGACTCACACTACTTTATTGATTTCAAAGATGGATCCCATCAAGTACATATTTGAAAAGCCCGCTCTGTCTGGAAGGATAGCGAGATGGCAAATGATCTTAACAGAATATGATATCCAGTATACAACTCAGAAAGCAATTAAGGGAAGTGTACTGGCTGATCATTTGGCACACCAACCTGTGGACGATTACCAATCATTGAACTTTGATTTTCCGGACGAAGACATCATGGTGGTAACTGACTGTGAAGTACCTGGACCGGATGAAGGACCTGAGGAAGGATCCCGATGGTCTATGCATTTTGATGGAGCCTCCAATGCTTTGGGTAACGGCGTCGGCGCTGTAATCATATCTCCCAAGGGGACTCATACTCCACTCACCGCCCGATTATGTTTCAGCTGCACCAACAATATGGCAGAATACGAGGCATGTATCATGGGTCTACAAGCTGCAATCGATTTGAGGATCAAGTTTCTAAGTGTCTTCGGAGATTCCGCTCTCGTGATCAATCAGATCAAGGGCGAGTGGGATACGAAACACCCGAATCTTATTCCTTACAAGGAGTATGTGTCGACCTTGCTCCCTCACTTTGAAGAAATAACTTTTGAGCATTTCCCCAGAGAGGAGAATCAGCTAGCGGACGCACTAGCCACGATGTCTTCAATGTTCAAAGTTAAATGGGACAATGAGGCTCCCCAAATCATAATCTGGAAGTTGGATGAACCGGCGTACTGCTGTGAGCTCGAGGCTGAGAAGGTGACTGAGAAACCCTGGTATCACGAGGTGAAGAGGTACTTGGAAGCTCAGGAATACCCTGAAGGCGCATCCGTCAATGATAAGAAGTTCATGAGGAGATTTGCTGCAAAATTCTTCCTCAGCAACGGCATTCTCTACAAACGGAATCATGATTCAACCCTGTTACGTTGTGTGGATAAGGCTGAAGCGGAGAAAATCATGATGGAACTGCATGAAGGTACATTTGGAACCCATTCCAGTGGACACACCATGGCTAAGAAAATCCTTCGGGCAGGATATTTCTGGTCCACAATGGAAGCCGATTGTTACCAACACTCCCGAACTTGTCATAAGTGCCAGATCTATGCTGACAAGGTGCATATCCCTCCAGTTCCTTTGAATGTCCTAACGGCACCTTGGCCTTTCGCAATGTGGGGCATCGATATGATCGGTGAGATCCGACCGACGGCATCCAATGGGCATCGCTTCATCTTGGTGGCGATCGATTACTTCACGAAATGGGTTGAGGCAGCTTCCTATGCCACAGTAACCAAGAGCGTCGTGGCGCGTTTCATCCGGCATAATCTGATCTGTCGGTACGGCGTCCCAGAGAGAATCATTACGGACAATGGTACCAATCTCAATAAAAAAATGATCACCGAACTCTGTGAACAATTCAAGATACAGCACCACAATTCTTCTCCCTACCGGCCGAAGATGAATGGGGCTGTAGAGGCAGTCAATAAAAATATCAAGAAAATTGTGCAGAAGATGACAGTAACCTATAAAGATTGGCACGAGATGTTACCGTTCGCTCTTCATGGGTACCGCACCTCAGCAAGGACATCAACCGGGGCAACTCCTTTCTCCTTGGTCTATGGCATGGAGGCAGTCTTGCCAATTGAAATCCAGATACCCTCTCTCCGGATAATGAAGGATGCAGACTTGAATGAAGATGACTAGATCCAGACTCGACTTGATCAATTAAATCTGATTGACGAAAAGAGGCTCGCTGCTATCTGTCATGGTCAAACGTATCAGAAACGGATGATCAGGGCATTTAACAAGAAAGTCAGACCACAAGAGTATCAAGTTGGGGACCTGGTAATCAAACGCATCATCCTTCCACAAAGTGATCCCCGGGGCAAATGGACCCCTACTTACGAAGGGCCATTTGTGGTTAAGCGTGTGTTCTCAGGAGGAGCCATGATCCTAACCACCATGGACGGTGACGACCTTCCTCACCCCGCCAATGTAGACATAGTGAAAAAATACTACGCATAAATAAAAGACCCGCTAGGTTGACATACCTAGGCAAAAACAAGGGCTTCCCGGCGAACCAAAAGGGTTCGGGAAAAAATAAGGTATGAAATGAATAAAAATCTATACACCCGGCAAGTCGAAAACCTGAAAGGGCGGCTTGGGCAAAAAAGGGTATCCCGGTGGACTGAAAACCCGAAAGGGCGGTCCAGGCAAAAGTTAGGGATAAAAGCGTAACACTATGTCTCATTGGATCACTTCGCATCCGGAATTCAGCATCAACTACCTGGCTCCAGATTTCGGCATTGACCAATCAACTTCATCTTCAAATTAAGCAGCAAAGCGATGAGATGTTCGAAGACATAAAGGCGATAGCAGAGTTGGAACCCAGTGGGATTGTTCACATAGCTGTTTTGTTTCCTTTTTCAAATTATAAACTCTATGCTATTTGGCGATATCCTCTTACTAGGATGTCAGCCTCTTGTACAAAAACGCCTATTCACGGGCAAAGTTTAAATCAATACAAATTCACTTGTCCATACAAATTACCATTGTTTTCCTTTTTTGTTTTGTCTCGCGAAGAACGTCCAATGTTCATTTTTGATATATGCATTTGACATTAAATTGCTGATTCATAAATGTTTGCATATAAAACAAGAGATTAATTACAGGTGACATCAAAGACAGGGGCAATGTGGAATTGTCTAAAGCAGTCTAGTTGTTTTTTCCGCCAAGGCACCAAGGTAGGTTCAACTGAAAAATGTGGCCAAATCATCTTAACTCCCCGCAGAGTAAAACAAGGTTCGACAATACTTTCCCCAAACGGAGTTGATTCCCCGCCGATTCCGAAAGCACAACATTCCCCAGTAGATTCTGCAAGCTTATCCCCTGCAGAGTACGGACGTCTCTCCCGAGTTTTATTTAGAGTTATTTCCTCACAAGGACTTATAACTGGGTTATCCTCAGCTAAAAGCCACGGAAGACCGCTCTCGGCAAAGTTCCTTCAATCCCCAGCGGAGTCTATCTTTGGTATTCCCAAGCAGAGTTTATCTTCGGAGTTCCCCAGCGGAGTTTATCATCATTATCCTCAGCGGAATCTGTCATTAAATTCCTCGACAGGCCTCTCATCAAAACTCCGACCAAGTATCTCTTCCACAGAGCAATTCTCCGGCCGTTCGTCAAGGATTTATTTTCCTAAGATGAAATTACACTCATAAACGTTTCACATTCTCATACATCTTGCTTACATACAACATCTCATGTTGAACATCATGATATCATGCATATCATACATCATGACATTGCATACAACTTACGTTTTTTGCCTTTTCAGGAAAAAGACAATCTCAAAAACGACTACCTTCAACTATCACATTTCCAGACTCGACTCCTGTATCTAGCCAGGGCACGTCTGCAGAGTTCAAAGATTCGATTCCTGTATCCGGCCAGGGCACATCTATCAACTTCAACATTTCCAGATTTGATTCCTGTATCCAGCCAGGGCATGTCTGTTGACCACGTTTCCAGACTCGACTCCTGTATCTAGCCAGGGCACGTCTGCAGAGTTCAAAGATTCGATTCCTGTATCCGGCCAGGGCACATCTATCAACTTCAACATTTCCAGATTCGATTCCTGTATCCAGCCAGGGCATGTCTGTTGACCACGTTTCCAGACTCGACTCCTGTATCTAGCCAAAGCACGTCTGAAGAGTTCGAAGATTCGATTCCTGTATCCAGCCAGGGCACATCTATTGACGACTATTTCCAGATTCGACTCCTGTATCCAGCCAGGGCACATCTGTGAGCAACCGATTGTAGATTCGGTACCAGTATCTAGCCAGGGCATATCTGCATAAAGAGACTGAAGATCAAACACCTGTAACAAGCCAGGAAAACATCCTCCTTCCTCAAATATACAAGTTTCTCGCAAAGGAATGTCTTATGCGACCGACACTTCCAAATGGCATCTATAAGCCCATTCCCGACAAGGTTCCGTCACCTCTCCAGATGGCATCTATAAGCCCATCTCCCTATCCACCATCTCTCCAAATGGCATCTATAAGCCCATTCCCGACACCACATTGTTGAGACTCCAGCATGCGAGTGCAAATTTCCGGGCACTCTAGTGTCCAATCTCCTTTTACCCTCGAGTCACGAAAGGCAAACTTGCCAATCTAACTCATCAGGTCCAAGAAGATTGAACAGGGGTGTGATCGGTGGATCTGGAACTGACTGTTTTAAAGCTGGTTCGCGAAATGTCGCGGAAGCAAGAGTCGCCACCGTCTTTTATTTTCTCCAAATGGAAAGGACAAAAGCACAGAAAAATTCCTTAAAGAGATCGCTCTCGGTTCGGGAGGTAGGTTATAGAAAGGGAAGGTGTTAGCACCCTTTCTATCCATAGTTATCCATGGGCTCTTAGATACTTGCTCAATGTGTTTTCAAAATTGTTTGTTTGCTTTTCAATTGTGGGTTTTAAAAGTTTCTTTGAAAAATTTCAGTTCGACTCGTACGTCAAAGTGTTTGAAAAATTTGCTTTGAAAGCTTTTGAAAAGTGTTGGTGTGAAAAGTATTATTTGTTTTGTTTTTGAAGAGAGCAAGTATCTACGAGAACCTACCTACCCTAAGGAATTCGTCTGTGTAAATGTCCTTTAAAGTAGTGCCATCCCACCATTGAGAGGTAGGTAGCACCACCGTTGGAGGTGTTCGGGTCGATTCGAGTTTGTAGGGACATGGTGATCACCAGAGCAATGGGAAGACACCTTAGAAGCTACCCTCATGCCAGGTTCCCGGATCATGAGGACTTACCAAGACATCTTCTACTCGACGATCACCTTTCGAAAGGCAACAGTGAGGCGTACCCTAGGGGTGGTGTGTGCGATTCGTGTGTCGTTTTCAGATATTTGTCTTGTCATGTTTATTTGTGATCTACGCTTGATTTTAATTAGGACATTCATTCTTGCATGCTTTTTTAACAGTTATAAAGTTGCGGGAAAATAAATCTACAGCTATTACAAATGGCGCGGGTCCACATCGCCAAAATAAACCGGACCCGATTTGACTGAAAGTAAAGAAGCAATAAAATAAAAGTGCGAGAAATAAAGTTACAAGGCTTTGGGACATGTACATAATTATAATAAATGACATAAAATAAATGCGCAAATTAAATAAATTATGAACATGGGCGTTGGACCCTTTTGCAATAAATTAAAATTAATGGAGAATTAAAATTAAAATTAAATGTTTTGGTATTTTTGTGTTTTTTAAGATTTAAAAGAGAAAGAATTAATTAAAACAAAAAAAATTGGATGTAAACCCTAATTCTAATGTTTTTTAAGTTATTAAGAAAAAGATTGAATTTTTAACCTAATTTAAATCTAAGTTATTTATATACATTTAATTATAAAAAAAATAAATAAATAAATAATAATATTATGGAAAAAAAAGGAAAAATTAAAAGGAGTGGAAATTATTAATTAACCTAATTCTAATTATTTTTTTATTTAATATGAAAAGAATTAAAATTGCAAACATCCTAATTAAAACTAAATTCATTATACATTAATTTATTTATAAAAGTAATTAAAATAAATAAATATTATATTTTTTTTGCCTTTTCTGATTTTATGATGTTTTTGTATTTTGTTAAAAAATAATTAACTAAATAAAACAAATAAAAAAAATAAATAACATAACAATTGAGAAAATAAAATATAAAAAGAAAATCAAACCAGGGGGGGGGGGGTAGCCCCAAAATTGGAGGTAAGGCCTAGCATTCTGGCCCATTGAGCATTGGCCTTGTGGACTTTTCCAGATTCCATATGGTGCGTTGACTAAGACATAATACGCTCCTTGAATCTTGGCCTTTAGATCTGATGTTCTTGGATGCGTGTAGGGTCTGATCTGGATGGAACATGGTACGTCTTAATGCCTGGATTACATGGGAACATAGTTTGCAAAATATTATAGGAAATAAGGTAGACCTGGGGTTCGAACCCAGGTCACTAACATCACCAAGCAATACCTGCACCACTGAGCCAATTAACGCATTTAGTATATTAATAATAAACAAATAACAAAAGAATAGAATAAACGCATTAGTGGTTTACGCGCCAGTTTTCAAACCAGCCTATCACTAACGGACAACACATCATCTCTTTCGTTTTCCTGAAACATAAAGAACGAAGGCAACGGTTTTCGTTGTGTTTTCTTAGGGGACTTTTGGAAAAATAGCGAATAGCAATATAAGCTACATAAATTGTTCGCGAATGGTGGTTTATGTCCGTCTCAATGCACTGAATTCAATGGCCATGGTCTGAAGCTTTGATTTTTCTTCTTTGCAAAAGCCCTAATTTTAAAAACCTGTAACCCTAATATTCAAAAATGGTAGAATCGCATATGTGGCACAAAAATGTAATTGAATGTATTGGTTAGCTTGGAAACTTGACAAGGAACATGAATGTACAATTAAAATGCCATGGGGATGTCTAAAATTGAAAACACGATTCACACTTTCTTGCTGTACAGGGAGGGTTCTATGTACCAATTCTTCGCGTATTGATGGATGTTAGGGATTGCAATGTGATCAGGAGGGCTTGAGGAAACTATTGAACCAAGTTTGGAGCCTTGAATTCACCTCTAACCTTGAAATCAGTTTTGTGTTTTTATGGAAAATTTTCAATGTTGTGTATGGCTTCTGAGCGCAGCTTATGGTGTCCAAGGCTTAGGGTTTGACTCAGTGCTTATGATGGAAGGAAATTAGGTCATTAGTTGGCCTTTATCCATGCCCATGAGAGAATTGGTCTTAGGTCTTTTTCATTAACAAACTTTTCCTTCTTTTAAGCCAAGACCAAGACTTAGTGTATAATCTAACCCTAGCATGAGTTGGTGAGTTGGCACATGATACATGGAAGCTATCCCAATTCAAATGACACTATTTCATTGACTTTTGAATTTTATTTGAATTTTTAAAGATTTAAAATGAATTAAATTATCAAAAATTAAATAAAATAGAAAAATCAATATTTGGTCTTGAAATTAATCATGGGACACGTGTGTGGCATGACAAGGCTGAATCAAGTGGAAGAAAGTGGGCCCTTTTGTCAAAAATTGAAGTTTCAAAGATAGTTGACTTTTGCCATTTCACAAAAATTTCCCAACTTCTACAAGGCATAACTTGCTCAATTTTTAAGCTTTTCTCATGTTCTTGGACATTTTGGAAAGGTCTTTGAGTCCTTTAACCAATGCCTTTGGTCCCATGTCATTTTGATTTACCAATCTCAAGTTATGGCCTTTGACTTAAAGTCCCTTTTTGTTGACTTTTGAAAATGACCTATAATGTTGAAATTGATAACTTTTTGTGAGAGCATTTCTTGGACTTGAAGTATGAAGATGAGTTGTAGGAAATGTCTTTCTCTTCAAAATGAGCTTTGGATGGAATTTTTCTGATGATCCATGTGAAAGTTATGCCCTGGTCAATTTCAGTTGACTTTTTTCAGCTGTCCAAATATAGCAACTTTTGCATCTTTGATGATTTCTGAGCCAAATTTTGAGAATCATGATCAAGCATTGATCAAATGATGTTTGTGGCTTCAAAATGATATATTGACCAAAAATTTGAACTTTTGACTGCCAAATGACTATTTTGCCCCTACAGTTGACTGTAGTGCAATTTAGGGTTTTGACTGTGCAATCTTGAGCTGAATGCCTTGAAACTTGATATGAGGATGCTTGACCATGTTTGTAAGCATATGAGACTTGATTGAGCCTTTGAACACTTCCTTTTCTTGATCAGACTCAAAACCCTAATTTTGACTATTTAGGAGGCCCTTGCACTGCACAACCCTTGGGGAATTTTGTAGCTTGGCTTGGCAATTTCTTGAGGAATATGGGAGGGCAAATTTTGGGGTATAACAGTTGCCCCTGTTCAATCTTCTTAGACCTGAGGATGCAGATTGGCTGACGTGCCTTTCGTAATCCGAGGGTAAAAGATGATTGGACACTAGAGTGCCCAGAAATTTGCGCTCACATGTTAGCAATGATGGGGGAATGGGCTTATAGATGCCATCTGGATGTTTGATTGCGTAAGAGATTCCTTGGCGAGAACCTGCATACCTGCAAAACAGAAAATGAGTACCTGACACGTTGCAGGAGCTGATGTTTAGATGCCTGGTATAGATGTGTCCTGACTGGTTACAGGAGCTGAGTCTGGAGCTTCAAACGGCGATGAAAGAACCAGGGATGATTACTTCCTTAGCATGAATGGTAAGAGAGCCTTGGGCGACTTTAACTTCAACAACGCTTGTTGAGAAAAATCTTGGGGATTTTAACTTCAACAACGCTCGTTGAGAAAAATCTTGGGGATTTTAACTTCAACAACGCTCGTTGAGAAAAATCTGGGGGATTTTAACTTCAACAACGCTCGTTGAGAAAAATCTGGGGGATTTTAACTTCAACAACGCTCGTTGAGAAAAATCTGGGTGATTTTAACTTCAACAACGCTCGTTGAGAAAAATCTGGGTGATTTTAACTTCAACAACGCTCGTTGAGAAAAATCTGGGTGATTTTAACTTCAACAACGCTCGTTGAGAAAAATCTGGGGTGTCTTCTACTGGGATAAGAATCAGGGAGATCTTAGGGTCGATCTGACTGAACCAGAGAGGCCTTTGATTGGGTAAGAATCAGGAAAATCTTAGGGTCGATTTAACTGAACCGGTCTAGGTCTTGAAATGTCTTCAACTGGATAAGCATCAGGGAGATCTTAGGGTCGATCTGACTGAACCAGAGAAGGCCTTTTACTGGATAAGCATCAGGAAAATCTTGGGACGATTTAACTGAACCGGTCTAGGTCTTGAAACATCTTCAACTGGATAAGCATCAGGGAGATCTTAGGGTCGATCTGACTGAACCAGAGAAGGCCTTTGACTGGATAAGCATCAGGAAAATCTTGGGACGATTTAACTGAACCGGTCTAGGTCTTGAAACATCTTCAACTAGATAAGCATCAGGGAGATCTTAGGGTCGATCTGACTGAACCAGAGAAGGCCTTTGACTGGACAAGCATCAGGAAAATCTTGGGACGATTTAACTGAACCGGTCTAGGTCTTGAAATGTAGCTTGAGAACTTAACTGGATCTTTCCTGAAAGGTAAAAGTCAGTCATATGCAATGCATGATATGGATCAAGCAATGATGTTCTCAACATAAATGAGATTTGTAAGATATGATGTGTACATGCATGCTATAATGATGTATGTGATGTTTTATGTATGTTTTTGTCTAGGAAAGTGAATCCTTGACGGGTGCCGGGAAGTCGTATCCTGGGCTGATGTCGAAGAATAGATTTTGCTTCCGCTGGGGATGATAACTGCAAGGATACCGGTGGGAGAAGATGACTCCGTTGCGGAATAAACTTGGCGAATGGAAGATTCTGCGGGGAGAAAAGATACTCTAGCGCAAAGATACTTTTGCATCATGCTGGGAAGCAATACTCTGTGGGGATAGAGATGCTTTGCTGAGTGTTGATAGTAGTAATTTGCTGGCGATATCCTTGTTGTACTGAAAGTGTTGATAGACTTCGCTGGGGTGAGAAGACTTCGTCGAGGACGCTCTTTCTGTGGCTTTTGGCTGAGGATAACCCAGTTATATCCTGTTGAGGAAATAACTTTTTAAATCAAGCCAGACGACGCGTTCGTGTTCTGTGAAGGATAAGCTTCCAGAATTTACTGGGGATAAGCTTACTGCTTGGGGAGATGAATTCCATCTTTCCTGGGGAACTTGGATGGGACTCTCCTGGGGAAGTTTTGATATGCTGGGGAAGTGATTCCTTTGAATGTTGATGTATGCCGCCGGGGAACAATCTTTAGACCAAGACTGCCGGGGATGCTTGTTAAGAATATATGCTGCTGGGGAATATTGGGATCTACTGGAGGATACCCAATTTCCTTGAGACTTGTTAACTTTGTTTGGGGAAGAATGCACTGACTTGCTGTCTCACTCTCTGGGGAATTTAAGATGCCTGGTTAGGTTCTTTAGCTGAACCTACCTTGGTACCTTGGAGGATAGAACAATTAGACTGCTCAGACAACTCTTTATTGCCCCTGTTTCTAGTGTCACCTGCAATTAATTCTTTGTTTCGTATGCAAATATTTATGAGCTAGCAAATTATTGTCAATGTATATATCACAAATTGAACCTTGGACGTTCTTCGCAAAACAAAACAGAAAAAGAAAAACAGTTGGCACGTTTAACTGAAAAGTATATTTGTATTGATTTTGAATAGCCTGTGAATAGGCGTTTTGTGTACAAGAGGCTGACATCCTAGTAAGAGAAACGTCGCCGAGCAAAAGAGTTTATACAAGTTTTGTACAAAAGAAAATAAAACAGCTGTGTGAAAGGTGAATGATCCACTGGGTTTCAACTCTGCTATTGCCTTTATACTCCGTGCGTCTCATCACTTGATGACCTTGGTTGAAAGTGAAGCTGACTGATCGATGCCGTCTGAACTTGATGTAGATACCGGATTCTGGATGCAAAGTGATCTGATGAGACATAGTATTACGTTTTTATCCCTAACTTTTGCCTGGACTGCCCTTTCGGGTTTTCAGTCCACCGGGATACCCATTTTTGCCCCAGCCGCCTTTTCAGGTTTTCGACTTGCCGAGTGTACAGATTTTTCATTTTCATCCCTTCATTTTGCCCGAACCCTTTTGGTTCGACGGGAAGCCCTAATTTTTGCCTAGACATGTCAGCCTAGCGGGTCTTTTTTCATGCGTAGTATTTTTTAACTATGTCTGCATTGGCGGGGTGAGGAAGGTCGTCACCATCCATGTTGGTTAATATCATTGCTCCTCCTGAGAACACATGCTTAACCACAAATGGCCCTTCGTACGTAGGGGTCCATTTGCCCCTTGGATCACTCTGAGGAAGGATGATTCGCTTGATCACCAGATCCCCGACTTGATATTCCTGTGGTCTGACCTTTTTGTTAAATGCCCTGATCATTCGTTTCTGATACGTCTGACCATGACAGATAGCAGCAAGTCTCTTTTCGTCAATAAGGTTGAGCTGATCAAGTCGTGTCCGGATCCAATCATCTTCATTCAGATTTGCATCCTTCATTATCCGGAGAGAAGGAATTTGTACTTCGATCGGCAAGACTGCCTCCATGCCATAAACCAGAGAGAAAGGAGTTGCCCCGGTTGACGTCCTAGCTGAGGTACGATACCCATGCAGAGCGAACGGTAACATCTCGTGCCAATCTTTATACGTTACTGTCATCTTCTGCACGATCTTCTTGATGTTTTTATTAGCTGCTTCTACAGCCCCATTCATCTTCGGTCTATAAGGAGAAGAGTTGTGGTGCTGTATCTTGAACTGTTCGCAGAGCTCAGCGATCATTTTATTGTTTAGATTGGTACCGTTGTCTGTAATAATTCTCTTAGGAACGCCGTACCGACAGATCAGGTTGTGCCGAATGAACCGTGCCACGACAGTCTTGGTTACCGTAGCATAGGATGCTGCCTCAACCCACTTCGTAAAATAATCAATCGCCACTAGGATGAAGCGATGTCCATTGGATGCCGTAGGTTTTATCTCGACGATCATGTCTATGCCCCACATTGCAAACGGCCAAGGTGCAGTCAGAACATTCAGGGGGACCGGAGGAACATGCACTTTATCTGCATAAATCTGGCATTTGTGGCATGTCCTGGAATGTTGGTAACAGTCAGCTTCCATTGTAGACCAGTAATATCCTGCCCGTAGGATTCTCTTAGCCATAGTATGTCCACTGGAGTGCGTACCAAAGGTCCCTTCATGCAGCTCTTCCATGATTCTTTCTGCTTCAGTCTTATCCACACAACGCAGTAAGGTTGAATCATGGTTTCGCTTGTACAAGATGCCGTTGCTTAGGAAGAACTTGGTTGCAAACCTCCTCAGGAATTTCCTATCATTGACAGAAGCACCTTCAGGGTATTCCCAAGCTTCCAGATATCCCTTCACTTCGTGGTACCAAGGCTTCTCAGTTACCAATTCAGTTTCGAGATCACAACAGTATGCCGGTTCGTCCAGTTTCCAGATGGTGATCCGGGGAGCTTCATTATCCCATTTAACCTTGAACATTGAAGACATTGTAGCTAACGCGTCCGCCAACTGATTCTCTTCTCTTGGAAAGTGCTCAAATGTTATCTCTGTGAAGTGGGGGATCAGGGCCAACACACATTCTCTGTAAGGAATCAAGTTTGGGTGTTTCGTATCCCACTCTCCTTTGATCTGATTGATCACAAGAGCGGAATCTCCGAAGACACTCAGAAATTTGATCCTCAGGTCGATCGCAGCTTGAAGACCCATGATACACGCTTCATACTCCGCCATGTTGTTGGTACAGTTGAAACACAGCCGGGCGGTGAGTGGAGTATGAGTACCCTGTGGAGATATGATGATGGCGCCGATTCCATTTCCCAAAGCGTTGGATGCTCCGTCAAAATGTATAGACCATCGGGATCCTGGTTCAGGTCCTTCATCCGGTCCAGGTATTTCACAGTCAGTTACTATCATAATGCTTTCATCTGGAAACTCGGAGTTCATTGATTGGTAGTCATCCACAGCTTGATGTGCTAAGTGGTCTGCCAATACACTTCCCTTGATGGCTTTTTGGGTCGTGTACTGAATGTCGTATTCCGTCAAGATCATCTGCCATCTTGCAATTCTCCCAGACAGAGCAGGCTTTTCGAATATGTACTTTATAGGATCCATTTTTGAGATCAACAAAGTAGTGTGAGTCAGCATATACTATCTCAGCCGGCGAGCAGCCCATACCAAAGCGCAGCAAGTTTTCTCAAGCAGTGAGTATCGGGTCTCACAGTCGGTAAACTTTTTGCTAAGGTAATAAATGGCATGCTCTTTTCGGCCAGACTCGTCATGCTGCCCCAGCACACACCCCATTGCATTATCAAGCACTGTCAGGTAAAGTATCAAAGGTCTCCCTTCAACTGGTGGCATAATGATGGGTGGTTCTTGGAGATATTCTTTGATTCTGTCAAAAGCAGCCTGACATTCATCATTCCAACGTACTACCTGATCTTTCTTCAGCAGCTTGAAGATTGGTTCACAGGTAGCAGTTAAGTGTGAGATGAACCGAGCAATGTAATTCAGACGTCCTAGAAAGCCTCTGACTTCCTTCTCTGTCTTAGGAACTGGCATCTCTTGAATGGCTTTGACCTTAGCAGGGTCCACTTGAATTCCCTTGTCACTTACCACGAAGCCTAGCAACTTTCCCGATCTTACCCCGAAGGTGCACTTGTTCGGGTTCAACCTCAGCTTGTACAGTTTCAAACGGTCAAACAGTTTCTGCAGATGATCAAGGTGCTCTTCCTCAGTCTGGGACCTAGCGATCATGTCGTCAACATACACTTCTATCTCATGATGGATCATGTCATGAAATAAAGCAACCATGGCACGTTGGTAGGTTGCCCCAGCATTCTTTAGTCCGAAAGGCATGACTTTGTAGCAGAAGGTGCCCCACTGAGTAACAAATGTAGTCTTTTCCATGTCTTCCGGAGCCATCTTGATCTGATTGTAGCCTGAAAACCCATCCATAAAAGAGAACACTTTATGCTGAGCTGTATTATCAACAAGGACATCAATGTGAGGTAGAGGGAAGTCATCCTTGGGGCTGGCCCTATTCAGATCCCTGTAATCGACACACATCCTGACCTTGCCGTCCTTCTTAGGTACCGGCACCACATTAGCAACCCACTGAGGGTAAGAAGTCACTGCAAGAAACCCGGCATCAAACTGCTTCATAACCTCGGCTTTAATCTTCTCAGACATCTCTGGACGCATACGGCGGACCTTTTGCTTAACCGGAGGGCAATCTTCTTTAGTTGGTAAGTGATGGACCACAATGTCGGTATCTAATCCGGGCATATCTTCGTAGGACCAGGCAAAGATTTCCTTATAGTCATGCAGCATCTGAGTCAACCGTTGCTTCACGCTGAGTTCTAGGTTGGCACCAATCTTCACCTCTTTCTTGTCTTCCTCAGTACCCAAGTTTATTATTTCCATTGGCTCTTCATGGGGTTGAATTGCCCTCTCTTCCTGTTGTAACAGTCTTGCAAGTTCACCAGGCACTTCGCAATCATCTTCACCTTCGTCTTCGGCTAAGTTGATCGGATTTTCGAAGTCATAACTGGCAGTAGCAGAGTCGTTACCAGTGAGATCCAGAGTGGATTGAAACCTGTATGAGTGAGTGTGTGTGTAAATACAGCTGTTTTGCAATATGTAAAGAAAGGAAAGAAAAGGAGCGCAAAATTTGAAATGTGAAAAACGTCCAATGCTTTTATTTATGATATATGACAGTGACAAACAAAAGCCCTCACAAATAAAACCACGGTGCCCCGGGTAAGACACCGGGCCATATAGTTTCAAATTATTGTTTATTACAAATCAAAAACAAAGAAATTCATTACTGGGGAACAAAAGTTATGGGTGTAAAATCTTTAGCAGTCCAATTGGTCAATCCACCGTCAGTCGTCGGGTAGATCCAGCTATCGAACTCTGACTCTTCCACTTTGACTTCCTCTCCAATAGCATTCACTTCTGAGTGGGTGATGAGCACAGGAGGTCTTCCAATTCTCGCCTTGCGCACCGCTTTCTGAGCTTCTGTGGTGAAACCCAGCCCAAACTTGTTAGTCTTAGGAGTAAGATCAGGGAGCTTGCCCCAGTTTGCACATTCACCTTTTTCGATCACAGCCCGGGCGTCCTTTAAGGAGGCCATCTTCATAGGAGAAACCTCTTCATCTGCTTCTGCTGCTGCCAGGGTTTGTGGCACTTCCTCAAAATGTTGAAAGGGGGTTTCAATGAACTCCCCATCCATTTCTACGTATCTGAAGGAGTTGAGGTGGCTGACCATGTACTCCTCTTCCCCTTGCATTGTTACGATCTTCCCCCTGACCGGGTACTTGAGCTTCTGATGCAATGTGGAGGTCACAGCTCCAGCCTTGTGGATCCACGGGCGACCCAGCAAACAAGAATAGGACGGATGGATGTCCATCACATAGAATTTTGAATCAAATACCTGTAACCCAACCCTGATTGGGATGTCCACCTCACCATGTACCATTCTTTTGGACCCGTCAAAGGCCCGGACAACAATGTGAGTTGGTTTGAGCTCTAGACCCTCACAATCCAGCCTATCCAGAGCCTTCTTGGGCAGCACGTTTAATGAAGAACCTGTGTCAACTAGCACATGAGCAAGAGTAGTGCCCCTGCATTCAATGGAGACATGCAGGGCGTCATTATGGTTCTTCCCCTTTGCTGTCAGATCGGCATCAGAGAAACCCAGGCCATTATCAGCAGTTAGGTTGGCCACACAGTCGGTGAACTGGTCAGCAGACGTCTCTTGGGGTACGTGGGCTGTCTTTAAGAAAGCAATCAGAGCCTTTGCGTGGGCCTCTGAACACAGCAGCAGTGACAACATGGAGATTTTAGAGGGGGTGTGCCCCAGCTGTTCTACAACGTTGAAATCACTTTTCTTTATTATCTTGAGGATTTCTTCCATTTCCTGCTTGGAAGCCTCAACAATGGTCTTTGGTGCCTCCGTCCTGGCAGGCACATCAGCAGCAATCCCCTTGCCCCGAGTATCAGATGACTCAGTAGCAGGGGTGGATACTTGGTCAGGGGGAGAAACAGGCACCCCGGCAGGTGTGAAGACCAAAGGCCTATGAATTACCGGAGGAGCAATGTCTGGCGAGAACAGTCTTCCACTACGAGTGACCTTAGCAGGCCCGGTGATGTTGGAGACACCAGTATCAATGTTGAACTCTTGTTTCACACCCAGAACATAAACATCCGCCCCATAGTGCCATGGGACAGCCTTATCAGATTTGTAGGGTATAGGCCCCGGAACAGTAATGGTGATGGGAGCACTCTTGTGAACTGGCAAAATTTGGACAGGCTTCTTTGAAGGAGCCTTGGAATGGTTGTTGAAGATGGTAACGATCGACACTTCTTCAACAGGAGCAGCAGGAACAACAGTCTTTCTGAACAAAATCTCTTTACTATCTATCAGGTTTTAGACGCCTGACTTCAGTAGAGAACAACCAGCAGGGGAAGCAACACATAGAGGGAAACCTTCGCTACATCCCGGAAATAAACCGGCTAGCAACAGGTTCCTCTTAACCGTCAGCAACGGAGTAGCAACATCATCCACCGAAGCTACATACAAATCCTCCTCAACAGCATTCACTCCATGCTGGGGCATGGGAGCAGTTACAACATTCGGCCTCTCGGGCGCCTCAAACTGTATTTCCTTTGCATCAATGAGGTCTTGAACCTTATTCTTTAGGGCCCAACAGTCATCTGTGTTATGCCCCGGGCTATCAGAGTGATAAGCACAGCGAGCATTTGGATTGAACTTGGGGGATGCGGTATTGGGAAACTTTGGAGCCTCCCTGACAGTCACTAAATTGGTGGATAGCAACTGTGGCAGGATCTGTGATAAGGTCATGCTTAACCGGGTAAACTCTCTCCGGGGTCTTTCAAACTTTTGAGGATTAGCTGGCCGAGGAGCGGCAGCAGGTTTGGCAATCATTACCGCACTGACAGATTGATGGCGTTCAGGTCGCTCTGTTCTCCGGGAGCTATATACAGCACTAGCCTCCTTTTTGAAGGGTTTCTTCTCAGTACTGGAGGAGGCAACTTTCTGTATCTTCCCCGATTTTATACCGGCTTCGATCCTTTCACCAGTCAGGATCAGATCAGTAAACCCAGCAGAGGAATTACCAATGAGATGATTGAAAAATGGACCAGATAGGGTCCCCAAAAACATATCTACCAGCTCCCGATCCGTCAATGGTGGCTGCACCCTGCCAGCCAGGTCTCTCCATTTCTGGGCGTACTCCTTAAAACCTTCACCCGACCCTAGCGACATACCCTGGAGCTGGGTACGTGTAGGAGCGAGGTCGGAATTATATTGATACTGCTTGTAAAAAGCAGTGGCCAGATCCTCCCAGTTACGAATGCTGGCTCCATCCAGTTGATAGAACCAGTCGAGGTGAGTCCCTGAAAGACTCTCCTGGAAGAAGTGGATCCAAAGGTTCTTGTCTGCTGTGTAAGGCTGGATCTTTCTTACATAAGAACGGAGGTGCATCTTGGGACAGGAAGCCCCGTCATACTTCACAAAGGCAGGTGCCTTGAACTTGTGTGGAATCACCACCCCAGTAGATAACCCCAAGTCTCCGAAATCCAGTCCAGGCGCCTGCTGAACTTCCATAGCCTTTAATCTGTCCTCCAGCTGCTTGTACCGGTCTTCAGTAGGAGGGTACTGTTCGTCGTTGAAGTCTGTTTCAGTATCAGAGCCCACAGGAGTAGGGACCTCCCTTTCTTGGTGACTACCTTCCTCCACAGATGGAGGAGTCCTTTCAGCTTCAACCAAGGTGTTCCCGAGTCTGCGCCCAGTGTTAAATAGCACAGTCCTCCTCTTCTTCTTAGTCTTCTTCAGAAGCATGGTCTTCAACTCTTGTTGACTCTGAGCCAAGCCCTTGATCAGCTCCTGAAATTGGGCGTTCTGCGCCTGAAATTGGACGTTCTGCGCCTGAAGAGCCTTGATAGATGCCTCGGTTGATGATTCAGGGTTCATGATGCTGAAATAAACAGCGAAGAACAGTAAACAACCTGAAAAGAAGAGTACCTATGATGCACATGATGAATGATATGTGTTTATGCAATGCATTCAAGAGTTCGAAAATTCAAATTTGTTGTAGACCAAAAGGAACACACGTTATTATTAAGAAAATCATTGTTTAATACATCAAAGCCTTATGGGCAAAAGTACAAAAAGATCAAATCAATCCCAAGATATGTTGCGCATCTTCTTTGGAGCTATGTAAGTGTTGAGGTTCCTTTCCTCATGCAACAGGCGGGTGAGCTCCAAGACCTTCTTTTCACTGGCATGCAAACTAGTCTCAAGAGAATTCCGCTCTTCCTTAAGCTGGATCCAGCTCTTCTGCATCTCTTCCCAGGATGTGGGCATATCAGGGTGCTGAATAATGTGAGACACTTCTCCTTCCAAGGCAGGCTCTTTGATTACTGGAAGCATGTGAGGATAAGGCATTACTAACTTCTGAGAGCGGGCTCGTACCCACTTGAGGTAAGGCTCCAAAGGGATGGAGTTCCTGTGCCCCAGTGTCTTGCTGTCTATCCTACTAGGCATCCTCCAGGCTCTGATAAATCTCTGGCGAAGTCCTTGAGTATCGTTGTCGAAGTCAAAAACTATGTCAGGAATTAACATGTCATGAGGACCATCCCTCCGAGCATAACCAAATTGTCTCCAAGCCAGGCATGGGCTATAAGTAATACCCCCTCTGATTCCAAGTAAAGGAACATTAGGGTACTCCCCGCAACGATCAATGATAGTGACATCTTCTCTGGACCTAGGGCACCAATGTATATCTGCATGTGTAAGAGTCATCAACCGTTGTGACCATCTCAAACCCCGCTCATTCTTCAGGACTGATCGTGGAAGGTGCGAAATAAACCACCTTCCCAGGAGAGGAGTGCAACACATAAGGACACCTCTTTTTCTCATGGTTCGAGTGTAACATGAGTGAAGGATGTCCCCCAGCAATGTAGGTATAGGATTCCTGGACATAAAGATCTGGACAGTACTGATATCAATAAGCTGATCTGGGTTAGGAAACAACACCAAACCATAGACAAGGAGGGCTACCACTTCTTCGAAAGCTTGCAAGTCAAGGGAGTTCCAACATTCATGGACCTTTTCAAACAGAAACCTGGCTAAGAACCCTTTGATACCACTTCTAACTTCCCAATGTCCCTTGAGGTCAGATGACTGTAGGTGCAAGGCTTTAGCAATCTCTTCAAGCTTAGGTTCCTTTTCTGTACCGTTGAAGGGTAGCTGATCAAGGATAGGGATCTTCAGGAGCCGGGAGAATTCCTCCAATGTAGGTACCAACTGATAGTCCAAGAAGGTAAAACGGTGATGCAGAGGGTCAAAGAACTGGAACAAGACCTTTATCATATCTTCCTCAATGTTGGTGTTGACTAAGCTGATGAGGCTTCCATGCCTTTCACTGAATGAAGAGTTCTCGGGAATCCTGGATATAAGCTCCTTAAGCTGAGGAGGTACCCTTACAAGACTGATTTGAATTGTCTTTCTACGAACAGTTTCCATGTCCTACAAAACAAGAACAAAGATGAAAATTCGAACCCCTGAAATGGTTAGTTAATGCCTATGATGCTGGATGATGTCACGATGCTATGATTAAACACACCACAGATATGTACAAAGACAAACATGTAAGGCACACAAGGCACACAAGACAAGCCCTTAAAGTTTAAGGCCAGCATGGGGTCTGGGTAGTACCCTCTTGAAGTTGGTGAGTTCAACCTGTCCTAATCAAAGTAACCGGGTTCTAAGGTTCCCAATATCACGGGATTGCTTTCATTGTTCATCGTTTCGATTTAGCCACTGAACTGGCGACCGAAATATTCCAGGAAAGCAACCCTCAATTGAGTGTAGTATCGAGTATCAACCAACCTCGGACTGCACCAAAGTCAGTTATCTCACTACCCTAAAGAGGCCAAGATAGTTCAATTAAGGTTCCTAAGGTCTGTTGATGCTTCACGACACCACGCGGAGGCCCCGTACTCTCCTTGACTGAACTCAAGGGTTACCGGTACACACCAAAGTGCCACATCAACGTAGCAGACTGTTTCAACCATGTCGGTATACCCCACACAGTTCCCTCACAGCCTTGTTGCTACTTTCTAAAAGGGTATCCCCCAGATCCGGGTTAGGATCTATAGAACTCCCAAGACAGTCCCACAATTTAAAGCAAGCAAAGCAATACAATTGAAAACACAGTTATGAACTAACCCTAAGGTACACCTCACTTTATAAAGATATCCCCAGCAGAGTCGCCAGTTCTGTGATCGGTGGATCTGGAACTGACTGTTTTAAAGCTGGTTCGCGAAATGTCGCGGAAGCAAGAGTCGCCACCGTCTTTTATTTTCTCCAAATGGAAAGGACAAAAGCACAGAAAAATTCCTTAAAGAGATCGCTCTCGGTTCGGGAGGTAGGTTATAGAAAGGGAAGGTGTTAGCACCCTTTCTATCCATAGTTATCCATGGGCTCTTAGATACTTGCTCAATGTGTTTTCAAAATTGTTTGTTTGCTTTTCAATTGTGGGTTTTAAAAGTTTCTTTGAAAAATTTCAGTTCGACTCGTACGTCAGAGTGTTTGAAAAATTTGCTTTGAAAGCTTTTGAAAAGTGTTGGTGTGAAAAGTATTATTTGTTTTGTTTTTGAAGAGAGCAAGTATCTACGAGAACCTACCTACCCTAAGGAATTCGTCTGTGTAAATGTCCTTTAAAGTAGTGCCATCCCACCATTGAGAGGTAGGTAGCACCACCGTTGGAGGTGTTCGGGTCGATTCGAGTTTGTAGGGACATGGTGATCACCAGAGCAATGGGAAGACACCTTAGAAGCTACCCTCATGCCAGGTTCCCGGATCATGAGGACTTACCAAGACATCTTCTACTCGACGATCACCTTTCGAAAGGCAACAGTGAGGCGTACCCTAGGGGTGGTGTGTGCGATTCGTGTGTCGTTTTCAGATATTTGTCTTGTCATGTTTATTTGTGATCTACGCTTGATTTTAATTAGGACATTCATTCTTGCATGCTTTTTTAACAGTTATAAAGTTGCGGGAAAATAAATCTACAGCTATTACAAATGGCGCGGGTCCACATCGCCAAAATAAACCGGACCCGATTTGACTGAAAGTAAAGAAGCAATAAAATAAAAGTGCGAGAAATAAAGTTACAAGGCTTTGGGACATGTACATAATTATAATAAATGACATAAAACAAATGTGCAAATTAAATAAATTATGAACATGGGCGTTGGACCCTTTTGCAATAAATTAAAATTAATGGAGAATTAAAATTAAAATTAAATGTTTTGGTATTTTTGTGTTTTTTAAGATTTAAAAGAGAAAGAATTAATTAAAACAAAAAAAATTGGATGTAAACCCTAATTCTAATGTTTTTTAAGTTATTAAGAAAAAGATTGAATTTTTAACCTAATTTAAATCTAAGTTATTTATATACATTTAATTATAAAAAAAAATAAATAAATAAATAATAATATTATGGAAAAAAAAGGAAAAATTAAAAGGAGTGGAAATTATTAATTAACCTAATTCTAATTATTTTTTTATTTAATATGAAAAGAATTAAAATTGCAAACATCCTAATTAAAACTAAATTCATTATACATTAATTTATTTATAAAAGTAATTAAAATAAATAAATATTATATTTTTTTTGCCTTTTCTGATTTTATGATGTTTTTGTATTTTGTTAAAAAATAATTAACTAAATAAAACAAATAAAAAAAATAAATAACATAACAATTGAGAAAATAAAATATAAAAAGAAAATCAAACCAGGGGGGGTAGCCCCAAAATTGGAGGTAAGGCCTAGCATTCTGGCCCATTGAGCATTGGCCTTGTGGACTTTTCCAGATTCCATATGGTGCGTTGACTAAGACATAATACGCTCCTTGAATCTTGGCCTTTAGATCTGATGTTCTTGGATGCGTGTAGGGTCTGATCTGGATGGAACATGGTACGTCTTAATGCCTGGATTACATGGGAACATAGTTTGCAAAATATTATAGGAAATAAGGTAGACCTGGGGTTCGAACCCAGGTCACTAACATCACCAAGCAATACCTGCACCACTGAGCCAATTAACGCATTTAGTATATTAATAATAAACAAATAACAAAAGAATAGAATAAACGCATTAGTGGTTTACGCGCCAGTTTTCAAACCAGCCTATCACTAACAGACAACACATCATCTCTTTCATTTTCCTGAAACATAAAGAACGAAGGCAACGGTTTTCGTTGTGTTTTCTTAGGGGACTTTTGGAAAAATAGCGAATAGCAATATAAGCTACATAAATTGTTCGCGAATGGTGGTTTATGTCCGTCTCAATGCACTGAATTCAATGGCCATGGTCTGAAGCTTTGATTTTTCTTCTTTGCAAAAGCCCTAATTTTAAAAACCTGTAACCCTAATATTCAAAAATGGTAGAATCGCATATGTGGCACAAAAATGTAATTGAATGTATTGGTTAGCTTGGAAACTTGACAAGGAACATGAATGTACAATTAAAATGCCATGGGGATGTCTAAAATTGAAAACACGATTCACACTTTCTTGCTGTACAGGGAGGGTTCTATGTACCAATTCTTCGCGTATTGATGGATGTTAGGGATTGCAATGTGATCAGGAGGGCTTGAGGAAACTATTGAACCAAGTTTGGAGCCTTGAATTCACCTCTAACCTTGAAATCAGTTTTGTGTTTTTATGGAAAATTTTCAATGTTGTGTATGGCTTCTGAGCGCAGCTTATGGTGTCCAAGGCTTAGGGTTTGACTCAGTGCTTATGATGGAAGGAAATTAGGTCATTAGTTGGCCTTTATCCATGCCCATGAGAGAATTGGTCTTAGGTCTTTTTCATTAACAAACTTTTCCTTCTTTTAAGCCAAGACCAAGACTTAGTGTATAATCTAACCCTAGCATGAGTTGGTGAGTTGGCACATGATACATGGAAGCTATCCCAATTCAAATGACACTATTTCATTGACTTTTGAATTTTATTTGAATTTTTAAAGATTTAAAATGAATTAAATTATCAAAAATTAAATAAAATAGAAAAATCAATATTTGGTCTTGAAATTAATCATGGGACACGTGTGTGGCATGACAAGGCTGAATCAAGTGGAAGAAAGTGGGCCCTTTTGTCAAAAATTGAAGTTTCAAAGATAGTTGACTTTTGCCATTTCACAAAAATTTCCCAACTTCTACAAGGCATAACTTGCTCAATTTTTAAGCTTTTCTCATGTTCTTGGACATTTTGGAAAGGTCTTTGAGTCCTTTAACCAATGCCTTTGGTCCCATGTCATTTTGATTTACCAATATCAAGTTATGGCCTTTGACTTAAAGTCCCTTTTTGTTGACTTTTGAAAATGACCTATAATGTTGAAATTGATAACTTTTTGTGAGAGCATTTCTTGGACTTGAAGTATGAAGATGAGTTGTAGGAAATGTCTTTCTCTTAAAAATGAGCTTTGGATGGAATTTTTCTGATGATCCATGTGAAAGTTATGCCCTGGTCAATTTTAGTTGACTTTTTTCAACTGTCCAAATATAGCAACTTTTGCATCTTTGATGATTTCTGAGCCAAATTTTGAGAATCATGATCAAGCATTGATCAAATGATGTTTGTGGCTTCAAAATGATATATTGACCAAAAATTTGAACTTTTGACTGCCAAATGACTATTTTGCCCCTACAGTTGACTGTAGTGCAATTTAGGGTTTTGACTGTGCAATCTTGAGCTGAATGCCTTGAAACTTGATATGAGGATGCTTGACCATGTTTGTAAGCATATGAGACTTGATTGAGCCTTTGAACACTTCCTTTTCTTGATCAGACTCAAAACCCTAATTTTGACTATTTAGGAGGCCCTTGCACTGCACAACCCTTGGGGAATTTTGTAGCTTGGCTTGGCAATTTCTTGAGGAATATGGGAGGGCAAATTTTGGGGTATAACAAGGGGCAACTGTTGTACCCCAAAATTTGCCCTCCCATTTCCTCAACATTTTCTCATCACAAGACCTTTGGAGATCAAGATACAGTTAGGGTTTCCTCTGCTTAAGGCTTCTCCCTGCACTGTGGACTCAAATTAGGGTTTGTGTTTGCCCTAGGATGTTTTGACCTAAAATGCCTAAAATGACTTTCATGCTTCATATTGGACTCCCAAGTTTACCCATGCCAAGTTTCAAGTCTTGATTCCAAGTTTTACCCAGTCAATTGGACAGTTGACCTAGAAATCAGCTGTATTGGGGAAAAAGTCAACTGTGGCCAATTGACAGTCAAACCTCATGAAATTTGATCCACATCAACATTATGAACTCACATGGACCATTTGATCAAGTTTGAATCACAATTCCACAAGAAATTTGATCAGATCATCAAAAGGGCAAAATGGTCATTTTTAGGGTTTTGACTGCACAAAGGCAATTTTTGACTGTTTGACCTAGCCAATGGCAAACCAAGCTCCCACATGGACTCAAGGACCCCATGGAATTATCTTGACATGTTCATCAAGCTCAAAAGATCCCAAGTACACAAGATTGACAGTTGAATTTCCCAGTCAATTGATCAATTTTGACTGTATACTGAAAAGTCAAACTTTGACTTTTTGGTCAAAATCAAGAGTCAAGATTCATTTTTCACCAAAACATTCCAAATCATGAAACTTGTTCACCAAGAAATCACAAAATGCAAATTAGGGTTTGGAAATGGAATTTTTCATAACTTAGAATTTTTCTAAGTTATGAAAAACCCTAATTTTTTCCCAACTTTGCCCCATCTTTTCACCATGATCCATTTGGATTCAAACAAAAGTCAAAACATGAAAGTTGTAGCTTGTTGCATAATCTACAACTTTGATTCACAAAGTTTTCTCATTTGAAGCTTGTATCTCAAGTTATGATTTTTTGAATAAGGGCACTAAACCATCTTTTAACTTAGTGAAATTTGACCTATTTTGACAAGGTTTTCTACCCTACTTCAAAGCCACTTTTCATACCCTTCCACTTGGAATTTTGATTTGCATTTCAAAGATGGATTTTAGTACACATTCCAAGCTTTCCAAAATGTCCAAGAACTCATCAAACAACCTCATAACTTGAGAGATTCGAATTTCACAAGTTGGCAAAAATTCACTTTTGCTCTTCATCAAGACATGTTCATAAACTTGGCAAATTTGAACTCAGCACAGTTTGTGCTACTTTGCAGGTCCTTAAACCACATTGCACTCCTTAATTTAATGCTTGTTCATTGTGTCTAAGTGTTGTTCCATGAATTCAAGCATTATACACAAGATTGATCCATTTTTGGATAAAGTGAACTTTCCATTTTTACAAAAGTTTGCTTTATGTCAATTGGTAAATCAAACAAGTACATAGAAGATCTTCTTAGCACAAGATTATGGGCATAACACACTGATCAAGAGGTGTTGATGCAGCACATTAGGGGGTCCTATACTGACCTAGAACACCAATTTGCTTTTGTTGCTTAGAAAAGAAGAAAAGTCCATAACTGGTGCCAACTTGAATCTCAGCTTACAAACACAACACAAAAGATATCAAACACATTCAAGATCACCTAACCAAGCTTTTGCACGAGCCTTTTGCCTTTCAAACACTCTCCATCTCAGAAACACCACAAAACTGCTCAAACAGAGCAGGCCCTGCAGATTGAGTGCTATCTCTCAATCCCTTCGAGCATTTTGATCAAAACCTGTTCCTATACCTTCCTCATAACATATTCAAACTATCCAGAAGCTAAGGCACGATCTGTAGTTGCTCTAACCACTTCCACCATTTTCATATCTTTGACTTGCAGGTGAAGTTCTACAGCTTGATACAAGAAGGTTCAAGACAAAGTAAGCATTGAAAAAGCATCCCTGGACCTCAAGGAAGCTTTTCCAATCATTACATTGCACTGAAAGTCTCTCATTCTCCACATAGAAGTTCAACTGCACAGGTAAAAGTTTGAATTCGTATCTCTCTTATTAGGCATCTTTAGTCTTAAGTTTGTGAAGAAACAAGGTCCTACTCATAGCCCTGAACATGTACATAGCTTTACTTTTCATTTCTTTTATCTGAGTAGAGAGAATTTGAGCTCTGAAAATGGTAGAAAAACTAGGTCAGAAAAGAGGGGGAGAGAAATTCTCCCTCATCTTAGAGAGATAGGTCCTGTTCTTTATATGGTTGAAACCGTCTCTTAATGCTCTACACTTTTCATGTTATGAGTTTTGCTTGAAAGTCCAGGAATCCAGAGATAAAAAAGCGTGTTTTAGCTTGAAGAAGGCTGTACAGAGGTTGAAGAAGGAGTGGTCTGGGCTGGGCCTGGATTTGTTTTCTTTTCACACCCCATTTTCATGTTTACACCCCCCTGAGCCCATTTGTTCATTTCTTAACATTTTTGACTTTTTTCTTTTTGGTTGACTTTGTTTATTTTTTCTCATGACATTAGAAAATTAAAAATATTTTTTTCATCATTTTTTGCATTTATTGCATATTTATTTGTTTATTTTCTTTGTTTGTATATAATATATATATGTACTATTATAGAAAATAAATAGAAAATAATGTAAATACAATTTTTATTTTTTATTTACTTTCTGAAAATATTTCATACAAAAAATACTCTTTTATTTATTTTATTAAAATATTAAATAAATATTTATTTTTTTGTATAATACATATTTAGGGTTTAATATAAATATATATATGATTATTAATATATTTAAGACAAAAATATAAAAATACTTGATTTTTCATTTTATTTAATATTTGATACAAAAAATACCTTTTTTCACAATACACTTCATTTTATTTTATTTTTATAAATAATAAGTAAATAGTTGTATTAAATTAGATAATAATACCTTTTTCTTTAAAAATTAGGGTTTTTTACCTTAAGTTCAAAATACTCAAAAAATAAATACATTTTTATTTTCTTTTCCCTTTTACATAAATAATATTTTCTCATACACATAAAAAACTTTCTTTTTGCATTTCACATATTTATTTAATTTACATTTAATTATGCATTATTTAAATTGCAAATATTCAAATGATGTAATAATTTAGATTTAAATTCTTGTCAATATTCCCCATTTGAACATTTGTACCCCCCTTCCCATATTTGGTTTTGTAATAGCTTAGTAATTTTAATTTCGCACTTTATTGCTTTCTAATGATAACATGCTAGAATTAGGGTTTGTATGCGAAAAACGATAAAAAATAGTTTGACCTAATACAAGATAAACAAACATGAAAATGGACACACAAATCACACTTGCACCCCCTAGGGTATTCCACTTGTTGCCTTCAAATAAATGGGCCATATTGCATGTTGAACTTCTTTGGGCAAAATAAACAATTTGAATGATCATAGTCCCTCGACAAAAACTTTTCAAAACAAACAAAAAAACAAATGATCAAGTCCCTTAGAGAAATTGCTCAAAGACATTTAACGCCGTTGCAATTATGGTCCATACGATGACCCGCGCATGTCCCTTTCACATCCTAACACAAGGTTGCCCACCAAATACAATGGTGGAGTAAACTTGTTAAAAGGGTTAAAGTATATCAATAATCTTTTGAGAAATTTAGGAGTAGATAACCTCTTAGTTACTTGAATCAACTTGCAAAACAAAACACTTGCCTAATTTCAAAATCACACATCACTACACTTTCAAAACAAAACTTTCAAAAACAAAAATGAAAACCTTTTCAAAAGACATACATCTTTGTATACATCCCCACATGGATCATTACAAAGGTTGCCACCACATTGGCCTCTTTTCAAAACATTTTCAAACACACACACACAAGCACCATTTAAAACAATTGAAAACAAAAGGCAAGTGATCTAAGCAAGTAACTAAGAGCCCATGGATAACCATGGATAGAAAGGGTGCTAATACCTTCCCTTTCTATAATCTACTCCCCGAACCCAAGAAAACATCTCAAAAGGTTTTTGCTGTGCTTTTTAACCTTTCCTTAGGATAAAATAAAAAGTCGGTGGCGACTCTTGCTAACCGCAACATTTGCGAATACAAACGCAAAACCTCAAGTCAGTTCTCCCACCGTATCACACATGGGCTCTTAGTTACTTGGTTTTTTAGATCACTTGCCTTGATTTTTGATTGCTTGAAAATGGTGTGTGTGTGTGTGTGTTTGAAAATGTTTTTGAAGAGATGCCTTGTCTTAGGCGACCAATGTATTTGACTCGTGTTTAAGTGTTTTACAAAAGTGTGGATCTTTTCGAAAAGATGTTTCAAATGTTTTTTGAGAGTTTGTTTGAAAGTGTTGTGGATTGTGGTTTTTGAAAAGAAGGCAAGTGTTTTTGCAAGTTGATCTCAAGTAACTAAGAGTTTTGTCTACCCTATTGTACTCAAAGGTTTTTGTTATGTTTTAACCCCTTTTAACAATTTTGTTCCACCATTGAAATTGGTGGACAATCTTGCGTTTAGGAAGTTTATTCGGGACGGGCGCGGGTCATCGTATGGACCATGAATGCAATGATGCCAAGTGTCTTGGGCAATTTGCTTCGAAGGGACTATGATCATTCCGTTTAGGCAACATTTTGAGAAACTTATGATCATTTGATTTTGTTTTGCCAAAGATACTCGACGTGCAAGCATGGCCCATTTTGGAAGGCAACATGTGGGATTACCCTAGAGGGTGCAAGTGTGATTGTGTATTGATTTCATGTATTTGTCTTGTATTAGGTTATCTAGCGTTTGATTTTATGTACATGCAAACCCTAGGTCTAACCATGGTATAATTGGAAAACTGTAAATTGCGGAAATGTAAAATCTACGCTATTACAAAATAGTATCCGGGAGTGGGGGTACAAGTGTATGAATGAGGATGAGACTTATAGTATCCAATAAGTTACAACCAAATCGAATTTGCAATCAAATGTAATATGACGAATATCAATGTATAAGATAAACAAGTATGTAGGAGCAATGTGAATGTATCGTGTAAGTGTAAGTGTGAGATGTATATGTTTTAGTCGTATGTTCAAGTTTTAATCAAATTGTGTATGAAATGATGTTTTAAGAAAAGAAAATATTTCTAGGTTTTCATTATGCATAAAAAAAAGAGTATTTTTCATTTGTTATGTACAAAAATGTTTTAAGAAATTAAATTATGCAAAAAATGTATATTTACTTAGTAAGTACAAAATATATTTTAATTAAAAGAATAAATAAATAAAAAGAAGAAAGTATTTTCAATTTTTAATATATGACAAAAATGTATTTTAATTATGTAGGTGATTTTGTAAAGAAAAGGAAAAGAAATAAAAAGAATTAATATTAATGTTTTGTTAAGAAAAGTATTTTAGTGGGCTTAGGCATGCAGAGACGGGTACAGGCCCATTGCTTGAAACAAATTTTTAGGGTTTGAGATTTTGTTATCCAGTTGAGACGAAAGCGTTAGGGTTTGGACAACACCGTTCGTACTTTTCGTTCAACTTCATCTTCTGGTTACAATTCCTCCGTCTAGCCACCAGCGCCGCTCCCCCAAGTCTCTCTTCCCTCTATGGCATGAGCCCCGTGGTCTTGTGATACAAGGTTCGTTTTTGATGTTTATGTTCTTTTACGAATCGCGTGCTTCATTTCAATTTGAATCTTAACCTTAATCTTTTATTATTATGAGGTGAAGGAGAAAAAGAGAGGGAGAAGATCGTACTACCTGACCTTGGAGAAGGAGGAGAGACAGGGGATGTGGCGCTCAGGAGGCCGGGACGAGCGAAGGGTGTTGAGGTTTGCGCTTCGGTAACTTTTGCTTTCCTAGGGTTTTATGATGATTTGCATTTGTACTGAAAACCCTTTTAATATTTGCTTCTTTATCTCTTCCTTTGCTATGACCCTGTATGCTTGTTGTGTTGAGACACCTTTGTTGCTTCTCTGACTTTCTTCTGATTCGTTGCTTTGAATTGTTGGTTGCCTTAAACGCTTGCTTGATATATGTGATTGCTTGCTTCTGTATCTTCTTTGTCGCCTAATGATGAATCTGGGATTCTGAAGGACTCGTGGGTTTTGGAATTAGTATGCTTCTTTCTTCTTCTCTTACAGTTGCCTAGAACTTTCGTTGAGTTTGCCTTGAATATTTACTGCCTATGATGAAAGGGTTTCTGAGGCTTAGAGGGTTAGAAAAATGGTTCTGGTTGGCTTGGTGGTGTTAGCAGGTAAGATGTTTGTGGGAGTTATACTGTGGTTGGTTTCTGAGTTTTAGCAGGTTAATGGTTGTTTGACAGGGGTTCAACAGGTTTGTACCTTAGTATGGCTTTTGAGGTTATGTGTTTGTAGTGGTTTTGGTTAGGCTTGATGTTGGTTCAGTTTTGGCATTGATTTGTTTACGCTTCAGTTTATGTGTTTGTGACAGGTTTGTATGTTTATGTGTTTTGACAGTATGTGGGTTTTGAGGTTTCACAGGTTTAGGTTTGTGAGGTCTCAGGCGAGTATGCTTGGTTGGTAAATGGTTTTTGGCCTTGGTTGGAATGCAGACAACAGGTTTCAGGTTTGGCCTTGATTCTGGTTATGTTTGTGCTAGCAGGTTAAAAGGCTTCAGTAGGCTTGGGATATTCAGGCCTGAACTGGCCTTAGGTTTGAACTCTTAGCAGGTTTTTGTGCTTGCTTAGCAGTTTTGTATATTTTTCTCCCTCTCTATCCTGCCTAAGCATAAAGCCTGAACCCTTCCTCTTATCTCTCTTCTTCTGACTTTCTTAGTACAGTTTAAAGAATTTTAAATGTTTTTTTACTGTACTTTCTGAAGGGGCCACCCTTGTTTGGGAAATGATGATAAAGAGTTAGCTTGCATAAGAGATTTCCTCTGCATCTTTATCTTTCTTTAACAGCTTGCTACACTTTGTGAACTTTTCATATCTTTGTCAAATCTTTTTATTGACAGCCTTGAGTGGACTTTGTACTTTGACAGTAAATTGCACTTTTTGATCTTTGATAGAAAGTTGGAATTGGATTTTCAGTTTAGTTTGAACTTACTTCTGAACCATGCAGTTTGACATTTTAAAAATATGCATTTTGACATTTTGCATTTATAATAAAATCCTTCCCTCTTTGTGAACCGGGAGAAATCCCGTGATTTGCAGAGAGGGTTAACTGATCCCAGTCAGTGGCCCTTAGTGATGAATTTCTTCTGTCTGTATTTATTTTATCTGCTTTTTGACTTTCTCTTTTCTTTTGCAGGTGAATAATTGGATGGAGAGGAATAAAGTGAAGCATGAAGAATTAGAAATAAATAGGATAGTTTTTCCTTTTGTTTAATATTTGAATTAATGTAAACCATTGTTTGTAATTAAATTATAACAATAATTGTACAAATAATTCAAATATCAATAAAAGTCTTTATTATCCAACCAATTCTAATTCCTCTTTCTTTATTGTTTATTTATTTATTTAAAACTTCTTGAATTAAAATAATTGAAAACTAAATTTCAATCACTTAATTTAGAATAATAAATAATTTAAATAAAACAATGTTTTAGTAACTGACCAATTAAACCTGTCCTTTCCAATATCCAAAGCAAAGCAGCAGTTAACCAAAATAAACTGATCAAGCGCATTCCCTTTTCACTGATTCTTTGCCAAGCACTTGTAATTCCAAACTGCATATTCTTTGACTGGTGAATTCAAACCAACTGCCTCTTTTACTGATCAAATCAAAACAATGCGAATTCAAACCGAATCTTGAAAAATCTTGCAAAGTGCTGTGGAAATTTAATCTTTCTGAGAATATGCCCAAAAACTTTTAATTCCTGATTAAATGCCAACGAACCTTCGCCTAATCAAAATTGAACCAAAATCAACCAAAACCCTAAGCCAACTGTGAAACAATCCAGAGTCCTGAAAATTAGTAAAACCCTAATTTTTTTTTGACTGACGAGAAAAGTCCGTTTGTCCGATTCTTGAGTCAGTTTTGAAAAGTCAGGAAATGCTTGAAATTGTCATCTTGTGGAAAAATGCGAGGGCAAATTTTGGGGTACAACAGTTGCCCCTGTTCAATCTTCTTGGACCTGAAGAGTTAGATTGGCAAGTTTTCCTTTCGCGACTTGAAGGTAAAAGAAGATTGGACACTAAAGTGCCCAGAAAATTTGCACTCGGCGATATGATGGTGGAGGTGAATGGGCTTAAAGATGCCATTTGGTGATGGGCTTAAAGATGCCATCTGGTGCGATAAAATCTTGTCGGGGAATGGGCTTAGAGATGCCATTTGGTGATGGGCTTAAAGATGCCATCTGGTGACTGCTGGTAGGAGGATGGGCTTATAGATGCCATCTGGACATGTCGAACTGTATGTCAATGGTGAGTGGACAAGTATCAGAAATGACAAGTTTTTATGCTTGTGTTGCAATTTCTGGTTCTAGAGAGTTTTAGTGATTTTTAGGGCTCATTCAAATCCTCCTTTTTTTTTGAAAAGGAAGATTTTATTTATAGGAAAAAGGTTTGTAAGTTTGGTGAAATCAGAAGTACAAAATCACATGTTGTGAATTTTGACTTATTTTTGAAGCAAGCTTAGACAAGCATGGTTTCAAGGTAAGGTAGGGTGGCTAGAAAATTTAAACACACATGTTATGAGTTTGTAGGGGATGCTTATGCAGAAAGAACAAACACAAAGCTCAAGAAGAGTGGAATTTGTGATTAAAGTCACTTTTCCAGAATGGAAGTGTGAACTTTCTTCCTTAAATGGCAAGGTGTATTGGACAAAGCTTAAATCAAATGGTTCAGAGCTCAGAAGTTTTTGTAATCTTATGATTAAGCATAAATACACACGTTAGAGGGCCTAAAAAGTGGGATTATGCAGCATTTCTTGGAATTGGATCAGATGTTCATCATGAAAATGACTTATAATTTCAGAATGAATGTCCAACTTCTGGTCTTCGATTCTCCCTGCTCCAGCATGATATGAAAGAGTTCTTGGACTTTTCAGAAATATTGTAACATGCTCTGTAATACCTATTTGATTAACTTTTGCAAACAACCATTGTAACTGCATGAAAATTGGCCCAGAAGTTCTGTCAAAATTCTGACTTAAAATGCCCAGAATTTTCTAAGTGTTTTAGTTTCCTGGACATGTCTTCATGGATTTATAACTTGAGATTCAAGCATTTCTAGAATAAGTTTTGAACTATAATGTTTCATATATTATTAAGATCTACAACTTTCATGTTTAAAGTTTTCCTTGAATCATCTTGCATCATGGTGAAAATCTGGCCCAAAGTTATGAAATTATCATAAAGTTCTTAACACAAAAAAATCTAAGTGTTTAGAACTTTGACTTTTTTCAAAGTAATCTTGAATTTTGATTTCTTGATGAACAATCTTCATAATTTGACATGTCTTGATGAAATATGTTTTTTGAAACTTGATTTTGATCAAAAAGTCAAAGTTTGACTTTTCAGTGTTCAGTTGACTTTTCACCAGTTGACCAAATTTCAATTATCAATCAATTATTCTTGAGAAATGTTTTAAACCATGCTATTAGGTTAAAATGATGCATTTATATTCTTTATATCATTTCTCAAACCATCAAGTCATGTATTTGGGTTGAAAGTCCAAAATCAAGCCTTCTCAGTTAAAACCCTAATTTTGACCATTTTGCCCTTTTTGTGATTTGATCAAATTTCTTGAGGAATTGTAATCCAAATTTTACCAATTGACATATATGAGTTCAAAATGTTGATATGAATAAAAAATTATGAAGTTTAACTATGAATTCACCACAATTGACTTTTTCCCAATACAGCTGATTTTAGGTCAACTGATCAATTGATTGAGCCAACTTGAACTGCAAGATTTGAAGTTTGACATGAGCATTCTTGAAGGTGCAAAATGACCCATGAAATTCATATGAGGTATTGAAAGTCCAATTGTCCTTATACAAACTTAAACCCTAATTTTGAGTCATCAACATTTGGGGAGGTATCTTGAGCTGATCAATCTTGGTGCAGTCTTGAATCAAAGGAGATTTGATGAGAGAATCTTTGAGAAATTGAGAGGGAAAATTTTGGGGTACAACAGCTTCCCCTGTTAAATCTTATTGAACATGAAGAGTGAGATTGGAGGATCCGACTTTCGTGACTTGAAGGTGAAAGATGATTGAACACTAGAGTGCCCAAAAATTTGCACTCGCCTGTGTATGAGGTGAACTGTTTGTTGATTGACGGGAATGGGTTTAGAGATGCCATTTGGAGAAATGATGAATATTTTGTCAGAGATGGGCTTACAGATGCCATTTGTTGTACCCCAAAATTTTCCCTCTCAATTTCACAAAGATTCTCTCACAAGATCTCCATTGATTCAAGATTGTACTAAAATTGATCAGCTTAAGATACCTCCCCAAACATTGATGACTCAAAACTAGGGTTTGAGTTTGCACAAGTACAATTGTAATTTTAATGCCCCATATAGTTACCATGGATCATATTTGGCTCTCAAGCATCAGGTCGAAGATGGAACTTTTGAATCCTCGAAAGGAGGAAGAGGAAACTGTCGAAAGGGCAAAGCAGATAAAAAAGGTGTGCAGTTGCAGATGACCATGTAAAATTCAAAATTTGATTCAGGCTGTTCGAAGCACATGACTAATCGAAAGGAGTGGTTGGCAGATTTTGACAAGTCGAAGAAGAGAAAGTTTGCTTCGATCCCCAAGCTTCTACTGGGCAATGGCTTCCTTCGAGCAACCTGCTTCGATACCCAAGCTTCGACTGGGCAATGGCTTACTTCGAGTAACCTGCTTCAATCCACAACCTTTGACTGGGTAATGGCTTCCTTCGAGCAACCTGCTTTGACCCACAAGCTTCAACTGGGCAGTGGCTTCCTTCGAGCAACTTGCTTCGATCCACAAGCTTTGACTGGGCAATGGCTTCCTTTGAGCAACCTTCTTCGATCCACCTCTAAACCCTTCAACACACATAGTTTCGACACTATGAATTAAAGTTTAACAAAAAAAACTTGCTAAAAATAGTTCATTGCAAGAAGAAGGTACTGGCAACATAGTCTTTCAACTGAGTAATGGAGGAAAATTTATGATTAAAGATGTGCTCTATGTGCCTAGAATAAAGTGCAACTTTCTAAGTGTTGGACAACTAGTCGAAAAGAGTTTCTCAGTTGTCATAAAAGATGGAGTTTTGAGATTGTTCAACACCAAGAACAATATGGTCTTAAAATCTTCGTTGTTGAAAAACAGGACATTTAAGAAAATGATCAATTTGACAGAAGTTCAATTTTTGAAAATTGTTTGACCACAAGGATAGTTGGCAGTGGAATTTGAAGTTTGGACATTTGAACTTTCTACCACTTAATCAACTGATTACTCAAGATATGGTTACTGGTATTCCAAGTCTTGAAATGTCTGAAAAAAACTTTGTGAAGTTTGTTTAATGGGAAAGCAATCCAGAAATTTTTACGTTTCGACTATGCCAATGAGATCATCCTGCATACTCAAAGTGGTACATTCAGATGAATGTGTTGAAGAACATACAATTGGTGGATACAAATATTGTTTTGTTTGTTGATGAGTTTGGTCGAAATTTGTGGATCTATGTGATCAAAATGAAAGGAAGGAGTACTCGACATCTTTAAGAGATTCAAGATGCTTGTCGAAAAATAGAGTAGGAAAAATATCAAATTTCTACAAAGATTCAAGATCTTTGTCGAAGGAATCAAGTTGAAGACAAAATTTTGAAGAACAGTGATCAAATCCATAGGCCATGCTACATGATCTTGCTTTGCAGGCCTCAAACTTGTGTTTCACTCCATAATTAATTGTTTACACAATGAATTAAGCTCTTACTCAAGTATTTAAAATATTGTCCAAGCCAATTTTCCCTTAGTGGCACAAAGTTACCATTGCCATTTTAGAAAAGCAAGCTTTATGCAAATTGTCAATGCATTGAGCCTTGTGACCTTTATCTCTGATTACAAGCAATATCAAAAGCATGAATCAAGTCTCCTGCACCCAACAAACATCAGGCCATGCTTGTACTTGAACTTTGGAACCATGAAAATCCATCCAACTTGATTTTTTTCTTTTTCAACTAAACCATAACATGATATCTCAAGATTCTGGTTACTACAAGATGTCAAACCTCTTCCCTATAAATAGAGACATTATTTGCAAAAAAAAAGAGATTACCAGCCTTAGAACATTCCCAAAACTCTCAAAAACTCAAAACCTGCACACAAGCACAAAACGTGGCACACTCTAACTTTACACACAAAATCTCAAATCCCTTTGTGTGTTTTTTTGGCCTTTCAATTCACGAAGCCTCCATATACCACATAGAAACTATCCCAACCCTTAAACCACTTCTGTAACTCCTCCTTCCTCATCCACCATTTCCAAAATCCTTCTGGCTTTTAAAGCAAAGTAGTGATCCCACTAGCTCAAGGAAGGTCCCTACAAGCTTAATCCATCATCAAACCATTTCTGGAAGTCATATAGAGGTCATTCGAATTTCACTTCAAGAGGTAAGATTTCTTAACTCTGATATCTTGATACAAGCATTTTCATCATATACAAATAAAAGAAAACATGTAGAGATCATATCTAGGAAGCTGACCATGCTCTTAGTTTTGATTTTCACTGCTTGTGTCTTAAGAATTTCAACTCTGACCAGTTAGGTTTTGATTTTGGTACCAAACAAAATTCGTGCTAACCTCTGATACATAGCTTTTAAAATTTACATGGTTAGATTCGTATTAAAATTTTGAGCAGGTTTGATGTTTACAATTTTTGATTTGGATGAGAAATAAAGCTTATAGAAGCTTAACAATGGAGTTATCATGGCCTGCGCGCACAAGGAAGACGAAGTTGGGCATTTCAAATTTTAAGAAATGAGTTCATTTTATATTTAATGCAAGTTGGATAACTAACGGATGAAATATACCATCCCGGTGGTATAAATAGCGTGTGCTAAAGCCTTTCGATGTAGAAGGTCCTGGGTTCGATCCTTAACGAGACCTTGTGTCATTTTTCCAAAATTTTTTCACTTTTTTTGTTTGTAGGAAGCGCGCCTGGGCCTCCATTGGCTGGGCCTTGACATTTCCATTTTCTGAACCCCCCTGACGTTAATGTTATATCTTTATCTCATTTTCTTTACTTTATTATTGTTATTATTATACTTATTTTCATTAATCAAAAACACCAAAAATATATTTGAATTATTTAGTTTATTTTTATTTAACTTCTTACAATGAAAAAGACCAAAAACCTTTTCCTATTTATTTTCTTTTCTTTAACTTAATCTTGATTTTTCTTTAGTTTAATTAAATTTCCTTTTAGTTAAATAGGCCAAATCTTTCTTTAACAAAATAAAAAAAAATCATTTTCTTTTCATTCATGTCTTGTACATTATATTCCTTTCAATTCTTGTACATTATTCAAGTTTCAATATGGTTGTAATAGATAATTAGGTTTAATTTCTTGCAATTCCAATTTTTAAATTTGTACACCCCATTCCCAAAATGATGTAATAGTGTAGGACATTTATTTTCCAAAATTTATTGATTTTCATATAAATGCTAGTAAATTAGGGTTTGTATGGAAAGATAAAATCAATACTTAGAAAACCCTAATTCAGGATAAATCAAGCATGAAATACAAACACTTGCACACTTGTACCTCTAGGGTTAACTCCACTTGTTTACTTATGAAAAATGGTCATGTTATGCATGTGATACGTCTTAACAAAAACAATCAAAAAATACATGATCATAGTCCCTCGATGACACTTTGAATGTTGCCTTATAAATGATCTTAGTCCCTCGAGAGAAATGCTAAGATATCTCACAACATTGCTATTCCTGAAGATACGATGACCCACACCCGTCCCTACATCCAAAGATAAGGCTTCTTACCAATCAATGGTAAGATAGAAATATCAAAGGAAGGAATAAATGAAAAAAATACTTTTGAGTAGGTAGAATGTTCTTAATTGCTTGCTTACAATCCATATTCAAAAACAAACATATTTTCAAACACATCAAACACTTTCAAAACATGAAATATTTTCAAAAAGTCCAACACTTTGTATGCATTCTTATAGAGATGAGAATCATTACAACGTTTTCCTAAACGAAGGTGCTTTTCAAAAATACTTTCAAAACCCACCACAAACACATTTCAAACAAAGCAATTTCAAAAGTGATATAGAAAACAACTAAGAGCCCATAGATAACTATGGATGAAAAGGATTCTAACACCTTCCCTTTTCATAACCTACCCCCCGAACTCAAGAAAATATCTCAAAGGTCTTTCCTGTTCTTTTCACCCTTTCCTTATTGGATAAAAGAAAAGTCGATGGCAACTCTTGCTATCCGCAACTGTAACGCGGTGAGAGAACTGATTTGGGTTGTTTGAGTTTGATTACAATTGTTGCGGATAGCAAGAGTCGCCACCGACTTTTCTTTTATCCAATAAGGAAAGTCTGAAAAGAATAGGAAAGACCTTTCAAGATTATTTCTTGAGTTCGGGGGGTAGGTTATGAAAAGGGAGGGCATTAGCACCCTTTCCATCCGTAGTTATCTACGGGCTCTTAGTTGCTTGCTAGATCACTTGCTTTTGTTTGAAAATGTGCTTGTGGTGTGGTTTTTGAAAGTATTTTGAAAACGTCTTTGTAATGGTTCTCGTTTCTATAAGAGCGCATACAAAGTGTTGATTTCAAAGAAAAGTTTGTGGAATGTGTTTTTTGAAAGTGATTTTGAAAAGTGTCTTTGTAATGGGTCTCGTCTCTATAAGAATGCATACAAAAAGATTTGTCTTTTGAAAATGTTTCAAAATGAAAGTGTGAGTGTATAAAATGTTTTTTATTGTGAGAAAGTGAGCAACTAGGAGCATCCTACCTACTCAAAAGGTCTTAAACATTCTTTTCCTCCTCCTTTAAATGTTGCTATCTTACCATTGATTTGGTAAGAAGCCCCATCATTGGATGTGAAGGGACGGGCGTGGGTTATCATATAGTCATGATAGAAATGTTATGAGATATCTTAGCATTTCTCTTGAGGGACTAAGATCATTTGTAAGGCAACATTCGAAGCGTCATCGAGGGACTATGATCTTGTATTTTTTTATTATTTTTGCTAAGACACCTCACATGCATAACATGACCATTTTTCATAAGGCAACAAGTGGAGTTAACCCTAGAGGTGCAAGTGTGCAAGTGTTTTCATTTCATGCTTGATTTATCTTGAATTAGGGCTTTCTAAATATTGATTTTATCTTTCCATACAACCCTTAATTACTAGCATTTATATGAAAATGATAAATTGCGAAAAGTAAATATCCTACGCTATTACAATCACTTGGGGATGGGGTGTACAAATTTACAAATGGGGGTTGCAAGAAATTAAAGTTCTAATTATCTATTACAATCATATTGAAATAATGTAAAATAATTGAAATGTAAAATAGATTTGTTTTGTTTTTGTTAAGAGAAGAAATAAATTTGCTTAAGGAAATGATTTTAGTCTTTTTGTTTTAAAATAAATAAAGTAAAGTATATGAATATAAAGTATTCTTTTGGTGTTTTTGATTAATGAAAATAAAAGTGATGATAAAAATAATAAGAGAATAAGAGTTAGGTTAGCGCATTGCTGAAAGAATAGAAATAAGAGAGAGCAAAAGTTCTGACTCAGGTGCGCTGCAAATCAGAAATAAATTGTTAGAAGGAAAGAGGAAAGCCAGAAGTTATGGATTCAGACACACTAAAGTTCTGGGGTTGCTGAGAACAAAGGAAAGCCTAGAAGTTCAAATTGCTGAGAGAGCCTAGAAGTTATGATGCAGCTGGAAACCTAGAAGTTCTAATATTACTGGAAGGCTAGAAGTTATGGTAATGGGTAAGTGAAGTGATGATGCTGTTGGGTGAGAATATCTAGAAGTTCTGTCCAGGAGTATTGTTTTGACAAACAAATTGGGGGGGGGGGGGGGGGGGGGTTATTTAGAAGTTATGGTCCAGGATCATTGTTTGACAAATAATGGGGTGAAATGTTAAGAAAATAAACATAAAAAGATGCTTATGGGGCTAGAACCCCGGACCCTTAAAACTAATGCCTTATGCGCGCACTCTCTACCACTGGGGTGGTTTTACATCCGATATTAGAAGTAAAAACATAAGCATATATTACAAATTAAGTTCCGATGATGTACTTCATCTTCTTATTCGCGTCCGCCAGAGTATCTCCAACTTAGTCATTTCTCAACAAAAAATGTAAAATGCAAACATAGAAGTTATGGCAAATTTTATCATGGTTTCAGAAATACCAAGTATCAAAACTGTAAACCAGAAGCAAGCATGGATTTTGCTAATCCTAATTCTGAACCCTAACTTTCTCAAGAAGTTTTGATCTGAAATTCTCTCTACTTAGTCCATATGAATGGAATCTATAAATATGTACAGATTCAGAGCCATGATATCTACATTGTATCTTTGAAATTTCAAGCCTAACAATGCCTAAGGAATGAGATGAAAATCAGAAGAAACTTACCTTGCAGCTGGAAATTGTTCTGTGAGTTAGAGCCTAGTTCAAATTGTTGTGACATTTTGGTCAGCTTCCTCAAGTTCTCAGAAAGCTAAAGCAACCCTTAACTTGAGTTATGGATGGTTGGAAAGCTCTACAGCATTCAAGGTGTAAAGTTCTGACTTTTGAAATGAAGATTGGTGAAGACTGTATTTCAAGTTGAAAACAGAGATTGGGAAGGCTTCTAAGTGTATACCAGAAACTGTATGGATGATTTGGCCAAGAAACGCACAAGGAAAATTAGAGTTTGGATGCAAAAATTAGAAACTAGCAGGTTTTGTGTTTGTGTTGCAGTTTCAGGTTCTTGGGAATTTTCAGCAAGGTTTCAGGGCTTTTTTCAATCCTCGTTCAGTTTGTAAATGAAATTTAATTTATAGGCAAAAGATTTAGAACCTTGGAGCAGTCAGGAGTACAACCATCACATGTTATGGATAGTTTACTTATTTTTGAAGCAAGTTTAGACAAGCATGGTTTCAAGGAAATGTAGGGCAGTTAGAAGCTTTAAACATGCCTAATCTGAGTTTGTAGGCATCATTTATGGGGAAGTACACTCAGAAACAAAGTAAAGCATGGGCTCAAAATAAACTTTGTACAAAAGTTTTCTTTCCAAGGACAACTGTGGTACTTTTATGCCACACATGGGAAGATCCTTTGGATAAAGGCTTAGATACTGGGGTAAGGACTCAAAAGTTGGTGTGAGCATTAAATTATGTTGAGATTTAACAAACAAGAAGGCCTGCAACATGAGATTATGCAGCATAACATGAAACTGGATCAGAAGTTCAGCATAAACGTAAGCTTAGATTAAGAACAAATGTCCAACTTCTGATCTTTGATTCTCTCTGCTCCAGCATGATCTGAAGGAGTTCTCAGACTTTTCAGAAAGCTTATAACATGCTTTGTAGTCCCTATTTGAACCACTTTTTGAAAACTCTAATTGTACCTACGTGAAAACTGGCCCAGAAGTTCTAATCAAATTCTGACTTGGAAATGCTCAGAATTTACTAAGTGTTTTAGTTTCGTGAATGTGTCTTCAAGGTTTTATAACTTGAAATCCCAGCATCTCTAGGAGGAGTTCTGTTATGTAATGTTATATATCTCATTGAAATCTACAACTCTTGTGTCAGAAGTTCTTCCTAAATCAATTTGCATCATGATGAAAATCTGGCCAGAAAGTTCTGAACTTATCATATTTTCTTAACACTTAGAAAAATTTCTAAGTCTTTAGAACTTTGACTTTTCCAAAGTAATTTTGAATGTTGATTTTCTTCATGAACCAACTTCATATTCTAACGTGTCTTGATGAAATGTGATTCTTGAAAACTTGATTTTTGATCCAAAAGTCAAAGTTTTACTTTTTAGTGTGTATTTTGTCCATTTTTCCCTTGTGCCAATCCAAACCTAAATTGATGTATCAGTGCTGCAAACTTGGTCATGGAAGAACTTGTGATAAAATTCTTGAGAAATGAGAGGGAAAATTTTGGGGTAAAACAACAACAATTGCGATAAAACTCAAAACAACCAAGTCAATTCTCCCACCGTATTACAGAATCGGCGACTCTGCTGGGGATTACTTAAAAGTGGGGTTACCTTAGAGCTAGATCACATTTACTTGCTTTCATTGTTTGATTTGTCTGCTTTACATTTATGGGTCCTTATTTGGGTTTGTATTGATCCTCTACCCGGATTAGGGAACACCATTAGGTATGTAGTAATAGATTGTGGAAGTTGTACGATGTAGACCGATATGGTTGAAGCAATGGCTACGTTAGTGTGACACATTTGTTGGTCTGGTATCCCTTGTGTTGAATCGAGGAGAATACGGGGCCGCTGAGCGGTGTCATGAAGAACTAACTGACCTTAGAACCTTTAATTGAACAAATTGGCCATTAGGAAGTAGTGAGATAGCCGATTTCGGTGGAAAGCTGAAAATTGGTTGATACTTGATACTACACTCATTGAGATCGGACTTTTGGGATATTTTGGCCGCAAGAAAAGATTGATTGTGCTAAAACAATGCCCAATGAAGAAAGATCAGTGATATTGAGATTCCCTAGAACCCGATTACTTTCTAGGACAGGTTGAACCAACTAAACTTCAAGAGGGTACTTACGTGTAAACTCCATACAAGCCTAAACTTAAGGGTACATAACATCATGACATCATACCATAGCTTTATTAATAACCATTTCAAGGATCTAAAAGGCCTGTAATGCAGGGACATGTTGAACCAGACGTCTATCAAGGGGCAAGAGGATTTATTTTCCTCTAACCAAACACCATTAAAGACCAAAGCATGATAACTTGAGTCAATGGCTATGATCCACTTGACATGGTTAGCTTGATTCTCGTGGAAGGACATCCAACGATACAAAGTTCTTCAATCAAAGTTGTGATCAAAGTTCAACTTCTACATCTTCTTGTGTTTACCTCGCGAGATCCTTGAAAACATCACATCCACATATCATGCATGTCATCATAACAGGTTTTCCCCATACATGTTTCTCATCTGCTTACTGTTTATTTCAGTAGAGATGGCTCTAGAACAAACTATCGTAGATCTTCAGACCCAAAATGCTCAACTTCAAGAATTGTTTCTGAACCTATCCAATGGGAAAGAAGAAGTGAAAGCACTCCTCATTGAGAGCATGACCAAGAGGAATCCTGAAGACAACATGGAAGACCAGTTAGAACGATTACAAACTAAAATGGCAACAATGAAAGTCCAGATGATGGGGAAAATGGTGGGTCATATGGCTCTTATCCAAAACTTAGCTCGGGGACAAGAAGAGCTGAGAGCCCATGTCAACAAGCTTCATCAAGACGGATGCAACCATATGGGAGAAACAGCTAGAATTGGAGATCGAGTCATTAATCAGCCTCTGATGAGACAATAAGTTGGCTTGGTCGAGAGAACACCCTTTAAAGTGGATACTACACCAAGAATACAACAACGGCCTCGCCAACCACGATTGGGTGGTCAGTGTAAACAAGATATGCCCAAAAGATAATTTACCGAGATCAAAATGTCCTTGGCTCAAGCGTTGCATCATATGTTGGAAGCCAAGCTGGTTACATTAAGGGAGCCCCCTAAAAAATCTAACACTTCTGCTCCCAACTGCAAATACAATGAAAGGTGCGCATACCACTCCAACAGTCAGGGGCACGTTACTAACCACTGTTGGGCATTGAAAAAAAAGATTCAAGACTTGATCGACGAAGGGGGTTGGAATTCACAGAAGATGGTCAACTTGAGTCTTTCTTTCATCCCTCAAAGGCACACCATATGAAGTGACCAATTTAGGCGGAGAAATTTTTGTTCATTTGAATTTTCAGTTGTAATTTCTTTGATTGCTTAAACACTTATCTTTATGTCAGACTTTGTTTGTTTCATTAATGCATTGCATATGTTTGTCTTGAATTAATCCATTCGTTTTCACTATACTGAAATTATACTTTTACTCCCTTTTTGATATTCAACTCTTGTTCAAAAGTTGTAAGCCTTTAGAGGGAGGATGACGAAAACAATACCATAATCTCATACAGTATGCTTTTGGACAGACCTTACTGACGATGTACATGCATTCTTTCAATTCCAAAACAGTGGAGTTAAAAGGAAGATAATCCCTAGTCAACCCCCATTGATCCTAAGAAGTAGGAGTTTTCTATTTCGCACAAATTGAAACCTTTAATCATAACCTGGGGCAGGGTAGTTTCTCAGTTAATTCAAATGCGCGTTCAGTCACAAGATTTCACTTCATACACAACGAATAACATCAGAAAATATCCTTCATAATCAAAATAAAGCGATGGTTCTCCGTAAAATAAGCAGTTGTTATCTCTCAAAAGAAAAAGCCCACTAAGTCAAAACCTACGAAGGAGACTTAAGAAAGTTGGGGCATCCCGCTGACTATAGTCTCAAAAACAAGAAAAAATAGTCAGGCAAAAACCAGGGATAATAAATTGAAAAGAGGTTGTTACAAATCCTTGACAAAATGAAAAATGTTGCAAAAATGATTGCCTTCACAAAAAAATCTCTAGTATCCGAACCATCACCAAAATGCCATTCCAGACCCAATTGGAATTCAAAACTGAGTATAGGGCTGAAGAACATCATGAAGAACGGGTGGGTACAAATAAACTTTGAGCCTTATCCTTTGTTTCTTAAACCGTGAACCAAGCCACACTACAACCCTTTAAAAGTCCTAATTGAAGCATGGGTTAGTTCGAAAGTATACTGTTATAAAAGGTATCCTGACTCCTGTAAGGCTTGCTGTAAATCCTGAGTGGAATTCATATTCTTACAAATTTCTTTTATTTGCTAAAAATGCATTTTCAAAACATAAATACAAACATAAACTTTGCATTGTTTGAATACCGTTGCTTGCATATGGCTATTTGTTTGACAATAGAGAAATTCACACGACGAACATCCAATGAACGAAAATTCTCCCAAGAAACAGAACCACTTCAAAATTGGAAGATGCTTCCAATGAAAAATCTCTCATAATCAAGGGGGCATGATAGGTTACTATGCAACTCATCTGGGGCAGTCAAGTCGAGATTCCAAGAAATCTATCAAGAAGTGCTGAATAATAGGGGAAGGTCTGCATCTGAATCGCTTGGGCCATTGAACTTGAATTCCAGCAAAAGGGTCATGTACGACCAAGCACACATTTTCTGGCAGTGCTAGAATACTTACTACTATGGAGAGCGATAAATCCCCACAAAGTCCCTTTCATAAGATGATCCCCATTGAAGTCATTAGAGCCACTTCTATAAGGTTATCCTCATATAATAATCTTCATGGATAAGGGTACAAACCCCACAAGGCCAAATTCATGGATATCCCCATAAAGTTGGATCCATGCAATCCCCAGCCAAAATTTCAGTCTCCGGAAAACCTCTCCCCAGCTAGGTTGGTCTTAAGAAGAATCCTCGAGGAGTTCTGCCAAAGAGACACCTCCCTAACAGATTGTCAAATGTTCTCTTCAACAAGGTTTATTTCCCCAACAAACTACAGATTCCCCAGCTTAAGTTTTCCTCTCAGACTATTACAAATTAAGGGACCACAACCCCTAATCCCCAGTGAAGTCATCAACAAAGTCAGTGTTATCTCCGAAAGTTGCTACAAAGGTTGGACCCGACCAGAAAATAGTTCAATGTCATCCTACTCCTAACTTACTGCGAAACTTGGACCGGACCAGATAACAGTAAATCTCAATTCTTAGTTACTGCAAAGCCTGGACCCAACCAGATAGCAGTTTAAAAGCTCCTCTTCCCCAGTAGAGTTTGCCACTATCCCCATTGAGTTGCAATAAAGTCTGGGATCTGACCAGATAACAATTAACTTCTTTATCCCTAGCAAGTTGGTGTGAAACCTGGATTCCGACCATATAACAACTAACATTCAAGAGGTATTTCCCCACTAGAACAACGGACGAATAAAACTCCTGAACTTTTTCCATCAAGTAAAAATCAACACTCTCCATGGAGTTTTCCTTCAAGAAAAGTCAACATTCCCCAGTATAGTTCTCCTCAAACAACAGAATAGGAATCCCCAGCAGAAATATTCTAAAACAAGGTCTGAAGAGGTGCATACTCTTCATTCCCAACAGCATTCCAAGATTTAATTTCCTAAGGCTCACCAGCATTTGTCAAGGATTTATTTTCCCAGACAAAAATGTACTTTAATAACATTTCATGTTCATACATCATAGCATATGCATACGAAACGCGTATATCACAATCTCATTTATTTTGAGAACACCATTACACAATGCATTTCATATATCATGACATTGCATACAGCTAACTCTTTACCTTTTCAGGAAAGATCAATCAACATATAATTATCATCAACATTTTTTAACAGGTCCAAGATTAGTTCCTGAAACAAGACAGAGAAACTATCTATACGACCAGATGCAACTTCACACGGGCTCATCATGAAACAATCTTACACGGGTTCCTTCTAATTTCCAGATGCAGCTTCACACAGGCTCATCCTGAAGCAGCCCTACCCAGGCTCCTCTCATATATCTCCAGATGAAGTTTCATACGGATTCATCCCAAAGCATCCCTACCCAGGCTCCTTCTCATATATTTCCTAATGAAGTTTCACACAGACTCATCCTGAAGCAGCCCTACCCAGGCTCCTTCTCATATATTTCCAAATGCAGTTTCACACGGACTCATCCCAAAGCAGCCCTACCCAGGCTCCTTCTCATATATTTCCAGATGAAGTTTCACACAGACTCGTCCTGAAGCAGCCCTACCCAAGCTCCTTCTCATATATTTCCAGATGCAATTTCACACGGACTCATCCCAAAGCAGCCCTACCCAGGCTCCTTCTCATATATTTCCAGATGAAGTTTCACACGAACTCATCCTAAAGCATCCCTACCTAGGCTCCTTCTCATATATTTCCATATGCAGTTTCACACGGACTCATCCCGAAGCAGCCCTACCCAGGCTCCTTCTCATATATTTCCAGATGAAGTTTCACACTGACTCATCCCGAAGCAGCCCTACCCAGGCTCTTTGTCATAAATTTCCAGATGCAGTTTCACACAGACTCATCCCGAAGCAGCCCTACCCAGGCTCCTTCTCATATATTTCTAGATGCAATTTCACACAGACTCATCCCGAAGTAGCCTTACCCAGGCTCCTTCTCATATATTTCCACATGCAACTTCACGCAGGCTTATCCTGAAGCAATATTATACGGGTTCCTTCTAATGTATTTCCTAATGCAGCTTCACACGGGCTCATCACGGGTTCCTTCTAATACATTTCCGGACACGGCTTAACACAGGTCCGCTCCAGCATATCATTCAAATTCAATCAACCAAAGATTTATTCTGATACTTCTCCGACACCTGTTGTTTCAGTATAAATCGACCAAATATTTATTCTGATGCTTCTTCCAATCTCTATCAATTATAACCTTGGATGGCATCTATAAGCCCATCTCCGACAAACTCTTTATCGCTTCTCCTAATGGCATCTTTAAGCCTATTCCCAACATAATCAACTAACACATAGTCGAGTGAAAATTTCTGGGCACTCTAGTGTTCAATCATCTTCTACCTTTAAGCTACGAACATCGACATTTCATTCTCGCTTCTATGGTTTAAGAAAATTGAACAGGGACAACTGTTGTACCCAAAAATTTGCCCTCTCAATTTCTCAAATATTCTCTCACAAGATCTCCATTGATTCAAGACTGCACCAAAATTGATCAACTCAAGATACCTCCCCAAACACTGATGACTCAAAATAGGGTTTGAGTTTGCACAAGTACAATTAGACTTTTAATGCCCCATATAGTTTCCATGGGTCATATGAGACTCTCAAGCATCAGGTTGAAGATGGTACTTCTGAATCCTCGAAAGGAGGAAGAGAAAACTTTCGAAAGGGCAAAGCAGATAAAAAAAGGTGCGCAGTTGCAGATGACCATGTCGAATTCAAAATCTGGTTCAGGCTGTTCGAACCACATGACTAATTGAAAGGAGTGGTTGGCAGATTTTGACAAGTCGAAGAAGAGCAAGATTGCTTCGATCCCTAAGTTTCGACTAGGAAATGCCTTCCTTCGAGCAACCTTCTTCAATCCCCAAGCTTCGACTGGGCAATGTATTCCATTCGAGCAACCTGCTTTGACCCACAAGCTTCGACTGGGTAATGGCTTCCTTCAAGTAACCTACTTCGATCCACAAGCTTTGACTGGGCAGTGGCTTCCTTCGAGCAACCTACTTCAATCCAAAGCTTCGACTGGGAAATGGCTTCCTTCGAGCAACCTGCTTCAATCTACCTCTAAACCCTTCAACACACATAGTTTCGACACTTTGAATTAAAATTTAACAAAAAAACTTGTTGGTAATAGTTCATTGCAAGAAGAAGGTACTGGCAATATAGTCTTTCAAATGAGTAATGGAGGAAAAGTTATGATTAAAGATGTGCTCTATGTGCCTAGAATAAAGTGCAACTTGCTAAATGTTGGACAACTAGTCGAAAAGAGTTTCCCAGTTGTCATGAAAGATTGAGTTTTGAGATTGTTCGACACCAAGAACAATTTGGTCTTAAAATCTCCGTTGTCGAAAAACAAGACATTTAAGACAATGATCAATTCGGCAGAAGTTCAATGTTTGAAAACTGTTCGACCACAAGGATAATTGGTTGTGGCATTTTAAGTTTGGACATTTGAACTTTCTACCACTTAATCAACTGATTACTCAAGATATAGTTACTAGTATTCCAAGTCTTGAAATTCCTGGAAAAAACTTTGTGAAGTTTGTTTAGAGGGAAAGTAATCCAGAAATTCTTTCGTTTCGACTATACCAATGAGATCATCTTGCATACTCAAAGTGGTACATTCAGATGAATGTGGTCCATTCGAAGAACATAAAATTGGTGGAAACAAATATTGTTTTGTATTTTGATGAGTTTGGTCGAAAGTTGTGGATCTGTGTGATCAAAATGAAAGGATGGAGTATTCGACATCTTTAAGAGATTCAAGATGCTTGTCGAAAACCAGAGTAGGAAAAAGATCAAAGTTCTACATAGATTCAAGATCTTTGTCGAAGGAATCAAGTTAAAGACATAATTTTGAAGAACAGTGATCAAATCCATAGGCAATGCTACATGATCTTGCTTTGCAGGCCTCAAACATGTGTTTCACTCCATAATTAATTATTTACACAATGAATTAAGCTCTTACCCAAGTATTTAAAATATTTTCCAAGCCAATTTTTCCTTAATGGCACAAAGTTACCATTGCCATTTTAGAAAAGCAAGCATTATGCAAATTGTCAATGCATTGAGCCTTGTGACCTTTATCTCCGATTACAAGCAATATCAAAAGCATGAATCAAGTCTCCTGCACCCAACAAACATCAGGCCATGCTTGTACTTGAACTTGGGAACCATGAAAATCCATTCAACTTCATTTTTTTCATTTTCAACTAAACCATAACATGTTATCTCAAGATTCTGGTTACTACAAGATGTCAAACCTCTTCCCTATAAATAGAGATATTATTTGAAACATAAAAAAAGAGATTACCATTTGTTGTACCCCAACTTTTCCCCCTAAGATTCCTTTATAATCTCATACCATCACAGTACAATCAGATCACAAATTAGGGTTTGGGGTTTATCTTCTACTGCATCCTGTCTTAGGTTTGGCCTTTTGAATCACCAAGCACCTTGAAGCACTTTTATTTATATATATATTGTACTTGTATGCTTCTAACTAACCTCAAAATGTGTATATTTTGTGTGATCGGTGGATCTGGAACTGACTGTTTAACGCTGGTTCGTGAAATGTCGCGGAAGCAAGAGTCGCCACCGTCTTTTATTTTCTCCAAATGGAAAGGACAAAAGCACAGAAAAATTCCTTATAGAGATTGTCTCTCGGTTCGGGAGGTAGATTATAGAAAGGGAAGGTGTTAGCACCCTTTCTATCCATGGTTATCCATGGGCTCTTAGATACTTGCTCATTGTGTTTTCAAAAAATGGTTTGTTTGCTTTTCAACTGTGGGTTTTAAAAAAGTTTCTTTGAAAATTCCAGTTCGACTCTTGTATCAGTCCTCAAGAGTGTTTGAAAAATTGCTTTCGAAAGCTTTTGAAAAGGTGTCGGTGTGAAAAGTATTTTGATTTGTTTTGAAATTAGAACAAGTATCTAGAGTCGTCTACCTACCCTAAGGAATTCGTCTGTGTAGATGTCCTTTAAAGTAGTGCCATCCCACCATTGAGAGGTAGGTAGCACCACCGTTGGAGGTGTTCGGGTCAATTCGAAAATTCGGGACATGGTGATCACCAGAGCAATGGGAAGATACCTTAGAAGCTACCCTCATGCTAGGTTCCCGGATCATGAGGACTTACTAAGACATCCTCTACTCGACGATCACCTTTCGAGGCAAGGCAACAGTGAGGCGTACCCTAGGGGTGGTGTGTGATTTGTGTGTCGTGTTCATTTATATTTATCTTGTCATGTCATGAGTGATCTACGCGTTTGTTTTTATTTAGACATTCATTCTTGCATGCAATTATTAGTAGTTAAAAAGAGTTGCGAGAAATGTAAAGTTCCTAAACTATTACAAAGGCGCGGGTCCACATCACCAAATTAAAATCCAGGACCCGATTTGACATAAAATAAAGATGCGAGAAAATATAAAATGTCCAATTTACACGGCTTTGGGAGAATTACATTAATATTTAAAAGAAGGAATAAGAATAAAAATTGCGAAGAGAATTAAAATCGAAAGCGCGGGCGTTGGACCCTTTTTAATGAAATTAAATTATTATTAACAAATTAATTAAATCAAAATGAAAAGGAATTATTTTTTTTTTGTTTTTGTATTTTATGAATTTTTTAATGAGAACTAAATGAAATTAATTAATTATCCCTAATTCTAGTTGTTTTTAATTTATTAAGAAAAGCATTAAAATTTAACCCAAAATTAAACCTAATTAATTAATGCAATTTTATTTACAAAAATATATAATTAATTATTAATAGGGTGAAAAGGAAAAGGTAAAAATAATCAAAACCCTAATTCTACAAATTTTAAGTTTATTAAAAAAAGTCAAAATTAATCCTAAAATTGAAAACTAAATTAATTAATGATTTTTATTTACAAAAATAAGTTTTAGATGAAATATATTTTATTTTTTGTCTTTTCTGATTTTTTTACTATTTTTATATTTTATGAAAATAAATTAAATTAAAGAATTTAAAGGAAATTAATTAAAACAAATAAAAATAGAAAAGATATGAAAAGGAATAAAAAGCAAACCATGGGGGGTTCTGTCCCCAAATTGGAGGTTTTTTGGCTAGCAATCAGGCCCATTAGAACCCTGGCTTTGTTGACTTTATTGGCCACGTGCAGCTTCATTGACTTATGCCTATGGTACTCTTCAAATCAAGGCCTTTGGATTGCCTTCAGTAGCCATGTGGCACGTTTGGGTCAGGGGTGTATGGTGATCATTAGGGAGCAAGCTGCATAGAATGATATTAGAAAGAAAAATATTGAAATAATATGGGGGACCTGGGGATCGAACCCAGGTCCCGTTGCTTACCAATGCACATGTTTGCCAACTGATACAACGAAGCGCTTTGTTTATTATATGACAACAAATCAACATGAGCTAAAACAAGGGTTAGTGGAAGACTTTAGCGCGAAATTCAAATGAACCACTTACTGGCCTACACCTCACCATCTTCTTCAAGGCTTCGCTGTATCTGAAACAAAAACAAACAAGATAACGGGGGTTTTAAACCCCCACTATATGATATATGCAAAAATAGCGAATAGAAATCCCTGCATCATAAATTAGGCGCGATATGTGTGTTCGATTCGTCCAAGCTTCCTGAGTTTAATGGTCTAAGTCTCGTGTCCTGATTTTTCCATAACTGAGAAACCCCAATTCAAGGTTTCTGAAACCCTAACAATCTTCCATGGTGAAATCGCGTATGGGCAAGCAAAACTTAATTGAACAATACAGTTAGCTTCAGAATGATAAGATTAACACAAAACAAGTATTAGAATTCAAAATCATGGCATGAATGATGAAGTACGATTTATGCAAAAAAGTGAAACAGTTGGACTGCTATATACCAATTCTGGGCGTTAGAGTTGATGGTTTTGATCTGAAAACCTTCCTTGAAGTCTCAGGAGTGTAATGGAATGATTATTCTGCCTTGAAAACCTTTGCAATCGTGTTTTCAGTATTTGAGTTTTCTTGAAAAAATGCAAGGTTGTCTATGGTGTTTCTGCGCAACTTAGAGGTTCCTTGGACTAGGGTTTGCATGAGTATAAGTATGTGAACGATTAGGGTTGAAAATTGGATCCAAAAAACCTTTGCATTGATGGAATGGATATTTGATTTTCATGCATATATTTTTCAATCTTTTTCATGCATATTTGATTCCAATCATGGCAAATCACATTGATTCTTTCTATATCTGATCATGCACGAATCTTGAGTGTATTTCATGCATAAAAAGATTTAAAAAACTTCCTTTGGTATTTTCCACATATTTTAATTAATTAAATGAATTATTAGCAATTAAAAATTCAAATAAATAAATAAAAATGATGAATAACTTCCCTTTGGGCCAAATGGTCGTGCACATGCCTTGGATGATGAATCTTGGAAGAAAATGTGGCCCATTAGCAATTTTAAGACATTTGAAGCAAAGTTGACTTTTCAAAATATCCAAAAATTTCCCAACTTCCACAAGGCATATCTTGCTCAATCTTTAAGCTTTGATCATGTTCTTGGACATTTTGGAAAGGTCTTGAAGTCCTCTAACCAATGCCTTTGGTCCCATGTCATTTTGATTTACCAATCTCAAGTTATGGTCTTTGACTTAAAGTCCCTTTTTGTTGACTTTTGAAAATGACCTATAATGTTGAAATTGATAACTTTTTGTGAGAGCATTTCTTGGACTTGAAGTGTGAAGAGGAGTTGTAGGAAATGTCTTTCTATTCAAAATGAGCTTTGGATGGAATTTTTCTGATAAACCATGTGGAAGTTATGCCTTGGTCAAGTTACAGTTGACTTTTTCAACTGTCCAAATATGGAAACTTTTGCATCTTGAGACTTTTTGAGCCAAGCTTTGAGAATCATGATCAAGAATTGATCAAATGATGTTTGTGGCTTCAAAATGAGATATTGACCAAAAATTTGAACTTTTGACTGTCAAATGACCATTTTGCCCCTGCAGTTGACTGTAGTGCAATTAGGGTTTTTGACTGTGCAATTTTGTGTTGTAAGTCTTGAAACTTGGTATGAGGATGCTTGACCATATTTGTAGGCATGTGGGACTTGATTGGACCCTTGGAAACTTCATTTTCTTTGTCAGAACCAAAACCCTAATTTTTGACTATTTAGGAGGCCCTTGAACTGTGCAACCCTTTGGGAGATTTTGAAGCATGCTCTTTGCAATTCTTGAAGAATATGGGAGGGCAAATTTTGGGGTACAACAGTTGCCCCTGTTCAATCTTCTTAGACCTGAGGATGCAGATTGGCTGACGTGCCTTTCGTAATCCGAAGGTGGAAGATGATTGAACACTAGAGTGCCCAGAAATTTGCGCTCACATAGTAGTGTGATGGTGGGGAATGGGCTTATAGATGCCATTTGGAGATTGATGGATATGATGATGGGCTTATAGATGCCATGCTGAGAGATGATGGATGGTGGATGGGCTTATAGATGCCATCTGGGTGTTGATCGCGTAAGAGATTCCTTAGTGAGAACTTGCGTACCTGCAAAAGAAAATGATTACCTGACCGGTTACAGGAGCTGGTCTTCAGATTCTTTGTATAGATGTGTCCTGACTGGTTACAGGAGCTGGATCTGGAGTTTCAAAAGATGATGAATGAACCAGGGATGGTTACCACCTCAACAGGAACGGTGAGAGAACCTTGGACGATTACTACCTCAACAGGAACGCTGAGAGAATCTTTGGACGACTTCAACCTCAACAGTAAAGCTGAGAGAATCTTGGGCGACTTCTACCTCAACAGTAACGTTGAGAGAATCTTGGGCGACTTCTACCTCAACAGTAATGTTGAGAGAATCTTGGGCGACTTCTACCTCAACAGTAACGTTGAGAGAATCTTGGATATCTTCTACTGAGTCTTTATCAGAAAAATCTGTTAGGGGTCGATTTAGCTGGACTAGAGAAGGCCTTTGACTGGATAAGAAACAGGAAAATCTTAGGGTCGATTTAACTGAACCGGTCTAGGTCTTGAAATCTTCAACTGGATAAGAAACAGGGAGATCTTAGGGTCGATCTGACTGAACCAAAGAAGGCCTTTGACTGGATAAGAAACAGTAAAATCTTAGGGTCGATTTGACTGAACCGGTCTAGGTCTTGAAATCTTCAACTAGATAAGAAACAGGGAGATCTTAGGGTCGATCTGACTGAACCAGAGAAGGCCTTTGACTGGATAAGAAACAGTAAAATCTTAGGGTCGATTTAATTGAACCAGTCTAGGTCTTGAAATGTCTTCAACTGGATAAGAAACAGGGAGATCTTAGGGTCGATCTGACTGAACCAGAGAAGGCCTTTGACTTGATAAGAAACAGAAAAATCTTAGGGTCGATTTAACTGAACCGGTCTAGGTCTTGAGATCTAGCTGAGAATTTTAACTGGATCTTTCCTGAAAGGTAAAGGTCAGTCATATGCAATGCATGATATGGATCAAGCAATGATGTTCTCATCATAAATGAGATTTGTAAGATGTGATGCGTATATGCATGCTATAATGTATGAAAATGTGATGTTTATGAATGTATCTTTTCGTCTTAGGAAAACAAATCCTTGACAGGTGCCGGGAAGTCACTCCTGGGCTGATATTGAAGAATAGATTTTGCTTCCGCTGGGGATGATAGTTGCAAGAATACCGGCAGGAGAAGATAACTCCGTTGGGGATAAACTTGGCGAATGGATTACTCTGCGGGGAGAAAAGTACTCTGACAATCTTGCTGGGAAGCAATACTCGGTGGGGAGAGAGATACTTTGTTGAGTTGTTGATAATAACTTGCTGGGGATACCCTTGTTGTGTTGAAAGTGTTAATAGACTTCGCTGGGGATAAGAAGACTTCATCGAGGACGATCTTTCCGTGGCTTTTGGCTGAGGATAACCCAGTTATATCCTGGTAAGGAAATAACTCTTTGAATAAAGCCGGGAGACGCGTTCGTGCTCTACGAGGATAAACTTCCAGAATCTACTGGGGATAAGCTTACTGCTTGGGGAGATGGACTCCAACTTTCCTTGGGAACTAGATTGGACTCTCCTGGGGAAGTTTTGAGACGTATCGGGGAAGTGACTCCATTGAATGTTTGATATACTGCCGGGGAACAATCTTTAGACCAAGACTGCCGGGGATGTTTGTTAAGAATGTTTGTATATCGCTGGGGAATGTTGAGATCTGCTGGAGGATACCCAACTTCCTTAAGGTTGATAATAGCTTCGCTTGGGGAGAGCGTACTGACTTGCTGACTCACTCTCTGGGGACTTAAGATATGCTGGTTATGTTCTTCAGCTGAACCTACCTTGATACCTTGGAGGACAGAACAATTAGATTGCTTAGACAACTCTTTATTGCCCCTGTTTCTAATGTTACCTGTAATTAATCCTTTTTTCGTATGCCAATATTCATGAGTTAGCAAATTATTGTCAATGCATATATCACAAATTGAACCTTGGACGTTCTTCGCAAAACAAAACAGAAAAGCAAAAACAATTGGCAATTTTAACTGAAAAGTGATTTTTGTATTGATTTTGAATTTGTCTGTAAATAGGCGTTTATGTACAAGAGGCTGACGTCCTAGTAAGAGAACGCTGCCGGAAAAGAGTTTATACAATTTTGCACAAGAGAAAATAAAACAGCTGTGTGAAATGAATGATCCCACTGGGTTTCAACTCTGCTATTGCCGTTATATCTCCGAGCGTCTCATCACTTGATGACCTTGGTTGAAGGTGAAGCTGACTGATCGATGCCGTCTGAACTTGATGTAGATACCGGATTCTGGATGCAAGGTGATCCAATGAGACATAGTATTACGCTTTATCCCTAACTTTTGCCTGGACTGCCCTTTCGGGTTTTTAGTCCACCGGGATACCCATTTTTGCCCAAGCCGCCTTTTCAGGTTTTCGACTTGCCGGGTGTATAGATTTTTTTCATTTCGTCCCTTCATTTTGCCCGAACCCTTTTGGTTCGCCGGGAAGCCCTTATTTTTGCCTAGGCATGTCAGCCTAGCGGGTCTTTTTCATGCGTAGTATCTTTTTACTATGTCTGCATTGGCGGGGTGAGGAAGGTCGTCACCATCCATGTTGGTTAGAATCATGGCTCCTCCTGAGAACACATGTTTAACCATAAATGGCCCTTCGTACGTAGGGGTCCATTTGCCCCTTGGATCACTTTGAGGAAGGATGATTCGCTTGATTACCAGATCCCCAACTTGATATTCCTGTGGTCTGACCTTTTTGTTAAATGCCCTGATCATCCGTTTCTGATACGCCTGGCCATGACAGATAGCAGCAAGTCTCTTTTCATCAATAAGGTTTAATTGATCAAGTCGTGTCTGGATCCAATCATCTTCGTTCAGATCTGCATCCTTCATTATCCGGAGAGAGGGTATTTGCACTTCGATCGGTAAGATTGCCTCCATACCGTAGATCAAGGAGAAAGGAGTTGCCCCGGTTGACGTCCTGGCTGAGGTACGGTACCCATGTAGAGCGAACGGTAACATCTCGTGCCAATCCTTATAGGTCACTGTCATCTTCTGCACGATTTTCTTGATGTTCTTATTTGCTGCTTCTACAGCCCCATTCATCTTCGGTCTGTAAGGAGAAGAATTGTGGTGCTGTATCTTAAACTGCTCGCAGAGCTCAGTGATCATCTTGTTATTGAGATTGGTACCGTTGTCTGTAATAATTCTTTCAGGGACGCTGTACCGACAGATCAGGTTATGCCGAATGAACCGTGCCACAACCGTCTTGGTTACCGTAGCATAGGAAGCTGCTTCGACCCACTTCGTGAAGTAATCAATCGCTACCAGGATGAAGCGATGCCCGTTGGATGCCGTAGGTTTAATCTCACCGATCATATCTATGCCCCACATTGCAAACGGCCAAGGCGCAGTCATAACATTTAGAGGAACTGGAGGAACATGCACCTTGTCTGCATATATCTGGCATTTGTGGCATGTCCGAGAGTGTTGATAGCAGTCAGCTTCCATGGTGGACCAGAAATACCCTGCCCGAAGGATTTTCTTTGCCATAGTGTGTCCATCGGAGTGTGTACCAAAGGTCCCTTCATGTAGCTCCTCCATGATCCTTTCTGCTTCAGTCTTGTCCACACAACGCAGTAAGGTCGAATCATGATTTCGTTTGTACAGGATGCCATTGCTAAGGAAGAATTTTGCTGCGAACCTTCTCAGAAACTTCTTATCATTGACAGATGCACCTTCAGGGTATTCCTGAGCTTCCAAATATCTCTTCACCTCATGGTACCAAGGCTTCTCAGTCACCAATTCAGTCTCGAGATCACAACAGTATGTCGGTTCGTCCAGTTTCCAGATGATGATCCGGGGAGCTTCATTATCCCATTTGACCTTGAACATAGAAGACATCGTAGCTAACGCGTCCGTCAGCTGATTCTCCTCTCTCGGAAAGTGTTCAAAGGTTATCTTCGTGAAGTGGGGAATCAAGGTCAACACACATTCCCTGTAAGGAATAAGGTTCGGATGTTTCGTATCCCACTCTCCTTTGATCTGGTTGATCACGAGAGCGGAATCTCCGAAGACACTCAGAAACTTGATCCTTAGGTCGATCGCAGCTTGGAGACCCATGATGCACGCCTCATACTCCGCCATGTTGTTGGTGCAGTTGAAACATAGCCGGGTAGTGAGTGGGGTATGAGTGCCTTGAGGGGATATGATTATAGCGCCGATACCGTTACCCAAAGCATTGGAGGCTCCGTCAAAGTGCATAGACCATCGGGATCCTTCCTCAGGTCCTTCAGCTGGTCCAGGTACTTCACAATCAGTCACAATTATGATGCTCTCGTTTGGAAACTCGAAGTTCATTGACTGATAGTCATCTACTGCCTGATGTGCCAAGTGGTCTGCCAATACACTTCCCTTGATGGCTTTCTGGGTTGTGTATTGAATGTCGTATTCTGTCAAGATCATTTGCCATCTTGCTATTCTCCCAGACAGCAGGCTTTTCGAATATGTACTTTATAGGATCCATCTTTGAGATCAACAAGGTAGTGTGAGTCAACATATACTGTCTCAGCCGGCGAGCAGCCCATACCAAAGCGCATCAAGTTTTCTCAAGCAGTGAGTATCGGGTCTCACAGTCGGTAAACTTTTTGCTAAGGTAATAAATGGCGTGCTCTTTTCGGCCAGACTCGTCATGCTGCCCCAGCACACACCCCATTGAGTTGTCAAGCACTATCAGGTATAGTATCAGAGGTCTCCCTTCAACCGGTGGCATAAGGATGGGTGGTTCTTGGAGATACTCCTTGATTCTGTCAAAAGAAGCCTAACATTCATCATTCCAACGTACTACCTGATCTTTCTTCAGTAGCTTGAAGATTGGCTCACAGGTAGCAGTTAGGTGCGAGATGAACCGAGCAATGTAATTCAGGCGTCCTAAAAAGCCTCTGACCTCTTTCTCTGTCCTTGGGACTGGCATCTCTTGAATAGCTTTAACCTTGGCAGGATCCACTTGAATACCTTTATCACTTACAACAAAGCCTAGCAACTTCCCCGATCTTACCCCAAAGGTGCACTTGTTCGGATTCAACCTCAGCTTGTACAACTTCAGACGGTCAAACAATTTCTGCAGATGATCAAGGTGCTCTTCTTCAGTCTGGGACCTTGCGATCATGTCGTCAACATACACTTCTATCTCATGATGGATCATGTCATGAAATAAAGCAACCATGGCACGTTGGTAGGTTGCCCCAGCGTTCTTCAGTCCAAAAGGCATGACCTTGTAGCAGAAGGTGCCCCACTGAGTAACAAAGGTAGTCTTTTCCATGTCTTCAGGGGCCATCTTGATCTGATTGTAACCTGAAAAACCATCCATGAAAGAGAACACCTTATGCTGAGCTGTATTGTCAACAAGGACATCAATGTGAGGTAAAGGGAAGTCATCCTTGGGGCTGACCCTGTTCAGATCCCTGTAGTCAACACACATTCTGACCTTTCCGTCCTTCTTTGGTACCGGCACCACATTAGCAACCCACTGAGGGTAAGAAGTCACTGCAAGGAACCCAGCATCAAACTGTTTCATAACCTCGGCTTTGATCCTCTCAGACATCTCTGGACGCATACGGCGAACCTTTTGCTTAACCGGAGGGCAGTCTTCCTTGGTAGGCAAGTGATGGACCACAATATCGGTATCCAACCCGGGCATGTCTTCGTAGGACCAGGCAAAGATCTCCATATAATCATGTAGCATCTGAGTCAACCGTTGCTTCACGCTGAGCTCTAGGTTGGCACCAATCTTTACCTCCTTCCTGTCTGTATCGGTACCCAGGTTTATTGTTTCCACTGGCTCTTCATGTGGTTGAATTGCCCTCTCTTCCTGGAGTAACAGTCTTGCAAGCTCGCCAGGAACTTCGCAATCATCTTCACCTTCGTCTTCGGCTAAGTTGATCGGATTTTCGAAGTCATAACTGGCAGTAGCAGATTCGTTACCAGCGAGATCCAGAGTGGATTGAAACCTGTATGAGTGAGTGTGTGTAAATACAGCTGTTTTGAAATATATAAAGGAAGGAAAGAAAGAAAAGGAGCATAAGATTTGAAATGCGAGAAAACGTCCAAGATCTTTATTCATGATATATGAAATGACAATTTATATGCCCTCACAAATGAAGCCACGGTGCCCCGGGCAAGACACCGGGCCATAGAGTTCAATTTATTGTTTATTACAAATAACAAAACAAAGAAGTTTATTACTGCGTAACAAAAGTAACAGGAGTATGGTCCTTGGCAATCTAATTGGTCAATCCACCATCAGTTGTCGGGTAGATCCAGCTATCGAACTCAGCTTCATCCACTTCATCCTCGTCCCCAATAGCATTCACTCCATGAGCAGGCAGGGGAGCTGTCACCACATTAGGTTTCTCAGATGCTTCAAATTGGACCTCCTTGGCGTCAATGAGATCCTGCAGCTTATTCCTTAAGGCCCAACAGTCATCAGTGGAATGCCCCGGGCTATCGGAATGATAAGCACAACGAGCATTTGGATTGTATTTGGGGGAGGCAGTGTTCACAACTTTTGGGGCCTCCCTGACAGTCACTAAGTTGGTGGATAGCAACTGTGGCAAGATTTGTGATAGAGTCATACTTAAACGGGTGAACTCCCTTTTAGGTCTTTCAGCCCTTGGAGGATTGGTTTGCCGAGGAGCGGCAGCAGGCTTAGCAATCATCACCGCGTTGACAGATTGGCGGCGCTCAGGTTTCTCTTGTCTTCTAGACCCATATACCGCACTGGCCTCCTTCTTAAAGGGCTTCTTCTCAGAACTTGCAGATGCACCCTTCTGAATTTTACCAGACTTCATCCCAACCTCAATTCTCTCTCCAGTCAGAATTAGATCAGTAAACCCTACAGATGAGTTACCAATAAGATGGTTGAAAAATGGCCCAGATAGGGTCCCCAAGAACATGTCTACCAACTCCCGGTCAATCAACGGAGGCTACACCCTGCCAGCCAGATCCCTCCACTTCTGTGCGTACTCTTTAAAACCTTCACTTGACCCTAGCGACATACCCTGGAGTTGGGTACGTGTAGGGACAAGGTCGGCATTATATTGATAGTGCTTGTAAAAAGCAGTAGCCAACTCCTCCCAGTTACGAACCTTGGTCCCATCCAGCTGATAGAACCATTCGAGATGAGTCCCTGAAAGACTCTCCTGGAAGAAGTGGATCCACAAGTTCTTGTCCACTGAGTACGGATGAATCTTCCGCACGTAAGACCTGAGGTGTAGCTTGGGACAAGACGCCCCGTCATACTTGGTAAAGGATGGTGCTTTGAACTTATGAGGGATGATCACACCAGTAGACAAACCCAAGTCTCCGAAATCCAGCCCAGGCACTTGTTGGATCTCCATAGCATTCAGCCCGTCCTCCAACTGCTTGTATCTGTCTTCAGCCGGAGGATACTGTTCCTCATCAAAATCAGTCTCGTTGTCAGAGACTACCGGACTAGGACCTTTTTCCCCTTGGGGAGTACCCTTGCCTATAGAAGAACCAGCCTCTTCATTTTGCAGAGTGTTGCCAAACCTTCGGCCCGAGTTAAAAAGAACAGTTCTCCTCTTCTTCTTCTTCTCTTTCTTCAGGAGCAGAGCCTTCAGCTCTTCTTGGCCCTGAGCCAAACCCATGATTAGTTCTTGAAATTGCGCATTCTGCGCCTGAAGAGCCTTGATGGATATCTCAGTTGATGATGAGTCAGGATTCATGATGCTGAAATAAACAGCGAAGAACAGTAAGCAACCTGAAAAGAAGAAAACCTGCTATGCACATGATGAATGGAATGCGTATGACTTATGTTTTCAAAGACAATCGGGAATCAACTTTGTAAACAAAAAGGAACACACTTCATTAGATTCAACTTTGAAACTTAAATTGTTCAACAGGTTGCCCTTAGGCGTTACATGAAAGGGAAATACTGGAAAGGGAAATAAAACTGTAAATGGACATCCAGAGCTCCTTATTGATCCCATGGTCTCCTCTTCTCAGTACGGATGTAAGCATTCAGGGCTCGCTCATTCTCCAACTGCTTTGTCAACTTCTGGATCTTCAATTCCTGCTCGTTGAACTTTTCCCGGTAAGAATCCCGCTCTTCTCGCAGTTGCGACCAAGATCTCTTTAATGTCTCATAATCAGTAGGTATCTGAGGAGGAAGGACAGTTGGAGGAACACCATCTTTGCCAGGATACTCAAGAATGATAGGTCTGACGGCTTCGTATGGCATACCTAACTTTTGAGCACGGATACGAACCCACTTGTAGTAGGCTTCCATAGGTAGAGAAGTCTTTGGCCCCAACTCTTGTGGGTCAGCTTTATGAACTTTGTCCCAAGCCTTGATGAACCTACGACGCAGCTCGTCACTATCCACTTGAAACTCAAAACTGATGTGAGGCACCAACATTTCATGAGGCCCTGCTCTTCTTGCTCTTCCAAATTGACGGAGAGCTAGACATGGATTGTAAGAGATTCCTCCTTGGGTACCAATCAGAGGAACATTAGGGTATTCCCCGCATCGATCAATAATAGCTATCTCATCCAAACCTCTGCAAGTCCAAATGATGTCTTTATCGGTGAGAGACATTAACCTATGAGCCCAACCTCTTCCTTCTTGGTTTTTCAGCACGAACTTAGGGAGGTGCGAAATAAACCACCTCACCAACAAAGGGATACAACACCATAGAGTTCCTCGTCTTCGGGTAGTACGAGCATGAAGTTGTTGCAAGATGTCACCCAAGAGAGTGGGCACAGGGTTCCGAGACATAAAGATCCTTATGGCAGTGACATTGATGAAGTTGTCAGGATTAGGAAACAAGACTAACCCATAGATTAAGAGAGCCAAGACGTCTTCATATGCCCTAAAGTCCAGGTCATTCCAGAAACTGTTAGCTTTACCAATCAGAAACTTGGCCAAGAAACCCTTAACTCCGCTTCTAGTTACCCAGTTGTCCATTACCTCTTGATGTGTCAAGGGAAGAGCTGCAGCAACCTCCTCAAGCCTGAGGGTCTTTTCCCAACCAGTAAAGGGAGTCTGATCCAAGATAGGGATACCAAGCAAATTAGAGAACTCTTCCAGGGTAGGGACCAGCTGGAAGTCTTGAAAGGTGAAGCACTGGTACAGAGGGTCATAGAACTGGGTCAGAACACTCATCAACTGTTGATCCCGCTTTGCAGTGACTAAACTGAGAAGAGAACCATGCCTCTGAATGAAGGAAGTTGTATTTGAAATTCTGCTAACCAACTCTTCAAGCAACTCAGGTGGGTGAACAAATTTGAACCGGATAGTATTCCTTCGCACAGGCATCATGGTGTCCTACAAAACAGAGCAAAGGTGAAACCCTCTTGTCTTTGAAATGGTCAGTCCTTATGCAGGATGCATGCAATGCTCATGATGTTATGATGTTATGATAAAGCACACCAAAAATAGATACAAAGGCAGACATGGTAAGGCACACAAGTCACAAAAGACAGACCCTTAAAGTTTAGGCCAGCATGAGGTCTAGGTATTACCCTCTTTTAGTCTGTTGGTTCATACCTGTCCTATCAAAGTAACCGGGTTCTTAGAGGATCCCAATATCATTGACTACCCTCAATCGGTCATAACTCCAGCATCGCAATCTTTTCTTGCAGCCAGAACCATCACGAGAGTTTAGCCTCAATGGGCGTAGCATACTGCTACTGTTCTAATGGCCAAGTTGTGTCATTTAAGGTTCTAAGGTTGTTGGTGCTTAATGACCCCTCAGAAGACCCATATTCTCCTCGTTGCGACACAAGGGATATCGGTACAGACCAAGGTGCCACACCAACGTAGCCACTGTTTCACCCGTGTCGGTCTACGCCGGACAGGTCCCTCACAGCTTATGCTACCTAAACAGGGTATCCCCAGATCCGGGTTAGGATCTATGTAACTCCCATGCAACCCACAATTTAAAGCAAGCAAGTCAATACAATTGAAAACACAAGTGATCTTAGTCCTAAGGTACACCTCACTTTAAAAAGAGTCCCCAACAGAGTCGCCAGTTCTGTGATCGGTGGATCTGGAACTGACTGTTTAACGCTGGTTCGCGAAATATCGCGGAAGCAATAGTCGCCACCGTCTTTTATTTTCTCCAAATGGAAAGGACAAAAGCACAGAAAAATTCCTTATAGAGATTGTCTCTCGGTTCGGGAGGTAGATTATAGAAAGGGAAGGTGTTAGCACCCTTTCTATCCATGGTTATCCATGGGCTCTTAGATACTTGCTCATTGTGTTTTCAAAAAATGGTTTGTTTGCTTTTCAACTGTGGGTTTTAAAAAAGTTTCTTTGAAAATTCCAGTTCAACTCTTGTATCAGTCCTCAAGAGTGTTTGAAAAATTGCTTTCGAAAGCTTTTGAAAAGGTGTCGGTGTGAAAAGTATTTTGATTTGTTTTGAAATTAGAGCAAGTATCTAGAGTCGTCTACCTACCCTAAGGAATTCGTCTGTGTAGATGTCCTTTAAAGTAGTGCCATCCCACCATTGAGAGGTAGGTAGCACCACCGTTGGAGGTGTTCGGGTCAATTCGAAAATTCGGGACATGGTGATCACCAGAGCAATGGGAAGATACCTTAGAAGCTACCCTCATGCCAGGTTCCCGGATCATGAGGACTTACTAAGACATCCTCTACTCGACGATCACCTTTCGAGGCAAGGCAACAGTGAGGCGTACCCTAGGGGTGGTGTGTGATTTGTGTGTCGTGTTCATTTATATTTATCTTGTCATGTCATGAGTGATCTACGCGTTTGTTTTTATTTAGACATTCATTCTTGCATGCAATTATTAGTAGTTAAAAAGAGTTGCGAGAAATGTAAAGTTCCTAAACTATTAGAAAGGCGCGGGTCCACATCGCCAAATTAAAATCCAGGACCCGATTTGACATAAAATAAAGATGCGAGAAAATATAAAATGTCCAATTTACACGGCTTTGGGAGAATTACATTAATATTTAAAAGAAGGAATAAGAATAAAAAATGCGAAGAGAATTAAAATCGAAAGCGCGGGTGTTGGACCCTTTTTAATGAAATTAAATTATTATTAACAAATTAATTAAATCAAAATGAAAAGGAATTTTTTTGTTTTTTTTGTTTTTGTATTTTATGAATTTTTTAATGAGAACTAAATGAAATTAATTAATTATCCCTAATTCTAGTTGTTTTTAATTTATTAAGAAAAGCATTAAAATTTAACCCAAAATTAAACCTAATTAATTAATGCATTTTTATTTACAAAAATATATAATTAATTATTAATAGGGTGAAAAGGAAAAGGTAAAAATAATCAAAACCCTAATTCTACAAATTTTAAGTTTATTAAAAAAAGTCAAAATTAATCCTAAAATTGAAAACTAAATTAATTAATGATTTTTATTTACAAAAATAAGTTTTAGATGAAATATATTTTATTTTTTGTCTTTTCTGATTTTTTTACTATTTTTATATTTTATGAAAATAAATTAAATTAAAGAATTTAAAGGAAATTAATTAAAACAAATAAAAATAGAAAAGATATGAAAAGGAATAAAAAGCAAACCATGGGGGGTTCTGTCCCCAAATTGGAGGTTTTTTGGCTAGCAATCAGGCCCATTAGAACCCTGGCTTTGTTGACTTTATTGGTCACGTGCAGCTTCATTGACTTATGCCTATGGTACTCTTCAAATCAAGGCCTTTGGATTGCCTTCAGTAGCCATGTGGCACGTTTGGGTCAGGGGTGTATGGTGATCATTAGGGAGCAAGCTGCATAGAATGATATTAGAAAGAAAAATATTGAAATAATATGGGGGACCTGGGGATCGAACCCATGTCCCGTTGCTTACCAATGCACATGTTTGCCAACTGATCCAATGAAGCGCTTTGTTTATTATATGACAACAAATCAACATGAGCTAAAACAAGGGTTAGTGGAAGACTTTAGCGCGAAATTCAAATGAACCACTTACTGGCCTACACCTCACCATCTTCTTCAAGGCTTCGCTGTATCTGAAACAAAAACAAACAAGATAACGGGGGTTTTAAACCCCCACTATATGATATATGCAAAAATGGCGAATAGAAATCCCTGCATCATAAATTAGGCGCGATATGTGTGTTCGATTCGTCCAAGCTTCCTGAGTTTAATGGTCTAAGTCTCGTGTCCTGATTTTTCCATAACTGAGAAACCCCAATTCAAGGTTTCTGAAACCCTAACATCTTGGAATATCATCTTGTAGGTCATGGCACAATTGCAGTCATCTCACCATCTCCTAACACAAATGATCTAAACTAGGGTTTGGAGTTTAATCAGGAGATATCTGGATTTTTGGGAAATTATTGATACCATACTTCTCTAAATAGTCATGAGCATATATCATTGGAAGTTTGATCATCAACTTTGACTTGAAAGGGTTCAATTGATGAAAAGGGGTAAAATGGTCATTTTCTTAAAAGACAGTCAAAATCAGTTGTTGACCAAGTGAACTTTTGGTCAACCATAAATTCAACATCCCTATTCTCATATTTCATGGTCAATAGTACAAAAATATCAAGAGGATGTGTGAATTAGAGTTAACTTGTCAAGGAAGTTATTTGAAGTTTTGAAATTTTTATAGGTATCCATAGAGCTGAATTTTGACTGACTATAACTTTCTCAATTTTTATTGAAAATGTGAAAACTTTATATGCCTAGAAAGAGGATGAAAAATTATCCAACTTTGTAGGAGTGGCCATAAGTCCAAAAAATGAAAGGAAAAGGAGTTATGAAGCTTGGAATATTTTTGACACTTGGTGAAAATTTGGTTAAAAGTGTAAACATTTGACTTCTTCATGTCCATTTTTGAATGACCATTTGGACTCAAATCAAAAAGTTGGAAACATGAAAGTTGTAGATTGAAGATTTCTCTTCATTTTTCATTCAAGAATCATCTCAAATGGTTAAGTGTAGAGAAAGATGTGATGATTAGGATTCTGAGTTGAAAACTAAATTTTTGCCCAGCACAAGGCAAGCCATGCGTGCTAGGCAGTCATTTCATCAAACATGTTATGGGCGCGCATTTATAAATACTTTTATATGTGAAATATTCATTATTTTGAAAAATGTCCAACATCAAAGTTGAAGCCCTAAATGTGAGGAAAAATGTTGCTTCAGGAAGTTTCTCCAAATTCTCCATAAATTTTGAGATATAATTGAAGGAATATGTCATCATACAAGCTGAAATGTTTTGCCTAACCAGGCCTCACGCGCGCGTAGAATGCCTAGTCATGCCTGGAATTCCATCAAGCAGTTTTTTTAAGCATGCATTAATAGCCAAATATCCCATTGATCCAAGATTCATTTTAAAAAATTTTGAACATCAAAGTTGGAGTATGGAATACCCTCTCCATTTTTTATTCAAACTTTGTGACGTTTCATGAACCATAGAGGGAGATATAAAGAGGTAAAGGCATGCTCATAAAATGTTAAGAATTTGCATGTACATGCATGAAAATTTCATGCCAACCAAATCTCCACCTGCCAGCTCATGCCCCCAACACTTCTCACTTATTCAAAAAACACACTTTTCATCCCTCAAACAACATAAAACGCAGCACCTCACTCTCACTTATCATTTTTATTTATTTCTCTCACTCTCCCATTTTTAACTCTATATAAAGAAAGTGCTTGTTTCAATCAAAGAGGTTGGAGAATCACAAGTCAGAAGATCTCTCTCTCTCTCTCTCTCTCTCTCTCTCTCTCTCTCTCTATCTCTCTATCTCTCTCTCTCTCTCTCTCTCTCTCTCTCTCTCTCTCTCTCTCTCTCTCTCTCTCTCATAAACATGAAGCTCTCTTCTCTCTCTTTAAGTTGCAAGCTTCACTTCCACCATTGTCAAGAAAAAAATTCCTCCATATCCAAGAAAGCTTATTCGCATCTCTCTCTACTCATCATCTCTGAACATTCAAGCTTCTCTCAAGTTGATTGCTCTTTATTTGAGCCCAAGCACCATTAATTTTGTTTCAAGGTAGATGCTCCATCTTTTTTCCTTAATTGCAGCCTTGTATTTTTTATTAAATCCATGAGCTTGTTGAAAGATACAATGGCATATTCATGTTCATGGCATTATTGTGATCAATTTTGGTCTTTGGATCGAGTGATTTGATGGAGAATTGAGAGAGAAAATCAAATCATAAATTTGTTTGATAAAATGTGCAACTCAAAACTGTGTTCATGCAATCAATTTCGCGTGCTATTTTCTCCATCATCAAAGCATCATTTCATAAAAATTTTGATACTATTGTGTTCAACACACTTTGATCTTGAATGTTGATGTTTAAATCTTTGAATTTCATCAAGAAACACGCGAGATATTGTTGTTTGAAATTGTTGTTTAAAAAATGAAATTTAGAAAGAGTATGGTTGTTTGGTAGGGATGACTGCATGGCACGTTTTGATTGAACATGTCTTTATTTTCTTTTACAATGCATATTTGAGAATAACAGGTGTAAAAAGCTTCATATATTAATTTTCTTTTGTTTTCTTAAATTTCATTTTAATATTTTCTTCATTTCAAAAATTATCAAAAAAATATTTTAAACTTATTTTTCAATATATTTTCATATTTTGATTTTTATTTCATTTTTTTAATCATTTTTCTTGATTAAATAAAATCATGTAAATAATTAGGGTTTTAATATTTCTTTTAAATCTTGAATTTTATTTTCCTATTTCTATTAAGTAAAAATATCATAAAAAATATTTTTGGACTCCTCTCTGAGATTATTACATAAAAATATTTTTTTTCCTATTTTATAAAATGTTTGGATTACAAATTAAATCATTTAATTGGACATATTCATCTATTCCTTGTTTTTTTTAATGAATTGTGTAAATAATTTTATTTCCTTTTTCCTTTTGAGATAAAATTCAAAAAAATATTATTTCTGATTCTTAGAGTTTTATTAACATTTAGGTTATTCTACATTAAATTTATTTGACCTTTGGACCTAATTGATTAATTTTTGAACCTATTTTATCTTTTTAGGGTTTTTGCTTGATCATGCACATTAATGGATTTGAATTTCTAATGTCCTATACCTTTAAAATCAGAAATGAAATGTTTTGGAGTGCTTGAACTTGTTGAGGCCATAAAAATCATTTTTTCTAGAATTTTACAATGTGATTTCATATTTTTTTCACAATTTTTTTTCCAAAACCGTGTAGTTTAAGGTTTAAACTTGCTAGTTTCCAAGTTTGCATTTCTAAAGCAAACTTCCACTTCAATCCAGGGACTTCAAACTTTATTTCTGATTTTATAGGACCTTTAATTTCATAATTTTTCAAGATATTTTCATATTTTCAAACCATTTTTTACTTAAGATTGCATTTAGGGTTTTCCCTTTGAACAATGCTTGTAATTGAAAACTTTTATACATGATTCTTGTTTGATTCTTGAAATAGCATGTGGTACTGACTTGGAGCATATCTTGAGACAAATTCTTCAACATCATTTAGTTTTTGGTGTTGATAGGTTGATAAACCAAATCCATTAAAATGGACGAATGATGTTGATGATATTTGAAACTCGAATCCCTTCCCTCTTCATCTTATTCCCCTTTCTTATTGTATTACATGTTATGGGATAATTATCTCTATATCATTTATCCAAACATGAAATACATAGATTTCTATTGACCGACCTTAAAATAGGTGCGACTTATATATAAGTCTACTTACGATTGCTTAACATAGCGCTAAATTTTGTCCTGATTCGAATAAATGATCATCTGTGGCCCAAACCTATGTTTGCAAGCCCAAGCATGTTAACTTGATACCTTTGATCCAATAACCTTGAGATTCATTGTGTGGAGGCTTTAGTTCTACTAATCCTCTAATGGATCTTCATCAATTTTGGTTAACGCGGATCACTTAAGCATCGTTGATCATTAAATGTTGCCTTGAGAATTTTTAAATGGATGATATACTTGACAAAAAGCAAATGAAACTTGTTATGTGGAGGCTTTGTTTCTACCAATCCTCTAATGAGTTCCAAATGCAAGTTTTAAGATGGTCATCCAACTAACCATTAATTTCTAACAATTGACTTTATTTTATGCCTTTATTTTGTGCTCTTTACTTTATGTACCATTTACTTTAGCATTTACATTTCATGCTATTTTCATCTTTGTCACTTGAGCTTTTCTTTTATTTTTGAAGATACTTAATAATCAACATAAACCATAAAAAACTTTAATGATACTTGGACTATTGGTTACTATCCTTGGCATTATGGAGTATTGGACTTCTTGGACTTAGAATTAGAAACACTGGCCTATGTTGGAGACTTTGTGACCTTAATTGATATTTTGTATGGAGTTATTGAGGTGTACCTCAAGACATTGGGTTGTTTTGTATGTTTTGTAGGCAAGTTATTGTGATTACATACTTTGTTTGTAATATGGAATTCTCCCGTTTACAGCCATTACTCTGCCTAATTTTTGTGAAGACTTAATACACTTGAAGTTTGGTTCTCTCAAGAGGTCCAATATCTTTGCTTGCTTGGTTTCAATCCAAAGAATGAGAATTCTATCTTGACTCATAATGTCAAGTATTGGCTTCTTGTTGGTTAGACGGTTCTTTTCTTTAGCTTTTACCTTATGCTTTAGGATAGTCTCTTCTTCTCCTCCCATCTTCTTTAATTTCAAAAATCTTCTCTCTCCTTTTGAAAACTCTTCTTGTTTTTTAAACTTGAACCACTTTCATAATAAACTTGGACCTAGATTCATGCATTTTCAAAACCTTTTCATAAATAAACTTCAATCAACTTAATAATACCTTGATATTTTTTGTGAGAAGACTAAAAGTCAATCAATATCATTTCAAACCATTTTTCCACTTTGGCTTTTACTTTAAAACTTTTCTAAAAAAGATTGGACTCTTGTCAATCCTTGTAGTGATGCAAACAACTATACTTCTACAATATGTAGTGAAGAGAGATATTTTCCACTTGGGTGTTGAGTGAGGCATTGTTGATTTTAAAATCCAAGCCATATCCTCCACTTTGAGATGATGCAAATTCTCCCTTCTCATGATTGTGGGTAGTAAGTTAGTTTTCCACACAGACAATGACGATGATGTCTTATCTCATAAAATTAACCAACACACTTGTGTTTTAAATTTTTTAAAGGTGAACTATGTGTACCCTGATCCCCTATTGCATGAAATGTGGTACGTAGGCACTAAAGGTTCGCAATTGCGGCGGGTTCAAAAATCATATAAATGTATTTCTTTTCTCACCTCCACCATCTATTTTTTATACAACATTTTATAGCAAAAATACACAGATTTTTCAAAGAGGTTATTGCGGAGTACCGTAGATGTTTAGGGTGATAATACCTTCCCTTTGCATAACCAAACCCCTTACCTAGAATATTTCCCCCTTGTTTGGGTTATTTGCTCTTTTCCCATTCCTTTGGAAACAATAAAGTGCGGTGGCAATTTTTATTTTGATCTGTATAAGTCTAGTCAATCCAATGGCTTAGTCTTAAACATTTCTACCACTACACAACCTCAGAACATTCCAAAAACTCTCAAAAACTCAGAACCTGCATACAAACACAAAACTTGGCATATTCTAACTTTACACATAAAATCTCAAATCCCTTTGTGCGTTTTTTTTTGCCTTTCGATTCACTAAGCCTCCATATACCACATAGAAACTATCCCAACCCTTAAACCACTTTTATAACTCCTCATTCCTCATCCACCATTTCCAAAATCCTTCTGGCTTTGAAAGCAAAGTAGTGATCCCACTAGCTCAAGGAAGGTCCCTGCAAGCTTAATCCATCATCGAACCATTTCTGGAAGTCATATAGAGGTCATTCGAATTTCACTTCAAGAGGTAAGATTTCTTAAGTGTGATATCTTGATACAAGCATTTTCAGCACATACAAATAAAATAAAATATGTAGATATCATATCTAGGAAGCTGGCCATGCTCTTAGTTTTCATTGCTTGTGTCTTAAGAATTTCAACTCTGACCAGTTAGGTTTTGATTTTGGTACCAAACAAAATTCGTGCTAACCTCTGATCCATAGCTTTTAAAAGTTACATGGTTAGATTTGTATTAACTTTTTGAGAAGGTTTGATGTTTACAATTTTTTATATGGATGAGAAATGAAGCTTTTAGAAGCTTAACAATGGAGTTATCATAGCATGCGCGCGCAAGGAAGAAGAAGTTAGGCATTTCAAATTTTCATAAATGAGTTCATTTTATATTTAATGCAAATTGGATAACTAACGGATGAAACAGACCACCCCGGTGGTACAAACAGCGTGTGCTAAAGCCTTACCATCTAGAAGGTCCTGGGTTTGAGCCCCAACGAGACCTTTTGTCATTTTTCCAAATTTTTTCACTTATTTTGTTTGCAGGAAGCGCGCCTGGTCCTCCATTGGATAGGCCTTGACATTTCCATTTTCTGAACCCCCCTGACGTTAATGTTATATCTTTATCTCATTTTATTTACTTTATTATTGTTATTATTATAATTATTTTCATTAATCAAAAACACCAAAAATATATTTGAATTATTTAGTTTATTTTTATTTAACTTCTTACAATGAAAAAGACCAAAAACATTTTCCTATTTATTTTCTTTTCTTTAACTTAATCTTGATTTCTCTTTAGTTTAATTAAATATCCTTTTAGTTAAATAGGCCAAAATCTTTCTTTAACAAAATCAAAACAAATTCATTTTCTTTTCATTCATGTCTTGTACATTATATTCCTTTTAATTCTTGTATATTATTCAAGTTTCAATATGGTTGTAATAGATAATTATGTTTAATTTCTTTCAATCCCTATTTGTAAATTTTTACACCCCATTTCCAAAATGATGTAATAGCGTAGGACATTTATTTTCTGCAATTTATCGATTTTCATATAAATGCTAGTAAATTAGGGTTTGTGTGGAAAGATAAAATCAATACTTAGAAAACCCTAATTCAAGATAAATCTAGCATGAAATACAAACACTTTCACACTTGCACCTCTAGGGTTAACTCTACTTGTTGCCTTATGAAAAATGGTCATGTTATGTGTTCTACCCCAAAATTTGCCCTCTCATATTCTCAATATTTTCCTCACAAGACTTCTTGGATTCAAGACCAGATTAGGGTTTGCTCAACTCAAGACATCTCCTTGTACTGATGACCTGAAATTAGGGTTTGAGTTTGCACAAGGATTTTTGGACCATCAATGCTTAATGTGACTTTCATACACCATCTTGGACCCCTAATATTGCTCATACCAAGTTTCAAGCCTTGAATCACTTTTTTGCCCAATCAATTGGACAGTTGACTTAAAAATTAGCTGTATTGGGGAAAAAGTCAACCATGGCCAATTTACAGTCAAACCTCATAATTTTTTATCCACATCAACATTATAGACTCATATGAACCATTTGATCAAGTTTGGACCATAACTCCTCAAGAAATTTGATCAGATCATCAAAAGGGCAAAATGGTCAAAATTAGGGTTTTGACTGTGAAAGGGCAATTTCTGATTTTTAACCTAGCAAATGACCAATTGGGTTTGAGCATGATTTCAAGGACTCAATAGAATCATCTTGACCTAATCAAATAGTTCAAAAGATCTCAATTGCATAGGATTAACAGATGAATTTTCCAGTCAACTGATCAAAAGTCAATTGTACACTGAAAAGTCAAACTTTGACTTTTTGGTCAAAATCAAGTGCCAAGGGTCATAATTCATCAAGATGTGTCAAAATGTGAAACTTGTTCACCAAGAAACCTAACTTTGAAAATTAGGGTTTTGATTTGAAATTTTTCATAACTTAGAATTTTTCTAAGTTATGAAAATTTCTTATTTTTTCTCAACTTTTCCCAACTTTTTTACCATGATGAAATTGGATTCAAACAAAACTTCCAACATGAAAGTTGTAGTCCTCCATGAAATCTACAACTTTTATTCACAAAGTTTTCCCATAAGATGCTTGGATCTCAAGTTATGATTTTGTGAATAAGGGTCCATAAACTTTTTAACTTAATGAAATTTTGCCCCAGTTTAGGCAGATTTTTAACCTAAATTCATGGCAAATTTTCACCTAGTTCCAAGAGGAATCTAAAAATGCATTTCAATTATGGATTGTATATCATGTTACAAGCTTTCCAAAATGTCCAAGAACTCTCCAAGATCATTTATGGTTAGGGAGAATCGAAGAAATGAAAATGGCAATTTATCACTTTTGTGCAAGGCATTTTCACAATGTTACAAGTTGCAAATCAGTTTCAAACATGCTTGTACTTGGTATTACAGGTCCTAATCCCTTATACATTACATAATTGAATGCTAACACATTGGATATTGGCTTTATTCTGACCTATGGAGCTTTGCACAAAGAATTGATCCATTTATGGCACAAAGTTCTCAATACCATTTTCATAAAGCTTGCTTGTTACAACTTTGTATTTCTTGAGCCATAGAACCGATCTCTTGTTGCAAACAAGTTCCACAAAAATAATAAAAGTTTACCAACTCTATGTAGTCCATAAGCTAGCAAGTACAAGCTTTTGTATTGTCACTTCCAACTTTTCTTCAAAAGCAAGAAACTTGCAAAAGTCAATATAACTCATCCATCTGATAAAGGCAAGACTTTGTATCATTTCAAATGACCTCATAACCTTGTAACAAGACTAAGCACGAATACACAACATCCAAAACACTCTCAAACACCAAAATCACACTTTTCTGCCCAAACAGGGCATCATCTGCAGAACCTTGGCCAAATCATTATTGGCTCGTGCGTTTTGCTTTGAATCACTTCAAACACATTCCATACCTCCTACCTAAACTATCCAGGCCTTTGTCTTGCAACTGTAACCCCTGTTTCAAGCTTCACCATTTTCATTTTTGGAGTTTGCAGGTTGACTTCTATAGGAAGATTCAGGCATCTACAAGGCAAGCTGAGCATTGAAGAAGCTTGGGGGAACCTCAAGGAAGCTCACAAGAACTTCAGGCCTCACTCAAAGTTCCCACATTGCCATATCCAAACTCAACTGAACCAGGTATTTGTCAAGTTTCTATATCTCTATTTAGGCATCCTTAAGCTTAGGTTTGTGAAGCAAAAATGTAGTCCTTAACTTGCTTAGGCTGTATATATGCATAGTTTCCATTTATATTAACTGAGCTAAGAGTATTTGGTTGTTGAACATGCTGAAAAAACTAGGTCAGGAATTAGGGCCATTAAAATTCTCCTTGGTCTTTTAGAGTTAGGTCATGTTCTTTATATCACCGGAATCGTGAAATCATGAGCTACATTTTTCATGTTATAAGTTTTTGATTTTATGCAAAGAATAGCAAGAACAAGATTTGAACATAGGGCGCGCGCGAAGGAGCAAGGACAGGGATGAAGTCAGTGTTCTGGGCTTGGCGCCTTGGGCTTTTCACTTTCCACACCCCCCATTTTACTTCTGCACCCCCTGACTTATTATTTTATATTTTTGTATTTTCTTGCATATTTTTATTTTTTGTGCTTGCATTCATTTTTTTCAAATGATAAAAAATACCCAAAAATATTTTCTTTATTTTTTGATTTTTTTTTTGCATAATAAATGGTTTATTAAGATTTTATACTTTATTTTCTTAAATAAAACTTGTAAATAATTTGAAAATACTATACATTTTATTTTATTATTTTCACATAAAAATAATTGTTTTCATACATATTTTATTTTTTAAACATTTGTACATAATATTATTATTATTTTTCTTAAACAAAAATGGACAAATAAATATTAGAAAACAATATTTTCTATTAAATCAAAATTAGGGTTTCCCCTTTCAAAAATAATAACATTATTTTTTCTTATTTTTAAGACTTAGATAATTTCACATACATAAAACAATTACAAAACATTTTTGCATATTTACATTTTTATTGCATATTTAAATATTTGTTTATTTATTTATTGTACCATAAATTCAATTGGGTTGTAATAGTAAATTAGGGTTTTATTTTGTGCAGATATCCCCCATTCAAAACTTGTATCCCCCCTCCCATAATATTGTTGTAATAGTTTAGATTTACTTTACGCAATTTATCGCATTATATCCATGTTTAGTAAAAATTAGGGTTTGTATGATAGACAAAATCAAACCAAAATGCATGAAAAATGACAAACACCTTGCACACAAGCACCTCTAGGGTTTCACCCACTTGGTTGCCTTACAAAATGGCCATGGTATGCATGCTAGGTATCTTGGCAAAACAAAATCAAACAAAATAAAAGATCATAGTCCCTCGATGACGCTAGACAAGGTTGCCTAAAAAACAAATGATCTTGGTCCCTTAAGCTTGCTAAGATACTTGGCACCATTGCTATCATGGTCATACGATGACCCACGCCCGTCCCGTTTAACATCCAAAGATAAGGTTGTTTACCAAATGCAATGGTAAAACAACAATGTCAAAGGAATAAAAATGTGTAGGAAAGACTTTTGATTAGGTAGATGCTCCTAGTTACTTGATCAATTTGCAAACAATCATTGCTATTTTCAAACACATACACATTTCAAAATAATTTCCAAACAACTTTCAAAACATTAAAACATTTTTCAAAAGACAAACATCTTTGTATACATTCTCACGAATGAAAATCATTACAAAGATTGCCTAAACAAAGGCCTCTTTTCAAAATACTTTCAAAACCACACAAAGCACCATTTCAAACAATTGAAAAAAGCAAAGCAAGTGATCTAAACAAGTAACTAAGAGACCATGGAAAACCATGGATGAAAAGGGTGCTAGCATCTTCCCTTTTCATAATCTACCCCCCGAACCCAAGAAAACATCTCAAAGGTCTTTCCTGTGCTTTTTGACCTTTCCTTTTGGATAAAATAAAAGTCGGTGGAGACTCTTGCTAAACCGCAACATTTGCAAACACAAACGCAAAACCTCAAGTCAGTTCTCCCACCGTATCACATTATGCATGTGAGACGTCTTAGAAAAAACAATCAAAAAATACAAGATCATAGTCCCTCGATGACGCTTTGAATGTTGCCTTATAAATGATCTTAGTCCATCGAGAGAAATGCTAAGATATCTCACAACATTGCTATTCATGACTATACGATGATCCACACTTGTCCCTACATCCTAAGATAAGGCTTCTTACTAATCAATGGTAAGATAGCAATATCAAAGGAAGGAAGAAATGAAAAAAAGACTTTTGAGTAGGTAGAACATTCTTAGTTGCTTGCTCACAATCCATCTTCAAAAACAAACATCTTTTCAAACACATCAAACACTTTCAAAACATGAAATATTTTAAAAAAGTCAAACACTTTGTATGCATTCTTATAGAGACGAGAATCATTACAAAGTTTTCCTAAGCGAAGGCGCTTTTCAAAAATAATTTCAAAATCCACCACAAACACATTTCTAACAAAGAAATTTCAAAAGTGATCTATCGAGCAATTAATAGCCCATAGATAACTATGGATTAAAATGGTGCTAACACCTTCCCTTTTCATAACCTACCCGCCGAACTCAAGAAAATATCTCAAAGGTCTTTCATGTTCTTTTCACCCTTTCCTTATTGGATAAAAGAAAAGTCGGTGGCGACTCTTGCTATCCGAAACAATTGCGATAAAATGCAATATAACCAAGTCAGTTATACCACCGTATTACACCATTCATAGTGACGGTTGGTAGAAAAATGGAAGAAGTATCAGAATAAATCTTTTGGTCGATTTATATTGAAACATCAGATGTCTTTTCCCTGTTTTTAACTGGAAGAAATAAATCTAACCAGATGAGGTTTTTGATTCACCTATCTTTAACTGGAAGAAATAAATTTAACCAGAAGAGGTCTTTTCTTCGCCTTTTTTTTAACTGGAATAAATAAATCTCACCGGAAGAGGTCTTTGTTTCGTCTATTTTTAACTGGAAGAAATAAATCTCAACAGAAGAGGTCTTTGCTTCGCCTGTCTTTAACTGGAAGAAATAAATCTAACCAAAAGAGGTCTTTGTTTCGACTTTTTTTAACTGGAAGAAATAAATCTCAACATAATAGGTCTTTGCTTTGCTTGTCTTTAACTAAAAGAAATAAATCTAACCAGAAGAGGTTTTTGTTTCGCCTGTTTTAATTGGAAGAAATAAATCTAACCATAAGAGGTCTTTGTTTCGCCTGTTTTTAACTGGAAGAAATAAATCTAACCAGAAGAGGTCTTTGTTTCGCCTGTCTTTAACTGGAAGAAATAAATCTCAATAGAAGAGGTCTTTGCTTCACCTCTTTTTAACTGGAATAAATAAATCTAACCAGAAGAGGTCTTTTTTCCGCCTGTTTTTAACTGGAAGAAATAAATCTAACCAGAAGAGGTCTTTGTTTCACCTTTTTTTAACTGGAAGAAATAAATCTAACTAGAAGAGGTCTTTGTTACTCCTGTTTTTAACTGGAAGAAATAAATCTAACTAGAAGAGTTCTTTGTTTCACTTGTTTTTAACTGGAAGAAATAAATATTACCATAAGAGGTCTTTGTTTCGCCTGTTTTTAACTGGAAGAAATAAATCTAGCCAGAAGAGGTCTTTGCTTCGCCTAGTTTTAACTGGAAGAAATAAATCTAACTAGAAGAGGTCTTTGTTTCTCCTTTCTTTAACTGGAAGAAATAAATCTCACCAGAAGAGGTCTTTGTTTTGATTGATTTTTCCTTCAAGGAAGAGGGTTAATTGCATGCAGAAGTATGCATGGCGTGATGATGTTCTCAAAGTAAATGATATTATGCTATGTGCATTTGTATGCATATGCTATGATGTATGAACGTGAAATGTTATTGAAGTGTATCTTTGTCTGGGAAAATAAATCTTTGACAAATTCTAGGGAGTTTTGGGGAATTAAATCCTAGACTACTGTCGGGGATAAAGAGTATGTGTCTCTTCAAAATTTTTTAGGATGTTTCCGCTGGGATTCTTGTTTTTCTTGTTTTATGAGAACTCCACTGGGGAATATCTACTTTGCTTCAGAGAAAATTCTGCGGGGAGCATTTATTTCTGCTTGGGGAATAGAGTTCAGGAGTTTGGTTTTCCATCACTCTACTGGGGAATTTACTCTCGATTGGGAGAATGAAAGTTAAATGTCATCTGGTCGGGATCCAGACTTCACAGCAACTTGCTGGGGGAAGTGGTAAACTATACTACGGGAGGAGAAGTTTTGTTAGTGATTTGAAGAAGTTAAACTATTATCTGGATGAGTCCAGATTTCGTAGTAACTTTCAGGGATAGTAACAACTCTGTTGGGGATTGTAATGATTATACTGGGGATTAAGGGCTGTGGTCCCTTAATTTGTAATCGTCTGAAAGCAAACTAGAACTGGGGAAATTGTAGTTGGGGAAATAAACCCTGTTTTTAAGAGGATATTTGTCAAACTGTTGGGGAAGTGACTTCCTTTTTTAGGAAGAAACTCCACAAGGACTTTTCCTTGAGACCAACTCGGCTGGGGAGATTGTCTTACGGAGATTGAAACTCTGACTGAGAATTTTATGAATCCAAATTTGCGGGGATAATGTGATTGATGTAACTCTGCGGGGATATCTCAAATGCATTTGTTAAAGCTCTAATCACGTTCATATGCACATGTTTGTTGCACCCCAAAATTTTCCCTCCCATATTTCTCAAGACATTGCAAGAAGAATCTCCAAGTTGCTCAAGATTGCTCAAGAGTTAGACAATCAAATCATCTCCTAAGGCATTCAATCTCAAATTAGGGTTTTATGTTGCATCAAGGTCCTTGCATCCAAATGACCTCAAGTTCTCCCCAATCTCCTAATATGTTCTCAAGGTCATCCATGTCAAATTTCAAGCCTTACAGAGGAAGTTTGGTCAGTCAATTGCTCAAGAAGCCCAAAAATCGACTATGCTAGGGCAAAAGTAAACTGTGACCTACAAATAGTCAAACTTCAAGATTTTTTGTAAAAATTCTGATTTTGAAGGATATTTCATCATTTTATCAAGGGTTGATCATGATTCATCAAGGATTTCTCAAGATTCATTAAGATTCAAAGTTGCTAAATTAAGGTTTTGTAGGAAAAGTCAACTCAACTTTGACCAAGCATAACTTTCTCATACTTTATGAGAAATGACCCATCCAAATCTCATTTTGAAGAGGATGCAATTTAATACAGTACATATTCATACCCCAAGATCAAGAAATGCACTCACAAAAAGTTACAAATTTGGACATTATAGGTCATTTTTGAAAGTCAACAAAAAAACCTTTATTTCCAAAGCTTATAACTTGAGTATGGAATATCAAAATGATATGAGACCAAAAATGTTGGTTAGAGGACATCTCAAGGTTTCTAAAAAGTCCAAGAACACCTCCAAAAGTTCAAAATTGAAGAAGTTATGCATTGTTGAAGTTGGGCATTTTTCCAAAATTGCCAAAATTCAACTATCCCCAAAACTTCAAATTTTGTCAAAAGGGCCCACTTTTTTCCACTTGATTTGATCTTGTCACACTACACACGTGTCCTATTTTAAATCTTATGTCCATTCATTAATTTTTCTATTTTATTTGATTTTTATTGAATTAATTCATTTTAAATCAATTTAAATCCAATTAAAATCTAAATATTGATAACTTGGTATCTTTTTTATTGATACAGGTCTTAAATATCATCATGGACACAATCAAATTCGTATCAAGCCATGTTATGCACAAAATATTGGTTTTTGGACAAATTTGGAAGCTTGTTCATGGAGGATCAAATCAAATCCTAAATCATCAATGCATAAGGATTCAAAGCCCAAAACTTGACCTAATTCATTCCATTATACTTATACAAGCTAAAGGCACGAGTTAGAGAAAAAAGAGGATGCACAATCTGGAAAACCAAAACTTGAAAAACCTTGAAAAACTTTGAAAAAACTTGAAACTGAAATCAGTCTTGGAGGCCAATTCAACACAAAATCTCAACGTAGACCTCTTGCTGGACATCCACTGAAGCAGTAGCAATCAAAAGCAAAGCCATTCGCCTCGTAAAACACGCTGTAAGTCTCTCAGAACCTCGCTCTGTATGTGAAATCGTATTCTCTTATTCTGGAATTTTCTTGACAAAACATTGGCATATTCATGATTCCTGAATGATTTCTAAGCTTCCTACATTATTCAATTGTATTTTTATAGCATGTAATGCCATACCCAAAACTAGGGTTTTTGGTTCTTGTTTTTAGGCGTTTCAGTTTCAGGCAAAATTGATGCAAACAATGGACATGAGCATGTTCAGGAGGGAGAGACGAGCATGATGATGGTCTCAGAATTCGTTTTCATAGCCTAGAGAAGATTTTAGGATCGACCTAGGGATTTAGTTGGGGATTCAAATCCGCAGGAAAAAGAACCAGGGTTCAGTGGAGAAGACGAAAACGTGTCCTTTTCCAACTGGCCCATTCGAAAACTCCGCGCGTATTTTTTGCATCGCTGGCATATTGTTGTTGTTTCCCATATATTAATTATTGTTTATTATACTAACAATTGAGTGCAGTCGTTGAGTTGGCAAGCGTGTTGTACAAAATCCATTGGGACCTGGGTTCGAATCCCAGGTCCCCCAATGCATATGTAATATTTTTCTTCAGGTCATCCTATGCAACATCCAAGGCGCAGTCCATCATACTCCTTCAGATCCCAAGCGCCAGATGGCCTCCAGGCCAAATCTGATGGCCCAAGGGTGATGTCCACCATACACCCAAGTCAACATGCGCGTGGAGAAGCAGAAAAAGTCATACAGGCTTGCACGTTTGGGCCTCAAAAATGCTTATCTCACCCTCTAAATCTGGCCCAAACCCCTTGGTTATTTCTATTATTATTTTTATATATTTCTTTTATTTAACTGTTTTGTTAATTATTATTTATTCCATTAACCAATTAAAATATTTTTTCTCATAAAATCAAAAAAACCAAAAATATATTTTATTTATTAAATTCATCATTTTATTTTGTAAATAAATTAACTCAATTAATTTAGTTTAATTAGGTTTAACTTTTAATATTTTTTGCAATATTTAAAATTAATGTAGAATATTAGGTTTTACTAATTTTGACCAAATTTATTTTATTTCTTTAAATATCCAAAAATCCAAAAATATCTTTTTTATTAATTAATTTATTTATTTATTTAATTAACTTAGATCTAATTTCTTTTTAATTCAAAAATAAACAAAAAAAATCACTTTCTTTCAAAATGGGTCAAAACCCCAAAAACTCGCATTCACTTTAACTTTTCGCACGCGATCTATTGTGCCATATTGATGTATCTATTTCCCGGGATGTAATATCTTAAATAGGACCTTTAATATTTTTTATTGCTTCATTTTATTTTCTGCATTTTAATTTCAAGGGTTGTTTTTGGCGATGTAAGTACTCGACGCCTTGTAATAGTTAGATTTAAATTCCGCAATTTAATTTCCGCAAACTATACACTGTCAGATGTTTGGTAATAGGGAATGCATGACAAGATCGAATGTATGAACTTTAAATCAACATAGCTCACCCATGACATGTACAAAGATAAAGTTAATCGAAACAACACACTCGCACATGCGCACTCTTAGGGTACACCTCACTTGGTTTCCTTCGAACGTGGTCATTAAGTATAGGAAGTTTTAGAGGTCTCCCTCTTGTCCAAAGATCATAGTTGCCTCGAAACGGTTGCCTCGGAAAAATGATCTAAGACATTAGGGTTACCGCTAAGGCATTCTAACATTGCTTTAGTGACCACACGTCCCTTAATCGAATTGACCCTTAAAACTCCAACAACGACGTTACCTACTCATCAATAGTGGGATAGTATTGTCTAAAGGACATTAGCACAGATTGATTCCCTTTTCAAGTAGGTAGATGGTTCTTAAGTACTTGCTCTTTCTCAAAATAAAATAAAACTTTTCGCACTTACACCTTTCAAACAAAAACTCCTTTCAAACCCACAAACACAAAGAAAAGAAAATTTTGAAAACACTTTGAGCAAGTACCTAAGAGCCCGTGGATAACCACAGATAGAAAGGGTGCTAACACCTTCCCTTTCTATAATCTACCCCCCGGACCCGAGAAAAATCTCGAAAAAGGAATTTTTCTATGCTTTTTTCCTTTCCTTGTTGGATAAAATAAAAGACGGTGGCGACTCTTGCTTACCGCGACATTTTGCAAAAACAAACGCAAAACGCAAACCAGCATTCTAAAAAACAGTCAATTCTTCCCACCGTATCACAGAACTGGTGACTCTGTTGGGGACTAATAAATGGGGTATACCTTAGGATTAGATCATTGTGTTTTCAATTGTTTGCTTTGCATGATTTATATTTGTGGGCTTGTATCGAAGTTCTATAGATCCTTACTCGGATCTGGGGATACCCTTTAGGTAAGTAGCAATAAACTGTGAGGGAACTGTACGGCGTAGACCGATACGGTTGAAGAAGTAGCTACATTGGTGTGGCACTTTAGATTGTACCGATATCCCTTGTGTTGGAACGGGGAGAATATGGGTCATCTAAGGGGTTATTAAGCACCAACTGATCTTAGAACCTTTAAATTGACCAACTTGGTCATAGAACAGTAGCAATATGCTACACTCATTGATACTAAACTCTCGCGATGATTCCGGCCACAAGAAAAGGTTGCTAAACTGGAATTATGATCGATCGAGGGTAGTCAGTGATATTGAGATCCTCTAGAATCCGGTTACTATTTTTAGGACAGGTTTAAACCAACTGAACTGAAAGAGGGTAGTACCTAAGCTCCTTGTCAGCCTGAAATCTAAGGGCTCTCTGTGTACTTGTGTGCCTTTACCATGTTTGCTATTTGTGGATAATTGTGGTGTGCTTACTATCATGACATCATGACATTGCATACATCTTGCATTGGACTAACCTATTTCAAAGACAGGAGGGATTCATCTTTGTTCTGTTTTGTAGGTCATCATGATGCCCATGCGTAGGAATACCATCCGGATCAACTTTGTCCAAGTTCCTACCTTGCTTAAAGAGTTAATTGCAAAGATGCCTGATACTACTTCCTTCCTCATGAGACATGGTTATCTTCTCAGTTTGGTCACCTCAAAATTGGACGAGCAGATGATGAGTGTTTTGGCCCAATTCTATGATCCATTGTACCATTGTTTTACTTTCCAGGACTACCAGTTGGTTCCCACCCTAGAAGAGTTCTATGATCTGCTCGGTATCTCTATTATGGAGCAGACCCCGTTTACTGGTTGGGAGGAGATTCTTAGGCCCGAAGAGATTGTTGCAACCCTTCACTTGACCAAAGAAGAGGTAATGGCTAATTGGGAGACTAGAAGTGGAGCAAAGGGCTTTCTGACTAAGTTTTTGGTTGGTAAAGCTAACTATTTCTGGGATAGTCTAGACTTCAAGGCATTCGAGGATATTCTGGCTCTTCTGATATACGGCTTGGTATTGTTTCCGAACTCTGACTCCTTTGTTGATGTGAATGCGATAAAGATCTTCATCTATCGTAATCCTGTACCCACTCTCTTGGGTGACAACCTTCATCAGCTTTATGCTCGTACAGCCCGAAAGCGAGGAACCTTGATGTGCTATGCTCCTTTATTGGCAAGGTGGTTTATTTCGCAGCTCCCCAAGTCAGTGCTGAAGAATAAATAAGGCATGGGCTGGGCTTATAGGGTTATGTCTCTTTCTCATAATGACATTATCTGGACTCTCAAGGGTATGGACGAGGTGACTATTATTGATCGTTATAGGGAGTACCCCAATGTCCCACTGATAGGAACCCATGGAGGAATTTCTTATAACCCGTGCTTAGCCTTACGATAGTTTGGGAGAGCCAGAAGAGAAGGACCTCATGAGATGCTAATGCCTAGTATCATCTTTGACTTTCAAGGGGATAGCGGTGAGAAATGTCGCAGATTCATAAGGGCTTGGGATAAAGTTCACCAATCTGATCCACATGAGCTGGGCCCAAAGACTTCACTTCCGATGGAGCCATACCTCAGATGGGTCCGTACCCGTGCCCAGAAGCTGGGTATGCCATATGAAGCCGTTCGGCCTATCATTGTTGAAGTTGCTAATATAGAAGAGGTTCTTCCAACCATCCTCCATCCTCATATGCCCACTGACATTGGGGCGCTGAAAAGGTCTTGGATGCAACTGAGGGAAGAACGGGATTCTTACTGAGAGAAGTTCAACGAGCAAGAGCAGAAGATCCAGAGGTTGACTAGGCAGTTGGAGAACGAGCGGATTCTCAACGACCACGTCCGCGCTGACAAGAAGAGACCATGGGAGCACTGATTGACCTTTGATTGTTTCTTTTCCATTTTTTATTTACTTTTCAGTATTTCCATTCTTGTAACACCCTGAGGGCATCAGTTGAACAATTTGAATTCCAAAGTTTATCTAATAAAGTGTGTTTCCTTTCTTGTATACAAATTTGAATCTCCCAATTGTCTTTGAAATCATAATCATATGCATTTAATCCCATGCACTTCATAAACAGGTACCCGTTACAGGGATCTTATATTCTTCGCTGTTTATTTCAGTACTCATCATGTCTGCTGAACCTTCAACTGAGCAAGTTATCAAGGCCCTCCAGGCCCAGAATGCCCAATTCCAAGAGTTGTTCATGAATCTAGCTAAGGGTCAGCAAGACCTGAAGACCTTAATTCTAAAAGAGAAGAAGAAGAATAAGAAGAAGAGGACAATCTTGTTTAACACGGGGCACAAGTTTAGAAACAGGCTACATAATGAAGTTGATCTGACCACCTCATCTGGAGGGAAAGATAGTCAGGAAGAAAGGAGGGCTCCTAGCCCTGTGGTCTCCGACAACGAGATGGACTTCGACGAAGAACAATATCCTCCTGCTGAGGATAGATACAAACAACTGGAAGACCGGTTGAGTGCTATGGAAGTTCAAAAAGTGCCTGGTCTGGACTTTGGTGATCTAGGTCTGTCATCTGGGGTAGTGATTCCCCATAAATTCAAGGCACCAACCTTTGCTAAGTATGACGGAGTTTCTTGTTCGAAGCTGCACCTCCGGTCATATGTAAGGAAGATTCAGCCGTACACCGCTGATAAGAACTTATGGATCCATTTCTTTCAAGACAGTCTCTCAGGGACTTAGCTTGAGTGGTTCTATCAGTTGAGCGGAGCCAGTATCCGCAGTTGGGAAGATTTGGCTACTGCATTCTACAGGAAGTATCAGTACAACTCCGACCTTGCTCCCACGCGTACCCAACTCTAGGGTATATCAATGGGAACGGGTGAAAGATTCAAAGATTATGCTCAGAAGTGGAGAGACCTCGCCGGAAGAGCAACCACCCTTGGCTGATCGGGAGCTTGTGGACATATTTTTGGGGACCTTGTCTGGTCCATTCTTCAACCATTTGATTGGAAACTCCTCGTCTGGGTTTATAGAGCTTATTTTGACCGGTGAAATGATTGAGGCTTGTATTAAGGCTGGAAAGATACAGAAGGGTGCCTCATCAAGCACCAAGAAGAAGCCTTTTAAGAAAGAGTCCAGTGCTGTCTACAGTGCGAGAAGACAGAATAGACCCGAACACCGCCAAGTTGTTAATGCGGTTGTTATTTCAAAACCTGCTGGTGCTCCTCAGCACAATAATCAACAGAAAGATGAGAGACCTCAAAGGCAATTCACCCGTCTCAACATGACCTTATCTCAGATTCTGCCACAGTTGCTGAAGACCAATCTGTTGATTCTAAAGGAAGCCCCAAAGAATCCAAATACAACATCACCAAGGTATAACCCTAATGCCCGTTGTGCTTATCACTCTGATAGCCCAGGGCATAATACAAATGATTGTTGGACTTTGAAGAATAAGATACAAGACTGCTAAGGAGTTCGAGTTTGAGGCGCCCGAGAGGCCTAATGTTGTGAGTGCTCCCATGCCCAAGCATGGAGTGAATGCTATAGAAGAAGACTCATTTGTGGTTTTTGTGAATGATATTCCTACCCCTTTGATGACTGTAAAGAAGAACCTTTTGCTAGCCGGTTTATTTCTGGGCTGTGACAAAGGTTGTCGTATGTGTTCGTTTCTACCTACCGGTTGCCATCTCTTGAAGTCAGGTGTCCAACGCCTGATGGATAGTAAAGAAATTCTGTTCGAGAAGATTGTTTTTCCCTCAGTTCATTCTGAAGAAGTTGCCATTATTACCATTTTCGACAATTCTTCCAAGGCTCCCTCGAGGAAGCCTATTAGAATTACATCTGTTCCAAAATCGCGCCTGTGATCATCACCGTTCCGGGGCCCATCCCCTACACCTCTGATAAAGTTGTCCCTTGGCATTATGGGGCTGATGTTTATTTCCATGGAGTTAAGCAAGAGTTGGACGCTAATACTGACATCAGCAATATTGTTGGACCTGCTAAAGTCACCCGTAGCAGAAGACTTTTCTCACCTGATATCTCTCCGCCAACTGCCCGAAGACCTGTTGTTATTACAGCTGCCGGTGTACCCACTACCATTCCTGTTCAAGTTCCTATTTCTACCCCTGTCGCCGAGTCATCTGACACTCAGGGCAAAGGGATCACTACTGATGTGCCTGCCCAGACGGAGGCACCAAAGACAATTACTGTTCAAGCTTCTAAGCAAGAGATAGAAGAGATCCTGAAGATCATCAAAAAGAGTGACTACAATGTAGTTGAGCAGTTGGGGAAAACCCCGTCCAAGATTTTTATGTTGTCATTGTTGTTATGCTCATAGGCCCATGCCAAGGCTCTGATTACCTTTTTGAAGATGGTCCACGTACCACAAGAAACATCAGCTGATCAGTTTACAGATTGCGTGGCCAATTTAACTGCTGATAATGGGTTGGGTTTCTCGGACGCCGACCTGACTGTTAAGGGGAAGAATCACAATGATGCCCTGCATGTCTCCATTGAATGAAGGGGCACTACTCTTGCACATGTATTGGTGGATACTGGTTCCTCGTTGAACGTCTTGCCTAAGAAAGCTCTGGACCGGTTGGACTGTGAAGGGTTGGAGCTGAAACCAAGCAACATCATTGTCAGGGCCTTTGATGGGTCTAAGAGAATGGTGCATGGAGAAGTTGATACTCTGATGAAAGTTGGTTCTCAGGTTTTCAACTCTACATTCTATGTGATGGACATTCGGCCATCTTATTCTTGTTTGTTGGGTCGTCCATGGATCCACAAAGCTGGGGCCGTAACCTCAACACTCCATCAGAAGCTGAAGTACCCGGTCAAAGGGAAGATTGTGATAGTGCAAGGAGAGGAAGAGTACATGGTTAGCCACCTCAACTCTTTCCGATATGTAGAGATGGATGGGGAGTTCATTGAGACCCCATTTCAGCATTTTGAAGAGGTTCCCCAGACACTGGCGTCAGCTGAGACCGTTGTTGAAGATTCTCCTATGAAGATGGCTTCCTTCAAGGATTCCCGGGCTGTTGTTGAGAAGGGTGAGTGTACAAATTGGGGCCGACTCCCTGATTTTACACAGAAGACTAACAAGTTTGGTTTGGGTTTCACTGCAAAAGCTCAAAGGGCTGTTCGGAATGCACGGATCGGAAGACCTCCCGTATTCATCAGCAATTCGGGAGTGAATGCCATTGAAGACGATGTGGAAGAATCTGAGTTCGACAGCTGGATCTACCCTACGACCGGCGGTGGACCAAGCAACTGGACAGCAAAGGACTTCATCCCTATTACTTTTGTTACCCAGTAATGAAACTTTTTGTTTTGCATATGTAACAGACAATGTTTTAAACTTTACGGCCCGGTGTCTTACCCGGGGCACCGTGGCTTCATTTGTGAGGGCTCTATGTGTGTCATTTTCATATATCATTAATAAAAGCATTGGACATTTCTTGCATTTCAAATTTTGCGCTCCTTGTTTTTCTTTTATTATATATTGCAAAACAACTATTTTACACACACTCAAATATACAGGTCCACATCCACTCTGGATCTCACTAGTAACGACTCTGCTACTGCCAGTTATGACTTTGAAAATCCGATCAACTTAGCCGAAGACGAAGGTGAAGATGATTGCGAAGTGCCTGGTGAACTTGCAAGACTGCTACTCCAAGAAGAGAGGGTTATTCAGCCGCACGAAGAGCCGGTGGAATCGGTGAATCTGGGTACAGATATAGACAAGAAGGAGGTTAAGATTGGTGCAAATCTGGAGCTTAGTGTGAAACAACGGTTGATTCAGATGCTACATGACTACGTTGAGATCTTTTCCTGGTCTTACGAAGATATGCCTGGTTTAGATACTGATATTGTGGTTCATCGCCTGCCTACCAAGGAAGAATGTCCTCCAGTAAAACAGAAGGTCCGCCGAATGCGCCCAGAGATGTCTGAGAAAATCAAGGCTGAAGTTATGAAACAATTTGACGCTGGTTTTCTAGAAGTTACTTCTTACCCTCAGTGGGTGTCCAATGTGGTGCCTGTGCCGAAGAAGGATGGTAAGGTTCGAATGTGTGTCGACTACAGGGATCTGAACAGGGAAAGCCCCAAGGATGATTTCCCTCTACCTCATATCGATGTTCTAGTTGACAACACCGCTCAGCACAAGGTATTCTCCTTTATGGATGGTTTCTACGGTTACAATCAGATCAAAATGGCTCCCGAAGACATGGAGAAGATAACCTTTGTTACTCAGTGGGGTACATTTTGCTACAAGGGCATGCCTTTTAGACTGAAGAACGTTGGGGCAACATATCAGCGTGCCATGGTTGCTTTGTTTCATGACATGATCCATCATGAGATCGAAGTATACATCGACGATATGATTGCAAGGTCCCAGACTGAGGAAGAACACCTTGACCATCTCCAAAAACTGTTTGACAGGTTGAAGTTGTACAAGCTGAGGTTAAACCCGAACAAGTGCACCTTCGGGGTGAGATCTGGTAAACTGCTGGGTTTCGTTGTAAGCGACAAAGGTATTCAAGTGGATCCTGCCAAAGTGAAAGCTATACATGAGATTCCAGCTCCCAGAACAGAGAAAGAAGTCAGAGGCTTTCTGGGACGACTGAACTACATTGCCCGATTCATCTTGCACCTGACTGCTACTTGTGAGCCAATCTTCAAGCTGCTGAAGAAAGATCAAGTAGTACGTTGGAACGATGAATGCCAGGCCACTTTCGAAAGGATCAAAGAGTATCTCCAAGAGCCACCTATTCTAATGCCACCAGTTGAAGGGAGACCTCTGATCTTATACTTGACAGTACTCGACAACTCAATAGGGTGTGTGCTGGGTCAGCATGACGAGTCTGGCCGAAAAGAGCATGCTATTTATTACCTTAGCAAAAAGTTTACCGACTGTGAGACCTGATACTCACTGCTCGAGAAAATTTGTTGCGCTTTGGCATGGGCTTCTCACTGGCTGAGACAGTATATGCTGACTCACACTACTCTATTAATCTCAAAGATGGATCCAATCAAGTATATCTTCGAGAAGCCTGCCTTGTCCGGAAGAATAGCGAGATGGCAAATAATCTTGACTGAGTATGACATCTGTTGTACCCCAAAATTTGCCCTCCCATATTCTTCAAGACTTGCTAAGATCATGCTTCAAAATCTCCCAAGGGTTGCACAGTCCAATTACCTCCTAACAGTCAAAAATTAGGGTTTTGGTGCTGACAAAGAAATTGAAGTTTCCAAGGATCCAAACAAGTCCCACATGCCTACATACATTGTCAAGCATCCATATGCCAAGTTTCAAGACTCACAGCATCAAACTGCACAGTCAAAAACCCTAAATGCTTCACAGTCAACTGCAGGGGCAAAATGGTCATTTGACAGTCAAAAGTCAAAAAATTTGGTCAACATCTTATTTTTAAGCCACAAACATCATTTGATCAATTCTTGATCATGATTCTCAAGGCATGGCTCAAAAAGTCTCAAGATGCAAAAGTTTCTATTTTTGGACAGTTGAAAAAGTCAACTGCAACTTGACCAGGGCATAACTTTTTCATGGTTCATCAGAAAAATCCCATTCAAAGCTCATTTTGAAGAGAATGAAATTTCCTATTACTCATCTTCACACTTAAAGTCCAAGAAATTCTCTCACAAAAAGTTATCAATTTCAACATTATAGGTCATTTTCAAAAGTCAACAAAAAGGCACTTTAAGTCAAAGACCATAACTTGAGATTGGTAAATCAAAATGACATGGGACCAAAGGCATTGGTTAGAAGACTTCAAGAACTTTCCAAAATGTCCAAGAACATGATCAAAGCTTAAAAATTAAGCAAGATATGCCTTGTGGAAGTTGGGGAATTTTTGGGAATTTTGAAAAGTCAACTTTGCTTCAAATGCCTCAAAAGTGCTAATGGGCCTCAATTTCTTCCATGAATCATTACCCAAAAGCTATGCACGACCCATTAAGCTAAAAGGGAGTTATTTTCTTATTTTTAATTAATTAATTGAATTTTTAATCCTATTAATTCATTTAATTAAAATTAATTATGAGAAAAATACTAAACAAAGGTTTTGAATCTTTTTGTGCAGCATATTCTTCCATTTATGAACCAAATATCTCGTGTACTACCTCAAGGGAACACAATCTTCCATAATTGGCATAATTGGCATGAAAAAAAGATTGGAAAGGATATGGAAAATCAAATATTCAAAAACATTAAATCAATGGATTTTGGGCTGGTTTTTAACCTAATTTTATCCACACATATATGCAAGACTGAAACCTAATGCATTGGACACAGGAGCTGCGCTGAAAAACCAAGAACACATTGCACTTTTTTCACAAAATATTGAAAACTGAAAACCTAGTTAGGAGACGTTTCAAGGCTGCAAAAGTATTCTAAAAGCTTGCTAAGACATCCAGGAAACGATTCCAATCAAAACCAAGTCTCCACGCACAAGGAATTGGTAGAACATAATTGCTTTCCTTGCAAAATTATCCATAATCGTGTTTTAATTTCCAGGCATTGTTCATGCATTTTAACTGTTGATTTATACTAACCATGACATTCTGAAGCTAATGGTACTACTCAATTGAAGAATGGCTGTCTAAATAGGAATTCACCATGGACGTGTTCTAGGGTTTCAGAAGTTTGAAATTAGGGTTTTCTTAAGGTGGAAAAATTAGGCCTTAAAACCTGTATCAATGGAATTGTGATCTCCAAACGAAACTAATCCACTACTCGCGCCCTTTTTATGTTTGCCTATACCCTAATCGCTATTTTTGCAGGTCTGGGTTAGTGGCGGTTTAAAACCCCCGCTATTTTCTTTTAGTTACAGGGAAAAAGATGAAGACGATGCATGCGTGTTTGGACAGGACTGGATAGTTTGAATATTCGCGCGTGATTTTTGTTTTTATACCAATAGCGTTTGTTTTCTCATATATTAATCACGTTCCATAATAATATCAAAAGCGCGCGTTGGCTCAGATGGTTGGTTAGTTGGCTTGCAGGTACTGAGACCTGGGTTCGATTCCCAGGTCCCCCATATTTCTCAATAATTTTGTTTGTAATATGTTCAGGTGTTACTTCTCTCCAGTGGTCCACCAAACGCCCAACGCCTGTGCCTGCCAAATGTCCCAAGGGATCATTCCAATGGCCAGAATATGCTGTCTACCATACACGCCAGTCAAACACTCTGCACGCAAGCGCTGGAAAAGTCAAAAAGGGCCTGATTCAATGGGCCTAATTGCTTCAACAAACCTCCCAGATGGGGTCAGACACCCACATGGTTTGCATCATATTTTCTAATTTCTTTTTCTTTTCTTCTTTTTATTTTAATTGCTTTTTTTTTTGTTTTATTTAATTCACAAAATTAATTGTCATAATACAAAATACAGAAAAAATCAAAAAAAATGTTTTATTATTATTAACATTTAATTCACTAAATATTTTGTAAATAAATCTTTAATAATCAATTTAGTAAAATTAGGGTTTCAATTTTAATGTTTTCTTAATAACTAAAATATGTAGAAATTAGGTTTTTAGTATTTTTTCTTTTTCTTAATAAAATAATTTCCTCTTATTATTATTATTATTAATTATTAATTATTTTGTAAATACTCATGTAATTAAATAATTAGTATAAATTAGGTTAAAACTTTAATCCTTTTTCTTTAATAATTAAAAAATATTTAGAATTAGGGTTTTCTTTTAATTTTAATTTTCTTTATTTCATAAATACCAAAAAAACATAAAAAATAACTTCTTTTCTTTATTAAATAATTAATTAATTTTTAATTTCAATTTAATCTTTAGAAGGTCCAACGCCCTCGCACATTCGATTCTAATTTCTTTTCGCGCGTTTGTCCTTATTTTTTATTTCAAATATTATGTAACTGTTCAAGCCTTGTAATAGTAATTAGGAAATTTATTTATTTTCCGCATTTTTATTCAAAACGGGTCTTTATTAATTTGGCGATGTATAGACCCGCGCCTTGTAATAGCGTAGGACTTTATTTTCCGCACTTTAATTTCCGCACCCTTAAAACTGCTAAACTTTGCATGAAAGAATGAATGGCCCAAATAAAATCAAAGCGTAGATCACCATAATGCATGACAAGATAAAACATAACTGAAAACAATACACAAATTCACACACCACTCTTAGGGTACGCCTCACTGTTGCCTTGCCCTCGAAACGTGGTCGTCGAGTATAGGACGTTTTAGTAAGTCCTTATGTCCATGAACATGGCATAAGGGTAGCTTCTAAGGTGTCCTACTGTTGCTCTGGTGACCACACTGTCCCTACAAACGAATTAATACGAACACCTCCAACGGTGGTGCTACCTACCTCTCAATGGTGGGATGGCACTACCTTAAGGACATTTACACAGCCTAATTCCTTAGGGTAGGTGGATGACTCGTAGATACTTGCTCTAATTCAAAACAAATCAAAACTTCTTTTCACATCGACACTTTTCAAAAATCTTTCAAAAACAATTTTTCAAACACTCTTGAGGACTGATACAAGAGTCGATCTGAAACTTTCAAAGAAACTTTTTCAAACTCACTCACACTTGAAAAGAAAACACTTTTGAAAACACAAATGAGCAAGTATCTAAGAGCCCATGGATAACCATGGATAGAAAGGGTGCTAACACCTTCCCTTTCTATAAATCTACCTCCCGAACCGAGAAACTATCTCATAAGGAATTTTGCTGTGCTTTTGTCCTGTCCATATTGGAGAAAATAAAAGACGGTGGCGACTCTTGCTTCTGCGACATTTCGCGAACCAACTTTAAACAGTCAGTTCCAGATCCACCAATCACAGAACTGGCGACTCTACTGGGGATATTTTAAAGTGAGGTGTACCTTAGGACTAAGATCACTTGTGTTTTCAATTGCTTTGACCTGGTTGCTTTATTATTGTGGGACTGTCTTGGGAGTTACATAGATCCTAACCCGGATCTGGGGATACCCTGTTAGGTAGCATAAGTTGTGAGGGACCTGTCCGGCGTAGACCGACATGGGTGAAGCAGTGGCTACGTTGGTGTGGCACCTTGGTCTGTACCGATATTCCTTGTGTCGCAACGAGGAGAATATGGGTCTTCTGAGGAGTCATTAAGCACCAACCGACCTTAGAACCTTAAATGACCCAACTTGGCCAATAGAACAGTAGCAGTAAGCTACGCCCATTGAGGCTAAACTCTCGTGATGGTTCTGGCCGCAAGAAAAGATTGTGATGCTGGAGTTATGACCGATTGAGGGTAGTCAGTGATATTGGGATCCTCTAGAACCCGGTTACTTCTGATAGGACAGGTCTGAACCAACAAACTGAAAGAGGGTAATACCTAGATCCCATGCTGGCCTAAACTCTAAGGGCTTGTCTTGTGTGACTTGTGTGCCTTATCATGTTTGCCTTTGTGAATATTTGTGGTGTGTTTTATCATAACATCATGCCATCATAAACATTGCATGCATCCTGCATAAGGACTGACCTATTTCAAAGACAAGAGGGTTTCACCTTTGCTCTGTTTTGTAGGACATCATGATGCCTATGCGAAGGAATACTATCTGGTTCAACTTTGTTCACCCACCTGAGTTACTTGAAGAGTTGGTTAGCAGAATTCCAAATACTACTTCTTTCATCAAGAGGCATGGTTCTCTTCTCAGTTTAGTCATGGCAAAGTGGGTCCAACGGCTGATGAGTGTCCTGACCCAGTTCTATGACCCTCTGTACCAGTGCTTCACCTTTCAAGACTTCCAGCTGGTCCCTACCCTGGAAGAGTTCTCTGATTTGCTTGGTATCCCTATCTTGGATCAGACCCCCTACACTTGTTGGGAAAAGACTCTTAGGCTTGAGGAGGTTTCTGCAGCTCTTCCCTTGACCCACCAAGAAGAAATGGACAACTGGGTGACCAGAAGCAAAGTTAAGGGTTTCTTGGCCAAGTTTCTGGTTGTTAAGGCTAACAGTTTCTGGAATGACCTGGACTTTAGGGCGTATGAAGACATCCTGGCTCTCTTAATCTATGGTCTAGTCTTGTTTCCTAATCCTGATAACTTCATTAACGTCACTGCCATAAGGATCTTCATGTCTCGGAACCCTGTGCCCACTCTCTTGGGTGATATCCTGCAACAACTTTATGCTCGTACTTCCCGAAGACGAGGAACTCTGTGGTGTTGTATCCCTTTGTTAGTGAGGTGGTTTATTTCGCACCTCCCTAAGTTCGTGCTAAAGAACAAAGAAGGAAGAGGTTGGGCTCATAGGTTAATGTCTCTCACTGATAGGGACATCATTTGGACTCTCAGAGGTTTGGATGAGATAGCTGTTATTGATCGTTGCGGAGAATATCCTAATGTTCCTTTGATTGGTACCCAAGGAGGGATCTCTTATAATCCATGTCTAGCTCTCCGTCAGTTTGGAAGAGCCAGAAGAGCAGGGCCTCATGAGATGTTGGTGCCTCACCTCAGTTTTGAGTTTCAGGTGGATAGTGACGAGCTGCGTCGTAGGTTCATCAAGGCTTGGGACATAATTCATAAAGCTAACCCACAAGAGTTGGGACCAAAGACTTCTCTACCTATGGAGGCCTACTACAAATGGGTCCGCATCCGTGCTCAGAAGTTAGGTATGCCATATGAAGCTGTCAGACCCGTCATTCTTGAGTATCCTGATAAAGATGGGGCTCCTCCAACTGTCCTCCCTCCTCAGATACCTACTGATTATGAGACATTAAAGAGGTCTTGGGCACAACTGCGAGAAGAACGGGATTCTTATCAGGAAAAGTTCAACGAGCAGGAATTGAAGATCCAGAAGCTGACAAAGCAGTTGGAGAATGAGCGAGCTCTGAATGACTACATCCGTACTGAGAAGAGGAGACCTTGGGATCAATGATGAGCTTTGGATGTTCTTTTACAGTTTTATTTCCCTTTTCAGTATTTCCATTTTTATGTAACGCCTAAGGGCAATCTGTTGAACAATTTAAATTTCAAAGTTGAATCTAATGAAGTGTGTTCCTTTTGTTTACAAAGTTGATTCCCGATTGTCTTTGAAAACATAAATCATACGCATTCCATTCATCATGTGCATAGCAGGTACTCTTCTTTTCAGGTTGCTTACTGTTCTTCGCTGTTTATTTCAGCATCATGAACCCTGAATCATCTACCGAGCAGCCTATCAAGGCCCTTCAGGCTCAGAACGCCCAATTTCAGGAGCTGATCATGGGTCTGGCACAAGGTCAAGAGGAGCTGAAAGCTCTGCTGGTCAAGAAGAAGAAGAAGAGAAATGTTCTATTCAACACGGGACGGAGGTTTGGCAACACACTGCAGAATGAGGAAGCTGGTTCTTCTGTAGGCAAAGGCAGTCCCCAGGGGGGAAGGGCTCCAAGTCCGGTGGTCTCTGACAATGAGACTGATTTTAATGAGGAACAGTATCCTCCAGCTGAAGACAGATACAAGCAGTTGGAAGACCGTCTGAATGCCATGGAAATTCAACAAGTGCCTGGTTTGGATTTCGGAGACTTGGGTCTATCTTCTGGTGTGGTCATTCCGCACAAGTTTAAAGCACCATCTTTCGTAAAGTATGACGGGGCGTCCTGCCCTAAGTTACATCTCAGATCTTATGTGCGGAAGATTCAGCCGTATACAGTGGACAAGAACTTGTGGATCCACTTCTTCCAGGAGAGTCTTTCAGGGACTCATCTCGAATGGTTCTATCAGCTGGATGGAACCAAAGTTCGTAACTGGGAGGAGTTGGCTACTACTTTTTACAAGCAGTATCAATATAATGCCGACCTCGCTCCTACACGTACCCAACTCCAGGGTATGTCGCTAGGATCGGGAGAAGGTTTTAAAGAGTATGCGCAGAAGTGGAGGGACCTGGCTGGAAGGGTGCAGCCTCCGTTAACTGACCGTGAATTGGTAGATATGTTCTTGGGGACCCTATCTGGGCCGTTCTTTAATCATCTCATTGGCAATTCATCTGCAGGGTTCACAGACCTTATTCTGACTGGGGAAAGGATAGAGGCTGGTATGAAGTCAGGAAAGATTTAGAAAGGTGCGTCTTCAAGTGCTGAGAAGAACCCTTTTAAAAAGGAGGCCAGTGCTGTGTATGGGCCTAGGAGGCAAGATAAACCAGAGCACCGCCAAGCTGTTAACGCGGTGGTGATTGCTAAGCCTGCTACCGCTCCTCGGCAACCCAACCAACAAAGAGCTGAGAGACCCAGAAGAGAATTCACTCGGCTGAGTATGACCTTGTCACAAGTCTTGCCACAGCTGCTATCAACCAACTTGGTAACCGTCAGAGAGGCTCCGAAAGTTGTGAATACTGCATCTCCTAAGTATAGCCCAAATGCCCGCTGTGCTTATCACTCCGATAGCCTGGGGCATTCTACTGATGATTGCTGGGCCCTAAGGAACAAGGTGCAGGACCTTATTGACGCAAAGGAGATACAGTTTGAAGCGCCTGAGAGGCCAAATGTGGTGACTTCTCATATGCCCCAGTATGGAGTAAATGTCATTGATGAAGACTTGTATGCCGTTTCTGTGAATGATGTAGCTACCCCTCTATTGACTGTTAAGAGGAACCTGTTGCTGGCCGGTTTATTTCCAGGTTGTAGCAAGGGTTGCCTTTTGTGTGCTGTTACCCCTACTGGTTGTCTGTTGCTGAAGTTAGGCATCTAAAGCCTGATGGACAACAAAGAGATTCTGTTCAAGAAGACCGCTGTTCCTTTTGTTCCTGTGGAAGAAGTATTCGTCGTTACAATTTTCAACAATCCAATCAAGGCTCCCCCGAGGAATCCAGTTAAAATCATGACTGTTGCACCCATTGTTATTACTGTTCTGGGGCCCCTCCCTTATGAATCTGATAAGGCTGTCTGTGATCGGTGGATCTGGAACTGACTCTTTAACGCTGGTTCGCGAAATGTCGCGGAAGCAAGAGTCGCCACCGTATTTTATTTTCTCCAACATGGAAAGGACAAAAGCATAGAAAAATTCCTTATAGAGATTAATTCTCGGTTCGGGAGGTAGATTTATAGAAAGGGAAGGTGTTAGCACCCTTTCTATCCATGGTTATCCATGGGCTCTTAGATACTTGCTCATTTGTGTTTTCAAAAGTGTTTGCTTTTCAATTGTGAGTGGGTTTGAAAAAGTTTCGTTTAAAATTTCAGTTCGACTCTTGTATCAGTCCTCAAGAGTGTTTGAAAAGTTGTTTTTGAAAGCCTTTTGAAAAGTGTAGGTGTGAAAAGAAGTTTTTGATTTGTTTTGAATTAGAGCAAGTATCTATGAGTTGTCTACCTACCCTAAGGAATTAGTCTGTGTAAATGTCCTTGAGGTAGTGCTATCCCACCATTGAGGGGTAGGTAGCACCACCGTTGGAGGTGTTCGGGTCAATTCGAGTTTAGGGATAGTGTGGTCACCAGAGCAATAGTAGGACACCTTAGAAGCTACCCCCATGCCATGTTCATGGACATGAGGACTTACTAAAACATCCTCTACTCGACGACCACGTTTCGAGGGGCAAGGCAACAATGAGGCGTACCCTAAGAGTGGTGTGTGAATTGTGTGTCATTTTCAGTTATTATTTGTCTTGGCATGCATTTGGTGAGCTACGCATTGTTTTTATTTGGGCATACATCCTTTCATGTGATTAGCAGTTTAAAGGGTGCGGAAATTAAAATGCGGAAAATAAAGGTCCTACGCTATTACAAGGCGCGGGTCTATACATCGCCAAATTAACAAAGACCCGATTTTGAAATAAAAGTGCGGAAAGTAAATGTCCTAATTACTATTACAAAGCTTTGGGGCACATACATTATATTTACAAACGAAATAAAAATAAACGTGCAAAAAGAAATTATAATCGAATGTGCGAGGGCGTTGGACCCTTTAAAGGAATTAAATTGAAATTAAAAATTAATTAACAATTAAATAAAGAAAAGAACTTATTTTTTTGATGTTTTTGTATTTAATGGAAATAAAGAGAATTAATTAAAATTAAAAATTAAATAAAACCCTAATTCTAGCCTGTTTTTAATTATTAAAAAAAATTGTTTAAGTTTAACCTAATTTAACCCTAATTAATTAAATGACATATTTATTTACAAAAATAATTAATGGTTAATAATAATAAGAAGAAAAATTTAATTATTGAGAAAAAGAGTAAAATGCTAAAAAAAACCTAATTTTTATGTGTTTTAGTTATTTTAAAAAAAATTAAAGTTAAACCTAAAATTAAACTAATTTGATTATTAAGATTTATTTACAAAATAATATTAATGCATTAAATAATAAATAAATATATTTTATTTTTGACTTTTCTGATTTTTTTTTGTATTTTTGTATTATGAGAATTAATTTTATGGAATTAAATAAAAAACAATTAATCAAATAAAAGAAAAAAAGAGAGAATAAAAAAGAAATATGCAAACCATAGGAGGGGTATCTGCCCAATTTGGAGGTGTTTTTATGAGAATTTTGGCCCAATGGAACAAGCCCTGTTTGACTTCTCTGATTGAGTGGGAAGCAGTTGACTGGTGTCCATGGTGGATTGCCCATCCTGGCCCTTGGATTGGAGTTGCTGGACATGTGGCAAGCTCAAGCATACGCGTACATGGTGGACCACTGGAGGGAGAGTGTACCTGAACAAGTTACAAGAAAAAATATAGGGAAATATGGGGGACCTGGGAATCGAACCCAGGTCCAAATACCTGCATGCCAGCGCGTTTGCCAATGGAGCCAGTGCGTTTCTTTGTTAGTTTAATGGACAATGAATAATATAATAGAAAAATCAATATCATGCTGGACTTAAACAAAAAACGCGCCAATGTTTAAACTGTCCAGTCACCGTTCAACACCTCAGCGTCTCTTTCCTCGCTTCTTTGTTTTCGCCTGAAAATACAAATGGATAGCGGGGGTTTTAAACCCCCACTAAGTCAAACCTGCAAAAATAACGATTAGGCTATGGTGAAAAAGAAAAAGGGCGCGATGGTTGGTTCCTATTCGTCTGGACATCCTGGTTTCAATGGTGTAGGTTTCATGGCCTAATTTTTCCATATACGCAAAGCCCCAAATGGAAGCTTCTGAAACCCTAACATGCGTCCATGGTAACTTTGCATACAAGCGTCTATAATTCAATTGGATGATACCATTAGCTTTAGAATCATCATGTTAGTATAAATCACACATTAAAAGTCATGAATAACGTATGAAAATGCAAATACGAATATGAGAAAGTTTATGAACAGGGTGATGTTATTCTACCAATTTCTTGAGTGTGGAGACTGGAAAAGTATTGAGTCACGTTCAGGAAAGTCCCAACAAGCCTTTGGAATGAGTTTTAGGCTTTGAATCACACTGGAACTATGTTTTCAGTTTCAACTTTTTTTGTGAAAAATGCAAGTTTTGTTCTCCTAATTTCTGCGCAGCTTTTTTTTTTTGGCATTAGGGTTATGTTATGCTTATGTATGTGAATGATTTAGGTTAGAAAAACTGAGCCCAAAGCCTTGTATTCAATGATTTTCAATACTTGATTTTCATGATCTTTTTCAATCTTTTCTTGCCATAGAACTTGCCTATTTTGGAAGATCTTGCCTCTTCATGTGGTACACGAAATATCTAGGTCATGATGAGTGAATATGTTGCACCAAAAGATTCAAAATCTTTATTTGAGTATATTTTTCCATAATTAATTTTAATTAAGTGAATTAATAATAATAAAAATTCAAATAATTAATAAGAAATGAGAAAATAACTCCCCTTTGGGTCAATGGGTCGTGCATAGCTTTTGGGTGATGATTCTTGGAAGAAAAGGAGGCCCATTAGCAATTTTGAGGCATTTGAAGCAAAGTTGACTTTTCAAAATTCCCAAACATTTCCCAACTTCCATAAGGCATATCTTGCTCAATTTTTAAGCTTTGATCATGTTATTGGACATTTTGGAAAGGTATTGAAGTCCTCTAACCAATGCCTTTGGTCCCATGTCAGTTTGATTTACCAATCTCAAGTTATGGTCTTTGACTTAAAGTGCCTTTTTGTTGACTTTTGAAAATGACCTATAATGTTGAGATTGATAACTCTTTATGAGAGCATTTCTTGGACTTGAAGTGTGAAGATTAGTTGTAGGAAATTTAATTCTCTTAAAAATGAGCTTTGGATGGAATTTTTCTGATAAACCATGTGGAAGTTATGCCCTGGTCAATTTGTAGTTGACTTTTTCAGCTGTCCAAAAATAGAAACTTTTGCATCTTGAGACTTTTTGAGCCATGCCTTGATAATCACGATCAAGCACTGATAAAATGATGTTTTTGGCTTCAAAATAAAATGTTGACCAAAAATTTGGACTTTTGACTGTCAAATGACCATTTTGCCCCTGCAGTTGACTGTGAAGCAATTAGGGTTTTTGACTATGCAATTTTGTGCTGTGAGTCTTGAAACTTGGCATGTGGATGCTTGACCATGTTTGTAGGCATGTGGGACTTGTTTGGACCCTTGGAAACTTCAATTCCTTTGCCAGAACCAAAACCCTAATTTTTGACTGTTAGGAGGCAATTGGACTGTGCAACCTTTGGGAGGTTTTGAAGTATGCTATTAGCAAATCTTGAAGAAAATGGGAGGGAAAATTTTGGGGTACAACAGTTTCCCCTGTTCAATATTCTTAAACCTGAGGATGTAGATTGGCTGACGTGCCTTTCGCAATCCGAAGGTGGAAGATGATTGAACACTAGCGTGCCCAGAAATTTGCGCTCACATGTTAGCAGTGTGATGGTGGGAATGGGCTTACAGATGCCATTTGGAGATTAATGGATAGGAAGATGGGCTTACAGATGCCATGTTGAGAGGTGATGAATAGGTGGATGGGCTTATAGATGCCATCTGGGTGTCGATCGCGTAAGAGTTTCCTTAGCGAGAACTTGCGTACCTGAAAAAGAAAGATAATTACCTGGCCTGTTACAGGAGTCTGACTTTAACATTCTTTATATAGACGCGCCCTGGCTGGATACAGGTATAGAATCTTTGAACTCTTCAGACGTGCCCTAACGAGATACAGGAATCGAGTCGGGAGCTTCAAAAGGTTATGAATGAATCAGGAATGGTTACTACCTCAACGGGACGATGAGAGAACCTTGGATGATTACTACCTCAACAGTAACAATGAGAGAGCCTTGGGCGATTACTACCTCAACAGTAACGATGAGAGAACCTTGGGCGATTACTACCTCAACAGTAACGATGAGAGAACCTTGGGCGATTACTACCTCAACGGTAACGATGAGAGAACCTTGGGCGATTACTACCTCAACAGTAACGATGAGAGAATCTTGGATGTCTTCTACTGAGTCTTCATCAGGAAAATCTTTAGGAATCGATTTAACTGGACCAGAGAAGGCCTTTGACTGGATCGGCATCAGAAAAATCTTTAGGAGTCGATTTAACTGAACCAGACAAGGTCTTGGAATCTTCAACTGGAATAATAATCAGGGAGATCTTAGGGTCGATCTGACTGAACCAGAGAAGGCCTTTGACTGGATCGGCATCAGAAAAATCTTTAGGAGTCGATTTAACTGAACCAGGCAAGGTCTTGGAATCTTCAACTGGAATAAGAATCAGGGTGATCTTAGGGTCGATCTGACTGAACCTGAGAAGGCCTTTGACTGGATCGGCATCAGAAAAATCTCTAGGAGTCGATTTAACTGAACCAGGCAAGGTCTTGGAATCTTCAACTGGAATAAGAATCAGGGAGATCTTAGGGTCGATCTGACTGAACCAGAGAAGGCCTTTGACTGGATCGGCATCAGAAAAATCTTTAGGAGTCGATTTAACTGAACCAGGCAAGGTCTTGGAATCTTCAACTGGAATAAGAATCAGGGAGATCTTAGGGTCGATCTGACTGAACCAGAGAAGGCCTTTGACTGGATCGGCATCAGAAAAATCTTTAGGAGTCGATTTAACTGAACCAGGCAAGGTCTTGGAATCTTCAACTGGAATAAGAATCAGGGAGACCTTAGGGTCGATCTGACAGAACCAGGGAAGGCCTTTGACTGGATCGGCATCAGAAAAATCTTTAGGAGTCGATATAACTGAACCAGGCAAGGTCTTGGAATCTTCAACTGGAATAAGAATCAGGGAGATCTTAGGGTCGATCTGACTGAACTAGAGAAGGCCTTTGACTGGATCGGCATCAGAAAAATCTTTAGGAGTCGATTTAACTGAACCAGGCAAGGTCTTGGAATCTTCAACTGGAATAAGAATCAGGGAGATCTTAGGGTCGATCTGACTGAACTAGAGAAGGCCTTTGACTGGATCGGCATCAGAAAAATCTTTAGGAGTCGATTTAACTGAACCAGGCAAGGTCTTGGAATCTTCAACTGGAATAAGAATCAGGGAGATCTTAGGGTCGATCTGACTGAACCAGAGAAGGCCTTTGACTAGATCGGCATCAGAAAAATCTTTAGGAGTCGATTTAACTGAACCAGGCAAGGTCTTGGAATCTTCAACTGGAATAAGAATCAGGGAGATCTTAGGGTCGATCTGACTGAACCAGAGAAGGCCTTTGACTGGATCGGCATCAGAAAAATCTTTATGAGTCGATTTAACTGAACTAGGCAAGGTCTTGGAATCTTCAACTGGAATAAGAATCAGGGAGATCTTAGGGTCGATCTGACTGAACCAGAGAAGGTCTTGGGTTAACTTTGACTGGATAAGAATCAGAAAAATCTTAGAATCGATTTAACTGAACCAGACTAAAGTCTTGGAATATCTTCAACTGGAATAAGAATCAGGGAGATCTTAGGGTCGATCTGACTGAACCAGAGAAGGTCTTGGGTTAACTTTGACTGGATAAGAATCAGAAAAATCTTAGAATCGATTTAACTGAACTAGACTAAAGTCTTGGAATATCTTCAACTGGAATAAGAATCAGGGAGATCTTAGGGTCGATCTGACTGAACCAGAGAAGGCCTTGGATTAACTTTGACTGGATAAGCATCAGAAAAATCTTAGAATCGATTTAACTGAACCAGACTAAAGTCTTGGACATAGCTGAGAACTTAACTGGATATTTCCTGAAAAGTAAAGGTCAGTCATATGCAATGCATGATATGGATCAAGCAATGATGTTGTTGTACCCCAAAATTTGCCCTCCCATATTCTTCAAGATTTGCCAAAAGCATGCTTCAAAATATCCCAAGGGTTGCACAGTTCAGAGGCCTCCTAACAGTCAAAAATTAGGGTTTTGGTTCTGGCAAAGAAGTTGAAGTTTTCAAGGGTCCAAACAAGTCCCACATGCCTACAAACATTGTCAAGTATCCTCATGTCAAGTTTCAAGACTCACAGCACAAAATTGCACAGTCAAATGCCCTAATTGCCCAGCAGTCAACTGTAGGGGTAAAATGGTCATTTGACAGTCAAAAGTTCAAATTTTTGGTCAACATCTTATTTTGAAGCCACAAACATCATTTGATCAATTCTTGATCATGATTTTCAAGGTATGGCTCAAAAAGTCTCAAGATGCAAAAGTTTCCATATTTGGACAGTTGAAAAAGTCAATTGTAACTTGACCAGGGCATAACTTCCACATGGTTTATCAGAAAAATTCCATCCAAAGCTCATTTTGAAGAGAATGACATTTCCTACAACTCCTCTTCACACTTCAAGTCCAAGAAATGCTCTCACAAAAAGTTATCAATCTCAACATTATAGGTCATTTTCAAAAGTCAACAAAAAGGGACTTTAAGTCAAAGACCATAACTTGCGATTGGTAAATCAAAATGACATGGTACCAAAGGCATTGGTTAGAGGACTTCAAGACCTTTCCAAAATGTCCAAGAACATGATCAAAGCTTACAAATTCAGCAAGATATGCCTTATGGAAGTTGGGAAATTTTTGGGAATTTTGAAAAGTCAACTTTGCTTCAAATGCCTCAAAATTGCTAATGGGCCACAATTTCTTCCAAGAATCATTATCCAAAAGTTATGCACGACCCATTGACCCAAAGGGGAGTTATTTAATCATTTTTTATTATTTATTTGAATTTTTATCACCATTAATTCATTTAATTAAATAAAATATGACAAAAATACTCAAGCATGCATTTTAAATCTTTTTATGCAGCTAATAGGTCTATCATAACTCCAAGATTTCGTGCACACTCAATATGGAAAGAATTGGCAATGATTGGCATGATCTTCACATGGAAAAGATTGGAAAAGATACCATTAAAAATCAAATATTTGATTCATGATTACAAAGGTTTTGGACTTGTTTTGCGAACCTAAAACACTCCTCATAAAAGCCAGAACACAACCCTAATGCTCAGAAGCTGGACGCTGCGCCTCAGACCTCATACAAACTTTGCCTTTTTTGTCAAAAAGTTCAAAACTGAAAACGCACTTAGAGTTGGTTTCAAAGCAAAATAACCATTCCAATAGCTTGCCAAGGCATCCAGGAAGCTACTCCAATCAAAATCAACTCTCCAAGCGCAAAGAATTGGTAGATAGGAGTCTAACTTTTCTGTAAAATTTTGATAATCGTGTTTGCATTTTCATACGTTATTCATGACTTTTAATATGTGATTTATACTAACATGATATTTCTAAAGCCATTGGTACCATTCAATTGTGTTTTGGACGCCTGTATGCAAAATTACCATGAACACGCATTAGGGTTTCAGAAGCTTAAAAAGAGGGCTTCATTCATATGAAAAAATTGAGCCATAAGACCTATGCCATTGGACTCAGGACCTCAAAACGAATCAAACTCACTAGTCGCGCCCTATTTATATTTGCGTATGAGCTATTCGTTATTTTCCAGGTTTGAGTTAGTGGGGGTTTAAAACCCCCGCTATTTGATGTTATTTTTCAGGCAAAACGAAAGATCAAGGAAGAAGATGCTTGCGTGTGGAACCATGGTTGGTTGGTTTGAATAAATGGCGCCTTTTTTTGTTTTTTCAGCATAATCCTGATTTTCCAAATATATTAATTGCGCCCCACTATAATAACAAAGAAGCTTGAGTGGTTCAGTGGTTAGTGTGTTTGGCTTGCAGGTATTGGGACCTGGGTTCGATTCCCAGGTCCCCTCCCTTCTCAATATTATTTTGCCTAATGTGTTCCTACGCAGCTTGCATCCTAAGGTCCACCATACAACTCCATGCCTTGGCTTGCCACATGTCTCAGGAGATGGATCTGAAGGTTAGGATCTGGAGTCCACCATGGACATTAGTCAAACGCTCCACACGCATCCTAGAAAAGTCAAACAAGGCCAGAAATCAGTGGGCCTAATTGCTTGCTACAAACCTTCATAATTGGGTCTACCACCCCTTTTATTTGTATTTCTCTCCTTCATTCTTTGTTCTTTTTTTTTTATTTGCTTTAATTTAATTGCTTTCCTTTTTTTAAATTCCACAAATTAATTTTAAATAATAAAAATAGAAAAATCAGAAAAGACAAAAAACAAAAATATATTTTATTTAATAGTTTTTGTAAATAAATTTTATTAACTAATTTAGTTCTAATCTTAGGTTTAATTTTAATGTTTTTTTAATAAACTAAAAAATGTAGGAATTAGGGTTTTAATGCTTGTATTCTTTTTTTTCTTTTCTTTTACCATATTTAAGTATTAATTATTTTTATAAATAAATATGCCACGTAAATAATTAATGTAAAAATAGGTCAAACTTAAACATTTTTTTTTAATTAATTAAAAATAGTTAGAATTAGGGTTTTAATTCCATTTAATTCTCCTTAATTCCATAAATACAAAAACTCCAAAAAAAAAGGTTCTTTCTTTTATTTAATCTAATTAATTTATGATTTCGATTTAATTTCTTTAAAAGGGTCCAACGCCGTCGCATTCTCGATTTTATTTCTTTTCGCATTTACTTTTATTTCTTTTTGTGAACATAATGTATTTATCCCAAAGCCTTGTAATAGATTAATTAGAGTATTTACTTTCCGCATTTCTTATTTATTTCAAATCGGGTCTTGGATTAATTTGGCGATGTAGACCCGCGCCTTTGTAATAGCGTAGGACTTTTAATTCCGCACCTTTTAACTGTTAATAACCACATGAAAGAATGAATGACAAAAATAAAAACAACGCGTAGATCACCAATGCATGGCAAGATAAACATAATAGAAAATGACACACAAATCACACACCACCCCTAGGGTACGTCTCACTGTTGCCTTACCCCTCGAAAAGTGGTCGTCGAGTAGAGGACGTTTTAGTAAGTCCTCATGTCCATGAACATGGCATGAGGGTAGCTTCTAAGGTGTCTTCCTATTGCTCTGGTGACCACAATGTCCCGAACCCTCGAATTGACCCGAACACCTCCAACGGTGGTGCTACCTACCTCTCAATGGTGGGATGGCACTACTTTAAGGACATTTACACAGACGAATTCCTTAGGGTAGGTAGATGACTCGTAGATACTTGCTCTAAATTCAAAACAAATCAAAACTCTTTTCACACCGACACTTTTCAAAAAGCTTTCAAAAACAACTTTTCAAACACTCTTGAGGACTGATACAAGAGTCGAACTGAAATTTTAAACAAAACTTTTTTTAAACCCACAGTTGAAAAGCAAACAAATCTTTTGAAAACACAAATGAGCAAGTATCTAAGAGCCCATGTATAACCATGGATAGAAAGGGTGCTAACACCTTCCCTTTCTATAAATCTACCTCCCGAACCGAGAGCAATCTCAATAAGGAATTTTTCTGTGCTTTTGTCCTTTCCATTTGGAGAAAATAAAAGACGGTGGCGACTCTTGCTTCCGTGACATATCACGAACCATCGTTAAACAGTCAGTTCCAGATCCACCGATCACAGAACTGGCGACTCTGCTGGGGACTCTTTAAAGTGAGGTGTACCTTAGGACTAAGATCACTGTGTTTTCAATTGCTTTGACTTGTTTGCTTTAAATTGTGGGACTGTCTTGGGAGTTCTATAGATCCTAACCCGGATCTGGGGATACCTTCTTAGAAAGTAGCAACAAGGCTGTGAGGGAACTGTGCGGGGTATACCGACATGGTTGAAACAGTCTGCTACGTTGATGTGGCACTTTGGTGTGTACCGGTAACCCTTGAGTTCAGTCAAGGAGAGTACGGGGCCTCCATGTGGTATCGTGAAGCATCAATTGACCTTAGGAACCTTAATTGAACCATCTTGGCCTCTTTAGGGTAGTGTGATAACTGATTTTGGTGCAGTCTGAGGTTGGTTGATACTCGATACTACACTCAATTGAGGGTTGTTTTCTTGGAATATTTCGGTCGCCAGTTCAGTGGCTAAATCGAAACGATGAACAATGAAAGCAATCCAGTGATATTGGGATCCTCTAAAACCCGGTTACTTCTGATAGGACATGTCTTAACCAACAAACTGAAAGAGGGTAATACCTAGACCCCATGCTGGCCTAAACTCTAAGGGTTTCTCTTGTGTGACTTGTGTGCCTTCCAACTTGACCATTTGCATGCTTCTCATCTGACACTTAAGTTTCTTGCAGGTTTTGTTTATAGTCCTTAATTGGGACTCATAACAGGGTTTACTGAGTTTCTTGCAGGTTTTGTTTACAGTCCTTAATTGGGACTCATAACAGGGTTTACCTACGTTACCCCATGCATAGCATAACATCATACCATTGCATACATCCCGCATAAGGACTAATCTGTTTCAAGGATCTCAAGGGCTTGTAATGTAGGTCATGATGAACCAACTGTCCAGCAAGGGGCAAAGGGAATTTATTTTGATCTAGCCAAGGTTGTCAGGGGCTATGACCCACTGGATATGGTGAGCCTTTGACTCTTAAAGAAGGACTCTCAACAACATGAAGTTCCTTCAATCAAGTTACCAGTTTCCAACTCTAACAATTTTCTTATTTACCCCGCGAGGTCCTTGAAAACATTACATGCATATCATACATATCATTGCATTACAGGTACCCTTGTTACAGATCACTTACCTTCTCCGCTGTTTATTTCAGCAATGGCTTGCCAACAAGACAACCAAGACCTTCATGCTCAAGAGACTCGGTTCGAAGAAATCCTCCTGAATCTATTCAAGGGGCAGGAAGAGCTGAGAACCCTTCTCATGGGGACCTTGGTTAGGAACAGTGCTGAGGATGATAAGGACGAACGGCTGAAACATCTGCAAGCCGAGGTGGATGCAATGAGAGCCCAGATGCTGGGGCAGGTGACTATCATTCAAGACTTAGCTCAAAGACAAGATGAGCTCGGGGTTCTCGTCAATCAACTGCTTCGGGGTAACCAACTGGGACAAACATCTAAGGTTGAAGGGCCAATCATCATTCAACCACCTTTGAGGCAAGAGGATAAGAGAGCTCCTCAAATGGCTTCAGTGTCACAAATTCAGCATCAACCTCACCAGCTTCAGCCAGACAAGCCCAGGAGGCAATTCACCCAGCTCAATATGTCGCTGTTTCAAGCTTTACAATGCCTGTTGAGATTAAATCTGATCACATTAAGGGCTCATCCTCGGAACCCCAACACAGCAGCTCCTACCTATCATCCCAATAAAAGGTGTGCCTACCACTCTGCCAGTCCAGGACATGATACAAATGAGTGTTGGGCTCTGAAGAACAAGATCCAGGACCTGATTGATGAAGGAGCATTGGAGTTCACACAAGATGGTTAGGCTGAGTTTTTCTACCATCCCTCCAAGGCTCACCATTTGAAGTAACAAGCCCTAAAGATGAAAAGACTTTTGTTCGTTAGGATTTTCAAGTTGTAATTTTCTTTTGTTCAAACATTTACTCATGTTAAACGTTGTTATTCCATTAATGCATCGCATACGTCTGTTTTGAAGCAATATATTCGTATTCACTATATGCAAATTATTTTCATATTTTTTCTGATGATCAACGCTCGATTAATAATGCTAAGCCTCTTGAGGGAGGATGACGAAAACGATACCACGATCCTTACAGTATGCTTTTGAACAGACCGCTGATGAGGTACAGGAATTGTTTCAATTCCTAAACACTGGAGTTATAAGGAAGATAATCCCTCGTCAACCCCTCTGAGCCAAAGAAGTAGGAGTTTTTCTTTTCGAAATTTAAAACCCTTAATCATAACCTGGGGCAGGGTAGTCTCTCAGTTGATCCAAGTGCATAACGAATGGCACCCAAAGAGATCCTTACAAAACAAAAGACAGTGATGGTTCCGAACAATCATACAGATAGGCAGTCATTATATCTCAAAAAATAAAAACCCATTAAGTCAAAACCTATGAAGGAGACTTACAAAACTGGGGCATCCCGCTGACTGTAATCACAAAAGAAACAGTTCAGGCAAAAAAAATAGGGATAATAAAATCAAAAAAAGAGGTCACACAAACCCTCAACAAAAAGAAATGACTGCCCATTCAGAATAAATCATCATTATCTGAACCATCATTGGTATTCCAAAGCAAAGACTCAAACAAGGTCTAACGCACGATCGGCTGAGTTTAGGGTCGAAGAACATCACGAAGAGCGGGTGGGTACAAATAAATTTGAGCCTTTATCCTTTGTTTCTTAAACCGTGAACCAGGCCACATTATAACCCTTAAAAGTCCTAGCTGAAGCATGGGTTAGTTCGAAAGCATACTGTTGCGAAAGGTATCCTGACTCCTTAAGGCTTACGGTAAATACGGAGTCGACATCACGTTTTACAAACATTCACTTGTTTTATGAAAAAGAATGCATTTTCAAAATCTTCAAGACAGACATAAGCTTTGCATTTTTAACATAACTTTGTTTGCATATGACTTTTTGTTTGAACAGCATAAAAGTTCGCACGACGAATGCCTAATGAACGAAAGCACCTCCAATCAAGGGGCATGACATGATCATGGTCTATCATCTGGGGCAGTCCAATCAAGATTCGGAGAATCTCTCAAAGGCCAAATAGCCTGGGGCAAATCTCTGCCTGAGTCACTTGGGGCATTCCAGCAACGAATCTTGCACGATCTGACAACTTCTGGTAATATGGCAACACAAGCAGCCAGGGGCACCTCCCTGCATTCTAAGAGCGTGGACATAGTCGAAAAAGTACTGCGCACGATAAAAGACCCGCTAGGTTGACATACCTAGGCAAAAATAAGGGCTTCCCGGCGAACCAAAAGGGTTTGGGCAAAATAAGGGATGAAAATGAAAAATCTGTACACCCGGCAAGTCGAAAACCTAAAAAGGCGGCTTGGGCAAAAATGGGTATCCCGGTGGACTGAAAACCCGAAAGGGCGGTCCAGGCAAAAGTTAGGGATCAAAGCGTACGACTATGTCCTGTCATCTTGTCACCGGCCTGCCAGAAGAAGGTTCGTCCATCAACAACTATCAGCACCTCACAGGTCTTCCTCTCCCACCTCAGAAACAGGGGCAATAATGAGTGGTCTAAGCGATCTAATTGATCTGTCCATAAGATACAAGGTATGATCAGCTGAAGAAGGTAACCAATATACCTTAATTCCCCAGAGATCGAGCCAGCAAGTCAATGCACTTTCCCCAAGCAGAATCATCTTGTCAGTCTTAAGGAAGTTGGGTATCCTCCAGCAGATCTCAACATTCCCCAACAATATACGAACACTTCTAACAAGCATCCATGGCAGTCTTGATCTAAGATTGTTCCCCGGCAGTATACCAGACATTCAATGGAGTCATTTCCCCAATATAGTTCAACATATCCCCAGGAGAGTCCAATCAAGATTTCCCCAGGAAAGGTTGAATCATCTCCCCAACAGTAAGCTTATCCCCAGTAGATTCTAGAAGCTTGCCCCCCGCAGAGCACGAACGCATCCCTCTGCTTTATTTAAAGGTTACTTCCCTACCAGGATATAACTGGGTTATCCTCAGCCAAAAGCCACGGAAAGACCGTCTTCGGCGAAGTCTTCTTATCCCCAGCGAAGTCTATTAACACTTCCAACATAACAATGGTATCCCCAGCGGAGTTACCATCAATATCCCAGCAAGCACCTCTCTTCCCACAGAATATTGTTCCCAGTAAGGTCGCTAGATTAATTTTTCTCCCCACAGAGTAATCCATTCGCCAAGTTTATTCCCCAACGGAGTTATCTTCTCCTACCGGTATTCTTGCCACTATCATCCCCAGCGGAGACAACAAAGCACTATTCTCCAACATCAGCCCAGGATGTGATTTCCCGGCGCCCGTCAAGGATTTACTTTCCTAGACAAAAACATACGTTCATAAACATCACATTTCCATACATTATAGCATGCATATATGCATCATGAACATACAATCTCATTTATGTTGAGAACATCATTGCTTGATCCATATCATGCATTGCATATGACTGACCTTTACCTTTCAGGAAAGATCCAGTTAAGTTCTCAGCTATGTCCAAGACCTTTAGCCTGGTTCAGTTAAATCGACCCTAAGATTTTCCTGATTCTTATCCATTCAAAGGCCTTCTCTGGTTCAGTCAGATCGACCCTAAGATCTCCCTGATTCTTATCCAGTTGAAGATTTCAAGACCTTGTCCGGTTCAGTTAAATCGACCCTAAGATTTTCATGATTCTTATCTAGTCAAAGGCCTTCTCTGGTTCAGTCAGATCGACCCTAAGATCTCCCTGATTCTTATCCAGTTGAAGATTCCAAGACCTTGCCCGGTTCAGTTAAATCGACCCTAAGATTTTCCTGATTCTTATCCAGTCAAAGGCCTTCTCTGGTTCAGTCAGATCGACCCTAAGATCTCCCTGATTCTTATCCAGTTGAAGATTCCAAGACCTTGTCCGGTTCAGTTAAATCGACCCTAAGATTTTCCTGATTCTTATCCAGTCAAAGGCCTTCTCTGTTTCAGTCAGATCGACCCTAAGATCTCCCTGATTCTTATCCAGTTGAAGATTCCAAGACCTTGTCCGGTTCAGTTAAATCGACCCTAAGATTTTCCTGATTCTTATCCAGTCAAAGGCCTTCTCTGGTTCAGTCAGATCGACCCTAAGATCTCCCTGATTCTTATCCAGTTGAAGATTCCAAGACCTTGTCCGGTTCAGTTAAATCGACCCTAAGATTTTCCTGATTCTTATCCAGTCAAAGGCCTTCTCTGGTTCAGTCAGATCGACCCTAAGATCTCCCTGATTCTTATCCAGTTGAAGATATTCCAATACCTTGCCCGGTTCAGTTAAATCGACCCTAAGATTTTCTTGATTCTTATCCAGTCAAAGGCCTTCTCTGGTTCAGTCAGATCGACCCTAAGATTTCCCTGATTCTTATCCAGTTGAAGATATTCCAAGACCTTGCCCGGTTCAGTTAAATCGACCCTAAGATTTTCCTGATTCTTATCCAGTCAAAGGCCTTCTCTGGTTCAGTCATATCGACCCTAAGATCTCCCTGATTCTTATCCCAGTAAGAGACATCCCAGATTCTCTCATCGTTACTGTTGAGGTTGAAGTCGCCTATGATTCTCTCATCGTTACTTTTGAGGTTGAAGTCGCCCAAGATTCTCTCATCATTACTGTTGAGGTTGAAGTCGCCTATGATTCTCTCATCGTTACTGTTGAGGTTGAAGTCGCCTATGATTCTCTCATCGTTACTGTTGAGGTTGAAGTCGCCTATGATTCTCCCATCGTTACCGTTGAGGTAGTAATCGTCCAAGGTTCTCTCACCGTCCCGTTGAGGTAGTAACCATCCCTGATTCATTCATCACCTTTTAAACTCCAGACTCGACTCCTGTATCTCGCCAGGGCACGTCTGAAGAGGTCTAAAGATTCCATTCCTATAACCAGTCAGGGCACATTTACACAAAGAGATTAAAGACCAACTCCTATAACAGGTCAGGTAATCATTTTCTTTTTCAAGTACGCAAGTTCTCGCTAAAGAAACTCTTACGCGATCGACACCCAGATGGCATCTATAAGCCCATCCACTCATCCATCATCTCTTAGCATGGCATCTATAAGCCCATCATCCTATCCATCAATCTCCAAATGGCATCTATAAGCCCATTCCCACCATCACACTGCTAACATGTGAGCGCAAATTTCTGGGCACTCTAGTGTTCAATCATCTTCCACCTTCGGATTACGAAAGGCACGTCAGCCAATCTGCATCCTCAGGTCTAAGAAGATTGAACAAGGGCAACTGTTGTACCCCAAAATTTTCCATCCCATATTCTTCAAGATTTGCCAAAAGCATGCTTCAAAATATCCCAAGGGTTGCACAGTTCAAGGGCCTCCTAACAGTCAAAAATTAGGGTTTTGGTTCTGGCAAAGAAGTTGAAGTTTTCAAGGGTCCAAACAAGTCCCACATGCCTACAAACATTGTCAAGTATCCTCATGTCAAGTTTCAAGACTCACAGCACAAAATTGCACAGTCAAATGCCCTAATTGCCCAGCAGACAACTGTAGGGGTAAAATGGTCATTTAACAGTCAAAAGTTCAAATTTTTGGTCAACATCTTATTTTGAAGCCACAAACATCATTTGATCAATTCTTGATCATGATTTTCAAGGTATGGCTCAAAAAGTCTCAAGATGCAAAAGTTTCCATATTTGGACAGTTGAAAAAGTCAACTGTAACTTGACCAGGGCATAACTTCCACATGGTTTATCAGAAAAATTCCATCCAAAGCTCATTTTGAAGAGAATGACATTTCCTACAACTCCTCTTCACACTTCAAGTCCAAGAAATGCTCTCACAAAAAGTTATCAATCTCAACATTATAGGTCATTTTCAAAAGTCAACAAAAAGGGACTTTAAGTCAAAGACCATAACTTGATATTGGTAAATCAAAATGACATGGTACCAAAGGCATTGGTTAGAGGACTTCAAGACCTTTCCAAAATGTCCAAGAACATGATCAAAGCTTACAAATTCAGCAAGATATGCCTTGTGAAAGTTGGGAAATTTTTGGGAATTTTGAAAAGTCAACTTTGCTTCAAATGCCTCAAAATTGCTAATGGGCCACAATTTCTTCCAAGAATCATTATCCAAAAGTTATGCACGACCCATTGACCCAAAGGGGAGTTATTTCATCATTTTTTATTATTTATTTGAATTTTTATCACCATTAATTCATTTAATTAAATAAAATATGACAAAAATACTCAAGCATGCATTTTAAATATTTTTATGCAGCTAATAGGTCTATCATAACTCCAAGATTTCGTGCACACTCAATACGGAAAGAATTGGCAATGATTGGCATGATCTTCACATGGAAAAGATTGGAAAAGATACCATTAAAAATCAAATATTTGATTCATGATTACAAAGGTTTTGGACTTGTTTTGCGAACCTAAAACACTCCTCATAAAAGCCAGAACACAACCCTAATGCTCAGAAGCTGGAAGCTGCGCCTCAGACCTCATACAAACTTTGCCTTTTTTGTCAAAAAGTTCAAAACTGAAAACGCACTTAGAGTTGGTTTCAAAGCAAAATAACCATTCCAATAGCTTGCCAAGGCATCCAGGAAGCTACTCCAATCAAAATCAACTCTCCAAGCGCAAAGAATTGGTAGATAGGAGTCTAACTTTTCTGTAAAATTTTGATAATCGTATTTGCATTTTCATACGTTATTCATGACTTTTAATATGTGATTTATACTAACATGATGTTTCTAAAGCCATTGGTACCATTCAATTGAGTTTTGGACGCCTGTATGCAAAATTACCATGAACACGCATTAGGGTTTCAGAAGCTTAAAAAGAGGGCTTCATTCATATGAAAAAATTGAGCCATAAGACCTATGCCATTGGACTCAGGACCTCAAAACGAATCAAACTCACTAGTCGCGCCCTATTTATATTTGCGTATGAGCTATTCGTTATTTTCCAGGTTTGAGTTAGTGTGGGTTTAAAACCCCCGCTATTTGATGTTATTTTTCAGGAAAAACGAAAGATCAAGGAAGAAGATGCTTGCGTGTGGAACCATGGTTGGTTGGTTTGAATAAATGGAGCCTTTTTTTGTTTTTTCAGCATAATCCTGATTTTCCAAATATATTAATTGCGCCCCACTATAATAACAAAGAAGCTTGAGTGGTTCAGTGGTTAGTGCGTTTGGCTTGTAGGTATTGGGACCTGGGTTCGATTCCCAGGTCCCCTCCCTTCTCAATATTATTTTGCCTAATGTGTTCCTACGCAGCTTGCATCCTAAGATCCACCATACAACTCCATGCCTTGGCTTGCCACACGTCTCAGGAGATGAATCTGAAGGTCAGGATCTGGAGTCCACCATGGACATCAGTCAAACGCTCCACACGCATCCTAGAAAAGTCAAACAAGGCCAGAAATCAGTGGGCCTAATTGCTTGCTACAAACCTCCATAATTGGGTCTACCACCCCTTTTGTTTGTATTTCTCTCCTTCATTCTTTGTTCTTTTTTTTTTATTTGCTTTAATTTAATTGCTTTCCTTTTTTTAAATTCCACAAATTAATTTTAAATAATAAAAATACAAAAATCAAAAAAGACAAAAAATAAAAATATATTTTATTTAATAGTTTTTCTAAATAAATTTTATTAACTAATTTAGTTCTAATCTTAGGTTTAATTTTAATGTTTTTTTTAATAAACTAAAAAATGTAGGAATTAGGGATTTAATGCTTGTATTATTTTTTTTCTTTTCTTTTACCATATTTAAGTATTAATTATTTTTATAAATAAATATGCCATGTAAATAATTAATGTAAAACTAGGTCAAACTTAAACATTTTTTTTTAATAAATTAAAAATAGTTAGAATTAGGGTTTTAATTCCATTTAATTCTCCTTAATTCCATAAATACAAAAACTCCAAAAAAAAAAGGTTCTTTCTTTTATTTAATCTAATTAATTTATGATTTCGATTTAATTTCTTTAAAAGGGTCCAACGCCCTCGCATTCTCGATTTTATTTCTTTTCGCATTTACTTTTATTTCTTTTTGTGAACATAATGTATTTATCCCAAAGCCTTGTAATAGATTAATTAGAGTATTTACTTTCCGCATTTCTTATTTATTTCAAATCGGGTCTTGGATTAATTTGGCGATGTAGACCCGCGCCTTTGTAATAGCGTATGACTTTTAACTCCGCACCTTTTAACTGTTAATAACCACATTAAAGAATGAATGACAAAAATAAAAACAACGCGTAGATCACCAATGCATGGCAAGATAAACATAATTGAAAATGACACACAAATCACACACCACCCCTAGGGTACGTCTCACTGTTGCCTTACCCCTCGAAAAGTGGTCGTCGAGTAGAGGACGTTTTAGTAAGTCCTCATGTCCATGAACATGGCATGAGGGTAGCTTCTAAGGTGTCTTCCTATTGCTCTGGTGACCACAATGTCCTGAACCCTCGAATTGACCCGAACACCTCCAACGGTGGTGCTACCTACCTCTCAATGGTGGGATGGCACTACTTTAAGGACATTTACACAGACGAATTCCTTAGGGTAGGTAGATGACTCGTAGATACTTGCTCTAAATTCAAAACAAATCAAAACTCTTTTCACACCGACACTTTTCAAAAAGCTTTCAAAAACAACTTTTCAAACACTCTTGAGGACTGATACAAGAGTCGAACTGAAATTTTAAACGAAACTTTTTTTAAACCCACAGTTGAAAAGCAAACAAATCTTTTGAAAACACAAATGAGCAAGTATCTAAGAGCCCATGGATAACCATGGATATAAAGGGTGCTAACACCTTCCCTTTCTATAAATCTACCTCCCGAACCGAGAGCAATCTCAATAAGGAATTTTTCTGTGCTTTTGTCCTTTCCATTTGGAGAAAATAAAAGACGGTGGCGACTCTTGCTTCCGGGACATTTCGCGAACCAGCGTTAAACAGTCAGTTCCAGATCCACCGATCACAGATGTTCTCAACATAAATGAGATTGTATGTTCATGATGCGTATATGCATGCTATAATGTATGGAAATGTGATGTTTATGTATGTTTTTGTCTAGGAGAGTGAATCCTTGACGGAAGCCGGGAAGTTAAATCCTGGGCTGATGTAGAGCTTTTGTTTCCACTGGGGATGATGATTGCAAGAATACCAGTAGGAGAAGATAACTCCGTTGGGGGATAAACTTGACGAAGAGATTACTCTGCGGGGAGAAATTACTCTAGCGATCTTGCTGGGGAACAATACTCTGTGGGGAGAGAGATATACTGTTGAGATGTTGATGGTAACTTCGCTGAGGATACCGTTGTTATGTTGGAAGTGTTAATAGACTCCGCTGGGGATAAGAAGACTTTACCGAGGACGGTCTTTCTGTGACTTTTGGCTGAGGATAACCCAGTTATATCCTGGTAGGGAAATAACCTTTGAATAAAGCCGGGAGACGCGTTCGTGCTCTGCAGGAGGGAAACTTCCAGAATCTACTGGGGATAAGCTTCCTGCTGGGGAGATGAATTCAAACTTTCCTGGGGAAATCTGGATTGGACTCTCCTGGGTAAATTTTGAAATACATTTGGGGAAGTGGCTCCGTTGAATGTCTGGTAGACCGCCGGGGAACAATCTTAGATCAATACTGCCAGGGATACTTGTTAAGAATGTCTGTATATTGTGCTGGGGAATGTTGAGGTCTGCTAGGGGTACCCAACTTCCTTAAGGCTGATAATGTAGCTTTGCTTGGGGAGAGTGTATTGACTTGCTGGCTGACTCTCTGGGGGATTTAAGATATCTTGGTTACCTTCTTCAGCTGATCATATCTTGTATCTTGTGGATAGAGCAGTTAGATCGCTTGGATGACTCATTACTGCCCCTGTTTCTGTGGGAGAAGATACTGGTGGAGTCTTGATAACCGCCGTTTGACAAACCTTCTTCTGATAGGCGAGTGACGAGATGCCGGGACATAGTCGCACGCTTTGATCCCTAATTTTTACCTGGACCGCCCTTTCAGGTTTTCAGTCCATCGGGATACCCATTTTTGCCCAAGCCGCCTTTTCAGGTTTTCGACTTGCCGGGTATACAGGTTTTTCATTTCATCCCTTATTTTACCCGAACCCTTTTGGTTCGCCGGGAAGCCCTTATTTTTGCCTAGGTGTGTCAACCTAGCGGGTCTTTGATTATGCGCAGTATTTTTTCGACTATGTCCATGCTCTCAGGATGTAGGGAGGTGCCATGTTGTAGCGTTGTATCGCCATACCAGAAGATCTTCGTTTGATCGTCCAATGCCCCAAGTGATCTAGATGGAGGTTTGCCCATTGGTTGGAAGAGCTTTCGTCCATTAGACATTCGTCGTACAAACTCTTATGTTGTTCAAACAAAAAGTCATATGCAAACAAAGTTATGTTAAAAATGTAAAGCTTATGTCTGTTTCGAAGTTTTTGGAAATGCATCCTTTTTCATAAAACAAGTGAATTTTTGTAAACTGTGATGTCAACTCTGTATTTACCGTAGGCCTTAAGGAGTCAGGATACCTTTGTAAAAGTATGCTTTCGAGCTAACCCATGCTTCAGCTAGGACTTTTGAGGGTTATAACGTGGCCTGGTTCACGGTTTATGAAACAAAGGATAAATGCTCGAATTTTATTGGTACCCACCCGCTCTTCGTGATGTTCTTCAAACCTAAACTCAGTTGATCATACATTAGACCTTGTTCGAGTCTTTGCTTTGATGCTACAGTGATGGTTCGGATATTGACAGTTTATTTTGAATGGGCAGTCATTTCCTTTTTTGTTGAGGGTTTGTAAGACCTCTTTCTTTTTTGATTTTGTCATCCCTGTTTTTTGCCTGAACTGTTTTTTTTTTTTTGAATTTACAGTCAGCAGGATGCCCTAGTTTTGTAAGTCTCCTTCATAGGTTTTGACTTAATGGGTTTTTATTTTAAGAAGTAATGACTGCATGTCTTTATGATTGTTCGGAACCATCACTGTCTTTCTTTGTTTTGTAAGGACCTCTTTGGTGTCATTCGTTATGCACTTGGATCAACTGAGAGAACTACCCTGCCCCAGGTTATGATTAAGGGTTTTAATTTTCGAAAAGAAAAACTCCTACTTCTTTGGCTCAGAGGGGTTGTCGAGGGATTATCTTCCTTATAACTCCAGTGTTTAGGGATTGAAACAATGCCTGTACTTCATCAGCGGGGTCTGTTCAAAAGCATACTGTAAAGATCATGGTATCGTTTTCGTCATCCTCCCTCAAGAGGCTTAGCATTATTAATTAAGAGTTGACATCAAAAAGATGAAAGCAATTTGATTATAGCGAATGCGAATATATTGCTTCAAAACAGACATATGCGATGCATTGATGAAATAACAACGTTTAACATGAATAAATGTTTGAACAGCCAAAAGAACATTACAACTTGAAAAATTCTAATGAACAAAAATCTTCTAGCTTGAGCTAGTCATCTCAAATGGAGAATTCTCAGCGGAAGATTTTCATCTCGCAATCCGGCATGAACTCTATCACCCCTTCTTCAATCAAGTCTTGGATCTTGTTTTTCAGAGTCCAGCAGTCATCTGTAGCATGCCTCGGGCTGTCAGAATGATAAGTGCAGCGGGTGTTGGGGTTATACTTTGAAGGCGTCATATTCGGATTCTGAGGAGGGTCCCTTAGAGTGATCAGATTGACCTCCAACAAGCGCTTCAGTATAAAAGATGATGGTATATCAGTCTCAAAGAAATGTCTTCCAGGCGTATTTCGTTTACACTGACTACCCCGTTGAGACTGGGCTCGTGACCCTGAAGCAGGCTGAGGAGACTTTCCTTTGCCTTCTTGCCTCGCATGTGGTTGAATGATGACTGGGACTTCCACCCTAGTTGTTTGCCCCGCCTGATTATTTTGAAGCAGCTTGGTGACGAGGACCCTGAGCTCTTCTTGTTTTTGAGCTAAGTCCTGGATGAGAGTCATCTGGCCCATCAATTGTCCCATCATTTGGATCTTCATGGTTGCCAACTCAATTTGTAGCCCTTCCAGCTGATCATTCCTAATACCCCCTACATTCCCTGGGACCAAGTTCCTTGTGAGGAGAGCCTTTATTTCTTCTTGCCCCTGGGATAGGTTCAAGAACATTTCTTGCAGTTGGGCGTTTTGAGCCCGGAGATCTTGGTTGTCCGGTTGGAAAGCCATTGCTGAAATAAACAGCGACAAGGGTGAGTAACCTGCAACAAAGGTACCTGTTATGCAATGATATGTGTGTATGCATGCAATGTTTTCAAGGATCTCGCGGGGTAAACAAGAAAATTGTTAGAGTTGCATTTCATAGCTTGATAGAAGGCACTGCATATTGTTGAGAGTCCTTCTTCAAGAGTCAAAGGCTCACCATATCCAGTGGGTCATAGCCCCTGACAACTTTTGGCTAGAGGAAAATAAATCCCCTTTTCCCCTTGCTATACAATTTGATTCATCATGACCTGCATCACAAGCCCTTGAGATCCTTGAAATGGGTTAGTACTTATGCAGGATGTATGCAATGGTATGATGTCATGCTATGCATGGAGTGATATGTGTAACCCTGTTATGAGTCCAGATTAAGGACTGTGAATAAAACCTGCGAGAAACTCAAGTGTCAGATAACAAGTATGCAAATAGTCAAGTTTTAAGGCACACAAGTCACACAGAGAGCCCTTAGAGTTTAGGCCTGCATGGGGTCTGGGTATTACCCTCTTGAAGTTGGTGGGCTCAACCTGTCCTATTAGAAGTAACCGGGTTCTAAGGGTCCCAACATCACTGGATTGCTTTCATTGTTCATCGTTTCGATTTAGCCACTGAACTGGTGACCGAAATATTCCAGGAAAGCAACCCTCAATTGAGTGTAGTATCGAGTATCAACCAACCTTGGACTGCACCAAAGTCAGTTATCTCACTACCCTAAAGAGGCCAAGATGGTTCAATTAAGGTTCCTAAGGTCAGTTGATGCTTCACGACACCACATGGAGGCCCCGTACTCTCCTTGACTGAACTCAAGGGTTACCGGTACACACCAAAGTGTCACATCAACGTAGCAGACTGCTTCAACCATGTTGGTATACCCCGCACAGTTCCCTCACAGCCTTGTTGCTACTTTCTAAGAAGGTATCCCCAGATCCGGGTTAGGATCTATAGAACTCCCAAGACAGTCCCACAATTTAAAGCAAACAAGTCAAAGCAATTGAAAACATAGTTATGAACTATCCTAAGGTACACCTCACTTTATAAAATTATCCCCAGCAGAGTCGCCAGTTCTGTGATCGGTGGATCTGGAACTGACTGTTTAACGCTGGTTCGCGAAATGTCGCGGTAAGCAAGAGTCGCCACCATCTTTTATTTTCTCCAATATGGAAAGGACAAAAGCACAGAAAAATTCCTTATTGAGATTAGCTCTCGGTTCGGGAGGTAGATTTATAGAAAGGGAAGGTGTTAGCACCCTTTCTATCCATGGTTATCCATGGGCTCTTAGATACTTGTTCATTTGTGTTTTCAAAAGTGTTTGCTTTTCAATTGTGAGTGGGTTTGAAAAAGTTTCGTTTAAAATTTCAGTTTGACTCTTGTATCAGTCCTCAAGAGTGTTTGAAAAGTTGTTTTTGAAAGCTTTTTGAAAAGTGTAGGTGTGAAAAGAAGTTTTTGATTTGTTTTGAATTAGAGCAAGTATCTATGAGTCGTCTACCTACCCTAAGGAATTAGTCTGTGTAAATGTCCTTGAGGTAGTGCCATCCCACCATTGAGGGGTAGGTAGCACCACCGTTGGAGGTGTTCGGGTCAATTCGAGTTTAGGGACAGTGTGGTCACCAGAGCAATAGTAGGACACCTTAGAAGCTACCCCCATGCCATGTTCATGGACATGAGGACTTACTAAAACATCCTCTACTCGACGACCACGTTTCGAGGGGAAAGGCAACAGTGAGGCGTACCCTAAGAGTGGTGTGTGAATTGTGTGTCATTTTCAGTTATTATTTGTCTTGGCATGCATTTGGTGAGCTACGCGTTGTTTTTATTTGGGCATACATCCTTTCATGTGATTAGCAGTTTAAAGGGTGCGGAAATTAAAATGCGGAAAATAAAGGTCCTACGCTATTACAAGGCGCGGGTCTATACATCGCCAAATTAACAAAGACCCGATTTTGAAATAAAAGTGCGGAAAGTAAATGTCCTAATTACTATTACAAAGCTTTGGGGCACATACATTATATTTACAAACGAAATAAAAATAAACGTGCAAAAAGAAATTATAATCGAAGGTGCGAGGGCGTTGGACCCTTTAAAGGAATTAAATTGAAATTAAAAATTAATTAACGATTAAATAAAGAAAAGAACTTATTTTTTTGATGTTATTGTATTTAATGGAAATAAAGAGAATTAATTAAAATTAAAAATTAAATAAAACCCTAATTCTAGCCTGTTTTTAATTATTAAAAAAAATTGTTTAAGTTTAACCTAATTTAACCCTAATTAATTAAATGACATATTTATTTACAAAAATAATTAATGGTTAATAATAATAAGATGAAAAATTTAGTTATTGAGAAAAAGAGTAAAATGCTAAAAAAACCTAATTTTTATGTGTTTTAGTTATTTTAAAAAAAAAATTAAAGTTAAACCTAAAATTAAACTAATTTGATTATTAAGATTTATTTACAAAATAATATTAATGCATTAAATAATAAATAAATATATTTTATTTTTGACTTTTCTGATTTTTTTTTGTATTTTTGTATTATGAGAATTAATTTTATGGAATTAAATAAAAAACAATTAATCAAATAAAAGAAAAAAAGAGAGAATAAAAAAGAAATATGCAAACCATAGGAGGGGTATCTGCCCAATTTGGAGGTGTTTTTATGAGAATTTTGGCCCAATGGAACAAGCCCTGTTTGACTTCTCTGATTGAGTGGGAAGCAGTTGACTGGTGTCCATGGTGGATTGCCCATCCTGGCCATTGGATTGGAGTTGCTGGACATGTGGCAAGCTCAAGCATACGCGTACATGGTGGACCACTGGAGGGAGAGTGTACCTGAACAAGTTACAAGAAAAAATATAGGGAAATATGGGGGACCTGGGAATCGAACCCAGGTCCCAATACCTGCATGCCAGCGCGTTTGCCAATGGAGCCAGTGCGTTTCTTTGTTAGTTTAATGGACAATGAATAATATAATAGAAAAATCAATATCATGCTGGACTTAAACAAAAAACGCGCCAATGTTTAAACTGTCCAGTCACCGTTCAACACCTCAGCGTCTCTTTCCTCGCTTCTTTGTTTTCGCCTGAAAATACAAATGGATAGCGGGGGTTTTAAACCCCCACTAAGTCAAACCTGCAAAAATAGCGATTAGGCTATGGTGAAAAAGAAAAAGGGCGCGATGGTTGGTTCCTATTCGTCTGGACATCCTGGTTTCAATGGTGTAGGTTTCATGGCCTAATTTTTCCATATACGCAAAGCCCCAAATGGAAGCTTCTGAAACCCTAACCTGCGTCCATGGTAACTTTGCATCCAAGCGTCTATAATTCAATTGGATGATACCATTAGCTTTAGAATCATCATGTTAGTATAAATCACACATTAAAAGTCATGAATAACATATGAAAATGCAAATACGAATATGAGAAAGTTTATGAACAGGGTGATGTTATTCTACCAATTTCTTGAGTGTGGAGACTGGAAAAGTATTGAGTCACGTTCAGGAAAGTCCCAGCAAGCCTTTGGAATGAGTTTTAGGCTTTGAATCACACTGGAACTATGTTTTCAGTTTCAACTTTTTTTGTGAAAAATGCAAGTTTTGTTCTCCTAATTTCTGCGCAGCTTTTTTTTTTTGGCATTAGGGTTATGTTATGCTTATGTATGTGAATGATTTAGGTTAGAAAAACTGAGCCCAAAGCCTTGTATTCAATGATTTTCAATACTTGATTTTCATGATCTTTTTCAATCTTTTCTTGCCATGGAACTTGCCTATTTTGGAAGATCTTGCCTCTTCATGTGGTACACGAAATATCTAGGTCATGATGAGTGAATATGCTGCACCAAAAGATTCAAAACCTTTATTTGAGTATTTTTTCCATAATTAATTTTAATTAAGTGAATTAATAATAATAAAAATTCAAATAATTAATAAAAAATGAGAAAATAACTCCCCTTTGGGTCAATGGGTCGTGCATAGCTTTTGGGTGATGATTCTTGGAAGAAAATGAGGCCCATTAGCAATTTTGAGGCATTTGAAGCAAAGTTGACTTTTCAAAATTCCCAAAAATTTCCCAACTTCCACAAGGCATATCTTGCTCAATTTTTAAGCTTTGATCATGTTCTTGGACATTTTGGAAAGGTATTGAAGTCCTCTAACCAATGCCTTTGGTCCCATGTCATTTTGATTTACCAATCTCAAGTTATGGTCTTTGACTTAAAGTTCCTTTTTGTTAACTTTTGAAAATGACCTATAATGTTGAGATTGATAACTCTTTATGAGAGCATTTCTTGGACTTGAAGTGTGAAGATGAGTTGTAGGAAATGTCATTATCTTCAAAATTAGCTTTGGATGGAATTTTTCTGATAAACCATGTGGAAGTTATGCCCTGGTCAATTTGCAGTTGACTTTTTCAACTGTCCAAAAATAGAAACTTTTGCATCTTGAGAATTTTTGAGCCATGCTGTGAGAATCATGATCAAGCATTGATCAAATGATGTTTGTGGCTTCAAAATAAAATGTTGACCAAAAATTTGGAGTTTTGACTGTCAAATGATCATTTTTCCCCTGCAGTTGACTGTGAAGCAATTAGGGTTTTTGACTATGCAATTTTGTGCTGTGAGTCTTGAAACTTGGCATGTGGATGCTTGACCATGTTTGTAGGCATGTGGGACTTGTTTGGACCCTTGGAAACTTAATTCCTTTGCCAGAACCAAAACCCTAATTTTTGACTGTTAGGAGGCAATTGGACTTTGCAACCTTTGGGAGGTTTTGAAGTATGCTATTAGCAAATCTTGAAGAAAAAGGGAGGGAAAATTTTGGGGTACAACACTGTCCCATGGCACTATGGGGCAGATGTATATGTACTTGGAGTGAAGCAGGAGTTCAACACCGGTACCAGCATCAGCAATATCACCGGTCCAGCTAAAGTTACCCGCAATGGCAGGCTCTTCTCGCCTGACATTGCACCACCAGTTATTCGAAGACCTCTCATAATTACACCTGCAAGTGCGCCTGTTTCCACTTCTGATCCAGTTGCTTCCCCTGTTGTCGAGTCATCTAATACTCGGGGCAAAGGGATTGAGGATGAGCCTGCCCAGATGGAGGCACCAAAGTCTGTGAGTGTTGAAGCCTCCCAGCAAGAGATGGAGGAAATTCTTAAGATAATCAAGAAGAGTGACTTTAACGTCGTTGAACAGCTGGGGCATACCCCCTCCAAGATCTCTATGCTCTCATTACTGCTGTGCTCAGAGGCCTATGCTAAGGCCCTGATTTCATTTCTGAAGACGGCCCATGTGCCACAGGAGACATCTGCGGATCAATTCACTGACTGTGTAGCCAATTTGACAGCTGACAATGGCTTGGGTTTCTCGGATGCTGATCTTACCGCTAAGGGAAAGAACCACAATGATGCCCTGCATGTCTCCATTGAATGCAGGGGCACTACTCTCGCGCATGTGTTGGTGGACACCGGTTCTTCCCTGAATGTATTGCCCAAGAAGGCCTTAGACCGGTTGGATTGTGAGGGTCTAGAGTTGAAACCTAGTAACATCATTGTTAGAGCCTTCGACGGTTCTAAGAGGATGGTTCATGGCGAGGTAGACATTCCTATTCGTGTGGGTTCTCAAGTATTCGACTCGACGTTCTATGTGATGGATATTCGTCCATCTTATTCCTGTTTGCTGGGTCGACCTTGGATTCACAAAGCTGTGGCAGTGACTTCCACTCTACACCAGAAGTTCAAGTATCCTGTCAGAGGGAAGATTGTTACTGTGCAGGGAGAGGAGGAGTATATGGTTAGTCATTTGAATTCCTTCCGGTATATTGACATGGACGGGGAGTTTATTGAAACCCCCTTTCAGCATTTTGAAGAGGTACCTCCAACATTGGCAGCGGCAGAAGCGGTAACTGAAGAGAATTCTCCTTTGAAGATGGCCTCCTTAAAGGACGCCCGGGCTGTAATTGAGAAAGGTGATTGTGCTAACTGGGGCAGGCTCCCTGATTTCACTCCTAAAACTGACAAGTTTGGACTGGGTTTTACTGCAGAGGCTCAGAGGAATGTACGCAAAGCTAGGATCGGAAGACCTCATGTGCTCATCACCAATCCAGGAGTGAATGCTATTGCGGATGAAGACGAAGTGGAAGAATCAGAGTTCGATAGCTGGATCTACCCGATGACTGATGGTGGATTGAACAATTGGACCGCAAAAGATCATACACCTGTTACTTTTGTTACGCAGTAATGAATTCCTTTGTTTTTTTTATTTGTAATAAATAATAAACTGAAACTTTATGGCCCGGTGTCTTACCCGGGGCACCGTGGCTTCATTTGTGAGGGCTTATTAACTGTCATTTACATATATCATGAATAAAGACCTTGGACGTTTTTTCGCATTTCAAATCTTGTGCTCCCTTTCTTTCTTTCCTTCTTTATATTGCAAAATAGCTGTATTTACACACACTCACCCATACAGGTTCCAATCCACTCTGGATCTCACTGGTAACGACTCTGCTACTGCCGGTTATGACTTCGAAAATCCGATCAACTTAGCCGAAGACGAAGGTGAAGATGATTGCGAAGTGCCTGGTGAGCTTGCAAGAATGTTACTCCAAGAAGAGAGGGCCATTCAGCCACATGAAGAGCCAGTGGAAACGATAAATCTGGGTACTGAGACAGATAGGAAGGAGGTTAAGATTAGTGCCAATCTGGAGCTCAGCGTGAAACAACGGTTGGCTCAGATGTTACATGATTATGTGGAGATCTTTGCCTGGTCCTGCAAAGACATGCCTGGGTTAGATACCGACATTGTGGTCCATCACTTGCCTACCAAGGAAGACTGCCCTCCGGTTAAGCAAAAGGTCCGCCGTATGCGTCCAGAGATGTCTGAAAAGATCAAAGATGAGGTCTTGAAGTAGTTCGATGCCGGTTTTCTAGCAGTGACTTCTTACCCTCAGTGGGTTGCCAACGTGGTGCTGGTGCCGAAGAAAGACGGTAAGGTCAGAATGTGTGTTGACTATAGGGACCTGAACAGGGCCAGCCCCAAGGATGACTTCCCCCTACCTCACATTAACGTTCTGGTTGATAATACTGCTCAGCACAAGGTGTTCTCCTTCATGGATGGTTTTTCAGGTTACAATCAAATCAAGATGGCTCCTGAAGATATGGAAAAGACCACCTTTGTTACTCAGTGGGGCACCTTCTGCTATAAGGTCATGCCATTCGGGTTGAAAAATGCTGGGGCAACCTACCAACGTGCCATGGTTGCTTTATTTCATGACATGATCCACCATGAGATAGAAGTATATGTCGATGATATGATTGCAAGGTCCCAAACTGAGGAGGAACACCTTGACCATCTGCAGAAACTGTTTGACCGTCTGAAATTGTACAAGCTGAGGTTGAACCCGAACAAGTGCACCTTCGGGGTAAGATCTGGAAAGTTGCTAGGCTTCGTCGTAAGCGACAAGGGTATTCAAGTGGACCCTGCCAAGGTTAAAGCCATTCAAGAGATGCCAGTTCCCAAGACAGAGAAAGAAGTCAGAGGCTTTCTAGGACGTCAAAATTACATTGCTCGATTCATCTCACACCTAACTGCTACCTGTGAACCAATCTTCAAGCTGCTGAAGAAAGATCAGGTAGTACGTTGGAACAATGAATGTCAGGCCGCTTTTGACAGAATTAAAGAGTATCTCCAAGAACCACCCGTCCTTATGCCACCGGTTGAAGGGAGACCTCTGATACTATACCTAACAGTACTTGACAGCTCAATGGGGTGTGTGCTGGGGCAAAATGACGAGTCTGGCCGAAAAGAGCACGCCATTTATTACCTTAGCAAAAAGTTTACCGACTGTGAGACCCGATACTCACTGCTCGAGAAAACTTGCTGCGTTTTGGTATGGGCTGCTCGCCGGCTGAGACAGTATATGCTGACTCACACTACCTTGTTGATCTCAAAGATGGATCCAATAAAGTACATTTTTGAAAAGCCTGCTCTGTCTGGGAGAATAGCAAGATGGCAAATGATCTTGACAGAATACGACATCCAGTATACAACTCAGAAAGCTATCAAAGGAAGTGTATTGGCAGACCACTTGGCACACCAGGCAGTGGATGACTACCAGTCAATGAACTTCGAGTTTCCGGACGAGAGCATTATGATTGTGAAGTACCTGGACCGGATGAAGGACCTGAGGAAGGATCTCGATGGTCTATGCACTTTGACGGAGCCTCCAACACTTTGGGTAACGGTATTGGCGTTGTGATCATATCCCCTCAAGGCACTCATACTCCACTTACTGCCCGACTATGTTTCAACTGCACCAACAACATGGCGGAGTATGAGGCATGCATTATGGGTCTTCAAGCTGCGATTGATTTAAGGATCAAGTTTCTGAGTGTCTTCGGAGATTCCGCTCTTGTGATCAATCAGATCAAAGGAGAGTGGGATACGAAACATCCGAACCTTATTCCTTACAAAGAATGTGTGTTGACATTGATCCCCCACTTCACAGAGATAACTTTTGAACATTTCCCAAGAGAGGAGAATCAGTTGGCAGACACGTTAGCTATGATGTCTTCCATGTTCAAAGTCAAATGGGACAATGAGGCTCCCCGGATCATCATCTGGAAACTGGACGAACCGGCATACTGTTGTGATCTTGAGGCTGAGGTAGTAACTGAGAAACCTTGGTACCATGAGGTGAAGAGATACCTGAAAGCTCAAGAATACCCTAAAGGTGAATCTGTCAATGACAAGAAGTTTCTAAGAAGGTTCGCAGCAAAGTTCTTCCTTAGCAACGGCATTCTGTACAAGCGAAACCATGATTCGACCTTATTACGTTGTGTGGATAAAGCTGAGGCAGAAAGGATCATGGCAGAGCTACATGAAGGTACCTTCGGAACACATTCCAGTGGACATACTATGGCAAAGAAAATCCTTCGGGCAGGATATTACTGGTCCACAATGGAAGCTGATTGTTACCAACATTCTCGGACATGTCATAAGTGCCAGATTTATGCTGATAAGGTGCACGTTCCTCCAGTTCCTCTGAATGTCCTGACTGCACCTTGGCCTTTTGCAATGTGGGGCATAGATATGATCGGTGAGATTAAACCTACGGCATCCAATGGGCATCGCTTCATCCTGGTAGAGATCGATTACTTTACTAAGTGGGTTGAAGCAGCTTCCTATGCCACTGTAACCAAGAATGTCGTGGCACGGTTCATTCGGCACAACCTGATTTGTCGATACGGCGTCCCAGAAAGGATTATTACGGAAAACGGTACCAATCTCAATAACAAAATGATCACTGAGCTCTGCGAGCAGTTCAAAATACAGCACCATAACTCTTCTCCTTACCGGCCGAAGATGAATGGGGTTGTAGAAGCAGCGAATAAGAATATCAAGAAAATTGTGCAGAAGATGACAGTGACCTATAAAGATTGGCACGAGATGTTACCGTTCGCTCTTCATGGGTACCGTACCTCAGCAAGGACGTCAACCGGGGCAACTCCTTTTTCCTTGGTTTATGGCATGGAGGCAGTCTTACCAATCGAAGTGCAGATACCCTCTCTCCGGATAATGAAGGATGCAGACCTGAGCGAAGATGACTGGATCCAGACTCGACTTGATCAATTGAACCTAATTGACGAAAAGAGACTCACTGTTATATGTCATGGTCAAACGTACCAAAAACGGATGATCAGGGCATTTAACAAGAAAGTCAGACCACAAGAGTATCAAGTTGGGGACCTGGTAATCAAGCGCATCATACTTCCTCAGAGTGATCCCAGGGGCAAATGGACCCCCACCTACGAAGGGCCATTTGTGGTTAAACATGTGTTCTCAGGAGGAGCCATGATCCTAACCACCATGGATGGTGACGACCTTACTCACCCCGCCAATGCAGACATAGTAAAAAGATACTACGCATGATAAAAGACCCGCTAGGTTGACATACCTAGGCAAAAATTAGGGCTTCCCGGCGAACCAAAGGGGTTCGGGCAAAAATAAGGAATGAAAAGAAAAAATCTGTACACCCGGAAAGTCGAAAACATGAAAAGGCGGCTTGGGCAAAAATGGGTATCCCGTTGGACTGAAAACCCGAAAGGGCGGTCCAGGCAAAAATTAGGGATTAAAGCGTAATACTATGTCTCATGGGATCACCTTGCATCCAGAATCCGGTATCAACATCAAGTTCAAACGGCATCGATCAATCAGCTTCATCGTCAACTGAGCAGCAAAGTGATGAGACGCTCGAATATATAAAGGCGATAGCAGAGTTGGAACCCAGTGGGATTATTCTTTTCACATAGCTGTTTTGTTTTTTCCTTTTTCACAAAAAATTGTATAAACTCTGTTATTCGGCGGCGTTCTCTTACTAGGACGTCAGCCTCTTGTACATAAACGCCTATTTACAGGCAATTCAAAAATCAATATAAGTTCACTTTTCATATCATTTGCCAATTGTTTTTTTTCTTTTTCTGTTTTGTTTTGCGAAGAACGTCCAAGGTTCAATTTGTGATATATGCATTTGACGCTAATTGCTAACTCATAAATATTTGCATACGAAACAAAGGATTAATTACAGGTAACATTAGAAACAGGGGCAATAATGAGTCGTCTAAGCGATCTAATTGCTCTGTCCACCAAGGTACTAAGGTAAGTTCAGCTGAAGAACGTAACCAAGATATCTTAAATCCCCAGAAAGTGAGCCAACGAGTCAATACACTCTCCCCAAGCAGAGTTATCATGTCAGCCTTAAGAAAGTTGGGTATCCTCCAGCATATCTCAACATTCCCCAGCGCAATATACGAACATTCCTAACAAGCATCCCCGACAATCTTGACCTAAGATTGTTCCCTGGTGGTATACCCAACATTCAGTGGAGCCACTTCCCCAAAATCTCAAAAATTTCCCCAGGAGAGTCCAGTCTAAAGATTTCCCCAGGAAAGCTGAATCATCTCCCCAGCAGGAAGCTTATCCCCAGTAGATTCTGGAAGCTTCCCCCCTGCAGAGCACGAACGCGTCCCCCGGCTTTATTCAAAGGTTATTTCCCTACCAGGATATAACTGGGTTATCCTCATCCAAAAGCCACGGAAAGATCGTCCTCGGCGAAGTCTTCTTATCCCCAGCGGAGTCTATTAAAACTTCCAACATAACAACGGTATCCCCATCGGAGTTATCACCAACATCCCAGCAAAGTACCTCTCTTCACACAGAGTATTGTTCCCCAGCAAGATCGCTAGAGTAATTTTCTCCCCGCAGAGTAATCCATTCTCCAAGTTTATCCCCCAACGGAGTCATCTTCTCCTACCGGTATTCTTGCAACTACCATCCCCAGCAGAAACAAGAAGCTCTACTCTTCAACATCAGCCCAGGATTTAATTTCCCGGCACCCGTCAAGGATTTATTTTCCTAGACAAAAGCACATTTCATAAACATCACATCTTTATACATTATAGCATGCATATACGCATCATGAACATATAATCTCATCACGCATGTCATACATCATGACATCGCATACAACTAATGTTTTGTCTTTTCAGGACAAAGGTTAATACAAAGATAATTACCATCAACGGTCGCAACTAAAGATCCGATTCCTGTATCTTGCCAGGGTGTATCTGTTGACGACTACATTTCCAGACTCGATTCCTGTATCTTTCCAGGGCACGTCTGAAGAGTTTGAGGATCCGATTCCTGTATCTTGCCAGGGTGTATCCGTTGACGACTAACAGTACCAGACCTGATTCCTGTATCTTGCCAGGGTGTGTCTGAAGAGTTTGAGGATCCGATTCCTGTATCTTGCCAGGGTGTATCCGTTGACGACTAACAGTACCGGACCCGATTCCTGTATCTTGCCAGGGTGCGTCTGAAGAGTTTAAGGATCTGATTCCTATATCTTGCCAGGGTGTATCCTTTGACGACTAACAGTACCAGACCCGATTCCTGTATCTTGCCAGGGTGCGTCTGAAGAGTTTGAGGATCCGATTCCTGTATCTTGCTAGGGTGTATCCGTTGACGACTAACAGTACCAGACCCGATTCCTGTATCTTTCCAGGGTGCGTCTGAAGAGTTTGAGGATCCGATTCCTGTATATTGCCAGGGTGTATCCGTTGATGACTAACAGTACCAGACCCGATTCCTGTATCTTGCCAGGGTGCGTCTGAAGAGTTTGAGGATCCGATTCCTGTATCTTGCCAGGGTGTATCTGTTGACGACCAACATTACCAGACTCGATTCCTGTATCTCGCCAGGGCACGTCTGAAAGGTTCCCTCATCGTCCCGTTGAGGTAGTAATCGTCCAAGGTTCTCTCATCGTCCCGTTGAGGTAGTAATCGTCCAAGGTTCTCTCATCGTCCCGTAGAGGTAGTAATCGCCCAAAGGTTCTCTCATCGTCCCGTTGAGGTAGTAATATCCCAAAGGTTCTCTCATCGTCCCGTTGAGGTAGTAATCATCCAAGGTTCTCTCATCGTCCCGTTGAGATTGTAATCGTCCAAGGTTCTCTCATCGTCCCGTTGAGGTAGTAACCATCCCTGATTCATTCATCACATCATTATCAACAAAAACCTTTTGAAGCTCCAGACTCGATTCTTGTATCTCGCCAGGGCACAGCTGAAGAGTTCAAAGATTCGATACCTGTATCCAGCCAGGCCGCGTCTATATAAAGAATTTTAAGATCAACTCCTATAACAGGCCAGGTAGTTATCTTTCTTTTTTCAGGTACGCAAGTTCTCGCTAAGGAATCTCTTACGCGATCGACACCTAGATGGCATCTATAAGCCCATCATCCTACCCCATCAGTCTCCAAATGGCGTCTATAAGCCCATTCCCGACAAAGTACTGTCACACTTCCAGATGGCATCTATAAGCCCATCCTCCTATCCATCTCTCCAAATTGCATCTGTAAGCCCATTCCCGTCATCACATTGCTGATACTACACTATGTGAGCGCAAATTTCTGGGCACTTTAGTGTTCAATCATCTTCCACCTTCGGATTACGAAAGGCACGCCAGCCAATCTACACCCTCAGGTTTAAGAAGATTGAACAGGGGCAACTGTTGTACCCCAAAACTTTCCCTCCCATATTCTTCAAGACTTGCTAAGATCATGCTTCAAAATCTCCCAAGGGTTGCACAGTCCAATTACCTCCTAACAGTCAAAAATTAGGGTTTTGGTGCTGACAAAGAAATTGAAGTTTCCAAGGGTCCAAACAAGTCCCACATGCCTACATACATTGTCAAGCATCCATATGCAAGGTTTCAAGACTCACAGCATCAAATTGCACAGTCAAAAACCCTAAATGCTTCATAGTCAACTGCAGGGGCAAAATGGTCATTTGACAGTCAAAAGTCAAAAAATTTTGTCAACATCTTATTTTGAAGCCACAAACATCATTTGATCAATTCTTGATCATGATTCTCAAGGCATGGCTCAAAAAGTCTCAAGATGCAAAAGTTTCTATTTTTGGACAGTTGAAAAAGTCAACTGCAACTTGACCAAGGCATAACTTTTTCATGGTTCATCATAAAAATCCCATCCAAAGCTCTTTTTGAAGAGAATGACATTTCCTACAACTCATCTTCACACTTCAAGTCCAAGAAATGCTCTCACAAAAATTTATCAATTTCAACATTATAGGTCATTTTCAAAAGTCAACAAAAAGGCACTTTAAGTCAAAGACCATAACTTGAGATTGGTAAATCAAAATGACATGGGACCAAAGGAATTGGTTAGAAGACTTCAATACCTTTCCAAAATGTCCAAGAACATGATAAAAGCTTATAAATTGAGCAAGATATGCCTTGTGGAAGTTGGGGAATTTTTGGGAATTTTGAAAAGTCAACTTTGCTTCAAATGCCTCAAAAGTGCTAATGGGCCTCAATTTCTTCCATGAATCATTACCCAAAAGCTATGCACGACCCATTAAGCTAAAAGGGAGTTATTTTCTTATTTTTAATTAATTAATTGAATTTTTAATCCTATTAATTCATTTAATTAAAATTAATTATGAGAAAAATACTAAACAAAGGTTTTGAATCTTTTTGTGCAGCATATTCTTCCATTTATGAACCAAATATCTCGTGTACTACCTCAAGGGAACACAATCTTCCATAATTGGCATAATTGGCATGAAAAAAAGATTGGAAAGGATATGGAAAATCAAATATTCAAAAACATTAAATCAATGGATTTTGGGCTGGTTTTTAACCTAATTCTATCCACACATATATGCAAGACTGAAACCTAATGCATTGGACACAGGAGCTGCGCTGAAAAACCAAGAACACATTGCACTTTTTTCACAAAATATTGAAAACTGAAAACCTAGTTAGGAGACGTTTCAAGGCTGCAAAAGTATTCTAAAAGCTTGCTAAGACATCCAGGAAACGATTCCAATCAAAACCAAGTCTCCACGCACAAGGAATTGGTAGAACAGAATTGCTTTCCTTGCAAAATTATCCATAATCGTGTTTTAATTTCCAGACATTGTTCATGCATTTTAACTGTTTATTTATACTAACCATGACATTCTGAAGCTAATGGTACTACTCAATTGAAGAATGGCTGTCTAAATAGGAATTCACCATGGACGTGTTCTAGGGTTTCGGAAGTTTGAAATTAGGGTTTTTTTCAGGTGGAAAAATTAGGCCTTAAAACCTATATCAATGGAATTGTGATCTCCAAACGAAACTAATCCACTACTCGCGCCCTTTTTATGTTTACCTATACCCTAATCGCTATTTTTGCAGGTCTGGGTTAGTGGGGGTTTAAAACCCCCGCTATTTGCTTTTAGTTACAGGGAAAAAGATGAAGACGATGCATGCGTGTCTGGACAGGACTAGATAGTTTGAATATTCGCGCGTGATTTTTGTTTTTATACCAATAGCGTTTGTTTTCTCATATATTAATCACGTTCCATAATAATATCAAAAGCGCGCGTTGGCTCAGATGGTTGGTTAGTTGGCTTGCAGGTACTGGGACCTGGGTTCGATTCCCAGGTCCCCCATATTTCTCAATAATTTTGTTTGTAATATGTTCAGGTGTTACTTCTCTCCAGTGGCCCACCAAACGCCCAACGCCTGTGCCTGCCAAATGTCCCAAGGGATCAATCCAATGGCCAGAATGTGTTGTCTACCATACACGCTAGTCAAACACTCTGCACGCAAGCGCTGGAAAAGTCAAAAAGGGCCTGATTCAATGGGCCTAATTGCTTCAACAAACCTCCCAGATGGGGTCAGACACCCCCATGGTTTGCATCATATTTTCTAATTTCTTTTTCTTTTCTTCTTTTTATTTTAATTGCTTTTTTTTGTTTTATTTAATGCACAAAATTAATTGTCATAATACAAAATACAGAAAAAATCAAAAAAAATGTTTTATTATTATTAACATTTAATTCACTAAATATTTTGTAAATAAATCTTTAATAATCAATTTAGTAAAATTAGGGTTTCAATTTTAATGTTTTCTTATTAACTAAAATATGTAGAAATTAGGTTTTTAGTATTTTTTGTTTTTCTTAATAAAATAATTTCCTCTTATTATTATTATTAATAATTATTAATTGTTTTGTACTCATGTAATTAAATAATTAGTATAAATTAGGTTAAAACTTTAATCCTTTTTCTTTAATAATTAAAAAATATTTAGAATTAGGGTTTTCTTTTAATTTTAATTTTCTTTATTTCATAAATACCAAAAAAACATAAAAAATAACTTCTTTTCTTTATTAAATAATTAATTAATTTTTAATTTCAATTTAATCTTTAGAGGGTCCAACGCCCTCGCACATTCGATTCTAATTTCTTTTCGCGCGTTTGTCCTTATTTTTTATTTCAAATATTATGTAACTGTTCAAGCCTTGTAATAGTAATTAGGAAATGTATTTATTTTCTTCATTTTTATTCAAAACAGGTCTTTGTTAATTTGGCGATGTATAGACCCGCGCCTTGTAATAGCGTAGGACTTTATTTTCCGCACTTTAATTTCCGCACCCTTAAAACTGCTAAACTTTGCATGAAAGAATGAATGGCCCAAATAAAATCAAAGCGTAGATCACCATAATGCAAGACAAGATAAAACATAATTGAAAACAATACACAAATTCACACACCACTCTTAGGGTACGCCTCACTGTTGCCTTGCCCTCGAAACGTGGTCGTCGAGTATAGGACGTTTTAGTAAGTCCTTATGTCCATGAACATGGCATAAGGGTAGCTTCTAAGGTGTCCTACTGTTGCTCTGGTGACCACACTGTCTCTACAAACGAATTGACCCGAACACCTCCAACGGTGGTGCTACCTACCTCTCAATGGTGGGATGGAACTACCTTAACGACATTTACACAGCCTAATTCCTTAGGGTAGGTGGATGACTCGTAGATACTTGCTCTAATTCAAAACAAATCAAAACTTCTTTTCACACCGACACTTTTCAAAAAGCTTTCAAAAACAACTTTTCAAACACTCTTGAGGACTGATACAAGAGTCGATCTGAAACTTTCAAAGAAACTTTTTAAAACTCACTCACACTTGAAAAGCAAACACTTTTGAAAACACAAATGAGCAAGTATCTAAGAGCCCATGGATAACCATGGATAGAAAGGGTGCTAACACCTTCCCTTTCTATAAATCTACCTCCCGAACCGAGAAACTATCTCATAAGGAATTTTGCTGTGCTTTTGTCTTATCCATTTTGGAGAAAATAAAAGACGGTGGCGACTCTTGCTTCCGCGACATTTCGCGAACCAGCTTTAAACAGTCAGTTCCAGATCCACCGATCATAGAACTGGCGACTCTGCTGGGGATATTTTAAAGTGAGGTGTACCTTAGGACTAAGATCACTTGTGTTTTCAATTGCTTTGACCTGGTTGCTTTATTACTGTGGGACTGTCTTGGGAGTTACATAGATCCTAACCCGGATCTGGGGATACCCTGTTAGGTAGCATAAGCTGTGAGGGACCTGTCCGGCGTAGACCGACATGGGTGAAGCAGTGGCTTCATTGGTGTGGCACCTTGGTCTGTACCGATATCCCTTGTGTCGCAACGAGGAGAATATGGGTCTTCTGAGGAGTCATTAAGCCCCAACCGACCTTAGAACCTTAAATAACCCAACTTGGCCAATAGAACAGTAGCAGTATGCTACGCCCATTGAGGCTAAACTCTCGTGATGGTTCTGGCCGTAAGAAAAGATTGTGATGCTGGAGTTATGACCGATTGAGGGTAGTCAGTGATATTGGGATCCTCTAGAACCCGGTTACTTCTGATAGGACAGGTCTGAACCAACAAACTGAAAGAGGGTAATACCTAGACCCCATGCTGGCCTAAACTCTAAGGGCTTGTCTTGTGTGACTTGTGTGCCTTATCATGTTTGCCTTTGTGAATATTTGTGGTGTGTTTTATCATAACATCATGCCAACATAAACATTGCATGCATCCTGCATAAGGACTGACCTATTTCAAAGACAAGAGGGTTTCACCTTTGCTCTGTTTTGTAGGACATCATGATGCCTATGCGAAGGAATACTATCCGGTTCAACTTTGTTCACCCACCTGAGTTACTTGAAGAGTTGGTTAGCAGAATTCCAAATACTACTTCTTTCATCCAGAGGCATGGTTCTCTTCTCAGTTTAGTCATGGCAAAGTGGGACCAACAGCTGATGAGTGTCCTGACCCAGTTCTATGACCCTCTGTACCAGTGCTTCACCTTTCAAGACTTTCAGCTGGTCCCTACCCTGGAAGAGTTCTCTAATTTGCTTGGTATCCCTATCTTGGATCAGACCCCCTACTCTGGTTGGGAAAAGACTCTTAGGCTTGAGGAGGTTGCTGCAGCTCTTCCCTTGACCCACCAAGAAGTAATGGACAACTGGGTGACCAGAAGCAAAGATAAGGGTTTCTTGGCCAAGTTTCTGGTTGTTAAGGCTAACAGTTTCTGGAATGACCTGGACTTTAGGGCGTATGAAGACATCCTGGCTCTCTTAATCTATGGTCTAGTCTTGTTTCCTAATCCTGATAACTTCATTAACATCACTGCCATAAGGATCTTCATGTCTCGGAACCCTGTGCCCACTCTCTTGGGTGATATCCTGCAACAACTTTATGCTCGTACTGCCCGAAGACGGGGAACTTTGTGGTGTTGTATCCCTTTGTTAGTGAGGTGGTTTATTTCGCACCTCCCTAAGTTCGTGCTGAAGAACAAAGAAGGAAGAGGTTGGGCTCATAGGTTAATGTCTCTCACTGATAAGGACATCATTTGGACTCTCAGAGGTTTGGATGAGATAGCTGTTATTGATCGTTGCAGAGAATATCCTAATGTTCCTTTGATTGGTACCCAAGGAGGGATCTCTTATAATCCATGTCTAGCTCTCTGTCAGTTTGGAAGAGCCAGAAGAGCAGGGCCTCATGAGATGTTGGTGCCTCACCTCAGTTTTGAGTTTCAGGTGGATAGTGACGAGCTGCGTCGTAGGTTCATCAAGGCTTGGGACAGAATTCATAAAGCTGACCCACAAGAGTTGGGACCAAAGACTTCTCTACCTATGGAGGCCTACTATAAATGGGTCCGCATCCGCGCTCAGAAGTTAGGTATGCCATATGAAGCTGTCAGACCCGTCATTCTTGAGTATCCTGATAAAGATGGGGCTCCTCCAACTGTCCTCCCTCCTCAGATACCTACTGATTATGAGACATTAAAGAGGTCTTGGGCGCAACTGCGAGAAGAACGGGATTCTTATCGGGAAAAGTTCAACGAGCAGGAATTGAAGATCCAGAAGCTGACAAAGCAGTTGGAGAATGAGCGAGCTCTGAATGACTACATCCGTACTGGGAAGAGGAGACCCTGGGATCAATGATGAGCTTTGGATGTTCTTTTACAGTTTTATTTCCCTTTTCAGTATTTCCATTTTTATGTAACGCCTAAGGGCAATCTGTTGAACAATTTAAATTTCAAAGTTGAATCTAATGAAGTGTGTTCCTTTTGTTTACAAAGTTGATTCCCAATTATCTTTGAAAACATAAATCATACGCATTCCATTCATCATGTGCATAGCAGGTACTCTTCTTTTTAGGTTGCTTACTGTTCTTCGCTGTTTATTTCAGCATCATGAACCCTGAATCATCTACCGAGCAGTCTATCAAGGCCCTTCAGGCTCAGAACGCCCAATTTCAGGAGCTGATCATGGGTCTGGCACAAGGTCAAGAGGAGCTGAAAGCTCTGCTGGTCAAGAAGAAGAAGAAGAGAACTGTTCTATTCAACACGAGCCGGAGGTTTGGCAACACACTGCAGAATGAGGAAGCTGGTTCTTCTGTAGGCAAAGGCAGTCCCCAGGGGGGAAAGGCTCCAAGTCCGGTGGTCTCTGACAATGAGACTGATTTTAATGAGGAACAGTATCCTCCAGCTGAAGACAGATACAAGCAGTTGGAAGACCGTCTGAATGCCATGGAAATTCAACAAGTGCCTGGTTTGGATTTCGGAGACTTGGGTCTATCTTCTGGTGTGGTCATTCCGCACAAGTTTAAAGCACCATCTTTCGTAAAGTATGACGGGGCGTCCTGCCCTAAGTTACATCTCAGATCTTATGTGCGAAAGATTCAGCCGTATACAGTGGACAAGAACTTGTGGATCCAATTCTTCCAGGAGAGTCTTTCAGGGACTCATCTCGAATGGTTCTATCAGCTGGATGGAACCAAAGTTCGTAACTGGGAGGAGTTGGCTACTGCTTTTTACAAGCAGTATCAATATAATGCCGACCTCGCTCCTACACGTACCCAACTCCAGGGTATGTCGCTAGGATCGGGAGAAGGTTTTAAAGAGTATGCGCAAAAGTGGAGGGACCTGGCTGGCAGGGTGCAGCCTCCGTTAACTGACCGTGAATTGGTAGATATGTTCTTGGGGACCCCATCCGGGCCGTTCTTTAATCATCTCATTGGCAATTCATCTGCAGGGTTCACAGACCTTATTCTGACTGGGGAAAGGATAGAGGCTGGCATGAAGTCAGGAAAGATTCAGAAAGGTGCGTCTTCAACTGCTGAGAAGAAACCTTTTAAAAAGGAGGCCAGTGCTGTGTATGGGCCTAGGAGGCAAGATAAACCAGAGCACCGCCAAGCTGTCAACGCGGTGGTGATTGCTAAGCCTGCTGCCGCTCCTCGGCAACCCAACCAACAAAGAGCTGAGAGACCCAGAAGAGAATTCACTCGGCTGAGTATGACCTTGTCACAAATCTTGCCACAACTGCTATCAACCAACTTGGTAACCGTCAGAGAGGCTCCGAAAGTTATGAATACTGCATCTCCTAAGTATAGCCCAAATGCCCGCTGTGCTTATCACTCCGATAGCCCGGGGCATTCTACTGATGATTGCTGGGCCCTAAGGAACAAGGTGCAGGACCTTATTGACGCAAAAGAGATACAATTTGAAGCGCCTGAGAGGCCAAATGTGGTGACTGCTCCTATGCCCTAGCATGGAGTAAATGCCATTGATGAAGACTTGTATGCCGTTTCTGTGAATGATGTAGCTACCCCTCTATTGACTGTTAAGAGGAACCTGTTGCTGGCCGGTTTGTTTTCGGGTTGTAGCAAGGGTTGCCTTTTGTGTGCTATTACCCCTACTGGTTGTCCGTTGCTGAAGTTAGGCATCCAAAGCCTGATGGACAGCAAAGAGATTCTATTCAAGAAGACCGTTGTTCCTTTTGGTCCTGTGGAAGAAGTATCCGTCGTTACAATTTTCAACAATCCAATCAAGGCTCCCCCGAGGAAGCCAGTTAAAATCATGACTGTTGCACCCATTGTTATTACTGTTCCGGGGCCCCTCCCCTATGAATCTGATAAGGCTGTCCCATGGCAATATGGGGCAGATGTATATGTACTTGGAGTGAAGCGGGAGTTCAACACCGGTACCAGCATCAGCAATATCACCGGTCCAGCTAAAGTTACCCGCAGTGGCAGGCTCTTCTCGCCTGACATTGCACCACCAGTTATTCGAAGACCTCTCATAATTACACCTGCAAGTGCGCCTGTTTCCACTTCTAATCCAGTTGCTTCCCCTGCTGCCGAGTCATCTAATACTCGGGGCAAAGGGATTGAGGATGAGCCTGCCCGGATGGAGGCACCAAAGTCTGTGAGTGTTGAAGCCTCCCAGCAAGAGATGGAGGAAATTCTTAAGATAATCAAGAAGAGTGACTTTAACGTCGTTGAACAGCTGGGGCATACCCCCTCCAAGATCTCTATGCTCCCATTACTGCTGTGCTCAGAGGCCCATGCTAAGGCCCTGATTTCATTTCTGAAGACGGCCCATGTGCCACAGGAGACATCTGCGGATCAATTCACTGACTGTGTGGCTAATTTGACAGCTGGCAATGGCTTGGGTTTCTCGGATGCTGATCTTATCGCTAAGGGAAAGAACCACAATGATGCCCTGCATGTCTCCATTGAATGCAGGGGCACTACTCTCGTGCATGTGTTGGTGGACACCGGTTCTTCCCTGAATGTATTGCCCAAGAAGGCCTTAGACCGGTTGGATTGTGAGGGTCTAGAGTTGAAACCTAGTAACATCATTGTTAGAGCCTTCGACGGTTCTAAGAGGATGGTTCATGGCGAGGTAGACATTCCTATTCGTGTGGGTTCTCAAGTATTCGACTCGACGTTCTATGTGATGGATATTCGTCCATCTTATTCCTGTTTGCTGGGTCGACCTTGGATTCACAAAGCTGGGGCAGTGACTTCCACTCTACACCAGAAGCTCAAGTATCCTGTCAGAGGGAAGATTGTTACTGTGCAGGGAGAGGAGGAGTATATGGTTAGTCATTTGAATTCCTTCCGGTATATTGACATGGACGGGGAGTTTATTGAAACCCCCTTTCAGCATTTTGAAGAGGTACCTCCAACATTGGCAGCGGCAGAAGTGGTAACTGAAGAGAATTCTCCTTTGAAGATGGCCTCCTTAAAGGACGCCCGGGATTTAATTGAGAAAGGTGATTGTGCTAACTGGGGAAGGCTCCCTGATTTCACTCCTAAAACTGACAAGTTTGGACTGGGTTTTACTGCAGAGGCTCAGAGGAATGTACACAAAGCTAGGATCGAAAGACCTCCTGTGCTCATCACCAATCCAGGAGTGAATGCTATTGGGGATGAAGACGAAGTGGAAGAATCAGAGTTCGATAGCTGGATCTACCCGACGATTGACGGTAGATTGAACAATTGGACCGCAAAAGATCATACACCTGTTACTTTTGTTATGCAGTAATGAATTCCTTTGTTTTTGTTATTTGTAATAAACAATAAACTGAAACTTTATGGCTCGGTGTCTTACCCGGGGCACCGTGGCTTCATTTGTGAGGGCTTATTAACTGTCATTTACATATATCATGAATAAAGACCTTGGACGTTTTTTCGCATTTCAAATCTTGTGCTCCCTTTCTTTCTTTCCTTCTTTATATTGCAAAACGGTTGTATTTACACACACTCACCCATACAGGTTCCAATCCACTCTGGATCTCACTGGTAACGACTCTGCTACTGCCGGTTATGACTTCGAAAATCCGATCAACTTAGCCGAAGACGAAGGTGAAGATGATTGCGAAGTGCCTGGTGAGCTTGAAAGACTGTTACTCCAGGAAGAGAGGGCCATTCAGCCACATGAAGAGCCAGTGGAAACGATAAATCTGGGTACTGAGACAGATAGGAAGGAGGTTAAGATTAGTGCCAATCTGGAGCTCAGCGTGAAACAACGGTTGACTCAGATGTTACATGATTATGTGGAGATCTTTGCCTGGTCCTACGAAGACATGCCTGGGTTAGATACCGACATTGTGGTCCATCACTTGCCTACCAAGGAAGACTGCCCTCCGGTTAAGCAAAAGGTCTGCCATATGCGTCCAGAGATGTCTGAAAAGATCAAAGCTAAGGTCATGAAGCAGTTCGATGCCGGGTTTCTAGCAGTGACTTCTTACCCTCAGTGGGTTGCCAACGTGGTGCCGGTGCCGAAGAAAGATGGTAAGGTCAGAATGTGTGTTGACTATAGGGACCTGAACAGGGCCAGCCCCAAGGATGACTTCCCCCTACCTCACATTGACGTTCTGGTTGATAATACTGCTCAGCACAAGGTATTCTCCTTCATGGATGGTTTTTTAGGTTACAATCAAATCAAGATGGCTCCTGAAGATATGGAAAAGACCACCTTTGTTACTCAGTGGGGCACCTTCTGCTATAAGGTCATGCCATTCGGGTTGAAAAATGCTGGGGCAACCTACCAACGTGCCATGGTTGCTTTATTTCATGACATGATCCACCATGAGATAGAAGTATATGTCGATGATATGATTGCAAGGTCCCAAACTGAGGAGGAACACCTTGACCATCTGCAGAAACTGTTTGACCGTCTGAACTTGTACAAGCTGAGGTTGAACCCGAACAAGTGCACCTTCGGGGTAAGATCTGGAAAGTTGCTAGGCTTCGTCGTAAGCGACAAGGGTATTCAAGTGGACCCTGCCAAGGTTAAAGCCATTCAAGAGATGCCAGTTCCCAAGACAGAGAAAGAAGTCAGAGGCTTTCTAGGAGGTCTGAATTACATTGCTCGATTCATCTCACACCTAACTGCTACCTGTGAACCAATCTTCAAGCTGCTGAAGAAAGATCAGGTAGTACGTTGGAACGATGAATGTCAGGCCGCTTTTGACAGAATTAAAGAGTATCTCCAAGAACCACCCGTCCTTATGCCACCGGTTGAAGGGAGACCTCTGATACTATACCTGACAGTACTTGACAGCTCAATGGGGTGTGTGCTGGGGCAGCATGACGAGTCTGGCCGAAAAGAGCACCCCATTTATTACCTTAGCAAAAAGTTTACCGACTTTGAGACCCGATACTCACTGCTCGAGAAAACTTGTTGCGCTTTGGTATGGGCTGCTCGCCGGCTGAGACAGTATATGCTGACTCACACTACCTTGTTGATCTCAAAGATGGATCCAATAAAGTACATTTTTGAAAAGCCTGCTCTGTCTGGGAGAATAGCAAGATGGCAAATGATCTTGACAGAATACGACATCCAGTATACAACTCAGAAAGCTATCAAAGGAAGTGTATTGGCAGACCACTTGGCACACCAGGCAGTGGATGACTACCAGTCAATGAACTTCGAGTTTCTGGACGAGAGAATTATGATTGTGACTGATTGTGAAGTACCTGGACCGGATGAAGGACCTGAGGAAGGATCCCGATGGTCTATGCACTTTGATGGAGCCTCTAACGCTTTGGGTAACAGTATTGGCGCTGTGATCATATCCCCTCAAGGCACTCATACTCCACTTACTGCCCGACTATGTTTCAACTGCACCAACAACATGGTGGAGTATGAGGCATGCATCATGGGTCTTCAAGCTGCGATTGATTTAAGGATCAAGTTTCTGAGTGTCTTCGGAGATTCCGCTCTTGTGATCAATCAGATCAAAGGAGATTGGGATACGAAACATCCGAACCTTATTCCTTACAAAGAATGTGTGTTGACATTGATCCCCCACTTCACAGAGATAACTTTTGAACATTTCCCAAGAGAGGAGAATCAGTTGGCGGACACGTTAGCTACGATGTCTTCCATGTTCAAAGTCAAATGGGACAATGAAGCTCCCCGGATCATCATCTGGAAACTGGACGAACCGGCATACTATTGTGATCTTGAGGCTGAGGTAGTAACTGAGAAACCTTGGTACCATGAGGTGAAGAGATACCTGGAAGCTCAAGAATACCCTGAAGGTGCATCTGTCAATGACAAGAAGTTTCTGAGAAGGTTCGCAGCAAAGTTCTTCCTTAGCAACGACATTCTGTACAAGCGAAACCATGATTCGACCTTATTACGTTGTGTGGATAAAGCTGAGGCAGAAAGGATCATGGCAGAGCTACATGAAGGTACCTTCGGAACACATTCCAGTGGACATACTATGGCAAAGAAAATCCTTCGGGCAGGATATTACTGGTCCATAATGGAAGTTGATTGTTACCAACATTCTCGGACATGTCATAAGTGCCAGATTTATGCTGATAAGGTGCACGTTCCTCCAGTTCCTCTGAATGTCCTAACTGCACCTTGGCCTTTTGCAATGTGGGGCATAGATATGATCGGTGAGATTAAACCTACGACATCCAATGGGCATCGCTTCATCCTGGTAGTGATCGATTACTTTACTAAGTGGGTTGAAGCAGCTTCCTATGCCACGGTAACCAAGAATGTCGTGGCACGGTTCATTCGGCACAACCTGATTTGTTGATATGGCGTTCCGGAAAGGATTATTACGGACAACGGTACCAATCTCAATAACAGAATGATCACTGAGCTCTACGAGCAGTTCAAAATACAGCACCACAACTCTTCTCCTTACCGGCCGAAGATGAATGGGGCTGTAGAAGCAGCGAATAAGAATATCAAGAAAATTGTGCAGAAGATGACAGTGACCTATAAAGATTGGCACGAGATGTTACCGTTCGCTCTTCATGGGTACCGTACCTCAGCAAGGACGTCAACTGGGGCAACTCCTTTTTCCTTGGTCTATGGCATGGAGGCAGTCTTACCAATCGAAGTGCGGATACCCTCTCTCCGGATAATGAAGGATGCAGACCTGAGCGAAGATGACTGGATCCAGACTCGACTTGATCAATTGAACCTAATTGACGAAAAGAGACTCACTGCTATATGTCATGGTCAAACGTACCAAAAACGGATGATCAGGGCATTTAACAAGAAAGTCAGACCACAAGAGTATCAAGTTGGGGACCTGGTAATCAAGCGCATCATCCTTCCTCAGAGTGATCCCAGGGGCAAATGGACCCCCACCTACGAAGGGCCATTTGTGGTTAAACATGTGTTCTCAGGAGGAGCCATGATCCTAACCACCATGGATGGTGACGACCTTCCTCACCCCGCCAATGCAGACATAGTAAAAAGATACTACGCATGATAAAAGACCCGCTAGGTTGACATACCTAGGCAAAAATTAGGGCTTCCCGGTGAACCAAAAGGGTTCGGGCAAAAACAAGGAATGAAAAGAAAAAATTTGTACACCCGGAAAGTCGAAAACCTGAAAAGGCGGCTTGGGCAAAAATGGGTATCCCGGTGGACTGAAAACCCGAAAGGGCGGTCCAGGCAAAAATTAGGGATTAAAGCGTAATACTATGTCTCATGGGATCACCTTGCATCCAGAATCTGGTATCAACATCAAGTTCAAACGGCATTGATCAATCAGCTTCATCGTCAACTGAGCAGCAAAGTGATGAGACGCTCGAAGATATAAAGGCGATAGCAGAGTTGGAACCCAGTGGGATTATTCTTTTCACATAGCTGTTTTGTTTTTTCCTTTTTCACAAAAAAATTGTATAAACTCTGTTATTCGGCGGCGTTCTCTTACTAGGACGTCAGCCTCTTGTACATAAACGCCTATTTACAGGCAATTCAAAAATCAATATAAGTTCACTTTTCAGATCATTTGCCAATTGTTTTTTTTTCTTTTTCTGTTTTGTTTTGCGAAGAACGTCCAAGGTTCAATTTGTGATATATGCATTTGACGCTAATTGCTAACTCATAAATATTTGCATACGAAACAAAGGATTAATTACAGGTAACATTAGAAACAGGGGCAATAATGAGTCGTCTAAGCGATCTAATTGCTCTGTCCACCAAGGTACCAAGGTAAGTTCAGCTGAAGAACGTAACCAAGATATCTTAAATCCCCAGAAATTGAGCCAGCGAGTCAATACACTCTCCCCAAGCAGAGTTATCCTGTCAGCCTTAAGGAAGTTGGGTATCCTCCAGCATATCTCAACATTCCCCAGCGCAATATACGAACATTCCTAACAAGCATCCCCGGCAATCTTGACCTAAGATTGTTCCCTGGTGGTATACCCAACATTCAGTGGAGCCACTTCCCCAAAATCTCAAAAATTTCCCCAGGAGAGTCCAGTCTAAAGATTTCCCCAGGAAAGCTGAATCATCTCCCCAGCAGGAAGCTTATCCCCAGTAGATTCTGGATGCTTCCCCTCTGCAGAGCACGAACGCGTCCCCCGGCTTTATTCAAAGGTTATTTCCCTACCAGGATATAACTGGGTTAGCCTCAGCCAAAAGCCACGGAAAGATCATCCTCGGCGAAGTCTTCTTATCCCCAGCGGAGTCTATTAAAACTTCCAACATAACAACGGTATCCCCAGCGGAGTTATCACCAACATCCCAGCAAAGTACCTCTCTTCCCACAGAGTATTGTTCCCCAGCAAGATCGCTAGAGTAATTTTCTCCCCGCAGAGTAATCCATTCGCCAAGTTTATCCCCCAACGGAGTCATCTTCTCCTACCGGTATTCTTGCAACTACCATCCCCAGCGGAAACAAGAAGCTCTACTGTTCAACATCAGCCCAGGATTTAATTTCCCGGCACCCGTCAAGGATTTATTTTCCTAGACAAAAGCACATTTCATAAACATCACATCTTTATACATTATAGCATGCATATACGCATCATGAACATATAATCTCATCACGCATGTCATACATCATGAAATCCCATACAACTAATGTTTTGTCTTTTCAGGACAAAGGTTAATACAAAGATGATTACCATCAATGGTCGCAACTAAAGATCCGATTCCTGTATCTTGCCAGGGTGTATCTGTTGACGACTACATTTCCAGACTCGATTCCTGTATCTTGCCAGGGCACGTCTGAAGAGTTTGAGGATTTGATTCCTGTATCTTGCCAGGGTGTATCCGTTGACGACTAATAGTACCAGACCTGATTCATGTATCTTGCCAGGGTGCGTCTGAAGAGTTTGAGGATCCGATTCCTGTATCTTGCCAGGGTGTATCCGTTGACGACTAACAGTACCAGACCCGATTCCTGTATCTTGCCAGGGTGCGTCTGAAGAATTTGAGGATCCGATTCCTGTATCTTGCCAGGGTGTATCAGTTGACGACTAACAGTACCAGACCCGATTCCTGTATCTTGCCAGGGTGCGTCTGAAGAGTTTGAGGATCTGATTCCTGTATCTTGCCAGGGTGTATCTGTTAACGACTAACAGTACCAGACCCGATTCCTGTATATTGCCAGGGTGCGTCTGAAGAGTTTGAGGATCCGATTCCTGTATCTTGCCAGGGTGTATCCGTTGACGACTAACAGTACCAGACCCGATTCCTGTATCTTTCCAGGGTGCATCTGAAGAGTTTGAGGATCCGATTCCTGTATCTTTCCAGGGTGTATCTGTTGACGACCAACATTACCAGACCTGATTCCTGTATCTCGCCAGGGCACGTCTGAAAGGTTCCCTCATCGTCCCGTTGAGGTAGTAATCGTCCAAGGTTCTCTCATCGTCCCGTTGAGGTAGTAATCGTCCAAGGTTCTCTCATCGTCCCATTGAGGTAGTAATCGCCCAAAGGTTCTCTCATTGTCCCGTTGAGGTAGTAATAGCCCAAAGGTTCTCTCATCGTCCCGTTGAGGTAGTAATCATCCAAGGTTCTCTCATCGTCCCGTTGAGATTGTAATCGTCCAAGGTTCTCTCATCGTCCCGTTGAGGTAGTAACCATCCCTGATTCATTCATCACATTATTATCAACAAAAACCTTTTGAAGCTCCAGACTCGATTCCTGTATCTCGCCAGGGCACGGCTGAAGAGTTCAAAGATTCGATACCTGTATCCAGCCAGGGTGCGTCTATATAAAGAATTTTAAGATCAACTCCTGTAACAGGCCAGGTAATTATCTTTCTTTTTTCAGGTACGCAAGTTCTCGCTAAGGAATCTCTTACGCGATCGACACCTAGATGGCATCTATAAGCCCATCATCCTACCCCATCAGTCTCCAAATGGCGTCTATAAGCCCATTACCGACAAAGTACTGTCACACTTCCAGATGGCATCTATAAGCCCATCCTCCTATCCATCTCTCCAAATGGCATCTGTAAGCCCATTCCCGTCATCACATTGCTGATACTTCACTATGTGAGCGCAAATTTCTGGGCACTCTAGTGTTCAATCATCTTCCACCTTCGGATTACGAAAGGCACGCCAGCCAATCTACACCCTTAGGTTTAAGAAGATTGAACAGGGGCAACTGTTGTACCCCAAAATTTTCCCTCCCATATTCTTCAAGACTTGCTAAGATCATGCTTCAAAATCTCCCAAGGGTTGCACAGTCCAATTACCTCCTAATAGTCAAAAATTAGGGTTTTGGTGCTGACAAAGAAATTGAAGTTTCCAAGGGTCCAAACAAGTCCCACATGTCTACATACATTGTCAAGCATCCATATGCCAAGTTTCAAGACTCACAGCATCAAATTGCACAGTCAAAAACCCTAAATGCTTCACAGTCAACTGCAGGGGCAAAATGGTCATTTGACAGTCAAAAGTCAAAATTTTTGGTTAACATCTTATTTTGAAGCCACAAACATCATTTGATCAATTCTTGATCATGATTCTCAAGGCATGGCTCAAAAAGTCTCAAGATGCAAAAGTTTCTATTTTTGGACAGCTGAAAAAGTCAACTGCAACTTGACCAGGGCATAACTTTTTCATGGTTCATCAGAAAAATCCCATCCAAAGCTCATTTTTAAGAGAATGACACTTCCTACAACTCATATTCACACTTCAAGTCCAAGAAATGCTCTCACAAAAAGTTATCAATTTCAACATTATAGGTCATTTTCAAAAGTCAACAAAAAGGCACTTTAAGTCAAAGTCCATAACTTGAGATTGGTAAATCAAAATGACATAGGACCAAATGAATTGGTTAGAAGACTTCAATACCTTTCCAAAATGTCCAAGAACATGATCAAAGCTTAAAAATTGAGCAAGATATGCCTTGTGGAAGTTGGGGAATTTTTGGGAATTTTGAAATGTCAACTTTGCTTCAAATGCCTCAAAAGTGCTAATGGGCCTCAATTTCTTCCATGAATCATTAACCAAAAGCTATGCACGACCCATTAAGCTAAAAGGGAGTTATTTTCTTATTTTTAATTAATTAATTGAATTTTTAATCTTATTAATTCATTTAATTAAAATTAATTATGAGAAAAATACTAAACAAAGGTTTTGAATCTTTTTGTGCAGCATATTCTTCCATTTATGAACCAAATATCTCGTGTACTACCTCAAGGGAACAGAATCTTCCATAATTGGCATAATTGGCATGAAAAAAAGATTGGAAAGGATATGGAAAATTAAATATTCAAAAACATTAAATCAATGGATTTTGGGCTGGTTTTTAACCTAATTCTATCCACACATATATGCAAGACTGAAACCTAATGCATTGGACACAGGAGCTGCGCTGAAAAACCAAGAACACATTGCACTTTTTTCACAAAATATTGAAAACTGAAAACCTAGTTAGGAGACGTTTCAAGGCTGCAAAAGTATTCTAAAAGCTTGCTAAGACATCCAGGAAACGATTCCAATCAAAACCAAGTCTCCACGCACAAGGAATTGGTAGAACAGAATTGCTTTCCTTGCAAAATTATCCATAATCGTGTTTTAATTTCCAGGCATTGTTCATGCATTTTAACTGTTGATTTATACTAACCATGACATTCTGAAGCTAATGGTACTACTCAATTGAAGAATGGCTGTCTAAATAGGAATTCACCATGGACGTGTTCTAGGGTTTCAGAAGTTTGAAATTAGGGTTTCCTTCAGGTGGAAAAATTAGGCCTTAAAACCTGTATCAATGGAATCATGATCTCCAAACGAAACTAATCCACTACTCGCGCCCTTTTTATGTTTGCCTATACCCTAATCGCTATTTTTGCAGGTCTGGGTTAGTGGGGGTTTAAAACCCCCGCTATTTGCTTTTAGTTACAAGGAAAAAGATGAAGACGATGCATGCGTGTCTGGACAGGACTGGATAGTTTGAATATTCGCGCGTGATTTTTGTTTTTATACCAATAGCGTTTGTTTTCTCATATATTAATCACGTTCCATAATAATATCAAAAGCGCGCGTTGGCTCAGATGGTTGGTTAGTTGGCTTGCAGGTACTGGGACCTGGGTTCGATTCCCAGGTCCCCCATATTTCTCAATAATTTTGTTTGTAATATGTTCAGGTGTTACTTCTCTCCAGTGGCCCACCAAACGCCCAACGCCTGTGCCTGCCAAATGTCCCAAGGGATCAATCCAATGGCCAGAATGTGTTGTCTACCATACACGCTAGTCAAACACTCTGCACGCAAGCGCTGGAAAAGTCAAAAAGGGCCTGATTCAATGGGCCTAATTGCTTCAACAAACCTCCCAGATGGGGTCAGACACCCCCATGGTTTGCATCATATTTTCTAATTTCTTTTTCTTTTCTTCTTTTTATTTTAATTGCTTTTTTTTGTTTTATTTAATGCACAAAATTAATTGTCATAATACAAAATACAGAAAAAATCAAAAAAAATGTTTTATTATTATTAACATTTAATTCACTAAATATTTTGTAAATAAATCTTTAATAATCAATTTAGTAAAATTAGGGTTTCAATTTTAATGTTTTCTTATTAACTAAAATATGTAGAAATTAGGTTTTTAGTATTTTTTGTTTTTCTTAATAAAATAATTTCCTCTTATTATTATTATTAATAATTATTAATTGTTTTGTACTCATGTAATTAAATAATTAGTATAAATTAGGTTAAAACTTTAATCCTTTTTCTTTAATAATTAAAAAATATTTAGAATTAGGGTTTTCTTTTAATTTTAATTTTCTTTATTTCATAAATACCAAAAAAACATAAAAAATAACTTCTTTTCTTTATTAAATAATTAATTAATTTTTAATTTCAATTTAATCTTTAGAGGGTCCAACGCCCTCGCACATTCGATTCTAATTTCTTTTCGCGCGTTTGTCCTTATTTTTTATTTCAAATATTATGTAACTGTTCAAGCCTTGTAATAGTAATTAGGAATTTTATTTATTTTCCGCATTTTTATTCAAAACGGGTCTTTGTTAATTTGGCGATGTATAGACCTGCGCCTTGTAATAGCGTAGGACTTTATTTTCCGCACTTTAATTTCCGCACCCTTAAAACTGCTAAACTTTGCATGAAAGAATGAATGGCCCAAATAAAATCAAAACGTAGATCACCATAATGCATGACAAGATAAAACATAACTGAAAACAATACACAAATTCACACACCACTCTTAGGGTACGCCTCACTGTTGCCTTTCCCTCGAAACGTGGTCGTCGAGTATAGGACGTTTTAGTAAGTCCTTATGTCCATGAACATGGCATAAGGGTAGCTTCTAAGGTGTCCTACTATTGCTCTGGTGACCACACTGTCCCTACAAACGAATTGACCCGAACACCTTCAACGGTGGTACTACCTACCTCTCAATGGTGGGATGGCACTACCTTAAGGACATTTACACAGCCTAATTCCTTAGGGTAGGTGGATGACTCTTAGATACTTGCTCTAATTCAAAACAAATCAAAACTTCTTTTCACACCGACACTTTTCAAAAAGGTTTCAAAAACAATTTTTCAAACACTCTTGAGGACTGATACAAGAGTCGATTTGAAACTTTCAAAGAAACTTTTTCAAACTCACTCACACTTGAAAAGCAAACACTTTTGAAAACACAAATGAGCAAGTATCTAAGAGCCCATGGATAACCATGGATAGAAAGGGTGCTAATACCTTCCCTTTCTATAAATCTACCTCTCGAACCGAGAAACTATCTCATAAGGAATTTTGCTGTGCTTTTGTCTTGTCCATGTTGGAGAAAATAAAAGACGGTGGCGACTCTTGCTTCCGCGACATTTCGCGAACCAGCTTTAAATAGTCAGTTCCAGATCCACCGATCACAACATCCAATATACGACCCAAAAGGCAATTAAGGGAAGTGTGTTGGCAGACCATTTGGCACATCAGGTAGTGGATGATTGCCAGTCTATAAACTTTGAATTTCCGGACGAGAATATCATGTTGGTAACTGATTATGAGATACCTGGACCGGATGAAGGACCTGAGGAAGGATCCCGATGGTCTATGTACTTTGATGGAGCTTCAAATGCTTTGGGTAATGGCATTGGCGCCGTGATCATATCTCCTAAAGGCTCTCATACTCCATTTACCGCCCGACTATGTTTCAACTGCACCAACAATATGGCAGAGTATGAAGCATGCATTATGGGTCTTCGAGCAGCAATTGACCTAAGGATTAAGTTTCTAAGTGTCTTCGGAGATTCTGCTCTCGTGATCAGTCATATCAAAGGCGAGTGGGATACGAAACACCCAAATCTTATTCCTTACAAGGAGTATGTGTTAATGTTGCTTCCCCATTTCAAGGAGATAACCTTTGAACACTTCCCTAGAGAGGAGAATCAGTTGGCGGACACGCTGGCTACGATGTCTTCTATGTTCAAAGTCAATTGGGACAACGAAGCTCCCCGGATCATTATTGAAAAATTGGACGAACCTGTAGATTGCTATGACATTGAGACTGAAGAGGTAGCAGATAAACCCTGGTTTCATGAGGTGAAGAGGTACCTTGAGGCTCAGGAGTACCCCGAGGGTGCGTCTGTTAATGACAAGAAGTTTCTGAGGAGGTTCGCAGCGAAGTTCTTCATCAGCAATGGCATCCTTTACAAGCGCAACCATGATTCGACCTTACTGCATTGTATGGATAAGAAAGAAGCAGAAAGGATCATGGCGGAGTTACATGAAGGTACTTTCAGGACTCATTCCAGTGGACACACCATGGTCCACAATGGAAGCTGACTGTTATCAGCATTCTCGGACGTGTCACAAGTGCCAAGTCTATGATGATAAGGTGCACATACGTCCAGTACCTCTGAACGTCTTGACAGCTCCGTGGCCTTTTGCAATGTGGGGCATTGATATGATCGGCGAGATCAGACGTACGGCATCCAACGGGCATCGTTTCATCCTGGTGGCTATTGATTACTTTACGAAGTGGGTTGAAGCAGCTTCTTTTGCTACTGTAACCAAGAACGTCGTGGCACGGTTCATTCGGCACAATCCGATCTTTCGATATGGTGTACCAGAGAGGATCATTACGGGCAATGGTACCAATCTTAACAACAAGATGATCATTGAGCTCTGTGAGAAATTCAAGATACAGCATCATAACTCTTTTCCCTACCGGCCGAAGATGAATGGGGATGTTGAAGCGGCTAATAAGAACATTAAGAAGACCGTGCAGAAGATGACAGTGACATACAAAGATTGGCACGAGATGTTACCATTTGCTTTTCATAGGTACTGTACCTCAGCACGAACGTCAACAGGGGCAACACCCTACTCCTTGGTATATGGCATGGAAGCAATCTTGCCCATCGAAGTTCAGATACCCTCTCTTCGGATTATGAAGGATGCAGGTTTGAGTGAAGATGACTGGATTCATCCCCGGCTTGATCAGCTAAACCTAATCAACGAAAAAAGACTTATTGCTATTTGTCATGGTCAAACGTATCAAAAACGGATGATTAAGGCATTTAATAAGAAAGTCAGACGACAAGAGTATCAAGTTGGGGACCTGGTAATCAAGCGCATTATCCTACCTCAAGGTGATCCCAGGGGAAAATGGACCCCTACTTACGAAGGGCCATTTGTGGTTAAGAACATTTTCTCATGAGGAGCTATGATTCTAACCACCATGGATGGTGACGACCTTCTTCACCCCGTGAATGCAGACATAGTGAAAAGATACTACGCATAATCAAAGACCCGCTAGGATGACTGGCCTAGGCAAAAATAAGGGCTTCCCGGCGAACCAAAAGGGTTCGGGCAAAAATAAGGGATGAAAATGAAAAAATCTGTACACCCGGCAAGTCGAAAACCTGAAAAGGTGGCTTGGGCAAAAAAGGGTATCTCGGTGGACTGAAAACCCGAAAGGGCGGTCCAGGCAAAAATTAGGGATCAAAGCATAACACTATGTCTCATTGGATCACCTTGCATCCAGACTTCGGTATCGGCTATCAAGCTCAGACGGCACTAATCAATCTGATTCATCTTCAACCAGTAGCAAAGTGATGAGATGCTCGAGGACATAAAGGCAATAGCAAAGTTCGAACCCAGTGGGATCATTCACATAGCTGTTTTGTTTAGTTTTTCACAAATTGTGTAAATTCTATTATTCGGAGGTGTTCTCTTACTAGGACGTCAGCCTGTTGTACAAAAAACGCATATTTACAGGCCAAACTTCAAAATCAATACAAATCATTTTCAGACAAATTTCAAACTGTTTTTCCTTTATCTGTTTTGTTTTGCAAAGAACGTCCAAAGTTCATTCTTGATATATGCATTTGACATTAATTGCTGCTCATAAATATTTACATGCGAAACGAAAGATGAATTACTGGTAATATCAGAAACAGGGGCAGTAAGAATTGTCCGAACTGTGTGATTGCTCTGTCCACCAGGTACAAAGGTAGATTCAGTTGAAGAATATGGCTAAGATACCTTCACTCCCCGCAGAGTAAGACAGTAATGGTAGCTCTCTCAGCTGAGACTTGCAACCGTGAACGAATCAGCAATACTCTCCCCAAGCAGATTTAGTCTATCATCGGCACTAAAAGGGTCTTAGTATTCCCCAATGGAGTATAAGAATATTCCCCAGCAAGTATAAGTGTATCCCCGACAGTCTTAATATTCCTCAACGGAGTATAAGAATGTTCCCCAGCAGAATACAAGATACCCCAGTGGAGTCAATATTTTCCCAGCACGGTCTGAAAAAAGCTTCCCCAACAGAGTTGAAGCATCATCCCCAGTAGACTCTGGAAGTTTACCCCCAGCGGAGTACAAAATAAATCTCCCCAGCCAAATTCAGAAGGATTATCCCCGCAAGAGTATAACAGGGTTATCCCCAGCAAGTTGCAACTGAAGATCAACACCAGCGAAGTTCTTTCCTTTCACAAGCAGGAACTCAATCCTCAACAGATTCAGTATCACCAGCAACGGTAATCCATCCCCAGCGGAGTTTATCAGTGGAATCTTCAGCAGAACATCTATTCCCCACAGAGTAATTCCCCTCGGAGTAATCTCCTCATCAGTTTATTCCCTAATGGAGTTATCCTTTCCTGCAAGTTCATCATCTTCGTTCATCATCCCCAGCGGAAACGAAGAATTCAACTCTATTCTCCAGCAGCTCCGGGATTTATTTTCCCCAGCTAAAACATTACATTTCCATACATCATGATACATGCATATATGCATCATATAATACAATCTCATTTATATTGAGAACATCATTGCTTGATCCATATCATGCATTGCATATGACTGACCTTTGCCTTTCAGGAAAGATACAGTTAAGGTTCTCACCCGTCAAAGGAGACAAGACCAGTTAAATCGATTCCTAAAGATTTTTCTGATGCCAACCTCGTCAAAGGAGACAAGACCAATTAAATCGATTCCTAAAGATTTTTCTGAGGCCAATCCAGTCAAAAGAGACAAAACCAGTTAAATCGATTCCTAAAGATTTTTGAGGCCAACCCAGTCAAAGGAGACAAGACCGATTAAATTGATTCCTAAAGATTTTTCTGAGGCCAACCCATTCAAAGGAGACAAAACCAGTTAAATCGATTCCTAAAGATTTTTCTGAGGCCAACCCAGTCAAAGGAGACAAAACCAGTTAAATCAATTCCTAAAGATTTTTCTGAGGCCAGCCCAGTCAAAGGAGACAAGACCAGTTAAATCGATTCCTAAATATTTTTATGAGGCCAACCCAGTCGAAGGAGACAAGACCAGTTAAATCGATTCCTAAAGATTTTTCTGAGGCCAACGCAGTCAAAGAAGACAAAACCTCCTCTGGTCTAGTTAAATCGATTCCTAAATATTTTTCTGATCCAGTCAGAGTTGATCCAAGACCTCCTCTGGTTCAGTCAGATCGCCGATAAGATCTCCCAGATTCGTATTCTAGTTGAAGTTCGGACCACCTACCAACAATCTCAAAATGGAATCTGTAAGCCCATTCCCGATATCACAATGTTGATACTACATCATGCGAGTGCAAATTTCTGGGCACTCTAGTGTTCAATCATTCTTCCACCTTCGGATCACGAAAAGCTAGAAAGCCAATCTATATCCTCAGGTTTAAGAAAATTGAACATGGGCAGCTGTTGTACCCCAAAATTTTCCCTCCCATATTTCTCAAGACATTTCAAGAAGAATCTCCAAGTTGCTCAAGATTGCTCAAGAGTTGGACAGTCAAATCATCTCCTAAGGCAGTCAATCTCAAATTAGGGTTTTGTGTTGCATCAAGGTCCTTGCATCCAAATTACCTCAAGTTCTCCCCAATATCCTAATATGTTCTCAAGGTCATCCATGTCAAATTTCAAGCCTTACAGAGCAAGTTTGGTCAGTCAATTGCTCAAGAAGCCCAAAAATCGACTGTGCTAGGGCAAAAGTCAACTGTGACCTACAAATAGTCAAACTTCAAGATTTTTTGTCAACATTCTGATTTTGAAGGATATTTCATCATTTTATCAAGGTTTGATCATGATTCATCAAGGATTTCTCAAGATTCATCAAGATTCAAAGTTGCTAAATTAGGGTTTTGTAGGAAAAGTCAACTCAACTTTATCCAAGCATAACTTTCTCATACTTTATGAGAAATGACCCATCCAAATCTCATTTTTAATAGGATGCAATTTACTACAATCCATCTTCACACCCCAAGATCAATAAATGCACTCACAAAAAGTTAAAAATTTGGACATTATAGGTCATTTTTGAAAGTCAACAAAAACACCTTTTTTTCCAAAGCTTATAAATTGAGCATGGAATATCAAAATGAGATGAGACCAAAAATATTGGTTAGAGTACATCTCAAGGTTTCTAAAAAGTCCAAGAACACCTCCAAAGGTTCAAAATTGAAGAAGTTATGCATTGTTGAAGTTGGGCATTTTTCCAAAATTGCCAAAAGTCAACTATCCCCAAAACTTCAAATTTTGTCAAAAGGGCCTACTTTTTTCCACTTGATTTGATCTTGTCACACTACACACGTGTCCTATCTTCAATCTTATGTCCATTCATTAATTTTTCTATTTTATTTGATTTTTATTGAATTAATTCATTTTAAATCAATTTAAATCTAAATAAAATCTAAATATTGATAACTTGGTATCTTTTTTATTGATACAGGTCTTAAATATCATCATGGACACAATCAAATCCGTATCAAGCCATGTTATGCACAAAATATTGGTTTTTGGACAAATCTGGAAGCTTGTTCATGGAGGATCAAATCAAATCCTAAATCATCAATGCATAAGGATTCAAAGCCCAAAACTTGACCTAATTCATTCCATTATACTTATACAAGCTAAAGGCACGAGTTAGAGAAAAAAGAGGTTGCACAATCTGGAAAACCAAAACTTGAAAAAGCTTGAAAAAACTTGAAACTAAAATCAGTCTTGGAGGCCAATTCAACACAAAATCTCAACGTAGACCTCTTGCTGGACATCCACTGAAGCAGTAGAAATCAAAAGCAAAGCCATTCGCCTCCTAAAACGCATTGTAAGTCTCTCAGAACCTCGCTCTGTATGTGAAATCGTATTCTCTTATTCTGGAATTTTCTTGACAAAACATTGGCATATTCATGATTCCTGAATGATTTCTAAGCTTCCTACATTATTCAATTGTATTTTTATAGCCTGTAATGCCATACCTGAAACTAGGGTTTTTGGTTCTTGTTTTTAGGCGTTTCAGTTTCAGGCAAAATTGATGCAAACAATGGCCATGAGCGTGTTCAGGAGGGAGAGATGAGCATGATAATGGTCTCAGAATTCGTTTCCATAGCTTAGAGAAGATTTTAGGATCGACCTAGGGATTTAGTTGCGGAATCAAATCCGCAGGAAAAAGAACCAGGGTTCAGTGGAGAAGACGAAGACGTGTCCTTTTCCAACTGGCCCATTCGAAAACTGCGCGCGTGTTTTTTGCATCGCTGGCATATTGTTGTTGTTTCACATATATTAATTATTGTTTATTATACTAACAATTGAGTGCAGTGGTTGAGTTGGTAAGCGTGTTGTACAAAATCCAATGGGACCTGGGTTCGAATCCCAGGTCCCCCAATGCATTTGTAATATTTTTCTTCAGGTCATCCTATGCAACATCCAAGGCGCGGTCCATCATACTCCTTCAGATCCCAAGCGCCAGAAGGCCTCCAGGCCAAATCTGATGGCCTAATGGTGATGTCCACCATACACCCAAGTCAACGTGCGCGTGGAGAAGCAGAAAAAGTCATACAGGCTTTCACGTTTGGGCCTCAAAAATGTTGATCTCACCCTCCAAATCTGGCCCAAACCCCTTGGTTATTTCTATTTTTTTTATATTTCTTTTATTTAATTGTTTTGTTAATTATTATTTATTCCACTAACCAATTAAAATCTTTTTTCTCATAAAATCAAAAAAACCAAAAATATATTATATTTATTAAACTCATCATTTTATTTTGTAAATAAATTAACTCAATTAATTTAGTTTAATTAGGTTTAACTTTTAATATTTTTTGCAATATTTAAAATTAATGTAGAATATTAGGTTTTACTAATTTTGACCAAATTTATTTTATTTCTTTAAATATCCAAAAATCCAAAAATATCTTTTTTATTAATTAATTAATTTAATTATTTAATTAACTTAGATCTAATTTCTTTTTAATTCAAAAATAAACAAAAAAAAATCACTATCTTTCAAAATGGGTTAAAACCCTAAAAACTCGCATTCGCTTTAACTTTTCGCACGCAATCTATTGTGCCATATTAATGTATCTGTTTCCCAAGATGTAATATCTTAAATAGGACCTTTAATATTTTTTATTGCTTCATTTTATTTTCCGCATTTTAATTTCAAGGGTTGTTTTTAGCGATGTAAGTACCCGACGCCTTGTAATAGTTAGATTTAAATTCCGCAATTTAATTTCCGCAAACTATACACTGTCATATGTTTGGTAATAGGGAATGCATGACAAGATCGAATGTATGAACTTAAAATCAATATAGCTCACCCATGACATGTACAAAGATAAAGTTAATCGAAACAACACACTCGCACATGCGCACTCTTAGGGTACACCTCATTTGGTTGCCTTCGAACGTGGTCATTAAGTATAGGAAGTTTTAGAGGTCGCCCTCTTGTCCAAAGATCATAGTTGCCTCGAAACGGTTTCCTCGGAAAAATGATCTAAGACATTAGGGTTACCGCTAAGGCATTCTAACATTGCTTTAGTGACCACACGTCCCTTAATCGAATTGACCCTTAAAACTCCAACGACGACGCTACCTACTCATCAATAATGGGATAGTATTGTCTAAAGGACATTAGCACAGATTGATTCCCTTTTCGAGTAGGTAGATGGTTCTTAAGTACTTGATCTTTCTCAAAACAAAATAAAACTTTTTGCACTTACACCTTTCAAACAAAAACTCCTTTCAAACCCACAAACACAAAGAAAAGCAAATTTTGAAAACACTTTGAGCAAGTACCTAAGAGCCCGTGGATAACCACGGATAGAAAGGGTGCTAACACCTTCCCTTTCTATAATCTACCCCCCGGACCCGAGAAACATCTCGAAAAAGGAATTTTTCTGTGCTTTTTTCCTTTCCTTGTTGGATAAAATAAAAGACGGTGGCGACTCTTACTTACCGCGACATTTTGCGAAAACAAACGCAAAACGCAAACCAGCATTCCAAAAAACAGTCAGTTCTTCCCACCGTATCACAATGTTCATTCAATTTTAGTCATTGGACACTTTTGCACTCAAAACAAAAAAACAAAAGTTTGCACTTCAAAGTATATTTGTATTGATGTTTTGCCCATGAATATGCATTTTTTCTATACAAAGATACTGAGATCCTAGTAAGAGGAAATCGTTGAAAGAATGGAAAGTGAAAAATAATAGCCATGTGAATGTGATCTCATTGTGTTCCAACCCCACTATTACTTCTATGTCTTCAAACATTATCCTTTGTCGTTGAATAGAAGTTGACTGGATTGATTTTGGACCATTTGAACTTGGACTTTTGAAAATAAAGTTGGCTGTAGAGACTTTATGGGACATAGTCATACGCTTTAACCCTTACCTTTTGCCTGGACCGCCCTTTCGGGTTTTCAGCCCACCAGGATACCCATTTTTGCCCAAGTCGCCCTTTCAGGTTTTCGACTCGCCAGGTGTACAATCCTTTGCATATATCCCTAATTTTTGCCTGAACCTCTTTGGTTCGTCGGGATGCCCTTATTTTTGCCTAGGTATGTCAACCTAGCGGGTCATTTTATGCATAGTATTTTTTAACTATATCTGCGTTCACAGGATGTGGGAAGTCTTCGCCATCAATAGTTGTCAGCATCATGGCACCACCAAAGAAAACTTTCTTTACAACAAATGGTCCTTCGTAAGTGGGAGTCCATTTTCCCCTGAGGTTGCCTTGTGGAAGAATTATGCGCTTTATTACCAAGTCACCAGCTTGATACACTCGAGGCTTGATCTTTTTGTTGAATGCCTTGATCATATTCTTTTGATACATCTGACCATGGAAAACAGCAGCAGTCGCTTCTCGTCAATCAAATTCAGTTGATCCAACCTAGTCTGAATCCATTCATCTTCGCCTAGACCTACTTCTTTCATTATCCTTAGAGAGGGAATTTGAACTTCTACAGGAAAGATGGTCTCCATGCCATAGACCAAGGAGAAAGGAGTGTCCCTAGTTGACGTATGAGCCGAAGTACGGTATCCATGGAGAGAAAACAGTAACATCTCATGCCAGTCTTTGTAGGTTACCATCATTTTTTGCACAATCTTCTTGATATTTTTATTGGCAGCTTCCACTGCACCATTCATCTTGGGCCTGTACGGAGAAGAATTGTGATGCTTAATTTTGAATTGAGTGCTAAGTTTCGTAATCATAGCATTATTGAGGTTAGTTATATTATTAGTGATAATCCTTTCGGGGATACCGTAATGGTAGATGAGGTTATGCTTGATAAACCTGGCTACAACGTTCTTGGTAACTGAGGCGTATGAGGCAGCTTTGACCCACTTGGTAAAGTAATCAATGGCAACAAGTATGTAACATTGTCCATTTGAGGCATTAGGTTTGATCTCTCCAATCATATCAATTCCCCACGTTGTAAACGGCCATGGCGCAGTCATGACATTTAGAGGGATATGAGGTACATGGACCTTGTTAGCATAGATTTGACACTAGTGGCAAGTCCTTGAGTGTTGATGACAATCAGTTGCCATTGTGGACCAATAGTAACCAGCCCTCTGGATTTTCTTGGACACAGTGTATCACCTAGAATGGGTCCCAAAGAGGCCATCATGCATGTCTTCCATGATTTTCTTTGCCTCCTTCTTGTCCACACATCGGAGTAGAGTAGAATCATGGTTGCGCTTGTATAGGATTCAGTTGCTTAGAAAGAATTTGGCAGAAAATCTACGCCAGAATTTCCTATCATTGATGGAAGCTCCTTCAGGATATTCTTGTGCCTCAAGATATCTCCTCACCTCATGGTACCATGGCTTCTCTTTGTCAGTGTCAAACTCATAGCAATGTGCAGGTTTGTCAAATCTTTCAATTGTAATCATAGGAGCTTCGTTGTCCCATTTGACTTTGAACATGGAAGACATTCTGGCCAAAGCGCCGGCTAACTGATTTTCCTTCCTAGGGAAGTGTTCAAAGGTGATCTCTTAAAAGCATGGAATCATAGTTAACACAAGATCCTTGTAAGGAATCAGGTTAGGATGCTTAGTGTCCTATTCTCCTTTGACTTAACTGATCACTAGAGCAGAATCTCCGAATACGTTCAAGAACTTGATCTTTAAGTCAATGGCAGCCTTTAGACCTAAGATGCATGCTTCGTACTCAGCCATGTTGTTCATACAATCGAAGCATAATCTAGCAGTGAAGGGAGTATGGAAACCCTCAGGAGAAATAATCACAAAACCAATTCCATTGCCCAAAGCGTTGGCAGCTCCATCAAAAACCATAGTCTATCGGGATCCTTGTTCAGGTTTGTCATACAGTTCAGGTTTTGCACAGTCGGTCACTAACATGATATTTTTATCTGGGAAGTCAAAGTTCATAGATTGATAATCATCAACAGCTTGATGGGCCAAATGATCTTCCAATACACTTCCTTTGACGGACTTTTGCGTTGTATATTAAATATCGTATTCAGTCATAACCATTTGCCATCTAGCTATCCATATGGAGAGAGAGGGTTTCTCAAAGATGTACTTGATAGGGTCCATCTTAGAAATCAATAGAGTAGTATGAGCCAACATATACTGTCTTAGCCAGAGAGCAGCCCATGCCAGAGCACAACAAGTTTTCTTGAGCAGTGAATATTTGGTTTCACAGTCGGTAAACGTTTTGCTCAGGTAGTATATTGCATGCTCTTTTCGGCCAGACTCATCATGTTAGCCCAACACACACCCCATAGAACTCTCTAGCACAGTCAGGTACATGATCAAAGATCTTCCTTCAACTGGCGGCATCAGGATTGGGGGTTCTTGCAAATATTCCTTGATTTTGTCGAAGGCGGCTTGACAGTCGTCGTTCCATTTGACTACTTGATCTTTCTTCAAGATTTTGAAGATTGGTTCACAAGTAGCAGTTAAGTGAGAGATGAAGCAAGCAATGTAATTAAGACGACCCAAAAATCCTCTAACCTCTTTTTCAGAGTGGGGAACCGGCATTTCTTGAATGGCTTTTACCTTTGCAGGATCAACTTTGATGCCTTTACCACCAGCGACAAAACCTAGAAGCTTTCCAGACCGTACTCCGATTGTGCACTTATTAGGGTTCAACCCCAACTTGTACTTCTTCAGCCTCTCAAATAGCTTGTGTAGGTGATCGAGATGCTCTTCTTTAGTTTGTGATCTTGCAATCATATCATCCACATAGACTTCTATTTCATGATGAATCATATCATAAAATAAAGCTACCATAGCTCTTTGATATGTTTCCCCAGCATTCTTCAATCCGAATGACATGACTTTGTAACAAAAGGTTCCCCATTGTGTAACAAAAGTGGTCTTTTCCACGTCTTCAGGAGCCATCTTGATTTGGTTGTATCCATAAAATCCATCCATGAAGGAGAAGACTTTATATTGAGCGGTGTTATCAACCAAGACATCAATGTTAGAGGGAAATCATCTTTAGGGCTTTCCCTATTCAGATCCCTATAATCCACACACATGCGAACCTTTCCATCTTTCTTTGGCATGGGGACCATGTTTGCAACCCATTGAGGATAAGATGTGATAGCCAAAAAACCTGCATCAAATTGCTTCATTACCTCAGCCTTTATCTTTTCAGACATGTCGGGCCGCATATGACGGGCCTTTTTCTTAACAGGGGGCAATCTTCCTTCGTTGGCAGACGATGAACCACAATGTTGGTATCCAATCCTGGCATATCTTCATACGATCAAGCAAACACTTCAACATAGTCATGAAACATCTGAACCAGTATGCTCTTGATACCATCTTCTAGGTTGGCGTCGATCTTGACTTCTTTCTTATCTATCTCAGTACCTAAGTTGATGACCTCGACTGGCTCTTCATGAGGTGAAATAACTTTCTCTTCTTGCATTAGAAGCCTGGCTAATTCTCCCGGTATTTCATAATCTTCCTTGCCTTCATCTTCGGCTTGGTTAACTGGATGTTCGAAGTCGTAGTTGGCAATAGTAGAGTCGTCAGTAATGAGATCTAGAGTGGATGAGGATCTGCAAGTGTGTGTGTGTGCATGTAAGATACATGGCTATTGAAAAATGTAATAAAGGAAAAGAAAGACAATGAACACAAAAGTTTGAATGCAAAAGGTCCAATGGTTTATATTAAATGATCATATGATAAATGAACATGAACAAAACCCTTAACAAATGGACCATAGTGCCCCGGGCACGGCACATGGCTTAAAATTCATTATTTTGGAAATTAAGATTACAGACAAAAGTTCTTGAATTGATAGAAAAAAGTAAGCAATAATTACTCCTCAATGAAGGAGATGGGAGTGAAATATTTTTCATGCCAATTGTTGAGCTTTCCTTCGACAGTAGGGTAGATCCAATCTTCAAAAGTATTTTCATCATCAGAGTCTTCCTCAGCATTCACTTCATGATTCCCGATGCAGAGAAGTGGCTTTCCCACGTGAGTGTCCCAGACTTCTTTCTGAGCTTTGGTGGTGAAACCCAACATAAATTTATCTACTTTAAACAGAATTTCGGGAAGTTGTCCCCAAATAGTACAGTTACCATCTTCGACCACAGCACGAGCATCCTTAAGTGAAACCATTCTTGGTATAACTTCATCATCTTTTGGTATGTTGGAGGAGATTTTGGTGGCGGCAACCATAGGAGGAACAATTTCGAAGGCCTGACACTGAGTCTCTATGAATTCACCATCCATTTCCATATACTTGAAGGAATTGAGATGGCTCACCATGAATTCTTCTTCGCTGCAAACAGTAACGATCTTCCCTTTGACTGGATATTTTAATTTTTTATGAAGGGTAGATGTTACTGCCCCTTCCCCATGGATCCAAGGGCGCCCAAGCAAACAAGAGTAGGCGAGACGTATGTCCATTACATAAAAGGTAGAGTTGAAAATATGTGAGCCAACTTTAATTGGGAGATCCACCTCTCCATGAACCATCCTTTTAGACCCATCTAAAGCCCTTACAACAATATTGCTTGGCTTCAAAACTAGTTCTTCATAATCTAGCCGGTCCAAAGCACCTTTGAGTAACACATTTAAAGATGAGCCAGCATTAATTAGGACATGGTCCAGGGTGGTCCCCTTGCATTCATCAGAGATATGCAAGGCTTTGTTGTGGTTCCTTCCCATAGGAGTCAAATTAACGTCAGAGAACCCTAATCCATTGTCAGCCGTTAAACTTGCTACATGATTCTCAAACTGGTAAGCGGTGTTTTCTTGGGACACATGGACTTTCTTTAAGAACTTGATTAGATTCTGGGCATGAATGTCCAAACAGAGTAATAATGACAGCATGGAAATTTTGGAGAGGGTTTTCCCCAGTTGCTCAACTATTTTGAAGTCACTCCTGTTTATGATTTTCAGGATTTTCTCCATCTCTCGAGTGGAGGGATCTTCAGCATTGGTATCTTTGGTAGGTTCCTCCATCCCAACAGGCTCACCTTCTTTTTCTTTGCTTTTAGTGTTGGCACTAGACTTCTTATTGGTTATGCGGACGAGAGTTGTTGTAGTAGTGGGTGGTGAAATATCAGGGGAAAAGATCCTCGTTGTTCTTGTTACTTTACTAGAACCTGCAATATTAGTGACATTAGCTTCATTTTTGTTGATCCAAGAATCTTGTTTTATCCCATGATAATAAACCTTGGCACCATAGTTCCACGAAACTGCTTTGTCAGAGGAGTAGGGGATAGGCCCAGCGGAAGTGATTATTAAAGGAGCAATGGTTAGTTTATTTGAAATTCTAATAGGACCCTCTGAGGGGATCGTAAAAGGCTTATTGAAAATTATTATTATAGACAAGTCTTCAGCTTTGGTGGTCAAACTCTTGATGGTAGGAATCTTCTTGAACAGAATCTTGCAGCTATCTATCAGGCATTGCACACCTTCCTTCAGCCACTTGCACTCATTTATTTGTTGATCACAACAAACACAATCTTTAGAACAGCCAGGGAACACCCTGATTCTCAGTAAGTTAATCTTCACAGTAGTTAATGGAGTTGTTAAATCTTCAATGGAAGATACAAAAGTAGTATCATCAATTATGTTTACGCCTTTTCCATGATTCGACATTGGTGCGGTTATCACATTTGGAGTGGCAGGTGGATTAAACTCAATTGTCTTATTGTATATCAGATCTTGAATCTTGGTCTTCAGCGCCCAACATTGATCGTTCTCATGCCCATGACTGTTTGAATAATATGCGCACTTGGCATTAGGATTGTATTTTGGTGATGAAATGTTTGGATTGGACGGTGGATCATGCAATGTCACTAAATTGGCCTTTAACTGATGTTGCAAGGCTTGGGACAGTGACATGCTAATCCTTGTGAACTGTCTTTGAGGAACTTCGGGTCATTGATTGTTAGATGATTGCCTTTGAGCAGACGGCGGGTTGGAGATTAATACAGCATTAACAGAGGGTCAATGATTCTTCTTGGTATGGGCTCTTTCCCCATACACAACATTTGTTTCCTTATTTCCAATGAAAGGATTCTTTACATCATTGGATGTGGAAGTAGATGTCCTGGGAATTTTTCCGCTCTTAATGCCACTTTCGATCCTTTCACCAGTTAGTATCAACTCGGTGAAACGAGACGAAGAACTATCAATCAAAAGGTTGAAAATGGGCCAGTTAATGTACCCATGAGCATGTCAACTAGTTCTCTATTAGTTAGTGGTGGTTGGACCCTACCAGCAAGATCCCTCCATTTTTGTGCGTACTCCTTGAACCCCTCATTAGTACCCATGGGCATACTTTGAAGTTGGACTCTGGTAGGCGCCAGATCAGCATTGTATTAATACTGATGATAAAAAGCAGTGGCTAGACCTTCCCATGTGTGGATGAGGGAACCCTCAAATTGACAGAACCATTCTAGTTGAGTCCTATCCAGACTCTCTTGGAAGAAATGGATCCAGAGCTTTTTGTCAGTAGTGTGCGGCTGCATCTTGCGCATGTAAGACCTTATATGAAGTTTTGGGCAGGAAACTCCGTCATACTTAGTGAAGACCGCTATTTTTAACTTATAGGGGATGACGACCCCAGTTATTAAGCCCAACTTACTAAAATCCAAACTGGGTATGGCTTGAATTTCAACAATTTTTAGCCTATCCTCCAACTGCTTGTATTTATCCTCAGTTGGAGGGTATTCCTCATCAAAGTAGTCTTCATCTTCGGAAGCTTGATTATTGGCACCCCTAGCATAGGTGCTCCTTGCCTCCACGTCTTGATTTTTGTCTTCCTCAAACGACTCTTTGATTATTTGTACCTGACAAACCGGACCTTTGAACCTCTTACCCATGTTGATGAAGGCCTTCTTTTTGGTTTTATTCTTGGCTACTAACATAGTCATCAGCTCTTGTTTCCCCTTGGCCTGGGTTAGCAAGGTCTCTTGGAATTTGGAATTCTACGCTTGCAAGTCCTTCACTGTTTGTTCGATATGCATCTTACTGAAATAAACAGTAGAAAGATAAGGAAACTTGTTGTGGAAAACCTATTTATCTTATGATGCATGAAAATGCATATGCAAATGATTTCAAGGATTTAGAAGATTTAAATTTGTTTATACAAAATGAAAAAACATTAATTGTATTAATAAATTCAAATTGATTACAACATGCCTCTTGGGCTTACATTGAAACAAAAGAAACAAAATGAACTAAAATGCAATAAAAATGGCTCAAGTCTCCCATGGGTGCTTCCTCTTTAGAGCGATGTAGGCATTCAGGCTCCTCTCCTCGTGAAGTTGTCTCGTGAGCTCCAATGTCTTCTTCTCGCTTGCATAAAACTAGGATTCAAAGGTGTCTTGCTCCCCCTTTAGCTGAATCCAAGCTCTTTGCAAATCTTCAAGAGAAGTAGGCATATCAAGATAAAGGACAGTATATAGAACATCTCCTTCGGCGACAGGCTCCATGATGATAGGCAGGATGGCTTCATAAGGCATCATGAGGTTTTGGGCGCGAGTTCACACCCACTTGAGATAAGGCTCCAAAGGAATGAAGTTATTATGCCCCAACGTCTTGCTATCAACCTTGTTAACCATGCCCCAAGCTCGCATGAATCTATGATGATAACCTTGGACATCACTCTCATAATCAAATACAATTCCTTGGACAAGCGCATCATGAGGGTCATCCCTCTTAGCATACCCAAACTGTTTCAAAACCAAACAAGGGTTGTAGGTAATACCTCCCCTAATTCTAAGTAGAGGGACATTATGGAATTCCCACAACGGTCAATAATAGTAATGTCCTCCATAGATCGAGCACACCAATATATATATATATATATATATATATATATATATATATATATATATATATATATATATATATATATATATATATATATATATATATATATATATATATATATATATATATATATATATATATATATATATATATATATATATATATATATATATATATATATATATATATATATATATATATATATATATATATATATATATATATATATATATATATATATATATATATATATATATATATATATATATATATATATATATATATATATATATATATATATATATATATATCAGAATATGTGAGTGACATCAACCTACCAGACCATCTTAAGCCTTGCTCATTCTTCACAGTAGATCGGGGTAGGTGTGAAATAAACCACCTAGCCAAAAGAGGAGTGCAACACATAAGAAGTCCTCTTATCTTCATGGTGCGGGTGTGAAAAGAATGCAAGATATCCCCAAGTAAAGTGGGCACCGGATTGCAAGATGAAATTTTTTTGACTGTGTTCACATCTATAAGTTGATCCGGATTGGGAAACAGTACCATCCCATAGATGGGAAGATCCAAAACTTCTTCAAAATCTTGTAAATCCAGAGCATCCCAAAAATATTGAGCCCTCTCAAACAAAAAGGGTAAAAACCCTTTGACACCACTTCTCGTTTCCCAATTGGCTACAACGTCAGCTCGTTGCAAATGTAGAGTTCGAGTAATCTCCTCAGGTCTTGGGTCTCTTTCAATACCATTGAAGGATAGTTGATCAAGGATAGGTATTCCCAAGAGTTGAGAAAATTATTCCAGAGTGGGCACAAGTTGGTAATCAGGAAAGGTAAAGCAATGGTGAAAAGGGTCAGAGAATTGGAAGAGAACCTTCATCATGTCTTCATCATGGCTTGAGGTAACTAAATTGAGAAGTAGGCCATGTCTCTTGGTGAACAGAGAATTCTTTGGGACCCTTGACGCTAGTTCTTTGAGTTGAGGAGGCATTTTGACGAGGTTGATTTGGACAGTATTCCTGCGAGTGGGAGCCATGTCCTACAAAACAAGACAAAGATAAATCTCTAGGTCCTTGAAATGGTTAGTGCAAAATGCCATGGTATGATGTCATGATGTTATGTACGGACATACATATACACACAAAGCAAACAAGTCCTTAGGTTTAAGCTTACATGAGGTTCATTGGTAAGTATCCTCTTGAAGTTTAGTTGGCTCAACATGTCCTAGAAATTAACCAGGTTCTAAGGAATCTCAATATCACTGATCTTTCTTCATCGGGTATTTTTCAGCGCAAGCCTCTTCATTAGCGACCGAAATATCCCGAAAGTCCGATCTCAATGAGCGTAGCATCGAGTATCAACCAACTTTGGACTGCACCAAAGCCGAATATCTCACTACTTCCTAATGGCCAAGTTGTTCATTTAAAGGTTCTAAGGTCAGTTAGTGCTTCATGACACCACACAACAGCCCCATATTCTCCTTGACTGGACTCAAGGGCTACTGATACCAACAAATGTGTCACACTAACATAACCATCACTTCAACCATATCGGTATACCTCGCATAGTCTCCACGATCTATTGCTACTTACCTAATGATGTTCTCAGATCCGGGTAGAGGATCAATACAAACCCAAACAAGGACCCATAAATGTAAAGAAAGCCAGTCCAATTATGAAAGCAATTAAATATGATCTAGCTCTAAGGTAACCCAACTTTAAAGTATCTCCCCAATAGAGTCTCCAGTTCTGTAATACGATGGGAGAACTGACTTAGTTGTTTTTGTGTTTGATCGCAATTGTTGCAGATAGCAAGAGTCGCCACTGACTTTTCTTTTATCCAATAAGGAAAGATTGAAAAGAATAGGAAAAACCTTTGGGATATTTTCTTGAGTTCAGGGGGTAGGTTATGAAAAGGGAAGGTGTTAGCACCCTTTTCATCCGTAGTTATCTACGGGCTCTTAGTTGCTTCGTAGATCGCTTTTGAAATTTCTTTGTTTGAAATGTGTTTGTGGTGGGTTTTGAAAGTATTTTTGAAAAGCGCCTTCGTTTAGGCAAACTTTGTAATGATTCTCGTCTCTATAAGAATGCATATAAAGTGTTGGACTTTTTGAAAATATTTCATGTTTTGAAAGTGTTTGGTGTGTTTGAAAATATGTTTGTTTTTTGTAGATGGATTGTGAGCAAGAAACTAAGAACGTTCTACCTACTTAAAAGTATTTTGTTCATTTATTCCTTCCTTTGATATTGCTATCTCACCATTGATTAGTAAGTAGCCTTATCTTTGGATGTAAAGGGACGGGCGTGGGTCATCGTATAGTCATAGATAGAAATGTTATGGGATACCTTAGCATTTTTCTTAAGGGACTAATATCATTTTGAAGCCAACACTCGTAGCATCATTGAGGGGCTATGATATTGTGTTTCGATTGTTTTTGCTAAGATGTCTCACATGCGTATCATGACCATTTTCTCAAGGAAACAAGTGGAGTTAACCCTAGAGGTGAAAAGTGTGCAAGTGTTTTGTATTTCATGCTTGTTTTATCTTGGATTAGGTTTTTCTAAGCATTGATTTTATCTTTCCATACAAACCCTAATCACTAGCATTTATATGAAAGGGATAAATTGTGGAAAGTAAATATCCTACGCTATTACATCATTTAGGGATGAGGTGTACAAATTTACAAATGGTGATTGCAAGAAATTAAACCTAATTATCTATTATAACCATATCGAACTTGAATAATGTACAAGAATTGAAATGTATATAATGTACAAGACATGAGTGAAAAGAAAATGAACTTGTTTTGATTTTGTTAAAGAAAATATTTTAACCTAATTTTCTAAAAAAGATAAATAGTTAGAAGTAAGAAAATTAAACTAAGTTAATTTTAAATTTAAACAAAGAAAATGAACTAAACCTAAGTTTAATATTAAGTTGAAGAAAAGAAGTTAAATAAGAAAATGTTTTTGGTCTTTTTTATTTTAAGAAGTCAAATAAAAATAAACTAACTAATTTAAGAAAAAAATAATATAATATTTTTTGATGTTTTTGATTAATAAAAATAATAATAAGGAAAGAAAGTAAAATATAAAATAAAATCAGGGGGTTAGAAAGTGGAACGGATGTTGGTAAGTAAAAATGAGATAGACTAGAAGTTTTGGCCTAGGCGTGCTGCTAACAAGTATATGGAAGAATGATGTTGGAAGCAGAAAATGAGAAAGCCTAGAAGTTCTGGCCCAGGCGTGTTGCTAACAAGTATATGGAGGAATGATGTTGGATGCAGAAAAATGAGAAAGCCTAGAAGTTCTAGCCCATACATGCTATTAACAGGTAAGTGGAAATGAGATAACCTAGAAGTTCTGGCCCAGATGTGTTGTTAATGGGTAAATGGGAATGAGATAACCTAGAAGTTTTGGCCCAGGTGTGTTATTAATAGATAAATGGAAATGAGATAACCTAGAAGTTCTTGCTTAGGTGTGTTGTTAACAAGTAAATGGAAATGGGATAACCTAGAAGTTCTGGCCTAGGTGTGGTGTAAACAGATAAATGGGGTAAAATATTAAGAAATAAAAACAACAAAAGGTAATCCTGGGGCTAGAACCCAGGACCCTTAACACTAATATCTTATGTGCGCTCTCTACCATGGGGTGGCTATACATCTGGTATTATAAACAAAACCATAAGTATATATTACAAAATTAGTTCTGATGATGAACTTCATCTTCATCCTTGCGCCATCCAGAGTATCTGCAACTCATTCATTTCTCAACCAAAACGGAAAATGTAGACATGAAAGTTATGGAAAATTTCATCATGGTTCTAGAACTATTAAGTATTAAAGCTATAAATCAGAAACAAACATGAATTTTGCTAGCCCTAATATGAACCCTAATTTTTTCAAGAAGTTCTGATTCTAAATTCTCTCTATTCATGCCATATAAATAAAATTTATGGATATGTACAGTTTCAGAGCAATGATATCTACATTTTGTCTTTGAAAATGCAAACCTAACAATGCCTAAATAATGAGATAAAAATCAGAAGAACTTACCTTGCAGTTGAAGATCGTGCTCTGAACTAGAGCTTGATTCAAGTTGATGTGATGATCTGGTTAGCTTTCTATAGTTCCCAAGAAGCTAATGCAATGGTTAGCTTTGCTATTGATGGTTGGAATATTCTGGAGAAGTCAATATGTAATGCTCTGTTTTTGAAAATGGAGGATGGTGAAGATGATGTTACAGTCTGAAAATAGAGGTTGGGATAACTTCTATGTGTATCAAAAACTTTATGGATGGTTTGGCCAAGAAACGCACGAGGGATTTTGGAGATTGGATTCAAAAATCAGAAATGACAACTTTTTATGCTTGTGTTGCAATTTCTAGTTCTGGAGAGTTTTAGGGAGTTTCAGGGCTCGTTCCAATCCTCTTTTTTTTTGCAAATGAAGGTTTTATTTATAGGCAAAGGGTTTGGAATCTTGGTGAAATCAGAAGTACAAAATCACATGTTGTGGATTTTGACTTGTTTTTGAAGCAAACTTAAACAAGCATGGTTTCAAGGCAATGTAGGATGGCTAGCAACTCTAAACACGCATGTTCTGAGTTTGTAGGGGATGCTTATGCAGAAAGAACAAACACAAAGCTCAAGAAGAGTGGACTTTGTGATCAAAGTCACTTTTCCAGAATGGAAGTGTGAACTTTCTTCCTTAAATGGAAAGGTGTATTGGACAAAACTTAAATCAAATGGTTCATAGCTCAGAAGTTTATGTAATCTTCTGATTAAGGATAGATACACACGTTATAGGGCCTGAAAAGTGGGATTAAGCAGCATAGCTTGGAATTGGATCAAATGTTCATCATGAAAATGACTTATAATTTCAGAATGAATGTCCAACTTCTGGTCTTCGATTCTCCATGCTCCAGCATGATCTGAAAGAGTTCTTTAACTTTCCATAAAGCTTGTAACATGCTCTGTAATCCCTCTTTGAATCACTTTTGCAAACTCTCATTGTAACTACATGAAAATTGTCCCAGAAGTTCTGTCAAAATTCTGACTTAAAACGCCCAGAATTTTGTGTTTTAGTTTCATGGACATGTCTTCATGGATTTATAACTTGAGATCCAAACATTTCTAGAAGAAGTTCTTCCCTACAATGTTTCAGATCTTATTGATATCTACAACTTTCATGTTGAAAGTTTTCCTTGAATCATCTTACATCATGGTGAAAATCTGGCCCAAAGTTATGAAATTATCATAAAGTTCTTAACACTTAGAAAAATTTCTAAGTGTTTAGAACTTTGACTTTTTTCAAAGTAATCTTGACTTTTGATTTCTTGATGAACAATCTTCATACTTTGAAATGTCTTGATGAAATATCATTTTTGAAACTTGATTTTGATCCAAAACTCAAAGTTTGACTTTTCAGTGTTCAGTTGACTTTTCATCAGTTGACCAAATTTCAATTATCAATCAGTTAATCTTGAGAAATGTTTTGAACCATACTCTTAGGTTAAAATGATGCATTTATATTCTTGATATCATGTCACAAACCATCAAGTCATGTATTTGGGTTGAAAGTCCAAAATCAAGCCTTCTCGGTCAAAATCTTAATTTTGACCATTTTGCCCTTTTTGTGATTTGATCAAATTTCTTGAGGAATTGTGATCCAAATTTGACCAATTGACATATATGAGTTTAACATGTTGATATGAATAAAAATTTATGAAGTATAACTGTGAATTAACCATCGTTGACTTTTTGTCCAATACAACTGATTTTAGGTCAACTGATCAATTGACTGAGCAAACTTGAACTGCAAGACTTAAAGTTTGACATGAGCATTCTTGAAGGTCCAAAATGACCCATGAAAGTCATATGAGGCATTAAAAGTCCAATTGTCCTTATACAAACTTAAACCCTAATTTTGAGTCATCAGCGTTTGGGGAGGTATCTTGAGCTGATTAATCTTGGTGCAGTCTTGAATCAATGGAGATTTTATGAGAGAATCTTTGAGAAATTGAGAGGGCAAATTTTGGGGTAAAATAAGTTTCAAACGTGGTTCTGGTACCTAAGAAAGATGGAAAAGTACGCATGTGTGTAGACTACAAAGATCTGAACATGGCAAGCCCCAAAGATGACTTTCCACTGCCACATATTGATGTTTTGGTCAACAACACCGCTCAACAAAAGGTATTCTCCTTCATGGATGGTTTCTCAGGATATAATCAGATCAAGATGGAACTTGAAGACATGGAGAAAACTACCTTTGTCACATAGTGAGGCACTTTCTGTTACAAAGTTATGCCTTTTGGGTTGAAGAACGTCGACGCAACGTATCAGTGTGCTATGGTAGCTTTCTTCCATGACATGATTCATCACGAGATAGAAGTATATGTCGATGATATGATATCCTAATCTCACACTGAAGAAGAGCATCTTGACCATCTACACAAGTTGTTTGAGAGGCTGAAAAAATACAAGTTGAGATTGAATCTGAACAAGTGCACCTTCGGGGTGAGATCTGGTAAGCTCCCGGGTTTCGTCATCAGCGGTAAAGGTATTGAGGTTGATATCACCAAGGTTAAAGATATAAGAGAGATGTCGGCTCCCCATACTGGGAAGGAGGTCAGAGGTTTCTTGGGACAACTGAATTATATTTCCCGATTCATTTCTCATTTGACTGCTACTTGTGAGTCGATCTTCAAGTTGCTGAAGAAAGATCAGGTAGTAGAATGGAACAACGATTGTCAGGTATCCTTTGACAAAATCAATGAGTACTTACAAGAACCTCTGATTCTGATGCCACCAGTTGAAGGAAGACCTCTAATCATGTATCTAACAGTGCTAGAGAATTCAATGGGGGTGTACTGGGCTAGCATGACGAGTCTGGTCGAAAAGAGCATGCAATATACTACCTTAGCAAAAAGTTTACGATTGTGAAACAAGATACTCACTACTCGAGAAAACTTGTTGCACTTTGGCATGGGCTGCTCGCCGACTAAGATAGTATATGTTGGCCCATACTACCTTGTTGATCTCTAAAATAGATCCCATCAAATACATATTCGAGAAGCCAGCTCTATCCGAAAGAATATCCAGATGGAAAATGGTCTTGGCAAAATACGAAATTTAGTACACCACTCAAAAAACAATCAAAGGAAGTGTATTGGCAGATCATTTAGCTCATTAAGCCGTAGAAGACTACCAAACTATGAACTTTGAATTCCCAGACGAGAACATCATGCTAGTTACAGATCATGAAGAACCTGGACCGTATGAAGGACCCGAGCCAGGATCCCGATGGACTGTGGTTTTCAATAGAGCTTATAATGCACTTGGCAACAGAATTGGTGTTCTAATTATCTCTCCCAAGATTGCCATATGCCTTTCACCGCCAGATTATACTTTGATTGTACCAACAACATGGCAGAATATGAAGTGTGCATCATGGGCATCAGAGTTGCTATTGACCTGAGAATCAAGTTCTTGAGTGTATGTGGGGACTCATCCCTGGTAATCAGTCAAATTAAGGGAGAATGGGATACTAAGCACCTGAATCTCATTCCTTATAGAGAGCATGTACTGGCCTTAATTCTGTACTTCGAGGAGATCACTTTTGAGCACATCCAACGAGAAGAAAATCAGTTGGCAGACGCATTAGCTAGCATGTCATCTATGTTCAAGGTCAGATGGGACAATGACGCTCCCAGAATTACCATTGAAAGGCTAGACGAACTGACACACTGTACGAAGTTGAAACTGACAGAATAGAAGAGAAGCCTTGGTTTTATGAAGTGAAGATATATCTCCAGGCTTAAGAGTACCCTAATGGAGCATCTATATATGACAAGAAATTTCTATGGAGATTCTCGGCTAAGTTCTTCTTGAGTAATAGAATTCTGTAGAGACGCAACAATGATTTGAATCTGCTTCGTTGTATGGATAAGAAAGATGCGGAGAAGATTATGGAAGATATGCACAAAGGTATCTTTGGTACTCATTTCAGTGGACATACTATGGCTAAGAAGATTCTGAGAGCGGGTTACTATTGGTCGACTATGGAAACCGACTGTCACCACAACTCAAAAACTTATCACAAGTGCCAGATCTATGCTGACAAAGTACATGTGTCTCCAGTACCTCTGAATGTATTAACTTCTCCTTGTCCATTTGCAATATGGGGAATTGATATGATTGGAGATATCAAACCTACTGCTTCCAATGGACATCACTTCATCCTTGTCGCCATTGATTATTTCACAAAGTGGGTTGAAGCGGCTTCATTCGCCTCCGTTACTAAGAATGTGGTCATCTGGTTCATTAAGCATAATCTTATCTGTAGGTATGGAATCCTCAAGAGGATTATCACAGAAAATGGTATCATTCTCAACAACAATATGATCACGGAACTCTGCATGTAGTTCAACATCAAGCACCACAATTCTTCTCCGTATCGACCAAAGATGAATGGCATGGTGGAAGCCGCTAATAAGAACATTAAGAAGATTATACAGAAGATGACGGTAACATATAAAGATTGGCACAAGATGTTACCATTAGATCTTCATGGCTATCACACTTCAGCGCAAACATCAACTAAGGCAACCCTGTCCTCTCTAGTTTTTAGTATGGAAGTTGTCCTACCTGTCGAAGTTCAGATTCCTTCCCTGAGAATTATGAAAGATGCGGATTTAGACGAAGACGAATGGATTCATACTAGGTTGAACCAGTTGAATCTTATTGACGAGAAAATATTGGCGGCTATTTGCCATGGTCAGATGTATCAGAAGCACATGATCAAAGCCTCCAATAAGAAAATCAAGCATCGAGTATATCAGGCTGGTGACTTGGTAATAAAATGCATCATCCTACCGCAAGGTGATCCTAGGGGAAAATGGACTCCTACTTACTAAGGGCAATTTTTAATCAAGAAGATATTTTTGGGTGGCGCTATGATACTTACCACCATATACAGTGAAGATTTTCCGCACCCTGTGAACACAAACATAGTCAAAAGATACTACGCAGGAAAACGACCCGCTAGGTTGACTGGCCTAGGAAAAAATAAGGGCATCCGGCGAACCAAAAGGCTTCAGGAAAAAATCAGGGATATATATGTGAAAGACTGTACACTCGACAAGTCGAAAACTTGAAAAGGAGGCTTGGGCAAAAAATGGTATCCCGGTGGATTGAAAATCTGAAAGGGCGGTCCAGGAAGAATTAGGGATTAAAGCGTACAACTATATTCCGTTAGATCACTTACAACGAAATTCATTACCAACTTCAAGTTCAAATAGTACAGATCAATTTAGTCAACTTCTTTCGACAGCAAGGGGTGAGATGCTCAAATACATAAGGGCAATAACAAAGTTGAAACTTGACGAGATCATTTACACATAGCTATATATTTTGTTTTCACTTTGTACTCCTTTCATTTCACGACGATTTCCTCTTACTAGGATTTATGTCTCTTTGTACAACAATCGCCTATTTATGGGCAAACCATCAATATAAACATTATTTCAAAATTTAATTTTTACTTTTTCTGTTTTGTTTGCAAAAACATCCAATGACTAAATTTAATGAACATATGCATATGAATACGATTACTGCTAAAAAATATATGAATAAAAACAAGAATAAGCATTTACTCAAGACTCTAGGAGTTGGGATAACGTTCAAAGTCATCTAAAAATCCCCACGGAGTAAATTCCATAAGAATATCCCCCCACGGAGTCATCTTTACATACTTGACACATTCCCCACAAGTCTTAAATATCTTAATATTACTCACCAGCAGATCCCCCTAGCGGATAAAGGAGTATGATTTTTTCCCCAACAATACCGCCAACCTACAGAGTCCCAATCCTCGTTAGAGTATGTCACCAGTATAATTCCCATAAACTCTCTTCCTCAACTGATTTTATTTCTCCAAAACTATAAAAATCCCTACAAAATTCTCTTCTCCAGTAGGGTTCATTTCCTCAGTAGAATGTATTCCTCCAGCAGGTTTATTTCCTCAGTAGAGTGTTTCTCTAGCAGGGTTTATTTCCTCGACATGGTTTATTTCCCCAACATGATGCAGTATCCCCAGCTTAAGTCTATTCCTTTGACTATGCAAATTATCCAAAAAATTTATCTCCAACAAAGGGTAGTCCAGATTGCCATCCCCAGAGAGTGGCTACAGAATCTGAAATCAGACCATATATCAGTTAATCTTATCCTCCCCAGACGAGTCGGCATCCATATCGAAAACTCGGTCAAACAGTGCCTCAGAAGGTTATCCATCTCCTTTATCCCCAGTCAGGGCATATAAGAATAAAATTCCCCATTAGAGTGATGAACGGCCAATGTTCTTGAACTCTTATCCCCAAACAGAAATCAAATTCCCCAATGGAGTTTCCTTAAACAGAAAGTAGGAATTCCCAGCGTAGGCATTCTAGACAAGATTGAAGATTACACATATTCTTCATCCCCGGCAACAATCAGAGATTTATTTTCCCCAGTCAGAAACATTACGCGGAGCTACCAATACACTCCAACGACATATCAGATTTATACATGTCATAGCATATGCATACGAAACGCGTATAGCACACTCTCATTTATGCTGAGAACATTATTAAGAAATGCATTTCATACATCATGATATTTCATACAGCTAATTCTTTATGTTTTCAGTTAAAGTCTACAAACAGACAAATATCATCAACAATTTTCGAATAGGACATAGATTAATTCCTGAAATAAGACAGGGCAGCTATCTGTATGACCATACACAGATTAATTCCTGAAACAAGACAAGGCAACTATCTGTGAAAACAAATTGTAGATCAATTCCCGAAATAAGACGGGGCGATAATCTATAAAATTAGGTCCAAGATTAATTCCTGAAACAAGATAAGGCAATTGTCTATGTGACCAGGTCAAATATTAATTCCCGAAACAAGACGGGACAACTATCTCTACGGCCAACATGTCTCTGGTTAATTCTCGAAACAAGACGGGGCAACTATCTGGATGACCAAACATAGATTGATTCTTGAAACAAGACAGGGAAACTATCTATGAAAGCAAAATGTAGGTCAATTCCCGAAATAGGACGGGGCAACTATCTACATGAACAGGTTGAATATTAACTCCCAGAACAAGACGGGGAAACTATCTTTCTTTCTTTATGTCCAGGTGAAGATCAATTCCTGAAACAGGACGGGGCGATTGTCTTTATCACCAGGTGGTATGAATTCCCGAAACAGGACAGGTTTACCAACAAAAACAAATTGTAGATCAATTCTAAAAACAGTACGGGGATACTATCTACATGGCAAGCATTTTCCTTCAGATCTTCATTCTGAAAAACATTTCATTAGATCAAGTCGAGCATAGACTCATTCTGGTACTCCTATAAAAAATTACCTTGGATGGCATATGCAAGCCCATCTCCGATGACATTCCGTCATCTCTCTGAATGGCATCTTTAAGCCCATTCAACAATATTATCAACCAACAACATTACTTCTTGCACAAGCCAGTGCAAATTTCTGGTCACTTAAGTGTTCAATCATCTTCTACCTTCAAGTCACAAATGACAGACATGCCAATCTAACTCTTTAGGTTTAAGAAGATTGAACAGGGGAAGCTGTTGTACCCCAAAATTTTCCCTCCCCTTTTTCTTCAAGCCATTCTCCTAAAGTCCTCATTTGCTCAAGGGTGCTCAAGAATTGATCAGACAAATTTGCCTCCTAAGCAATGGGTCCACAACTAGGGTTTTGTATTTCTCAAGGAAGATTGGTTTTCTAAGGTCTCAAATGGTTTTAATTACTCCTCATATGCTTCAAATAATGCTCATACCAAGTTTCATGCCTTGCATCACAAGTTTGCTCAGTCAATTGCTCAAATGATGGAAAATCAATTGTATTGGGTAAAAAGTCAACTATGGTTAACATACAGCCAAAGCTCAATATTTTTGGCCAACATCAACATTTTGAAGTCATGTCCATCATTTTATCAAGGGTTGATCATGATTCCTCAAGAAAAGCCCTCAAATCATCAAAAGTCAAAGGTTGCCAAATTAGGGTTTTTTAGGAGAAGTCAACTGAACTTTGACCAGGCATAACTTTCACATGCTTCATAAGCTTTTCCCCAACCAAAGTTCATTTTTAAGGGATTACAATTTTCTACAACTTTGTCTCTCTAAGATCAAGTCCAAAAAGTGGATCATTTGAGAGAGATATAAGCCAATACATTACAGATCATTTCAAAAGTTAACAAAAAGACACTTTTTTTCAAGGCAACTTACATCAATATAAAGTATTCAAAGAAAAAATTATCAACATAGATATTGTAGAGGATATCTTGAGCTTTCCAAAAAGTCAAATATCACCTTCAAAAGATGAAAATTGAGAGAGTTATGACCATTGCAAGTTAGGAAATTTTGAACAAATGCATGAAGTTCAAATTGAGCAAGCTTTATATTTTGGACTATTGGGCCATGGTTTAAGAGTCCAAACATGCTCTATACTCCTTATACACCTCAGAATTAATTCATACACCCCTTGACCTATTTTTATTTTAATTATTTTTTATTTATTCATTAATAATGCAAAATAAATAAAATAGATACATATGCCTTTCTTACAAAGACCAAGCCTATTCCTTTTGCCCTATTTTTCACTATATAATCTCATCAATTCTCATACAAAGCTGTAACTCCCGTTAATTTTATAAGTACGAAGTGCGCCTAAGAGGGGGGGTGAATTAGGTACTTTAAAAAAATTTGGTTTTAGTGATGATGGTTCTTATTTTTCTGGTTAAAAGTGAGTTTAGGAAAGCTTAAAAATGCAGAAAAATAAAGAGACACGGGCGATATATCCTGGTTCCCCTCACAGTCTGAGAGTACTCCAGTCCCCTTTCAACATGAAAGATATTTCCTTATTGTGGCAAACTTAAACAAAGAAATACCAAGTAACCAAGAACAATCCTCTTGGACCAAGAACAATCCTCTTGTATTTTCACTAAGTTATCTATGAGAACAATCCTCTCAATGTAACTACACTTGTATCCAACAACTTTGGAAAGATAAGATTTCAAAAAAACACTTAAACTTATTTCCAACAATCCTGGACAAATAAGTAAGTAAATATCAATTTTTTGAGTTTGAGTGAGTAGAGTAATATTGATCACTTAGAGTGATTTAACAATGTATGATCTTCTCTTCCAATAATATTATTGTACAATGACTCAAGATATATTGGCTCAAAGTTTTCTGTTTGTTAATGAATGAAAATATGCAGAAAACTTATGCATGAAGGTGAAGGAATGCTTGAGTTTGTATTTTGAAATTTCAGAAAATATTTATGGAAGAGGTGTTGAAATAGATTTTGAAATTGAATATTTATATGTTCATAACACCCTTTTGAAACAACATGAAGTTCTGAAAATGTATCATGAACAAATGCCAAGTTTGAGTGAAAAGTTTCAATGAAAAGGCATGTACAAAGCTGCTGTTTTTCAAAAACGTGCAGCATACAATCGATTGCACCCTTTGTGTAAATCGATTGCACAAGGTTTCAACAGCTATTATTTCAAAACTTTTAAGAGTTCAATCGATTGCACTATCAATGCAAATCGATTGCATGCAAAGTCAGTAGCAAAAAGTAAGTGAGTGCAATCGATTGCACTAGTAATGTAAATCGATTGCACTGTGAAACAGAAGCAAATGTTTTGAAAATTTTAAGTATGCAATCGATTGCACAAGAAATTTAAATCGATTGCATGGAGAAACAGAAGCAAACGTTTTGAAAATTTTAAGTATGCAATCAATTGCACAAGCAATGTAAATCGATTTCACAGAGAAACAGAAGCAAAAGATATGAAAGTTTGAAGTGTGCAATCGATTGCACTAGAAAGTAAATCGATTGCATGCAAGAGAAAGTGAAATTTTAACTTTGAAAAACTTGAGTAATGATTTTTTAAACATTTCTTTTTCATTTTTGAGCATCTATATCTTAAGATCAAAGTAGATAATATTATTATACCTTTAAAGTTGTTGAGAGCTTTGAATGAAGATATTATTCTTAGATGCTTTGAGCTTGATAAAAAATCTTTGCCTTCTTTGTTAGCCATGGTTTCTCTTCATCAAAACAAAAGCTCATTTGTGAAGCTTGATTTTACAAATTTAATTAATTATTTAATTAAATTAATTACGGATTAATTGTTGGAATTGTTGAAATGTTGATTTAAGTTGCTAGGTTGTTATTTGGTTGATTAATATTAGTAGTAATATTAATAATGACATTAGAATGGTTATAAAATTTATTGTTGGGCTTAATTATATGGTTGTATGTAGTAAACATGGGGGTGTGAAAATTAGGCCCAATAGACTATTATTATTATTATTATTAAGTTTAGTAATAATAGAAATTAGGTTATTTGGAGAATTTTGCGGTACGTGAGAAGTGGCAAGGAGAACAAGGGTTTGGAGGAAACTGTCATCGGGAGAGAAACTGCCGACCATGAAGCCAAATTGGAATTCGATCGGAAATTATAGAGAACCGTCAATCCAAGGTAAGGGTGGAGTTTCTTATCCTATAATGGGGCATATGATATGTTGTATGTGGGGATTTAGGGTGTGAATTTATTATTGTTTGTGTTTGTTTATGGCAATGGATGTTAGGGATTAATTAGTGTTGATTATTGGAGAAATTTCATGTTCCTGTGTTACGCGTTGGTTAGTCTGTGAATCGTTATACATTGGTTTTGTGAATAGAATGAAACTGGATAAGTAACAGGAAGTTACAGAAAATTATTCATAATGGGGCATGCCGATCGTCAGGCTGTTCGTTGTTATTGGATGTCAGTCGGCAAGGTGGGGATGGAGAGTGACGATTGGCAAGGTGTATGGGTAGAGGCTGCCGGTCGGCAGCCTTGAGAGAGAGAAGAGTATCTTCGGCACTGGGCATTTTGTGGAAGAAGGGTGCCATTCGGAACTGGGTGTTGTTATTGGTAGGGAGTGTCGTTCAGCACTGATTGTTAGGCACGGGCAGGACTTGTTTCTGTGGCAATATGTTATATAATTTTCATATGGTATTAATATAGAATTCATTAATAGAAGTAGTCTTTATGTCAGTAATCTTAATTTAGTAATTTCAACATAATTTAACAGCCTTAGTAATAACAAAGAGTTGGAAATAATTAGTATAGTTGCAGTAATTGTTTTGGTAAACTGATGTACATTAGCAGAGTGATGAAATAATAGGAATAATATAAACTAGCAGTAGCAGTGTGAGTTTCGTAATAATAATACCAATTAGAAATGCTAGTAATTGTAGCAGAGGGTTATTAAGCCGGATGTAGTTGGTTTGTCCGAATAATTATGCGGAATGTTTGTAAAATATTACGGCTGAGATGGTGGATTGTATAAGTTGCTGTAAGGTAGAGACTAAGATGTGAATTAGTAACATAAGGTTATTAGTATTAAAATAACAGTGGAGAATTAATTGATTTGCAGGATTTGGTCGATTTTTCCGAATAATTATGCGGAAAATTGTTGTAGTTAATTATGAAATTGCAGGTGATGATGAATTTGGTTGAATTGTCTCTATTTATGGGAAATATTATGTTGTAAGCCTATGGCCAATGTTGAATGGTTGTTGACCTGTTGTTGAATTGCCGTTGAAATGTTGTTAAGTTGTTGTTTAATTATTGTTATTAATTTTTTGCTGTAATGCTATTGTTGTGTTGTTATAATTGTTGCTGTGAGTTTTGTTGATAATGTGAAGTTTCAGAGAATTTTAGATGATGATGAATTACCTCTATTTACTGGTAATAATGGTGATGTGGGTTGATGTCTTGCGATGAATGATGATCATTGTGAGTATGTGATGGTGCATTCATTGAGTCACATACATTTGTATACTCTGTGATGGCTTGTATTGGCGGATTTTGTGAAGGCCTGTATTGGCAAAATGGCGATAAAGGTTGATGCCCTATTCGAATGCTTCTAATAATTGGCAATTAGAGGTGGGGGATGAAGCCCTGTTGGTACCACATGCATTTGCACAGTTGTGTCTCATCGGGTCTTGCATAATTAATAATAATGTGAATTGAGATGATTTAAGTTATGATTAAAACAAGTGAGGTTTGTGAAAAGATTTATTGTGAAGGGCAAGACAATGTTGATGTTGTAATGTGATGGTTTTATATTCCTTAATTCTAATATATGATTTATCGTGCGCTCACTTATATGATTTGAGAATCTCACCCCTTATTGTTTGAATGTTGCCCTCTGTTGGTAACATGCAGGTAATCAAGAAGAATAGTTGTACATCGTTAGTTTGAGTCAGTGTTGTCGCTCTGATACATAGCACTCAGGGGGATGAACACTTGATGCTTAGTTGTTGATTATTATTTCTGTTGCTGAATCTTTAAGTTGTTTACATGAAGTAACTGTTGTCTTGAAGTTGTTTTAGATGAATAAAAGATGTCAAGTAAATTGAAGTTGAATATGTATACTTTGCTGCTTATACATATAAAGTTGTTTGATGTTAAAGAATAAATCTGATTGTTATCGGTTCATCCGAGTTAAGTGTTATGTATCTATTTGTATGCGATTAAATGAAGATTGATTTTTAGTTGAAAATTTAGCATCCTATTTATGTTGAACTCTAATTTTCTTATTATCTGTCGGGTAGAAATGGGGTGTTACATTAGTGGTATCAGAGAAGTTCGGTCCGTTCGGCCAATTTGTCTAATGTTGTTTGTTCCTTAGTGCGCGACAAGTGTGTGAAATACTGTCTGTACTTGTTTTCCTTAATTGCAGGAAGTTGGTTGAAGATAAGTGGGGGAGAAGCTTTACTTCTCGGATATGTTCATTTGAAAGGTGTTGGTTTAGTGTGCTGCTAACGACGACAATGCAAGAATTATTGGAGTCTTGTTGTTCCCGAATTTGAAGGTGACTTGGATTCAAGGTCTTGTTGTTAGTCGAGTTAGAGCGTCTTGAGAGAAATTGACCAGACATTGTTGGTGCTTACTTCTCGAAGAATGAAAAGCAATGTAATATTTGTTGATTTACGAAGCAAGTGTAAGATGTCGATGTTTGAACAATGATGGAGTAATAAAGTTGCTGTAACTTTTGTGTTGGGATCACATAAGTGATTGTCGGAAGTAGTTGACGTTGATAAGTAGTTGTGAATCGCGAGTCTGAGTCGAAACTTGAAGAAGTGAGTAGCGTTGCGAAAAGAATTGTTGGCCTGGTGTTTTGGAACCTGAACTTTGGCGAAGGAATGCATCTCTCTAGTTATAAGAAGTTTAGGAGCAAGAGATATGTTAATAGTTGTTTGGAATATGTCTAAGTTGAAGACAAATGAGTTTCGGAGTGGAATTTTTGTAAACGAATCGCAGGAAACTATAGAATTATTGTGGGACTTCGAAAATTCATAACTAGAGTTTCGGGCATCCGATTTGAGTTCCATTTGAGGCTTTGGAAAGCTAAAAAAATGAGCTTCATTTTAAAAATGGTTACAGTAGTTGTAATAGATTCATTTATCACGTGATGATATTGGAAGTAAGTGCAGTTTTTGTTAAGCTTGTCTTTAGGACTAGACTTGTTCTTCAGTGTTGTACGGGACGTCAGCATCCGTGTTGGGTGAATTAAAGGAGAAATTGGAAGATTAATTTAAATTAATTTGTGAAATAAAATATATAATTTGGAAAGCTTTTGTATTATTAATTATAACGAAAGACGATAGTTCGAAGTTGTGTGGAATTTACGGTGTCGAAAAGGAGGAAGATTTATGCTAAGTTGTTAGGATGTATGTTATAGTTTTGGGAGGAGAGTTCTCTTGAGTAATTTTATTTCCAAGTGAAAGTGTATGTAGATCCATTCAAGGTGGATGCAGTTCTAAGTTAGAGAATGACGAAGTCTATTATAGAGGGTAGTAGCTTGTTAAGCTTAGATGATTATTATCATAGTTGTTTGAGGTGTAGATATATATGAAATATTGTTAGATAAGATGATAATATTGAGAGTGTGATTGGAATGAGTTTGAGAGGTGGAGATACGTTTATTTTTTATGTTGCGAAATTCGGAAGAGGATTAAGAATTTATGAATGTTGTTAGAATCCTTTATGTAGATAAAGACTCAGACTAGAGTGGAAGGATTTGTAATGTATTAATATGCCAACAGATCTCGAGTTAGAAAATGATTGATCATCATGGGATGGTGGGTGAATGAGGATTATACATGTTGTGTTTTAGAAAACTTGAATACGAGTTTCAAGGAAACACTATTATAGTTTGGTACGACGATTTATACTCCCTTATGGTTGTCTAATACTAATTGACAAATTGAGGAACTGATCATCCTTAATCCATTGTTAATAGTAGACGAGATTATGTTGGGTGTTATAGATTTGTCTTGCTATCTTAATGGTGTGAAAAAGTATGAATGTTATATCGCGAGAATAATCGCTCACCAGTTTGTGTGAAATTAGTAGAGGAGTCGTTGAGTGAGAGTTGAGACGTATTGAACAAGTCAGAGTGACGAGTTATATATGAGCTAACATCACAAAGTGAAAGATTGAGAATATCAAGTGAACAATGGTTTTATGATGGATATTGAAGAAAGTCCTAAACTAGATTGAAACTTGTGAATTAGATAGTTGACAGAAATTTTAACGAGGACTGTCACTTAAGGTGGATTATTAGAGTTGCGCAGCTGAAGCGTGATGTGGCGCAAATGATATATGTGTAAGACTTGTTAGAAGTGAATGATTAAAACCTCAGAAGCCTATGGGCATGGTGTGTCTTAATCTACATGCTTGATTTTGTGGATTGCCGATGTAGAGATGATGTGCCAGAGTACTGTGCTTTCTCGTAAATATTTGCGGGTTTTTATAAGGATATTATTATGGTCGTTAGTTGTTGGTAAATAGTGTGTATGATTGTTGAGTTATACAGTTAAGTTGATGTTATGATGATTTTGTTCCCGTTTCCGTGATGTTGTTGTTGGTTACCTTAAGGGATGAATAATACTCCATAATATGACTATGTTGATGTCACTATAAGGGTGATACGATGATATTAATAGAGCTGTTGATAAATGACATATATATATATATATATATATATATATATATATATATATATATATATATATATATATATATATATATATATGAGAATGAAATTGCGTATGTGTTTTGATGTTGAAAAGGGTGTTAAGATGATATTGTGATGTTTTATATCCAAGTATAAGTGTGTACTACTTTAAATGTTGATATGTCAGATTATGGGGGAGTAGTTGAGATGTTAGTATCGATTGTGTCATGAAGTGTTGAATGATTGACATGAGTGTAATCAATTTGAATTATATCATGTTGAGTGTTGTTATGTCGAGAAAGTAGTGGCCAAAGTGTTGTCAAACGCGAATTGAAGATCAGAGAGTTTGATGCGAAATTAACATTAAGAATGGTAGTATCGAATATATTTTCGAGGACGAAAATATTCTAAGTGGGGGAGAGTTGTAACGCCCATTAATTTAATTAATTATTTAATTAAATAATTACAGATTAATTATTGGAATTGTTAAAATGTTGATTTAAGTTGCTAGGTTGTTATTTGGTTGATTAATATTAGCAGTAATATTAATAATGACATTAGAATGGTTATAAGATTTATTGTTGGGCTTAATTATATGGTCGTATGTAGTAAAGGTGGGGGTGTGAAAATTAGGCCCAATGGATTATTATTATTATTAAGTTTAGTAATAATAGAAATTAGGTTATTTAGAGAATTTTGTGGTACGTGAGAAGTGGCAAGGAGAACAAGGGTTTGGAGGAAACTGTTGTCAAAAGAGAAACCGTCGACCGTGAAGCCAAATCGGAATTCGACCAGAAATTATAGAGAACCTTCAATCCAAGGTAAGGGTGGAGTTTCTTATCCTATAATGGGCCATATGATATGTTGTATATGGGGATTTAGGGTGTGAATTTATTGTTGTTTGTGCTTGTTTATGGTAATGGATGTTAGGAATTAATTAGTGTTGATTATTGGCGAAATTTCATGTTCCTCTGTTACGCGTTGGTTAGTCTATGAATCGTTATACGTTGGTTCTGTGAACAGAATGAAACTGAATAAATAACCGGAAGTTGTAGAAAATTATTCATAATGGGGCATGCCGATCGTCAGAGTGTTCGTTGTTGTTGGATGCCGGTCGAAAAGGTGGGGATGGAGAGTGACAATCGACAAGGTGTGTGGGTAGAGGCTTCCGATCAGCATCCTTGAGAGAGAAAAGAGTATCGTTCGACACTAGACATTTGGTGGAAGAAAGCTGTCGTTCGGCACTGGGTGTTGTTGTTGGTAGGGAGTGTCGTTCGACACTGATTGTTAGGCACGTGCAGAACTTGTTTCTGTGGCAATATGTTATATAATTTTCATATGGTATCAGTATAGAATTCATTAATAGAAGTAGCCTTTATGTCAGTAATCTTAATTTAGTAGTTTTAACATAATTTAATTGCCTTAGTAATAACACAGTTGGAAATAATTAGTATAGTTGTAGTAGTTGTTTTGGTAAACTGATGTACATTAGCAAAGTGATGAAATAATAGGAATATTATGAACTAACGGTAGCAGTGTGGGTTTGGTAATAATAATACCGAGTAGAAATGCTAGTAATTGTAGCAGAGGGTTATTTAGCCAGATGTAGTTGGTTTGTCCGAATAATTATGCGGAATGTTTGTAAAATATTACGGTTGAGACAGTGGATTGTATAAGTTGTTGTAAGGTAGAGACTAAGATGTGAATTAGTAACAGAAGGTTATTACTATTAAAATAATAGTGGAGAATTATTTGATTTTCAAGATTTGGTTGATTTATCTGAATAATTATGCAGAATAATTGTTGTAGTTAATCATGAAATTGCAGGTGATGATGAATTTGGTTGAATTGTCTCTATTTATGGGCAATATTATGCTGTAAGCCTATGGCCAATGTTGAATGGTTGTTGACCTGTTGTTGAATTGTTGTTGAAATAGTTTTAAGTTGTTGTTTAATTATTGTTATTGATTTGTTGTTGTAATATCGTTATTGTGTTGTTATGATTATTGTTGTGAATTTTGTTGATAATGTGAAGTTTCAAAGAGTTTTAGATGATGATGAATTACCTCTATTTACTGGTAATAATGGTGATGTGGGCTGATGCCTTGCTATGAATGATGATTATTGTGAGTATGTGATGGTGCATTCATTGAGTCACATACATTTGCATACTCTGCGATGGCTTGTATTGGCGGATTTTGTGAAGGCCTGTATTGGCAAAATGGCGATAAAGGTTGATGCCTTATTTGAATGCTTCTAATAATTGGCAATTGGAGGTGGGGGCTGAAGTCCCGTTGGTACCACATGCATTTTCACAGTTGTGTCTCATCGGGTCTTGCATAATTAATAATGATGTGAATTGAGATGATTTAAGTTGTGATTAAAACAAGTGAGGTTTGTGAAAAGATGTATTGTGAAGGGCATGACAATGTTGATGTTGTAATGTGATGGTTTTATATTCCTGAATTCTAATATATGATTTATCGTGCGCTCACTTATACGATTTGAGAATCTCACCCCTTACTGTTTGAATGTTGCCCTCTGTTGGTAACGTACAGGTAATCAAGAAGAATAGTTGTACATTGATAGTTCAAGTCGGTGTTGTCGCTCTGATACATAACACTCGGGGGGATGAACGCTTGATGCTTAGTTGTTGATTATTATTTCTATTGCTGAATCTTTAAGTTGTTTACATGAATTAACTGTTGTCTTGAAGTTGTTTTAGATGAATAAAAGATGCCAAGTGAATTGAAGTTGAATATGTATATTCCGCTGCTTATCAATATAAAGTTGTTTGATGTTAAAGAATAAATCAGATTATTATCAGTTCATCCGAGTTAAGTGTTATATATCTGTTTGTATGCGATTAAATGAAGATTAATTTTTAGTTGAAAATGTAGCATCCTATTTATGTTGAACTCTGATTTTCTTATTATTCGCGGGGTAGAAATGGGGTGTTACAAAGGCCACACGAAAAAAAACTTGCCTCAAACTTGTCAAAAAAATATCAAACTTTTTTTGAAGAACCCTAGAATTTCGAAACTCTTGCCACAAACCCTTTCACTATAAAACCTCTATTCCATTCTCTTCCAGCAAGCCTATAGATTAAGTTTGAACCAAATTTGATGGTCCAAAACGCATGAAAACACCATACCATGCATCTCCAATTTCATAACTTTGCAAATTTCATATTTTAATTTTTGTATCGTATTAAATCATATTGGTGTTACTAACATGCTTCTGAGATATATCTGAACAGGTTTGGACCATCGTGAGGGTCCCATGCATGCTAAATCGTAAACCACCATACTAGCACCGATCCCACACGCTTTCTTCATAGCTCTTGATCCCTTGTGTTTTACCCACAAAGATACTTCCATTAGATTCACAACCCTTGATTTAGGGGGGTAGAGTCCTCTTTATTCACTAACATTTTCTATTTTCATAGGTGCAAGAATCGTCTCACCGGAGAAGACGACCGGAGCTAGGGCTCCGACACCTCTCCGGTCAATACATTCATTTATATATTATATATGTTTTGATTCATTTATGTGAATGGATGTATAGCCACCCCAGTGGCAGAAACGCGCGCTAATGTATTGGTCTCCCACGTCACGGGTTCGATCCCCGGTTTTGCCAAAATATTCATATTCATATTTTTTGCAGGTTTATTATATAATGCATTGATCCTATTATCCATCACCAACCAACGCTTAGCCTGGTGGTAAGCTTTCTGCGTGAAACTGTTGAGGACGTGGGTTCAACACCCACCCTTACTCTTTTGGTTATTTTCTATGTTTCTCACTCTTTTTCACCCTTTTTCTTTAAAACATTTTTCAAAAATAATTTTTTAACAAAACTTAATTTAATTTTAGGCATTTAATTTAATTTTAAGTTTTATTTAATTAACCCTAATTTGATTTTTTAGGTTTTCTCGATTAAATTAGAATCGACTTAGATTTTAGGGTTCCGATTAACTTAATTAACTAACCTTTTTTTAATTAATTAAAATCAACCTATATTTTAGGGTTTGCTTAAATTAATTACCTAAATTTTTTTGATTAATTAAAATCAATTAGACTTTAGGTTGATTATCAAAACTGTTTCGTCATACAATCACAAAACAATTTTTCCATTTTCTCTTTTTTACCGCTTCGCGTGTTTTATTACTTTCACATTAGTTTTTTTTTTCAATTATGTATCTGCTATAGTATGTAATAGTTAATTTAGGGTTTTACTTTCTTTTTCCCCCGATTTTATTGTTTGTACCCCCTTCCCGAAGCCTTGTAATAGCGTAGAACTTTATTTTCCGTGCTTTACTTTTCCTGTTATTATTTTACTATATTGTTTCTAGTAGTTAGGGTTTGTATGGAAAGACTAATAATTGAACTTATAAAACCCTAAATAAACAAGATAACTAACTGAACTGAATCATTTTCACACTTTCACCTCTAGGGTAACCTCATTTGTTGCCTTCGAATAAAAATGGTCATGTCCCTCGAACGTAGGGATACCCTTAGCAAAGACCCTCGGTTAAAATCATCATAAAGATAATAGTCCCGCGATGTCCCTCGAGTTGCCTACGAGAAATGAGCTTGTCCCTCGGTGTTGCCTACGAATATATGATGATAGTCCCTTCGAATTTCTAAGGTATCCTTATATGTTTCCTTCAATGACCATAACGATGACCCTCGCTTGTCCCTTCATATCCAACGATAAGGCTTCCTACTAACTAATGGTAGGGTAGCATTATCTAAAGGATGAAGAAAATAACACGAAATACTTTTGATTAGGTAAATCGCTCGTAATCGCTTGCTCACAAAAACATATTTTTTTCACAAACACTTCTTCTGAAATATTTTCAAAAACAAACACTTTGTACGCATTCTTAACTGATATAAGAATCATTACAAAGTTTCCTTACGATTGGCATTTCAAAATATTTTCAAACATATTCACAAAGCATTTTCAAAAGTGAGCTAGCGATTAATAGCCCATAGATAACTATGGATGAAAAGTGTGTTAACACCTTCCCTTTTCATAACCTACCCTCAAAACTCAGAAAATTCTCAAAGGTCTTTCCTGTTCTTTTCACCCTTTCTTTTATTAGATAAAAGAAAATTTGTTGGAGACTCTTGCTATCCGTAACATTTGTGATAAAACACAAAACCAAGTCAGTTTTCCCACCGTATTACAGAGCCTCACAGTGGGCGCCAAATATTCTTACTGAACACCAAGGTTGACTTCCCTAAGAACTAAAGGGTTTCATAGAAGGTCTCTAATGAATATAATTGCTTTGTATATTATGTTAAGGGATTCAGAGGCTTACACAAGTGTGCGTGAGCTCCAAGCGATGCGTCTTTCTTACCTCCCAGTCGGGATCCCTATTTATAGAGGCACAAAGACCTCAATGATCACTTCCTGTAACTATCGGGACTTTCCATATTACGTAACTGGGTTGTCTTTTAGACAAGTAACACATAACATCACCAATGATGGCTATTATCATAACGTGCACCTTCGTATAATGATGAGTCATTACACCCTTAATGGGCCGGCCATTGCATAACAGTTCTGTTGTACCCCAAAATTTTCCCTCTCATATTTCTCAACGAATGTCAAGTGAGGTCCCCAAATTGCTCAAGGAAGTTCAAGAGTTGACCAGACAAACTCTCTCCTAAGGCAGTCTACCTCAAATTAGGGTTTCTATCTTCATCAAGATGTGTGAACCATAAAGGTCTCAAATGCTCACCATTGTCTTAATATGTTCTCAAGATCATCCGTGTCAAATTTTAAGCCTTGCAGAAGAAGTTCGCCCAGTCAATTGCTCAAATGCCTGGAAATCAACTATACTAGGTCAAAAGTCAAATGTGGCCCATATACAGTCAAACTTCAAGGTTTTTGGTCAACATCCCCATTTTGAAGTATTATCCATCATTTGATCAAGGGTTGACCATGATTCCCCAAGGATTGCTCACAATTCATCAAAACCTAAAAGTTGCTAAATTAGGGTTTTGCAGGAAAAGTCAACCCAACTTTGACCAAGCATAACTTTCTCATACTTTATCAGAAATGACCCATACAAAGCTCATTTTGAATAGGATGAAATTCCCTACAATTCAACTTCATCTCCCAAGTCCAAATTTTTCACTCACAAAAAGATATGAATTTGGACATTATAGGTCATTTTGAAAAGTCAACAAAAACACCTTTTGGGTCAAGGCTTCATACATGAACATGGAAGACTCAATTGATATGATAAAAAAAGTGTTGCTTAGAGGACATCCTAATCTTTCTAAAAAGTCAAAGAACACCTCTCTAGGATCAAAATTGAGGAAGTTATGCATTGGCCAAGTTGACCATTTTTGCAAAATTGCCAAAAGTCAAATATGCTCAAATTGACATTTTTTGCTAAATGGGTCCAACTTTTTATGCTTGCACCTCAATCATAATATGGCCCACGACTCAAATACTTATCCACCAATTATTTGCTCCATTTTTCAATTTATTTTGATTTTTCATTGATTTAAAAGTGAATTAAATCAAATAAATGATGAGAATTATCAAAGATATGATTTGATTTGTTTTTTTTGACAAGTTAGCAACCAAGATATGTTGAGCTTGCAAGATCAATTCGAATCAATGGCAATTGGTACAAAAAGAGCATGATTAAGCCAAATTTAGAAAGATATCATATGGTTAAAGAATCAAATCAAATATCATCAAAGCCTGGAGATTGAATCTTTTTTTCAACCCTAATTCACTCTAGTACATATAGAGAACGCAGCCAAAGCAAGAAAGGAGGGTTAGAGGTCGTGCATAGCAAAAGAGAAAACTCAAAAATTTGCAAGAAAGTGGGTGATCATTCTTGGACTTAGAGAGTGATTCAAGCCATTCTAAGGCTACCAATAGACTTCTGGACATCTCCAGAAGGGATCTCAATCATTTGCAAGCATTTCCACATCCAGAATCGTGATCTACAGACCCACGGTTTGCACCTCCAAGCTTGAATCTGATTTCTTAATTTACACACGATTAATCATTCCAAAACATTGCATTGTGTTTATATTGTCATTTGGAAGGTTTTTGTTTATTTGATTTTTCATTTTGATGCCTATAGCCAAGATTTCCATTACTAGGGTTTGAGGAGACGTTTTAGGGCTTCTTTGTACGAGTAAAATTAGGCCAGAAAAGGGGGACTATGGTGTTCAAGGGATCAAGGTGAAGCGATCCATGTGCTCACTTTAAATTTATCATGCATTTTCTTGATTTTGGAAGTTTGCAGGGTTTTAGCTATGGAGCCATGTCCGTAGGTAAAGGTTTGCAGTCTAATACGACGGACAAGGAAGAAGAGGACAACGTGTCTGAGCATCATTGGCTGTTTTGAAATTCTGCGCGTTTTTCCAATTAACCATCGTGTTTTATATATTATGCATTATTATTGTTATATGTACAAACAAACAAAGCAGCACAGTTGGCAAGCAGGTATTGGAAACGAGCATAAAGGCCTGGGTTCGATCCCTAGGTCCCAACCTTTGTTTCATATTATTTTTCATCATGTGATCAGGTGCAAAGTTGTCCTATACGTCCACCATATGCCATCAAGATTCAACCATCAAACGCATCTTCAGCCAAGACCCAATGCCTTTCCATTGAAGGATCACCATACACCTTAAGTCAACATACGCATCAGATTGGGCAAAGTCAAACGGGCTTGGATTGTTTGGGCCCAAAAGTCAGATCTACACCCCCCATAATTGTTAGCAACCAGACCCACTTCTAATTTTTCTTTCTTATTTTTTATTATTTTAAATTTCTTTTAATTATTTTAATTGACAATTAATTACTATTTTTCATAAAATCATAAAATCAAGAAGTTAAAAAATTAGAATTAGATTTTTTATCAAAATTAATTTTATTAGTTTAATTTAATATAATTTGACTTAGGGCAATTTTCACTTGTTTTTATAAATAAAATCAAATAGAAATTAGGTTAAATTCTAGATTTGATTCTTTTATTTTTCTCAAATAAATAAAAACACAAAAATAGGTTTTTAAATTGAATTAATTTATTTTTTCTTAATTTAAAATTAATTAGAACTTAGAATTTTCTTTTTTAATTTAACTATTTCATTATTTTTCTTAAATAACAAAACATGACAAAAACATCTTTTTTTAATCAATCGCAAATAGGTTTAGTCAAGGGTCAAAACCCTAGTCGTTTCATATTTGATTCATCGCGTGCTTATTATTTATTTTGACAATATTTTTGTAACTGTTCATGGTTTGTAATAGTTAATTTAGGGTTTTATTTACCGTTAAATTCCTGGGTTTTTGGATATGTAATTAATCCCCCTCCCCGAAGCCTTGTAATAGCATAGATTTACTTTCTCGCATTTTTAATTTCTACAAATATTTAACTGTCTAGATGTATGCTAATAGGATTGTATGACAATAATGCATGACAAATTAATACGGTTAGAAAACCCTAATGTGCAAAGATTAAATAACTAAAAACAAATCACTTGCACATATCACTCCTAGGGTATACTCTCACTTCGGTTGCCTTCGGTAAATGATCGTTAAGCATAGGGTGTCTTAGTGGTTGCCCTCCTGTCTAAAAAAGATCAAACGTCCCATTCGAATATTGCCTCGGAAATGTTGCCTCGAATATGATCTTAAGACTCTAGGGTTATTACTAAGGTGTCCTAGTATTGTTTTAGTGATCGTACGTCCCTTTCGAATTGACCCTTACAATTCCAACGACAGTGCTACCTATTTCTCAATAGTGGGATAGCGCTGTCTAAAGGAAACAAGAATAGAAACAATATTTTTTCGAGTAGGTAGATGCTAGTAGGTACTTGCTCAAATCAAAACTTTTCACACTTACACTTTTCAAACTAAATTTCAAAACAAACTTCGTCACACCTTTGAGGACTGATACAAGGGTTATCACGAAGTAAAACATTTTTAAAACAACTTCGCCACACCTTTGAGAACTGATGCAAGGGTTATCACGAAGTCAAGCTTTTCAAAAACAAAGCACCTACACAAGCAATTTTAAAAAGATGAGCAAGTACCTAAGAGCCCATGGAAAACCATGGATAGAAAGGGTGCTAACACCTTCCCTTTCTATAATCTACCCCCCGTACTCAGAATATCTCGAAAAAGGATTTTTTATGTACTTTTTTCCTTACCAGTTGGATGAAATAAAAGTCGGTGGCGACTCTTGCTTACCATGACATTTTGAGAACAAAAAACGCAAAACGCAAACCAAAGTTCAAACAGTCGGTTCTGCCATCGTATCACAAGTTCCATTAAGGCCGAACACCGGGTGACCTCTGGATCTAGGGTATGAGCCTGACTTCTACCTCTTCATCCTCTCCCACGCCCAATGACATGATCCTCTGATTGTACAACCCAGTTTAGGCTTTGTGGATTCTATTTGGGTTAGTAACCAGATGGTTGCCTACATGTTTTCCTTGACCTAGCAACCACACCTTGTCTTTTGCCTCATCTAGCCCGGTCAATAGATCTATGTATGAACAGACATATATACACATTAAGACAAAAATAAACATACCTTTTGTTGGTCAGATATAAATGAGTATGGTTTAGGGATAAGTTGGTTAAGATATTCTAATAATAGTTCAACAAACCACTTCCAAGAATCTCTTGTTTTTTATTCAACCATATCATATGCAATAGGTATCATCTGGTTGTTTCCATCATTGCCTACAGCAGCTATGAGCTGACCACCATGTTCTCCTTTCAAGAAGAAAGCATACAATCCAATCAATGGTCTAATGTGTGAGAAAAAGCAACCTTACAACCTTCTAGACAAATATAAATCCTCTCAAATACATACCCTACTTCAAATGTCCCACATTTGATTAATGTGTTATTACAATTTGACCTTCTGAGCTCTTCAGCATAACTCCTTAAGTATGCATATTGCTCACTACTAGCACCTTCTATCAACTTCATTGCTCTCTTCTTTTCCCTACATGCTTGAAAATGGTTGAGCCTAACATTCCACCTAAGAAGTGCCTCATCAGCCAATCCACTAGGCTTGATATGAGGAGTGTGCCTAATCAATGGAATAAACTTCTTTGCTAGCCATTTAGTTTTCGCCTGTTTATTCCCAGCAGATCTAACACATTTATGATCCTTTTTCAAACTTGTTACTTGCCAATACTGACTTTCACTCCTTTTCACAACTAACATATGATATTGACAAGTTGGTTGACATTTCATAACCACCCTAACAACATCATTTTTGTATAACCATAAACTTGTCTTAGTTTCCATAACGTGATCTCTGACAACATCCATGATTAGTTCCTTTGAAGCAAACTGCATACCCATCTCAAACCTAACAACATCACCATTTTCAGGAACTTTGAAAATAAGAAAGTTCTTTTTGTGAACAATTTCATCATCACTTTCAACTGGAGTGTGTAAATCACTTTCATCTTGGTCAGACTTTTCATAGAAAACTTGTGTTTTATTCATGGTTCCACCCCTAATAGGTGTTTCATGTGTCCAATCTTGTTCTGCTGCATCAACACCTATATCAGAGTCAGCATCATCTTCACTTTCATCTTCAGTTGCAACATAATCTTTATCTTCTTCACTAATATAACCATATTCAGCCTCCTTCATAACCTTCTAACCCCTAACCTCCTAATGTTGTGATCCATCACTTCTAACCCCTTCTTCATTCTCAGCCTCCTCCATAACATTCTCACCTCAACCTCCTCATGTTGTGCTCCATCACTTATAACCCCTTTCTTCATTCTCAGCCTCCTCCCTAAACTCCTCACCCCTAACCTCCTCATGTTGTGCTCCATCACTTCTTACACCTTCTTCATTCTCAGCCTCCTCCCTAACCTCCTCACCTTCAACCTCTTCCATAACAACTTCTTTAACATCAGAATTGCATCCAACTTCATCATTCCTAATCTCATCATCTAAAGGTCCTTCATCACCAACTTTAACTATATTAGGAATATCAACTTCCTATTCAACATAAATATATACTAAATTATATCCTTTAACACCTGCAATAAGTTCCAAAATGTCACCATCATTACTTAGAGGCTTAAGTCTATGCTGAAATGATAGCTTTTGATGCTGGTACCACAAACACTTAAACTTCGTATACCCAACATTAAGCACTTCTTTTTTAATGTATTCATAGTTCACCCAATCAACGTCAAAAGCTTCTTCTATCTCATAAACTAGACCCTCAACTTACACTTTGACAGGGAAAGAAACAAATTTATCCCCGTAGTTGATACGCAACTTCAACTTCTGGTCATCACTTGGCCTATGCATGTCACAACCACAATGAAAAAAAAAACCTAATTAATATGACTTCTATGCAACAAAGTAACTTTCGAGCAATAAAACCTAATTGATAACACAAGTTACATATCTGAAACAGTATTTCAGCTTGTCTTTCGCAGCCATGATCAATTTGATGGAAGATGGAAGGCAAAGAAAGAAGAATACGAAGAAAAAGGCAAGGTGTCGTTCATTTGAGAAGGAAGAGACAACGACTTGATTTCTGAAAATGATTTTAATGTTTTTGTCATATTTAAAAAATTAACTTTAAGAATTAATAATTTAAATTTTCAAATATGTATTGCCACATAACTCCTTCCTCTGGCCATATAACTCCTTCCTCCGGCCACATCACTTAAAATTTTGACACATCAATGTTTTTGGAGGGGAAATATGGATTAGGACTAATATTGCAACCAATAACATAGTTTAAGGACTGTTTAGTTCTATTTTAAAATATAAGGATCAATTTCATGAGTTGATCAAAACACGAGGATCAAAAGTGTTATTAAGTAAAAAAATAATATAAGAAAATAAAATTTCACATGGATTTAAAATTTAAATAAAAAATAAAATAAAAATTCAACTGTACGTCACATAGGAAGATTCTGAGTGGAATACTAACCTAAAATCTATAGTGAGAGAATCTTCATTTATTAAGGGAAGAATCACAAAAAAAAAATCTTCATTTATTAAGGAGGAAATTAAAAAAAAAACTTAAGAGAGAATAAAGCAAAACAATCTAATATATATTTAACCCTAATTTTAATTAAGAAATATTTATGTCATATAATTTATTTATTTGAATTAATTAACTAAATTAAATTAACTTTGATGAAAAATACATCAAAATATATTGATTTTTAAATAAATGAAATATCAAAATAACTAACAAAAAAAATTAATTTTTTAAAAATAGTTATTGTTTTTAATAAAATAAAAAGTAAACATTGAAGAAAAAAAATATCTTTTACATTTTTTAAAAGAGTTGTTAGATGTATTTTAAATAATAAAACTTATGTATTAAATTTCAAATTTAAAAATATTTTTGTCCTTTTAAACATAATTATATTTCTCTCTTCCGTTTCTCTTATATTTCTCTTATAAGAAATAATCTATCAAATATATTTTATTTCTCACCTCTTTCTCTCTTTTCATATCCTCTCTGACCTATCAAAATCTCACATATCAAAATCACCCTTTATCTATTTTTTTAATAGGTCTTTTTTTCTTTCTTTCTAGAAATTGATGTAAAAGTCTAACTAAGAGTCTATTGTATTTTTTAAGGAGAATATTTAAATATAATTTTATAGATATAGTTTATATTTTTTTTCTTCAATAAAAATATAATAAATATATCAAAATATCATTTAGAAAAAAAATTTATATATGTATAAGAAAATTATACATTTATCATTTTTCTATTAAAGAAAATATAAACCACACTTAAAAAAAATACATCTAATTTTTTTTCTTCTTTTTTTTATCATGCTCCACCAATTGGTTTTCAGCTTCTAATTAACTTTATCAACTGATTTTCTAATGTAATTATTTGAATGTTTTATAAATTGAATTTTATATTTTCATTAATTATAAGATAAAAAAATACTGTATTTATTTATTTACTTATTTATTTATTTAATATTTTGTTAATTTATCATTGGTCAGTTCTTTGATAGGGTTTGAAATAATTAATTTAATCATTAAAATGGTAAGTCAAATCCTTTAAAATAGAAATTATCAATCAGTTTTACTTTTTTTTTTTCTTTAAACTTTGCACCACATATTATCTGCAATTTTTTGGTCGGTATGTTTTATATAGCTAAAGCTATATAAGTCAATACATATGTTTTATTGATTTTGATGATTGTTTACTATAAAAAAATTGATTGATGTTTTTTTTGTGAGGATATTTTGAATTTTTTTTTACAGGAGTGTGATATTTTGATTGATGACTAAATTCAATGACATTTTTTATTTTTAGGAATTAATTTTCTATTTAACTAATTTGAAAGAATAAATAGACCGAAAATATTTCATGTGATATTTTATTTTGTGTTTATATTAAGTATTTAAATAAAAAAGATAAGAAATCTTTAAAGTGAGGTATTAAGACGGAGAAAAAAAAATTAAATGATCATCAAATATCTCAAAAAAATGATGCATATCCAAAATTAAAATTAAATTTTTTTTTCCATGTTTACAAAAAATACACCACACTTATTTACTAGAATAATAACTTCAAAATTTTATTTTATTTTTTAATTATAAAAATATGATTCATGCAGAGATTATTAGATTCTTATATTACGATAAACTAAAATTCAAAAAATATAAAATTCAAAATATGAATGAACGATGCAGTTTAAAAAAGAATTGTGGTGTGGTTTAATATTCATTTGTCTTTTATTTTGTAGTATTATCTTTATTTATATATAAATGATTTGAATTTAAATTTAAAAAATATCTATATAAGATTATTTAAAAACAATTAATATTGATATATTTTTTAAATAGTAAAATGCTTAAAATATACTTTTTATTTTTCTATTTAAAAAAAACGGAGTCTTGATCTCTTCATTTAAAGAAAATAATTTTTTTCTTTCCATTTCAATTTTGTTCGCTCTATTTATACACCAATTCTCGTCACCATCTTCACTCTCTCTCATAGAAATAGTTGTGTCTGTCTCTCTCCAATTCTCGTCACCATTTTCACACAGTCCTTCATCTAAATTCAGTAGTGTACCCCCCTTATCATTCATTTCACCTCCTTGTCTTCCTCTGACAAGACACACAGTAATTATGGAAACAAAAACAGAGCAACTTCATCATCTTTTACCCACCAAAGAAAAAACATGTTCCTTTTCAACCATCATCATGGAAGAAACAAAATCTCTAATGACCTTAGCTTTCCCAATAGCCCTAACCGCTCTCATTTTCTACTCCCGTTCCATGATATCAATGATGTTCCTCGGTTACCTCGGAGAACTCGAACTCGCCGCCGGTTCCTTAGCCATCGCCTTCGCTAACATCACCGGCTACTCCGTCCTCTCCGGTCTCTCCCTCGGCATGGAACCTCTCTGTTCCCAAGCCTTCGGAGCAAACAACCCTAAACTCCTTTCCTTAACTCTCCAACGTTGTATCCTCTTCCTCGTACTATGTTCCATACCCATTTCACTTCTCTGGCTCAACATGTCACAAATTCTCGTTTCGTTGCACCAACAACAAAACATCACAACCATGGCTCAAACCTATCTTATCTTCTCTCTTCCCGATCTCATCACAAACTCATTCATCCACCCTATACGTATCTATCTTCGTGCACAGGGAATCACTCATCCTGTCACCATAGCATCCCTCGCCGGAACTCTTCTCCATGTCCCTCTCAGTTACTTCCTCTTCCTTCGCTTCGGCTTTGCCGGAGTCCCAGCCGCTTCCGCAGCTTCAAATCTCTTCATCTTACTCTTCCTCGTCGTTCACCTTCGGTTAACCGGCTTACATCGCGCCACATGGATAGCACTAAGCCGGGAAATTCTCACCGGGTGGAAGCCGTTGCTTCATTTCGCGGCTCCAAGCTGCGCTTCCGTTTGTTTAGAATGGTGGTGGTATGAAGTAATAATCGTTTTATGCGGTTTACTTGTGGACCCCACTGTAACCGTCGCTTCCATGGGGATTCTCATTCAAACAACTTCATTCATTTATATCTTTCCATCTTCCATTGGATTCGCGGTTTCCGCGCGTGTCGGAAACGAACTTGGCGCTAACCGTCCTTCTCGAGCGAAACTATCATCCATCGTAGCAATTTTCGTCGCTGTAATACTCGGTTTCTCAACGACGGTTTTTGCCACGATGATAAGGTTTTGCTGGGGGAGGATTTTCACTTCGGATGAAAATATTCTGAAGTTGACATCATTGGCGCTTCCGATTCTTGGACTATGTGAGCTAGGTAACTGTCCACAGACGGTGGGTTGCGGTGTCGTAAGGGGAACGGCGCGGCCGTATGTGGCGGCGAATGTGAATCTTTGTGCATTTTACATGGTGGGGATGCCGGTGGCGGTTGTCTTAGCGTTTTGGTTTGATGTTGGGTTTCTTGGGCTTTGGTTGGGCCTACTTGCGGCCCAAGTTTGTTGTGCTGGGTTAATGTTGTATGTGATTGGAGTCACTGATTGGGAATTTGAAGCGGTGAGGGCCCACATGCTTACTTCTGTTGATTCTGTGGAGAATGGAAAGGATAGAGATGATGGAATGATGAACGGTCAGAAACCGTTGTTGATGAAAATTAACACCCATGCTATTGCTGATGGTGTAATGTCAAAAGTCTGATATTGTTTTGTAATTTGTGCTAAAAATATGTATTTTAATGTACATCTAATTTTTTTGAGATTGATTAATCATTAATAAAGTTATGTTTAGTTTAATCAAATAAATAATTAATTAGATCATGTTTAAAGTTGTAAATGATTATTAGTTGAATTAATTATAATATTATGTATTAATTAAATTAACTATTTATTTAAAGTTAAACTCACTAAATATTAAATGTGATTAATGATAGGTCTAAGTTGTAGGGAAAACAAAATAGTGTTTATTATTTTTTTAACTTTGCATAGGAAAACAATATAGTATATATGACAAATTAAAAGATAATACAAAGTTTTAAATTAGGGATGGTATAGGTAGATATTATAGTATTCCTCCTCCTTATATTTGTGATTTTAAAAATTTTCCATATCTGATCTCATACATGTTTGAGTAACCATGTTAACATCCATATTCGTACTCTCTTAAGTACTCACAATCACATCCCTTACCTACATTTTTAATAAAAAATAAATATATAAAATATAAAATATAAAATATTATATTATTTTAAGTTGTTAAGTATATAAATTTTTTCTATAAATTTATTATTTAATTATTAAGTAAAAGAACACTTATGTTAAAAATATAATAGTTACATACTATTTATTTAAAATAAAGCAAAACTATATATATATATATATATATATATATATATATATATATATATATATATATATATATATATATATATATATATATATATATATATATATATATATATATATATATATATATATATATATATATATATATATATATATATATATATATATATCAGAATTTAGAAATTTATATAATGTAATCTTTATGTAAAAAATAAGATAAGAATATTATCCTTTAAAATATTATTACACAATTTAAATCTTACTCAAAATTGAAGCAATAATAAAAATATTTCGATTAATTTTATTTTATTACTTAACTATATTCAAGTATACTTACAATATTCTTATAAAATCAATTTTAGTTTATTTAAGGACAACAAAAAAAATTAACATACTAAACATTAAAAAAAACTCATTTTACCAAAAGTTTTTATTGAGTTTCATCAATTTAATACTATTAGATTATAAGGTCGTTAGCGCGGTCCTCATTCGTGAAACTTTTGAAGGACATAAACCTATATACTTCACAAGCAAAGCGTTGTAAGGCTTCGAGGTCAGATACCAGCAGATCGAGAAAATGGTTTTGACCCTCATTAGCGCGGTGAGGAGGCTCAGACATTTCTTTCTGGCCCATATGGTTATCGTTTGGACCAACCGACCCATAAAATAACTCCTTGGCCGACCAGACATGGCCGAAAGGATGCTTAAATGGTCTCTGGAACTTTCCGAGTTTGACATCCAGTACGAGAGCAGGAAAGTCCTCAAGGCTCAAGCATTGACTAACTTCGTCGCATAAATGACCACGCTTGAGACTCCCATCAACGGAGACCATAAGTGGACCATATATGTAGACGAAGCATCCAGCTCGACCGGGGGTGACGTAGGCATTCTCCTCAAAAACAGAGATGGCGTTGTGGTCGAACATTCCCTCACGATATCCTTTCCCACGTCGAATAACTAGGCCGAACATGAGGCCCTCCTCGCTGGATTGCGCCTCGCTGAGGACCTTGGCGCCCAGGAAATAAGGATTTTCACGGACTCCAAACTCGTCGCGTCTCAAGTGCGGGGAGAGTATCAAGCCAAGAACGATAACATCAACAAATACTTGGCTTTGGTCAAGAAGAAGATAGAAAACTTCAAACACGCGGAGATCGAACATGTCCCTCGCGAGCAGAATACTCGGGCCGACATACTGCCCAAACTCGCAAGTACGAGAAAAAAAGGATGGGAACAAATTCTTGATCCAAGAAACCCTTTCCCATCCGAGCATCCAGACGATCAACATGATCCTCGACGTACATGCCATCGGTGACAACAACTGCTGGATGACTCCGATATACAACTATCTGACCAAGGGTGAACTCCTCTCCGATCAAAAAGAATCAGTCGCGATCAAACATAGATCCTGCTCATACGTCTTACTCGAGAATAAGCTCTACCGATAAGGGTTATTTATCACACTTTTGAAATGCGTCGAGGAGACCAAAGTCCCCAACATCCTGCAAGAAATTCATGAAGGAATCAATGTCTAACACCTGGGAGGAAGATCTTTAGCTCGAAAGGCCTAACGAGTAGGGTATTACTGGCCCACCATGCAACAAGATGTGAAGGAGCATGTTAAGAGATGCGAGAGATGCCAGCGCCACACATATATGCACATGGAACCAACCCAGGAGCTCAAAACATTGTTATCCCCGTGGCCTTTCGCATGGTGGGGAATGGACATCCTCGGGCTATTCACTCAAGGGTCATACTAAAATAAGTTTCTTATCGTCATCGTCGATTATTTTACCAAGTGGATAGAGGCCGAAGCCCTCACCCACATCACGTCACACAATATACTTTGTTTCTACAAAAGAAACATACTTTCTCAGTTTGGCGTACCCCAAGCTTTCGTCACCGACAACGGAACCCAGTTCACTGATAGAAAATTCCAAGACTTCGTAACCAAGTTAGGGACCAAGCAGCACTTCACCTCGGTCGAGCATCCATAAACGAACTGACAGGTAGAAGCGGTGAATAGGGTGATCCTTCAAGGACTCAAATGAAGGTTGGGAGAAGTTAAAAAGAGATGGGTCGAAGAGCTACATAGCGCGCTCTGGCGGTACAAAACAACGCCATACTCTACCACCAGGGAAACTCCTTTCCGCTTGACATACGGAACTGAGGCAGTCACCCTTGTCGAGATCAGAGAACCTTCTAAACAAACCAAGTCTCCTCTCAAGGAAGAGTTGAAAGATGAAGCTCTCCGAGCAGAGCTTGACCTAGTCAAAGAAATTCTATCGAGAGTGGCTATACGAGAAGTTAAGTTAAAGCAAAAAATATCTCTATGACATGACGCCAAAGTCAACAAACGCGAGTTCCAAGTCGGCAGCTTGGTCCTTCGGAGAAACCAAAAAGACTCATGTGAGGGTAAACTAGCCGCCAACTGGGAAGGTCTTTATCGCGATCGGGCACAAAGGGATAATGGGGAATACCACCTCGAACGCCTAAGTGTGGAATCACTACCTCGACCATGGAATGCTGAAAAGCTAACACAATATTATAGTTAAGTCCCAAACAAACATTGGACCTAACAATCGGTTGACCTCGTCTCACCAACAACGACGTGTTCCCGACCACAGAAGCATGCTGATGTATGAGCATAACGTCCAAAACCAGAATAATAAGACGGGCCCTTGCTCATAGGATGAGCAGTGCCTTAGCCCGACGAGGATAACTCCATCGTCGTAAGTACCAAATAGGCAGAACGCCCAGCTCACGATGGGACCATTCACGCCATGGGGTAAAGGTTGTCACCACGACCTTAGTCCTGTTTTTGCAGAATCCAAATTCGTTCCTTCGACATGTCTCCCCATACTGTCGACCATAAATTAGTGTCGAGCAAGTGTGACACCCCAAATAATCCGACTATTAAATAATTAGAATTTTTAATTATTAATTTAATTGGAAATTTAATTATTGGTATTTTTGAATTATTGGAATTAATTTAATTAATTAAAGGAAAGAAGTATTGGTGGTGTGAAGAGTGATTAGAGGGTGTGAGGGGTAAAATACTCTACTCTTACTAATTACTAATTTAATTATTTTATTGGAATAATAAAAGGAGTATTAAAAGGAAAAATAAGAGAAAGAGAGTTATTTTGGAATATTCATCATACGTGCATTTGAGAAGAGGAAAAAGAAGGAGAAAACCGGAAGCGTCAAAATTCGAAGAACCCACAAGGTAAGGGGTGATTTCTATTAGTTAATTAGTATTATCGGTTTAGATATTCAATAGTATGGATCATAGTATGTTAGGGAATCCCGGTTTGGAATTCTAGGGTTCCATAGAATTGTCCCTATTGCGTCGAATTGTAGGTTGAAAACCATTAGGGTGTCAGATGATAAAAAGGAATGATGAAATAATGTTGTTTGATGTTATAATGGTGCAAAATGGATGAGTTTTGGTGTTTCTCATGTTGCAATTCGTATGGGTATGTTTGGAATTGGTTTAGAATGAATAAATGCTGTCAAAAGTGCATAATTTGACTCTGCAGGTCGTGGGAACCGGTTCCCAGTGGGGAGGAACCGGGTTCCACTGTGTGAATTTATAAAAACTGGCAAAAATGCACGTAGGAACCGGTTCCTGTATAGGTAGGAACCGGGTTCCCATACATTTTCCAGAAGCGTGATTTTTGAACTTCGCAGGAACCGGTTCCTGCATATGTAGGAACCGGGTTCTGCTGTAACTTTTTGAAAAATATTAAACTTTGAAAATTCATAACTTTCAAACCGTAAGTCCGTTTTGAGTGCCGTTTTGGACGTTATTTCTTAAATTTAATGCTCTATTTTATAAAATGAAAAGATTTCCTAAAACCTGAAATTATTTTGAAAATGAGTCAAATCCCGGAATAAGTGATTATTGGCTAACGCACATGGGTGTGTATGTAGCAGTGAACCTGTGATGGATGGATGTATTAGTATTGTATGAATGAAAGGCATGTTTATGTTGATAATGATGGTGTGCATGATCGTTGAGATATCATGTTTTTGGTTTTGGTTCAGTTATGATAAATTGATGTATTTCATAGACTGATTTGATGTTGCATGCTAGTGATGTGCGTGCATATGCATTGTTTTGGTGAAGTTAATTCCCATTGTGTGGAATTTGACTTGTATTGCCGTTAACCGATACCCGGGTGATGATGGGGGGTTAGGCTGAATTCGTGTCCGAGTGTTTATGGACGAATCGATGGTTGCTGTATCCGGTTGATGATGGATCAGTGTTGGGTGACTTGGTCACGTGTTGGTACCACATGCATTGTGTCTGCATTTGTGTTTGCATGTAATTGTAACATGTTAGGATGTCTTCCAGTGTTACAATTCTTTGGTTGATTATTGATTTGTGCATAATGACTTGTATGATTGGAACTGCGTGTTGAACCTGAATTTATGCTAAAATGGGTGAAATAATATGCTTGTGATATAATGTTGATTGAGAAGCTTATAATGCATGTTAATTATGAGAAATCTCACCCTTACTTTAACAATTTCAGATTAAAGTTAGCAGCTCAGGAGTTGGTGAGGATGGCTCTAGAGCTATGTTACTTTAAGTTCGCGTGTCAGTGTCATGCTCTGATAGGTTGTAACACTGGGGAACGTTTAGTTGAGGAATTAATTATTATTCAATTATTTCTTTGAATTTCATTGGGAATAATTATGTTTTGGTTTATTCCGTTTTGGTTATGGTATTTTTCCACTGTGTAAGACATGGTCTTAATTTGATTGAATTATTTGAATAATGACCCTCAGTGTAGCATGACTACTGTTTTATTGGAAGTTTTATTTATTTCATAATTGTGACATCCCTTGTTCCGTGTTAACTCTGATGGAATATGTCTTTAATCATTGATATAATTAATATTATTCGGGGTATTTTAGAAGGGGTATTACAATAGTGGTATCAAAGCATAGTCGGTCTTGTCTTGTGTCGTTATCCCTTTTGTATGCGACTAATGTAAGATGGCACTGTCGATACTTGTGTACTGATGAGGTTGTTTTGTAATGTTACAAGAACAATGGCAGGAAGAGGTAACAGAAGAAACGACGATGCTATTGCTGAAGCATTGGGAATGTTGGCTGGAGTACTCGGAGGGAACCAGCAGGGAGCTGTGATTGGTGCTGACCGACAATTGGGGAATTTTCAGAGGAATAATCCTCCGTTGTTCAAGGGTGCACATGATCCCGAAGGTGCTCATAAGTGGTTGAAGGAGATCTAGAGGATCTTCAGAGTAATTGACTGTGCTGAAGGGCTGAAGGTGAGATACAGAACTCACATGTTAGCAGAGGAAGCTGATGACTGGTGGGTTGCTACCAGAACTGAAATGGAAGAAGATGGTATTGCGTTGACTTGGGCTGTGTTCAGGAGGGCTTTTCTGAGGAGGTACTTTCCTGAGGACATCAGAGGCAAGAAGGAGATTGAGTTTCTGGAACTCAAGCAGGGTAACAAGACTGTCAGTGAGTATGCTTCGAAGTTTACTGAGTTAGCGAAGTATTATGCTCATTATACTAACGATGCAGATGGAGAATTTTCCAAATGTATCAAGTTTGAGAATGGTCTTCGTAATGAGATTAAGCAGGGTATTCGGTATCAGCGTATCCGAAGATTTCCTGATCTGGTTGACTGTAGTAGGATTTTGGAGGAGGATCTTGCTAGCACTAAGTCGAATGCTCGAGGGTATGTTGATAGGAAGGGTAAGCAACCGATGGATCGTGGTAAGCCTTATGATAGAAGTAATCAGAGGCCCGGTGGTTGGAAGAAGTTTGGTGGAGGAGATTCTAGTTCTTCCATTAAGTGCTACAAGTGTGGTGAGACAGGACATCGTATGGTGGATTGCAAAAGTAATGATAAGAAGTGTTTCAAGTGTGGGAAACTCGACCATGTGGCCGATGATTGTAGAGTAAGAGTGGTGACTTGTTACAACTGTGGTGAAGAAGGTCATACTCGTCCTCAGTGTACAAAACCCAAGAAGGAGCAAGCTGGTGGTAAAGTGTTTGCATTGTCTGGGTCAGAGACTAAGCCAGATGATCGGCTGATTAAAGGTACATGTTTTATTAATGACATACCTTTGATTGCGATTATTGATACTGGAGCTACACATTCTTTTATTGCTTTGGATTGTGCTAAAATATTGAATTTGGAAATTTCTAATATGGATGGAAGTATGGTTATTGATACTCCTGCGTCGGGTTCAGTGACTACTTCGTATGTTTGTAGGAATTGTCCTATTGTGATTTTTGGTAGGGGTTTCGGTATGGATTTAGTGTGCCTACCGTTAGAACAAATTGATATCATCCTTGGAATGAACTGGTTGGAATTCAACCAGGTTCATATCAACTGTTTTGCGAAGACGGTTATTTTTCCTGAAGAGGTTGGTGTCGAAGATGTGACTATGTCGGTTAAACATATTAACCTAGCTGTGAAAGATGGTGCTGTGGTATTTATGTTGTATTCTGCAATAGAAGCGGAGGGAAAAGCAAAGAGTGATGGATTGCCAGTGGTGAATGAATTTCCAGAGGTGTTTCCGGAAGACGTTAGTGAATTGCCACCTGAGAGGGAGGTAGAATTTACTATAGATTTGATTCTTGGAACTAGTCCGGTGTCGATGGCGCCTTACCGTATGTTGGCATCTGAATTAGAGGAGTTAAAGAAACAGTGAGAGGAGTTACTTGAGAAGAAGTTTATTCGTCCGAGTGTTTCGACGTGGGGTGCTCCGGTGTTGTTGGTTAAGAAGAAAGAAGGTTCAATGAGATTATGTGTTGATTACAGACAGCTGAATAAAGTTACAATCAAGAATCGGTATCCTTTGCCGAGGATCGATGATTTGATGGATCAACTAGTTGGAGCTTGTGTATTTAGTAAGAGTAATCTGAGATCTGGATATCATCAGATTCGTGTGAATTCGGAAGATATTCAGAAAACTGCATTTAGAACGAGGTATGGACATTACGAGTATTCTGTTATGCCGTTTGGGGTTACTAATGCACCCGGTGTTTTCATGGAGTATATGAACATGATATTTCATCCGTATCTTGATAAGTTTGTGGTGGTGTTCATTGATGATATTCTAATTTATTCGTAGAGCAATGAAGAGCATGCAGAACATCTCAGAGTTGTGTTGGAAATGTTGAAAGAGAAGAAGCTTTATGCGAAGCTGTCCAAGTGTGAATTCTGGTTAAGTGAAGTAAGTTTTCTTGGCCATGTAATTTCCAAGAATGGAATTGTTGTGGATCCTACGAAGGTAGAAGCAGTATCTCAGTGGGAAGCGCCGAAGAATGCTTCTGAGATCCGTAGTTTTCTGGGTCTTGCAGGTTATTACAGGAAGTTTATAGAAGGATTTTCCAAATTAGCGTTACCATTGACTAAGTTGACCAGGAAGGGTCAGATGTTTGTTTGGGATGTTGAATGTGAGAAAGGATTTCAAGAGCTGAAGAGGAGGTTGACAAGTGCTCCGATCTTGATTTTGCCAAATCCAACTAAGTCTTTTGTTGTGTATTATGACGCATCATTAATGGGATTAGGTGGTGTGTTGATGCAAGATAAGCAGGTGGTGGCTTATACTTCGAGACAATTTAAAGTACATGAAAGGAATTATCCAACTCATGATTTGGAGTTGGCAGCTGTTGTGTTTGTTTTGAAGTTGTGGAGGCATTATTTATATGGTTCTCGGTTTGAGGTGTTCAGTGATCACAAAAGTCTGAGGTATCTCTTTGATCAGAAAGAGTTGAATATGAGGCAGAGGAGATGGTTAGAATTTCTAAATGATTATGATTTCGGTTTGAATTACTATCCTGGTAAGGCAAACATTGTTGAGGATGCCTTGAGTAGGAAGTCCTTGCATATGTCGATGTTAATGGTCCGTGAGTTATATTTGGTTGAGCAGTTCAGAGATTTAAGTTTGGTATGTGAAACTACTCCGAATAGTGTGAAATTGGGTATGTTGAAACTGACTAGTGGTATTCTGGAAGAAATTTGGAATGGACAGAAGTCTGATGTTGGGTTAGTTGATAAATTGACATTGATCAACCAAGGTCAAGGAGGCGAGTTCCGGATTGATGAGAATGGTGTTATGAGATTTGGTAATAGGGTGTGTGTTCCGGATGTTGCAGAGATTAGGAAGAGTATTTTGGAAGAAGGACATCGTAGTGGATTAAGTATTCATCCTGGTGCTACTAAAATGTACCATGATTTGAAGAAGTTGTTTTGGTGGCTGGGAATGAAAAAGGAAATTGCTGAGTTTGTGTATGCTTGTTTGGTTTGTCAGAAGTCGAAGATTGAGCATCAGAAACCGTCAGGATTGATGGAACCGTTGTTTGTTCCGGAATGGAAATGAGATGGAATCTCTATGGATTTTATGTCTGGTTTGCCAAGGACATCGAAGAATTGTGATTCTATCTGGATTATTGTTGATCGGTTGACGAAATCTGCTCACTTTATTCCGATAAGAATGGATTATCCGATGGAAAGGTTGGCAGAATTGTATGTTGAGAAGATTGTGCGTTTGCACGGTATTCCTTCTAGTATTGTGTCGGATCTAGATCCGAGGTTTACATCTAAATTCTGGACGGGATTGCAAGAATCTTTGGGTACTAAGTTGCGTTTGAGTTCCGCTTATCATCCACAGACAGATGGTCAGACGGAGAGAACGATTCAGTCGTTGGAAGATTTGTTAAGAGCTTGTGTGTTGGAGAAAGGTGGAGCTTGGGATAGTTATCTACCATTGATTGAGTTTACCTACAACAATAGTTTTCATTCGAGCATTGGTATGGCTCCGTTTGAGGCATTGTATGGTAGGAGGTGTCGGACACCGTTATGTTGGTATGAATCTGGAGAGAGTGCTGTGATTGGACCGGAAATTGTCCAACAGACTTCAGAAAAGATTAAGATGATTCAGGAGAAGATGAGGACTTCTCAGAGTCGTCAGAAAAGTTATCACGATAAGAGGAGGAAAGATCTTGAGTTTAGCGAAGGAGAACATGTTTTTATGCGAGTTACTCCGATGACTGATATTGGTCGAGCTTTGAAGTCAAAGAAGTTGACTCCATGTTTTATTGGTCCGTTTCAGATTACCAAGAGAGTTGGGAAAGTTGCTTATCAGATTTCTTTGCCGCCGTCACTTGCAAATTTGCATGATGTTTTTCATGTATCTCAGCTAAGGAAGTACATTGCTGATCCGTCTCATGAGATTCGGGTAGACGATATACAGGTACGAGAGAATTTGATTGTGGAAGCGGTACCTGCGAGAATTGAGGATTGGAAGTTGAAACAGTTGCGAGGCAAGGAGATCGCGTTGGTAAGAGAGGCTTGGGGAGGACCAGCAGATGGAAATGTCACTTGGGAGCTGGAGAGTCAGATGAAGGACTCGTATCCCGAACTGTTCGTCTAAGGTATGTTTTCGAGGATGAAAACTCTTTTAGTTGGGGAGAGTTGTGACACCCCAAATAATCCGATTATTAAATAATTAGAATTTTTAATTATTAATTTAATTGGAAATTTAATTATTGGTATTTTTGGATTATTGGAATTAATTTAATTAATTAAAGGAAAGAAGTATTGGTGGTGTGAAGAGTGATTAGAGGGTGTGAGGGGTAAAATACTCTACTCTTACTAATTACTAATTTAATTATTTTATTGGAATAATAAAAGGAGTATTAAAAGGAAAAAGAAGAGAAAGAGAGTTATTTTGGAATATTCATCATACGTGCATTTGAGAAGAGGAAAAAGAAGGAGAAAACCGGAAGCGTCAGAATTCGAAGAACCCACAAGGTAAGGGGTGATTTCGATTAGTTAATTCGTATTATCGGTTTAGATATTCAATAGTATGGATCATAATATGTTAGGGAATCCCGGTTTGGAATTCTAGGGTTCCGTAGAATTGTCCATATTGCGTCGAATTGTAGGTTGAAAACCATTAGGGTGTCAGATGATAAAAAAGAATGATGAAATAATGTTGTTTGATGTTATAATGGTGCAAAATGGATGTGTTTTGGTGTTTCTCATGTTGCAATTCGTATGGGTATGTTTGGAATTGGTTTAGAATGAATAAATGCTGTCAAAAGTGCAGAATTTGACTCTGCAGGTCGTGGGAACCGGTTCCCAGTGGGGAGGAACCGGGTTCCACTGTGTGAATTTATAAAAACTGGCAAAAATGCACATAGGAACCGGTTCCTGTATAGGTAGGAACCGGGTTCCCATACATTTTCCAGAAGCGTGATTTTTGAACTTCGCAGGAACCGGTTCCTGCATATGTAGGAACCGGGTTCTGCTGTAACTTTTTGAAAAATATTAAACTTTGAAAATTCATAACTTTCAAATTGTAAGTCTGTTTTGAGTGCCGTTTTGGACGTTATTTCTTAAATTTAATGCTCTATTTTATAAAATGAAAATATTTCCTAAAACCTGAAATTATTTTGAAAATGAGTCAAATCCCGGAATAAGTGATTATTGGCTAACGCACATGGGTGTGTATGTAACAGTGAACCTGTGATGGATGGATGTATTAGTATTATGTGAATGAAAGGCATGTTTATGTTTCTAATGATGGTGTGCATGATCGTTGAGATATCATGTTTTTGGTTTTGGTTCAGTTATGATAAATTGATGTATTTCATAGACTGATTTGATGTTGCATGCTAGTGATGTGCGTGCATATGCATTGTTTTGGTGAAGTTAATTCCCATTGTGTGGAATTTGTCTTGTATTGCTGTTAACCGATACCCGGGTGATGATGGGTGGTTAGGCTGGATTCGTGTCCGAGTGTTTATGGACGAATCGATGGTTGCTGTATCCGGTTGATGATGGATCAGTGTTGGGTGACTTGGTCACGTGTTGGTACCACATGCATTGTGTCTGCATTTGTGTTTGCTTGGAATTGTAACATGTTAGGATGTCTTCCAGTGTTACAATTCTTTGGTTGATTATTGATTTGTGCATAATGACTTGTATGATTGGAACTGCGTGTTGAACCTGAATTTATGCTAAAATGGGTGAAATAATATGCTTGTGATATAATGTTGATTGAGAAGCTTATAATGCATGTTAATTATGAGAAATCTCACCCTTACTTTAACAATTTCAGATTAAAGTTAGCAGCTCAGGAGTTGGTGAGGATGACTCTAGAGCTATGTTACTTTAAGTCCGCGTGTCAGTGTCGTGCTCTGATAGGTTGTAACACTGGGGAACGTTTAGTTGAGGAATTAGTTATTATTCAATTGTTTCTTTGAATTTCATTGGGAATAATTATGTTTTGGTTTATTCCGTTTTGGTTATGGTATTTTTCCGTTGTGTAAGACATGGTCTTAATTTGATTGAATTATTTGAATAATGACCCTCAGTGTAGCATGACTACTGTTTTATTGGAAGTTTTATTTATTTCATAATTGTGACATCCCTTGTTCCGTGTTAACTCTGATGGAATATGTCTTTAATCATTGATATAATTAATATTATTCGGGGTATTTTAGAAGGGGTGTTACAGCAAGCGTTCCCACACTTAACAAATAAACATTATAAACATACAACAAGAAAACATCCAACATGCGAAATAAAACGTACAAGTTAAAGGCATTTGAAATGCCAACCATAAGGACGACGTTGTGTGGGTGTTACAAAAAATTACAGGCACGTAGACCCCCAAAAGACATCTGGCAAAGCCCTCTGTTCGAACATTAAAATAACATATTGGCATGCAAGCCGAGTCAAGATACAGGCACGCAGGCTTAAGAAAAATTACTTAAAAACAAAAATCATTCATCACCAGGATTACCGTCATCATGTCTCTTGTCGGGGGAGGGAGGAACTAGCTGCCCATTAACCACTTGAGTCAGGATTCCAACGCCTTCAGTATTAAGCCCAGGGTTCCGCACCCCGAGCTGGGCCACTGTTGGCTCCTAAATTCGACACCCTTGTTTTTATTAATATAAGCTATTAAAGCTGAAGGATGTTTTCGACCAGCTGGGTCTGTCGAAATGCCCATCGAAAGATGGCAATGTACTTAGAGGATTTCTTCCAAGGGAGAAGTTGGTTGCCTTCGACGTCGAAGGTGTTTCTCGTCGAAGATGCTTCTCGACAAAGGTGTTCGATTGTTCAGAGTGGAACGGTTTGAAATTCAAGCGTTTGGAGGGAAAACGGTTTCCAGCGGTTACCAAGTGCAACGTGCAAAGATCTGGAGCGTCGAACGCTGAGAACGTGCCAAGTGGAGTCATCTCGAAGCAGTGTAACTGCCCGACGGTTACTTGGGATGTTTTAGTATAAATAGTAGTAGTTCACGCAGTTTCTCGCGTGTGTTCACAATTATATACAAAGTCACTCATATAGATTCGAGTACCCAGCGTGTGAGAAAGAATTGTTGAGAATGTATGTGTGAAACACCACTTTTATTAATCAAAGTCATTTATTTTCCAGAAACTTTACTTGCTTTCTTCTTTACTTTTCCTGTCGAAACCCTTTATTTCAAGCCTTCCTTTATTTTATCAAGTCCACTTCTTCATGCAATTTACTTAAAGCCTCTTTATTTTCTTGTCATTTAACCATTATCCAACGTAATCAAAACCCCAAAATCAACCATGTCTTAGGATAAATCTGATCGATCCTACGAGTAACCAAATAAGTAACCATTTGGAGGATCATCGGTTGTTTACCAATAACCACGGTAAACAAATTGGCACACCTGGTGGGACCGTGTGTTGATTTTTGAAGTTTAACCTTTTTAAACATAATCTCATCTTTTTCGAGGAGTGTTGCATGTTATTGAGAAGTGGTAGAATATACACTAACGATACCAATACTGCCAGAAGAAGGGAAGAGATGGCGAATCCGCCAAACAATAACGAAATCCCACAAACGAATGTGGGAGCAACGGTTATCCCGACCGTAAGTGAAGCGATAACCGCTGGTTCAACACCAGCAGTAACGGTCACAACAACGGGGCCATTACCTCCGTTCACAGGCCCCAGAGTGCCTTTGGGAACTCCCCCACCAAGGGGAAATTTAGGCACAAGGCCTTATGTTCCCCCAGGATTTATGACAGGCGGTCATAATCGAGAACCACTCTATGGCATGCCAACTTCTGACTTGGCTAGCATGACGAACGTTGCGTCCACTTTTTCAGACCCTTTAGTGAGTGCCTCTTCGCCACTCCAAGGTTCTGGAGTAGGTATGGCGAATAGAAATAGGACCCAACTCTTAGGAGGAACGTCCCAAGTAGCACATGGCCTTACAAATGCCTCGACAGCAATCTTGAGGCAACAAATGGACGAAAGCAACCATGATATGGTTCAAATGTTGGCACAAACTTTAAGTACAGTGCTGAACCCTCTAATACAAAACACTACCCAATTGAATCAGCAGATGACAGCGCAAATGACGCGTTTGGCTGATTTCTTTGGAGTACCCCAACCTATTCGACAGCCCCAAAGGGCGCAAATAAGGGGAAACCAGGGTGTATTCTTAGAGGAAGAAACCACTATCAACCAAGTCCAACAGCCTGTCGAAGAAAACCTTAGGGCACGATTGGAGCAACCTGTCGAGGAACCTAGGGTAATAACCCCAGAGGTAAGGTTAGTTAACAGAAACCAAAATGCTGACGAAGTAGTTCAGCATATCCAATACCAAAACATGGGTTTGGAAAATAATCTGGCAACCATGATCGAAAGGATCATGACTCAAAATGGGATGAACATGGGCTTTCGAAGGCCCAACTTTACATCCCCGCTGTCAGAATACGTGTTACAAACAGACTTACCTCCTAGATGTAAAGTCACTAAATTCACTAAGTTCTCTGGGGACACGACAGAATCTACTGTCGAACATGTGGCGAGATACTTGATCGAAGCAGGAGATATTTCAAACAACGAAAACCTGAGGATTAAGTACTTCCCAAGTTCTTTAACAAAGAACGCTTTTACTTGGTTTACAACTCTCCCCCCCAATTCGATCCATCATTGGACCCAGTTGGAAAGATTGTTCCATGAGCAATTCTACATGGGGCAAACCAAGATAAGCCTGAAAGAATTGGCCAGTGTAAAGAGACGTTTCACTGAACCTATAGACGAATATCTAAATAGGTTTAGGTTGCTCAAAGCAAGATGTTTTACACAAGTGCCAGAACATGAGTTAGTCGAAATAGCCGCAGGCGGTTTAGATTATTCCATTAGGAAGAAGTTAGACACTCAATACCTGAGAGACATGGCCTAACTGGCCGATAGAGTTCGACAGGTAGAACGCCTCAAAGCTGAAAAAGCAAAGGCAACGAAAACTCATAAGAGAGAGAGGATAGCGTATGTTGAGATGGATGACGAAGATCCAGAATCCTTCGACGAGACTATAACTGTCGAAGAAGGAGAATTCGATTTAGCGGAACTAAAACAAGGGCCACCATACTCTTGCAAACTGTTAGTCCCCTCAAGTGGGAAAAATCCCATTGGTCCAGAAAGGACCAACGATAGGTTCCCCAAAAAGACTTATAGTTTTGATATTACAAAATGTGATGAGATCTTTGACTTGCTTGTAAAAGATGGCCAAATGATAGTACCCCCAGGGGTAAAAGTGCCTCCTCTTGATCAAAGAAAGAAGAGAGGCTTTTGTAAATATCATAATTTTCTGGGTCATAAAACGTCTCAATATTTTCTTTTCAGGAATCTTGTGCAAGACGCTATCGAAGAAGGGAGGTTGAAGTTTGCTGACAAGACCCCCATGGCTGTGGACTCTAATCCGTTGCAGGCTGAAGCCCACTATGCTGAACCTTCAGAGGTGAACGTGATCGAGGCATCCAGAAGCCAGTCGAAGAGGCCAGGAATCACAATGGTCGAAGTCTCAAAGGACCATGTCAACATGCCAATCTTTGGCAGTTTTTCTGGGAATTTATCTAGAAAGACAATTGAAGCGGTTCAGAAAGCGGTCGAAAGCCCAAAGCTGGAGACAGTTGGAGCCCAAAAATCTGGAACAAAACCCAGTTCTCACTTGGCCGCAGTTCAAGGCCAGACAGAGGACTTGGAGATTCAAATGAAGCAGTTGACTCTTGCCAACAAAGATACCATGAATGTCAACATGGTCGAAGTCTCTGAACCAAAAGCATCAGAGGAGGCCATGAGGCAAGAACAAGCTAACAAGACTGCTTTCCCTCGGGAAAATGAAAATCTGGCAGATTTCCTGCAAAGATGCCAGAAAAAGAAGTCAGAAGTGATGCTGTGTCCAAGATGCAGTTCGATCTTTGACAAAAAAGCTGCTGAACATATTCAAGGCGTAAGAGCAGCAAATAAGAGAAGGGAAAATGTTGATCTTCGACATGATCCCGGAAGAGCCTCCCAAAGAGGTTCAAACCAAGAAAAGAGGCCATTTACTTTCAGGCCTCCAACTAATGTGCCAGTAGATACCTGGTACAAAACGTCTGGTCGAAAGAGGCCAAGCGAGGAAAGATGGCACTCTTTCGATGTGCCAAGAGGTTCATCTTTAACACAAAAGAAAGAGCCTCAAGTTGTTGCCCCTAAAGTTACACAGGTGTCAAGCAACTACAAAGGGAAAAATCCCATGTCTCGATCTCAATGGAGGAGATACCAGAGGCGACGAAAAGCTGAGAGGGAGGCTGCTAATGAACCAAAGGCAGAAACCAGTTCAAATGTTCCTCTAAGGAAGCAAAGGAAACCTCTGGAAAGAGAACCAGTAACCAACAGGCTAGTTTGGCCTAACCAAGGTGAAGTTGATGACGAAGACGGTTCTGAGTCTGATGACACTTTGGACATCATGGTGAATATAGTCTCAGTGCTGCCCAGAGAGTTCAACCGATAGGTGGAGGTCGAAACAAGTGATTGGGAAGTGGAGCAAGAAATGGCCAAACATAGGCCAGTGTGCTATTTCGTCATGGATAATGGCACTACTGAGGAGCAAAATAGGTTCTTCGAACCACCTACAGAGGCGATGAAAAATCACCTCAAGCCTTTATTTATAAGGGCTAAACTCGAAGAAATTACAGTGAATAAAATCTTGGTGGATTGTGGGGAAACCATCAACATTATTCCTCACTTTATGCTAAGGAAAATAGGCAAAAGGGATGAGGACATCAAGCCTCACAACATGGTCCTGTCGAACTATGAAGGCGGCATAGGGACCACTATGGGAGTGATCTAACTGGATATCAAGGTGGGATCTATCCTTCGACCAACGATGTTTATGGTCATATCGGCCAAACCTAACTATAATCTTTTGTTGGGCCGTGAATGGATTCATGGTGTTGGAGCTGTACCATCATCAATGCACCAGAGGTTGCTGCTATGGCGTCCTGATGGGATGGTCGAAAACATAGAAGCGGATCAAAGCTATTACCTGGGCGAAGTGAATCACCTGGGGCTGGCAGACTTCGACAAGAACTTGGCTCACATAGGGCCATGTCCAACACCTGACTTCGACTTGGCGCCAGCGCCAAATACTTTTTGTTCCCTATACCTGCACCCTGAGCATGGTTTTCAATGGGACAGAGAAGACTTGTCCCACATAGACTTCAGTGGGTTAACTGACATCCAACCAACTGGTTGGGGAAGTGAATTCAGTGATAATGACTGAGTCACAATCATTGAAGCGAATTTCGGCTTACGTAGCCGAAACAAAGATGATAACGGCTCTCGAAGCCGAAGTAAAGTACATGGCCACACATGCCAATGATCAACAGTTATCTGCTGCAGGTCCTGGAAAGGATTTCGATCCAGAACCTCCTGATATCATGCCAGAAAGAATGCAGGAACAGAGGCTCGACGCCATTTATGACGATGAGCCTTTGGGCTTCGAAAAGGACCCCTTGGCGAACAACATCAAAATGTTAGTACAAGATCCTTTAGAAGAAATCAACTTAGGCGAAGGGTCAGAGAAAAAGCCAACTTACATCAGCGCAAAAATTGACCCAGAACTTAGGTTGGAAGTAATCCAATTGTTGAAAGAGTTCAAGGACTGTTTTGCATGGGATTATGACGAAATGCCTGGTCTCGACAGAGGATTGGTAGAACTTCAGTTGCCAATCAAACCTGGGAAGAAGCCAATCAAGCAAAGTCCAAGACGCTTCGCTCCAGAAATACTGTCGAAGATCAAAACGGAAGTCGAAAGACTGCTGAAGTGCAAATTCATACGCGTTACGAGGTATGTCGAATGGATTGCACACATTGTGCCAGTAATTAAGAAAAATGGTACATTGAGGGTGTGCATAGATTTCAGAGATTTGAATGATGCTACACCCAAAGATGAATATCCTATGCCTGTGGCGGAAATGCTAGTCGATTCTGCCGCTAGCTATGAATACCTGAGTATGCTCGATGGTTATTCAAGATATAATCAAATATTCATTGCTGAAGAGGATGTGTCGAAAACAGCTTTTCGATGCCCTGGGGCTCTAGGCACTTACGAATGGGTAGTGATGCCTTTTGGCCTAAAGAACGCTGGGGCAACATACATGCGAGCAATGAATTCTATCTTCCATGATTTTATTAACACTTTTATGCAAGTATATATTGATGACATTGTTATAAAATCTGTTTCCAGGAAGAATCATATTGACCACCTTCGACAATCACTCGAAAGAATGAGAGAACATGGTCTGAAGATGAACCCTTTGAAGTGTGCATTCTGTGTGAAAGCTGGAGATTTCTTGGGCTTCGTTGTCCACAAGAAAGGAATCGAAATCAACCAGAACAAGACGAAGGCTATTCTGGAAGCGAAAGCGCCATCGAATAAGAAGGAACTGCAATCTCTGTTAGGCAAGATAAATTTCTTAAGGAGATTCATATCTAACCTAAGTGGGAAAGCTCAAGCCTTTTCACCCTTACTTCGACTGAAAAAAGAGGGATTCGAATGGGGGCAAGAGCAACAAGAAGCCTTCGACAAAATCAAAGGGTACCTCACCAAGCCACCTATTTTGGTGCCTCCTTGTAGCAATAGGAGTATGAGATTGTACATAGCTGCATCCGACAAAACTTTGGGAAGCATGTTAGCCCAAGAAGATGAGAATGGAGTCGAAAGACCCATTTACTATCTTAGTAGAGTTTTGAACGATGCAGAAACTAGATATAGCGAAGTTGAAAAATTGTGTCTATGTCTGTATTTCTCTTGTACAAAACTCAAGCAATATATAAAACCAGTTGATGTGTATGTTTCGTCTCATTTTAATGTTTTCAAGTACATGTTGTCGAAACCCATCTTGCATAGTCGAATTGGCAAGTGGGCACTAGCATTAACTGAATACTCCTTGACCTTTATGCCTCTTAAGGCAGTGAAAGGACAAGTGGTTGCAGACTTTATATTCGACCACTCAATTCAAGTTGAGGATATTAATTATGTGGAGATAGAACCTTGGAGATTCTACTTCGATGGTTCCAGCCATAAAGATGGAACAGGAGTAGGAGTCTTGATTATCTCTCCAGAAAAAATTCCAACAACATTCAAGTATAAGATATCAGGTTCTTGTTCGAACAATGAGGCTGAGTATGAAGCTCTAATTACTGGCCTTGAGATATTGTTGGAATTGGGGGCAACTCGAGTCGAAATAATGGGAGACTCAGAGTTAGTCATTAAGCAAGTCACAAAAGAATATAAATGCATAAGAGAAAATCTCATTATGTACTTCGTGATAGCAAATCGTTTATTGAAAAAATTTGAAATGGTCAATATTCGACACATACCCAGATTGGAAAATCAAATAGCCAACGACTTGGCACAAATTGCATCTGGGTACAAGATTTCAAAAACGAGATTACAAAGAGCAATCGAAGTTCGAGAAAAGATAAAAGCAACTTGTCTATCACCAACAGACTTGGAATCGACAAGACTAGGATATGCTGATCAAAGTAACTTCGAAATTTCGTTCATAGATAATTTGTCAGAGCAAGATTGGAGGAAGCCCATTGTGGATTATCTTCAAAATCCAGTAGCTTCGACAGAACGAAAAACAAAGTACAGGGCGTTGAGTTACGTACTCATGGGTAATGAGTTATTTAAAAAGACGCCTGAAGGGGGTATTGCTAAAATGCTTAAATGAAACTGAGGCATACATAGCCCTTTCGACTACGCACGCTGGAGCATGTGGGGCTCACCAAGTAGGCCATAAGATGAAATGGTTGTTGTTTCGACAAGGACTATACTGGCCCACCATGTTGAAAGATTGTGTCGAGTTCGCTAAAGGTTGCCAAGAATGTCAAGTCCATACAGGCATCCAACATGTACCAGCAAGCGAACTTCACTCGATAGTGAAACCTTGGCCTTTTAGAGGATGGCGTTGGACCTCATTGGAGAGATTCGACCAGCATCATCAAAGAGCCAGAAGTATATATTGGTAGGCATTGATTATTTTACTAAGTGGATCGAAGCTATCCCTTTAGTCAATGTAGACCAAGAAAATGTCATTGAATTTATTCAAAAGAACATTATCTTTAGATATGGAATCCCTGAGACTATAACTACTGATCAAGGATCAGTTTTCACCGGTCGAAAGATGCAGGAGTTCGCTCAGAAAACGGGCTTTAAACTCCTAACATCAACGCCTTATTATGCACAGGCAAATGGTCAAGTCGAAGCAACGAACAAAGTAGTGATTGGCTTGATAAAAAAGCATGTTGGGAAGAAGCCAAAAAATTGGCATAAGACGTTAGACCAGATCTTGTGGTCCTGTCGAACGTCTCCAAAAGAAGCCATAGGTACAACACCATATAGGCTAACTTTTGGCCATGACGCAGTGTTGCCAGCAGAAATTTGTCTTCAATCTGCAAGGGTTCAGAGACATTATGATATTCCCTCTGAAATTTATTGGGATATGATGTTAGACGAACTAGTAGATTTAGACGAAGAAAGATTGCGCGCTCTTGACCTACTAAGGCTTCAGAAGAAAAGGGTAGAAGACTCTTACAATAAAAAGGTGAAACCTAAGGCATTTTCGCCTGGAGAATTAGTTTGGAAGGTGATTCTCCCCATGGATCGAAGGGATAGAAGCATGGGAAAATGGTCACCCAAATGGGAAGGACCATTCAGAATTATCCAGATTTTTTCTGGTGGAGCTTATGAAGTCGAAGAGTTAGGTGAAGATAAAAGGCTCTTGAGAGTAAATGGTAAATATTTGAAAAAGTATAAACCTATACTCCAAGAGATAAAAATAAAATAACAAGTAACGACTAAATTAACCATAAATAAGCCAAAATGGAAAATTTTTATAAATTAGCCAAAATGGCAATATTGTCGAATACATATTACAATATATGGTTAAAGGGCTGAATCAATCAGAAGGGGATGGAATCCTTGAGTCGAAGGTATTTAGTTTGCTGCAACTTCAATCTTTTGTTGCACAAGGCATTCGCCTGGGCAAGCTTGGCAATTTGATTGTCGAAGGCTTGAGCTTTCTCAGCAAATTCTAGGCCTTGTGTGATTTCAGCTTGACTTTCGGTGTCTGGAACATTCGAGAGAAGTTCCTCCTTGCGCTTAGTATTGGCATTCATCTTAGCCTCTAGTTCTTCGATTTACGCCTTTATGGAAGCATTCTCTCGATCTATGGCATCAACTTCTTCTTGTTTAGATGCTTTTTGCTTCGACAACTCCGCAATTCGAGAAGTTGTCTCTGCTACAGCAGTCCATGCAGAAGAGCTTTTGCCATATAACACTTCAAGCTGGCTATTAAAGCCCCTTTGTCGCCGATAATCTGCTGAGACTTGATCAATAATGGAGTGTAACTCCATGATAAAGCCTGAAACCTCCGGAGGCACAGCTAGCAAGTCTACGGCATTCAAAACAGCCCCCAAATATGATGGAGCAGTAGGGTCCCCCTCCAAAGCTTTCATCAAATCCTTCTTGAAGAACTGAGCCTTAACCTTCGTCAAAGCCTCATCGAGAGGAGAAGTTTCAGTGGACTTCCCCGACAGAGTAGAAGCCTCCTGACTAATATCATACGAACTTCCCTTGCTTTCGATGATGGCATTCAGATAGCCAACATGATCAGTTTTCTTCAAGAGTTCTAAGTCTTCTTTCGATCTATGCTTTGTTGAGGTGACAACCTTTGCAACAGCGTTGTCTTGGGGTTGAGGCTGTTGAGTAGCATTTGCCTCGACTTGATTCTCTTCGACTTGGACTTCGGCAGTATCAGCGTCATCATGATTCCCTTCGCCAGCGTCACCTTGATCCTCTTCGCCAGCGTCGCCGTGGTCCCCTTCGTCACGATTTTCTTCCGACAGATCAACCACCTGAATCTCTTTTGGTTGTTGCTCTTCTGTTTGTGGATCTTCTGTTGGTTGTTCTGCTGTCTCAGCATTGGCTTCATTTGTTTCAGTATTGGCTTTATCGTTCGCCAAGTCTTTCTCTTGTGGCCTACTGAGTTCAGCAGAGTCCAATGTTTCAGAAGTCCTTAGCGCTGAGCTTTCAGTGGTTTCCTGGAAAAAAGAAGAAGAAGAATCTTCTAAGTTAGAAAGAGACATAATCGAACGTGGGTATCGACACCTGAGTTAAAAAGGGATCAAAGAGATTACCTGCAAAGGAGCTTCAGCCCCAGGGCTGGAATTGTCGCTTTCGACAGGTTTATTGAGAAGAACATTTAGTTCCTCCTCCGTTGGCTCTTCAATAATTACTGGAGGTGGCCTGGGCTTTCTCCCAGCAACCTTTATTCTGATTGTTCGAGCCTCAGGAAGAGGAACGTCCTTCTTTAGCTTTCGCCTTTTAAGAGGAGCAGGGGGAGAATCATCTTCTTCGTCACTCCCAGATTCGACCGTCAGTGCTGGTCGTTTCTTGGGTGAAGGTGCCTAAAAAACCAATTGGAGTTCGACTTAGAAGCTGCATCGAAAGTCATAATGTTAAAGCCAGAAGAAAATGATAAAAGTCTGGTTACCGATGCAGAAGGCTTTTTCGAAGGGCCTTCCCCCTGTTGGTTTGTTGTGGTCTTCGCCGGCGCTATAGTTTTCGCCGGTGGTGGAGGTTTTGTTAAGGGGCCTCCTCCCTGATGGCCTTCTGCAGCCTTCTTGGCTGCAGGCTTTCGAACAACTGAAAGTAGACAAAATAATTAACGGGCTACTAGTCGAAAGGGAAAGACAAAGTAATTTGGAAGGATGAACTTACATTTCTTTATTTTGTCCAACACAAGAACAAAAGACTTCTGAAGTTCGTCCACGAAGTCCTTCTCGTCGAAAAACTCCTCAGTGTAGTAACTTTTCCACCACTCCTCGAAGGATGGTGAGCAGAGAAAGTTAAACTGATAGTCAAACAACGAAAGAACTGTTCGACCAGCATACCTGCCGATATGCTTAGTGGCAGCGTCTTCAGTGTAGTCGTTGCAAAAGTATAACATAGACTTCTCCCTGGGAAAGATTGGAGAAGGAAGTGTTTGAATAATACCAAACTGGCGAGACACCAAGTTTGGTTGATACGCGATTAGACTCAAGTGAGTCTTGGAGCTCTTGAATCGCAGGGGCATTATTCTTGGTGTGAGAAATGCTTCCCACACTGTTGTATGTTCTTCGACCTGAGGACCACTTGACGACTTAGGATGTGGCCTCGTGAACCACTATGGACCAACCTTTCGTCGAGCAAAGGGAGCCATGGTCGAAGCAAACTCTTTCCTTTTTGCAAACATCAGGACGAAGTTTGTAAAAGTTTGTTGAAGCTCTAGCCCATCTTCCGTTGGGGTCAGCAGAGCCAATCTGGTGCCTTCGATGCACCTATTTGCTATTTCCGGAGCCTGCTCATTTATTTGAGTCTTCTGAGGTAAGAAAGACTCGAAGGTGGCATTGAGCCACAGCTGAAGCAGCCAAAAAGGTCCAGCAAGCAGCAGACTGGCTCTGTTCTCGATGATCTTCAAAAGAGTCGCTCCGTTGCTAATCGACTCGTACAGATTCGCCAAAATCAATTCTGCCAAACAGATATTTTGGCCATGGTGGAGTTGGGTGGCGAGAGTGACCATCTTCTTGGTCACCTGTAAAGACTTGGTGCAAAACACAAAGCGTGACAGCCATAGGGCTAGAAACGCGATATGTTCTACATCCGACACAGCGTCCGTCGACTTATCGTGGTAGTGATTGATGTAGGTGGTGTAGGTTGGTTTTGTGGCAGAGAATCCAATCTGATCCTCCGACATTTCCTCTGGGTCGAAATAGTCCCCAGTGGGTCGAAGGCCAGTGATGGCGGCCACGTCGAAGAGCGTGGGAGTCAGCATTCCACAGGGAAGATAGAAGGTGAAATGGGTGTAATCCCAGAAGAGTAAGGAAGCTATCAACATTTCTGGGGAATAGTTAAGACCCGTCTTCGACAACATAACCAGGTCGAATATCCCCATGTCTTTGCAGATCGAAGCCTGGCGTTTCTCCATTTTTTCCAGCCAAGCACTATAGTCAGGAGTGAGGATAGGGCTAGACCTGAAAGCCCTAACACCTCTATTGAAGAAGCGAAGGTCGATTTTCTCCTTAGCAGGATCTTCATTATCCTCTGCATCTTTCTTAGAGCATCCAACCGGTTTGAGTTTTTCAAGTACCGGAAAGTAGCTTTTGATCTTCATGGCTTCAGCAATGCTTGGGTATAGTGGGCCAGACATGGCAAAGATTTGGTTGGAGTATCCAACCAGAATCATGAGTTGGCGTGAATAAGCATCACGTACAACAATGTCTAAGGGCTCAGGGACCCTTCGTTGGCCCGTGGGAGTAACTACGGGAGCAGTGGAGAAAATCCTGGGTTTAACGTTTCCAGAGGGGATGTTAGCGCTAGGAGCGGTGGAAGAACCGGACGCCATTGTTGATACTAAGGTTGAAGATGAAGTGAAGAACAGGTGGTTTGCAAAGTTTGCAAGAGTTTGTATGCAATAAGGAATATCTGAAGGCAAGGTAGCGTGAAAAAGTCCCACAATGGGTACTTGGCGCTATTTATAGTAGTTGGGGAAATCCCCAAATTCGAGGACATTTAATGCCATTTAATGTTGCTGAAGGTAGTGGGACACGTGGCGTCTCCCTGTTGTTGTAGCCGTTCTGCAGAAATGAAAGGGTGCAGCGTGCGCCCTCGTTTTTGGGAATTGTCATGATGACAATTTGTGAAAAGACGTTTGGCACGCTGCACGCCGTACTGAAGTGACGTCTTAGGTACGGATGAAATGATGGCTTTTCCTTGGGATTGTCAGTGGTTGGTAGAAGACAAAAAAGTGCACAATTTAATTTGTGACTAAGAATGAAAAGACAGGTGTCGAATGGCATTTCAAAGAATGCCTTTTTCTTTCAGAGTCGAAATAAGGCATTCTTGGGGGGCAATTTGTTGGCTCCTAAATTCGACACCCTTGTTTTTATTAATATCAGCTATTAAAGCTGAAGGATGTTTTCGACCAGCTGGGTCTGTCGAAATGCCCATCGAAAGATGGCAATGTACTTAGAGGATTTCTTCCAAGGGAGAAGTTGGTTGCCTTTGACGTCGAAGGTGTTTCTCGTCGAAGATGCTTCTCGACAAAGGTGTTTGATTGTTCAGAGTGGAACGATTTGAAATTCAAGCGTTTGGAGGGAAAACGGTTTCCAGCGGTTACCAAGTGCAACGTGCAAAGATCTGGAGCGTCGAACGCTGAGAACGTGCCAAGTGGAGTCATCTCAAAGCAGTGTAACTGCCCGACGGTTACTTGGGATGTTTTAGTATAAATAGTAGTAGTTCACGCAGTTTTTCGCGTGTGTTCACAATTATATACAAAGTCACTCATATAGATTCGAGTACCCAGCGTGTGAGAAAGAATTGTTGAGAATGTATGTGTGAAACACCACTTTTATTAATCAAAGTCATTTATTTTCCAGAAACTTTACTTGCTTTCTTCTTTACTTTTCCTGTCGAAACCCTTTATTTCAAGCCTTCCTTTATTTTATCAAGTCCACTTCTTCATGCAATTTACTTAAAGCCTCTTTATTTTCTTGTCATTTAACCATTATCCAACGTAATCAAAACCCCAAAATCAACCATGTCTTAGGATCAATCTGATCGATCCTGCGAGTAACCAAATAAGTAACCATTTGGAGGATCAGCGGTTGTTTACCAATAACCACGGTAAACAGCCACGACAACATCAAACCTATGTTGGTCATCACCAAGAAATCCAACTCAAGAACTTGATCTTGCCAACCAGCTCAGCATGAGTCTTCATAGCCTTCAACTTATCAGACTCATCATCAGCAGGCATCAGCACAACCTTCAAATCCTCTTCGAGCTTGGCCTTCTCCAGCAACTAAGATTTCTCGTCCTTGAGCTTTTTAGCTAGCTCCTCCTCCATCTTCTTCAACTTTTCCTTGACAGTGCTCACATCAACCTCCACCTTCTTCACCTTAATCTCAGCTGTTGCTTTCTTCTCTTCCAGCTTCTTTAAAGAAGCTGCCAAGCCATTCTCTTCACGAGCAAGGACTACGACTATCTCTAGCACCCCCACCAATGCAGTGCCATCGTCTGCCAGATTTTTGGCTCTGGTCACTGGATCAAGGTTCTGGATCACATTAGCTTCTGCAAGGGGAACAGTAAAAGGAAACTTCCCAAAGAAACCATCCTCGGTAAAGCAGGGAGGCATGATGAAAGCATGGTTGTTAGTACCTCCCCCCATCGCATCCTGAACCTGGTCATCACTACGCTACCTCTTCACGGGGATATGATCACACCCAGGAGAGCCTTGGTCGAGGTTGATAACTGGGGAGAAGGGACCAGTACCGTCCCTAGTTTGGGTCGGAGGAGGAACAAAATGATTATGTTTCTTACTGGAATTTTTCTTGTTATCATGAGCCAGCTTGGTCAGACGCTCGTGGGCGGAGGCCATGGTACCTGCAAAACAAACAAATCAGATTATCACACCACAAAGAGTAGGACCCGAGCACAAAGAAAAATAAATGACGCGAGCAGACACCTAAGAGCTCTGTCGCTTCCGCACGAATTTTACATGCGAGGAGCGCCTTGGTATTGATCGGGTGAGCTTCGAAGATAGGCTCATTGTCATCATTAAGACACACCTTCCCGTCCATCGTTACCCACTGGGCAGGGAAGAAACTATCCACATACTAGCAAAGTTTATTGTAAGATATCTGATCCTGTTCAATAAGTTGCTCGTGCTTAACAAGGAAGTCCACCGGCTCCTCCTCATAGTGATAATCACACCAGTGGAAGGGGAATAGCGAGACCATCTCGGCCCGAACATTCCCTTCTTCATCATGAAGAACATTACCCTCCTCGACCTTCATAGTCATCAACTCCAGCGCCGAGGCATAAGCCTTCTTCAACTCCGGGCGGACAATGAAATACCTATCTTTAAAGTCACGCACCGAATCCATAAATTTTTTGAAAAGTCTCTTGTCTGTATTCTTTAAAGAAACTCAGCTATGTCTCCCCTCCACTGACTGAAGTTTGAAGCAATTAATATAGAGAGAAGTCGTAGCCTCAATCTGGAGATAGTCACACACAATTTCAAATTCTCGTATGAAGGCAAAGGAATTGGGATGCAACTGAGAGGGTGCAAGCCTCAAACACCCAAGAATCCCGATCTGGAAATCAATGAAGGGAAATCTGAGCCCGAGCTCCTTGAAGGCGAACTTGTACATTGGAAACCGGTCATCATCGTAGAACGAGCATATGCGCTCGGTGTCCAACGGGAAGGAAACCTTCCAATTTCTCGCAGAGCCGAGGGATCTTTCTTAGTAGGTCCTAAACGTACCACTCAAAGAATCAGCGTAATGAGAAGCTATGCACCGAGGCTCCTCGGAGACCCAGTGCAACTCAGCGTCAGTCACAGTGTCGACCATATGAACAACTTCCTCGAAATCAGACACGAGAATCTCTTTTTCCTATTTAGCCATTTCACCTGAAACACATATGAAAATAGTGAATTCGATAGCCAAATCAAATCCACCCTTCCAAGTCAAATGAAAGGGTGTAATAGGGGACGGGGACGATGCCCCTGACCAAAACCTTGTCCGATGACTCAAAACTTAGCCTCTCAAGCTGGAGACACCATGATCCCATGAGTCTCACGAGGAACCAGATGAATCTGGCGGGCAGAGACATGAGCCCAACGAAGAAACTTTTGAACAACACGAGGAATATATGAATGTCTCAGGATTATCTATGGATCTAGCGAGGAAATAAAACCTCAAACAAGAACTCACCGGGAACCCATGAACGTCTCGAGGAGACCCATGAGTTCACCAAGGAATAACCCCAAAAATCATGGAGTTCACTATGAACTCCATGAATTTCGCGGGGAGAACGACCCTCTCAGTGTGATATTCATCGCAAACGCATAAAAACACATACAAATCACGGGGAAAGCTACCCTAAAAGGAAGAATCTATCTGAAAACATCAATAATCACAAGGAATAAGACAAGAACACTTACTTCTGGATACTTGAACGAAGCGGATGAAGGCGAAGGCAGATAAACGTCACAACAAAGGGCGATCGAAAATAGAAAAGGAGATTGTAGAGCCAAAAGTGTAAAACCCTACAAATGAGCCACTAAAGCCATTTTATAATCTTTGCACAGAGAATGAAGAGATGCAACGAGTGACGTGTCAGCGCATCAGCGACGCATGCGTGGAAGTCAAAGCGACACGACAAATGACATGATGGAACCCCATCTCTCTGCCGTCCATGCGCCTAGGACATTATTACCCATATTCCCTAGTTCGTCAAGTCACATTAAACATTACTAACACGTAGCATGCGAAGGCCACACCCATCTTTTCACCTCCCTTTTTGTGGGTATCTGGAGAGGCCCCCCACGAGCGCCTTTGACCAACGACCAAGGTTATTCCACATTACACTTTTCTATCCTCGAAAACCCTTAATCTCATTAATCTCAGGCATACCTGGTCGGGGAGCCAAGGTCGTGCACGATCAATCAAATACTACGCGAACTAGACGAAGTCTCTCACACTATATTCCCTTGAGCATGCGAGCTGACCTAAAAGTCATAACTCCTTGCCCATGAGCAACGACTTGGGGGGCTCCTGTTCTGGATTGGGCCCGCGCTTGGCCCATGACATAACACAAGGCAAAACCCAAGGCTACTCGAGAGACAGCCCAACAGGGCATCTTCTAAGAAGCCCGCATCTGATCCTTTATTGGGCAGGACTTGATCCAACTCGACCAATTGATCAGGCCAATACAACGACCTAAGGGCCTCACCCAACCGAGAAACGACTTCACTTCCTCGCACCATCGAGGATCTCACTTCCCCGACCCCGACGAGGATATCTCCTCCTCGCAGGGTTTGCCACCCACGTATCTTCGGATCATATGGAGTCATCCTGCTCCCGAAAAGACTGCGTCTACCACGTCCCGAGTATTTAGGAGTAGTTAAACTAGGTTGAGACCACGTGCTAGTCTCACTACCCACGTAGACCCTGACAGTATCTTTATTGGGTCTGCTCATTCAACCCAATATAGAGAGCTTAGCCCAGCGCTGGGGGCTATAAATACCCTCTTTTTCGAGAGGGTCAAGTATTCATTCTTTACCTTACTCTTGTACTTGCGCTCCTTTTCTCTCTCACTTACTTTGGTATTGGAGTACCTTGAGGTACACCCCCTTTTTTACTTTCTGAAGCTCCGACAGTTGCAGGCCAAGATGATCCCTTCTGATTAGGTGCGATCAAGTATAATAAATAGAGATTAATTATTATACACTGACGGTGTAAATTATTTTTACACATGCATCCAAAAAAAATTGATATAATTGGATAAAACTCTTTTTATTGATTTTAAAGTTTTACCTCTATTTTTAATGATTATATTAAAATTTGATTCTTTAATTCTAACTCTCCCTTTCAAAATAAAACATATTAAATTAAGTGTTTGCAATTTTGTAACACTATTTTAAATGATTTTATTTATTATTAATTAAATGGTTTATTTTTCCACATAAATAAAATAAATGGTTTAGTTCTAAATATAAAAAATGCTTTATGCTATTAGGAGATTAGCTATTGTATTGTATTCACAAAATACATTAGAAATATTTTTTCAGTGAGTGTAGAGGGCAGGAGACCAGAATTCTAAGTAGGGTGATTTCTCCTCATGGAGCTATCTTTCAGTTCCTCATTGTACATTATATGAATCTCTCTAGGACAGAAGTCTTAAGTAAATTATTCCTACACTATGCTTTGCTCCCTCTTTGTTTTGAGAAACAATTATGACTTTCTACAAATATCATCAATGTCTCATGCTACAAAACTATTGTTGCTGAACCATCTAATAGATATGAAGATAATATTTATGCTGGATACATCACATGACATCTTTATCTCAATTGCATACAACATCAAAGTAAAATCCTATGGTTCTTCCTTCACAGTTTTGTATGCTCAATAATTCAACATCAAAAACTTCAAATTGTTTGAGCTGAAAAATGTCGAAGGCCCTACCTGCATAATACAAAACATTGAACACCGCATTATTCGGGATAAGAAATTTTCTTTCCGAAAATGTAATCATGTTTCTGGAAGAGGCTCACCGCACTTACGAATTATCAAACATGGAAAGAGTAAAAGGTACGTTAGGGAATGAGGATGTAAGAAAATAAGGATGTACCGGGGGTCCAAGATCAAGGGGGATAATGATTCTTCTCTTTCCACCAACTTTCAAATCTCTAATTCCTTCCTCAAATCCTACATTAGAAAATATGGAAAAAGATAAGGGCACGCAAATGCTGAATGCTTTTTGACATACAATTTGCACAAGGGAATGGTAATACTAAAAAAAATTCTTTCACCTGGAACCAATGCCTTGTTGCCCATGCGAATTTTGGCAGGAGAACCTTGCAAATAAGTGTTGTCAATACGCAATACAAAAAAAACAATTTTTGGCAGCGCATCTACGAAAGCGCTTTTAAGAGAAAGCGCTTTCGTAGCCTTTAAAAAAATTCGCTTAAAAAAAGCGCTTTTATAGGGTTTCCTACGAAAGCGCTTTTCAGAAAGCGCTTTCATAGGTATTTGAAATATCTAACCTACGAAAGCGCTTTTGAAAAGCGCTCTTATAGGTGGCCCTATAAAAGCGCTTTTGAAAAGCGCTCTGAAAGGGGGACCTACGAAAGCGCTTTCTAAAACGCTCTTATATGGGGGGCATACGAAAGCGCTTTTTACCTCAGAAGCGTTCTCATATGGGGGGCATACGAAAGCGCTTTTAAAAGCGCTTTCGTAGGTTGTTTTTATAATAAAATTAAAAATCCCTAAATCTGTTCTTCAGTCTTCTTCATTTCTTTCGTTCAGTCTTCTTCATTTCTTCGTTCGTCTTCCTCATTTCTGCCGTCGCCGCCGTTCGTTCCGTCCTCTTCAGTCGCCGCCGCCGTTCATTCCGTCTTCTCCATCTTGGTAAGATTCTTCTTCTTCCATTATCTTCTTCCATTATCTGTTCATCTTATATTAAACAAAAACCTACATCTTAACCTACATTTCTGTTTCGCCTTAAATTGGTTCAATGAAATTCATTGTTGTGTTCTTATGAGTTTTGGGCTAGCTTTTCTTCCAGTTAACCATAGAATTAATTATTAGATTTGGACGGTTCAGATTGGCTTATGCATGATAACTCAGATTGGCTTATCATATATCAGTTTGAGGATGTCTCAGCTTTGTAATGTGTTGTTAAGAAATGATATATGTTTTTGCGGTTGCACAGATTTTCTTTCATGAAAACATTGTCATTTTCCTCTTTTTTGAAAGATTCAAGCTTAGCACCATTCTGTTGCATTGAAACCCTTTTTAATTTGTTTTGTGACACTTCCTCTTTTTTGAAGAACTTATTACACATGGTTCTACTCATTGTAACCCTTTTTAATCATTGTACCCTTGATAAAAAATGCTATAAAATATTTGGTTATGTGTGATTTGGCTTTTGATTAGTTTAGGCTAATAATTTAGCACTGAATATGGGTTCGAAAGACCCACTTTTAATGGTTTGTTTGGATGAACTAAAGATAGAAAAATACTTGTGTCAATGCAATTTGTGAACTATTCATTCATAATAATATCAATACAAGTTCTATTTAATAATCAAATTCTCTCAATTAATCTCTTATCTCTCTATTTTGATGGCAAGAATTGGATGACAGATTCAGCACGATGATTTTCTTTGAATATAATGAAGATAAAAGTTTTGAACAGATAAAGTTGTATTTTTTAAGCTTCTCTTATTGAATTTTTTGATATCTTAGTGAAATTTTAGAATGAAAAATCTATTTATATGCACATAAGATTTGGCACAAAAATGATAATGATCCTATTCGTAGTGGCAATCAATTCAAATGTTTGAAGTCAGTTGAAAAATGATCGGAATCAAAGCCAAATTGAATCAATTTATTCAGCATTTTGAATCAAATAAAGCTATGCATGAATTGATTCATTTTACCTTTTGAATTATTTCAAGCTTTTCATTTACCCGATTCTTGCAAGTAGAAGCTAAAATGATTTTTGATGCAATTTCATGAATTGATTCACACATTACCTTGAACCGATTCATGCTAGTCAACTACTTTGAATCAATTCAAACATATGGTTGAATCAATTCAAATACATTTTGCACTTTGAATTGAATCACATCGAGTCACAAAGGATTGATTTCAGAACTAATTTTATGTGCGTTTTTGTGAATAAAATATGTTGTCCGGACTTGGTTCCATGTACATATTTCGCCTTAATTTTCCGTTTGACATTTATCCGCATTTAATTGAATCTTTCGTGAATGTTAATGCTTAATTTTCTTGTTTCCGTTAGCAACTTCCGATTAACTTGTGTTATGATAACAATGCTGCCCCATTTCTAGTCTGAGTATCTTAAACCATTTCATCCTATTTCCATATGCAATGTGATATATGAACTTGTTACTAAAAATATGGTGAATCGTGTGAAGCATTTATTTAATAGTATCAGTTCATCGCATCAACCTCATGTTGACTTTGTGAATTCACTATTTCTAATATTTGTGTTGTATTATTGTCATAGCTTTCCCAAACATTGAAAATATATATGTGACATTTATTGTGAACCTTTATGTTAAAATAGTATATATCTTTCGACAATCGATCCGAAATATTGAATAACATTCTATGAAATTGCAGCGTTTCCCGGCCTAGTTCGACGTACGACGCTCATTCTCCGCGTTTCTTAGAGTTCGAAACATCTGAGAGGTAACTTTCTTCCTCAAATTACTGGTATATATTGTGATGAATTTATCTTAAATTGTCTTTCGTATGTTGCATTTTCTTGATACGGATTCATTCCGTGTATACTTTGCGTTTTGACAGAAACGCAGTATACTACTTTTTTGTGCACTAATTAGTTGATATGGATAAGACATGGATGTATTCCAATCGATTGTCGAAAGACTACGAGAATGGTGTTTCCGAGTTTGTTAAGTTTGCTGTTGCGCACGCCAAAGACCCCAGTCGTATGACATGTCCCTGTTTGTATTGCTGTTATGGGAACCGGGTTGACGCAGTTCAGTTGGCATCGAATTTAATTCGGTATGGAATTGATAGGAGTTATACATGTTGGAATATGCATGGTGAGATAAGTAACGGGAATGTTGAATCGGGGTATGCAAGGACCTATGTTTCAAATGATGATTGCACAGATACATACGATTATGATCGAGTCGAAGAAATTGCAGAAGCGCTTGAAGAAGATCTTAACGATTGTCCCAAAATGTTCGAGAGGTTGGTAAGCGATGCAGAGAAACCATTGTATAATGGTTGTACAAAATTCACAAGATTGTCTGCGGTGTTAAAGTTGTACAACTTAAAAGCCGGCAATGGATGGTCGGATAAAAGTTTCACAGAGTTATTAGCCCTTATGAAAGATATGCTACCAGAGGATAATATTCTTCCCAATCGAACGTATGAGGCCAAAAAGATGTTGTACTCCATTGGCATGAGCTATGATAAGATACATGCGTGTCCAAAAGATTGCGTTTTGTTTCGAAACGAGTATGCATCGTTAAATGAGTGTCCTAAATGCGGTGCCCCTCGATATAAGAAAAAGTTGTCTCCGGCAAAAGTCTTATGGTATTTTCCTATAATCCCGAGATTTAGAAGGATGTATCGTAGTGAAACCGATTCAAGACAATTGACTTGGCATTCAGATGAAAGAATTATTGATGGAAAATTTCGACATCCGGCAGATTCTCCACAGTGGATGAAAATTGATAATGATTATCCTGAATTTGGAAAAGAAGCAAGAAACCTTCGCTTGGCATTGTCTACTGATGGAATGAACCCACACGGTATTCAAAGTATCTCGCATAGCACATGGCCTGTGATTCTTATGATTTATAACCTACCTCCATGGCTATGTATGAAGCGTAAGTACATGATGCTGTCTATGTTAATTTCTGGGCCTAAACAACCAGGAAATGACATAGACGTATACTTGGAACCATTAATCGAAGATTTGAAGATTTTGTGGGAGAACGGTGTGGAGGTTTATGATGGTTATAGGAAAGAAAGTTTTAACTTAAGGGCGATGTTGTTTAGAACAATTAACGATTTTCCAGCATACGACAATCTATCCGGGTATAGCATTAAAGGTGAAAAAGCGTGTCCTGTTTGTGAAGACGGAACCGATACCATGCGATTGAAACTTTGTCAGAAGAATGTCTTTCTCGGTCATCGTAGATTCTTAACTTCTAAACATCAGTATCGTGGATGGAGAAAAGCGTTCAACGGAGATACCGAACAACGTAGAGCTCCGCCTGGTTTGACAGGTGAACAAATTTTTGAAAAGGTGAAAGATGTGAATATTCAGTTTGGCAAGCCTTTTGCACATAAAGTTGTCACAGGTGGGTGGAAGAAGAGGTCGATTTTTTTTAAATTGCCATATTGGAAATCTTTGTACGTAAGACATTTTCTTGATGTGATGCATATTGAAAAAAATGTATTTGACAGTGTTATTGGTACGTTACTCAATATAAAAGGGAAGTCTAAGGATGGCCTTAAATCAAGGGAGGACTTGGTAGACATGGGAATAAGAACTGACCTGGGACCCGTGAAGAAAGGAAGACGGACATACCTACCACCTGCTGTTTACACTCTATCTAGAAAGGAGAAAAAAATATTGTGTAAGTTTCTGAGTGAAGTTAAAGTTCCAGAAGGCTACTCATCAGATATTAGAAGACTTGTGTCTATGAAAGACCTCAAGTTAAAGAGTTTAAAGACGCATGATTGCCATGTTATAATGGAACATTTTCTACCGATAGGTATACGTTCTATTCTGCCAGAAAAGGTAAGAAGCGCAATAACTAAATTGTGTTTTTTCTTCAAGTCAATTTGCAGTAAGGTGATCGATCCTGAGATCTTGCCAACATTGCAAAAAGAAATAGTTGTTACTTTGCGTGAGCTTGAAATGTATTTTCCTCCCTCGTTTTTTGACATAATGGTTCATCTTGTCGTTCATCTTGTGAAAGAGACACAATTGTGCGGACCAGCTTATATGAGATGGATGTACCCTGCTGAACGTTATATGAAAATATTAAAAGGGTATGTGAAAAATCGGAGTCGACCAGAGGGTTGTATTGCCGAAAGATACATTGTTGAAGAAGCGGTTGAGTTTTGTACTGAATATCTGTCAAATTTTCAGTCAATTGGACTCCCCAAATCTCATGTTGTTGAAAAAAAAGAAGGTAAGAAGCTAATTGGAAATAAAGTTGTGACAGTATCAAGGGTCGAACGGGATCAAGTGCATTTGTATGTTTTACACAATGAGATTGAGGTTGAGCCGTATGTCGATATACACAAGGGTGTTCTTCGAGGTTTAAATTCGAATAGAAATGAGAATTGGATTGTACGAGAGCACAATCGAAGTTTCATACCATGGTTTAAGGAACATATTTATTCAAAGTATCGTTCAGATCCTGCCTCAGTGACAGAAAGGTTGAGATGTTTAGCATATGGTCCAAGTTTGGTTGCATTTTCTTATAGCGCATACGCAATTAATGGATACACATTTTATACCAAAGAACAAGATGATAAAAGTACTGTGCAAAATAGTGGTGTCACCTTGGTAGCTGAAGCAATGCACATATCTAGTGTGAAGGACTTAAACCCGAAATTTGCAAATCTGTCGTATTTTGGGGTTATCGAGCGCATTTGGGTCTTTGATTACGAGAAATTTCAGATTCCTATATTCGGTTGCAAGTGGGTTGAAAATAATAATGGTATACGGATGGATAAGTCAGGATTTTTGCAAGTTGATCTTAACAGGGCGGGGTACAAAGATGAGCCTTTCATTCTAGCCTCTCAAGCTAAACAAGTGTTCTATGTCACTGATCCGACAAGTACGAAATGGTCTATAGTGCTTTTCTCTAACAAAGTAATTGATGAAAAGATTGGAGACCAAGGCGATATTGGTGTTGACATTGAATCTTTTACCAGAAATGATCAAAATGATAATGAATCATGCGTTAGAAATGATCATAATGAGGGTATTTGGATCAATCCAACCGTTCGCGTTGTTACGAGACGAGTAGAACATATTCCTACCAAGAAAAGAAAGAGATGTTAGTGAAAAAGGTAATAGTATATATAATTATAGACAATGTCATTCAATAAAATGTATATATATGCCATTTCATTTTTTTCATTATAGTATAATATATATAGCCTATATCATTTCATTTTTTTCATTATAGTATAATATATATAGCCTATATCATTTCATTTTTTTCATTATAGTATAATATATATTGCCTATATCATTTCATTTTTTTCATTATAGTATAATATATATAGCCTATATCATCCAGTAAAATTTAAATATACATCATTTCATTTTTTTGCTTTATGGAATTTTATGAAATATTTGTTATCTGACATCTTTGCTTTATGGAATTTTATTTATGTTTCGACGTACGACGCTCATTCTCCGCGTTTCTTAGAGTTCGAAACATCTGAGAGGTAACTTTCTTCCTCAAATTACTGGTATATTTCTTTTTCATTCTTTATCAGTTCGTAACTATTTAATCATAAATTTAATAGTATCCATCTTTTCATTCTATTTAATCCATTGTCCGAAATATTGAATAACATTCTATGAATTTGCAGCGTTTCCCGGCCTAGTTCGACGTACGACGCTCATTCTCCGCGTTTCTTAGAGTTCGAAACAACTGAGAGGTAACTTTCTTCCTCAAATTACTGGTATATATTGTGATGAATTTGTCTTAAATTGTCTTTCGTATGTTGCATTTTCTTGATACAGATTCATTCCGTGTATACTTTGCGTTTTGACTGAAAATTTGTTATCTGACATCTTAGTTTTTTGAAATATTTAGGATTGTTTTATTTATGTTTTGATGTAGGTATATTTCTTTTTCATTCTTTATCAGTTCGAAACTATTTAATCATAAATTTAATAGTATCCATCTTTTCATTCTATTTAATCCATTGTCCGAAATATTGAATAACATTCTATTTAATTCATTCCGTGTATACTTTGCGTTTTGACAGAAAATGTATCACGATGTTCCACAATGGGATGTTCCACAAGATAATCCAGAAAATGTTCCTCAAGGAGATGTTCCACAAGATAGTGTTCCACAAGACACTTCAGATAAGGACATCACACGAGGCATAACTATCATGCGGGGAATCATCCGTGATAGAGATAGAGGTATTACGTATAATGTAGATTGGAATAATGATGACCAACTAATTGGGCCTAATTCTGCAAAGCTGACAAGCTACATCGGTACGCTTGTTCGTATGCACATTCCGATCACCACTACTAGCTGGAAAAAAGGAGAGTTGGATGCTAAAGAAAGAATTTGGACCGAGATAAAGGTATCATATATGGTTGTTGTTATTTGCTTTATTTTGACGAAATTATTGTTTTTAAATTACATATACTAACACCCTCTATGCGTATGTTTTTTTGTAGAGGTCTTTTAACATTGAAGATGCCCGCAAAAAGTATATAATGGGCTTGGCCGGAAAAAGACATAGAGGGTGGAGAAATTTTTTGACAAATAAGTTTCTTAAAGACGATGAAGGAAATTTTGTTGAAGAGGAACCTGAACGACCAAAAAAACATGAGAGCTTCATTACACCCGAAGAATGGGTTGCTTTTGTGGGCCAAAGAAAAGACGATAATTTCAAGAAAGTGAGTGCTGTAAATCGGGATAGAGCGTCAAAACCCGCATATCCATATAAAAAAGGTCGTTTGGGATATGCACGCTTACAGGAAACAATTGTAAGTAAATCTCAATTCTACGATCTTATTAATTATCTCAATGTGTATTATTAATTTGTAACAATGTGTATTGATGATTTTATTATTTGTAACAATGCGTAGTTGGAGGAGACGCAGAGTGACGAAACATCACTACCTGCACATGTGCTGTGGAAGGAAGCTCGTGTTGGCAGAGATAAAGTTGTTAACCCCGATCTGCAACATATTTATGATGAGTGTGTAAGTATACCATTATGTCTTTAATTAATATATAATTAACGTTGTGTCTTTAATTATCGATATTTAAATGAATTACAAGAGACTATATCGCAATCGGTATCCTCGGGTGATGACTCGAATATCAGGAGCGTACTCAGTCGAGCACTATGTGTTGCTGAGTATCCGGGACGAGTGAGGGGTAAAGGCCATGGTGTGACTCCTACCTCTCTTTATAACAATCCAAGAAAAAGAAATCCTAGCAATGCGGAAGTGATGCAAACATTGCAGGATTTACAAGCACAAGTCCGTGAACTGCAGAGGGACAAAGAGAGGTATATGGCCGAAAGGAGCAGTTCACAGTTGAAAGAAACTAGTGACAAGGCTAGTATCAACCGTCAACAAAATTTTCCCGAGGTAATTAAGATGATAATCCATTATATTTAGAGAAAGTATAATTATAACGGTTATTATTGTCAACATTAAAGGAAGTCTAACGGTTATTATTGGTTTAGGGAATTTCATGTTGTCAGCTGTATCTAGCTTCTCCGACTTATCGGGTAGTTAGCAAGGGAAAAGTGCACAACACCTCGGGAGATTTAATTCACCATAGACCGCTCCCGGATGGCCACATGAAGGTATCGGTTGATGTTGTTTTAGATATGAATGCATTGCTACCGGTACCTGACATTGTTGCGGAGACCACATTGCTGCGAGATGCAGTAGGATCTTTTGTGGCATGGCCATCAGACCTCATCTGCATAGATGATCAGGTATGTTGAAAACCATTATGAATCTTTAAGTATTCAACTGACAGTTCTGACCTGAATTTTATACATGGTAATTTTAGACTCCTGCAAAACCCGCATCTAAGGATAAAGGGATTTTGCAGCGCGGCGAGTGTATTGCATCGCAAAGACAGGTACTTTTATAGTGTTTCATTTATGATCGGAATAAAAAACTGCATAACTTTGTATCTTACATAATTCTATATGATTTTTAAGGTACCTTCTCAAGATCAGTCACAGCAGGTGATCCAGAAAGGTAGTAGGGTTCCACCTAAGAAGAAGGTTCCTGTCCGTAAATTTGTGCCTAGGTATCGACAGTGTCTGGAGACACTAGTTGGCACATCAGATTTGATGAATGATGGAATTCGTCAAATCGATGTGGATGAAATTGTCTTTGGTTTTCCATGTAACGAAACAATTGGATTAGAGGACATGGAACAAATCTTTCATCATTGAGAGTTAGGCATCAGTGTGATGCACTCGTACATCCGGTAACCCGATCAATATATTATTTAATTGGTTGAACATTTTTTTTAAACATTTAATTGAAATAGTCTAATATTAATTATGTTTTTATTTAAGGATGTTATTTGACAAATTGATGCGCGGGAATCAATTGTCAAATAGATTCCGTTTCGTGTCTTCCTCCCGTGTTAGCGGAGCAACAATTTCTAGGGAACCTGATTCAGTAAGAGAATACTTGGTCGAAAGATTCAGGACAACTGCCAGTACAGAGAGCTTGTATCTTTTGCCTTATAATACAGGGTTAGATTTTCATTCTAAGCTCCTTTTAATATTTGTATTTTTTACATTAAAATTCGCTTCTAAATTGTTGCTTTAATTTATAGATGTCACTGGTTGTTGCTTGCAATCAATCCCATAAAAGAAGTGGTCTATTACCTGAATTCGGTTGGCGGTGATTGGACAAATTATCCGGAAATGAAGCTAGTGATTGATACGTAAGTGACATTATTCTAAATATTCGTTTGTGTTTATATATTTAATTATTTCAATGTCATTGTTCTTAATAAATATTTTAATTTTGTCATCAGTTCAATACAAGTATTCCGATGTCAAAGGGGAGCACGAGTACCACGGTCTAGATCAAACAACATTAATTGGATCAAAGTACAGGTATATAAATTTCAACAATTTTGCTTATAATATTTATGCTACTTGATAAATCAATAGATGTGTATAATCTTATTTGTTTTTCTATGTAGTGCCCTCAACAACAAAACGGCATAGATTGCGGATACTTCGTTTTGATGTTTATCAAAGAAATCATTCAAATGAATGAAATCGAGATTCCAATCACGGTATGGATTTATACTTTGTTTTATTACTTATCGGATTTTGCATATAATTTGTTACATTAAACTAAATCATGCATATATTTTGTTTTGTAATGTAGTATTTTGATCAATACAATTGTCCATATTACTCGCCACGTCAATTGGAAGAACTCAAAGAGGAGTTGTGCCAATATTTTATTGAGCTAAGAATCATATAATAAGGTACGAATACATTGTTGTGTGAAAATTGGTTAATTATGAATATATTATTTTGTGTATACAACACTGACCGTGTTATTATGTTCATATTGCAGGATCAGGACCTTGGATATATATGTAGATTAGGATTGATTTACTTAGTGTTATATAGTTGATTTCTTAGGGTGTATTTTGTTACGTTTAAAAACATGTTAATATTGAATTACCATGGTGTATATATATTTTGGATATGAATTGATTATAATGGTATTTGTGTATATATATTTTGTGTATATATATTTTGTATATATATTTGAATTACATTTGGTATTTGGATTAAAACTAATATATATTGGTATTTCTAGATTAGATTGTAAAATACCGGTTTAAGAATTACAGGTTTGCTGCAAAAAAATGCAGGTTTAGAAATTTTTTAAATTTTAGATTTTTCAGTATAAAACCTATGAAAGCGCTTTTAAGAAAAAAGCGCTCTCGTAGGCCTACCTATGAAAGCGCTTTTTTCTGAAAAAGCGCTTTCATAGGTAGGCCTACGAGAGCGCTTTTTTCTGAACAAAAAGTGCTCTTATAGGCCTACTTTATACGCATTCTGAATACACCTATGAAAGCGCTTTTTCAGAAAAAAGCGCTCTCGTAGGCCTACCTATGAAAGCGCTTTTAAGAAAAAAGCGCTTTCATAGGTAGGCCTACGAGAGCGCTTTTTTCTGAACAAAAAGCGCTCTTATAGGCCTACTATATACGCATTCTGAATACACCTATGAAAGCGCTTTTTCAGAAAAAAGCGCTCTCGTAGGCCTACCTATGAAAGCGCTTTTAAGAAAAAAGCGCTTTCATAGGTAGGCCTACGAGAGCGCTTTTTTCTGAACAAAAAGCGCTGCTAAAACCTTTAGCAGCGCCACCTACGAGAGCGCTTTTAAGCGCTTTTAAAGCCCAAAAAAAGCGCTTTCGTAGGTTATTTCTGGCATAGTGACGTCAACCGAATTTGTTATAACCAACATAGTGAAATGTGACCTGCAAGGCATGATATGTGTGTTAAAGTAAAGTTTCAAAGGATAGTTTGTAAAAGTTGCATGTAGTTTTCAGTGCTAAAAAGTATATGTTGAGATAGCTTCAAAGCTATAAAATTGACCACTTCCAATTAATCAAATCACATGACATATAAACATGAAATTTTTATACATTGACAAGAAGTTTCTATGGAAAAACAAATGCCAAAGCAACTGAGAAGAAAAGTCTCCAAGACAGTTTTTAAGATATTGTTTGAATATGTTTGTTTATAAGTTGGGACAATCTTCACCTTACAAGACGTTTTTGTAAGGGTTGAATTATGCTTAAACCAAATTCTAAGATGATATCTAAGTCTATAGAAAAGTCCATTGGACCACATGTTATCATGTCACCACTATTGAACCTGAATATAAGTTTATATACGTGGAAACAATTCTCACCTTATATTTGGGTTCTGTAAGGTTTGAGTCAAATTATAAGATTATTATAGTAATCTAACTTCTTTTCTTGCTCTAAATGTAAGAAAATTATACTTTCTCTCAAATTAAATACCAGTTTCTAATTTCTAAGATCTCAACAAACTCATTGCAAAATACTACACAGAGATGATTCCAGTTCTCGTGCTCACATTTCCTAATATTTGTGCGAACTTATTGTCCCATTCCAGTTCTCGTGCTCACACAGTTCCAGTTCTTTTGTATTTTGGGATTTTATAGTTTTGGGCTTTGACTTAGGGAGCAACCTAACCTACAACTATAAATAGAGAGAGTAACCCCTATTTTTGCACTCATTTCTTGCAGTTACATAATTGAATAAGAAAGTCTTAGTTTGAGAAACAGAGAGAAGCTCTGCAGAAACTTTTTCTCCCTTTATTTTCGTTAAGCCCTAATTCCTTTTCTTACCAATTCATCTTTTCTTTCTTCTCCATTGTTAATTGTTTCGCATAATCATTCTTGCAACCAAGGTTGGTTGATTCACTTAAGTGAAGAGTGAAGAATAATGGATTTTGACCGGGTTGATTGAATCTTGTTCGTCAAGATTAATTTGAAATTCTCCATAGGTTTGAAGTAATTCCCAACATCTGGTATCTAGAGCTCTGACTGAGTGATCCAAGGCAAGCAATAACAATGGTAATGAATCAATTGAGTGGACATTTTCCTGTGAGTCTTGGAGTTTCCAAGAGCTTCATCATCTTAAGAACCAGTCCGATCAACTTCTGATTTCAAACTGGTTGTACCATCTTCAGAAGTAACCACTGGAAGTTTCCACTCTTTTATCATAGTTTTTCATGCTTTGTTACCCATGTATTTGAGAAAGGAAACCATCATGGACTTCCAATAATCATAGTTGGTGTAATTCAAAATAAATGGTTTATTAACTGATTCTGTATCTTCCATTGTGTCCATTTGAGTAGAATTTATCTTCCCTGAAGCTCACCAAACATGCTAGTTAAAATTATGTTTCTCATAGGACAAATGTCGAACGTGGTGTCTTGACACCTGATTCGGAAAGTTAAACAAGAATCACCACAATTAACAAAGTCTAACTTATACAAGATGATAGAGCAGAAAAGCAATAAAGAACACGATAATTTGTAACCTAGTTTGATGCAACAACACCTACGTCTGGAGGGCTGGCTTCAAACCTAAGAAAGGAATTCACTATTAGTAGTTTAGTACACTTAATCTTATAGGAACAACAAGTCCATGTTGTTAAATTCATCTTCCTAACACTACCTAATGACTTTTTATTTAGGTCACATCTAAATATAAGAACCATTTTCACTTTGTCTCAACCATTAAACCCTAGTGATCAACTTCACTTAACAAGATGAAAGTTGACATACAACTCAACTTGACAAACCTATAACTATGCCAAGTTACTGAAACATAGTGTAGTTTACATACATCAATAACAATATCTATAATGTACTGTTTGCTTTCCAACTTAGTTTTGAGCTCCTTATATAGCAAATTATTTTTCCTTTTTTCCTTGTATATTTGTTTGATTTCGTCCAACATATTTGCACAATCATTTGAATATGATTTGTTCCATAAATGTCTCTAACAAAAATATATGATTTGGTTTGTTTCAAATTCAAAATTTAAATCTCCATTTAAATATGCTTTGATCTTTACAGTTGTCCAATAAATCATATAATCAAATTGCTAAATAAAAGCAATAAAATCTAATTGAATCTTTAACAAAAATTTCTTCCAAAACACATCATTCTGGGTTATTGAGCAAGAACCAGATGTCATAGCCACATGTTGTGACATCATGTCCAACATGTGTACCTTATGCACTAGAAAACAACTTGAAGTAGCTGAGCAATCTTGAACACTTCTCCATGTTATTGTTTTTTATAATGTAATCAATCCAAAAAGGAACAACAATTACTAGAAGTATTTTGAATCAAATGCCTAGCACAAAGACGATGATGAGCATTTAAAGAAACTCTTCTTATTGTATCTCTCATTTCAAAATATCCATTAGTTATAATAGATACATGACAACTCACTTCCATTGCTTCAAGGAAATTCTTCAAAAGTCACACATAAGTTTCTTCAGTTTCATCACCTAAAATAGCACTACCACATAAGTTTCTTTTTTGCAAAGCAAAAGTGAAGATTTGAAAAGGAAAATTATTGAAGTTGAGAATAAAACTTGACAATCATTTTGTGAGAATTAATTATTGGTTGGAATTTCAAGAAACAACTTCAAGTCTATGATTTGGAAGTAGTAGCTTAAGCACCAACCATGTTCAAGGTTGTGGTATTTGTGGGATGCTTAGGTTGAAAAAGGCTTGGGTGGTTTATAAAGTTTCTCAGTTTAAATATCAATTTTTCCATTTGCTAAAAAAAATAATTTGGATAGGCAAAATGATGTACCAACTTGTAATGGGCAAAATTTAGTAGTATGTTATTTTTTTTATAGAAAACCTCAATGAAAACTTTTAACAAACTTTTGGCATAATCATAGCATGGCTTATGTTTTGTATTATCGCATATTAATACAATTTTGCATTTCAAAAACAAGTGTTATGAAATTGCCAATAATATATGTCTTTAGATGCTAGTGTAACAAGTTCATGAAAACTCTTTTTGCCTGAGCACCATGAGTAGGCCTATAAAACCTTCCCACAAATGAATGAACATACATACTAAACATGAAATATTTGTTAATGGGTAAGGAACTTTTAGTGAGGAGAGAAAGATAGAATAATAAAAGAAATAAGGATTTGTATTATTGAATTGTATAAATAATGATACAAATTAGGACTATTTATATACAACTCTAATTGGGCTTGGGTCTACACAACTTAGATTATATTTAAATATTAAATCTAATCAAATCTAATCTAATTTAATATTTAAACACACCCCCATAATCTAAGTTGTCGAACATCCTCAAAAATAGTCAATCTGAACTATTCCTAATTTCTTTCTCAAATTCAGGAATTTGTCAATCTTCAATCCTTTGGTGAAAATGTCGGCTAACCGTGCTTCACTCGAGCAATGCCTTACTTCAAATTCACCTTGATTTACCTTTTCTCTTAAGAAGTGAAACCTTGCTTCAATATGTTTACTTCTTTCATGCAGAACTGGATTCTTCGCCAGATTTATGGCTGACTTGTTGTCGATTTGTAATACAAGAGGTTTCTTCACTTCGACAGCCATTTCTTCAAGTACTGATCTGATCCAAATTTCTTGACAAGCAGCATAAGATCCTGCTATATATTCAGCTTCGCAAGATGACAATGCCACCACAGGTTACTTCTTCGAACACCATGATATTGGGGCACCAAATACTTGAAAGAAATATCCAGTTGTGCTTCTTCGATCTTCCTTATATCCACACCAATCAACATCTGAAAAAAATTAACAATTGCTTCTTTATCTTCAGAATCTCGTCGAAATAGTATTCCATAATTTAATAAACCTTTCAAATATCTCAGGATTCTTCTTGCAGCCTTCATATGTGATACTTTTGGTTCACTCATATATCTTCTTACTAATCCGACAATGAAATCTATATAGGGTCGACTATTTCATACATACCTCAGATATCCTACAATTTGCATAAACAAATTTACATCGATTTTGTCTTCCTCTCCATTCTTCTCCAACTTCACATTTGGTTCGACAAGTGAGGATGCATGATTCGAATAATCCATTCTGAATCTCTTGAGTATCTCTTTGACATACTTCTTTTGATGTAGCACCTATTGTACCCCAAAATTTGCCCTTCCATTTTTCTTCAAGACTTTCTCATAAGGTCCTCATTTGCTCAAGGATGCTCAAGAGTTGATCAAACAAATTCTCCTTCTAGGCAATGGGTACATAACTAGAGTTTTGAGTTCCTCGAGGAAGTTTGGGTTGAAAATGTCTCAATTGGATTTCATGGTTCTCCATAGGTCTTCAATAATTCTCATGTCAAGTTTCAAGCCTTGCATCACAAGTTTGCTCAGTCAATTGGCTAGATGATTGAAAATCAACTATATTGGGTAAAAAGTCAATTATGGTTAACATACAGTAAAACTTCAAGATTTTTGGTCAACACCAACATTTTAAAGTGATATTCATCATTTGATCAAGGGTTGATCATGATTCCTCAAGAAAAGCCCTCAAATCATCAAAAGTCAAAAGTTGTCAAATTGGGATTTCCTTAAGAGAAGTCAACTGAATTTTGACCAAACATAACTTTCACATGCTTCATCAAATTTTCTCCAACATAAGCCCATTTTGAAGGAAATTCAATTCCCTACAACTTAGTATTAGTATGCTCAAGTCCAAAAAGTGCTTCATTTGAGAGATATGAGCCAATATATTACAGGTCATTTCAAAAGTCAACAAAAAAACACTTTTTGTCAAGGCAACTTACATCAAAATAAATTCTCCAAATGCAAACTTTATCAAAATAGAAATTGTAGATGACATATTTAGATTTCCAAAAAGTCCAAGATCACCTTCAAAAAATGAAAATTGAGAGAGTTATGACCAGTGCAAGTTGGGAAATTTTGAGAAAATGCATGAAATGCAAAGTGAGCAAACTTAAATTTTAAACTAGTGGGCGTAACTTTTGATGTTCAAACATGTTCACAGTGTTTTAGAAGACCTCTAAATTCATTCATATATTTTTTAGGATTTTTATTTCTTTTATTTGAATTTTTATTCATTTAAATGCAAGTAAATCAAATAAAATATAAAATCATTGGGCCAAGGCGCATGGACTTTTGATTTCAATCACATGGAAGCCCAAGAACACATGACAAACATGCCAAAACCGTGAAAACATGTTGAGAATAAGAATCTTAAAGTTTGTTATGTTTTTTTAACAATTTTGGAAAGATTTCAATGTGTTTTTTTGCAATGAATTATGACATGATGGTACAAGATTCTTCTCTTGTTCTTGTTCCATTTCATTCCTCTATAAATACATACAATACTCAAGTGCAAAATACACAAAAAGTTGCCTCAAGAACCACTTCAAAAATCTCTCAAAATTCTCAAGAAAAGTGCAAATTTGTATTATACGATCCAACCACTCTCAAGCCAAATGAAGTGTCCAAACCTCTTCTTGAAGTTCTCAGGAACACATCCAGCCCAAGAACCAGAAGATTTGGTGCCTGGAACTCATGCTTCAAACTCCACCAATTTGCGTTTTCTCTCTCTTTGAATTCAATCTTAAATTGCATGCATTACTAATGTGTTTGACGAGCTCAAACGTTTTCAGAATATGATTTAGGACGAGTTTGACAAATCACATGCAAGCTTTGATGCATGAAGCTCTATATGCCATTTTTAAGGCATAGAAAAATGTTTGCTTCAGATATCTCTTTACAGGCACATTCAAGAGAAAAGAACCCCACCGTCGGATTCGTTTCCAACTTTTCAATTTTCTTGTTTTTATTATTTTTGCTTTTGCTTAATTAATTTAATTACTTTTTATTAATTAAAATCAAAAGACCATAAAAAATCAGAAAAAGAATCATTAAATATGAGATTTAAGTTTTTAATTAATTTAATTTTTGACCAACAAAAATTGTTTTAATTAAATTAAATTTGTTTTTATTTCACAATTAATTTGTAAATTACTTAGAATTAGAGTTAATTATTATTATCACTTTAATTATTTTTCATAAATAAAAAAATAAAAAAATATTTTCCTAACACTTAGAACTTTTCTTTAGGTTTTAAATACGTTCTTCTAATTTCTTTTCTCTTTACTATTTAAATTCTGGAAAACAAATGTATAGTCGCACGGTTGATTATGTAATAGCTTAATTTATTTTCCCGCATTTTTCCTTATTATGTAACTGCTCATGGGATGTAATAGTCTAAGTTTATTTCCCCGCACTTTACTTTCTGCACCTATGTATGTATATATGTCTGTATGTATAACTATATAGTAATTAGGCATGTATGGCAAGATTTAAAATCAACTGCTAGATAACCCTAATCAAGACAAATTAACTGAAAACAAATCACTTTTCACACACGCACCTCTAGGGTAACCTCACTTATTGCCTTCGGATGAAAAAAACTCATGTCCCTCGAATGTGGGGATACCATTAGCAAAGACCCTCGGTTAAAAATTCATCATAAAGATCATAGTCTCTCGATGACCCTTCGATGTTGCCTTTGGTAAATGATCTTGTCCCTCAATGTTGCCTACGAATATATGATGATAGTCCCTTCGAATTGCTAAAGGTATCCCTACGAGTTTCCTTTATGACTATACGATGACCCGCGCCTGTCCCTCGAACATCCAACGATAGGGCTTCCTACTAACTAATGGTGGGATAGCACAATCTAAAGGAAGAAGAAAATAACGCGAAAGACTTTTGAGTAGGTAGATAGCTCGTAGTCGCTTGCTCACAAACAAAAACATTTTTCACACTAAACACTTATTTTCTAAAATATTTTCAAAACAAACACTTTGTACGCGTTCTCTACTATACGAGAATTATTACAAAATGTGCTGAACTTAGGCATTTTCAAAATATTTTCCCACATTCATAAAGAATTTTTCAAAAGTAAGCTAGTGATTAAGAGCCCGTAGATAACTACGGATGAAAAGGGTGCTAATACCTTCCTTTTCATAACCTACCCCCCTTACTCAGAAAATTCTCAAAGGTCTTTCCTATTCTTTACACCCTTTCCTTTATTGAATAAAATAAAAGTCGGTGGCGACTCTTGCTATCTACAACATTTGCGATAAAACACAAAACTAAAAGTCAGTTCTCCCATCGTATTATAGAACTAGCGACTCTACCGAGGATAGCTAAAAGTGGGGTTACCTTAAGAGCTAGATCACATTTAAAATGCTTTGCTTGATTGATTTGTATGCTTTATATTTCGGGGTTTTGCTAGGATAATTTTTGTAAAGATCCTATACCCGGATCTGAGGCATTTTAGGTAAGTAGCAATAGATCATGAAGATTGTACGGCGTATACCGATACGGTTGAAATGATGTTTAGGTTAGTGTGACACGTTGGTTGGTTCTGGTGTCCCTTGAGTTAAGTCAAGGAGAATGTTGGGCTTCCGCGTGGTCTCATAAAGCACTAACTGACCGTAGAAACTTAGTTGACACAACTTAGCCATTAGAAATTAGTGAGATCGCCGACTTTTGTGCAAACTGAAGTTGGTTGATACTCGATGCTACACTCATTCAGATCAGACTCTCGGGATATTTCAGTCACAAATCAGATGCTTGTGCTGAAAAAATGCATGGGAGAAAGATCAGTGATATTAAGTCTCTTAGAACCCGATTACTTCTTTTAAGACAGGTTGAGCCAACTAAAACATCAAGAGGGTATTTACCTACAAACTCCTTGCAAGCTTAAACCTAAGGCCTTGTGTGTTTTGTTTGTGTATGATTAATTGTTTGAACATGACATTATAACATCATGACATCATGCCATAACATTTTTGTTAACCATTTCAAGGACCTCAAGGGTCTGTGATGCAGGCTTATTATGAACCAGACATCTAGCAAGGGCCAGGAGGATTTATTTCTCTCTAACCGAATTCCGTCGAAGTATCATGAACAAGAAGCCTAGCATGGGGCAGGAAGATTTATTTTCTTCTAACTAAATGCCGCCAAAGTATCATGAACCGACGTCTAGCAAGGGGCAAGGGGATTTATTTTCCTCTAACTAAATGCCATCAAAGAACAAAGTACATTATCTTGAGTCAAAGGCTAGGACCCACTCGGCATGGTGAGCTTGATTATCGTAGAAGGACATTCAACGATACAAAGTGCTTCAATCAAAGCTGCAGTTAGATTCTAGCATTTTATTTGTTTACCCCGCGAGATCCTTGAAAACATTGCATCTACATATCATGCATCATTTCATAACAAGTTTTCCATACAGGTTTTCTCATCTGCTTACTATTTATTTCAGTATAAGACGGACCTCGAACAGACTGTTAAGGACCTCAAAGCTCAGCATGCACAATTTCAAGAGACTCTTCTGAATCTAGCACAAGGACAAAAATATCTGATGGCGCTTGTCGCCAAGAATAAAAAGACTAAAAATCCTACTGCTATCCTCAATATGGGGAGAAGATTCAAAGGTCCTGCTCAACCAATTCAAGTGGATGATGTTTCCTCTGAGGATGCCGACAACCAAGAAGAGGGTGGTAGAAGCGTCAAGCTTGAAGGAAGAAATAACCAGGGTTCTGAGAATATTCATGAAGATGAAGACTACTCCGACGAACAATACCCTCCAGATGACAAGTACAAGAAGTTGGAAGACCGTCTCAAAGCTATGGAAATCCAGAAAGTTCCTGGATTAGATTTTGGAGAACTAGGTCTGATCCCGGGGGTGGTCATCCCTACAAGGGAATAGAGGTGGACCAAGCAAAGATTGAAGTAATATCAAAGCTTCATCCTCCGACAAATGAAAAAGGTATTAGAAGTTTCCTTGGGCATGCGGGTTTTTACCGTAGATTCATAAGATATTTTTCTAAAATAGAAAAACCTTTAACGACCCTTTTGGTTAAGGATAAGGCTTTTGTGTTTGATAAAGAGTGTGTCGTAGCTTTTGAAACATTAAAGAGTAAATTGGTGTCAGCACCGATTGTTGTAGCCCCTGATTGGTCTCCCCCTTTCGAGATCATGTGTGATGCTAGTGATATTGCAGTAGGGGCAGTTCTGGGACAACATAGAGAAAAATTGCTGCATGTTATTTATTATGTGAGTCATGTGTTGAACCCTGCACAGATGAACTATGCAACTACTGAAAAGGAGTTGTTAGCTGTGGTTTACGCCTTCGATAAATTCAAGCAATATCTGTTGGGTTCTAAGGTCATTGTTTATACTGACCATGCTGCTTTGAAGTATTTATTCGCTAAACAGGATTCTAAGCCAAGACTCCTGGGATGGATTCTACTTCTTCAGGAGTTTGATGTGGAGATTCGTGATAAGAGAGGTTGTGAAAACACCGGTGCTGATCACCTCTCTCGTATGTCACCTATTGAAGAAACAGAGGTTAAGCGGCCAATCAAGGATGAGTTTTCCGATGAACACATCCTTGCTGTTATTGGTGTACCATGGTTCACAGATTATGAAAACTATATAGTAGGAGGTATCATCCCTGATGACTTTGATTCTAACAGAAAAAAAAAGTTTGTTCATGATTGTAGGTTTTATTTGTGGGATGACCTTTCTTTATACAAGAGAGGAGTGTACGGTCTTATAAGAAGATGTGTGCCTGAGCAAGAGCAGGAAGACATATTGAAAGCATGCCATGCCTCGAAATACGGAGGACATTTTAGTGGTGATAGAACTGCGGCTAAGGTCCTCCAATCAGGGTTGTATTGGCCATCGTTGTTCAAGGATGCCCAAGATATGGTGAAAGAGTGTGACAAATGTCAAAGAACTGGGAATATCTCCAAGAGAAACCAGATGCCTCAGAATTCTATGTTGGAAGTCGAATTATTTGATGTTTGGGGAATCGATTTCATGCGACCTTTTCCACCATATTTTGGGAATAATTACATCCTTGTGGCGGTTGATTATGTATCGAAATGGGTTAAAGTTGTGGCTCTACCAACTAATGATGTGAAAGTGGTGGTGAAATTTTTGAGAGAAAACATTTTTGCTAGATTTGGAGTACCGAGAGCACTCATAAGTGATGAAGTAACACATTTTCTGAATCACCTCATGGAAAAGTTACTCCAGAAGTACAATGTTAAGCATAAGGTTGCCATCCCGTATCACCCTCAAACTAGTGGGAAAGTGGAAGTTTCAAACAGGCAACTAAAGCAAATTCTCGAGAAAATAGTAAATTCTTCTCGGAAAGATTGGACGGCTAAATTGGATGATGTTGTATGGGCCTACCGAACGTCTTTCAAAACACCAATCGGTATGTCTCCGTACCAACTAGTTTATGGAAAAGCATGCCATTTGCCTTTGGAGTTGGAGCACAAGGCATTATGGGCATCAAATTTTTTTTAATATGGATTTGTCTAAGTCAGGTAGTTCACGAATCCTTCAACTTCATGAGTTGGAGGAATTTTGGAACCGCGCTTATGAGAATGCAAAGGTTTACAAAGACCAAACAAAGAAGTGGCATGATAAAAGGATTGTGAGGAAAGAGTTTCATGAAGGACAACTGGTCCTCTTATACAATTCCAGGTTGAAGTTATTTCTTAGAAAACTGAGATCCAAATGGTCAGGACCTTTTGTAGTGCACAAAGTGTTTTCTCATGGGGCGATTGAAGTGAGAAATCAAGAAAATGGTGACATTTTTAAAGTGAATGGACAAAGGTTAAAACCTTATTATATCGGGCAAGAAGGTGGTCAGATTCATGTTGTTCATCTTACAGGGTGAGATGAACAACCGTCGAGTCATGCGACGTTAAACGAAGCGCTACGTGGGAGGCAACCCACGTGTTTTATTTCTTATGATTTCTTTTGTGCTGTTGAAATGTTTTCTTTCAGGGTCTCTTATGCGGAGGAGTTTGAGGAATGGCGTTTTGAGCAGGGCAACGAAAGAAGATTTGAGAAAAATTGAAAGAGGTTTTTGGCAAGTACAGGGGATGACACGGTCACCCGTGTCATCTGACACGGCCGTGTCATCCAAAGAAGAGAGAGAGTGCATATTCAGTCTCTGATACGGGTGCCCGTGTCAGGCGACACGCCCGTGTCAGAAACCCTGGAGCGTGAATGGCAGGCCTTGACACGATTTCCCATGTCATGTGACACGGTCGTGTCAGGCGTTTTAAATTTTTTATTTATTTATTTTTAAAAATAAAATAATAAAGAGGGAGAGGAATTTTGGGAGTTTTATTTTAAAAAACAAACATATGGGCCCAACATTTTATAACACTTCTCCCTCTCACATTTCACAAAAACCTTTTGTTTTTCCTTCTTTTATCTCTCTCTCTCAAACTCCATAGCCACTCTCTTCATAAAACTCTTGTCTTTCTCCATAGATCTCGTGCTCCCACCTTGCAGCTTTCACAAAAGTTGTTCCAAATTTCACCCTCTACCTTTCTACGGTAGTTTTTTCCTCTAACTCTCTGTTTCATTTTGGTGTGATTTTACAGGTTTACCAAAAATGCCCCCAAAGCGTAATGCAAGAGGTAAGCAGCCAGCAGGCGAACCATCAATGTCAAGACCAAGGAGCAGCCACGACCAAATGGCGGAACCTAACGCTAATGACATTTTCTTTGACAATCCTGCTCATGAAGTGCGTTACTCGCATCATATTCAGCGTAAGTTGACGCCCACAAGCATGAAACACCCACTTTTAAGCGCATAACACTCGGATTTCTGAGCTCTGTCGAGTGTAAGCTAAAACCAACATGGGATGGAAGCACTCAAATGAACACAGGTACTCTAACATTCAGGTTGTTTAATGTGGAACGTTAACTGACCTTTGAGGAATTGGGTGGGATTCTCCACCTTCCCGTTTATGGACCGGGAGCGATTCCAGAAACTTTCAATCCAGCGGGATTTTGGGGAGATATCACTGGTTGTGGTGGTTATGAGGCAAAGAGCGCCAGGGCATCTCAGATTCAAAACCCTTGCTTCAGGTATGCTCAGAAGTGTCTGGCTTACACTTTGTTAGGTAGAGGGGATAGTACAGGAGTCGCATCGCAGGCAGAGCTCTTTCTGCTTCATGATATGTCTAATGCAACCCTGGTCAATGTTGCTGCCTTCGCAGCAAACCACCTGAGAAAAGTGGGACGGGCAACTTCGGGTGATATTTCTGTTGGCAGTATGATTACCCAAATAACCGTTTATTTTGGTTACAACCTTGTGGAAATGAATCATGCACCTGTGGCAGGTATGAGTAAAATAGATATGAATACCTTAATTATTCAGGGGACAATTCAAGTACTGGGTAATCATTTCGGTTATATTGTTTCTAAGCGAATTATTATGATGCTGCCTAACCTTGAAAAAAATCTCAATTTTGAATCGACAAAATTGGGAATATGGTTTTTTTAATGATGCTTTTCAGGTTGATAATGAAATTAACAATCTGTTTACAGTGATTTCTGGTAAACAACCGCTAGTCCTCCAAACTATCAAATAATCTTAATGACTGTTATTTAATCTCTCTGGTAACTTGCAGGATCGACTAGATTGATCTTATGGGGTATTGGTCGTTTGGATAACTCTAATTGTAAAACTGATATTCATAGTTAGGATTTGTATTTGGAATGTTTTATAGGCGTTCAACTCACTTCGATTACCATACTAAAAGGATCTAATGACATGATCAAGTAAAGACATACGAAACTGAATTGAATGAATAAAGATTCGATTGCAAAGAAATGTTTACGTGCAGAAACAAGTAAGTAACTTTGAAATATAAAGACTTTAATGTAAAAAGCATGAATATAAAAGCATGAAATGTAAAAGAGTTTCTGAAATGTAAAGGATTCGAAGTAGAAGGAAAGCGTTTAAATGCAAGAAATCAGTAAATGACTTTGAAGGTAAAGGTTTTTAATGTAAAAATCATGAATATAAAAGCATGAAATGTAAAAGAGTTTCTGAAATGTAAAGGATTCGAAATAGAAGGAAAGCGTTTAAATGCAAGAAATCAGTAAATGACTTTGAAGGTAAAGGCATATGAATGACATTGACATGAAAATGGAAGGTAAGCTGGAAAAGATAAAGAGTTTTACTGAATCATAAATGTTTGGTGTTATCATACGTACATTGTTCGAGCATTCGTTTCCCTAGCCATGTGGTATTTTGAATGTTTACTGAATTTTGTACAATAGATATGACACACGAAATCCTAATACTAAGACTTCTATTTATACTACTTCGACCATAACGGTCTTGCCTATAAGATTCTGCCACGTTCAGAACATGCAGAGCACTGCTCCTTTCTAGCTTCCACGCGTCTTCGAACGCTCCAGCGCATATATATTTGAATTTCCAACATCCCACTTGCGTCTGAATTTCAAATGCTTTGGCACTCTTCGCTTCGAACTCATTTCTTAGACACAGTCTCGTTACCACTTTGAGGCTTCCTTTAAATATATCTTCACAACTGTCACTCGAAGCTCCAAGCTTTGACATGTTCGTTCCAAGAACTGCTTCTACCATTCCGAACCGTAACATCTTGCTTTATTCCAACGAAACATCCAATTTGTTTCATTTCGAACTGTATCATCAAAATCTCCAGCCAACAAAATGCCCCTTTAAAATATGTATTTCGATCCTTTGAGAAACACTTATTTTAAATATATTTGCAAGATTTTGATGTGATCTTTGAGTAATCGTAACATTTATTGTGTATGACTCCAATCACGTCAATCACGACGCCTCTTGGATTTCTTAACCGTATTGAATCAGTATTTCACAGCATGGTGCAGTTATAAAACAATGATTATTATTAATCACGCTTATTACCAATATCAGCCTTTACGCCACCTCCTTCTCAATCCAACCCACGACTCCCACGTATCCTAGTCTCACTTAGTGGATGTTTAAACTTCCACACTATAAAAACCAATCAACTTAGTCTTTTATTCTTTTCCACATTCTGAAACTTTTCTTCCTCTCTTCTCACCGAAACCCTAAAACTTCCAACAATCTTCAACAATGTCTTCTACAACATCATCCCAACTGAAGAAAACTTCCAAAAAGAAAGGCAAGAACACAGGAACAATAATGGAAAGCAAGGTTGGTACTTATCAAGGTCAATCTGTGCTTATCCCCCACATGATCTCCAAAGAAAAGGAAATGCTCTACGCCTCTCAGGTACTGATTCCAACTAACGCTGCTGGAAAGAGGTTTGCTCTAATGGGTCCTCTTACAGTCTTTGAAATCTTAAAAGATACTAGAAAAATATTCCCTGTCTGTTACAACTTTAAACCTTTGTTTAATAAGATGGATATCCCTAAGATAGGAGAGTCTTCTGATTCGACAACCATAGAAACTCCAACCGTTCCCCCAAAAGATCACTTTGTGTTAGACTACGTGAAGAGCAACTTTAAACCATTCCGATCCTGCCCCACCTCTGACATAGCTTATCAAAACTGGCTTACCAAAGTAGAAGCCAAGAAATCCCAGAAATGGGAGGAATTAGGAATCTATAATTTGATTAAGTTATCGAAACCAGGCTTCACCTATAGTCATCCGTTGTTATTTGTGTCCTTATATTTCTGGGACAACACCTACAACACCTTTCATCTCCCTGGGGGAATGATAACACCCACATTTTTCGATATAGCAGCCATCACTGGTTTGTCACCAGTAGGGGAAACCTACATCCCTGATAATGAAGAACACTCCAGCATTATTGACTTCGAAGTCAAATTAGCCAGTTTTTCCAAATTTATTAGCCATTACCACACTGAAGGAGATAGTGTGTCAGATGTGGAACATATTGCTTTCCTCACTTTATGGTTATCAAGATACGTATTATGCAGCAGGTCCTTACAGGTAGCAAGCAGGTTCATCCCTCTAGCTAGAGACTTACATGAGAATAGGAGGGTGTGTTTGAGCGAACTGTTACTTGTTGATCTTTACGAAAGCTTAAGATCAGCCGTTTCAAGTTTGAAATCCCATACTCCCAAAAACATCCTTCTAGCTGGCCCCTTCTGTTTACTCCAATTATGGCTTAATGCCATGTTTGAACCCTCACTATCAACTGCTGACACCGTTGTTAAACAAGACCGGAGATAGAAGATAGAATTATTGAAGGTACTAGGCTGCGAAAACTCACCCCGAATGATGATAAAGATGACTTCAAGGTCCTTTTTTCAAACTACATCATGATTTTTTCCAAAAGACACAAATTTGAAGAGACCATGGCACCCTTTGCTTCAAGGACTCATGGACCATCGTGGTTCACCATGTCTCTTTCAGAAGCAGTCAAAAGCAAAGAAATTCAAGATATTTGGAAAGCCTTTTTGCTTCCTAGATTAATTTCCTCACGAATCACTCCTTCCAAGAATCAAATCTTCCTCTTTGCCTATCAACCTAACTTTGTTTCTAGACAATTTGGCCCGTGCCAACTAATCCCTGAACCTTTGTTCCAAACAGAGAGTGCCATCACTTCTGGTCGAACCTTTAAAGCAAGAGAAGCCAAACTGCAACAGGAACAATATCAAGGCTTCGCTCAATTTGAACTACTACCTTTTGAACCCACACACTTCACAGCGAAGGGTTTTCTGGAATGGTGGACTAAGTTCTACCAATCTTATATGTTCGATACCCTCTCCATTCAACAGAAACTAACTGATGCGTTCGATGTGCAGGTACACTCCAAGAAAGGTATGTTCACTCACGCCAAAGAGATTAGGGCTTTTCAAAATTATTTCGAAACCACTTATGATCCCACACACTTGGAAACCACTGTGCATCAAGCGGCTGAGACCTTGAAGGAAAAATTTAAAGAAAAATTTCTAAGCTCAAACTTCCTTCAGGGTTGTCACCTGAGGATAGGTATAGGTTGGCACTCGAAATGCATCCACCTAAATTCCCTAGATTTCCTACCTCAGAACTGGCTCTGGCTTGGTTTCCTCCATACCCTTGGTGGTTCACTTGCAAAGAAATGTTCAAATATCTTCAAAAGAAACCAAAGCCATCTGAGACTGTGACATGGGCTCGTCATTGGCTCCATGATTTCCCAGGACATCTTCATTATTACCTTTCTGCCATGTCAATTATATCTAATCAAGGAGCAAGTGCGAATGCTTGGGAAAATCCCAAATGTTTCTTACTTTCTTCATTTTTAACTTTTACCTTAATTGTTTCGATTTTCAGCCATCAGGATAAAGTTCGTTGCTTCGAAGTCTAAAGAAGGAAGTACCTCCCAACAATCTGTCGAAACCACTGATGATGTGACCTTATCCATACCAACAACAACTACTGCAAGAACAACAACACCAGTAATAACAACTGTTCCAACTCCACAGGTAATCAATTAGCCCTGATGTTTCGAATAAACTGAATTTCATGATTTAGATCTAACTCATGTTTAAATCTTTTCAGACTAACAAACTCCCACCAACCACTCAGAAGAAAAGGAAAACAAGCACTACTGGGAAGAATCCCAATGCTGGAGGGAATTCACCAACTGCTTCGAAGAAGAAGCAGAAGAAAGAAATTTCCAAAGGCGCTGAACCAACTGGAATTTCTGGACTCGATTCCAGAGATGCCGCTCCCTCAACAAAATCCAAAAATCCACCTTCGACCTCCAACGTAATGTTGGAACATATAGATAGTAACCTTTCCTCTGAGAACCCACAGGTAAATTAAACTTCGAATTTTTAGAAAAAATAGTTATTCATTACCTTGGTGCATGCTCTTAATATTCTTTGTCTCTGTAGGACATTTCGAACCCAACTTTTACCACTTCGACTTCTCCATCAAAGACTGTTGCTCCCATCAACTCTTCTCCTCATGGGGACTCCAATAACCTGGTGCAAAACAAAGGATCCTCCAACATGGCGGTTCCGACTGGGGCTTCAGAGCAACAAGATGACCAAAGCACTTCTCCTCCTTTGAAAGAAATGAATGAAGCGACGCTTCATGAATCTGCAGAGATTTTACCAGAAACTTCTCTTCAAAAGTCTCCTCTCGAAACCCTTCAAGTGAACCCAAAGGACATTCAAGCTGAAGAGGAGAAGGCTGATTCTGATCAAGAGAACGAAGAATCTGCAGAGGAAGGATCCGAGGAAGAAGATGCCAATAGCAGTGAGAACAATGATATCGAAGTGGTGGATCTGGTTGATAATGAAGAAGGCAATGAGCAGGAAACAAGTGAAGGTGATGGTGACCAAACCAATGAGCCTATGGAAGTCGAAATGGATGTGACTCCCTTACGCATGGAACTTCCTCAATCGTCTCAATCTCAAATGACTGAAGAGGAGCTAGCTCTCCTAAGACGAAATGACCCAATTGGGTATATGAAGGCAAAACTAGCTCAAAGGGACATTCCTCTTGCTAGGGCTGGTACTAGTTCGACTAACAATCCATTGCCCTCAGATGATAGAGTTGTACTCCTTAACAGAATTAGGAGAACAATCCTTGATGTGGACTTGTTCGAAGTGCTCAAAAAGGATAGTACAACTTGTTATACCATGAAGGAGTTACTTACGCAAGTTAACCTCGCCACCTGCTCTTTGCCAGTCAGCACCATATTATTGGATCTTCAATCTCTGTTAGATAACGTGACTGGGTGTCTTCTTCAAGACGAATTTGCTACTAGAAAGGTCCAAGAGAAATGAACTGCCATGGACGCTGCTTATGAGCATGCTTCGAAGCTCTCTAAAGAAGCTGAAGACCAAGCCATGCATATAAAGCAAGCCAAAACTGACTATGAAGCTCGAGCTAAGTCTATTCTTCTCTGGGAAAAGAAAATTCAAGAGCTTCAACAAAAGGTTAGGGAGGCTCAACAACAACAATTGGCCTATGAAACCAATACTGCTGGCAATCAGTTCGAAGAGCTCCTCAACAAAGGACTTGCAGAAATGGAAGCAGCAGAGCAACTTAAGGGAGAAGTAGCTACCCTGGAAGGAGCAAGGCGTTTTACTTAACAAAGGCTTGAGTCCTTTCGGAGTACTTTTAATAGATTGAGGAACAATGCCTATTTTTAAATCTCTGTTTATTTAATTAGTTTTGAAACTTGGTTGAAATTTGTTCTGTAATATCCAAACAACGCCATTTTGGCATTCCTTTATGATGTTTCGATTACGTTGTTATTATTCGAATCTCCTGCAGGCGTGGTTTATATTTATTTAAATATTTCCCATTAACCTTTAGGATTCGCTTATCATCAGCCAACTCTTCGATTTCGTACGCATTGTTTGAAAATATCTTTACTATTCGAAAAGGTCCTTCCCAATGAGGTGACCATTTACCTAATGTTTTATTTTTCTTGTCCATGGGCAATATGACTTTCCAGACTAAGTCATTAATAGTGAATGCTTTTCCTTTCACGCTTTTGTTATATGCCCTGGCTACCCTTTCCTTTTGTCTCGTTAGGATTTCCAATGCATGCAATCTAACTTCATCTAACTCAACTAACTCATTCATCATCATCTCCCAATATAATGCAGATGGGATTTCGTTTTGTCTTTGAATTCGAACTGATTGTAGATGAATTTCTACTGGTAGAACTGCATCATGACCAAATGTTAGTTGGAAAGGCGTGGTGTTAGTAGCTTCTTTAGGAGATGTTCTACAGGCCCATAGTATTTGGTCCAAAGTCTTGTGCCAATTCCTTGGCTTTTTACCAACATGTTTCTTAATTAACCCTATTATCACTTTATTGGCTGCTTCGACCTGACCATTTTCTTGAGCATAATATGGTGTTGATGTTAGTAATCTAAACCCCATCTCTTGAGCAAATTCTTGCATCTTCCTACCAGTAAACACAGAACCTTGGTTTGTGGTTATGCTCTCTGGCAATCCGAACCTATAGATAATTTGTTTCTGTATGAACTCAATAATAGCCTCTTGATCAGCAGCTATTAATGGTATTGCTTTTATCCACTTGGTAAAATAATCTATTCCTACCAAGATATATTTCTGTCCTTTAGACGAAGCAGGATTTATTTCTCCTATTAAATCTAATGCCCATCCTCTAAAGGGCCATGGTTTAATGATCGAATGTAACTCACTTGCAGGAGCATGTTGAATCCCTGCATGTTTCTGGCATTCTTCACACCCTTTAGCAAAGTCTATACAATCTTTGAGCATGCTGGGCCAATACATGCCATATCGAAATAACAACCATTTCATTTTATGACCTGCTTGATGTGCCCCACATGCCCCATTGTGGACTTCTGACAATGCTAAGTATGCCTCACTTTCTCCTAGGCATTTAAGTAATACGCCTTCCTGGGTCTTTTTGAACAATTCATTTCCCATGAGGACATATGATAATGCTCTATATTTTATCTTCCTATCAACATTCAAAGTTGGATTTGTTAAATAACTCACGAGTGGACTTCGCCAATCTGCATCTGATAAGGTGTCTATGGATAGTACTTCGAATCCCTGTTTATCAGCATAACCTAATTTTATATTCTCTAGATCTGATGGTATGAATCTAGTAGCCATAACTCTACCTCTTAATTCGACCAAATCCTCAAAGTTTTTGGTAGAAACTTTATAACCTGAAGCCAACTGTGCTAAGTCATTTGCTTCTTGGTTTTCTATTCTTGGTATATGTTGAATATCCATGTATTCGAATTTTCTAAGTAGCCTGTTAACTATGACGAAGTATGTCATCAGATTTTCCTTTATGCATTTGTACTCCTTTGTTATTTGCTTGACCACTAACTCTGAGTCTCCTTTAATTTCGACTCTAGTTGCCCCCAATTCCAACAAAGCTTCAAGTCCAACAACAAGCGCTTCGTACTCAGCTTCGTTGTTCGAGCAACGAGGACCACCTAACTTATACTTGAATTTTGTTGGAATTCCTTTAGGAGAAATTATAAGAACTCCAACACCACTACCATCCCTATGGGTCGAACCATCAAAGTATAATTTCCAAGGTTGCATTTCAACGTAACCCATGATAGTCCTTTCAACCAGTGAATGGTCCACAATGAAATCAGAAATTACTTGGCCTTTCACAACTCTTAAAGGCATTAAAGTCAAAGAATATTCTGTTAAGGCTAAAGCCCATTTACCAACTCTGCTATGCATTATTGGTTTCGAAAGCATGTGTTTGATAACATCGAAATGAGATGAAACATAAACATCAACAGGCTTTATATAATACTTAAGTTTCATACAAGAAAAATAAAAACAGAGACATAGCTTTTCTACATTGCTATATCTAGTCTCTGCATCATTCAATACCCTACTTAAATAGTATATGGCTCTTTCGATGCCATTGCTATCTTCTTGTGCTAACATACTACCTATACTAATTTCAGAGGCAGATATGTACAATCTCATGGGCTTTCCCCATGAAGGTGGAGACAAGATGGGAGGATGAGAGAGATATCTTTTTATCTTGTCAAATGCCTCCTGATGGGCTTCGTTCCACTCGAAGGCTTGACCTTGCTTCAAACGAAGCAACGAAGAGAAAGCTTGGGTTCTTCCACTTAGATTCGAAATGAACCTTCTGAGAAAGTTAATCTTCCCTAGCAAAGATTGCAGCTCCCTTTTTGATGTAGGTGCTTTTGTCTCCATTATGGCTTTGGTCTTATTTTGGTTGATCTCGATTCCTTTTTTATGAACCACAAAGCCAAGGAAATCTCCAGCCTGCACAAAAAATGCACACTTAAGGGGGTTCATTTTTAAGCCATGTTTTCTCATTCGTTCGAATGATTGGCTCAAATGATGCAAATGGGTTTCTCGAGATATATATTTGATGACTATATCATCAATATACACCTGCATAAAGGTGTCAATGAAATCATGGAAAATCGAATTCATTGCCCTTTGATAAGTTTCCCCAACATTCTTTAAACCAAAAGGCATCACTACCCATTCGTAGGTGCCTAAGGCTCCTGGGCAACGAAATGCTGTCTTGGCAACATCTTCTTCAGCAATAAAAATCTGATTGTACCCAGAGTATCCATCTAACATACTTAAATATTCGAATCCTACAGCAGAGTCTACTAACATTTCTGCCACAGGCATGGAGTACTCATCTTTAGGGGTTGCAGTATTTAAATCCCTAAAATCTATGCAAATTCTCAGAGAGCCATTTTTCTTAATAACAGGCACTATATTTGCTAACCATTCGACATACCTTGTGGTTCTGATGAATCTGCAGCGCAGCAACCTTTCGATCTCAGCTTTGATCTTTGTGAGAACCGCTGGTGCGAATCTTCTAGGAGTTTGCTTGATGGGCTTCTTGCCATCCTTGATTGGAAGTCTATGCTCCACTAACTCCCTCTTTAAACCAGGCATTTCATCATAGTCCCATGCGAAGCAATCTTTGTTTCTCTTGAGGACTTCGATCACTTTCTGCTTGAGGCCTGGATTAAGTTTTGCGCTTATGTAGGTTATTCTTTTCGTGTTCTCATCCCCCAAATTCACTTCTTCGAGCGGATCCTGCGCCAATATCTTGGCACCTGAGTCTATGGGGTCCTTTTCGAAGCCTAAGGGTTCTTTATCATAGATGGCATCTAGCCTTTGATCTATTTCTTGTTCTTCAAAGGGTGAGCCTTTCGAACCATCCCCATTTATTTCGTTCACTTCTACAGCCAATTTATCTATTTCAGCCTCTAAGGCCGCTTTCGATTCGTTCTCAGCCATATAGGCCGAAATCCTTTCGAAGAAGGAAGACTCAATCATGAGCAAGGTTGTCAAACTCCCAGCCTGCTGGCCGTCTTTGCGTAGTACCTTCGACTCCTTCATCTTCACTGACTATTCTTCTATCCCAATATATGCCATCATGGCGAAGGGTCATATAATAGTGTGCGTTCCTGGTTTCGTTGATTTTATCATTAGGGACACAAGGAGCAATCTTGGCCAAATGTTTGTCATAATTCCTCTTGTCAACTAAGTTGACTGCTGTCATGAAGTAACTCTGGTCCGCTTCAATGTTCTCCACAATCCCATCTTCTCTCCATAAAACCAACCTCTGATGCATTGACGAAGGAACTGCTCCTACGCCATGGATCCACTCTCTTCCCAATAACAAGTTGTAGTTGGATTTGGCTTCGATCACCATGAACATGGTGGGCCTGCAGCTCGATCCTATCGTCAAGTCCAGTTGAACTACCCCCAATGTTTGACCTACTTTCCCTTCGTAGTTGGACAGGACCATGTTGTGTGGTTTGATGTCACCCTCGCATATTTCTAACTTTTTCAGCATGAAATGGGGTATTAAGTTAACTGCAGCGCCCCCATCCACTAAGACCTTATTTACGCCATGGGCACCAACCTTTTCCCGAATGAATAATGGCTTCAGATGATTTTTCATAGCTGGCTCTGGGCGCTCGAAGAAAGCATTCTGCTCCTCGACAGCTCCGTTATCCATTACGTAGTAACACACGGGCCTATGCTTCATCAGATCTATTGTGTCATCCTCCTCATATTCTTCGATTTCAGTTTCTTGTACAAACTCACAAGGCAGTACAGATACCACGTTGCAATTGATATTGAGTGAAGACTCCCCCTCCGATTCGAAGTTGTCCGTTAGCATATCCTCATCTTCTTCTGGACCTGGTGTGTACTCCTTCGATTCATTTGGTTGTGTTTCAGAGAAGAGTCTCCTACTAACTGGGGGTTTGTCTTCAGGTTGATTATTTGGTGTAGGTTTGTTGGTGCTTGATTCTCCTTGGTTTTTTGTCGAAGTTGCTCCTTTATTTGCCATAGCTTCCCTTTCAGCCTTTCGAATTCTCTGTTGCCTTCGCCATTGTGATCTTGACATAAGGTTTCTTCCTTTGTAGTTTTCTAACCTCACTTCTTCCCTCTTCGCCATGTTGAACTGCCTTCTATATGTCATGGCGTGGCGTACGTTTCGTTCATTGTTTCTCCATTTGTCTTTGCCCTTGTCAGTTATGACTTGCAGCCATTTGTCTGTTGGTATTTCAGCAGGAATTTTGAACGTTACCCTTCATGCGCCTTTGGGATGAGGACTATATGGCCTTCGTTGAGTGTATTTGCTATCAAAACGTTGGCCCATCTGACCAGTCTCTTGGTGGTTCTAGCATGGGGCAAAAGGGATTGTTTCGAAGGCTCTGGCCATACTTTGATCGTATACTGCAAAACACCTTGGGCATACTAGGCATTTGGTTGCCCCTTTGTAACAACGAACCAAAAACTCCAACAAACTTTCTCCAGCTTTAGGGTAACACCTGAATAACTGGTTATCCTGGCGCCAGTTGATGCCAGTTCGTGCCCTTTGTTTCCTCTCGAAGTTTGCAGCGATTCTCTGGTTGCAGATGATGCTGCATCTAGGGCATAGTATCATTTCGGCATCTCCTTTGTGGCACAACATGAGGTAGTCTTTAAGACTGGCATCCCCAGCATAATTATCCTCCATTTTGTATTTCTCTTTTTCTAAGTATCTCTCCATCTCCTCCATTTCAGAACAAGGTCTCTCCATATCCACCATGTTGACATCTACATCCTCCCCCTTTATGTCATCATCTCCCCATCCTGTAGGTTTTACATCTTCGATTTGGATTTTTGAACTTTCTGGGGCAGAATACTTCACCAAGTAGTCAAACTTTCCACTGGGCTCTCCTAAAGTATCCCATATTTCTTTCTGAGGGGAGGGTGGCTTTGTGATCCGGACTTTCTCCAGTTTTAGCCTCAGGCCTTCAATAACCTGTGTCAACTCTTGCTTTTGGTTCTCCTGGCCTTCAGTAGCCTGGATCTCTTTCGAAACAACCAAAGGTACTGCTTCGATCGAAGCCTCTAGTTGCTTGTGGACGTCCTTAGTGACCCCTTTGTTGACTTCGACTAACACCTAGTTTTCATTCTCAGTGCCTTTTTCTCCTAATGGAGTGTTATCTTGATCTTCTTCCACCATATTGATTCCTCCAATGCACGCAGGCTCGGAGTAATTGGTGTCTGCGACATCCAAAGGATCTTCATCTACTTTCATTTTTGGTTTTTCAGCGAATTTCAATCTGCCATCCTTAATTGCATTTTGAATTAGATCCCTGAAAAGAAAACACTGTGAGGTTTTGTGGCCTAGGAAACTATGATACTTACAAAATCCTCTTTTCTTCCTTTGATCTAAAGGAGGTATTTTAACATTCGATGGCATAATGAGTTGGCCATCTTTGACAAGTAAATCGAAAATTTCGTCACACTTTGTTACATCGAAAGTATAAACCTTCTTTGGGAATTTGTCACTTTTCTCATTTTCAACAATTTCTTTCCCCTTTGTGGGAACTAATAATTTACAAGAGTAAGGTGGAGCCTGTTTCAATTCAGCGAGATCAATTTCGACCTCTTCGAATTCAGGATAATCTTCTGCTTCCTCAGCTCCAACATAGGAGACCCTTTCTTTCTTGTTATTTTTAAAAACTCGGGCCTTTTCGGCCTTTAGTCTTTCGACTTGTCGAACCCTATCGGCCAATTGAGCCATGTCCCTCAAGTATTGTGTATCTAATTTCTTTCGAATAGAGTAATCCAGGCCGCCAGCAGCCATTTCGACTAACTCATGTTCAGGAACTACTGTGAAGCATCTAGATTTCAAGAGTCTGAACCTATTCAGATAGTCATCTATGGGTTCAGTAAATTTCCTCTTAACACTGGCTAGTTCCTTCAGACTTATTTTAGATTGTCCCATGTAGAACTGTTCATGGAATAATCTCTCCAACAGAGCCCAAGTATCTATGGAGCCAGGAGGCAAAGTGGTGAACCATGTGAAAGCGTTCTTAGTTAGGGAACTTGGGAAATATTTGATCCTAAGGTCTTCATTATTTGCTATATCTCCTGCTTCGGTTAGATACCTGGCTATGTGTTCGACTGTTGATTCATTGGTATCTCCAGCAAACTTTGTAAACTTATGGACTTTATATCCCCTTGGTAAATCAGTATGCATTATGTAATCTAATATAGGAGAGGCATAATTTGGCCTTCTAATTCCTGTATTGAGGCCATTTTGGGCCATGATCCTCTCTATCATGGTGGTTAAATTATTTTCTGCTAAGATGTTATCGTTTCGAATTCTGTGAACGACTGCATCAACATCTTGATTTCGACCCACCATGACAACTCCTCTAGGTTGTTCTTCTCGAAACTCTGGGACTTCTAACCTTTCGATCCTTGCCCCTGGTTCTATAATTTCCCTTTGTGGGCCTTGAATCATTGGGGCTTCTAACCTTTGTTCCCTTGCCCCCAAATTAACCCCCTCTCTGGCTGGTCTATAGGGTGGGTCATCAACAATTTTTTCTATGATAGGGACGTTTGCTCGAACTCCCACCTGATTCTGCCTACGCCTTTCTGGTGGAGCGAAAAAATCTGCTATTCGACTCATGTTATCCGCGTTTTCTCTGTTTGTCACAGTTACATTTTGTACTATTGGGGCAAATATTTCTTGCATAGTTTGTGCTAACACTCCTATCATATTATGGTTACTATCATCCATTAATTGCCTAAAAGCCATCTGATTTTCTGTGGTTAAGATAGGCATCACACTATATCCCACTGACCCTTGGTTATTTGTCATAAATTGATTAGCCCCAGATCCAGACCCTAATTGTGGTGACGTATTCGATGTCGAAGTGTGCAGACCCGCCATAAAAGATGTTGGCATCCCATAAGAGGAATTTCTGTGTCTGTTACCATCGAAACTGGGTGGTCTAGTTAGTGGGGTGGCGAAATGGGTTTGTGTCCCTGATGGTGGGACGAATCCCCCAGGATAACCAATGGTTCCTGTATTTCCTAGGATCGAATTGTTAGTCGACATGCCACTTGTTCCATTCGTGGCTACACTACTGGTAGAAGATGCAACAGACTGTGTGTTCGAAGGGATCGCATTAGACGTTCCCGTCGAAGCGGACATATTAGTGCCTGTTCCATGTGGGATATTTTGTTCCCCTTGTTGATTGTTTGGATTAGACATCTTGTTATTACGTTTTCTTCTGGGTAAGGGTTGATTGCTATTGGTTATTCTACCACTTCTAAGGTTCATATAACAACAAACTTATCACTCAGAAAGCACTTTTACAATGGTTATGTCCCAACAATCTTTACTTTGTTCTAAATTTCGTAACGACCAATGACGCGTCCCACCAGGTGTGCCAATTTGTTTACAGTGATTTCTGGTAAACAACCGCTAGTCCTCCAAACTATCAAATAATCTTAATGACTATTATTTAATCTCTCTGGTAACTTGCAGGATCGACTAGATTGATCCTATGGGGTATTGGTCGTTTGGATAACTCTAATTGTAAAACTGATATTCATAGTTAGGATTTGTATTTGGAATGTTTTATAGGCGTTCAACTCACTTCGATTACCATACTAAAAGGATCTAATGACATGATCAAGTAAAGACATACGAAACTGAATTGAATGAATAAAGATTCGATTGCAAAGAAATGTTTACGTGCAGAAACAAGTAAGTAACTTTGAAATATAAAGACTTTAATGTAAAAAGCATGAATATAAAAGCATGAAATGTAAAAGAGTTTATGAAATGTAAAGGATTCGAAATAGAAGGAAAGCGTTTAAATGCAAGAAATCAGTAAATGACTTTGAAGGTAAAGGTTTTTAATGTAAAAAGCATGAATATAAAAGCATGAAATGTAAAAGAGTTTCTGAAATGTAAAAGATTTGAAATAGAAGGAAAGCGTTTAAATGCAAGAAATCAGTAAATGACTTTGAAGGTAAAGGCATATGAATGACATTGACATGAAAATGGAAGGTAAGCTGGAAAAGATAAAGAGTTTTACTGAATCATAAATGTTTGGTGTTATCATACGTACATTGTTCGAGCATTCGTTTCCCTAGCCATGTGGTATTTTGAATGTTTACTGAATTTTGTACAATAGATATGACACACGAAATCCTAATACTAAGACTTCTATTTATACTACTTCGATCATAACGGTCTTGCCTATAAGATTCTGCCACGTTCAGAACATGCAGAGCACTGCTCCTTTCTAGCTTCCACGCGTCTTCGAACGCTCCAGCGCATATATATTTGAATTTCCAACATCCCGCTTGCGTCTGAATTTCAAATGCTTTGACACTCTTCGCTTCGAACTCATTTCTTAGACACAGTCTCGTTACCACTTCGAGGCTTCCTTTAAATATATCTTCACAACTGTCACTCGAAGCTCCGAGCTTTGACATGTTCGTTCGAAGAACTGCTTCTACCATTCCGAACCGTAACATCTTGCTTTATTCCAACGAAACATCCAATTTGTTTCATTTCGAACTGTATCATCAAAATCTCCAGCCAACACAATCCTGCTGAGGAATACCTCGTGGATGATGATGCTGAAGAGTCGGTAGAAAATCCATCTGAAAGGCTGACTCAGATGGATGGCCGATCTTCATCGTTTACTCAAGAGGAGTGGGTGTGGCTGCAAGCAGAATGTGTTGATCTACGAGCTGAGCAAACACGTCAAGAAGTAGAGTTGTTCCGTCAAGGACACGAACAAGCTCAGCAAGGAGAGATGTTGGCTGGCATACAGCGAATGATGCAACACTTGATGTTGTAGTTTCCTCACCCTCATCCACCACAGTGAGCTATGTAAGACCCTTACATCCTTGGTTCTGAAACATTGAGGTCAATGTTTGGTCCAAGTGTGAGGGGGTTTCTTTTAATATTTAGTAGTTTATGTGTTTTTATTTATTGCTTGTTATTTCAGTTTAAATCTTTGGTTTCTGTATGTTTTTTGTGTTTCAGATGTGTGGTGACTATGCCGAAATAGTAGATAATCTGAGAGAAGTGGATGAGACAAATTAATCCCGACACTAAACTCTAGGAAACATCCGAAAGTTGGTACGACTGAAGAGAAGATTGGATGCAATCCCTAACACTGGAACTAGACCGGAATATGACATACCTGAATCTACATGACGCTACATGACACAGATGGCACCTCCGAAACTGTCAGTACACCCAACATGGTGAGGATCAGAAATAGCCAAACAAAAATGCACCAAGAGAGTGTTGGGTATGTACTTAGTCTCTTTTTGTTTGCATAATTGATTTGTGAATATATACTGCACACACACACACATGCACTGAGGCAATTTTTTTTTTATGTTCAGCCCTGAGGCTCTTGAGCCTACCCTTTTACATTATCCCTTGTTACCCCAGTTTGAGCCTTATCCCTGTTAAAAAAAAACTCGCATTTTATAAAACCTTTAGCCTAAACACTTCCCTACCTTGCTCAGATAGGTGTTAGAAATTTTATGGTTTGTGTAAATACTCTAAGTTTGGGGTTGTGACACTTGCAAAGGAGAGTGAATGAGTGCAGTCGAAAAAAAAAAAGAGAGGAGAAAAATATATAGAACTCCAAAAGAAAAAAAATATTGCGATAATGCACTCGTCACCGAAGCAGTCAGAAAAAAAAACAGAGAGAAGCGTATCATAGTTCCTCCAATACCCTTTTGAGGAGAAGAAACTGAAAAATCTCGAATATTATGTGTCATACCCTGTGAGTTGCAAAATAGCAAGTACACAAATATGAGATAGATAACACCGAATCTGAGCTATTTAACCCTTTGTTTCCTTTTCTTTGTATATCCCACCTTGTCCCTTAGCCCCGTTACGACCTATAAAGTACTCGTATAGTGTATGTTTTGTATGTTTGTGTTATGTTTACAGATATTGTGCAAACTCAGTAGATGACGGTGCATACCTTGACAATGAGAGTATAAACACTTAAACCCGAGGGATCTGGAGAAAGTGTGAGAGACTGACAGAGGAAGAGGTGTTAAATTATGAAAGTGTAGTTGATTGCAGTAAGTCGGGTAAGCATGTAAGGCCTAGAAGAAAGTAAATAAATTGCGAATAATCTCAGTGGTATGTGGTTTATTGAAATTCGGAGGGTACCTATAATGCGGACTTAAGCTTTTCTTGAGGACAGGAAATGAGATAAGTTTGGGGTTGTGATCGGTCACATTTTTGTCTGGTTGTCTATCTATTATCCGGCACAAAACCACATCTTTGGTAACACTTTAGCTAGTTTTTTTACTGTTTTCGTCGCATATTTTAATTTTCTCAATTTTTGTTTATTTACATTTTGTCAGTTCAAATTTTGTTAAATAAGGTACTTTTGAAATCTTAGTCTAGTGGTTCTTTTCGTATTTTCAGGTTTGGGCGAAATTGCACAAGAATAGTGGTGGAACTGACAAGTTCAGAAGCGTTCCCTTCGAAAATACAGTAGCTGACACGGGCGGTCGTGTCACCTGATACGACTCGTGTCAGAAAGAATGTTGCACGGGCGAGGTGAAGGAATAATGCAGAAGCTGACACAGGCGCCCGTGTCAGAGAGAATGCTGCACGGACAAGATGAAGGAACATGTAGAAGCTGACACGGGCGCCCGTGTCACATGACACGGCCCGTGTCACATGACACGGCCCGTGTCAGAATACCAGGAAAATGTTTTGGAGGAGTGAGACTTCAGTGGCCAACACGGCTGCCCGTGTCACATGACACGGCCCGTGTTGGCAAGAGCGGGACAGAAAAGTGATTTTTTGAAATCATTCTATTTAAATTCTTGGAGGTTATTTCGGACTCTGCGCAGACTTCTTGGGTGATCTGACACTATTTAGACCTAGTTTTGAAGAGTAGAAAGGTACTTTTGGTTTTAGAAAAAAGAGGACAACAAAGAACAAGAGGACGAGAACGATCAAAGGTTTGGATGACGAAGATCAACGAAAGCGGAAGCAATTGAAGATCAGAGCAATTCCATCCTTTGTAATGTTTAACGTTAAATTAGTATTTTCTTTGAATATTATGAAAAGCTAAACCCCCCAATGCTAGGGGGGGTGTCCCTGAATTGCTTCTGTGATGAACCGAATTGCTATATTTTTATAATATCTATGTTTTTATGTATTCACTGTATTATGCAATTTCCTAATGCTTATCCTTTTGGAAAATTGGGTATTGATCTATGGGTAAAGTAGGTTTGACTGATCACTTTATCGCTACTTGTATAATACCGTCGCTAATTTCTCTTAGGAATAAGGATCTAATAGCTTTGACCGTAAATTCTTGATCTTTTACGTGTGATTGACATATGTTTGAATATCTAAGGAATTAGACTTTAAAAATTTTATGTCATGGGTTTCCGGCTAAGGAATTAGGGGAAACTACTCTTGAGAATCGGTATTGGATTACATAAGCATAAATAGTATAAATAGTAGTTCAATTCATTACGGAGCAATTCATACATCTTATCCCTAATATGTTTCATCATTGTTGTGTTATTACTCTTTACTTTTTTTGTTTTAAGATTTACAGAGCAGATTTTTTTACCTTTACTCAAACTACACAAATTCCCTTTTTGTCTAATTGAATCCTTTTCAACACTATTAATTTTAACGCAGTCCTCGAGATCGATACACGGGATAACTTCCTTTTATTACTACATTGGTAAAAATAATGCACTTGTTATTTTATCGATCAGAAATTGTGATCCAAACTTGATCAAATGATACATATGAGTTTAAAATATTGATGTGGATAAAAATTATGAAGTTTGACTATAAATTGACCACAATTGACTTTTTTCCCAATACAGTTGATTTTTAGGTCAACTGCTCAATTGACTGAGCAAAAGTGTGATCCAAAGCTTGAAACTTGACATGAGTAATCTTGAGGGTCTATAATGATCTATGAAAGTCACATGGGGCATTGGAAGTTTAAATATCCTTGTACAATCTCAAACTCTAATTTTGGTCACCAGTGCTTAAGGAGATGTCTTGAGCTGATCAACCCTAGTGCAGTCTTGAGTCAAAGGAGATCTTGTGAGCAAATTCTTGATAAATGAGAGGGAAAATTTTGGAGTACAACATATATTGTCACGAAAACGGCATTGTTCATCGAGATTTGAATCCTGAAGACATACTCTTAGCAACTAAATCCTTCTTGTCTCCTATTAAATTGGCCAACTTTGGCCTCGCGACCTACATTAAGCCTGGTACATACATTATTTGCTTCGTTTTCAAATATTATTCTTCGATAATATGTGGTTTTCATCTTCAAAAATATTTGGGTTTGTTTAAACGTGACAGAGTTTGCATGGTTTAGTCAGGAGTCCATTTTATATAGCTCTAGAGGTATTAGCAGGTTCATATATCTAGGCTGCGGATATTTCGAGTGTTGGGGTTATTCTTTACATTCTGTTGAGTGTTATGCCACGCTTTGCATAGAATCTTCTCATAGGCTCACTGCCCAAGATGTTTTGAGTAAGTTAAACTCACTTTTCTTTTGATGTTCATGCCTATTTGCCGAAGCGACTTCATTCATATTCATAATTGTAGGTGTTCGTGGAATAAAAATAAAATATTGAAGTTTTTGAAACATTATAGTGACAGTTTATTTGTAGATGAAATCTACCAAGAGAGTTTATTATCACCCTATTCTTAATAGTAAAATATATGTAGTAATGTAGATGCTATGTTATGCCACTTGTGTATGAGGTTCAAGAAGAACTCATCTACTGGTTTCTATTATATACCTTGTGTTTGCTAATAATTTGGATTATTGTTCATTATGAATTGAAGAAATATGTTGCTTGCTTGAGGAACTGCGTGTTATATGTTTAATATGTTTAGTTTTATGTTTTTGATAGTTAAGAGTTTTTTTGTTGATACTTCAATTATGCATTTCATTAGAGTTTTTTTTTGTGTGTCTATAGTTAGAGTGTCTATTGTGTCCACTTCTTGAACTTGAAATAGCAGTAGTTATTTTTTTTTTTGAAAATATTTTTCTTTTAGAGTTTTGCTAGCTCATTTCTATAAGTTGGTATATGCCCAAATCTGTCATTATCTTCTCTTAAACAACTAAAGTGTCAATGGCATGGATATAATTATAACTACAGTATAATTATTAGGCTATTCAATACTTATCCTCTAAATATGCTATCTTATGTTTATGAACTGCAGTCTTAATATATAGATTGCTTCAAGACCTCTATGTCCAGTAACTTGCTTGATATACATGTACATATTTTTAAAAATGGCAAGTTGTTCTTAAATATTTCCCTCAAATTATATAGACTTTGCCTAAATGTTGAAAATTTTAATTGTTTCAAGTTATTGTCCCTACTTTTACAATGTGCAGATACTAATGATTTGTATCTATGTTATGTATGGTGTTTGAAGGATGTCCTGATGTGGAGGAATTTGATGGGACTCATTTGGTGTTTATCGGGGTTGGATCAGACCCTTATGAAGTTATAACAAATATTGTCAAGTGAGGTTTACAATACTATGTTTGATAATAATATTCGGTCATTTGTACCTACGTCTCTGTTCGCTCGAGCGACCTGTCAACATATCAGTAACTATGAGTCATTCATTTATTTTATGACCGGTGTTCAGATTTTGCAGTTTCCAGACTTGTATAAACACCTCTGTTGGGAATAATAGTAAATTGACCTTTTCTCAATATGATATTTAATTTTGTATCAAACACTTCAATTACCGAATACATACTTTAAAGTCCCCTTATGTTGTTAAACTTTTTTGAAGCTTTAAAAACAGGAAGCAGCCAAGGAAATATTTAGACTTGTATGGCAAGATTAGGGTTTACTATTTCCTCCCAATTTTATGGTTTTGTATGCCCTTCCCCGAAGCTTTGTAATAGCGTAGGACCTTTTAATTTCTACCTTTACCGCTTTCCTTATAACTGTATAGTAATTAGACATGTATGGCAAAATCTAAAATCAACCGTTAGATAACCCTAAATAAATACAAGATAAATAACTGAATTGAATCACTCTTCACACACGCACCTCTAAGGTAACTCCACTTGTTGCCTTCAGAACCATGGTCATGTCCCTCGAACGTAGGGATACCTTTAGCAAAGAACCTCAGTTAAAATCATCATACAAATCATAGTCCCGCGATGTCCCTCGAGTTGCCTACGAGAAATGATCTTGTCCCTTGATGTTGCCTACGAATATATGATGACAGTTTCTTCGAATTACTAAGGTATCTCTATATGTTGCCTTCTATGACCATGACGATGATCCGCGCCTGTCCTTCACATATATAACGATAGGGATTCCTACTAACTAATGATAGGGTAGCACTATCTAAAGGAGGAGTAAAACAATACGAAAGAATTTTGAGTAAGGGTAGAATACTAGTAATCGCTTGCTCACACTTTTCAAAACAAATATCGTTTTCACCAACACTTTTGTGAAATATTTTAAAAAAAAAAACACTTTGTACGCATTCTTAACTGATACAAGAATCATTACAAAGTTGTCGTACTTAGGCATTTTCAAGATATCTTCAAACATAAACACAAAGCATTTTTCAAAATAAAAGTGAGCTAGCGATTAAAATCCCGTAGATAACTACGGATGAAAAGGATGCTAACATCTTCCCTTTTCATAACCTACCCTCTGAACTCAATAAAATATCGAAGGTCTTTCCTGTTTTTTTCACCTTTTCCTTATTGGATAAAAGAAAAGTCGGTGGAGACTCTTATTATCCGCACATTTACGATAAAATGAAAAACTAAAAGTCAGTTCTCCAACCGTATTACAAGACTGGCGACTCTGCTGGGGAATTAAAAAGTGGGGTTACCTTAGAGTTAGAACATTTTAAATGCTTTCTTTGTTTGCTTTACATTTGGGGTTGCTCGGCTTTATTTCTTGCTAAGATCCTATACCCGAATCTGAGGATATTTTTAGGTAAGTAGCAATAAATCATGGAAATTGTACGGCGTATACCGATATGGTTAAAGTGGTGGCTATGTTAGTGTGACACTCTGGCTTGTACTAATGTTCCTTGAGTCAGTCAAGGATAATATTAAGCTTCCATATAGTGTCATAAGCACTAATTGACCTTTAGAATCTTAATTGATCCAACTTAGTCATTAGAAGGTAGTGAGATATCCGACTTTGGTGCAGTCCGAAGTTGGTTGATACTCGATGCTACACTCATTGAGATTCGACTCTCAAGATATTTTGGCAGCAAGTCAATTGTACTGCTGAAACAATGCTTTAGAGAAAGGTCAGTGATATGAGACTTCTAGAACCCGGTTTCTATTCTTAGGACAGGTTGAGCCAACTAAATTTCAAGAGGGTACTTACCTATAAACTCCATGCAAGCCTAAACCTAAGGCTTTGATGTGGTTTTTTATGTTTTGATTATCTGTTTAAACATTACATCATAACATCATAACATCATAACATCATAACATCATAACATCATAAAATAGCATTTTCACTGACCATTTCTAGGACCGAGAGATTTATCTTTGTTCTGTTTTGCAGGGCTATGGCCTCCGCTCGCAGAAATATTATTCGGATCAACTTTGTAAGAATACCTTCGAAGCTCAAGAATTGGTCTCAAAAGTTCCCGAAAGCTCTCAGTTCAACAAAATACATGGTCGTTTGCTCAGTTTGGTTACCTCCGGTTTCAAATAAAGCATGATGAGTGTTCTATTCCAGTTCTTTGATCCTAAACATCATTGATTTAATTTCTCTGATTACCAGTTGGTGCCCACAATGGAAGAGTTCTCTACCTACCTGGAGTGCCTATACTGGATCAGATACCGTTCACTGGTTTAGAGAAGGATCCAAGACCTGAAGATATTGCCACAATCTTGCACCTGAAACTGTCCGACATTGCTTCCAATTGGGAAACCAGGAGTGGGGTTAAAGGTATCCTTGCAAAATTTCTAATGGAGAAAGCTCAGTTGTTTTTAGATGCCATGAGTTTTCATGCTTTCAAAGATGTGTTGGCTTTACTAATCTATGGTTTGGTACTATTCCCTAATCCGGACCAACTTATAGATATGAACGCCATCAAGATATTCCTCACTCATAATCCTGTGCCTACTTTACTCGAAGATATTCTACATTCTATTCACACTCGTACTATGAGGAAGAGAGGAACTCTCATGTGTTGCATACCTTTGTTATCCAGGTGGTTTATTTCACACCTTCCTCGATCAATATTGAAGAATGAACAAGGGTTGTAATGGTCTTAAAGGATAATGTTGCTCTCACATTCAGACGTTCATTGGTGTTCCTGATCTCAGGAAGATATCAATATCATTGACTTCTGCGGAGAATTCCCGAATATGCCACTCCTGGGCATAAGGGGAGGCATTACCTACAACCCTTCTCTAGCTTTATGTCAGTTTGGTTACGCTCGAAGAGATGGTCCCCATGATATGCTTATCTAGGGTATTCTGTTCGACTATGACAACGATCTTCAAGGTTACCAACGAAGATTTATCCGTGCTTGGGGCATGGTTAACAAGATTGATAGCAGGACTCTGGTGCACAAGAACTACATCCCGTTGGAGCCCTACCTCAAATGGGTGCGATCTCGTACTCAAAATTTTATGATGCCATATCTTGCTATCCCGCCAGTAACAACGGAGCCTATTATCGAAGGAGACGTTCCTCACACCATTCTTCATCCAGACATGCCTACTAACCTTGAAGAATTATAGAAGTCTTAGATTCAACTCAAGGAAGAACGGGACGCCTTAGAGACTCAGTTATACGCAAGTGAGAAGAAAGTTCTGGAGCTGACCAAACAACTTCACGAAGAACAGGGCCTTAACACCTATGTCAACACAAAGAGGAAGCGTCCATGGGAAAATTGAAACTTTAGGAATTATTAATTTTATTTCTTTGTAAACTTTTGTTTTCTCATGAGCTTACTAATAATAACCTTTGTTTATGTTATTTTTGTTAAACAAATTTAAATCTCACAAAGTCCTTGAAAACATTGCATATGCATATCATGCAGATCATTTCATAACAGGTTTTCCAATACAGGTTTTCTCATCTGTTTACTGTTTATTTCAGTAAAAGATGGCTCTCGAATAAACTGTCAAGGAACTCCAGGCATAGAATGCCCAATTTCAAGAAACTCTCCTGAATTTAGCCCAGGGACAGAAAGAGTTGATGGCGATCATTGCCAAGAAGAAGAAGACTAGAAAACCAGTTGTCGTCCTCAACATGGGAAGAAGGCTCAAAGGACCACTCAAGAAAATTCAAGATCATGATATTCCCTCTGACAAAGACGACAATCAGGGTGGAGAAGACAAGAGTGTGAAGGCCTAAGGGGGAAGTAACCTTGGTTCTGGCCAAGATTCTGAAGAAGACTATTCTGATGAGCAATATCCTCCCGCTGACAACAAATACAAATAGCTGGAAGATCGTCTGAATTCCATGGAGATCCAGAGAGTACTTGGATTGGATTTTGAAGAATTGGGTTTGGTCTCGAGGGTTGTCATCCCGCACAAGTTCAAGGTCCCTGTTTTTGCAAAATATGGTGGTGTTTATTGTCCTAAGCTTCACCTGAGGTCTTATGTCCGGAAGATCCCACCCCATAATGCTGACATAAAATTATGGGTTCATTTATTTCAACAGAGTTTATCTGGGACACAACTCGAATGTTTCTATCAGCGGGAAGGAACCAACATTCGCACTTGGGAAGACCTGGCTGCTGCTTTTTACAAGCAGTATCAATGCAACACTGACCTTGCACCGACTCGTGTGCAACTACAAAATATGACTATGGGCTCGAACGAAAGGTTTAAAGAGTATGCCCAGAAGTGGAGAAACTTAGCTGGAAGGGTGCAACCTCCCTTGACTGACAGAGAGCTGGTTGATATGTTCATGGGCACTTAGACAGGGCCATTCTTTAACCACCTGATTGTAAGCTCTTCATCTGGTTTTACTGAGCTGATTCTAACTGGGGAACGAGTTGAAGGTAGTATCAAAAGCGAAAAGATTCCAATGGATGCGTCTTTGAGTGTTGTGAAGAAGACATTTAGTGGTAAGAAAAAAACCAATGATGTTTATGGCCATAAGGGTCGTGTTAAAAATGATCGCAATCAGTTTGTGGGAGCGGTGTTAATTTCTAATCTTGCACCTGCTTAACAACAACAACAAGGGAATCAGCGTAGGTCAGACGCTCCGAGAATGCAGTTTACCAAGATTAGCATGCCATTGTCTCAGGAATTGAAACATCTTCTAAAGGCTGAATTGATAACGTTAAGGGATCCTCCTCAAAATCCCAACACCTCCTCTCCCTGCTACAATCCAAATGTGAAGTGTGCTTCCCATTCTAAATTCCTGGGCACGACACCGATAACTGTTGGGCCCTAAAAAACAAAATTCAGGATATAATTGATAACAAGGAAATTGAGTTTGATCCTCCAAAAACTCCAAATGTAATTACTTCACCTATGTCGAAGCATGACAAAGGCATAAGTGCTATTGACGAAGTTCTTTATGTTGCTGTTGTAAGTGAATTGGTTACTCCCCTACCAATTATCAAGAAGGATCTGTTGCGGGCCAGTTTATATTAGGGATGTATTGAAAAATGTTACTGCTGCACAGCCCAACCCAACGATTGCAATTTCCCGAAGGAAGGCATTCAACGCCTAATGGACAATCATATAATTATGGTTGAGAAGATTCCATCTGCTGAGAATCTGTTTCAAGACTTATCCATAATTTATGGAACCCCTATCAGGATCACTTCCAAAGGTCTTGTAAGGATTACTTCCAATCCGAAAGTTGCTCCTCTAATTATCACTACACCTGGATCTATCCCATATTCTTCGGATAAAGCTATCCCGTGGAACTATGGATCCAACGTCTACTACCATGGCGTTAAGAAAGAGTTACCAACTATCTAAGATGAAGTTACTAAAGTTACTGATTCCAACATCGACAATATTGCTGGGACTAGTAAGGTTACTGTTGTACCCCAAAATTTATCCTCTCATGTTTTCCAAAATATTCCTTTTTGCATGGTGGTTACAAACATTTGCTTAGAGAAAATATAAAACTTTTGGATATATTCTAGTGTCTTTCAATTGGCACCTGGACAGGGTATTTCGAATGGCATCTAAGCAAGATTCGATTGGGTGCTGAACTTCCTTCGGCGCAAGCCTGATTCATAAGCTTCGATTGGGTGCTGGGCCATCCACCGATCAAGTTCAAATCACAAGGCTTAGATTGCGCATTGGTTGCTTCAGGCTTGCCTTCGATTCACAAGGCAAGAACTTCCTACGTGCCTACTTTGTTTCACAAAGCAGTAGTCCCCTGCAGGCAAGCTTCGATTGGACATCTAAAGATCCTTGGATCAAACTTTGGGTCCACAACTATCGTTCCAGTAGTTCCTTCCCTTCAACTTACCTTCAGCGTATAAGGAAAAGACCCCTCTTCATGCTTGCCTTCGATTCCCAAGGCAAAAAAGCTTCTTTCATATGTGCTTCGACCCACAAGGAAATGATTTCCTCTTTGCGTGCCTTCAGCGTATTAGACCAAGGTCCCTTCAACTTGCCTTCGATCAACACAACAAAAGGTTTCTTCATGCTTTCTTTGGATTCACAATGGCAAAGACTTCTTCAAGACTTGCTTTCTACCCACAAGGAAAAGGCCCATCAGCTTGCCTTTGATCTATAAGGCAAAAGGCCCCTTTCAACTGACCTTTGATTCACAAGGTAGAAGCTTCCTCAGATTTTCCTTCGATCCACTAGAAAAATACTCCCTATCCTTGCCTTCAGCGCACAAGGAAAAAGTTTCCTCTTCATGCCTACGTTGGTTGCCCATTCAAAGAATGCACAAGGCATACATGTGGGTTATTCGAAAGACACACAAAAGGTCTATTCCAAGGATGTACAAGTGTTCTATTCGTAGGAGACACATGATTATTGAAAATAAGTTTGTCTTAGTCTAAGTTGCTTACTGACCAAAATCCAACATACTGCCAGGCTCAAACCAACGTGCAAAAGCACATTCATGCCAAAGGAAGCTTCGACTGGCCAGAATGAAGTCTTTCAATTGGGCTAGTTGGATAGTGTCAGAGCCAATCAAAGAACAAGGCAAATAGGGACTCAATCGAAAAGGCCATCATGATAAGGCTTGGAGGAATTCGAAGGAGGCAACACATGGCCAATCGAAGAGCAAGGCTTGAGGGCATTCAAAAGAGCCAAACATGTCCAGGTTCATCCCAAGAGCCAAAAGGGTAGGTATCCCTCAAAAATGGCAATATTTTAATGTGTCTGATTTTTCCTTCAAAGCCTAGTTAATGGCTGTCCTTTGCCATTTCCACGCACATCACATCCCTATAAATACAAGCCTAAGGACACATTACAAAAGGGGGGGGGGAAGAAAAAAATCATAAAAAAGAAAGAAACACTCTTGCCACGCTCACACCACCAGCTAGACGCTGCATGACACACTAGATACATACCCTAGGAACTACACACATATATTTCCTTACACGCACACGCTGCCTCATAAGTCACACTAAAGTTATCAAAAATATCATAAGTGATCTAAATCGAAGGAATCTTCAACAATGCTACACTCACTCCTTGAAGTTTGCAGCAGGCATTCCCAAGCACTTTGCAAGCCATCTCTATCCAAAACAAAGCATCCCATTGGTAACAAACCTTCGAACTTAAGTTAATTATGATTGTTGCATGACATATTAACACTTACAATTCGATTTGTATCCAGGAATAAGGACCTGGGTTCGACACCCAGGTCTGTATTTGTTTTTTTTCCTAACACTTGTATTATAGATCAAGCCTGAACAGACCAACGCGCACAGGATCGAAGGACCTGGGTTCGACACCCAGGTTCTGCACCTTTATTCTTTCTAATGCTTGTCTTTGAGATACAAATTGAAAAGCAGCTTTCCCACTAGATCGAAAAAAAAATCATCCTTCATTGGATCGAAGGCCATCTTTCGTTGGATCGAAAGACAACTTCTTCCACTGGATCGAAGGGAAATCCCCTTCCCTGGATCGAAGGACTCTTCTCTTTTCATATTTTTTTTTGTTTTATTTATTTTCCCTTAATTGTTTTCCTCTTCAAATCAACATCAATTAAATAAAAATCACAAAAAAACATTAGGTTAGTATTTTTTATTTAAGTCAACTTAATTAAATAAATAAATTAATTATTTTAACCTTTTCTTTAAATTAAAATTAAGTATACTTATGCTTTTCTTTCTTTTATAAATAAAAACAAACAAAAAAATTTCCTTTTCCTTAGGATTTTTAGACATTCTTTTTCAATTCGCGTGCATTTATTTATTTTCGCACTTTTCATATTATTGTAACTGCTCATGGGTTGTAATAGAATAATTAGGACATTTACTATTTTTATCTCTTAATTCTTGTACATGTAATTAATCCCCAAAGCCATGTAATAGTGTAAGATTTACATTTTCGCACTTTAAATTCATGTACATATATTAATTGTTAGATGTATGTTAATAGGATTGCATGATAAGACTAATAATCAAACGCTAGTAACCCTAACACAAAAAAGACAAAAATAACTGAATACAACACATTTGCACATATACACCTATAAGATACTCCCACTTTGGTTGCCTTCGGAAAACAAAATAGTCATGTCCCTCGAAAGTAGGGGCGCTTTAGCAAAGACCCTCAAATCAAAAGATCATAGTCCCTCGACGACCCTACAATGTTGTATTTCGGTAAATGATCTAGTCGCTTAAACAAAATTGCTAAGACGTCTCTACATGTTGCCTTTATGACTGTACGATGACCCACGAATGTCCCTGATACATCCAACGACTAGGGCTACCTACTCAATAATAGTAGGATAGCACTCTCTAAAGGAAAAGAGGAAAAGAACAACCTTTCGAGTAAAGTAGATAGCTGTTAGATGCTTGCTCAAACAATTTTTACACTTACACAAAACTTCTATCAAAAAAATATTTTTGAAACACTTTGTATATGTTCTCTACTATTCCGAGAAACATTGAAAAGTTCGCCGCACTAAGGCGCTTTCAAAAATACTTTTCAAAACATACAAAGCACAAGGTATTTCAAAATGATCTAAGCATCTAAAAGCCCGTAGAAAACTACGGATGGAAAGGGTGATAACACATTCCCTTTCCATAATCTACCCCCTTAATCAGATATAATCTCGAAAGGTCTATTTATGTTCTTTTCACCCTTTCCTTTATTGTGTAAGAAAAGTCGGTGGCGACTCTTGCTTACCCAACTGTGATCGGTGGATCTGGAACTGACTGTTTTAACGCTGGTTCGCGAAATGTCGCGGAAGCAAGAGTCGCCACCGTCTTTTATTTTCTCCAATTGGAAAGGACAAAAGCACAGAAAAATTCCTTTAAAGAGATTGCTCTCGGTTCGGGAGGTAGGTTATAGAAAGGGAAGGTGTTAGCACCCTTTCTATCCATGGTTATCCATGGGCTCTTAGGTACTTGCTCAATGTGTTTTCAAAATTGTTTATTTGCTTTTCAATGTGGGTTTTAAAAAGTTTCTTTGAAAAGTTTCAGTTCAACTCATACGTCAGAGTGTTTGAAAAGTTTGTTTTGAAAGTTTTTTTTTGAAAGTGTGTTGGTGTGAAAAGTATTTTGATTTGTTTGAAATTAGAGCAAGTATCCTTGAGAACCTACCTACCCTAAGGAATTCGTCTGTGTAAATGTCCTTTAAAGTAGTGCCATCCCACCATTGAGAGGTAGGTAGCACCACCGTTGGAGGTGTTCGGGTCAATTCGAGTTTTAGGGACGTGGTGATCACCAGAGCAATGGGAAGACACCTTAGAAGCTACCCTCATGCCAGGTTCCCGGATCATGAGGACTTACTAAGACGTCCTCTACTCGACGATCACCTTTCGAAAGGCAACAGTGAGGCGTACCCTAGGGGGTGGTGTGTGCGAATTGTGTGTCATGTTTCAATTATTTGTCTTGTCATGTTTGTTGGTGATCTAACGATTCGATTTTATTTTTGGGCATTCATTCTTTCATGTTATTGTTTAACAGTTAAAAGTGCGGGAATTTAAAGTGCGGAAAAGATAAAAGTCCTACGCTATTACAAAGGGCGCGGGTCTACAACGCCAAATTAATCCAGACCCGATTTAAAATAAATTGCAGAAAAGAAATGTCTAATAGCTATTACATGGCTTTGGTACAAGTACATTACATTCACAAAAGAAATAAATGAAACGCGCGACAAAGAAAATAATCAAATGCGAGGGCGTTGAACCCTTTAAAGGAATTAAAATAATTAAGTTATCTAAAATTAAAATTAAATGAAAAATGGTATTTTTGTGTTTTTTAGATTTAAAAGAAAAAAAAGAAAAATTAATTAAAATTAAAATGCTAAACCCTAGTTCTAATGTTTTTTACGTTTATTATGAAAATATTGACTTTTAACCTAATTTAACTCTAAATTAATTTATGTACAATTTTTAATTTATGAAAATAAATAAATAATGTTATTATTCTGAAAAAAAGGGAAAATTAAAAAGAAAATAAGAAGTTATTAAACCTAAACTCTATTTTTTTTTGATTTTTGTTAAAAAGATTAAAATCATAACCTAATTAAACTAAATAATTTACATGCAATTTATTTATGGAAATAATAAAATAAAAATTGTATTTTTTTGGCATTTTTTCATTTTATGATGTTTTTACATTTTGATTAAAAATTAAATAAAACAAATAATTAAAATAACATAACAATTAAAATAAATAAAGAATATAAGAAAAATAAATAAATTTGCCAAACCAGGGTGGGGTGTAGCCCCAGAATTGTGAGGTGCAGGCCTGGAAATTCTGGCCCATTTGATTTTGAATCCATTGACTTTTCCAATCAGGTGTGGCATGTTGACTGGCATCCACCATATGCCTTTGTTCTGAACCCTTTGATAGACCTCCTGGGACACGTGGACAATGCATCTTGAATGTGCATGGTGAGTCTTAATGCTTATGCTGCATGGGAAAGTGATGGGAAAAATAATATGAAGAATACACAGACCTGGGGTTCGAACCCAGGTCTTGGACTTTGCAAAGTGAGGTGCCTGCCAGCTGAACCACTCAATTTCATTTAATATAATATGGTTAATAAACAACAAATATTAAAACCAACGCATAATGGTTAAACGCGCGCAAATTTGAACTAGCGAACCAGTGGTTGACAACGCATCGTCTCTTTCATTTTCCTGAAACACAAAAAAAGAAGGCAACGGTTTTTGAAGCGTAGCATTAGACAGCTTTTGAGAAAATAGCGATTAGGTCCCTGTAGCTCATAAATTTGTCGCGACCATATCTTCTTCTTCGTCTCTAAACGCTGAGTTCAACCATGGTACTCCTGAGCCCTAATTTTTCCTCTATGCAAAATCCCTAATTTAAGAAAACTGTAACCCTAGGATTCTCGCATGGCAAGTTCATATATATGGCACAAAAATGAAATCAAACGCAATGGTTAGCTCAGAAACATCATCATGAATATGAATGCCTAAACAAAAATGCAAAAATGTACTTGAATCGTGCTATATGATTTCAGAATTTTTGAGATGCAGTTTGACTCATGGATACCAGTTCAGGGAGTTTTGAATGATGTTTTGAATTGGGATGCGTTCAGAATTTGTCCAGGATGCTAATGGAAAAAGAATTAAGGCCTAAAGTTCTCCCTAACCTTGATTTCAGTTTTGACTTATATCCAAAATTTTCAATGTTCAAAAGCTTGTTTGGGCGCAGCTTATGATGTCTTAGGGTTAGGGTTTGACTTAGGGCTTATACTGGAATGGAATTGGCTTGCTAACTGACCTTAATTCATGCTTAGGAAAGAACAAGTCCTAGGGTTTTCACCCTTAACCATTTTTCCTCCTTTTTAGCCAAGACCTAGACCTAGTGTGAAACTTAACCCTAGCCTGAGTTTTTGAATTGGCCCATGATACATGGAAATTGTTCAAGTTCACATGACACTATTCCATTGGTTTTTGAATTTTATTTGAATTTTCAAAGATTTAAAATGAATTAAATTATCAAAAATTAAATAAAATAGAAAAATCAATATTTGGTCTTGAAATTAATCATGGGACACGTGTGTGGCATGACAAGGATGAACCAAGTGGAAAAAATGGGGCCCTTTTGTCAAAAATTGGATTTTCAAGGATAGTTGACTTTTGCCATTTCACAAAAATTTCCCAACTTCTACAAGGCATAACTTACTCAATTTTTAAGCTTTTCACATGTTCTTGGACATTTTGGAAAGGTCTTTGAGTCCTTTAACCAATGCCTTTGGTCCCATGTCATTTTGATTTACCAATCTCAAGTTATGGTCTTTGACTTAAAGTCCCTTTTTGTTGACTTTTGAAAATGACCTATAATGTTGAAATTGATAACTTTTTGTGAGAGCATTTCTTGGACTTGAAGTATGAAGATGAGTTGTAGGAAATGTCTTTCTCTTCAAAATGAGCTTTGGATGGAATTTTTCTGATAATCCATGTGAAAGTTATGCCCTGGTCAATTTTAGTTGACTTTTTCAGCTGTCCAAATATAGCAACTTTTGCATCTTTGATGATTTCTGAGCCAAATTTTGAGAATCATGATCAAGCATTGATCAAATGATGTTTGTGGCTTCAAAATGATATATTGACCAAAAATTTGAACTTTTGACTGCCAAATGACCATTTTGCCCCTACAGTTGACTGTAGTGCAATTTAGGGTTTTGACTGTGCAATTTTGAGCTGAATGCCTTGAAACTTGATATGAGGATGCTTGACCATGTTTGTAAGCATATGAGACTTGATTGAACCTTTGAACACTTCATTTTCTTGATCAGAACCCAAACCCTAATTTTGACTGTATAGGAGACAGTTGACCTGCACAACCCTTGGGGAATTTTGTGACTTGGCTTGGCAATTTCTTGAAGAATATGGGAGGGCAAATTTTGGGGTATAACAGTTGCCCCTGTTCAATCTTCTTAGACCTGAGGATGCAGATTGGCTGACGTGCCTTTCGTAATCCGAAGGTAAAAGATGATTGGACACTAGAGTGCCCGGAAATTTGCGCTCACATGTTAGCAATGATGGTGGAATGGGCTTATAGATGCCATCTGGATGTTTGATGGCGTAGGAGATTCCTTGGCGAGAACCTGTATACCTGCAAAACAGAAAATGAGTACCTGACACGTTGCAGGAGCCGATTTTTTAGATGCTTGGTATAGATGTGTCCTGACTGGTTACAGGAGCTGAGTCTGGAGCTTCAAATGACGATGAAAGAACCAGGGATGACTACTTCCTTAGCATGAATGGTAAGAGAGCCTTGGGCGACTTTTACTTCAACAACGCTCGTTGAGAAAAATCTGGGGTGTCTTCTACTGGGATAAGAATCAGGGAGATCTTAGGGTCGATCTGACTGAACCAGAGAGGCCTTTGACTGGGTAAGAATCAAGAAAATCTTAGGGTCGATTTAACTGAACCGGTCTAGGTCTTGAAATGTCTTCAACTGGATAAGCATCAGGAAAATCTTGGGACGATTTAACTGAACCAGAGAAGGCCTTTGACTGGATAAGCATCAGGAAAATCTTGGGACGATTTAACTGAACCGGTCTAGGTCTTGAAATGGCTTCAACTGGATAAGCATCAGGGAGATCTTAGGGTCGATCTGACTGAACCAGAGAAGGCCTTTGACTGGATAAGAATCAGGAAAATCTTGGGACGATTTAACTGAACCGGTCTAGGTCTTGAAATGTCTTCAGCTGGATAAGCATCAGGGAGATCTTAAGGTCGATCTGACTGAACCAGAGAAGGCCTTTGACTGGATAAGCATCAGGAAAATCTTGGGATGATTTAACTGAACCGGTCTAGGTCTTGAAATGTCTTCAACTGGATAAGCATCAGGAAAATCTTGGGGTCGATCTGACTGAACCAGAGAAGGCCTTTGACTGGATAAGCATCGGGAAAATCTTGGGACGATTTAACCGAACCGGTCTAGGTCTTGAAATGTCTTCAACTGGATAAGCATCAGGAAAATCCTAGGGTCGATCTGACTGAACCAGAGAAGGCCTTTGACTGGATAATCATCAGGAAAATCTTAAGGTCGATTTAACTGAACCGGTCTAGGTCTTGAAATGTCTTCAACTGGATAAGCATCAGGAAAATCTTGGGACGATTTAACTGAACCAGAGAAGGCCTTTGACTGGATAAGCATCAGGAAAATCTTAGGACGATTTAACTGAACCGGTCTAGGTCTTGCAATGTCTTCAACTGGATAAGCATCAGGGAGATCTTAGGGTCGATCTGAATGAACCAGAGAAGGCCTTTGACTGGATAAGCATCGGGAAAATCTTGGGACGATTTAACCGAACCGGTCTAGGTCTTGAAACGTCTTCAACTGGATAAGCATCAGGGAGATCTTAGGGTCGATCTGACTGAACCAGAGAAGGCCTTTGACTGGATAAGCATCAGGAAAATCTTGGGACGATTTAACTGAACCGGTCTAGGTCTTGAAATGTCTTCAACTGGATAAGCATCAGGAAAATCTTGGGACGATTTAACTGAACCAGAGAAGGCCTTTGACTGGATAAGCATCAGGAAAATCTTGGGACGATTTAACTGAACCGGTCTAGGTCTTGAAATGTAGCTTGAGAACTTAACTGGATCTTTCCTGAAAGATAAAAGTCAGTCATATGCAATGCATGATATGGATCAAGCAATGATGTTCTCAACATAAATGAGATTTGTATGATGCAGTGCGTTATGCATGCTATAATGATGTATGTGATGTTTTATGTATGTTTTCGTCTAGGAAAGTAAATCCTTGACGGGTGCCGGGAAGTCGTATCCTGGGCTGACATTGAGGAATAAACTTGTACTTCCGCTGGGGATGATAGTTGCAAGAATACCGGTAGGAGAAGATGACTCCGTTGCGGAATAAACTTGGCGAATGAAAGATTCTGCGGGGAGAAAAGATACTCTAGTGACCATGCTGGGAAGCAATACTCTGTGGGAAGAGAGATGCCTTGCTGAGTTGTTGATAACCTGCTGAGGATACCGTTGTTGGATTGGAAGTGTGAATAGACTTCGCTGGGGATAGGAAAGAACTACGTTGATGACGACCTTCCCTTGGTTTTTTGGCTGAGGATAACCCAGTTATATCCTGTTGAGGAAATAACTCTTTAAATAAAGCCGGACGACGCATTCGTGTCTTGTGAAGGATAAGCTTCCAGAATCTACTGGGGATAAGCTTACTGCTTGGGGAGATGAATTCCATCTTTCCTGGGGAACTTGGATGGGACTCTCCTGGGGAAGTTTTGATATGCTGGGGAAGTGATTCCTTTGAATGTTGATGTATGCCGCCGGGGACCAATCTTTAGACCAAGACTGTCGGGGATGCTTGTTAAGAATATATGCTGCTGGGGGAATATTGGGATCTACTGGAGGATACCCAATTTCCTTGAGACTTGTTAACTTTGTTTGAGGAATAATGCACTGACTGCTGTCTCACTCTCTGGGGAATTTAAGAGGCCTGGTTAGGTTCTTTAGCTGAACCTACCTTGGTACCTTGGAGGATAGAACAATTAGACTGCTCAGACAACTCTTTATTGCCCCTGTTTCTAGTGTCACCTGCAATTAATTCTTTGTTTCGTATGCAAATATTTATGAGCTAGCAAATTATTGTCAATGCATATATCACAAATTGAACCTTGGACGTTCTTCGCAAAACAAAACAGAAAAAGAAAAACAGTTGGCACGTTTAACTGAAAAGTATATTTGTATTGATTTTGAATGGCCTGTGAATAGGCGTTTTGTGTACAAGAGGCCGACATCCTAGTAAGAGAAACGTCGCCGAGCAAAAAAGTTTATACAAGTTTTGTACAAAAGAAAATAAAACAGCTGTGTGAAAGATGAATGATCCACTGGGTTTCAACTCTGCTATTGCCTTTATAACTCTGAGCGTCTCATCACTTGATGACCTTGGTTGAAGGTGAAGCTGACTGATCGATGCCGTCTGAGCTTGATGTAGATACCGGATTCTGGATGCAAAGTGATCCAATGAGACATAGTATTACGCTTTTATCCCTAATTTTTGCCTGGACTGCCCTTTCGGGTTTTCAGTCCACCGGGATACCCATTTTTGCCCAAGCCGCCTTTTCAGGTTTTCGACTTGCCGGGTGTACAGATTTTTTTCATTTTCATCCCTTCATTTTGCCCGAACCCTTTTGGTTCGACGGGATGCCCTAATTTTTGCCTAGGCATGTCAGCCTAGCGGGTCTTTTTTCATGCGTAGTATTTTTTAACTATGTCTGCATTGGCGGGGTGAGGAAGGTCGTCACCATCCATGTTGGTTAATATCATTGCTCCTCCTGAGAACACATGTTTAACCACAAATGGCCCTTCGTACGTAGGGGTCCATTTGCCCCTTGGATCACTCTGAGGAAGGATGATTCGCTTGATCACCAAATCCCCGACTTGATATTCCTGTGGTCTGACCTTTTTGTTAAATGCCCTGATCATTCGTTTCTGATACGTCTGACCATGACAGATAGCAGCAAGTCTCTTTTCGTCAATAAGGTTGAGCTGATCAAGTCGTGCCTGGATCCAATCATCTTCATTCAGATTTGCATCCTTCATTATCCGGAGAGAAGGAATTTGTACTTCGATCGGCAAGACTGCCTCCATGCCATAAACCAGAGAGAAAGGAGTTGCCCCGGTTGACGTCCTAGCTGAGGTACGATACCCATGCAGAGCAAACGGTAACATCTCGTGCCAATCTTTATATGTTATTGTCATCTTCTGCACGATCTTCTTGATGTTTTTATTAGCTGCTTCTACAGCCCCATTCATCTTTGGTCTGTAAGGAGAGGAATTGTGGTGCTGTATCTTGAACTGTTCACAGAGCTCAGCGATCATCTTATTGTTCAGATTGGTACCGTTATCTGTAATAATCCGCTCAGGGACACCGTACCGACAAATCAAGTTGTGCCGAATGAACCGTGCCACAACAGTCTTGGTTACCGTAGCATAGGATGCTGCCTCAACCCACTTCGTGAAATAATCAATCGCCACTAGGATGAAGCGATGTCCATTGGACGCCGTAGGTTTAATCTCGCCGATCATGTCTATGCCCCACATTGCAAACGGCCAAGGCGCAGTCAGAACATTCAGGGGAACCGGAGGAACATGCACCTTGTCTGCATAAATCTGGCATTTATGGCATGTCCGGGAATGTTGGTAACAGTCAGCTTCCATTGTAGACCAGTAATATCCTGCCCTTAGGATTTTCTTTGCCATGGTATGTCCACTGGAGTGTGTACCAAAGGTCCCTTCATGTAGCTCTTCCATGATTCTATCTGCTTCAGTCTTATCTACACAACGCAGTAGGGTTGAATCCTGGTTTCGCTTGTACAAGATGCCGTTGCTAAGAAAGAACTTGGCTGCAAACCTCCTCAGGAATTTCTTATCATTGACAGATGCTCCTTCAGGGTATTCCTGAGCTTCTAGGTATCTCTTCACTTCGTGGTACCAAGGCTTCTCAGTCACCAATTCGGTTTCGAGATCACAACAGTATGCCGGTTCGTCCAGTTTCCAGATGATGATCCGGGGAGCTTCATTATCCCATTTAACCTTGAACATTGAAGACATTGTAGCTAACGCGTCCGCCAGCTGATTCTCTTCTCTTGGAAAGTGCTCAAATGTTATCTCTGTGAAGTGGGGGATCAGGGCCAACACGCATTCTCTGTAAGGAATCAAGTTTGGATGTTTCGTATCCCACTCTCCTTTGATCTGATTGATCACGAGAGCGGAATCTCCGAAGACACTCAGAAATTTGATCCTCAGGTCGATCGCAGCTTGAAGACCCATAATACACGCTTCATACTCCGCCATGTTGTTGGTACAGTTGAAACACAGCCGGGCGGTGAGTGGAGTATGAGTACCTTGTGGAGATACGATTATGGCGCCGATACCATTTCCCAAAGCATTGGAGGCTCCGTCAAAGTGCATAGACCATCGGGATCCTGGTTCAGGTCCTTCATCCGACCCAGGTATTTCACAGTCAGTTACTATCATAATGCTTTCATCTGGAAACTCGAAGTTCATTGATTGATAGTCATCCACAGCTTGATGTGCTAAGTGGTCTGCCACTACACTTCCCTTGATGGCTTTTTGGGTCGTGTACTGAATGTCGTATTCCGTCAAGATCATCTGCCATCTTGCAATTCTCCCAGACAGAGCAGGCTTTTCGAATATGTACTTTATAGGATCCATTTTTGAGATTAACAAGGTAGTGTGAGTCAGCATATACTGTCTCAGCCGGCGAGCAGCCCATACCAAAGCGCAGCAAGTTTTCTCAAGCAATGAGTATCGGGTCTCACAGTCGGTAAACTTTTTGCTAAGGTAATAAATGGCATGCTCTTTTCGGCCAGCCTCGTCATGCTGCCCCAGCACACACCCCATTGCATTACCAAGCACTGTCAGGTAAAGTATCAAAGGTCTCCCTTCAACTGGTGGCATAAGGATGGGTGGTTCTTGGAGATATTCTTTGATTCTGTCAAAAGCAGCCTGACATTCATCATTCCAACGTACTACCTGATCTTTCTTCAGCAGCTTGAAGATTGGTTCACAGGTAGCAGTTAAGTGTGAGATGAACCGAGCAATGTAATTCAGACGTCCTAGAAAGCCTCTGACTTCCTTCTCTGTCTTAGGAACTGGCATCTCTTGAATGGCTTTGACCTTAGCAGGGTCCACTTGAATTCCCTTGTCACTTACCACGAAGCCTAGCAACTTCCCAGATCTTACCCCGAAGGTGCACTTGTTCGGATTCAACCTCAGCTTGTACAGTTTCAACCGGTCAAACAGTTTCTGCAGATGATCAAGGTGTTCTTCCTCAGTCTGGGACCTAGCGATCATGTCGTCAACATACACCTCTATCTCGTGATGGATCATGTCATGAAATAAGGCCACCATAGCACGTTGGTAGGTTGCCCCAGCATTCTTTAGCCCGAAAGGCATGACTTTGTAACAGAAGGTGCCCCACTGAGTAACAAATGTAGTCTTTTCCATGTCTTCTGGAGCCATCTTGATCTGATTGTAGCCTGAAAAACCATCCATGAAAGAGAACACTTTATACTGAGCTGTATTATCAACAAGGACATCAATGTGGGGTAGAGGGAAGTCATCCTTGGGGCTGGCCCTGTTCAGATCCCTGTAATCGACACACATCCTGACCTTGCCGTCCTTCTTAGGTACCGGCACCACATTAGCAACCCACTGAGGGTAAGAAGTTACTGCAAGAAACCCGGCATCAAACTGCTTCATAACCTCGGCTTTAATCTTCTCGGACATCTCTGGACGCATACGGCGGACTTTTTGCTTAACCGGAGGGCAATCTTCTTTAGTTGGTAAGTGATGGACCACAATGTCGGTATCTAATCCAGGCATATCTTCGTAGGACCAGGCAAAGATTTCTTTATAGTCATGCAGCATCTGAGTCAACCGTTGTTTCACGCCGAGTTCTAGGTTGGCACCAATCTTCACCTCTTTCTTGTCTTCCTCAGTACCCAAGTTTATCATTTCCACTGGCTCTTCATGGGGTTGAATCGCCCTCTCTTCCTGTTGTAACAGTCTTGCAAGTTCACCAGGCACTTCGCAATCATCTTCACCTTCGTCTTCGGCTAAGTTGATCGGATTTTCGAAGTCATAACTGGCAGTAGCAGAGTCGTTACCAGTGAGATCCAGAGTGGATTGAAACCTGTATGAGTGAGTGTGTGTGTAAATACAGCTGTTTTGCAATATGTAAAGAAAGGAAAGAAAAGGAGCGCAAAATTTGAATTGTGAAAAACGTCCAATGCTTTTATTCATGATATATGATAGTGACAAACAAAAGCCCTCATAAATAAAACCACGGTGCCCCGGGTAAGACACCGGGCCATATAGTCTCAAATTATTGTTTATTACAAATCAAAAAAACAAAGAAATTCATTACTGAGGAACAAAAGTTATGGGTGTAAAATCTTTAGCAGTCCAATTGGTCAATCCACCGTCGGCCGTCGGGTATATCCAGCTATCGAACTCTGACTCTTCCACTTCATCTTCCTCTCCAATAGCATTCACTTCTGAGTGGGTGATGAGCACAGGAGGTCTTCCAATTCTCGCCTTGCGCACTGCTTTCTGAGCTTCTGTGGTGAAACCCAGCCCAAACTTGTTAGTCTTAGGAGTAAGATCAGGGAGCTTGCCCCAGTTTGCACATTCACCTTTTTCGATCACAGCCCGGGCGTCCTTTAAGGAGGCCATCTTCATAGGAGAAACCTCTTCATCTGCTTCTGCTGCTGCCAAGGTTTGTGGTACTTCCTCAAAATGTTGAAAGGGGGTTTCGATGAACTCCCCATCCATTTCCACGTATCTGAAGGAGTTGAGGTGACTGACCATGTACTCCTCCTCCCCTTGCACTGTTACGATCTTCCCCCTGACCGGGTACTTAAGCTTCTGATGCAATGTGGAGGTCATAGCTCCAGCCTTGTGGATCCATGGGCGACCCAGCAAACAAGAATAGGACGGATGGATGTCCATCACATAGAATTTTGAATCAAATACTTGTGACCCAACCCTGATTGGGATGTCCACTTCACCATGCACCATTCTTTTGGACCCGTCAAAGGCCCGGACAACAATGCTACTTGGTTTGAGCTCTAGACCCTCACAACCCAGCCTATCCAGAGCCTTCTTGGGCAGCACATTTAATGAAGAACCGGTGTCAACCAGCACATGAGCAAGAGTAGTGCCCCTGCATTCAATGGAGACATGCAGGGCATCATTATGGTTCTTCCCCTTTGCTGTCAGATCGGCATCAGAGAAACCCAGGCCATTATCAGCAGTTAGGTTGGCCACACAGTCGGTGAACTGGTCAGCAGTCGTCTCTTGGGGTACGTGGGCTGTTTTTAAGAAAGCAATCAGAGCCTTTGCATGGGCCTCTGAACACAGCAGCAGTGACAACATGGAGATTTTAGAGGGGGTGTGCCCCAGCTGTTCTACAACGTTGAAATCACTTTTCTTTATTATCTTGAGGATTTCTTCCATTTCCTGCTTGGAAGCCTCAACAATGGTCCTGGGCGCCTCCGTCCTGGCAGGTACATCAGCAGCAATTCCCTTGCCCCGAGTATCAGATGACTCAGTAGCAGGGGTGGATACTTGGTCAGAAGGAGAAACAAGTACTCTAGCAGGTGTGAAGATCAAAGGCCTATGAATTGCCGGAGGAGCAATGTCTGGCGAGAACAGTCTTCCACTACGAGTGACCTTAGCAGGCCCGGTGATGTTGGAGACACCAGTATCAATGTTGCACTCTTGTTTCACACCCAGAACATAAACATCCGCCCCATAGTGCCATGGGACAGCCTTATCAGATTTGTAGGGTATAGGCCCCGGAACAGTAATGGTGATGGGAGCACTCTTGTGAACTGACAAAATTTGTATAGGCTTCTTTGAAGGAGCCTTGGAATGATTGTTAAAGATGGTAACGATCGACACTTCTTCAACAGGAGCAGCAGGAACAACAGTCTTTCTGAACAAAATCTCTTTACTATCTATCAGGTTTTGGATGCCTGACTTCAACAGAGAACAACCAACAGGGGAAGCAACACATAGAGGGCAACTTTCGCTACATCCCGGAAATAAACCGGCTAGCAACAGATTCCTCTTGACCATCAGCAACGGAGTAGCAACATCATCCACCGAAGCTACATACAAATCCTCCTCGACAGCATTCACTCCATGCTGGGGCATGGGAGCAGTTACAACATTCGGCTTCTCGGGCGCCTCAAACTGTATTTCCTTTGCATCAATGAGGTCTTGAACCTTATTCCTTAGGGCCCAACAGTCATCTGTGTTATGCCCCGGGCTATCAGAGTGATAAGCACAGCGAGCATTTGGATTGAACTTGGGAGACGCAGTATTGGGAAACTTTGGAGCCTCCCTGACAGTCACTAAATTGGTGGATAGCAACTGTGGCAGGATCTGTGATAAGGTCATGCTTAACCGGGTATACTCTCTCCGGGGTCTTTCAAACTTTTGAGGATTAGTTGGCCGAGGAGCGGCAGCAGGTTTGGCAATCATTACCGCACTGACAGATTGGCGGTGTTCAGGTCGCTCTGTTCTCCGGGAGCTATATACAGCACTAGCCTCCTTTTTGAAGGGTTTCTTCTCAGTGCTGGAGGAGGCAACTTTCTGTATCTTCCCCGATTTTATACCGGCCTCAATCCTTTCACCAGTCAGGATTAGATCGGTAAACCCAGCAGAGGAATTACCAATGAGATGGTTGAAAAATGGACCAGATAGGGTCCCCAAGAACATATCTACCAGCTCCCGATCCGTCAATGGTGGCTGCACCCTGCCAGCCAGGTCTCTCCATTTCTGGGCATACTCCTTAAAACCTTCACCCGACCCTAGCGACATACCCTGGAGCTGGGTACGCGTAGGAGCGAGGTCGGCATTATACTGATACTGCTTGTAAAAAGCAGTGGCCAGATCCTCCCAGTTACGAATGCTGATTCCATCCAGCTGATAGAACCAATCGAGGTGAGTCCCTGAAAGACTCTCCTGGAAGAAGTGGATCCAAAGGTTCTTGTCTGCTGTGTAAGGCTGGATCTTCCTTACATAAGAACGGAGGTGCATCTTGGGACAGGAAGCCCCATCATACTTCACGAAGGCAGGTGTTTTGAACTTGTGTGGGATCACCACTCCAGTAGATAACCCCAAGTCTCCGAAATCCAATCCAGGCACCCGTTGAACTTCCACAGCCTTTAATCTGTCTTCCAGCTGTTTGTACCGGTCTTCAGCAGGAGGGTACTGTTCGTCGTTGAAGTCTGTTTCAGTATCAGAGCCCACAGGAGTAGTGACCTCCCTTTCTTGGTGACTACCTTCCGTCACAGATGGAGGAGTCCTTTCAGCTTCAACCAAAGTGTTCCCGAGTCTGCGCCCAGTGTTAAATAGCACAGTCCTCCTCTTCTTCTTAGTCTTCTTCAGAAGCATGGTCTTCAACTCTTGTTGACCCTGAGCCAGGCCCTTGATCAGCTCCTGAAATTGGGCGTTTTGCGCCTGAAATTGGACGTTTTGCGCCTGAAGAGCCTTGATGGATGCCTCGGTTGATGATTCAGGATTCATGATGCTGAAATAAACAGCGAAGAACGGTAAACAACCTGAAAAGAAGAGTACCTATGATGCACATGATGAATGATATGTGTTTATGCAATGCATTCAAGAGTTCGAAAATTCAAATTTGTTGTAGACCAAAAGGAACACACGTTATTATTAAGAAAATCATTGTTTAATACATCAAAGCCTCATGGGCAAAAATACAAAAAGATCAAATCAATCCCAAAATATGTTGCGCATCTTCTTTGGAGCTATGTAAGTGTTGAGATTCCTTTCCTCGTGCAACAGGCGAGTGAGCTCCAAGACCTTCCTTTCACTGGCATGCAAACTAGTCTCAAGAGAATTCCGCTCTTCCTTAAGCTGGATCCAACTCTTCTGCATCTCTTCCCAGGATGTGGGCATATCAGGGTGCTGAATAACATGAGACACCTCTCCTTCCAAGGCAGGCTCTTTGATTACTGGAAGCATATGAGGATAAGGCATTACTAATTTCTGAGAGCGGGCTCGTACCCACTTGAGGTAAGGCTCCAAAGGGATGGAGTTCCTGTGCCCCAGTGTCTTGCTATCTATCCTGCTAGGCATCCTCCAAGCTCTGATAAATCTCTGGCGAAGTCCTTGAGTATCGTTGTCGAAGTCAAAAACTATGTCAGGAATCAACATGTCATGAGGACCATCCCTCCGAGCATAACCAAATTGTCTCCAAGCCAGGCATGGACTATAAGTAATACCCCCTCTGATTCCAAGTAAAGGAACATTAGGATACTCCCCGCAACGATCAATGATAGTGACATCTTCCCTGGACCTAGGGCACCAATGTATATCTGCATGTGTAAGAGTCATCAACCGTTGTGACCATCTCAAACCCCGCTCGTTCTTCAGGACTGATTGTGGAAGGTGCGAAATAAACCACTTTCCCAGGAGAGGAGTGCAACACATAAGGACACCTCTTTTTCTCATGGTTCGAGTGTAACATGAGTGAAGGAGGTCCCCCAGCAACGTAGGTATAGGGTTCCTGGACATAAAGATCTGGACAGCATTGATATCAACGAGCTGGTCTGGGTTAGGGAACAACACCAAACCATAAACAAGAAGGGCCACAACCTTTTCAAAAGCTTGTAAGTCAAGGGAGTTCCAACATTCATAGGCCTTTTCAAACAGAAACCTGGCTAAGAACCCTTTAATACCACTTCTGACTTCCCAATGTCCCTTGAGGTCAGATGACTGTAGGTGCAAGGCTTTAGCAATCTCTTCAAGCTTAGGTTCCTTTTCTGTACCGTTGAAAGGTAGCTGATCAAGGATAGGGATCTTCAGGAGTCGGGAGAACTCCTCCAATGTAGGTACCAACTGATAGTCCAAGAAGGTGAAACAGTGATGCAGAGGGTCAAAGAACTGGAACAGGACCTTCATCATATCTTCCTCAATGTTAGTGTTGACCAAGCTGATGAGGCTTCCATGCCTTTCACTGAATGAAGAGTTCTCGGGAATCCTGGATATAAGCTCCTTAAGCTGAGGAGGGATCCTTACAAGACTGATTGGAATCGTCTTTCTACGAACAGTTTCCATGTCCTACAAAACAAAGAACAAAGATGAAAATTCGAACCCCTGAAATGGTTAGTTAATGCATATGATGCTGGATGATGTCATGATGCTATGATTAAACACACCACAGATATTTACAAAGGCAAACATGTAAGGCACACAAGGCACACAAGACAGGCCCTTAAGGTTTAAGGCCAGCATGGGGTCTGGGTAGTACCCTCTTGAAGTTGGTGGGTTCAACCTGTCCTAATCAAAGTAACCGGGTTCTAAGGTTCCCAATATCACGGGACTGCTTTCATTGTTCATCGTTTCGATTTAGCCACTGAACTGGCGACCGAAATATTCCAGGAAAGCAACCCTCAATTGAGTGTAGTATCGAGTATCAACCAACCTCGGACTGCACCAAAGTCAGTTATCTCACTACCCTAAAGAGGCCAAGATAGTTCAATTAAGGTTCCTAAGGTCTGTTGATGCTTCACGACACCACGCAGAGGCCCCGTACTCTCCTTGACTGAACTCAAGGGTTACCGGTACACACCAAAGTGCCACATCAACGTAGCAGACTGTTTCAACCATGTCGGTATACCCCGCACAGTTCCCTCACAGCCTTGTTGCTACTTTCTAAGAAGGTATTCCCCCAGATCCGGGTTAGGATCTATAGAACTCCCAAGCAACCCACAATAATAAAGCAAGCAAAGAAGACAATTGAAAACATAGTTATGACCTAGCCCTAAGGTATACCTCACTTTAAGTTTTTATCCCCAGCAGAGTCGCCAGTTCTGTGATCGGTGGATCTGGAACTGACTGTTTAACGCTGGTTCGCGAAATGTCGCGGAAGCAAGAGTCGCCACCGTCTTTTATTTTCTCCAATTGGAAAGGACAAAAGCACAGAAAAATTCCTTTAAAGAGATTGCTCTCGGTTCGGGAGGTAGGTTATAGAAAGGGAAGGTGTTAGCACCCTTTCTATCCATGGTTATCCATGGGCTCTTAGGTACTTGCTCAATGTGTTTTCAAAATTGTTTATTTGCTTTTCAATGTGGGTTTTAAAAAGTTTCTTTGAAAAGTTTCAGTTCAACTCATACGTCAGAGTGTTTGAAAAGTTTGTTTTGAAAGTTTTTTTTTGAAAGTGTGTTGGTGTGAAAAGTATTTTGATTTGTTTGAAATTAGAGCAAGTATCCTTGAGAACCTACCTACCCTAAGGAATTCGTCTGTGTAAATGTCCTTTAAAGTAGTGCCATCCCACCATTGAGAGGTAGGTAGCACCACCGTTGGAGGTGTTCGGGTCAATTCGAGTTTTAGGGACGTGGTGATCACCAGAGCAATGGGAAGACACCTTAGAAGCTACCCTCATGCCAGGTTCCCGGATCATGAGGACTTACTAAGACGTCCTCTACTCGACGATCACCTTTCGAAAGGCAACAGTGAGGCGTACCCTAGGGGGTGGTGTGTGCGAATTGTGTGTCATGTTTCAATTATTTGTCTTGTCATGTTTGTTGGTGATCTAACGATTCGATTTTATTTTTGGGCATTCATTCTTTCATGTTATTGTTTAACAGTTAAAAGTGCGGGAATTTAAAGTGCGGAAAAGATAAAAGTCCTACGCTATTACAAAGGGCGCGGGTCTACAACGCCAAATTAATCCAGACCCGATTTAAAATAAATTGCAGAAAAGAAATGTCTAATAGCTATTACATGGCTTTGGTACAAGTACATTACATTCACAAAAGAAATAAATGAAACGCGCGACAAAGAAAATAATCAAATGCGAGGGCGTTGAACCCTTTAAAGGAATTAAAATAATTAAGTTATCTAAAATTAAAATTAAATGAAAAATGGTATTTTTGTGTTTTTTAGATTTAAAAGAAAAAAAAGAAAAATTAATTAAAATTAAAATGCTAAACCCTAGTTCTAATGTTTTTTACGTTTATTATGAAAATATTGACTTTTAACCTAATTTAACTCTAAATTAATTTATGTACAATTTTTAATTTATGAAAATAAATAAATAATGTTATTATTCTGAAAAAAAGGGAAAATTAAAAAGAAAATAAGAAGTTATTAAACCTAAACTCTATTTTTTTTTGATTTTTGTTAAAAAGATTAAAATCATAACCTAATTAAACTAAATAATTTACATGCAATTTATTTATGGAAATAATAAAATAAAAATTGTATTTTTTTGGCATTTTTTCATTTTATGATGTTTTTACATTTTGATTAAAAATTAAATAAAACAAATAATTAAAATAACATAACAATTAAAATAAATAAAGAATATAAGAAAAATAAATAAATTTGCCAAACCAGGGTGGGGTGTAGCCCCAGAATTGTGAGGTGCAGGCCTGGAAATTCTGGCCCATTTGATTTTGAATCCATTGACTTTTCCAATCAGGTGTGGCATGTTGACTGGCATCCACCATATGCCTTTGTTCTGAACCCTTTGATAGACCTCCTGGGACACGTGGACAATGCATCTTGAATGTGCATGGTGAGTCTTAATGCTTATGCTGCATGGGAAAGTGATGGGAAAAATAATATGAAGAATACACAGACCTGGGGTTCGAACCCAGGTCTTGGACTTTGCAAAGTGAGGTGCCTGCCAGCTGAACCACTCAATTTCATTTAATATAATATGGTTAATAAACAACAAATATTAAAACCAACGCATAATGGTTAAACGCGCGCAAATTTGAACTAGCGAACCAGTGGTTGACAACGCATCGTCTCTTTCATTTTCCTGAAACACAAAAAAAGAAGGCAACGGTTTTTGAAGCGTAGCATTAGACAGCTTTTGAGAAAATAGCGATTAGGTCCCTGTAGCTCATAAATTTGTCGCGACCATATCTTCTTCTTCGTCTCTAAACGCTGAGTTCAACCATGGTACTCCTGAGCCCTAATTTTTCCTCTATGCAAAATCCCTAATTTAAGAAAACTGTAACCCTAGGATTCTCGCATGGCAAGTTCATATATATGGCACAAAAATGAAATCAAACGCAATGGTTAGCTCAGAAACATCATCATGAATATGAATGCCTAAACAAAAATGCAAAAATGTACTTGAATCGTGCTATATGATTTCAGAATTTTTGAGATGCAGTTTGACTCATGGATACCAGTTCAGGGAGTTTTGAATGATGTTTTGAATTGGGATGCGTTCAGAATTTGTCCAGGATGCTAATGGAAAAAGAATTAAGGCCTAAAGTTCTCCCTAACCTTGATTTCAGTTTTGACTTATATCCAAAATTTTCAATGTTCAAAAGCTTGTTTGGGCGCAGCTTATGATGTCTTAGGGTTAGGGTTTGACTTAGGGCTTATACTGGAATGGAATTGGCTTGCTAACTGACCTTAATTCATGCTTAGGAAAGAACAAGTCCTAGGGTTTTCACCCTTAACCATTTTTCCTCCTTTTTAGCCAAGACCTAGACCTAGTGTGAAACTTAACCCTAGCCTGAGTTTTTGAATTGGCCCATGATACATGGAAATTGTTCAAGTTCACATGACACTATTCCATTGGTTTTTGAATTTTATTTGAATTTTCAAAGATTTAAAATGAATTAAATTATCAAAAATTAAATAAAATAGAAAAATCAATATTTGGTCTTGAAATTAATCATGGGACACGTGTGTGGCATGACAAGGATGAACCAAGTGGAAAAAATGGGGCCCTTTTGTCAAAAATTGGATTTTCAAGGATAGTTGACTTTTGCCATTTCACAAAAATTTCCCAACTTCTACAAGGCATAACTTACTCAATTTTTAAGCTTTTCACATGTTCTTGGACATTTTGGAAAGGTCTTTGAGTCCTTTAACCAATGCCTTTGGTCCCATGTCATTTTGATTTACCAATCTCAAGTTATGGTCTTTGACTTAAAGTCCCTTTTTGTTGACTTTTGAAAATGACCTATAATGTTGAAATTGATAACTTTTTGTGAGAGCATTTCTTGGACTTGAAGTATGAAGATGAGTTGTAGGAAATGTCTTTCTCTTCAAAATGAGCTTTGGATGGAATTTTTCTGATAATCCATGTGAAAGTTATGCCCTGGTCAATTTCAGTTGACTTTTTCAGCTGTCCAAATATAGCAACTTTTGCATCTTTGATGATTTCTGAGCCAAATTTTGAGAATCATGATCAAGCATTGATCAAATGATGTTTGTGGCTTCAAAATGATATATTGACCAAAAATTTGAACTTTTGACTGCCAAATGACCATTTTGCCCCTACAGTTGACTGTAGTGCAATTTAGGGTTTTGACTGTGCAATTTTGAGCTGAATGCCTTGAAACTTGATATGAGGATGCTTGACCATGTTTGTAAGCATATGAGACTTGATTGAACCTTTGAACACTTCATTTTCTTGATCAGAACCCAAACCCTAATTTTGACTGTATAGGAGACAGTTGACCTGCACAACCCTTGGGGAATTTTGTGACTTGGCTTGGCAATTTCTTGAAGAATATGGGAGGGCAAATTTTGGGGTATAACACCAACATTTGTGAATACAAGTGCAAAACCAGTATAACAGTCGGTTATGCCACCATATCAAAGAACTGGCGACTCTGCTAGGGACAATACTTATAAAGTGGGTTACCTTAGAGTTAGATCATTTTAAATTTTCTTTACATTGTGGGTTTTGTATGCTTTACTTTTGAGGGCTTGTTTGGGTTGTTACTAAAAGATCCTACACCCGAATCTGGGGAACCTTTTTAGGTAAGTAGTAATAAATCATGGAAGTCGTACGCTGTAGACCGATACGGACGAAGTGATGGCTACGTTAGCGTGATACACTGGCTTGTACTAATGTTCCTTGAGTCAGTCAAGGATAACATTAGGCTTCCTCATAGTGTCATTAAACGCTAACTGACCTTTAGAACCTTTAATTGACTCATCCTAGCCATTAGAAAGTAGTGAGATATCCGGTTTTGGTTCCGACTGAAGATTGGTTGATACTCGATACTACATTCATTGATATTAGACTTTTGGGATATTTCGGCCGCAATACTTTGGTGCTTGAGCTAAAACAATGCATGAGAGAACGGTCAATGATATGAGATCCCCTAGAACCCGATTACTATTAATAGGATAGATTGAACCAACTAAAACTTCAAGAGGGTACTTACCTATGGAATTCATGCAAGCCTGAACCTAAGGCTACTTGTGTGACTTGTTTGCTTTCATTGCCTAACAACTTGAACTCATTGCAGGGCTTTGTTTGTACTCCTTGCAGGACTTGTTTGTAGTCTTTATCCAATAACTTAGATTTCTTGCAAGACATACTTGTCTTCATCACATTACACTTTTGCTTAACGCATAACATACACATCATAGCATCATGCCATAGCACTTTCTTAACCATTTCAAGGATCTCAAGGGCTTATGATGCAGGTTATAATAAATCAGACTTCTAGCAAGGGGGAAAGGGGATTTATTTTCCTCTAGCCAATGTTGTCAAAGGACTAAAACACAACAACTTGAGTCAGGGGCTATGACCCACTTGACATGGTGAGCTTGATTCTCGTAGAAGGACATTGAACGATATAAAGTTCTTCAATCAAAGCTGTAGTCAACTCCTAACATCTTCTTGTGTTTACCCTGCGAGATCCTCGAAAACATCGCATATGCATATAATACATGTCATTGCATAACAGGTATTCTTAAGGCAGGTTTCTTATCTTTTCGCTGTTTATTTCAGCAAAAGAAATAGCTCTTAAACAAATAGTAAGGGACCTTCAGACTCAAAACGCTAAGTTCCAAGAAATGTTCCTGGCTCTGGCTAAGGGACAGGAAGAACTGAAAGCTCTCATCATCAAAGAGAAGAATAAGAAGGCAAAGAAACCGATTGGTGTCTTGAATATGGGAAGAAGACTTAAAGGACCAGCCAAGAAAGCTCTAGATCTCTCAACTCCATCAAATGAGGGGGATAATCATGAAGAAGATGATAACACGGGGACTGGTGAAGATGAAGCTGACTACTCTGACGAACAATATCCTCCTGCTGATGATAAATACAAACAACTGGAGGATCGTCTCAATGCTATGAAGATTCAGAAGATACCTAGCTTGGACTTTGAAGAGTTAGGGATGGTTTCTGGGGTGGTCATCCCACCAAAATTCAAGGTTCCCACATTTGCTAAATAGGACGGGGTCTCTTGTCCTAAACTTCATTTGAGATCATACGTTAGAAAGATCCAACCTCACACTGCTGACCGAAAGTTATGGGTCCATTTCTTCCAAGACAGTTTGGCTGGCACTCAACTGGAGTGGTTCTATCAGTTAGAAGGAACTGACATTCATACATGGGAAGACTTGGCTGCTGCTTTCTATAGGAAGTACCAATATAATGCTGACCTCGCTCCAACCTGTACATAATTGCAAAGTATGTCTATGGGTTCCGGTGAGGGTTTCAAGGATTACGCCCTGAAATGGAGGGATCTTGCAGGGAGAGTCCAACCTCCTCTGTCTGATAGGGAGCTGGTAGACATGTTCTTGGGAACTTTGTCTGGTCCATTCTTCAACCACTTGATTGGAAGTTCTTCGGTTGGGTTCACCGAGCTGATACTGACAGGTGAAAGAGTCGAAAGCGGTGTTAAGAATGGGAAGATTCCAATGGATGCACCTTCTAATGCTGAGAAGAAGTCACTCGGTGGCAAGAAGGAAGCTAATGTTGTATATATCCAAGAGGGACGTGCTAGAGGTAACCACAACCCATTTGTGGGGGAAGTATTGGCCTCTAATCCTACGCCTGTGCAACGACATCAATAAGGGAATCAACGCAAGAAGGTCGCACCTAAGAGACAATTCACCAAAAGCAACATGTCACTAGCTCAAGCGTTACAACATATGTTGAAAGCAGGATTGATTACGTTAAAAGCTCCTCTACGGAATCCTAATACCTCTTCCCCTAGCTACCACCCCAACAAAAGGTGTGCATACCATTCTGATAGTCCTGGATATGATACGAATGACTGTTGGGCTCTGAAGAACAAAATTCAAGATATGATTGATGCCAAGGAGATTGAATTCGACCCTCTAGAGACTCACCACGTGATCACTACTCCTAGGCCAAATCATTGAGAGCGTCCAGTTCATTTGTGTTTTTCAATTGTAATTTCCTTTGCTCGTTTAAACAATTATTGTCATGTCAAACTTTGGTTTTCCCATTAATGCATTACATATGTTTGTCTTGAATTATGTCATTTTCATGTTTCATTATATTTAAACTGCTTTCTTACTTCCTTTTTGTGATATTCAACTCTCTATTAAAAGTTGTAAGCCTTTAGAGGGAGGATGACGAAAATAATGCCATGATCTCTACAATATGCTTTTGAACAGACCCCGCTGACTGTAACGCCCCAGACTACATTTAGGATTATCGACTAACCCCACAAACCAACACATGTCTTTTCAGCATGATTTGGCCTCACGCACATGCTTTCCGAGAAACTTCCCAGAAGGTCACCCATCCCAATACTACTCCAAGTCAAGCACGCTTAACTCTAGAGTTCTTATGGAATGAGCTACCGAAAAGAAGATGCATCTTATTGGTATAGGTAGTACCAATTAATCCTTATAAGCCTTCCTTCAACCATGCAGTCCCATACCTACATAGCCTCAGGATCCCTCTCATTCCGATGTGGTCACCACCTTTGCCAACTTAGGCCTCAGGTGTTACATGCGGTGAAACCACTCCTCGCCCTTTTCGGCCTGAAGTGTTACATGCCCACCAGCTTCCGCATGGTTCATCCTCGAACCACATCGTACTGGGAGAGGTATGGCTCTGATACCATTTGTAACTCCCCAGACTGCATTTAGGATTATTGACTGACCCCACAAACCAACACATGTCTTTTCAGCATGTTTTATCCTCACTCACACGCTTTCCGGGAAACTTCCCAGAAGTTCACCCATCCCATAATTGCTCCAAGTCAAGCACACTTAACTGTGGAGTTCTTATGAATGAGCTACCGAAAAGAAGATGCATCTTATTTTTGGTAGCCCATTCATAAGAACTCTATAGTTAAGCGTGCTTAACTTGGAGCAATTCTGGGATGGGTGACCTTCTGGGAATTTTCCCAGAAAGCGTGTGAGTAAGGATAAAACACGCTGAAAAGACCCGTGTTGGTTTGTGGGGTCAGTCGGTAATCCCGAAGACAGTCTGGGATGTTACACTGACGATGTACATGCGTTGTTTCAAATCCTAAATAGTAGAGTTATAAGGAAGATAATCCCTAGTCAACCCCTTTGAGCCTGAGAAGTAGGAGTTTTTCTTTTCACACAAATAAAAACCCTTAATCATAACCTTGGAAGGGTAGTTTTCTCAGTTAATTTAGATATGCATTCAGTTGCAAGCTTTACCTTCATACACGACAAATAGTGTAAAAGATGCCTTGCAAAAGATGCTGATGGTTCCGCATAATCATCAAGACAGGCAGTCATTATCTCTCAAAGTAAAAGCCCGTTAAGTCAAAAACCTATGAAGGAGACTTAAGAAAAATTGAGGCATCCCGCTGATTGTAATCACAAAAGAAACATCTCAGGAAAAAGCAGGGATAACAAAATATAAAAAGAGAGGTCCTACAAATCCTCAACAAAAAAAAGGGTTACTAAAATGACTGCCTTCATTTGTACCCTAAATTTCGCCTCTAACTTTTTCAGTCGAACTTTCATATCATATTTTGTCATTTTGTCTCAATCATTAACTAATAGCTTCATTCATCACATTTGCATCCTATCTTTAAGTATTCTCTTTTGTTGTTGACTAACTTCTAATCAAAATACAAAAAATATTTGTTTTTGTCTTTACATATTTGTGTTTTGTAGGTATCGAGTCGAAGCATATGGAAAATAAGGTTTTTCAGTATTATTTCCCTAAAATCTCTATTTGCAAAGAAAAAGAATTAAAAATTTTTCTTTTTTTTTCACTGTACAATCGATTTCTCCTAGAGTGCAATCGATTGCACAAAGTGCATTTTGCGCCATTTTTGAAAAAATACACTGTGCAAATCGATTTGCACAGAGAGAAAATTTGAAAAAAATCAGCAATTTTAAACTTGTCAAATTTTGGCTCCAATTTTTCTTCATTTTTTGAAAGATATATCATTAATTTAAATTTTGGTGCCAATCTTGCATTTTTTAAAATATTCATTAATTCAAATTTCGGCTCTAATTTTTGAAAGAATTATCATTAATTCAAATTTTGGCACCAAGAATCAATTACCAAATTATCACTAATCACAATCCAAAACTCTATAAATAGAGCCTCCATTTCATTCAAATCTCAAGCTTTTGATATCCAAAATCACTTTTCTAAAAAATCTCTCAATTCTCTCCATCTACCAAATTCACTCAAAACTCTATTTTCAAGAAAAGTTAGTAAGCTTTGCATTGAAGCTTACTAATCTTTGAGCTAAACCTTCATCCAAACACTTTTTCTTCATCAATTCTCTACATCCAAGCTTGGGCAATTGATTCTTGTGGTTGAATTGAAGCAAATTCTTGAAGTTGTGTTGATAATTCTCTAGATCTACCTTTGGTAAGTTGGATTTTCCATCTTTCACAATGTGATCTCTTGTTGATCTTTGGGTTGATTCATTGAGCATTATTTTGTGATTCTAATGGTGCTATTTTCTAATAGTTTTATGGAATTTTCGTGCTCAATAGAATCCATGATCATAAGGTGTTTGATGGAAAGTTTAAACAAGATTTTGGCCTTTTAAAATGTCGTTTTGCTGTCTGTAATATCGTGCAATCGATTGCTGTAAGAGTGCAATCGATTGCATTAAGTGAATTTTGCGCATATTTTTGAAAAAAACACTGTGCAAATCGATTTGCACTATAGTGCAATCGATTTACACAGAAACAAAATGCATTTTTTGCCTTGTTTTGGGGCTGTTTTGATCCAAAATGCTTTTTCTACTCACTCCTTTTGATTGTTGGTTTGGATTGCAATTTCAAATTTCCAATTTCTCTTTAAATTCAATGGACTTTTGGTGTAGATGAAGTTGGATAAATGTTCATCAATTCAAATCTACCTAAGAGTGAATTATTTAATTCATTTTAGTGCTTTGAATTATTGATATGTTTAGTACTTTAATCCACCAAGATGAGTGATTAAATTTAAAGATGAAAAAAATTTGAGGTAGTGATCCAAATTAGCTTATCATTCCCCTCCCACTCCATCTTATCCCTTTCTTTTTTAATTGTGCTACATGTTAAGGGATGATGATCTCTATCATTTATCCAAACATGAAGTACATAAATTGCTATTGACTGACATCAAAATAGGTGCAACTTCTACATAAGTCCACTTACGATTGCTTAATCTAGCGCTAAATTTTGTCCCGATTCGAATAAATGATCATTTGTTGCCCAAATCTATGTTTGCAAGCCCAAGCATGTTAATTTGATCTCTTTGATCCAATAACCTTGAGATTCATTGTGTGGAGGCTTTGGTTCTACCAATCCTCTAATTGAGCTTCATCAATTTTGGTCAACGCGGATCACTTAAACATCGTTGATTATTAAATGTTGCCTTGAGAATTCTAAAATGGATGATATACTTGACAAAAAGCAAATGCAACTTTTTGTGTGGAGGCTTTGGTTCTACCAATCCTCTAATGAGTTCCAAATGCAAGTTTCAAGATGGTCATAAAACTAACCATTAACTTCTAACAATTGACTTTACTTTATGCTTTTATTTTTATGCTTTATGTACCATTTACTTTAAGCATTTACATTTCATGCCATTTTTATTTTGCTCACTTGAGCATTTATTTTTATGCCATTTTTATTTTTCTCACTTGAGCTTTTATTTTTATGTCATTTTTATTTTGCTCACTTGAGCTTTTCTTTTCCTTTTAAAGACACTTAATAATCAACATGAACCATAAAAAATATTAATGATACATGGACTATTTGGTTACTATCCTTGGCATTATGGAGTATTGGACTTCTTGGACTTAGGAATAGAAACATTGGCTTATGTTTGAGACCTTGTGACCTTTATTGATATTTTGTTTAGAGCTCTTTGGGTTTACCTCAAGACATTGGGTTGTTTGTTTGTTTCGTGTGCAGGTTATTGTGATTACATACTTTGTTTGTAATCTGGAATTCATCTGTATACAACCGTTACTCTGTCCAATTTTTGTGAAGACTTAATGCAATTAAAGTTTGGTTCTCTCAAGAGGTCTAGTATCTTTGCTTGCTTGGTTTCAATCCAAAGAATGAGAATTCAATCTTGACTCATAATTTCAAGTTTTGGCTTCTTATTGGTTAGACGGTTCTCTTCCTTAGGTTTTACCTTATGCTTTAGGATAGTCTCTTCATCTCCTCCCATCTTCTTTAATTTTCAAAATCTTCTCATCTTTTTCAAAACCTTCTTTGTTTATAAACACAAACCAATTTCATAATAAACCTCGGCTTTGTTGAGTGCCTTCTCTTTTAAAAGTTATTTTCTTTAAACAAACTTCAATAATGATACTTTGACATCTTTCAAAATTAACAAAAACACTTCAACCCATTCAAACTTTTTTGTACGCTCGAGCACCTTTACCCTTCAAAACTTATTTCAAGATGAGACATGATTCATTGATAGTTGAGCAACATTATCCTATCCCCATGGTTATAAAGGTGTCGACTTTTTCACTTGAGTGCTAGAGGAATTCTCAAACCCTCACTCTTGTTGACGCATGGTCCATCTTTCCCACACCTTGTAGGCCTTAGTCGAGATTTCTTTCCTATCAATGACGACTTGTCTCCTTGTTTAAAATGAACCAACAAACAAGTATTTTCTAGCCGAACTATGGTGCCCTGACTTTCCCATTGCACGAGGAGTGCGTAAGCACTAAGTCTTACGACCCAACGTGAGCAACAAAAATAATAAAAAACATTTCATTTTCCTTTGTTTACAAATACTCATTCATTCTTTTCCTTTAGCAAGTAAACCTTTACATGACACTCCTTTTGAAAGAAACCAAATAAAGTAGATCCTGCGGACTACCGTAGATGCTTAGGGTGATAATACCTTCACTTTGTATAATCGACCCTTGTACCTCGATCTCTGATCTTTTATTTCACTGTGGGTTTTGTTCGCTTTTTTCCAATTTCCATTTGGAAACAATAAAGTGAGATGGAGACTTCATTGTTTTGAAATAAGTCAATTGATGGCTTGATCTCAAATATTTACCGCTACATTTCTTTTCATATCATTACTATCGCAATTTCATTCTCTCTTAGTTCTGATTTGCGCGTGCGATGCAGAAAGTTGCGACTTCACTAGGGACAGATTGACCTATTGCTGGTCCATACCTAAGTGGGTCATCCTAACTTGATTTGTTTCTTTTCTATGAGTGTTTATATATTGTTTTACTTGCTGTTTATTACATACCATTATGCTGTATATATGTTTGTTTGGATTTTCCTGGTTTTCAGGGGCTTGGTGATTTCTTATAAGTCCTCTACTCGGACTTGGGAAAACTAAGATAGGACGGGAGATATAGACATGTTAACTTTGAGGGATTAATTCAAAAGAAGGCGACATGAGATCCCCCACTCAGTGGAGGCCCCTTTGACTGTAGTGTTATTTACCGAGTAATCGGGAAGACATACTGCTTTCGACCTGGAAGTCTACTGTAGCTGAGGACCGTAGATTACCAAACCCATCTTGGCCTTTTAGGTGTAGTGTAGAAGCTTTGAAGGAGTAATCCGGAAATAGTTGTCACGCGATACTACACTCGGACGAGTTTTTCCCGAGAATATCGCTAATTACCGAGTTAATCGGGATGTTGGTAATATCCGAAGGAAAGATGTAGACTCTGGGAACCTCTTAGAACCTTGTTCGGCAGGTGATAACATTAGTTCATACCTTATGGGTTGTACCTTTGACCCCAGGCTCGTGACTCTAAACCATGTGATAATGTTACTGTACAGTGCATTTCATAACATTTCATATCATTTGCATCCTCTACATCATTCTGCATACATCCAGGTTGTTCAAGATCTTATTCCTAATTGCTTCTTTCTTCCAGTTAATCATCTACCGTCAAGCTGATTCCTCAACACAACTACGGGACTAGAGCTGCTATCAAATTGAGAATGGAAGTCAGAATGGAAATCGACGAGTTGAAGTCAGGCATGGCCAAACTTACTGAGGTGATGAACATCCTGATTACTAGAGGAGAGCCAATTCAAAGGACTGTGCTATCTGAAATTCCAACTGCTTCTGTTAACACTCAACCTATCCAGCATACATCTACTACATGGCCAGAGTTTGGGTTACCTCAGAACTACTCTCCGCCTGTTGCAATTACTTTAATGGTTGGCCAGTCTTCCCGACCAATTTTTAAAGCTCCGATTTTCACTGAACCTTAGACAATCATTCATACTACTTCTCGTCAACCTGTTGCACAAGCTGCGTTTGGGAACCCTCTCTTTGAATACCATGCTGCTAGTCCTCGAAGTGTGAGTCCGGGATACTTTGGTGAGTTTGAAGAGTTCAAAGAACAATATCAGACTTTAGAGAAGAGACCCCGAGCTATGGAAGGTAATGATGTCTTTGGTATTCCTACTGAAAATATGTGCCAAGTTTCTGATCTGGTTATGCCTGTAAAGTTCAAGTCTCCCGATTTTGAGAAATACCGGGGGCACACTTGTCCAAGGAGTCATTTTGTGATGTACTTTCGCAAGTTGTCTGCTTACACAAAGAATGACAAGCTGCTTATCCATTGTTTCCAAGATTGTCTGAGTGGAGCTTCATTGAAATGGTGTATGGGACTTGAGAAAGGTCGTATCCAATGCTTCCAAGATCTTGTTGATTCTTTCATAAAGCAATACAAATACAACCTTGACATGGCACCTGATTATCTCCAACTACAAAATATGTCTCAGAATGAGAAGGAATCTTTCAAGGAGTATACTCAATGATGGAGAGAATTGGCATCTCAAGTTGAACCACCTCTGGCAGAGAATGAGCTAACTCATGGATACCTTGTCCCCTTTCTTTTGGGAGAAGATGATTGGTGGTGTGTCCTCCAGCTTCACAGACCTGGTGACTATCAGCCAAAGATTATAAGAAGGAATCAAGAATGGTAAAGTGTCTAAAGCTGCTGAATCTTCTAATGGTGCTAAGAAATACCTTGGGAAATTTCAGAAGAAGAAAGAGGTAGAAGCCAATGCTATCTTGACTGAGAGAAGAGGACCTCGCTGTAGCCCTCAATACACTGATCAACCACATGTAGAGGTTATTACTCTTGCAGTTAATGCTCAACCAGTTCAGGTCCCTCAACAATAGAATATTGTGCAAAATCAGAATCAGATTAGGGCTCAGTTTGATGCCATCCCTATGATATACACTAAATTGTATCCTGAAATGGTGCAGAAGGTCTTGATTACAACTAGGCATTTGATTCCTTGAAATCCTCCTCCAGCCGGGTTCAGATCTGACCTTCACTGTGAATTTCATCAGGGAGATGCCGGTCATGATTTAGAAATCTGCTATGCATTGAAAAATAGAGTGCAAGAATTGGTGAAAGCAAATATTCCCACTTTCAAAGAGGCAGGCCCCAATGTTATCAACAATCCTTTTCCAAAACAAAGTGGCTGAAGACTGAGTCAGGGTACCCTCAAGTAACTTACTAAAGCTAGTGTTTTAGACAGGATAGCTCATCCTTGTTACTGATTAGTCACTAGGCCATCTTTCTTTCTGTTTGCATTTTCCCTTGTTCATGTTAAAATTGTTGCTTTCAAATATTGTTTATACTTTCATGTTAATTCTAATGAAATGAGCATTGCAATGTTTTGATTCAAATCATTTTCATTTACTGCTTTCAAATATATTTCTCTTGTTTACTCTCTTTAACAAGCTTTTGTTTATGCAAATATTTGAGGGAGGATGATGAAAACGAAATACCCATAATTGTTGCTGGTATGCTTTCGAATAAAAATTTGCTGAGGATATACATGCATTGTTTCAACTCCCAAACACCGGAGCAATAAGGAAGTTAATCCCTCGTTCACCCCTTTGAGCCTAGAAGTTGGAGTTTCTATCTATACGAAAAAACCCACAATCTTAACTTAGGGATGGGTAGTTCTCAGTTAATTTGGTTGTGCATTCAATTACAAGAGAAATAATGCAAGACATCTTTAAATAAAGGTCGCGATCAATCTTTCCTTTGCACACAGCAAGAAGTGTCAAATACGCTCTCAAACAAAAAATGATAAAGATGGTTCCCTGCAATCATTGAGCAAGGCAGTCATTATCTTTCCAAAAAGAAAAATCAAAAGAAAAATCACGCTAAGTCAAAACCTCTGAAGGAGACTTAGGCAAAAAACTAGTGCATCCTGCTGACTGTAATTCCAAACGAAATAGTTCAAGAAAAAACTACGGCATCCCGCTGACTGTAATCTCAAATGAAATAGTTCAGGAAAAAGTTGGGAATAATAAATTCAATCAGAAGGGGTCTCCAAATCCTCAAAATTCTCCATCGGAGTTGACAAAAGTCCTCAAAACAGCAAAAATATGTAAGAAGAAATGACAGTCATTCTCAAGAATTCTTTAGCTTCTGAGCCATCGTCATTGCTGCCATCAGTGAAATTCTAAAATCTCTTGGAAACTGAATGCATATTCTGAATTTAACTGAACGTAGGACTGAAGAACATCACAAAGATTAGGTCGGGTACAAATAAACCTTGAGCCTTTATCCTTTATTTCTTAAACCGTGAACCAAACCACGTTACAACCCTCAAAAGACCTAATTGAAGCCAGGTTTCTTTTGAAAGCATACTATAACAAGGTTGCGTAAAATAACTCCTAAGATCTTTTGCGAATCATTTGTTTTGGTATCACACCTTTGCTTTCTCTTTCACTTTAAAAGTATAAACCACTATGTTTTAACCAGTGATGCATTTTCCATACACCAATAATATCATTTTAAAAATGATTTTGAATTCAAAACTTTTGCATGATTTTTGCATTAAAATTACCATGTTTGAATAAACAATTTTGCTTGCAAACAAGCTTTCCTCGTCAAGGAATTTCAAACAACTAAGAAACTTGGTCAGTGACCCTATCAGGGGCAAGTATCTTCCAGATCCAGTTGTGAATCAGTTCAATATTTGTTGCTCAGTGCGAGTTTTCTCAGAATTGGTTAGCTAGGAGATCATTTTCAAGACTCATACTGGGGCATTCCTTTCCAACAGTCATTTCAAGAATTGAAGCCATGATCAGTTTATTTCCAACAGTCATTTCAACAGCTGAAGCCATGATCAGTTTATTCCCAACAAACATTTCAAAGTTGAAGCCATGATCATCTTATTTCCAGCAACTTCCGACTGAAGCCATGATCAGTTTATCTTCAACAGTCAGCTAATCTGGGACAAATCCCCAAGCAGCTCTCCATGTCCTTCCTCAGAAGATCATCAGTTCAATATAGTTTACAAGTGTGACAAATTTGGGTTCAAGACATTTTCTTTCCAAGCAAATTTGGTAGAGTTCTCCGTTTTAAGGAATCAAACATCCAATCTTACATCCACAAAAGAGTCAAACTCCATTGTCGTAAATGTCTGCATTACATGCATAGATCATTCACATATCATGCATAACAAAATTCATACATAATGCATAACAAGAGTGCTTCATACTCATTTGCATTTTTCAAGGTCTTGTTGCAGTTGACACGTCACCTTGAGATCAAAGTCCAACTTACTTGGCACCCACCGAAGCAAACATCAGTTCAGCTGCCTCTCTTTCGTCCAATGCTAATCTTGGATGAGCTGTTTCTCTCTTTCGTCCATTGCTAATCTTGGATATGTTGTCTCTTTTGCTGCCATCCAAAGCCAATATTGGATGCCACCATCTTTTCTTTCATTCAAAGCCAATATTGAATGTCAGTATCTTTTGTTTCCATCCAAATCTAGTATTGGATGTTGTTATCTTTGTTTTCATTCAAAGCCAATATTGGATGCCATGATTTTTCTCCCTTCATTCAAAGCCAGTATTGAATGTCAAGATCTCTTTTTCCATCCAAAGCCAGTATTAGATTGTTATTACCTTTTGTTGCCGTCCAAAGCCAATATTGGATGTTGTGATATTTTCTCTCGTCTAAAGCCATTATTAGACATTGAGCTTTTCCACTCATTCAAAGCCAGTATTGGATGTTGTGATCTTTTCCCTCGTCTAAAGCCATTATTAGATGTTGAGTTTTCTATTCATCCAAGGCCAATATTGGGTGTGTTGATCTTTTATTTTCATCCAAAGCCAACATTGGATGTTGTGATCTTTTCTCTTGTCTAAAGCCATTATTAGACGTTGAGCTTTTCTTTCATTCAAAGCCAGTATTAAATGTCAAGATCTCTTTTTCCATCCAAATCCAGTATTGGGTGTTGTTACCTTTTCTGCTGTCCAAAGCCAGTATTGGACGCCTTGGTTTTTTTTCTCGCCCCATCCAAAGCCAGTATTGGATGTTGTGATCTTTTCCCTCGTCTAAAGCCATTATTAGACGTTGAGCTTTCCATTCATTCAAAACCAACATTAGATGTCGTGTTTCTTTTGCGTCCAACGTCTTTCCTAGAAGACTCTGATGTAGCTTCAGATTTGGTCTCATCCCACATCTATTATTCTTCTAGATGTTTCTGGCTGTATTTTCCAGAGAGTTGTTTGCCTCATTCAATGCCATTCTTGGATTTCGCTGCTTGCGTTCTCGGGTTTTATCTCTTTTTCCAAGTATTGATGGTTACTCTTTGTCACCCTGACAGATATCCAAAAGTATCTTGTTGTTTCCCTAGCATGCCTTTCCACATCATTTCATCTGAACTACCATAAGTTTCCAGTTTCACGTCTTTCCATATTCCCACAGAGTCTGTCTCATCTCATACATCATTCAAAAAAATATATGTTAAAAAAGAGTCCATGCATTCATTCATAACAGATGCTATGATCTCATCGCATCAGGGACGAAATTTAGGTCTATTTGTATTTAATTACTTTTCGCCTATCTAACAAAAAGATAATTAAATAGGGGCAGCTATTGTACCCTAAACTTCTCCCCTAACTTTTTCAGTCGCACTTTCATATCATATTTTGTAATTTGGTCTCAATCATTAACAAATAGCTTCATTCATCACATTTGCATCCTATCTTTAAGTTTTCTCTTGTGTTGTTGACTAACTTCTAATCAAAATAAAAAAAATATTTGTTTTTGTCTTTGCATATTTGTGTTTTGTAGGTACCGAGTCGAAGCATATGGAAAATAAGGTTTTCCCGTATTATTTCCCTAAAATCTCTATTTGCAAAGAAAAAGAATTATATTTTTTTCATTTTTTTCGATGTACAATCGATTGCTCCTAGAGTGCAATCGATTGCACAAAGTGCATTTTGCGCCACTTTTGAAAAAATACACTGTGCAAATCGATTTGCACTATAGTGCAATCGATTTGCACAGAGTGAAAATTTGAAAAAAAATCAGCAATTTTAAGCTTGTCAAATTTTGGCTCCAATTTTTCTAAATTTTTTGAAAGATATATCATTAATTCAAATTTTGGCGCCAATCTTGCATTTTTAAAAATATTCATTAATTCAAATTTTGGCTCTAATTTTGGAAAGAATTATCATTAATTCAAATTTTTGCTCCAAGAATCAATTACCAAATTACCACTAATCCCAATCCAAAACTCTATAAATAGAGCCCTCATTTCATTCAAATCTCAAGCTTTTGATAGCCAAAATCACTTTGCTAAAAAATCACTCAATTCTGTCCATCTACCAAATTCACTCAAAGCTCCATTTTCAAGAAAAGTTAGTAAGCTTTGCGTTGAAGCTTACTAATCTTTGAGCTAAACCTTCATCCAAACACTTTTTCTTCATCAGTTCTCTACATCCAAGCTTGGGCAATTGATTCTTGTGGTTGAATTGAAGCAAATTCTTGAAGTTGTGTTGATAATCATCTAGATCTACCTTTGGTAAGTTGGATTTTCCATCTTTCACAATGTGATATCTTGTTGATCTTTGGGTTGATTCATTGAGCATTATTTTGTGATTCCAATGGTGCTATTTTCTCATAATTTGATTGAACTTTCGTGCTCAATTGAATCCATGATCATAAGGTGTTTGATGGAAAGTTTGAACAAGAATTTGGCCTTTTAAAATGCTGTCTTGCTGTCTGTAACAGCATAGAATCGATTGTTGTAACAATGCAATCGATCGCATTAAGTGAATTTTATGCAGATTTTTGAAAAAAACACTATGCAAATCGATTTGCACTATAGTGCGATCGATTTGCACATAAATAAAATGCATTTTTGCCTTGTTTTGGGACTGTTTTAATACAAAATGCCTTTTCTACTCACTCCTTTTGATTGTTGGTTTGGATTGCAATTTCAAATGTCCAATTTCTCTTTAAATTCAATGGACTTTGGGTGTAGATGCAGTTAGATAAATGTTCATCAATTCAAATCTACCTAAGAGTGAATTATTTAATTCATTTTTAGTGCTTTGAATTAGTGATATGTTTAGTACTTTAATCCACCAAGATAAGTGATTGAATTTAAAGATGAAAGAAATTTGAGGTAGTGATCCAAATTAGCTTATCATTCCCCTCCCACTCAATCTTATCCCTTTCTTTTTTAATTGTGCTACATGTTAAGGGATGATGATCTCTATATCATTTATCCAAACATGAAGTACATAGATTGCTATTGACCGGCCTCAAAATAGGTGCGACTTCTACATAAGTCCACTTACGATTGCTTAACATAGTGGTAAATTTTGTCCCGATTCGAATAAATGATCATTCGTGGCTCAAACCTATGTTTACAAGCCCAAGTATGTTAATTTGATCTCTTTGATCCAATAACCTTGAGATTCATTGTGTGGAGGCTTTGGTTCTACCAATCCTCTAATGGATCTTCATCAATTTTGGTCAACGCGGATCACTTATACATCGTTGATTATTAAATGTTGCCTTGAGAATTCTAAAATGGATGATATACTTGACAAAAAGCAAATGCAACTTATTGTGTGGAGGCTTTGGTTCTATCAATCCTCTAATGAGTTCCAAATGCAAGTTTCAAGATGGTCATCCAACTAACCATTAACTTCTAACAATTGACTTTACTTTCTGCTTTTATTTTTATGCTTTATGTACCATTTACTTTAAGCATTTACATTTCATGCCATTTTTATTTTGCTCACTTGAGAATTTATTTTTATTCCATTTTTATTTTGCTCACTTGAGCATTTATTCTTATGTCATTTTTATTTTGTTCACTTGAGCTTTTCTTTTCCTTTTAAAGACACTTAATAATCAACATGAACCATAAAAAATCTTAATGATACTTGGACTATATGGTTACTATCCTTGGCATTATGGAGTATTGGACTTATTGGACTTAGGAATAGAAACCTTGGCTTATGTTGGAGACCTTGTGACCTTAATTGATATTTTGTCTGGAGCTCTTGAGGTTTTCCTGAAGACATTGGGTTGTTTGTTTGTTTCGTGTGGAGGTTATTGTGATTACATACTTTGTTTGTAATCTAGAATTCATCTGTATACAACCGTTACTCTGCCCAATTGTTGTGAAGATTTAATGCAATTAAAGCTTGGTTCTCTGAAGAGGTCTAATATCTTTGCTTGCTTAGTTTCAATCCAAATAATGGGACTTCTATTTTGACTCATAATGTCATGTTTTGGCTTCTTGTTGGTTAGACGATTCTCTTCCTTAGCTTTTACCTTATGCTTTAAGATAGTCTCTCCATCTCCTCCCATCTTCTTTAATTTTCAAAATCTTCTCATCTTTTTCAAAACCTTCTTTGTTTATAAACAAAAACCTCTTTCATAATAAACCTCGGCTTTGTCGAGTGCCTTCTCTTTTAAAAGTTATTTTCTTTAAACAAACTTCAATTCATTTAATAATACTTTGACATCTTTCAAAATTAACAAAAACACTTCAACCCATTCAAACTCTTTTGTGCGCTCGAGCACCTTTACCGTTCAAAACTTATTTCAAGATGAGACATGATTCATTGATAGTCGAGCAACATTCTCCTATCCCCATGGTTATAAAGGTGTCGACTTTTCCACTTGAGTGCTAGAGGTGTTCTCAAACGCTCACTCTTGTTGATTCATGGTCCATCTTTCCCAGACCTTGTGGGTATTAGCCGATATTTCTCTCCTAACAATGACGACATGTCTCCTTGTTTAAAATCAACCAACAAACAAGTCTTTTCTAGCCGAACTATGGTGCTCTGACTTTCCCATTACACGAGGGAGTATGTAAGCACTAAGCATTACGACCCAAGGCGAGCAAAAAAAATAATAAAAAACATTTCATTTTCTTTTTTTTACAAATACTCATTCATTCTTTTCCTTTAGAAAGTAAACCTTTACATGACACTCCTTTTGAAAAAAACCAAACAAAGTGGATCATGCGGAGTACCATAGATGCTTAGGGTGCTAATACCTTCTCTTTGCATAATCGACCCCCGTACCTTGATCTCTGGTCTTTTATTTTATTGTGGGTTTTGTTCACTTTTTTCCCATTTCCCTTTGGAAACAATAAAGTGCGATGGTGACTTCATTGTGTTGAGATAAGTCAATTGATGGCTTGATCTCAAATCTTTACCGCTACATTTATTTTACTATCATTACTTTCGCAATTTCGTTCTCTCTTAGTTCTGATTTGCGCGTGCGACACACCTTCTCAAACAAATGTTCAATTTCTGAACCATCACTAAATGTCAGAGAAGACTCCAGACTTAATTTGGATCTAAACACACAATTAGCTAAGCATAGGATTGAAGAACATCACAAAGAATGGGTTGGGTATAAATGAAATTTGAGCCTTTACCCTTTGTTTCTTAAACCGTGAACCAAGCCACGTTACAACCCTTAAAAGTCCTAACTAAAGCACGGGTTAGTTCGAAAGCATACTGTTACAAAAGGTATCCTGACTCTTGTAAGGTTTACTATTAAATCCCGAGTTGATATCACACTCCTACAAAATTTGTTTGTTTTACTAAAAAAAATGAATTTTCAAACTTCAAGACAGACATAAGCTTTGCATTTTTAAAATACCATCGCTTGCATATGACTATTTGTTCAACAACAGAGAAAGTTGCATACGAATATTCAATGAAAGAAAATCCTCTCGATGGACAAAATAACCTCAGATGGAAAAACATTTCCAGTAACAGGCCTTCCATAATCAGGGGGCATGACTTGGTGCCTAACACATCTGGGGCCGTTGTTGTACCCCAAAATTTGCCCTCCCATAATTCTTCAAAGATTTGCCAAGTCAAAGCTTCAAAATCTCCCCAAGGGTTGCACAGTCAAAGATCTCCTATACAGTCAAGATTAGGGTTTTTGTTCTGATCAAGAAAATGAAGTTTCCAAAGGTCCAATCAAGTCTCACATGCCTACAAATGTGGTCAAGTATCCTCATATCAAGTTTCAAGGCATTCAACACAAAATTGCACAGTCAAAAACCCTAAATTGCACTACGGTCAACTGTAGGGGCAAAATGGTCATTTGGCAGTCAAAAGTTCAAATTTTTGGTCAACATATCATTTTGAAGCCACAAACATCATTTGATCAATGCTTGATCATGATTCTCAAAATTTGGCTCAGAAATCATCAAAATGCAAAAAGTTTCCTTATTTGGACAGCTGAAAAAGTCAACTGAAATTGACCAGGGAATAACTTTCACATGGATTATCAGAAAAATTCCATCCAAAGCTCATGTTGAAGAGAAAGACATTTCCTACAACTCATCTTCATATTCCAAGTCCAAGAAATGCTCTCACAAAAAGTTATCAATTTCAACATTATAGGTCATTTTCAAAAGTCAACAAAAAGGGACTTTAAGTCAAATACCATAAATTGAGATTGGTAAATCAAAATGACATGGGACCAAAGGCATTGGTTATAGGACTCAAAGACCTTTCCAAAATGTCCAAGAACATGAGAAAAGCTTAAAAATTGAGCAAGTTATGCCTTGTGGAAGTTGGGAAATTTTTGGATATTTTGAAAAGTCAATATTGATTCAAATGACCTAAAATTGCTAATGGGCCCATTTTTTATTCCATAATTCATCATCCATGACATGTGCACGACCACTTGGCCCAAAGGGAAGTATTTTCTCATTTTTTATTTATTTATTTAAATTTTTATTTATAATAATTCACTTAAATCAATTAAATATGTGAAAAATATTTAACTTAACCTAACAAATCTTTTTATACATGTTTTAGCCTCAAGATTTCGTGTATATGCAGATAAGGAAAGATTTGGAGAGATTGGAGATGATTTGAACCAAAAACACATGAAAAAAGATTGAAAAAATCTTAGAAAATCAAATTTCCAAAACCAATGAATGCAATGGATTTGATTGATTTTTCTTGACCTAATGGACTCAATACAAAAGCCTAAATACAACCCTAGTGCAAGAACACACGCAGCTGCCCAACAAAGCCATAACCAAACTTGAAATTTTTCTCAAAAAAGTCAATTCTGAAAACTCACTTCTAGGGCGATTCAAGGCAGAATTTTTGTTCCATTAGTTTCCTCGAACATCACTGGACGTGTCCCAATCAAAAACATTCACTCAAACTCCAAGAATTGGTAACACGAATGCAAACTGTACCAAGGAAAATTCATAATCGTGCATCATGATTTACGCATCCTTTGTAATTTTTAATACTTGATTCATGTTCATTATGAAGTTTTGAAGCTAACCAATACATTTAATTGTATTTTTATGTGCTACACGCGATTATGCCATGTTTGATTTTTAGGGTTTACAGAGCTTCAGATTAGGGGTTTTTGACTGGGGAAAAATTGGCCCTCAAGACCACCACCATCCAACTCAGCACACTCAGGCGACCTTAAGACCACCCTCGCGCTCAATTTATGAGTGACTGAGGGCTAATCGCTATTTTCCCTAAAGCCACCTAACAGAACGCGTATAAAACCGTTGCTCAATGTTTTGTGTTTCAGGAATGTGGAGAAGACGATATCGTGGCACACGGTGATAGGTTGATTCAAAAACTCGCGCGCGTTTCCAAAGCCATTGATAATCTTCTTTTATAATATTTATTTGTTATATTAGTTTACAGATAAACAAAGCGCTTCAGTGGCAAACGTGTTGGTTGGAAAGGTACATGACCTGGGTTCGAGCCCCAGGTCTTTCATGTTTCCATATTATTTTTCAATTTCCAATCATATGCAGTTTCAATAATAAAGTGTACCATGCACCTTCTCCACCAAGCCATCCACGCGTCCATCAGAATCAGATCAAAGGCTATGAATTAAGAGACACGGTGAGTCCCAGTCAATGCTTCAACATGCTACCTGGCAAAAGTCAAACGGACCAAGGTTGTTGGGCCAGAATTCTTGGATTAAACCTCCTATTTGGGGACTACCACCCCCCCTGGTTTGCAATTCTCTATATTTTCCTTATATTTTATTTTCAACTATTATTTTATTTTCTTTATTGTTTTGAATTAATCAATTATTTTCACAAAAATATAAAAATACACATAAAAATCAGAAAAGAGAAAAAATAATAAAATATTATTTATTTTAGTATTTTCATAAGCAAATTTGCATGTAAATAAAATTAGTCTTAAATTAGGAGTTAATTTTAATTCTTTTAAATAATAAATCAAAAAATGTAGAACTAGGGTTTAATTAACAATTTTTCATCCTTTTTATTTTTCTTTTATAATAATTAAAATAATTAAATATTTATTTTCATGAATTAAATTGAATATAAAAATTAGGTTTAATTTAGGTTAAATTTTAACGTCTTCTTAATAAATTAAAATAAAATAGAATTAGGGTTAGCGTTTAATTGCAATTAATTTTTTTCTATTAAATCTTAAAATACTAAAAAACACCAAAAAACAAGTTCTTTCTCTTTTAATTAATTAACTCCGTTATTAATTTAGTTTTTGCAAAAGGGTCCAACGCCCTCGTCCGTAATTTCTTATTTCTTTGCATATTTATTTTATGTCATTTAAATAATTATGTACCTCTCCCGAAGCCATGTAAATTACTTCTCGCACTTTTAATTCTTTATTTGCTTTTCTTTATTTTTCTGTCAAATCGGGTCCTGGTTAATTTTTGCGATGTGGACCCGCGCCTTTTGTAATAGCTTAGGAGTTTTACTTTTTGCAATCTTTAACTGTTAATCAAAAGCATGAAAGACTGTATGGACAAAATAAAATCAAGCGTAGAACACCAATAACATGACAAGATAAATACAAATGAAAACGACACACAAATCACACACCACCCCTAGGGTACGCCTCACTGTTGCCTTGCCTCGAAAGGTGATCGTCGAGTAGAGGATGTCTTAGTAAGTCCTCATGATCCGGGAACCTGGCATGAGGGTAGCTTCTAAGGTGTCTTCCCATTGCTCTGGTGATCACCATGTCCCAAACCTCGAATTGACCCGAACACCTCCAACGATGGTGCTACCTACCTCTCAATGGTGGGATGGCACTACTTTAAAGGACATTTACACAGACGAATTCCTTAGGGTAGGTAGGTTCTCTAGATACTTGCTCTAATTTCAAAACAAATCAAAAAATACTTTTCACACCAACACATTTTAAAAAAGCTTTCGAAAGCAATTTTTCAAACACTCTTGAGGACTGATACAAGAGTCGAACTGGAATTTTCAAAGAAACTTTTTAAACCCACAGTTGAAAAGCAAACAAACCATTTTTGAAAACACAATGAGAAAGTATCTAAGAGCCCATGGATAACCATGGATAGAAAGGGTGCTAACACCTTCCCTTTCTATAACCTACCTCCCGAACCGAGAGCAATCTCTTTAAGGAATTTTTCTGTGCTTTTGTCCTTTCCATTTGGAGAAAATAAAAGACGGTGGCGACTCTTGCTTACCGCGACATTTCGCGAACCAGCGTTAAACAGTCAGTTCCAGATCCACCGATCACAGCCGTCAAGTCAAGATTATAAGAAATCTCTCATAAAGTCCTGAATAGTCGAGGTAGATCTCCATCACTTGGGGCATCAAATATGACTTCCATCAAAAGAGCACGTACAATCAAACAAGATCAATTTTCCCCAACAGATTTCTTCTCAAAACAACAAAATAGAAATTCCCAGCGAAAACATTCTAAATAAAGCAGACTCACTAGAAACGGTTCAGGTACGATCCAGAGACGGATGCCATATAGACAATTATTCCAGACTCTCCTCTAAAAACAGTTCAGAGACGATCCAGAGACGGATGTCATCCTAACACTTATTCCAGATTCACTCTAGAAACGGTTCAGGTACGATCCAGAGACGGATGTCATCCTAACACTTATTCCAGATTCACTCTAGAAATGGTTCAGGTACGATCCAGAGACGTATGTCATCCTAACACTTATTCCAGATTCACTCTAGAAATGGTTCAAGTACGATCCAGAGACGGATGTCATCCTGACACTTATTCCAGATCCTCCTCTAGAAACGGTTCAGGTATGATCTAGAGACGGATGTCATCGTGACGCTTATTCCAGATTCACTCTAGAAACTGTTCAAGCATGATCCAGAGACGAATATCATCCTGACACTTATTCCAGACTCTCCTCTAGAAACGGTTCAGGTACAATCCAGAAACGGATGTCATCCAGACACTTATTCCAGATTCTCCTTTAGAAACGGTTCAGGTAATATCCAGAGACAGATGTCATCCTGATACTTATTCAAGATTCTCCTCTAGAAACGATGCAGATACGATCCAGAGACGAATGTCATTCTGACACTTATTCCAGATTTTCTTCTAGAAACAGTTCAGATACGATTCAGAGACGAATGTCATCCTGATACTTATTCCATATTCTCCTCTCGAAATGGTGGAGATACGATCTAGAGACGAATGTCATTCTGACACTTATTCTAGATTTTTTTCTAGAAACAATTCATATACGATCCAGAGATGAATGCCATCCTGATACTTATTCCAGATTCTCCTCTAGAAACGGTTCATGTAGGATCTAGAGACGGATGTCATTCTAACACTTATTCCAGATTCTCTTCTAGAAACGGTTCAGATACGATCGAGAGATGGATGTCATTCTGACACTTATTCCAGATTCTCTTCTAGAAACAGTTCAAATACGATCTAGAGACGGATGTCATTCTGACACTTATTTCAACATATCTTCAAGTACAATCACGACATAGATTCATCCAAAAAATCCCCGCAGGTACTTTCTCCAGCAGGTACAGAGATAGGGGCATCCTACTACAAGGTCATTGCCATATTCTCAATATACAACCTAATGATGTCCGGTGTTCTCATATCCCATATGGAGCCAGGATCTCTAAATTACTGCTCCAACAAAAAGAATTCCCCGGTGAAGTCGCCAAGCTTCTCAGGATTCCCCGACAGGATTTCACAAAATCCCTAAACATTGCAAGGAGTTTTCCTTCCCCAAAAAAGTTTATTTCTTTAAACAAAGAAAGATCTATCTCCCAGCATTCAACTTCAACAAAATATGATGACCTACATTCTTCATCCCCAACTGCAATCAGGGATTTATTTTCCCTAAATTCAACAACACTGTAATAGAAAAACTGACACGTTCATACATTCCATTCATTCATCATTTTACAAACATCATAACATATGCAGCACGAATGCATATATCACAATCTCATTTATTTTGAGAGCATCATGCAATTCATACATTATGACATCGCATGGAACTGATTTTACCTTTTCAAGTTAAATTAGCAAACATACAAACACTATCAACTTATACAGCAGGTCAAAGATTAATGCCTGAAACAAGACGTGGAAACTATCTACACGACCAAGTGTTATGAACTCCCGAAGCAAGACAGGTTTACCAACAAATGCAGCCGGCCACAAATTAATGCCCGAGACCAGACGGGGAACTATCTATGTGACCAATGTTGCCAAGTACGAGATTAATACATGTAATAAGCCAGGACAACTATTTGTGGATGACCGATTGTAGATTAATTCTTGAAACAAGCCAGGAAAGCTATCTCCATGAGCAGATTGAAGATTAATACCTGTAACAAGCCAGGTAAACTATCTTTCTTTCTCAGGTCAAAGATTAATACCCGAAACTAGACAGGACAACAACCTCAATGACCGCCAAAAACAAGTTCCAGATTAACACCTGAAACAAGACAGGACAACTATCTGTGAACATCTGATTGTAGATTAATACTTGAAACCAAATAGGAAAGCTATCTACATGAGCATATTAAATATTAACACCCGTAACAAGACGGGAAAACTATCTTTCTTTATCTTAGGTCAGAGATTAATACCTGAAACCAGATAGGACAACTATCTCAATGACCGATAAAAGAAAGTTCCAGATTAATACCTGAAACCAGACAGGACAACTATCTATGAACAACTGATTATAGATTAACACCTGAAACTAGACAAGAAAACTATCTACATGACCAGACAAAGCAATCTTACACGGGTTTCTTCTCATGATCTCTAGATGCAATCCAACATGGGCTCATCCTGAAGCAATCTTACACGAGTTCCTTCTCATCATCCAGATGCAGTCTAACACGGGCTCATCCGGAAGAAGCCCCACATAGGGTCCTTCTCATATATCTCCAGATGCATACTAACATAGACTCACCCTAAAATAGCCCTACACAACCTATTTTTATTACATTTTCAGATAACTATTAATTCTATTATCCCTAGAAAGGCGCTGTGAAGCCTAGATTTCAACCAGAAAGCAGCAAACTCTCATCTCTCCAGTATAAAGATAACTCTTCAGTAGAGCCTTGGACAACTGAAGTTCCTAGATTCTATTCCCCACAGAGTTTTCCTCAAGCAAGAGAACAACAAAAATCAACCTTCCTCAGTGGACTCCTCCTAAAACAGCTAGAACAAGAATCCCCCACAAAGGGACCTCTTATGAAGTCAACATCTATTTTGGATGGCATCTGTAAGCCCATCTCCGACAACTCTCCAAATGGCATATTTAAGCCCATAACCTACACAATCAACCACCACATCATTGAGTGAAAATTTATAGGCACTCTAGTGTTCAATCATCTTCCACCTTTAGATCACGAAAGGCAAACAAGCCAATCTAAATCTTTAGGTTTAAGAAGATTGAACAGGGGCAGCTGTTGTACCCCAAAATTTTCCATCTCATGTTTTCCAAAATCTTTCTTTTTGCATGGTGGTTACAAACATTTTCTTAGAGAAAATATAAATTTTTTGGAGATATTCCAGTGTCTTTCGATTTCCACATGGATAGGGTATTTCGACTGGCATCTGACCAAGCTTCAATTGGACGTTGAACTTCTTTCGGCGCAAGCCTGATTCACAAGCTTCAATTGGGTGCTGGGTCATCCTTCGATCAAGTTCAAATCACAAGGCTTCGATTTCACATTGGCTGCTTCAGGCTTTCCTTCGATTCACAAGGCAAGAACTTCCTACATGTCTGCTTCATTTCACAAAGCAGTAATCCCCTACAGGAAAGCTTCGATTGGACATCTAAAGATCCTTCGATCAAACTTTGGGTCCACAAGTATCATTCCAGCAGTTCCTTCCCTTCAACTTGCCTTCAGCGCATAAGGAAAAGACCCCTCTTCATGCTTTCCTTCGATTCCCAAGGAAAAAAAGCTTGTTTCATGTGTGCTTCGACCCACAAGGAAATGATTTCCTCTGTGTGTGCCTTCAGCGCATTAGACCAATGCCCCTTCTACTTGCCTTAGATCAACACAGCAAAAGGTTTCTTCATGCTTGCCTTAGATTCACAATAGAAAAGACTTCTTCAAGACTTGCTTTCTATCCACAAGGCAAAGGCCCATCAGCATGCCTTCTATCTACAAGGCAAAAGTCCCCTTTCAACTGACCTTCGATTCACAAAGTAGAAGCTTCCTTAGATTTGCCTTTGATCCACTAGGCAAATACTCCCTATGCTTTCCTTCAGCGCACAAGGAAAAAGTTTCCTCTTCATGCCTACCTTCGTTTCATAAAGCGCAGGATTTCTAGATTATGAACATATTGGTTGCCCATTTAAAGAATGCACAAGGCATACACGTGGGCTATTCGAAAGGCACACAAAAGGTCCATTCGAAGGATGTACAAGTGTTCCATTCGAAGGAGACACATAATTTTTGAAAATAAGTTTGTCTTAGTCCAAGTTGCTTGCTGACCAAAATTCAACATACTGACAGGCTCAAACCAACGTGCACAAGCACATTCATGCCAAAGGAATCTTCGATTGGCCAGAATGAAGTCTTTCGATTGGGCTAGTTGGGTAGTGTCGGAGCCAATCGAAGAATAAGGCAAATAGGGACTCAATCAAAAAGGCCATCATGGTGAGGCTTGGAGTCATTCGAAGGAGGCAACTCAGGGCCAATCGAAGAGAAAGGCTTGACGACATTCGAAAGAGCCAAACATGTCCAGGTTCATCCCAAGACCCAAAAGGGTAGGAATCCCTCAAAAATGGAAATATTTTAATGTGTCTGATATTTCCTTCAAAGCCTAGTTTATGGCTGTCCTTTTCCATTTCCACGCACAACACATCCCTATAAATACATTCCTAAGGACACATTGCAAAAGGGGGGGGGGGGGGGGAGAAAAAAATCATAAAAAATAAAGAAACACTCTTACCACGCTCACACCACCAGCCAGACGCTTCATCACCCACTAGATACATACCCTAGGAACTACACACATATATTGCCTTACACGAACATGCTGCCTCATAAGCCACACCAAAGTTATCAAAAATTTCATAAGTGATTCAAATCGAAGGAATCTTCAACAATGCTCCACTCACTCCTTGAAGTTTGCAGCAGGCGTTCCCAACCACTTTGCAAGCCATCTCCATCCAAAAGAAAGCATCCCATTGGTAACAAACCTTCGAACTTAAGTTAATTTTGATTGTTGCATGATATATTAACACTCACAATTCGATTTGTATCCAGGACTAAGGACCTGGGTTTGACACCCAAATCTGTATTTGTTTTGTTTTTCTAACGCTTGTACTATAGATCAAGCCTGAACATACCAACGCGCACAGGATCGAAAGACCTGGGTTCGACACCCAGGTCCTGCACCTCTATTATTTCTAATGTTTGTCTTGCAGATACAAATTGAAAAGTAGTTGTCCCCCCAGATCGAAAAAACAATCATCATTCATTGAATCGAAGGCCATCTTTCGTTGGATCGAAAGACAACTTCTTCCACTGGATCGAAGGGCAATCCCCTTCCCTGGATCGAAGGACACTTCTCTTTTCGTATTTTTATTTTTTTTGCTTTGTTTATTTTCCCTTAATGGATTTCCTCTTTAAATCAACATTAATTAAATAAAAATCACAAAAAAACATTAGGTTAGTAGTTTTTATTTAAGTCAATTTAATTAAATAAATTAATTAATCATTTTAACCTTTTCTTTAAACTAAAATTAAGTAGACTTAGGCTTTGCTTTATTTTATAAATAAAAACAAACAAAAATATTTCCTTTTCCTTATCATTTTTAGACATTCTTTTTCAATTCGTGCGCATTTATTTATTTTCGCACTTTTCATATTATTGTAACTGCTCATGAGTTGTAATAGAATAATTAGGACATTTACTGCTTTTATCTCTTAATTCTTAGACATGTAATTAATCCCCAAAGCCATGTAATAGTAGGATTTACATTTCCTCACTTTAAATTCCAGTACATATATTAACTGTTAGATGTATGTTAATAGGATTGCATGATAAGACTAATAATCAAACGCTAGTAAACCTAACACAAAAAAGACAAAAATAACTGAGTACAACACATTTGCACATATACACCTCTAGGGTACTCCCACTTTGGTTGCCTTCAGAAAACAAAACAGTCATGTCCCTTGAAAGTAGGAGCGCTTTAGAAAAGACCCTTAAATCAAAAGATCCTAGTCCCTCGATGACCCTACAGTGTTGCCTTTCGGTAAATGATCTAGTCCCTTAAACAAAATTTCTAAAGCGCCTCTACATGGTGCCTTAATGACTACGATGACCCCCGAACGTCCCTCATACATCCAACGACCAGGGATACCTACTCACTAATAGTAGGATAGCACTGTCTAAAGGAAAAGAGGAAAAAAAAACCTTTCGAGTAAAGTAGATAGCTGTTAGATGCTTGCTCAAAATTTTTTTACACTTACACAAGGCACTTTCAAAACTACTTTTCAAAACACACAAAGCACAAGGTATTTCAAAATGAGCTAAGCATCTAAAAGCCCATAGAAAACTACTGATGGAAAGGGTGCTAACACCTTCCTTTTCCATAATCTACTCCCTTACTCAGAAATAATCTCAAAAGGTCTTTTTCTGTTCTTTTCATCCTTTCCTTTGTTGGATAAAAGAAAATTTGGTGGCGACTCTTGCTTATCGCAATATTTGTGAAAACAAGCGCAAAACCAGTATAACAGTCGGTTCTGCCACCATATCACAGTTACCAAAAGCGGAAGGGTTTTCTCACCAGAAATCTCTCTGAAGACCGTTGATAAACCTGTTAAAGTTACCACATTCGAGTCAAGTATTGAAGGTCAGGGAAAAGAACCAATGATTGAGCCTGCCCAGACGGAGGCGCCTAAAGAATTTGTAACTGAAGACACCTCTAGTCAAGAGTTGGAAGAGGTTTTAAAGATTATCCATAAAAGTGACTACAAGATTATTGAACAGCTTGGGCAGACCCCATCCAAGATATCTATGCTATCCCTGTTACTTTGTTCTGAAGCACATACACAGGCTTTGGTGAAATTTTTGAAGACTGCTCACGTGCCACAAGAGAATTCTGCCGACCAATTTGAGAACTATGTTGCTAGCTTAACAACTGACAATGGATTAGGTTTTTCTGATGCTGACCTGACTCAGGAAGGGAGAAACCACAACAAGTCCTTGTATGTCTCTATTGAATGCATGGGCACTACTTTGGCTCATGTGTTGGTTGATACTGGATCCTCTTTAAATGTGCTATCGAAGGGTGACCTTGACAGACTTGATTACGAATGGGTTGTACTGAAGCCTAGTGATATTATAGTCTGAGCCTTTGACGGGTCAAAGAGAATGGTACATGGAGAAGTGGATCTTCCGATCAAGGTAGGTTCGATGGTCTTCGAATATACCTTCTATGTAATGGACATTCGACCAGCTTATTCTTGCTTACTGGGACGACCCTGGATCCATGGGGCAGGAGCTGTTACCTCTACCCTGCACCAGAAGTTAAAGTATCATGTGAACAGAAAGATTGGTACTGTCTGCGATGAAGAAGAGTATATGGTTAGCCACCTGAATTCATTCTGGTATGTAGAGATGGATGGTAAATTCATTGATACTCCCCGTCAGACTTTTAAGTGATTCCTCCTACTGCTACTGAAGACGTTTCTGCTATTCCCAAAGTTACCAGGATTCCTCCCAGAATGGCTTCTTTGAGGGATGCTAAAGCTGCTGTAGAAGAAGGTGGTTGTACTATTTGGGGTCAGCTTCCTGACATTCCGTACAAATCTGAAAAATTTGGTTTGGGTTTTACTGTAGAGGTTTGTTTGTTGCGCTCGTACTGGAAGACCTCTGTTCCATGTCATCAACAACAGAGTTAACAATATAGAAGATGCTGACAATGATTATGACCTTGACAGTTGGAGCTTTCCTGCCATTGGCAACAGGCTCATCAATGGAAGGCTGAAGTCATTATCTCTATCTCCTTTAGTCAGGAGTAATAGCTACATTTATGTTTTATCGCTTTAAAAGGTTTTGGTTATGTAATTTTTAAACAATGACTTTAAGCCTTGTGTCTTACCCGGGGCACAATGGTTCGTTTGTTAAAGGTTGTCATTTCATAAATATATTTTTTCATTTAATAAAGCATTGGACGTTTGCATTCAAATTTTGAACTCTCTGTATTTCTTTTACTTTATTTCACTTTCAAATAGCTACGTGTTCTTACACACACCCACACAAAATTGCAGATCCACATCCACCTTGGATCCCGTTGATAACAATTCTTCTATCACCACTTATGACTTTGAAAATCCGATCTACCAAGCCGAAGACGAAGGTGAGGAAGATTGTGAAGTACCTGGAAAACTTGGTAGACTCTTATTGCAAGAGGAAAGGGCCATACAACCACACGAAGAACCGATCGAGGTCGTAAACTTGGGTTCTAAAACAAACAGGAAAAAAGTCAAGATAGGTGCGAACTTAGAGGGTAGTGTTAAGAACAGGTTGATTCAGATGTTGCATGAGTATGAGGAGATATTTTCTTGGTCATACGAAGACATGCCAGGGCTTGATACCGATATTGTAGTTCACCTTCTGCCGATGAAAGAGGGTTGTTCTCCAATAAAGCAGAAGGTTCATCGAATGCGTCCCGAGATGTCAGAGAAGATCAAGGTCGAGGTTATGAAACAATTAAACGAAGGTATTTACTTTCTTGGAGGTTCTTTCATATATTGATGTTCTGGTCGACAATACCGCTCAACATAAGGTATTTACTTTCATGGAAGGTTTCTCAGGGTATAATAAAATTAAGATAGCGCCTGAAGACATGGAGAAAACTACCTTCGTCACACAGTGGGGAACTTTCTGTTACAAGGTTATGCTTTTTGGGCTGAAGAATGCCGACGCCACATATCAGCGGGCTATGGTAGCTTTGTTCCAATATATGATCCATCACGAGATAGAAGTTTACATGGATGACATGATAACCAGGTCTCATACTGAAGAAGAACATCTCAGCCATCTGCATACACAATTTGTGAGGTTGAAGAAATACAAATTGAGACTGAATCCGAACAAGTGCACTTTCGGGGTATGATCCGGTAAACTCCTGGGTTTCATTGTCAATTGTAAAGGTATTGAAGTTGATCCTTCCAAGGTCAAAGCCATTCAAGAAATGCTTGTTCCCTGTACTGAGAAGGAATTCAGAGGTTTTTTAGGACGGCCAAATTATATTGCTCGATTTATTTCTCACTTGACCGCTACTTGTGAGCCAGTCTTCAAGTTACTGAAGAAAGATCAAGTAGTAAAGTGGAATGATGACTTCCAGATAGCTTTTGAAAAAATAAAGGAGTACCTTCAAGAACCTCCAATTCTGATGCCACCAGTAGAAGGAAGACCTCTAATCATGTGCCTAACAGTGTTAGAGAACTCAATGGGGTGTATACTGGGACAATATGACGAGTCTAGTACAAAAGATCATGCAATATACTACCTTAGCAAAAAGTTTACCGACTGTGAAACAAGATACTCATTTCTCGAGAAAACTTACTGCACTTTGGAATGGGCTGCTCATCGACTAAGACAATATATGTTAACTCATACACTTTATTGATCTCTAAAATGGATCCCATCAAATACAAATTCGAAAAGCCAGCTCTCTTCGGAAGAATAGAAAGATGGCAAATGGTCTTAACAAAATATGACATTCAGTACACCACTCAGAAATCGATCAAAGGAAGTGTACTGACATATCATTTGGCGCATCAAGCTATAGATGACTATCAGTCCATGAATTTTGAGTTCCCAGATGAGAACATTATTCTAATTATAGATTGTGAAGAACCTGAACTGTGTAAAGGACCTGAACCAGGATCCCAATGGACTATGGATTATTATGGATCTTCCAACGCGCTTGGTAATAGAATTAATGTTGTAATAATCTCCCCTACAGGTTTCCATACACCCTTCATCGCCAGATTGTGCTTTGACTGTACCAACAACATGGCTAAATACGAAGCGTGCATCATGGGTATTAAAGATGCTATTGACCTTGGAATCAAGTTCTTGAGCGTATATGGGGACTCAGCCCTGGTAATCAGTCAAATTAAGGGAGAATGGGATACGAAGCATCCAAATCTCATTCCATATTGAGAGCATATGCTGACCTTAATCTCGTACTTCGAAGAAATCACCTTTGATCATATTCTACGAGAAGAGAATCAGTTGGCAGGCGCATTAGAAACCACGTCGTCTATGTTGAAAGTCAGATGGGACAATGAGGCTCTTCGAATTACCATTAAAAGACTGGACAAACCTGCACATTACTATGAGGCTAACACCGATAGAGTAGAATAGAAACCTTGGTTCCATGAAGTAAAAAGGTACCTCAAAACTCAAGAATACCCTGAGGGAGCATCTATTAACGATAATAAATTCCTATGAAGGTTCTCTGCCAAGTTCTTCCTGAGCAACAAAATTCTGTACAAACACAACCATGATTCAACTCTGCTTTGTTGTGTGGACAAGAAAGTAGCTAAGAAGATCATGGAAGATATGCATGGAGGTGTCTTTGGTACTCACTCCAGTGGGCATACAATGGCTAAAAAGATTCTGAGAGCGGGTTACTATTTGTCGACTATGGAAACTGATTGCCAACATCACTCCAGAACTTGTCATAAATGCCAGATCTACTGTGACCAAGTAGATATTCCTCTGATTCCTATGAATGTCTTAGATTCTGCTTAGCCGTTTTCAATGTGGGGCATTGATATGATTGGAGAAATCAAACCTACTGCTTCCAACGAACATCGTTTCATCTTGGTCTCCATTGACTATTTTACGAAGTGGGTTGAAGCAGTCTCGTTTTCCTAAATTACCAAGAATGTTGTTGCTCGGTTCACTAAGCATAACCTCATATGTCGATATGGCATCCCCGAGAGAATTATCACTAACAATGGTACCAATCTCAACAATACCATGATCACGGAACTCTATACAAAGTTCAAGATCAAACATCATAATTCTTCTCCTTATCGACCAAAGATGAATGGCACCGTGGAAGCCACTAATAAGAACATTAAGAAGATTGTGCAGAAAATGGTTGTGACCTATAAAGACTGGCACAAGATGTTACCATTCGCTCTCCATGCTTATCACACTTCAGTACATACATCAATTGGGGAAACCCCATTCTCTCTAGTATATGGTATGGAAACCATCCTACCTGTCGAAGTACAGATCCCTTCTCTAAGAATTATGAAAGATGAAGATTTAGACAAAGACAAATGGATTTCGACAAGGCTGGACCAGTTGAATTTGATTGATGAGAAAAGGCTTACGGCTGTCTGTCATGGGCAGAGTATCAAAAGTGTATGATCAAAGCCTTCAACAAGAAAGTCAAGCATCGGGAATATCAGGCTGGTGACTTGGTAATAAAGTGCATCATCCTACCGCAAGGTGATCCCAGGGGAAAATGGACTCCCACTTATGAAGGGCCATTTGTAATCAAGAAGATATTTTCGGGAGGTGCTATGATACTAACCACCATGGACAGTGAAGATTTTCCGCACCCTGTAAACGCAAACATAGTCAAAAGATACTACACATGAAAATGGCCCACTAGATTGAATGGCCTAGGAAAAAATAAGGGCATCCCGGTGAATCAAAAGGGTTCAGGAAAAAATTAGCGATATATAAAAAGATTGTACACCAAGCAAGTAGAAAACCTGAAAAGGCGGCTTGGGCAAAAAGGGTATCCCGGTGGACTGAAAACCCAAAAGGGCGGTCCAGGCCAAAAATAGGAATTAAAGAGTATGACTATGTCCCGTTGGATCACCTACATACATCAAGCTTTGTTACCAACGGCAAGTTCGAATGATACAAATAAATTAAGTCAGCTTCTTTCGACAAGAAGGGACGAGATGCTCGAAGACATAGGGGCAATACTAGAGTTGAAACCTGACGAGATTATTTCCATATAGCTATATGTTTTGTTCTACTTTGTAATCTTTTCGTTTTTACGATGACTTCCTCTTACTAGGATTTCCGTCTCTTTGTACAAAAATTGCCCGTTTCTGGGCCAGTTATCAATACAAATACAATTCCAAAATTTAAATTATGTTTTACTTTTTCCATTTTGTTTGCAAAAACGTTCAATGACTAAATTGAATGAACATATACATATGAATATTATTACTATTGACAAATATAAGCATAAAAACAAGAATAAGCATTTATTCAAGACTCCAGGAGTTGGGATAATGTTCAAGTCATCCCCACATAACAACTTCCATAAGATTGTCCCCAGAGTCATCCTCACAAGCTCATTACCTACAAAGATGCATTCCCCATAAGCCTAAAATGCCTTAAGACAGGAATTGGGACATCTCCCAACAATTAAATTCATCACACTCCCCAACAGATCCCCCTGGAGGATCAAGGAGTATTATCTATTCCCTGGCAAGGTCACCAACCTACAGAATCCCAATCCCCACAAGAGGTTATATCATCAATACAATTCATAGACACCCTATTCCCCAACTGAGTTTACCTCTCAAAAACTATTAAATCCCCTGCAGAATTCTCTTCTCCAATAGGGCTCACCTCCTCGGCAAAGTATTTCTCCAGTAGGGTTTAATTCCCCAGCAGGGCTTATTTCCCCAGCAGGTTTTATTTCCCCAATGGAATTTACTTTTCCAAACAAAAGTTCATCTCTCTGATTGCTACGAATCACCAGCAAGATATCCTTAGCTATCCCCAGAGAGTTGCTATGGAATCTGAAATTGGACCAAATATTAGTTAAATTTATCCTCCCCAGATGAGTCTGCATCCATATCGTAAACTTGGTCATATAGGTTCTATCCCCAATCAGGATATACATGAACTAATTCCCCAATAGAGCGGTGAATGACCAACGTTCTTGAGCTCTTATCCCCAAGCATAAATCAAATTCCCCAGCGGAGTTTCCTCCAACAGAAAGCAAGAATTTCCAGCGGAAGCATTCTAATAAAGGTTGAAGATTACACATATTATTCATCCCCAACAATAGTCATGGATTTATTTTCCCCAGTCAGAGATGTTATACAAAGATACCAATACGCTTCAAGGACATTTCACATTCATACATCATTTGCAAGTATCATAGCATATGCATATGAAACACATATAGCGCACTCTCATTTACTTTGAGAAACTCCTTACGCAATGCATTACATATGTCATGACATTGCTGTGATACAATGGGAGAACTGACTTGTTTTGTGTTTTATCGCAAACGTGAAGATACCAAGAGTCGCCACCTACTTTTATTTTATCCAATAAAGGAATGGGTCAAAAGAACAATAAATACCTTTTGAGAATTTTCTTGAGTTTGGGGCGTAGGTTATGAAAAGGAATGGTGTTAGCACCCTTTTCATTCATAGTTATCTGTGGGCTCTTAATTGCTTGATCACTTTGAAAATGCTTTGTGTTTTGTGTAAGTTAAAGGTTATTTTTGAAGATGTGATTTTGTAATGATTCTTATATCATTGAGAATGTATACAAAATGTTTGTTTTGGAAATATTTTGAAAACGGCTTGGTGCGGAAAACCTTGTAATGATTCTTGTATCACTGAGAACGCATACAAAGTGTTTGTTTTGAAAATATTTGTTTGAAAAGAGAGTGTTTGAAAAGATGTTTGTTTTTGAAAGTGTGAGGTGTGAAAAATGGTGTTATTTTGTGAGCAAGCAATTACGATCAATCTACCTACTCAAAAAGTCTTTGTTCTTTCCCTCCTCCTTTAGATAGTGTTATTTTACCATTGGTTGGTAAAGAGCTATATCATTGGATGTGAGAGATAGACGTGGGTCATCATGCAGTCATAGAAGGCAACTTGTAAGATATCTTAACAATTGTCATAAGGGAATAAAATCGTTTACTGAAGGCAACATCGAAGGGTCATCGAGGGCCTACGATCTTTTAATCAAGGGTCTTTTGCTAAAACATCCTACGTTCGAGGGACATGACTGGTTTTATATGAGGAAACAAGTGAGATTTACCCTAGAGGTGTATGTGTGCAAAGTGTTTTGTTTTCAAGTATTTTATCTTTAATTAGGGTTTTGCTAGGTTTAATTTTATGTCTTGTCATGCAAACCCTAATTACTAACAATAATAAGGAAAGCAGTAAGTTGCGGATTTAAATGTCCTACACTATTACAACGCTTTGGAAATGGGGGATACAAGTTTGTGAATGAGGGGGGGAAAGAAATAAAGCCTAATTATCTATTACAAACCATTAGATATGAATAATAAATAAATGCACAAAATGTAAAGATGAATGAGGAAAAAGAAATTAATTTTGTGGTTTTTGATGGAAAAGGTTTATAATTAACCTAATCAAATTAATTAAATTTAATTACAAGAGAAATTAATTAATTATTTAATCAAAACCTAAAATCTAAGTTAATTAAATTTAAGAAAATAAAATCTAAGTCTAATTTAATTGTCTAGAAAATAATTTTTGTTAATGTTAATTTGGGAAGAAAAATGATTTATAATAAGGAGTAATAAAATCTAATTTTATTAAAAAACTGAAATAGAATGTTTAAATTAAAATATTTTTAATTTAATTTATTTAATAAAATATATTTTTGTATTTTTGGTTAAAATAAAAATAAGTAAAGAAAAAAAAGAAAATATAAAAAATTGAGTTTGGGTGTTAAAAAGTAAAATGGAGGTTAAAAATTAGCAAAAAGGGGCCAAGTATGTTTTTTTTTTGTATGAAACAGAAAGAAAATAAAAAAAGGAAAATGAGCCTGTGTTGTTTTAGTAAAAGGGGTGCATGAATGTAGCAAAAAATGTCAAGGCCCAGAAACAAAAGTCCAGCGCCTATGAGATCCAGTGTGGTCCTTTTGGAGCGCATCATGGTCCTACTCATGTGGAGCGCTGGATCTGGTTGCTTGGCAAATCTGATGGTGTTGATATGAAGCCCATGGTAGGCGCGCGTGACTTGTATGCATAGAATCTGAAATAAGAAATTATGTGAAAAACAAAAGGGTACAGCTGGGACTCGAACCTAAGTCCCTATAGATCAATGCCTTAGCGCGCGCTTCTCTGCCACCAGGGTGACTGTTTCATCCGTTTATAATGCAACTTCAACTAAATATAAAATAAAATCATTCCTGAAAATAACTTCATCCCTAACCTCGTGCTAGTCACCATTGTCAAATTTTTTAATTTTTAAACTTGCTCATTTCTCAGCCATTTTCAAAAATGTAAACATGAAAGTTGTTCCATTTTCACCACGAATTCAACCATATAAATAACTTAAGCTAACTTTCAAAGATAAACATGAATTTCTGTTGGTAGCAAATAAACCCTAATTTTTTCAGAAAGTTCATATTCAAAATTTGCATCACTCAGGCAATATAAATGAAAACCAAAGGCATGGTTAGCTTTAGGGCAATGATGTCTACATTTTATCTTCACAATGCAACCACTAATAATGCTTGTATAAGGAGTTCAAAGTTGAGAAAACTTACCTCAAAATTGGAAATCATGTTTGGTGTTTGAGCACTCCTAGAGGTGTTGTGGTTATCTGGATAACTTCACTGAACTCATAGGAAGCTATTGCAATGCTTACTTTGTGCTGAAAGTGTCTGAATCTTTCTAGAGAAGTCAAGTTGTAGGTTTGAGTTTTTGGAAATGGAGGATGGTACAAATGATGTTACAGTTTGGTGGAAAGGGTTTGGATAGCTTCTATATGGTGTATAGATGATATTTAATTGATTAAAATGGAAAACTCACGAGTGGATTATGAGTTTGGTGTTCAAAGTCAGAAATGGCAAACAATGGTGCTTTGGATGCAAAATATGATTTCAGAGAGTTTGTGAGTGTTTCAAGGCTTGTGAATTTGTGTCTTATCTTGCATATAACTTCTCTATTTATATAGAAAAGGTTTGGAAGGATGAGAAGGCTTGGTTCACAAAGTCACGTGTTATGGCTAAGTTGGATTGTACATGAAGCAATCTTGAAAATCATGGTTTCAATGTAAAGTACAAGCATGGTCTGAGTAGTTATAGGCTATAGATATCTTGCTTCTGGATTTAACATTGTGTATGTTCAGAAGAAACAAGTACAAGGCTCAAGGAGAGTGAACTTTGTGATTAAAGTCACTTTTCCAAAATGGAAGTCTTGGCTTTCTTCCTTTAATGGCAAACTAACTTGGATAATGCCTCAAACACTTGGACAATGGCTCAAACAGTTGTGTAAACATTAAATTATTGAGTGATTTGAAAGTTTGAAGGCCTGCAAAGCAATATTATACAACATGCTTGAAGATTGGATTATAAGATTCATCATAAAATGACCTAAAATTCAAGTTTGTGATGCCATCTTCTTCTCTTCGAGACTTCTAGCTCAAGTATGACCTCTTCAATTTCTTAGACATTTTGGAAAGCTTGAAACATTATCTACAACCTTTGATTTGACCATTTTGGCTAAATCAACTCGGAACTTGGTGAAAAATTGCCAAGAAGTTGGGACAAAAATCTGACCGAACTTGTTGAAAATTTCACTAAGTGTTTTGTTAAAAATGTCTTAACTTTATGGACCTATATCTCCAAATATAAGCATTTTTTGGACATCCACCCTCAAGGACAAGATTGTAGAATTCATCAAGATCTACAACTTTCATGTTGAAAGTTTTCCTTGAACCATCTGTAAAATCAAGCTTCTCAAATGCACTTTTGTTTTGATGAAGACAAACCATTTTGATAAGAAGGAAAAGATTATTGATCAAGCTAAAAGCATCTGTGGATAAAGTTTTCAGTTCAAGCACTTAGAAAATTTCAAGGTATAATGATAATACTGACTTTGAACTTAAGACATAGATGCTCAATGGTCAAAAGAAATATTTTATCTTGTCCAAACTTTTACTCAAGTTTTCTAAGAAAAAATTCAATTTTTACTTGGGTGAAATTGATTTGCATATTGGTGCAATCAATTGCATGCTTCATGTTTTCAAAGCACTAGCTACTGTTTCTAAGTGCAATCAATTTGCATGTTTGTGCAATCGATTGCTATCAATCAATTTTTGCAACTGACTTCAAGTGCAATCGATTTACACACTTGTGCAAGAAATTTCTTACTCAAAATATTTGAATTTCTAGCTGTTGAAACCCTGTGCAATCGATTTACACAAGGATGCAATCGATTGCATGTTGAACGATTTTGAAAAATAGCAGCTTTACTCATGCCTGTTCATAACACCATTTCATGGAAACCTTTCACTCAATCTTGGAAATTGTTCATGATTCATTTGCATAATTATATGCTGTTTCAAAAGGGTTCTATGAACATATAAATACTCATTTTCAAAATCATTTTAAGTACCTCTTCCAATCATATTTTCAAAATTTTTAAAAATCAAACTCAAGCTTTTATACACTTTCATACACAAGTTTTCTGCACACTTCCACATATTTTCAACCAGAAAACTTTGAGCATTATATAGCTTGAGTCATTGTATACTATTGTCATTGGAAGAGAAGATCAATTCATTGATAAAATCACTCAAAGTTATCATTGCAACTCAAACTCACTTAAATCAAATATTGCTATATACTTGCTTATTTTACAGGATTGTTGAAAATAAGTTCATGTGGTTTTATAATCTTGTTTTTCCCGGATTGTTGGATACAAGTAAAGTCACTTTGAGAGGATTGTTCTTGGTCCAAGAGGATTGTTCTTGGTTTTGTGTAGTTCTTGTTTAAGTTTGCCACAATAAGGAAATCTCTTTCATGTTGAAAGGGGACTGGAGTACTCTCGGACTGTGAGGGGAACCAGGATATATCGCTTGTGTCTCTTTGTTTTTATGCACTTTACTCTTTCATAAACTCACCATAAACCAGAAAAATAATATCCATCATCACTAAAACCAGAAAATTTTAAAGTACCTAATTCACCCCCCTCTTAGGCGCACTTCATACTTACAATTGGCATCAGAGCAGGTTATAGGTAACCTGTTCCTAAAAGATCCAGAATGGCTTCCGCAAATTAAAATTCCATTTTCAGAGATGGTGGTAGTAACAACAAGTCTCCTCTATTTTGTGGTGAATATTTTGACTTCTGGAAAATATGCATGAAGACATATCTAGAAGCACAAGGAGAAGAAATATGGGATGCCGTCGAGAATGGTCCATTCATTCCTATAACGGTAACCAATGGTGCTGGCTCATCAAAGCCTAAAGCTGCATGGTACGAAGATTATAAGAAGAAGGTTCTCTATGATAAAAAGGAAATAAATCTTCTTCAAGGTGAACTTAGCATGGATGAATTCTTCTGTGTCTCGGCATGCAAAACAACAAAAGAAATATGGGATACCTTGGTACAAACTCATGAAGGAACTGTTGAAGTTAAAAGATCAAGACTAAATACTTTGAGTCAAGAATATGAGTTATTTTGAATGCAGCCCATAGAAACCATCCTTGACTTGCAAAAGAGATTCGTGCACTTGACAAATCATCTACGTGCTCTTGGTAAGACTTTGACGAATGATGAACTAAATCTGAAAGTACTTAGATCCTTAACTAGGGAATGACAACCAAAGGTAACGACAATTTCAGAAAAGAAAAGACTCTCTTCAATGACTTCCGCAACGTTGTTTGGAAAAATTCAAGAATATGAAACGGAACTCGGAAGACTTGAAAAGCATGAAAAGCAAGAGAAGAAATCCAAGAATATTGCCTTAAAGATTGATTCCAAGGAAGTTGAAAAGGAAGACAATTCGGAAGAAGATGAAAATTTCATGCTTCTTGTTAAAAGGCTTGGTAAGTTTTTTGGTAGAAATGACAAATCCCTTTCTCATGCAAAAAGAAAGAAACAATTTAAGAAAAGGGAAGCTTCCACATCAACACAAGAAGTCACATGTTATGAATGTGGTAAGAAAGGTCATATCAAGCCAGATTGTCCAAAGCTCTCCAAGAAAGGTGGCTACAAAAGCAAAAAAGGAATTTAAGAACAAAAAGGCCTATGTTGCATGGGAGGATAATGAAATAATAAATGCAAAATTCTGTATAAAATTATTTCATCTCAAAAGAAACAAATTTAATCTTTAGAAGAAAAATGTGAAACTACGGAAAAAGATTTCAAAGAAGAAAAACAAAAATTAAGAGATGAACAAAAACATAATTTTGTATGCAAAAATTGTGAATCACTCTCTTTCCAAATTGTCTAATTAAAAAGAGTTATTGGAAGATATGAAAAAGGTCAAATTAGATTGGAAGGTGTTCTTAGCCAACAAAGATATTCCAATGATAAAAGTGGACTTGGATTTTCAAAGTTTTCAAAACCAAGTTCTAATAAAACTATCTTTGTTAAGGCTAGTGATCAATCATCCAAAGAGAAAGTGAACAAACCTAAAGTGGTTCATCACTATCCTAAAAAGAAAACATTTCCTAAGAAGAAATCTTATCCTTCTAGATATAGAATTAACTTTGAACCTACTTGTTTTTATTATGGTATTAAAGGCCATACACCTAATTCTTGCAATGTTAGAAACTTTAGTATGGCAAGTGGGTATTATGTGTGGGTAAAGAAAGTTACTAATTATGAAGGACCCAAAGCAACTTGGGTACCTAACAAAACCTAATTTGTTTTGCAGGTATGCTTGAAGACCACATGCAATCTTTGGTATCTTGATAGTGGTTGTTCAAAGCATATGATGAGAGACTTAAACCAATTTTCAAATCTAGTACTAGAGGCCAAGGGTTTTGTCACTTTTGGAGACAATAATAAGGGAAGAATTGGCAAAGGCAAATTTGGTGCTCCACCTTTCACGTCCATTGAAGATGTTCTTTATGTTGAAGGACTAAAGCACATTCTTCTTAGTATTATCCAACTTTGTGACAAAGGCTTCAAGATCAAATTCACCAAAGATGAATGCTTGATAGAAGACGAAGTCACACATGAGGTTATACTTAAAGGTAAAAGAATTAATAATATATTCATGATTTCCCTTGATGATCCATATTTGAAGGTAAAATGTCTCATGTTGAACAATGATGATTCATGGATTTGGCACAAAATAATTGCTCATATTCACATGGAACACTTGAATAAACTAATCTAGCATGATCTTGTCATTGGGTTGCCTAAGAGAAATTTTGTCAAAGATAGACTTTGTGATGCTTGTCAAAAAGGGAAACAAACAAAATCAACTTTCAAATCTAAGAATGTGGTGTCTACTACAAGGCCACTATAATTGTTGCATATGGACTTATTTGGTCCATCAAGAAAAAGAAGTTTCTAAGGTAATGTATTTGCTTTGCTTATTGATGACGATTTATCTAGATATACTTGGACATTCTTTTTAGTTCAGAAAAGTGATGCATTCAAAATGAGAAGTCTCTAACAATTTGCCACCATAAGAAGTGATCATGGCGGAGAATTTCAAAATGCTCTATTTGAAGAATTTTATGGAGAACATGGAATATATCACAACTTCTCGGAACCAAGGACTCCTCAACATAATGGAGTGGTGGAAAGAAAAAATAGGTCTCTTGTAGAGCTTGAAAGAACGATGCTTAGCGACTCAAATCTTCCAAAATATTTTTGGGCGATGCGGTGAGCACGACATGTTTTGTTAGAAATAGAGTTAAAATAAGACCAATATTGAAGAAAACTCCATATGAAATTTTCAAAGGGAGGAAACCAAACATTGCTTTCTTTCACATTTTCAGTTGCAAATGCTCTGTCTTAAACAACGACAAAGATAACCTTAGTAAGTTTGATGAAAAATCTGATGAAGGTATTTTTCTTGGCTACTCTCTTTCTAGTAAGGCATATAGAATTTATAACAATTGAAGAATCAATGCATGTATCTTTTGATGAATCTAACCCCTCCAAGGAGGATAATATTGTTTGTAATGATGATGATGATGAAATACTAGAAGGTCCTCAAGAAAATACTTCCAAAGATCAACCAATTCAATAAGAAGAATCACCCCAACAAGAATCAAATTTCAATGATCTACCAAAAGAATGGAGAACTCATAGAGATCATAATATCGATAAAGTAATTGGTGATATAAGTCAAGGTGTGACAATAGGACTAAATCTTAAAGATGCTTGTCTAAACATGGCGTTTGTCTCTCAAATTGAACCTTCCAAAGTTGATGAAGCCTTAGGCGATGACCAATGGATTATTGCTATGCAAGAAGAGTTAAATCAATTTGAAAGGAATCAAGTTTGGGAACTTGTCCCTAGGCCAAACAACAAACAAATTATTGGAACAAGATGGGTGTTTAAAAACAAACTTGACGAAAACGGAATAATTTTTCGGAACGAAGCAAGGTTGGTAGCACAAGGCTACAATCAAGAAGAAGGAATATATTTTGAAGAAACTTCCGCTCCGGTTGCAAGGTTAGAAGCTATTCATCTTTTACTTGCCTATGCTTGTTCATTAAATTTTCAGCTTTTCCAAATGGATGTCAAAAGCGCATTCTTGAATGGATATATCAATGAAGAAGTCTACGTTAAGCAACCCCTGGGGTTTGAAGATTTCAAGAATCCATCTCATGTATTTAAATTGAGAAAAGCTCTATATGGTTGAAACAAGCACCAAGGGCATGGTACAACCGACTAAGTAACTTCCTATGTGAAAAAGATTTTGAAAAGGGTAAAGTTGACAAGACATTGTTTATCAAGAAAATCAAAGGTGACATTTTGCTAGTTCTAGTCTATGTTGACGATATCATTTTTGGCTCTTAAAACAAAGAAATGTGTGAAGAATTTTTTGCAATGATGCAAGGAGAATTTGAGATGTCCATGATGGGTAAAATGAATTATTTTCTTAGACTTCAAATCAAGAAATTAAAGGATGGCATATTCATAAACCAATCCAAGTAAATCGATTGCTCACTGTATGTTTTATTTCTTGACCTTTCTGTTTTCAGTTCAAATCGATTGCACCATAGTGCAAATCGATTGTACACTGTGCGTTTTAGTTTTCTTTTTATTCTGTTTTGTGTGAAAATCGATTGCATATGTATGCAAATCGATTGCACCCACTATAACATGCTTTTATGACATAAACATTTGTTGGTCAGAATTCCTCTCTCTCTCTCTCTCTCATATTCCCAAGCTCACTTCTATTATTGAAACGTCAATTAAATATCATTACATATAATACAACCCACTAAGTTCTATTTACTCACAAATCATATCCAATTTCAGCTTATCAAACATCTTCCTCTCAAAACCTAAAACCTCAAAACCTTTCAAACCATAAAAACACCTTACCCATGGCATCAAGGAAAAAATGAAAGGTGTCAGCTACAAAGAAAGGAAAGAAGAAAGTTGCTTCATCTTCCACAGAGAATCCATTAATCTCAACTCTCACTGAAGATCAAGAAGAAAGATTTAAAAAGGATTTTCAAAAAAAGATAGTGTCCACTCCAAAATATAGTATGCTATCATCTTTTCCTCATGAATGTTTTACTTTTCAAAATGACTTGACTGCATATGGATTAGAACCACTGATTTCATCATTTGGTCCATATTATCCGAATCTGGTAAGAGTATTCTTCAGTAATTTAACTCCTCACAAAGGCAAGATGGTTACATATGTATTGGGTACAAGAATCTCTCTAACCCATGAGATTGTTGCTGAGATTCTACATATTCCTTATACTAGGAGCTCATTGTATGATCCTTAAAATGAAGCATGGGATGATTATAGGAAAAATGAATTTTATTACAGCATTGGAAGATTGAGCGAAGCTGAATTCCGTGCTAAAAGAATTTATGGTCTAGGAGGAGTCATTCCATCTAGATACTCATGGAGTGCAGGTAACTTTTTTATAGACGATAGACTATTTCATTATTTCATGGTCTATATTATGTTCCCGCGGGCTGGAAACCACTGCACCGTGACTGATTTGGAAATGCAACTGATTTGGAAATGCAACTGATCTACGCAAGGAAGAGAGGTATAAGCGTTAATTGGGCAAGGCTTATAATGGTTCATATGCTAAGGGTTGATGAAAAGTCAAAATTTATACCATATGCTTACTTTATTACATTAATTATGGAAGAATTTGGAGTTGATTTTGCTTGTTTTGAAAGAGTTGATATGGATCCAAATGTTCACAAGATCTTCATCAAAAATGTTGACTCGAGAATGGGAGTTCACTATAATCCGGAAACAAAAACAATCACATACATTGGTGAAGATGTGATTGGTGAAGAAGGAAACAACCAAGAGGAAGAAGGCGGTGAAGATGTACCTCCTCCACCTATTGCTCCCTCTGGTCCAAGTAATCAAGATCTTATGGATTTTATGTCTCATTAATTTGCTTCCATGAATACCAACATCAACAACCAATGAAATGCTGTCAACGACTCCACAACGACCCGGATTAATGATTTTCGCTCGGATGTGAACCAACAATTTTCCTACCTTTACTCTCACCTTCACATACCTCCATATAAACCTAATAATCCTGCTGCACCTCCACCATATTACACAAAACCTCCTCTATAACAACAATTTCCCAATCAAGGATCTTGGCTCTATAACAACGGTGACATGAATCAACCATAAAGGTTCTGTCCAACTTTGTTATTTCTACTGTTTTTCTGTTATGTCCTTGTTCCGTTATGCTACCTTTTGTTTGCTGTTGTTCAGATTTCTTTGTAATTGCTATGACTATATCTATGACTATTTTTGATGCATGATTGATTAAGTTTTCCAATATTGTTTTATTATTATCCATTTTTATGCATCTTTCCCTTCTTTTTGATAATGTCAAAGGGGGAGAAGGATGTGGCACTTTATGCTTGTATATTTCCTATCTTAAATTTCTAAGGTACTCTTCAACCAAGATGAACAAATTCAAAGGATTCCAACCTTCTCATACAAATGGGGAGTTATGCATCTTAGGGGGAGAAGTTTCTTTCAGAAAATTAAAACGCATCAAGCAAGATCGTTTGTCATCATCAAAAAGGGGGAGAATGTAAAATCAAGCTTCTCAAATGCACTTTTGTTTTGTTGAAGACAAACCATTTTGACAAGAAGGCAAAGATTATTGATCAAGCTAAAATCATCTGTGGATAAAGTCTTTGGTTCAAGCACTTAGCAAATTTCAAGGTATAATGATAATACTTACATTGAACTTAAGACATAGATGCTCAATGGTCAAAAGAAATATTTTATCTTGTCCAAACTTTTACTCATGTTTTCTAAGCAAAAATTCAATTTTTACTTGGGTGCAATCAATTTGCATATTGGTGCAATCGATTGCATGCTTTATGTTTTCAAAGTATTAGCTATTGTTTCTAAGTGCAATCGATTTACATGTTTATGCAATCGATTGCTCTCAATCAATTTTTGATACTGACTTCAAGTGAAATCGATTTACACACTTGTGCAATCGATTGCTCACTCAAAATATTTGAATTTATAGCTGTTGAAACCCCGTGCAATCGATTTACACAAGGGTGCAATCGATTGCATGCTGAACGATTTTGAAAAACAACATCTTTACTCATGCCTATTCATAACACCATTTCATGGAAACCTTTCACTCAATCTTGGCAATTGTTCAAGATTCATTTGCAGAATTATATGTTGTTTCAAAAGGGTGATATGAACATATAAATACTCATTTTCAAAATCATTTTAAGTACCTCTTCCAATCATATTATCTGAATTTTCAAAAATCAAACTCAAGCATTTATACACTTTCATACACAAGTTTTCTGCACACTTTCACATATTGTCAACTAGAAAACTTTGAGCATTATATATCTTGAGTCATTTTATACTATTTTAATTGGAAGAGAAGATAAATTCATTGATAAAATCACTCAAAGTGATCATTGCTACTCAAACTCACTCAAATCAAATATTGCTATATACTTGCTTATTTTTAGGATTGTTGAAAATAAGTTCAAGTGGTTTTGTAATCTTGTTTTTCCAGGATTGTTGGATACAAGTAAAGTCACTTTGAGAGGATTGTTCTCATTATTGACATAGTGAAAATCCAAGAGGATTGTTCTTGGTCCAAGAGGATTGTTCTTGGTTTTGGGTAGTTCTTGTTTAAGTTTGCCACAATAAGAAAATCTCTTTCATGTTGAAAGGGGACTGGAGTACTCTCGGATTATGAGGGGAACCAGGATATATCGCTTGTGTCTCTTTATTTTTCTGAACTTTAGTCTTTCATAAACTCACCATAAACCAGAAAAATAATATCCATCATCACTAAAACCATATAAATTTAAAGTACCTAATTCACCCCCCCCCCAAAAAAAACCTTAATTTGTGGACTCAGTGCTTAGGAGGCGAGCTTGTCTGATCAACCCTTGAGAATCCTTGAGCACTTGAGATCTTTGGTGAGAAATGTATTAAGAAAAGAGAGGGAAAATTTTGGGGTACAACAACTGCCCTTGTTCAATCTTCTTAAACCTGAAGAGTTAGATTGGCTTATCTGCCATTCTTGACTTGAAGGTAGAAGAGGATTGAACACTTAAGTGCCGAGAAATTTGCGCTCACTTGTGCATGAAGTAAAACTGTTTGTTGATTATATCGAGAATGGGCTTAGAGATTCCATTTGGAGAGGTGATGGAGAGTTGTCTGAGATGGGCTTAAAGATTCCGTCCAAAGTAATTATTGATAGAAATATCAGAATGAGTCTACACTCGACTGTATCCGAAGAGTGTTTCCCAGAATGAACCTCTGAGAAGGTCTTTGAATAGTTGCTTGTCATGTAGATAGTCGCCCCGTCCTATTTCCAGAATTGATCTACAATCTACTTTGCTGGTAAACGCGTCCTGTTTCAGGAGTTCATACCATTGTAGATAAAGATAGTCGCCCCGTCCTATTTCGGGAATTGATCCTTATCAACCATAAAGAAAGAAAAATAGTTGCCCCGTCCTGTTTCTGGAGTTAATCTTCAATCTATTCATGTAGATAGTCGTCCTGTCTTGTTTCGGGAATTGATTTATAATCAGTTTGTTGGTAAACCCGTCCTGTTTTGGGAGTTCATACCATTAGTGATAAAGATAGTCACCCCGTCCTATTTCGGGAATTGATCTTTATATAACCATAAAGAAAGATAGTTTCCCCATCCTGTTTCGGGAGTTAATCTTCAATCTATTCATGTAGATAGTCGCCCTGTTCTGTTTTAGGAATTGATCTACAATCATTTTGTTGGTAAACTCGTCCCGTTTCGGGAGTTCATACCATTGGTGATAAAGATAGTCGCCCTGTCCTATTTCGGGAATTGATCTTTGTCAACCATAAAGAAAGAAAGATAGTTTCCTCATCCTATTTTGGGAGTTAATCTTCAATCTATTCATGTAGATATTCTCCCCGTCCTGTTTCGGGAATTGATCTACAATCAGTTTGTTGGTAAACCCGTCCTATTTCAAGAGTTTATACCATTGGTGATAAAGATAGTCGCCACATCCTGTTTCGGGAATTGATCTTTATCTGACCATAAAGAAAGAAAGATAGTTACCTCATCCTGCTTAGGGAGTTAATCTTCAATCTATTCATGAAGATAATCGCTCCGTCCTGTTTCTGGAATTGATCTACAATCAGTTATTCTTCACAGATAGTTGCCCTGTCTTGTTTCAGGAATTAATCTGTAGCCGGTCATTTAGATAGTTGCCCCATCTTGTTTTAGGAATTAATTTGGAACCTGGTTTTTGTTGGCCGAAGAGATAGTTACCCCGTCTTGTTTTGAGAATTAACCTTTGACCTGGTCTCATGGATAGTTGCCCTATCTTGTTTCGGGAATTAATCTACAAATTGTTGTTTACAGATATTTTCCATGTCTTGTTTCAGGAATTAATCTGGAACTGTTGAAAATTATTGATGATATTCGTCTGTCGATTGATCTTTCCTGAAAAGGTAAAGAGTTGGCTGCACGCAATGTCATGACGTATGAAATGCATTGCGTAATGATGTTCTCAAAATAAATGAGATTATGTTGTATGCGTTTTGTATGAATATGCTATGATGCATGAAGGTGAAACATTGTTGAAGTGTAGTTGTAATCCCGTGCAAAATCTTGTCTAGGAAAATAAATCCATGACAATCGTTGGGGATGAAAAGTATGTGTATCTTCAATCTTTCCTAGAATGTTTCCGCTGGGGATTCCTGCTTTCTTGTTTGAGGAACTCTGCAAGGGATGTATTAATTTCCTGTTTGGGGAGTAGAGTTTAGGAACATTGGTTGCCCGTTGCTCTACTGGGGATTTATTTCTTATATACCCTGACTGGGGATAAAAGAGATGGTTAATCTTCTGACTCGTCTGGGGAGGATAGTTCTTATATACCATGGTTGGGGATAAAAGATATTGATAACTTCTGACTCATCTAAGGAAGATAAGTCTCTGGGGATAGTGGCAACTTTACTGGGGAGAAGAATTTTGTCAGTGATTTGTAGTAGTCTGAGAAATAGACTCGAGCTGGTGAAATTATAGTTTGTTGGGGAAATATACCCTGTTGTTGGAGTAGTACTCTACTGAGGAAATAAATTTTCCTAGGGAAACTGAATTTTCCAAAGAGAAAAACTCTGTAAGGTTTCTTTTTGGAGGACCAAACTCAACTGGGGATGAGAATTTCCATGAATTTCATTGATTGGAACTCCATAGGTTGCCGGGAAAGAGATTACACTCCTTTATTTGCTGAAGCGATCAAAATCCAAACATTGCATCCATATAGCATGCATCATGTCATAATTAGGTTTTTTGATACAAGTTTCCTCATCCTTTTACTGTTTATTTCAATATAAGATTTCTCTAGAGTAAACCGTCAAAGATCTATAAACTCAACACGCACAGTTTCAAGAAACTCTCCCCAACTTAGCTAAAAGACAACAAGAGATGATGGCACTCCAAGCCACCAAAAAGAAGACCAAGAAACGGGCTGTTATCCTCAACATGGGAAGAAGGTTCAAAGGTCCTGCCCTACTGGCTTAAATAGAAGAGGCTTCTTCCGAGGAAGAAGACAATCAAGAAGAGGATGTTAGAAGCACCAGGGCTGGGGGTGGAAATAACCAGATGTCCGAGGATGAAGACTACTTCAATGAGCAGTACCCACCATGCGGATGATAAATACAAACAACTGGAAGACCGACTTAAGGCTGTAGAGATCCAAACAGTGCTTGATTTGGACTTTGGAGACTTAGGTTTGATCCATGGGGTGGTCATTCCCCATAAATTAAAGGTCCATGTCTTCGCCAAATATGATGGAGTCTCTTGTCCTAAACTCCATTTAAGGCCATATGTCCGCAAGATTCAACCACACAACGCCGATAGGAAGTTATGGGTTCATTTCTTCCAAGAAAGCTTATTTGGAACATAGGTTAAATGGTTCTATCAACTAGAAGGGACTAATATCCACACATGGGAGGATTTGGCTGCTGCCTTCTATAGACAATACCATTACAATGCTGACCTTACACCAACTCGCGTGCAATTACAGAGTATGACTATAGGCTCGAACAAAGGCTTTAAGGTGTATGCTCATAAATGGAGGGACCAGGCTGGAAGGGGGAAACCTCCTTTGTCTGACAGAGAATTAGTGGACATGTTCATGGGCACCTTGACTGGTCCATTCTTTAATTTGCTGATTGAGAGTTCTTCGTCAGGGTTTATTGAGATGATATTGATTGGCCAACGAGTTGAAAGTGGAATTAAAAGTGGGAAGATCCCAATGGCCTCAACTTTTAATGTTGTAAAGAAACCATTTGATGGTAAGAAAGAAACTAATGTTGTTTATGGACAAAGGAGCCGTATCAAGAATGATCGTCATCAGTCAGTAGGAGCAGTATTGATTTCTAACCCAACCCTAGTTCAACGACCCAACAACAAAACAATCAGGAAATGCCAGACGTTCTGAGGAGGCAGTTTACTAGAATCAACATGCCATTGTATCAAGCTTTACAACATCTGTTGAAGGAATATTTTGTAAGTCTGCGAGAGCCTCATCCTAATCCCGATACTTCCTCTCCCAAATATAATTCGATTGTGAAAAGCACCTATCATTCAAATAGTCATCGCCATGACACCAACAACTGTTGGGCTTTGAAAAAAAAGATCCAATATTTGATTGACCAAAAAGTGATTGAGTTTGACCCTCCAGAAACCCCTAATGTGATCACTTCTCCCATGCCCAGTCATGGCAAAGTTGTCAATGTGTTTACCGTGAAAATTGGTAAACAACCGTGGATCTTCCAAAAAGGGTAATTTTTGGTCACTAGCAGGATCAATCAGTTTGATCCTAGGACATATGGTAAATATTTGTGTTGTTTTGATAAAAATGCTAATTTTAATAAAGAACACATTCGACTGAGAAAGGTAGAGGTTTGAGATAAGTTTAAGTGTAGAGATCTGGTAAAAAATGCAAGGGCAAATAAACTTTGCATGTAAGATAAAAGGCTTTAAGCAAGAATGGCAAGGAATGTAAAGAGGAATGTAAAAGACTTTGATTATAAAATGTGGTGTTTCAAATGTACATTCTCAGTATTATTTCTCATGCAGCGGGTACTCAAATAATATTGAGTGACTTGTACAATTAGTTGAACACACATAAATCTACATAGAAGTCCTCTACATGCACTTCGACTTCTGTCCTTATGCCATGTTGCTTTCTTCAACTTCCAGGTGAACTGCTTTTCCCTCCTTTCTTCAGATTCAAAATCACTTGTTGCTGATACGAAGTTTCCTGGTCGAAGGGCAAAGGCTTCTTAGTCGAACACCCCCTTTTAACTTAGAAAATTTATCTAAGTATTTCTTCTCTTTTTAGCATAGCTTCGACAAAACTAACATCACGAACTATTCTATCGAAGCGTCTTTAACTTTAGATTTCTTCCACCTATTTTTGGCTAGTAGGACCAACATCTGTAGGTGTCGAATTCAGGAGCTAACAAATTCCCCCCCAAGAATGTCTATTTTGATGCAAGAAGAAATGGTCATTCTTTGATATTCCCATTCGGCACCTGTCTTCTTTTTGGCCACAAAAGTCAATCATGCGCTTTTCGCCTTATACCAACCACTGCTGGTATTCAGAGTCATCATTACCCTTTTCCCAATACGCCACTATCAGTCAGCCGTTTGCACACTGCCATGATGGCCATTATCCCTACAATCTAGGAAAGTAATGCAAAAATTTCCATCACATGTACGATAACTGCCTCAATGTTCGCCACGTGCCCCAATAACTTTGCAGCATTAAATGGTTTTGAGGGAAAACACTCTTCCCTGGACACTATAAATAGCCACAAATTCTCTTCTTTGGAATTTTTACAACTCCTAATATTCCTTATTTCCTTGCAAAAAGGAATCTTAAGAACTTCATCTTCTTCATTCTTTTACTACCCTCAATGATGGATTTCCTTCCAAACACACCAAACAAACCCAAAACCAAGAACGTTTCTGACATTCAACAACAACCAGAAATATTTTCCACTAGTTCTGTTCCTGCTTCGACTGGGGAGAAAAGGGTTGTTTCTGAACCCATGACTAGAGAATGGCGTGAAGCTTACGATTCTCAGATACTTATTCCTGTTAGGTACTCTGGGCACATGTACGCCATGTATGGTCCACTATCTACATGCGTTGAGAACCCCAAGCAGAATAATACCTTCTTCCCAACTCACCCTAGGCTCAAGCCTATAGGTTGCGCGAAGAAACTTAAGAATGACCCTGAGGATGCAACTCCTACTAACAAACAACACTCTTAAATAAAGGAAGACATAAACCTTCAGTTTATGAACAAGGGGAACAAGATATTTCGGTCTTGCCCTAGCCTTACTTTAGAGTATTAAGAATGGCTAAGTAAAATGGAAACAATGCAGACCCAAATCTGGAAAGATATGGGGATTTATGACTTGGTCATGTTATCGAAGACTGGGTTACCTTATTGCCCTCTTATGTTGGTATCTTTGTTGTACTTATGGGATAGCACGCATTTCACTTTCCATTTACCCCGTGGAATGGTGACTCAAACTCTTTTCGACATAGTAGCCATTACTGGTCTTCGACCAACTGGTGACTATTTTGACCCTGAAAATTTATCTGAAGATACTATTGGGTTTTCGGCGACGAAACCCACATACACTACATTCATCAACCACTTTCACGACAAGTCTAGAAGCACTATCTCTGAAGTGGAACACATAGCTTTTCTAGCTTTGTGGTTGTCTCGCTTCATTTTCTGCACCAAGTCACTTCAAGTGACTAAGAAGATGATCACCCTTGCGATACAGCTTCATCATGGCTACAACCTTTGTTTGGACAAATTGATTTTGGCCAACCTGTATGAGTCCATCAGCAATGGTGTGACTCAGCTTAAAGTTATTGGAGATAGGGCGAGTTTGCTCCTTTTTGGCCCCTTCTGGCTCCTTCAACTTTGGCTCAACGCCACTTTTGAATCTTCTTTTCCTCAGAAGAACAAGATTAATGAGAAGGCCCCTGAAATCTTAAACAGAAGGGTCGAAGGCACTAGATTAGTCCTGTTGAATCCAACTAACGAGGGTCAACAATTCCAGAAAGTGATTACTAGCTTTGTAATGATGTTTGCAAAGTGTAAGGATTTTGTTTCAACTATGGCTCCCTTCGCTAGCTGAAAGGTTGGTCCGGAATGGTTTATTCGACCATATCCCTCATCTGATGAGGAGGACCAAGTGAAGGAGTATGTGGCTATCTGGGAATCGTTTCTTCTCCCAAGAATCATGCCACTGAGATTTAAGAGTTTGAAGAATCAACTCAGTTTGATTGCTTATCAACCGAATCTTGTCTCTCGCTAATTTGGCATCATCCAATCACTCCCTTCTCCAATCTATCCCCGAGAAAAGTCTCTGCTGTTTTAAAATACTGACTATTCATAGGATATTTCTACCAAGCTTATTGGTAGGTACGTTGGTCGAACCGTACTAACTTTGTTCGACTTCAAACACAACTTGCTGTGTTCGCCTATCTTTGAAGACTGGTGGAAGCAGTACTATGACGAAGAATTATTCAATTCAAAAGACTTTGTGGACCACCTTCAAGAGGCATTTATAATGGTCTCTGACAAGATAAAAAAAGGTAATCTTTTTTTCAAAGAAAATGCCTTATTTTCTTTGATTCAATCATTCGACATCTGGCTTATACTTGTTTATTTTCTAGCCGTCAAGAGAAGCATTACCAAGAAAGCCGCTGAAAGCGCAAATGGAGGAGACCTTTATGTAAAACCCCCACCACAGGTAAATACTTTCTGCTATAACTTTCTTTTCAACATATTAATATTGATGCTGATGCTTTTGACTCCTTTGTTTTCTGGCTATTAAGAAAACTACTCCAAAGAAAAGGAAAGTTCAAGAAATTGAAATTTCCAGTGATAAAGAAGAAGAATCTCCTCTTGTCCCTCTTAAGAGGCAAACATTAAAGAAACTAGCTCCTCTTTCTGAACCTTGTCTGAAAACCAAGATTACGATTATGGCTACTAAGTCGAGGCCTCCTCCTGTCATCATCAAAGAGCCAACGAAACGAGAAATAGCTGCTAGGCTGAATAATCCCAGTGAAAGTGATAATTCAAGTCCTGGTGCTGAAGTTCCACCCTGGGTAACAACTTTGACCATCTAAAACTCTTCTTTGAATTATTTTACAATAATTCTAATAATACTCTTTTGATCCTCAGGACACTGCTGGCACTTCTAAATAGGCTCCTATACCGGTAGAAGAATTTTTCACTTTAATAAACAGTGATGCCGATCCCACTTATAGGCCTTCTTCAGCAAAGGGATCCTTTGTGAGCTCAACCAACAAGGTGAACCAAACCTCTGAGCATCAAGTTGCTACTGTTGGGGAGTAGAATAAAGAAATCCCTAGTGAGGAGAATTCTAACCTGCCACACACTAATCTCAGAACCTCACTAGCCACTGATGATGAACAAGAAGAGGACGAGGATGCTGTTGATGATGCAGTCGAACCAGAGAGGGAGGGCATATCAGAGGGAGAGAATCAAAATGAGGATATTCTGGAGGATGATGAGAGAGAGAACTCTGCAAAGGGAGAAATAAACCCTGGGAATGTTGAAGGTGCCCATGTCCAGATACAGGATTTATCTGTCAGAGAAAATGTGGCCCGTGTCACCAATGAGAGTCACTTCGACAGGGTCCCGTACTAAGGAGGATTTGGAATTACTAAAACAGAATAATCCTTTTGGCTATTGAATGCCATTCTCGAGGGCAGAGAAAGTTCTTTCGATCAAAGTCATGATGCTTCGACTGCGTCTGGAAAATCTACTTCAACATCTCCTCTTGAGGAGGAACTTCAGAAAGTTAAGGCGCAACTTTTTAAAAGAGATTTAATGCTGACCTTAGAGGGAGAACCTACTGCTCCTTATTTTCTGAAGACCACTTTAAGAGCTGTCGACCTTCTTGCTGCCTCCCCTGACATCACCAACGTTATTTTGGATTTGACTTCGATCATTGATCAGGTCTCAGCTGATTACAATCGACGAAGGACTCTCAATCACGAGATTGAAGAGGCCAATGGACATGTAGCTGTTGCCTGGATTGCTGCCACTAAATCAGCTTCAAGGCTAAAGGAGATGTCGAAGGAACAAGAAGCTAGGCAGAAAAAAGTCGAAGAAATCGACCAAAGTACAACCAGCATGAAGGCTCAGATCAGAGAATTGAAGGCTAAGATTGCCGCAAATGATAAACGAAAAGAATAACTTCTTGCTATCAACACTAATTCTGAGAGCCAAGAGGAACTCAACAATGGATTAAAATATTCTGATCAGGCCCAAGTATTAGATGCTAAAATCGAAGCTCTTCATCAGTCAAAGGCTTTGTGCGAAAGACGTTTGGAGCTGCAGAAGATCAAATATCTCCAAATTAAAGCCAACCTCCCATTTTGATTTTGACTTTTTATTTGTATAATTATGTTTTTATAATGACTTATAGCCATTTTGGCTGCTTAATGCATTTTCCATTTTGGCTCTTTACTTCGACTGAGATTAAACATTGGTTATTTTAACCTCTTGAAGTACAGGTCTATACTTTTTCAAGTATTTACCATTTATTCTCAAAATCCTTTGATCTTCATTTAACTCTTCGATCTCATAGGCACCACCAGACAATGTTTGGATAATCTTAAAAGGTCCTTCCCATTTAAGATACCATTTTCCCATATTTCTATCCTTTCGATCCATTGGGAGAATTACCTTCCATACCAGATCCTCAGGCAATAATGTCTTGGGTTTTACTCTTTTATTGTAATATTTTTCCACTATTTTCATTCGTATCCTTAAGAGATCTAAATCTCTCAGTCTTTCTTCGTCCAAATCAACCAATTCCTCTAACATCATATTCCAATAAGCTTAGGAAGGGATATCTTGATGTTTCTGAATTCTTGTTGACTGTAGACAAATTTCTACTGGAAATATTGCGTCATGGCCATAGGTTAATCGAAATGGTGTCATTCTGGTAGCTTCCTTGGAAGAAGTTTGACATGCCCATAAGATTTGGTCCAATGTTTTATGCCAATTCTTTGGCTTTTTTCCTACATGCTTCATTATCAAGCCAATTAATACCTTATTTGCCACTTCAACATGTCCATTAGCTTGCGCATAATAAGGCGTAGATGTTAACAGTTTGAATCCCATTTCTGTAGCAAATTCTTGTAGTTCACGACTAGTAAATACTGATCCTTGGTTGGTTATTATTGTCTCAGGGATTTCAAACCTATATATAATGTTCTTTTGAATAAATTCAATTACATTCTCTTGGTCTACATTGACTAAAGGAATTGCTTCAATCCATTTAGTGAAATAGTCAATGCCCACTAATATATATTTCTGGTTTTTAGAAGATGTTGGTCGAATCTCCCTAATAAGATCCAAAGCCCATCCCCTAAAAGGCCAAGGTTTCACAATTGAGTGAAGTTTGCTTGTAGGTACATGCTGGATGCCTGTATGTATTTGAAATTTTTGGCAGCCTTTTGCAAACTCCACGCAATCTTTCAGCATAATAGGCCAATATAACCCTTGTCGAAACAACAACCATTTCATTTTATGGCCTACTTGATGTGCCCCAAATGCCCCAACATGTGTAGTTGAGAGGGATATGTATGCCTATGTTTCACTTAGGAATTTCAGTAGTACTACTTCAGGCGTCTTTTTAAATAACTCATTTCCCATTAGAATATAACTTAGCGCCCTATACTTCATTTTTCGTTCTATCGAAGCCAATGAATTTTGTAAATAATCTACTATAGCTTTCTCCAATATTTTTCTGTTAGATTGTCTATGAACGAAATTTCAAAGTTTTCTTGGTCAGCGTACTCCAATTTTGTTGTTTCCAAATCTGTTGGAAACAACTTAGTTGATGTTACTCTTCCTTTAACTTCAATTGCTTGTTGTAATTTTTCTTTCGAAATTTTATATCCATATGCAATCTTTGCTAAGTCATTATCCACTTGATTTTCCAATCTTGGTATATGTCGAATGTTGATCACTTCAAAGTTTTTCAACAAACGATTGGCTATTACAAAATACATGATAATATTTTTTCTCATACATTTGTATTCTTTCATAACTTGCCTTATGACTAACTCTGAGTCTTCCATTATTTCGACTCGAGTTGCCCCAAATTCCAACAAGATTTCAAGGCTTACGATTAGAGCTTCGTACTCAGCCTCATTGTTTGAACAAGAACCTTCGTTCTTGTACTTGAATGTTGTTGAAATTTTATTTGGAGAAATAATTAGAACTCCTACTCCAGTTCCATCTTTATGATTGGAACCATCGAAGTATAACTTCCTGGGTTCAATCTCCAAGTAGTTTAATGATTCTTCATTTATTGAGTGGTCAACTATAAAGTCTGCTACCACTTGACCTTTTACAGCCTTGAGCGGCATAAAGGTTAATGAATACCCAGTTAATGCAAGTTCCCATTTTCCTATTCAACCGTGTAAAATGGGTTTCGATAACATATATTTGAAAACATCAAAATGATATGAAACGTAAACATCAACTGGTTTAATATATTGCTTGAGTTTTGTACATGAGAAGTAAAGACATAAAAACAGTTTTTCAACTTCGCTATATCTATTTTCTGCATCATTTAGAACTCTACTGAGCTAATAGATGGGTCTTTCGACACCATTTTCATCCTCTTTAGCTAACATGCTTCCTAAGGTTTTATCAGATGCAACTATGTACAATCTCATACTCCTATTTCTACAAGGAGGTACCATAATAGGTGGCTTGGTGAGGTATCCTTTGATCTTGTCGAAGGCCTCTTATTGTTTTTGCCCTAACTCGAAGTAGTGGTGAGAAGGCTTGCGTTTTTCCACTTAAGTTGGATATAAATATCCTTAGGAAATTTATCTTGCCAAGTAGAGATTGCAACTCCTTCTTGCTAGTTGGCGCTTTCGCTTCCAAAATGGATTTGGTCTTGTTCTGGTTTATTTTGATTCCCTTTTTGTGGACCACAAAGCCTAAGAAGTCCCCTGCTTTGACGGAGAAAGCGCAATTTAGAGGATTCATCTTTAGACCATAACTTCTCATCCTTTCGAAGGACTGTCGGAGGTGGTCTATGTGATTCTTCCCTGAAACAGATTTGACAACAATATCGTCAATATAAATCTGCATAAAAGTTTCAATAAAATCATGGAAGATGGAATTCATTTCCCTTTGATATGTTGCCCCTGCATTTTTTAGCCCAAAGGGCATCACTACCCATTCATAAGTACCTAAAGCTCCAGGGCATCAAAATGCTGTTTTTGACACATCCTCTTCAGCAATGAAAATTTGATTATACCCAGAGTATCCATGAAGCATACTCATGTATTCAAAGCCAGCGACATAATCGACAAGCATTTCCACCACAGGCATTGGATATTCATCTTTGGGTGTTGCAGCATTTAAATATCTAAAATCAATGTACACCCTTAAGGTTACATTTTCTTTATAACAGGTACTATATTTGCAATCAATTCGACATACCGGGTCGTTCAGATGAACTTGCATTTCAGCAGTCTTTCGACTTCCGTCTTGATCTTTGACAGGATCTCTGGTGCAAAACGCCTTGGAGTTTGCTTGACAAGATTTTTTTCAGGCTTTATTGGTAGTTAAAGCTCCGCTAAACCTCTGCCGAGACCAGGCCTTTCGTCATAATCCCATGCAAAGCAGTCTCTAAACTCCTTTAACAATTGGATTATTTCTACCCTGAGCTCTGGATCTATCTTCGCACTGATGTATGTTGGTCTTTTCACCAAACCTTCGCCCAGGTCTATTTCTTCCAGAGGATCTTGCGCTAGCATTTTAACATTGTTTGCCAAAAAATCCTTTTTAAAACCCAAAGGCTCATCATCATAGATGGCATCTAGCCTCTGGCTTGTTTCTTCCTCCCTTCTTAAGTCAGGTTGTTCTGGGTCGAAGTCTTTTCCAGGCCCTTCAAAGTATGGCACTTGGTCATTAGCTTTGATAGCCATATACTTCACTTCAGCCTCTAGGGCCTCTATCATTCTGTTTTCAGCCACATATGCCAAAATATTTTGCAAGGCTTATGACTCAGTCATAATCACCGAATTCACTTCCCCAGCCTATTGGCCGTATATCATCAATCCCTCCAAAATCGATGTTGGACAAATCCTCCCTATCCCACTGAAACCTATGATCTGAATGCAGGTATAGGGAACATAAGGCATTGGGTGCTGGCGCCAAGTCGAAATCTGGAGGATTACATGGCCCTATATGGGCCAAGTTTCTATCGAAGCTTGTTCTGCCAACATTGTTGACTTCGACCATATAATAACTCTGGTCAGCTTTGATATTCTCCACTATACCATCTGGGCGCCAAATTGTGACACGCTGATGCATTGATGATGTAACTGCTCCTATGCCATGGATCCATTCCCTTCCTAGGAGCATGTTGTAGTTGGGTTTTGCGGAGATGACCATGAACATGGTTGGTCGAACTATCATGGACCTATGTGGGCCATGTTTCTGTCGAAGCTTGTTCTATAAACATTTTTGACTTTGACCATATAATAACTATGGTCAGCTTTGATATTCTCCACTATACCATCTGGGCGCCAAATTGTGACACGCGGATGCACTGATGATGGCACTGCTCCTATGCCATGGATCCATTCCCTTCCTAGGAGCATGTTGTAGTTGGGTTTTGCGGAGATGACCATGAACTTGGTTGATAACACTTACTTTACACTTGTTTTTTACTTTGATTTCACATGTTATTTAGATTTTTTATTATTGTTTTCTCGTATTATGCTTATCTTTTGTCTCCTTTTCAGGTATTTCAATTATCCAGAGCTCCCCTAAAGAAATGAAGGAAAACAGGCTGAAAAACAGGAGTTTAGGTCAAATTTGCACTCATGGTGTCCACCATGGCGCTAGCCATAAGGTAGGCCATGACGTGGACCACCTCCTGCTGACCTCAACTGCCATGTTCCCACTTCCTTTCATTTACACTCATGGCGGGCTCCACCTTTGGACGATGCCCCCCCCCCCCCAAAAGGAGTTGGGGGGCATTCCTGTGATTTATTGCATTCTTCATCCTCTATAAATAGAAGTTCCTAATTTCATTTCAATTCACCCAAGCTTAGTTGAAAACTTGATCCAACCATAATTGCGAACTTAAGCCATATAATTTCACCATTGTAAGGCGATAATTCTTCACATCGGAGAATTATTGCACTGTTGATTGAGTATGTGACCGAGTTCGTAGATTGAGTCTGTAATCGAGTTTGGAGCACTTCGGCAGAATTTTATCCTGCCAAATTTATTTTCAACTGATGTTTATTTCCAGTCACATTTTACTTCCAGTTTGTACCAGATTTAAAACCTCCCCGTTTGGAGAAGGTTTCTATTTATATTTCTCGCACCTACTTTTACTTTGTTTATTTCCCACACCTGCTTTTACTTTGTTTATTTCTCGCAGTTGCTTTTACTTTGTTTATTTTACGCACTGCTTTTTCTTTGTTTATTTCCCGCACCTGCTTTTACTTTGTTTATTTTCCACACCTGCTTTTACTTTGTTTATTTTCTGCACTGCTTTTACTTTGTTTACTTCCCGCACCTGCTTTTACTTTGTTTATTTTCTGCACTGCTTTTACTTTGTTTATTTCCCGTACCGCACTTTAAAATATTTGCTTTCTCACATGATTTATTTTAGCATGTCTGTTTACATTCCCATGTCAGGCTGAACCTTACTAGGCTAAAATGTAAGGAGTCTAGTTAGATCGATATTCCAAATAATGTGTCAATAGATATTCTTATGGGCTATTTTGGTTTTTAATACGAGTTTTCTGTACTTTATTGTTGTTGGGTAAGATCGAAAGCCGTCCAACCCTTTGTTAAACTCGGTTAGTTCTAACTAGTCAAAGGAAGCGAAAGCTCTTTGTCCGGTTAGTTAGGGATTTTTATTATCAAAGAAATTAATTTTGAAACTATTTTCGGACGCGTTTATAGGGTTAAAGTTAGGTCCCATTTTTATTATAAATTCCAGATCAAAATAATTTTCAACTTGGTCAAGTACTTTATTTCTTAAAATTATGTTTATTACTTTAACGCAATGCGCTCCTTTTTATAAGTGACGATAAGAAGGTCTGATTAGAGAGTAAACTCGGTTCTGATTATGCAAAAGTGACAGTTCCTGTTAACTTAGTTCTTTTCTTTAGTAGAAAATATTGCCCTATAAGTAGTTCTATTCCGAAGCATTGCGAATATCATCTGACTATGTGAATTACATTCGACCCTGCTTTTATATTTGAAGTTTATTTCGCCGCACTTTACTTTCTTGCATGTTCAATTCCCTGTTTAATACTGACTTAGCTAAACACCATAACAATAGGAAACGATAGATTGAAGATTGGTCTTTCTGGATCGATAATATTTTATATTACTCTAACGCAATTCGTACACTTGCGAATACACCGCATCAAGTTTTTGGTATCGTTTCCTGGGATCAATTTCGTTAAATTTCGCACCCTATAGTCGCACCGTCTAGACTAAGTTTTACAGTACGATTAATGCAAAGATCTCGCAGCACCGGACCCTTATTCAATCCTTTAGCAGAACCTGAACGTTACATCCATTTTATCCGTAGAATTAGAAAAACTATGGCCAAGAATCGTAACCAAAGACCCCTTAAGGAATTGGCTCAACCGTCAGATGAGGAACCTAGTTCAAGTATCGTATTCCCAGCTATAACACCAAATAATTTAGAACTAAAACCCTCATTGCTACAATTGGTGCAACAAAACCAATTCGGTGGTCTCACTACTGAGAACCCAAATCAACACTTAAAAACTTTTATACAATTAGCAGACACTTTAAAATGCAACGGTGCTTCGCCTGAGGCAATACGACTAAGATTATTCCCTTTTTCCCTCAGAGATAAAGGACGAGATTAGTTGGATTCCCTTCCACCCAATTCAATAACAACCTGGGAAGACCTTATGAGAGTATTTCCCGCAAGATATTTTCCACCCAAGAAAACTTCTGTCCTTAGAAACCAAATCACTAGATTTAACCAAAACCTAGGAGAATCACTTTTTGAAGCATGGGAGAGATATAAGGATCTGTTAAGAGCCTGTCCACACCATGGCCTAGAACAATGGCTAATCATCCACACCTTCTATAATGGACTCCATTACAACACAAAGATGTCTATCGATGCTGCCGCTGGTGGCGCATTGATGAATAAACCTTACCTAGAAGCCTGCACTCTCATTAAGGACATGTCCCAAAACCATTACCAATGGGGAACAGAACGAGCTATGATAAATAAAAAGGAGACCCAAGGAGGAAAACACGAGATAAGTTCTCTAGACATGATGCAAGTTAAAATGGACGCTCTTGCCTTAAAAGTTCAAAACATGTCTCAAAACCCTAATACTATAGCCGCAGTAGCTTCAGAATGCGAAATCTGTGGGACCAAAGGACATCAACCTACAAAATGTAACTTGTTGAATGAGCCTTGCTCAGACCAAGTAAACTACACCTAAGGAAACCCATTTTCAAACACTTACAACCCCGAATGGAGGAATCACCCAAACTTTTCTTATAAAAACAATAGCCCAATACAAAACTCTGCACCTCTGAGACCTACAGGTTTCGAAGCCCAAAGACCAAATCAACGTATGCAAGCTGTGGCACCCAAACCAAACCTTGAGAAAATCATGGAAAATTTCATTTCAGCTCAACCCCAGCAAAACAAAGAGTTCCTCAATCAGAATATTCACGTAAACGAACTAATCATGCAATTAGGAACTAAGGTTGATCAAATAATTATGCATAACAAGATGCTTGAAACCCATATCTCGCAGATAGCCCAAACACAAGCCCCACAAACTACACCTTGAGGACAATTCCTTTGACAACCTCAACCAAATCCTAAAGGGCAAGCTAATGCCATTTCCTTACAAAGTGGGACTACTTACGATGGACCCAAGAATCTAGCCATGAGTACACCCTCACAACCCAAGACAAATGTTTTGCCTACAGACCAAGTGGAGGAACCATAGGAACCCGAAAAGCAAAAAAAACTAGAATTAAAAGATAAAACTAATAAATCACCACCCCCGTACAAACCCCCAGTCCCATTTCCGCAAATACTTAAACAAACCAAACTTGACAATCAATACCAGAGATTCGTTAAAGTTATAGAAAAGCTCCATGTAGAGATTCCTTTCACCGAAGCCATCACTCAGATACCATCTTATGCTAAGTTCCTAAAAGGCATCCTGACCAACAAGCGGAGACTTGATGATCCTAAACCTACCGAATGCAATTTTATTTCAGAAAATAAACTTGCCAAGAAAGAAAAGGATCCAGGAAGTTTTTCCTTTCCTTGTATCTTAGGAAATAATACTATTGACAAAGCCTTCTTAGATCTAGGAGCTAGCGTCAGCCTTATGCCTTTAGCAGTTTGTAGAAGGTTAAGCTTAGGAGAATTGCAGCCGACTAAAATGTCTCTCCAGCTGGCTGATAGATCAGTTAAGTATCCTATAGGCATACTTGAAGACATACCAGTTAAGATCGGTCAGCTATATATCCCAACTGTTTTCATGGTTATGGATATTAAAGAAGATGAAGAAATCCCAATCCTCTTAGGTAGACCATTCCTATCAATAGCCGGAGCCATAATTGACGTTAAGAAAGGAAAATTAACATTTGAGGTGGGTGATGAAAAGATAAAATTTATTCTTTCAAATTTCTTAATAGCACCAGTCATAGGAGATGCGTATTATGCCATCGACGTCATTGACGGGTGTATATTGGAACTTAAGAGAGAGGAATCTAACAAAATTATCAAGTTACCTTCGACCCCCATTATGGAGGACGATGGATTTAAAAGTTTAGAACCTTACATCGATGAAGACCTCTATGAATGTTTATCGCTTACTCCCGATCCCATGCCTTTCCATTTGAAACCATCTTTAGAACTGAAGGAACTTCCCAAGAACCTCAGATACGAATTCTTAGATAAAGAGATGAATCGTCCTGTTTTAGTTAACGCTATTTTAAGTCAAGACGAGACAACTCAACTCTTAGAGATCTTCTGAAAATATCCCTCAGCTTTAGGGTATAACATCTCCGATTTAAAAGGAATAAGTCCATCAGTGTGCATGCACCGAATCTTGTTAGAGGAAAACTCAAAACCCTCAAGAGAACATCAAAGAAGAATAAACCCTATAATAAGTGATATTGTTAAAAGAGAAGTTATTAAGTTACTAGAGGTTGGTATAATTTAGCAAATATCAGATAGTAATTGGGTGAGCCCTATGCATGTGGTGCCAAAGAAAGGAGGCATCACAGTCATAGAAAATGAGAAAGGTGAGCATATTGCTAAACGAACAGAAGGAGGTTGGCGTATGTGTATAGATTATAGAAAATTAAACAAAGAAACCAGAAAGGATCATTTCCCTCTTCCATTTATAGATCAAATGCTCGAACATCTAGCCAGACACTCGCACTTTTGTTATCTAGATGGATACTCAAGATTTTTCCAAATACCTTTTCACCCTGAAGATTAAGAGAAAACAACCGTCACCTGTCCTTATGGAACGTTCGCCTATAGACGAATGCCCTTCGGACTCTGTAATGCCCCTGCCACTTTTTAATGTTGTATGATGTCTATATTTGCAGATTACCTAGATGGAATAATGGAAGTTTTCATGGTCGATTTCTCGGTGTGTGGATTCAATTTTAAAGATTGTCTCTCCAACCTCGAAAAAATCCTTGAAAGATGCGTAGAGGTGAACCTAGTTCTAAACTGGGAAAAATGCCATTTTATGGTTAATGAAGGTTTAGTATTAGGAAACATTGTCTCCGAAAGAGGCATTGAAGTCGATAGAGCCAAAATTGAAGTTATAGAATACCTCAACCCACCTAAAACCATTAGGGAGATTAGAAGTTTTCTTGGACATGCTGGTTTTTATCGGCGTTTTATAAAAGACTTCTCTAAAATAACAAAACCTTTAACTAATCTTCTAATGAAGGATGTTGAATTTGTTTTTGACGAGAAATGTCTCAAAGCTTTTAAATTTTTGAAACAAGCATTGATTTCAGCTCTGATCATGCAACCCCCAGATTGAACACAACCTTTTGAAATCATGTGCGATTTCAGCGATTATGCAGTTGGTGCTGTTTTAGGACAACGAAAAGACAAGAAATTACATGTTATATATATTATACTAGTAGAACCCTAGATACCACCCAGCTCAACTGTGCAACAACAGAGAAAGAATTACTGGAAGTAATTTTTGCGATAGATAAGTTTAGGTCCTACCTAGTTGGAGCAAAGATCATTGTTTACACTGATCATGCTGCCATACGTTGTCTATTAAATAAAAAGGACGCTTAACCTAGATTACTTAGATGGATCCTGTTACTCCAAGAGTTTGATTTAGACATTAAGGATAATAAAGGCACAGAGAATGTTGTCGTTGACCACCTCTCTAGATTAGAACACTTAAAACCTGACTTATTGCCTATAAATGATGATTTCACCTATGACAGACTTATAGCTAAGACTGATGATTTCGAGCCTTACAGAGATAAAGATTTTGAAAAAATTTCAGTAATGAAGAGCGTACCTTGGTACGCTAATTTTGTAAACTACCTAGCTGTAGATATCATACCCCCTGATCTAAATTACCAACAGAAAAAGAATTTCTTCAAAGATGTTAAACATTTCTACTGGGATGAACCACTCCTATTCAAGAGAGGAATAGATGATATTTTCACGTGTTGCGTCCCAGAAGAGGAAATAGAAGACATCATCAGACATTGTGATTCTGCACCTTATGGTGGACATGCATGTATATCTAAACGCACGCCAAGATTCTTCTAGCAGGCCTCTATTGCCCAACTTTATGGCGCGATGTTCATACCTACATTGTCAAGTGCGACCGATGCCAATGCACCGGGAACATATCAAGACGTGATAAGATGCCAATGAGGAATATCCAGAAAGTTAAACTCTTTGATGTTTGGGGTGTAGACTTTATGGGACCATTTCCACCTTCAATGGGAAATAGGTACATTTTGGTAGTTGTGGACTACGTGTCTAAATGGATTGAGGCTATTGCATCACCCACAAATGACACAAGAGTGGTAGTCAAGTTATTTAAGAATATAATTTTTCCGAGGTTTGGAACACCCCGTTTCGTTATAAGTGATGGAGGATCACATTTCATATCCAGAATCTTTGGTAAGCTCTTGAGTAAGTATGGAGTAAAGCACAGAGTAGAAACACCTTATTATCCATATACTAACGGCCAAGTAAAAGTGTCTAACAGGGAGATTAAACAAATCTTAGAAAAAACCGTTTCAATTTCCAGAAAAGATTGGTCTCATAAGCTACATGAAGCACTATGGGCCTACAGAACATCTTTTAAAACCCCTATTGGAACAACCCCTTACCAATTAGTCTATGGAAAATATTGTCATTTACCCTTCGAGTTTGAGCATAAAGCCTATTGGGCCATTAAGACCCTGATTTTGGAATATTTGACTGCTGGTGAAAAGCGCATCCTTGACATTCATAAATTGGAGGAATTCCGCCAGTCTGCCTATGAGAATGCCATAGTATATAAAGAAAGAACCAAAACTTGGCATGACAGAAGAATTGTAAAGATTTCAATATAGACGACCTTGTTCTCCTTTTCAATTCCAGGTTCCGACTTTTTCCTGGCAAGCCACGTTCAAGATGGACTGGTCCTTTTGAGGTCTCTAGAATCCTAAGACCTGGAGTAGTCAAGATCAAGAATAATTCTTGTAGCCCATTCATCGTCAATGGGCAGAGGTTGAAGCACTACGAAGGAGGTGACATTCCCACCAAATACTCCAACCACACTCTGATCGATCCACCAATACCAGTTTCCGATATATGAAGTTTACTCGTCAAGCTAACGACGTTAAACAAGCGCTGCATGGGAGGCAACCCATGGGGTTATTTTTATTTTTTGCATTTATTTACTTTTTACTTTATCAAATTTTATTTTTATCTTTATACTAACAATTGCAAAATTTATGATTTCAGGCATCACTTGCTAGCCGTCTTTGCTAACTACATTTTTCAAGATGGAGCATTTTGATGACATGCATGTTTCCTTCCGAGATGACACTCAGAGACAACGCTATGCGGTCCTTTCACAGCAACCCATGACACCGAACAAATATCCATACCAGATTTGCATGGAAGCTCTTGGCTTTGAAGCCAGTATCAAGTATCTATGCAACCAGCTAAAGTGGGATGAGTATGCAGATGACCTAAATGTGACCTACAGGAACCTCACCTTAGAATTCCTCAGTTCATTCGAGTTTGAGCCCTATAATGGCCAGGATGGATATGTCACTTTCAGACTATTTGGGATAAAATAATGTTTTACCCAGAGGGAGTTTGGCAAATTGCTAGGCTTCCAGACCACACCTGATGTTATAACTGAGCTACCAATTGGATATTTTATGACTAGGGACATAGAGAAATTCTGGATAGATATTACTACTGGAGGGAGCCTTGATCCTTCCACTCAGCTATCCCGTGTTATTCACAACCCCGTTTTCAAGTATTTTCAGATGGTTATTGCTCACACTTTCCTAGGGAACGCTGACACTGATACCTATGTTAGAGAGGATGAGATCTTTTTCCTCTACTGTGCGACCCAGTCTCGCCCTGTAGCCTGTGGAAATTTTCTGCTGTGGAATCTCATGATGACTTCTAAGTCTGATGAACGTATCCTCCATATGGGAGGGATAGTGACTCAGATTTCCTTGTCCGCCAGACCTCTCTCTTCAGGTTATGGTTTCCGATGCTACTCACTCTACTGAGGCAGACCTCCTATAACAGGAAATTGATGATCTTCGCAGCAAGTTAGCTGCAGCTCATGGTTCTGAGTCGACCAAGGACCCTACTACTCCTTGATGATCTTGATTCATATCTGCACTGTTTTGCTGTTTTGTTATTTCTTTTATCATGTTGTTTCCTTTTTCAGACTTATCTATTTTTATGCCTAACTCTTACATTCTACTTTCTTTTTATTTTTTATTTTTCGTGACTTACCGCAATTAAATATATTTCTATCTTATCCTTTTTTTCCTCTCTTTAACTAATTGTTTATTTTATTTTATGAGTTTATTATTTTTAAGTTATAAACATAAAAGAAAAAAATTCAATAGACCAATCCTTGGAAGTACCAAATGAAGAATTGTTGTTTGCACCTACGAAAAGAAATTGGAATAAGAAGCCCAAACCAACAAAACAAAGAAATTTGAGCCCAACCCAAATTCCAAGCATGGCGCCCGCCACCAAGACCATGGCACCCTCTATGCAGTCTGGGCTTCTACTTCTAACACTTTTTCAGGTATGGCTCCTGGCTTCTACATCACTGAAGAGATGTGGCGTGACCAACTATCCCGGGAGGAGAGAAGAGATGGTTTACTTTCTGCCATCCAACAGCAGCTGGAAGATAACACGAGTTTTATGGAGGCGTCACGATAGTAGACAGACCGCTCTTTTCAAAGTCTTATGGAATCTCAATTGGCGATATCCCATGAGCAACCTAGGCAATAAGCCCAGTTTCATAGGCACTCCTCCCTCACGGAGGCCACTCAAGGTTCCCTTTTAGGCAACCTTCGCGAGATTCAGAGTTCACAGATTTCCTTGTCCTCCAAATTCAACCAGTTCGAGGCTTCTCAGAGCAGTCGCCGTCGCAGCCGATCCCGTCATCCTAGACATTCACTGCAGGATGACGAGGGACCCGACCAGCCTTAGTACTTTACCATGTGACTCTTTCCTTATCTTATTTCGTAACATTGGGGACAATGTTCGATTTAAGTGAGGGAGGAGATTTACTCGCTTTATTTTTCTCACTTTATTTTTCCTTTCCTGCATTTTCCTTCTCATTATTTTACTTCTTTATTTGCTTTAGTTTGCTTGTTTGCTTTGTTTTCAAAATAATTCATGTGTTTGACGAGTCATCTATATCTGTATGGTCTAGTGTATGTCACTCCCCCATTTCTTGAGCCTAATCGAAAATTTTTTCTAAGAAAAACACTTTGTTTTGAACATAGTTGGGCTATAAGACCTGGTTGAGATAGGATGTAGTATGACTTGGGAAATCCCTTTTGAAGCATCGACATTGTTTTTACACTTTAAGCTTCGTAAATTTAGGAATTTGATCCCGATACCCCCTATGCCGTGGCCTTAAAATTTCCATTCTTAAATCCTTGAATAATTTATCCTAGCAGTCAACTCCGATCTAAGCATGCTCTACGTAGGGGACCGAAGAGAAGTGAATGATCTATATGCTATGTTCTTATTATAAACTACAACCCCGGGATAGGTGACCCTGACAAAGTCATTTAACTCAACAAAAGATGTATGTTGAAAAATAAAGCAAAAACAAAAGCAAAAGAAGAAGAAAAAGAAAAATAATTTTTTTACCCATCTTTAGTTGGTTCAGAGGTATCTGGTGTTGAACTTGGTAGGGCGGATTATGATCCGATCCCCCGCAACTATAAATGGGTCAATAAAAGGGGTTACAACAACTTTTTGTCCATAGCCCTGCGTTTTATGATCAGAATCACTACCCGATCACTTTACTATGAGCATGTACGAATAACGGGCTTAATGTGATTGCGCCTGAATGAAAAAGGATTTAAAAAAAGGAAAAATATAGGCCTAAGCATAGTGTCATGAAATGGATTGGTTCGTAAAATAATGAAGCTTATGTCCGTTTTACGGAAGAGTGTCACTACGATATCCTTGGTTTTAATTAGTCAGCACCTATCAATACATCACTGTTTTAATTCCAGAGGCCCCTTGCTGCCTAACTTGTTCACTAACACCGTTTTTCTTCTTAATCTATTTAGAGTTTTTGCTTGAGGATAAGAAAAGGTTTAAGTATGGGAGAATTTAATAACACTTACTTTACACTTGTTTTTGACTCTGATTTCACATGTTATTTAGGTTTTTTATTATTATTTTCTCGTATTATGCCTATCTTTTGTTTCCTTTTCAGGTATTTCAATTATCCAGAGCTCCGCTGAAGAAATGAAGGAAAATAGGCTGAAAAATAGGAGTTTAGGTCAAATTTGCACTCATGGAGTCCACCATGGCATCAACCATAGGGTAGGCCATGATGTGGACCACCTCCTGCTGACCTCAACCACCACGTTCCCCAATTCCTTTCATTTACACTCATGGAGGGCGCCATGGCCTCCATGGCGGGCGCCACGTTTGGACGATGTCCCCCCCCCCCCAAAGGAGTTGGGGGGCATTCCTGTGATTTCCTGCATTCTTCATCCTCTATAAATTGAAGTTCCTAATTTCATTTCAATTCACCCAAACTTAGTTGCAAACTTGATCCAACCATATTTGCGAACTTAAGCCATATAATTTCACCATTGTAAAGCGATAATTCTTCACATTGGGGAACTATTGCATTGTTGATTGAGTGTGTGATCGAGTTTGTAGATTGAGTTTGTAATCGAGTTTGGAGCACTTCGGCCGAAGTTTATCCTGCCACATTTATTTTCAACTGCTGTTTATTTCCAGTCGCATTTTACTTCCAGTTTGTACCAGATTTCAAACCTCCCCATTTGGAGCAGGTTTCTATTTATATTTCCCGCACCTGCTTTTACTTTGTTTATTTCCCGCACCTGCTTTTACTTTGTTTATTTCCCGCACCTGCTTTTACTTTGTTTATTTTCCGCACTGCTTTTAATTTGTTTATTTCCCGCACCTGCTTTTACTTTGTTTATTTCTCACATCTGCTTTTACTTTGTTTATTTTCTGCACTGCTTTTAGTTTTTGTTTATTTCTCGCACTTGCTTTTACTTTGTTTATTTTCTGCACTACTTTTACTTTGTTTATTTCCCGCACCTCACTTTAAATTATTTACTTTCTCGCATGATTTATTTTAACATGTCTGTTTACATTCCCATGTCAGGCTGAACCTTACTGGGCTAGAATGTAAGGAATCTAGTTAGATCGATATTCCAAATAATGTGTCAATAGAAATGCTTATGGCCTATTTTAGTTTTTAATACGAGTTTTCTGTACTTTATTATTGTTGGGTAAGATCGAAAGCCGTCCAACCCTTTGTTAAACTCAGTTAGTTCTATCTGGTCAAAGGAAGCGAAAGTGCTTTGTCCGGTTAGTTCGGGATTTTTATTATCAAAGAAATCAGTTTTAAAACTATTTTTGGACGCGTTTAGAGGGTTAAAGTTAGGTCCCCTTTTTATTAGAAATTCCAGATCAAAATACTTTCCAACTTGGTCAAGTACTTTATTTCTTAAAAATAGGTTTATTATTTTAACGCAATGCGTGCCTTTTTATATGTGACAATAAGAAGGTATGATTAAAGAGTAAACTCGGTTCTGATTACGCCGACAATTCCTGTTAAATTAGTTCTTTTCTTTAGTAGAAAATATTGCCCTATAAGTAGTTCTATTCCGAAGCATTGCGAATGTCATCTGACTATGTGAATTACATTCGACCTTGCTTTTATATCTAAAGTTTATTTCTCCGCACTTTACTTTCTTGCATGCTCAATGTAGGTGTTTAGGTATTGGCTTGCATTTTTGGTAAATCCCAAGTGTATGTGTGAATGTCATGACTGATGTCATAACATTCTAGTTCAGTTTGTACTGACTCATTAGGTACCTTTGCAGAAAAATATTGTAATTCAAATACTGATGTTTATAAGTGTGTATTTGAGCATTTTTGCAAAATGATCACATTTTGCTAAATCAGTAGACAGGTTTTCTCAGATGTCATAACAGATGTTATGACATCCTGTTCTGAACTAACAAGATTGCAGGATTGGATAAGTCTGAGTTTTTTCAGGAAATAACTCAGTCCTTTCTGAACAGAATCCTGCGTTTTCTGAGGGGTAACCTAGCTCAACCCTAACCTGGTTAATAAAGTCCTGTGACCTGATCTTTAGGTCAAAACGGAATTAACCCTAGGTTTTTGGAAACCCTAACTGAAGTTGCAGCTGCTATATATTCAACAGAGCTGCTGTTTTTCATGGATGGCTTTTATTGATTAGAAGATCATTTGTAATCTGTATAGATTTGTTTATTGTACTCCAAGCAATTATCATTGTGATAAGTGCCTTGGAATAGGTTTCAAATTGTAAGGGTTGTGTAGCACTCTAAGATTTGAAGCAAGAGTGCTTGAATGTTCCTTGACTAAAGCTGTGAAGAAGAGTCAAGTTAGTTGTGTACATCACTCAAAGCTATGAAGCAAGAGTGATTGTGTTGCTTGATTAAAAAGCTGTGAAGCTTAATCAAGTGTTTGTCTTTGAAGAGTGTCTTCATCAATTCTTAAGTCAAATTGGTTTATGTATCACTGTTGTGATTGAGGGGGAGTGAGTAGGAACTCAGGTTTAAGTTGTACTTAGATTGGAATTGCATTGGGTAGGTCTTAAGTGAAGGAGATAAACTGGTTGGTTTATTCCTGAATTAAAATCTCTTATAGTGGATTTCCTCCCTGGCTTGGTAGCCCCCAGAGTAGGTGTTGTTGCACACTGAACTGGGTAAACAATTGACTGTGTTCTTTATTGCTTTTGTATTTACTGTCATATAGTAAGTCAGATACGGTGTCATAACATTGAACGTGACATTGAGTATTTGCAGCCAGAATTTCAATTGGTATCAGAGCAGGCACCCTGCCTGTATTACTGGGTGAGATCTAGGGATATCACTTTCTGGCACTATGGACAAAGAAGGAGTTTTTGGAAATAGACCACCCATTCTGGACGGAACCAATTATGACTACTGGAAACCTCGTATGATTGCCTTCCTAAAATCTCTGGACAAAAAGGCTTGGAGAGCTGCTGACAAAGGATGGATTCATCCCACCATAACTGAGAGAGATGGGACAATCAGTCTGAAGCCTGAGGAAGATTGGAGTAAAGAAGAAGATGAGTTAGCTCTGGGAAATTCAAAAGCTCTAAATGCCTTGTTCAATGGAATTGATAGAAACATATTCAGACTAGTACATCAATATGAACTGGCCAAGGAAGTTTGGGACACTCTCAGAACTACTCATGAGGGCACTTCCAAAGTAAAAATGTCAAGGCTTCAGATGTTGACCACTAAGTTTGAGAATCTAAAAATGATGGAAGATGAAACCATTCATGAGTTTCACATGAACATCTTGGAGATTGCCAACACCTCAGGAGCACTGGGAGAAAAAATGTCAGAAGAAAAACTGGTGAGGAAGATTCTCAGATCCTTGCCTAAAAGATTTGCAATGAAGGTAACTGCCATAGAGGAAGCCCAGGACATTAGCAAGTTGAAAGTGGATGAACTTATTGGGTCTCTTCAGACTTTTGAGATGGGGATCACTGATAATGGTGACAAGAAGAACAAAAGCATAGCACTTGTATCCAACACTGATGTTGAATACAAGGAGGATGAAGAAGAAAACATATCTGAAGCTATTGCCATGCTTGGAAGACAATTCAACAGGCTCATCAAAAGAATGGACCCAAAGTCAAGGTCTAATGTTCATAACATTCCCTCTGACATTGACAGTTCCAGCAGAAGACCAAGGTCAGAAGATAAGGGAAACCAAGGCAGAGGTATTCAATGCCATGGATGTGAAGGATATGGACATATTCGAGCTGAATGTCCTACCTTTCTTAAGAAGCAAAAGAAAGGAATGACTGTTACTTGGTCTGACTATGATTCAGAAAGTAATTCTGAAGAAGAATCTGCCAAACTAGTTACTGCCCTAACTAGTGTTTGTACTTCTGAAAGTGACACTAGTGATGAAGAAGTGACATTTGAATAACTGGCTGATACCTACAAGAAATTGTGTATCAGAAGTGCTGAAGTCTGTGTGCAGAATGAGAAACAATCAAAACTCATTATCAAACTGGAGGCTGAAAAAAGGGCGAATCTTGAAACTATAAGTCATCTAGAAGGAGAAGTTCAATTGCTGAACTCACAACTGAATCAAATGACCAAATCTGTCAAGATGTTGACCAATGGAACAGACAAATTGGAAGAGATCCTTCAGGCTGGACAAAATATGGGAAATAAATCTGGACTAGGATTTATGGAAGCAAAGAAATCTGGTACTGGTAAGCAAATGTCAAAACGGATGTCTCAACACAACTCTCAACATCAGGGAAAGAGACATATGAAGAAGAGGTACCAAAGATGGAAATGTCATCATTGTGGGAGATATGGTCACATAAAGCCCTTCTGCTTCAGACTACATGGATATCCTAATCAGAACTCAGGTGTCAAACCTAAGTCTAAAAAGGTACTTCATGCTCCTAAATGGAAGAAAAAGGCTGCTGCACTGATAGCTCACACTTCCCTGAGGGTCTCTGCAAAGGAAGATTGGTACTTTGACAGTGGATGTTCCAGACACATGACTGGATTCAAAAATCTCCTCAATAATGTTATGCCTCACACCACCAGTCTTGTGACCTTTGGAGATGGTGCTAAAGGTGAAGTCAAAGGAGTTGGTAATTTGGACTGCCCTGGAGTTCCAAGTATGAATAAAGTACTGCTGGTAAAAGGGTTGACTGCTAATCTTATTAGTATCAGTCAATTATGTGATCTAGGATTCAAGGTCAACTTCTCAAGATCTAAATGTCTAGTAATTAATAAAAAACTAGAAGTTGTAATGAGAGGAATCAAATCCAAAGATAACTGTTACATGTGGCAGCCTGAGAACACTGTTATCTCCACTGTGTGTCAAATCATCAAAGAAGAAAAAGAGATGAAACTGTGGCAGCATAAGCTTGGTCTCCTTCATCTACGAAGAATGAAAAGAGCTATTTCTATGGAAGCTGTCAGAAGAACTCCAAAACTACAGGTTGATAATATCTGTGATGTGGCAAATAAACTTGAAGAAGAATGTGTTGTCAGAACCTTAAGTCATCTTGACAAGGATGTTGGAAATAACAAGTCAAATAAATTCTGTTCTCAAAACATCTGGTCAAAACAGATGCTCCCTGAGTACAATGTTACACAAGATGTTGTGACATTGTGTTGTGACAATCTGAAAACAATCAACATTTCCTTGAATCCTATTGACTTTGAAGAGAAGAAGTCATTTAAACTGGAACATAGTTTCTCTAAGCTTCAGCTGACTGATTCTTCTACCAAGGCTCTTGTTGGAAATAAACTTGAAAATTTGAGGGGCAGGTTGGGTATTCACCAACATGAGAAATTATATCAATTAATTTTGCTTAAAACAAGGGTTGAAGGGATTAATTTTATTAAGTCTATATTTAGTGGGTTAATCATATTCTTTCACAATTCCTTCAAAAGCTTTAAGAAGTTGAAGAGACTCCCTTTTATCCCCTACCTCTCAGTTCCTTGCAACCTGTTTCCTCCTCCAAATCAAAGATTTTTCTCAAACTGTTACCATTACTCAAAGTCAATCAAAATGTCTCAGACATCGTCTTCAACCATGGCGACTTCGTCTTCCTCATCATCGTCATCATCTGACCAAGATTCTAGGGCAATCACTACATGCATAGAATCTGAAGTTCTTGAGGTCACTCCTCTCAGGGAGATGGCAACTGACCCAGCCAGAGTCAAAAAGCTCAGAACCAGACATGCAGGAAGAGCTCAAGCTACAACCTCTGGTAATTCTTCTCATCCTTCGTCTTCTGTACCTAATAGAGAAGGATCAGTTCAAGTACACCAAGCTATTGCTAGGCTGGTTACTAGCATACTGAGTGGCAACCAATATGTACCGGGGATTTCTATCCCTTTAAATCAATCAGAAAGTCCAAATGTGGAAGGTTCTGAAAATGTAGATGTCACTGAGGATGTTGTGACACCAAAAGACAACATTCAGAACCCCTCTGAAAAGGCTGTTGATCCACCTATCATTGATGTGGATGAAGATTACTCAGATAATGAACTGATTGCTAATGTGAACCCTAGCATAGCTAGGAGATTGATGAAAAGAAAGAGTAGTCAGAATGATAAACCTGATGCTAAGAAATCCAAGGCTGAAGGGATGGCTGAGAAAAGTATTCAGACAAAAGGGAAGAAGGCCCAGGTGCAGACTGCTAGACAACCAATCTCTAAGAAAAGTAAAGAACCTGAAACTTCTGATTCTGATGATGAATCAGAATTTGAGATTGATATTGAAGAAACTCCCATCAGAAGGAAGCTCCCCTCCAGCAAGATTGCTAGAGTGCCTGAAGTGCCAACAGACAACATCTCTTTTCATCATCCTGACAATGCAAACAGATGGAAGTATGTTTGCTTGAAGAGAATAGCCTTGGAGAGAGAACTCAACAATGATGCCTTGGAGTGCAAAGACATCATGGATCTGATCAAGAATGCCGGGCTAATGAAGACAGTGATAAAGTTTAACAAATGTTATGAAAATCTGGTTAAGGAGTTTGTAGTGAACTTGTCAAATGATTGTTTTGATGGAAGGTCAGCTAACTTTGAAAGTGTCTTTGTTAGAGGAAGAAGGGTCAAGTTCTCTCCATCAGAAATCAACAAGTTTCTTGGAAGAACAAATAAGGACTGTCCTGATCTAGAGGCAACTGACAATGAAGTTTGTCTAACCATCACAGCCAGGCAAGTAAAGTGCTGGCCCTTGAAAGGGAAGCTGAATGCTAGTAAACTCAGCATGAAATTTGCCATCTTGCATAAAATAGGAGCAGCCAACTGGGTGCCTACAAATCACAAATCAACTATCTCCACAGGATTGGGGAGATTTATCTATGCTGTGGGAACCAAGACTGCTTTTGACTATGGGAGGTACATCTTTGAACAAACTTTAAAGCATGCTGGCAGTTATGCTGTCAAAGGACCAATTGCCTTTCCCTCCCTCCTTTGTGGAATCATCCTTGCACAATTCCCTGATATCCTTGTGGCAAGAGATACAGTCTGCAAAAGAGCTCCTGCCCTTGGCCTGCACTACAAACTGTTTCAGGGATCTCATGCTCCAGACATTGTCATAACATCAGCTGAGACATCGTCTGTAAAGACCCAGTCCAAGACATCAGATGTCATAGCTGTTTTAAAAGAAACTTGCAAAGAGCTGGATGCTAGAAAAAGGACCCTAGAAATTCTAATTGCCAGGCTAGAAAAGGAGGAAGCTGAAGAAAGCAGAAGGGAAGAAGGTGTAGAAGCTGAAGGACAACTCAACATTGAAGAAACTAGCTCCTCTGAGTCTGATGACAGTGCTTGAAGGTTGATTGCTGCTTGGTGGTGTTGCTGGTTGGTTGCTGATATCTGGTGGAGTTTGCAAGTGTATTTTGTTGTTGTCTGCTGCTGATCTTATTATTTTGTTTTGGATAACTGTATAATTTTCTGAACATGTATCTTTGGCCCATTTGTGGCTAAAGAGGGGGAGAATATTTTGGTACTTACTTAATTAGTACTTGACATTCTATTTTTCTGCTGTCACTTATTTCTGCTGCTATCTATCTCTGATTGTTTAGGGTCTTTAGCCAAAAATCTGCCAAAGGGGGAGTTTGTAGGTGTTTAGGTATTGGCTTGCATTTTTGGTAAATCCCAAGTGTATGTGTGAATGTCATGACTGATGTCATAACATTCTAGTTCAGTTTGTACTGACTCATTAGGTACCTTTGCAGAAAAATATTGTAATTCAAATACTGATGTTTATAAGTTTGTATCTGAGCATTTTTGCAAAATGATCACATTTTGCTAAATCAGTAGACAGGTTTTCTCAGATGTCATAACAGATGTTATGACATCCTGTTCTGAACTAACAGGATTGCAGGATTGGATAAGTCTGAGTTTTGTCAGGAAATAACTCAGTCCTTTCTGAACATAATCCTGCGTTTTCTGAGGGGTAACCTAGCTCAACCCTAACCTGGTTAATAAAGTCCTGTGACCTGATCTTTAGGTCAAAACGGAATTAACCCTAGGTTTTTGGAAACCCTAACTGAAGTTGCAGCTGCTATATATTCAACAGAGCTGCTGTTTTTCATGGATGGCTTTTATTGATTAGAAGATCATTTGTAATCTGTATAGATTTGTTTATTGTACTCCAAGCAATTATCATTGTGATAAGTGCCTTGGAATAGGTTTCAAATTGTAAGGGTTGTGTAGCACTCTAAGCTTTGAAGCAAGAGTGCTTGAATGTTCCTTGACTAAAGCTGTGAAGCAGAGTCAAGTTAGTTGTGTACATCACTCAAAGCTATGAAGCAAGAGTGATTGTGTTGCTTGATTAAAAAGCTGTGAAGCTTAATCAAGTGTTTGTCTTTGAAGAGTGTCTTCATCAATTCTTAAGTCAAATTGGTTTATGTATCACTGTTGTGATTGAGGGGGAGTGAGTAGGAACTCAGGTTTAAGTTGTACTTAGATTGGAATTGCATTGGGTAGGTCTTAAGTGAAGGAGATAAACTGGTTGGTTTATTCCTGAATTAAAATCTCTTATAGTGGATTTCCTCCCTGGCTTGGTAGCCCCCAGAGTAGGTGTTGTTGCACACTGAACTGGGTAAACAATTGACTGTGTTCTTTATTGCTTTTGTATTTACTGTCATATAGTAAGTCAGATACGGTGTCATAACATTGAACGTGACATTGAGTATCTGCAGCCAGAATTTCACTCAATTCCTTGTTTAATATTGACTTAGCTAAACACTGTAACAATAGGAAATGATAGATTGACGATTGGTCTCTGTGGATCGATAATCTTTATTATTACTCTGACGCGATTCGTACACTTGCGAATACACCACATAAATGGTTGGTCGAACTATGGAACCCACTTTGAGTTCCAATTGTATTACCCCCATGGTGGTCCCAACTCCACCTTCATAGTTCGACAGAACCATGTTATAGGGTTTGATGTCTTCATCCCCTTTTCCCATCTTTCTCAACATGCATTGTGGGATTATGTTGACTTTGGCTCCATAATTAACCAGAACCTTGTTTATGGTTGCTTCCCCTACTTTTGCTCAGATCAACAATGGTTTGAGGTGATTCTTCATCGCCTTAGTGGGGCGTTCGAGAAAGCATTCTACTCTTCGACACATCTGTTATTCATAACGTAATAACGAACTGGCCTATGTTTGGCTATCTCCTGTTCGAACTCCCAGTCAGTCTCTTCGACTTCGACTTGGTGGTCATATTCCCCAGGTAGTACTGATACTACATTCACCATAATATCCAAAGTAGCATCAGATTCAGAATTACCTTCATCATTTGATTCACCTTGTTCTGGCCACACAAATCTTCTAGCAATTGGTTTTATTTCCAAACGCTTTCTTTGTTTGCCTTTTCCCTTTATTTGTGGGACATTGGTGCTTGATTCTGGTTAAGGCTACTCTGCAGCCTCTCTTTTGGCTTTTCGCCGTCTTTGATATCTCCTCCACTGGGAGCGCAACATGGGTTTTTTTCCCTTGTAGTTGCTCGACACATGAGCCACTTTGTTTTTTGTTGTAGTTTGGAATTCCTTCCTATAGGCTAAGGATGATACTCTTGGCACATCGAATGTTCGCCATTTCTCCTCATTGGGCCTTTTCCTGCTTGCTGTTTTCAGCCAAGTGTCCACTGAGACATTTGTTGGAGGCCTGGAGTTGATGGCCTCTTCACCTAGTTTATTGGTCCCTTCTGATATCCTCTTCTGGGATCCTATCTGACTTTAGGATCCATGTTGGGTTGGGAATTAGTGTCCCATTTCTCCTTTGCTTCCCTCACACCCTGTATGTGTTATGCAGCCTTTTTGTCGAAGATGGAGCTGCATCTTGGATACAACATGACTTCAGACTTCTTTTTCTGGCATCATTGCAGAAAATCTACCAGATTCTTATTCTCTTTAGAAAATAAGATTTTATTGACTTCCTCTTGTCTGATGCAATCTTCTGAAGCCTTCACCTCAGATACTTCAACCATATTGACTTCTACGTTGCTCTTGGCAGTGAGATTCAGCCTTTGCATCTTGGCTTCTAGGTCTTCTGTCGAACCCGTGACGACAACCAAATAAGAACCTACAGTAGTCCCTTTGTTTGAGCCTCCAGTAGCTCCTTTGTTTAGGCCTTCAATAGCCTTTCTCCCCCCTTCGACAGTCTTTCTGGAGATGGTCCCAGTGAAACTGCCAAAAACAGGCTTATTGACGAAGTCTTCTGAAACTTCGACCATGTTGATTCCTGATGGTTCAGCATAATGGGCATCAGCTTGCAATGGGTTTGCATCAATTTTTATCGGAGGTTTGTCAGCAAATTTGAGTCTTCCTTCTTTGATCGCTCCTTGAACGAGATCCATGAAAAGAAAACATTGTGAAGTTTTATGGCCCAAAAAATTATGATACTTACAAAAACCTCTTTTCTTTCTTTGTTCTAAAGGAGGAATTTTTGCCCCTGGGGGCACTGTCATTTGGCCATCTTTAATTAACAAGTCAAATATCTCATCACATTTTGTGGCGTATAAACTATATGTTTTCTTTGGGAATCTATCATTGTTCTTTTCAGACTCAGTAGGATTCTTCCCATTTGAGGGCATTAGCAATCTGCAAGAGTATGGTGGCCCTTAATTTAATTCTTCTAAATCTATTTTGCTTTCTTCGACAGCTATAGGATCACTAGATGTCTTTGGATCGTCATCATCCATTTCGACACAGGCTACCCTTTCTCTTTGTTGAGTCTTAGTTGCTTTAGCTTTTTCAGCTTTAAGACGTTCTACCTGTCAAACTCTATCAGCCAATTGGGCAATATCCCTCAGGTATTGGGTATCTAATTTTTTCCTAATAGAATAATCTAGGCCCCCTGTTGCCATTTCGACCAACTCATGCTCAGGAACTTGTTTAAAGCATCTGGCTTTGAGCAATCGAAATCTATTAGATATTCATCTATTGGCTCAGTGAATCTCCTTTTCAGACTAGCCAGTTCTTTCAGACTTATTTTGGTTTATCCCATGTAAAATTGTTCATGGAACAATCTCTCCAATTGATTCCAATTGTGGATCTAATTAGCTGGGAGATTGGTTAACCAAGTAAAAGCATTTTTAGTTAGGGAATTCGGGAAGTACTTAATCCTAAGGCTCTTGTTATTTGAGATTTCCCCAACTTCTATCAAATATCTCGCCACATGTTCGACTGTAGATTCTGTTGTATCCCCGGAAAATTTGGTGAACTATGGAACTTTCCACCTAGGGGGTAAATCTGTTTACAAGATATACTCTGACAATGGGGGTGTAAAGTTTGGCCTATGAAAGCCAATGTTCATTCCATTCTGTATCATGATTCTTTCGATCATGGCTGTCAGATTATTATCTGTTCCATAATTATGGTGTCGAACCTGCTGTATCACTTCATCGGCATTTTGGTTTCTATTTACCATAATTACACCTTGATCGACATCGCTAGGGATCGGTGGGGGAACTCTTGGTATTTCGACCCAAGGTTGTTCGATCTCCATTTTATGGTTCATTCCAACTGGCTATAGATTTTGGTTAATGTTCACATCTTCCTCTAATAGGTTGGGGAACCCCGAAAAATTTAGCCATGCGCATCATTTGAGCTGTCATTTGCAGATTTGACTGAGTGGTATTTTGTATTAGAGGGTTCAACATTATACTCAAAGTTTGTGCCAGCATTTGTACCATATCATAGTTACTTTCATCCATTTGTTGCCTCAAAATTGCTGTAGAAGCATTTGTGAGGCTTGGTATTGCATGGGATACCCCTCCTAAGAGTTGTTTTCTACCCAAATTCTCCATATCGGTTCCAGATCCTTGTAATGGCGAAGATGCACTAACCAAAGGTTCTGAAAATATGGACACAACATTCATAAGACTAGCCATTTCAGAAGTTGGCATGCCATAAGGCCGGTCTCGACCCATCCAGGTTATCGAAAATCCTAGGGGAACATAGGGTCGAGATCCTGGATTTACCCTTGGTGGGGGTGTTCCTAATGGACCTCTAGGACCTACATACGAAAGTATTGGTCCCGTTTGTGTGACTATCAATGTTGGTGCCGAACCAACGGTTGATGGGATAGTTTTACTAACGATTGATATAACCGTTGTTTCTGCAGTAATTGATGGAGGTATTTCTCCATTATTTGGATGATTAGTGTTGTACCCCAAAATTTTCCCTCCCATTTCATCAACATTTTCTCATCACCAGACTCTTGGAACTGAAGATCAAGTTAGGGTTTGCTCTGCTCAAGACACCTCCTTGCACTGTTGACCCAAATTAGGGTTTGAGTTTGCACATGGATATTTTGACCTACAATGCCCAAATTGACTTTCATACTTCATGTTGGATTCACAAGTTTGTCCATACCAAATTTCAAGCCTTGATTCAAATTTTTGCCCAGTCAATTTGACAGTTGACCTAAAATCAGCTGTATTGGAGAAAAAGTCAACTGTGGCCAATTGATAGTCAAACCTCATGAAATTTGACCCACATCAACATTATGAACTCATATGAACCATTTGATCAAGTTTGGATCATAATTCCACAAGAAATTTGATCAGATCACCAAAAGGGTAAAATGGTCATTTTTAGGGTTTTGACTGCACAAAGGCAATTTTTGACTGTTTGACCTAACCAATGGCAAACCAAGCTCACATGTGGACTCAAGGACTCAATGACATTGTCTTGACCCATTCAACAAGTTCAAAAGATCTCAAATGCATAGGATTGACAAATGAATTTTTTAGTCAATTGATCAAAATTTGACTGTATACTGAAAAGTCAAACTTTGACTTTTTGGTCAAAATCAAATGCCAAGAGTTATTTTTCATCAAGACATGTCAAATTATGAAACTTGTTCATCAAGAAACCCAAAAATGCAAATTAGGGTTTAAAAAGAAAAAAATTTCATAACTTAGAAATTTTCTAAGTTATGAAATTTTCTTATTTTTTCCTAACTTTGTCCCATTTTTTCACCAAGATGCAAATAGATTCAAAGAAAACTTGCAACATGAAAATTGTATTCCATCACAAAGTCTACAATTTTGATTCACAAAGTTTTCTCAAAAGAAGCTTGTGTCTCAAGTTATGATTTTTGGAACAAGGGTACCTAAAACTTTTAACTTAGAGAAAATTTGCCCTAATCTAGGCATGATTTTGACCCATCTTCTTGGCCACTTTTCACATAGTTCCACTTGGATTTTCAAGTTGCATTTCAAAGATGGATTATAGTATATATTCCAAGCTTTCTAAATTGTCCAAGAACTTCTCAAACACCCTTGTGGTTAGAGAGAATCGAATGCTTGAAGTTGGCAAACACTCACTTTTGTCCATGGCCAATGTATGTTCATACAAACTTGCATTTTCAAATCAGCATGTTTGGTGCTAGCTTGCAGGCCTAAAAAAAAACTTGTACTCCATAATTTAATTCCTAACCATTGAGTTAAGGTATTATCTTGTTCATATGGACATTACATGCAAAATTAAGCCTTAAATGGTAAAAGGTATATTGTCATTTTAGCAAAAGTTACTTTATGTCTTAACACCAAGCATTGAGCCTTGGACAAAATCTGAAACTGCAAACAAAATCCATGAATTGGAGGGGCCAAGAGTGTTGTGTGCGGTTGATAGGAGGGCCCGTACAGGGCTATAACATCACTTCCATTCTTTTGCTTCAAGTAGAAAAAACATGCAAAATACAAGCCACAACACACATCTGAGAAAACCAGCTTACAAGAACATTGTGAACAAGTTTTGTACCTCCTAATAAGCCAGAAACACGACTCCTTTATCACTAAAACCTCCTCTTACTCAAAACCTCCATTTTTCTGCAAAACAGAGTCAGTTCTGCAAACTTCAAGCCCTAGCCAAATTCCATCGTGCGTTTTGTTCAAAGATAGTTCAAACACCTTCCAATCAACTCACTTGAGCTATCCCAGGCCACCATTGCAAGCTGTAACACCTCTAATACACTTTGCCATTTTTGTTTCAAAGCTCTGCAGGTTGAGTTCTACAACACGATCCAAGTTGTTTCAAAACAAGCCAAGCATTGGAAAAGCTTCCTTGGACTCCAGGCAAGCTCAACAGAAGCTCAAACACCATTGAAGGTTGCTACATTGTCCAGCTCGAAGTCAACTGAGACAGGTATTTCATGGACTTCTATCTCTCTATTTAGGAATGGTTAGGCTTAGGTTTGTGAATGAAATATGTGGTACTCATAGCCCTGAAGCCATACATATGCTTAGTTTTCATTTACATTAATCGTGCTAAGAGAATTTCACTCATGGACTTTCTGAAAAAACTAGGTTAGAAATTAGGGCCAGAGCAATTCTCTCTGGTCTTTGAGAGTTAATCCAAGTTTTTTATATGGTTGGATTCGTTGTTTAATTCTCTACAATGTTAATGTTATGAGTTTTGTCAAAAAATCAAAGAATCAGGAGTTACAGTTTTGTACATAGCATGCGCGCAGGTTGTTCAAAGGAAGAAGAAGAGGTGGATTCTGGGCTGGGCCTGGTTCCTTTTGCTTTTGACACCTATTTATTCAGTTTACACCCCCCTGTCCCATTTATTTGAATATTTGTCATTTTGTAATTTTTATTTTTTATTCTGACTTTATTATTTCTTGTCTAAATATAAAAAATGCCAAAAAATTAATTTCTATATTTTTAAATTTATTTGGTATTTATTTTTTATCTTACTAGTATAAATATATAAATAGTTTATTTTTCTTTTATTAAAAACTCAAAAATAATATAAAAAATACACCTATTTTCATTTATTATTTTTTATATACTTAAAAACATTTTTCCTGAATATACACATTTTTTTATATAAATTAATTATTATTTTCCTTTTTTACATAGTTAATATATTTAATATATATATATATATATATATATATATATATATATATATATATATATATATATATATATATATATATATATATACTTATATATTTTTACTTTATAAAAAAATTAGGACAAAAATAAAAAAATACTATATTTTCATTTTTATTAATATTTTGTACTAAAAATATCATTTTTATAATATACTTTTATTTTTTGTATAAATTAATATAGTATTATGTATAATTAATAAATAATATTATTTATTTAAGAATTAGGGTTTTGCCCTAATTAACAAAAGTAATAAAAATTGACCTTTTCTTATTTATTTGCATTTCACATTAAAAAATATACTTTTTACATACATAAAACTTTCTTTTTTTTGCATAGTACATTTTATTTGACTTTTATTTATTTGTATTTATTTCAATTATTGTACATTTGAATATCACCTATACATTCAATATGGTTGTAATAACTTAGATTTTATTTTCTTGTTAAATACTCCCAATTCAAATTTGTACCCCCTCCCTATATCATGTTGTAATAGTGTAGCATTTTAAATTCTCGCACATTTAAAAGCTCCCAAATTATGCCATGCTTAGACTTAGGGTTTGTATGTAAAATAAAATCAATAACTAGCTTGACCTAATCCAAGATAAACATGCATGAAAAACAAACACAATGCACACTTGCACCCCTAGGGTTTCATCCACTTGTTGCCTTTAAAAATGGGCCATGGTTGCATGTTGAGTACTTTGGCAAAAACAAAAAAACAAAAAGATCATAGTCCCTCGATGACGCTATCTGAGTTGCCTAAACAAAATGATCAAGTCCCTCAAGAAAATTGCCAAATATGTTTGACACCATTGTTATCATGGTCTATACGATGACCCGTGCCTGTCTCGCTAACATCCTAACACAAGGTTGTTCACCAAATACAATGGTGAAACAACACTGTTAAAAGGGTTAAAACATAAGGAAGATCTTTGAGTAAAATAGGGTAGACAAACTCTTAGTTACTTGATCAAACTTGCAAAAAAAACATCCTTGCTATTTTTTAAAACACACTTCACAACACAATTTCAAAACCCTACTCTCAAACATTGAAAACTTTTCAAAAGACAAAAACACCTTTGTATACATTCAAACAAGAATCATTACAAAGGTTGCCACAACGATGGCCTCTTTCCAAAACATCTTTCAAAAATCACACACAAAGCACCATTTCAAACAATTGAAAAACACCATTTTAAACAATAGAAATGCAAAGCAAGTGATCTAAGCAAGTAACTAAGAGCCCATGGATAACCATGGATAGAAAGGGTGCTAATACCTTCCCTTTCTATAATCTACTCCCCGAACCCAAGAAAACATCTCAAAGGTCCTTCCTGTGCTTTTTTACCTTTCCTTAGGATAAAATAAAAAGTCAGTGGCGACTCTTGCTAAACTGAAACATTTGCAAACACAAACGCAAAACCTCAAGTCAGTTCTCCCACCGTATCACAATTAGCCATTTCAATATTTCTTCTCCTAGTTGTACACTCGTTGGTGGTTAATTTACCACTTCTTAATAACATACAACACTTTGTAAAAGAAAAGAAATTATGTAAAGCATTTATGTTAATATAAACAAGCAAACAAAAATTATCAAGGTCCCACCGGGTGTGCCAATTTGTTTACCTTGAAAATTGGTAAACAACCGCTGATCTTCCAAAAAGGGTAATTTTTGGTTACTTGTAGGATCGATTAGTTTGATCCTAGGACATATGATAATTATTTGTGTTATTTTGATAAAAATTCTAATTTTAATAAAGTACACATTCGACTGAGAAAGGTAGAGGTTTGAGATAAGTTTAAGTGTAGAAATCTAGTAAAAAGTGCAAGTAAAATCAAGGGAAAATAAACTTTGCAATTAAGATAAAAGGGTGTAAGCAAGAATGGCAAGGAATGTAAAAAGGAATGTAAAAGACTTTGATTATAAAATGTGGTGTTTCAAACGTACATTCTCAATATTCTTTCTTATGCTGCGGGTACTCAAATAATATTGAGTGACTTGTACAATTAGTTGAACACACAGAAATCTACATAGAATCCCTATATTTATACTAGAACTAGGTAACCGCCGAGGAGTTGCCTCGCTCTAAATTGAGGACAAGTGTCCTCTTCATGCACTTCGACTTCTGTCCTTATGCCACATTGCTTTCTTCACTGCCAGGTGAACTGTTTTTCCCTCCTTTCTTCAGATTCAAAATAACTTGTTGCTGATACGAAGTTTCTTGGTCGAAGGGCAAAGGCTTCTTGGCTGAACACCCCCTTTTAACATAGAAAATTTATCTAAGTATTTATTCTCTTCTTAGCATTGCTTCGAGACAACGAACATCACGAACTCTTCTGTCAAAGCGTCTTTAACTTTAGATTTCTTCAACCTATTCTTTGCCAGTAGGACAAACATGTGTAGGTGTCGAATTCAGGAGCTAACACAATGTCATTGATGATGTCTGCTTTGTCTCCACCATCAATGATTTGACTAATCCCTTACTGACCCTTAAGAAGAATCTGTTAAGAGCCAGTTTATTTCTGGGCTGCCTTGAAAATTGTTATCATTGTGCTTCCCAAACTAATGGTTGTATGTGTCTGAAGAAAGGTATTCAACACTTGATTGATAGCCATGAAATTTTGTTCGATAAAAATCCGTCCGTGAAGAGTTTACCTGAAATTATTTTCCAAGAACTGAGACTTGAAGACATTTCCATAATCACAATTTCCAATACCCTTATAAGGATCACCTCTAAAATCCCTATAAGGATTCTTGGTGAGCCAATGGTGGCTCCCTTAATCATCACTATACCAGAGCCAGTCCCCTATTCCTCTGACAAAGCTATGCTTTGGAACTATGGGGCAGAAGTTTATTATCATGGTGTTAAGAAAGAGCCATGGATTAATGAAAATGAAGATCTCGAAATTACAAACATTGCCGGAACTAGTAAGGTCACTAGGACAGGAAGGATATTCTCTCCAGAGATTTCTCCTCCAACAACTACTACAACACCTATTCATATCCCTGCTGCTGAGCCAACTGCTGACACCCGAGGTAAAGAGAATATATTTGAGCCTTCCCGGAAGGATGCGCCATCCAAATATGTTACGATTGAAGACCCATCTAGACAAGAGATGGAAGAAATTTTGAAGATCATCCAAAAAATGGACTATAAAATAGTTGAGCAACTGTGGAAAACACCCTAAAAAATATCCATGTTGTCCTTGTTATTATGCTCTGAAGCACATGCCCAAACTTTGTTGAAATTTCTAAAGAATGCCCATGTACCACAAGAGACCACTGGTGATCAATTTGATAATTATGTAGTGAGCCTAACCGCTGACAATGGTTTAGGCTTTTCTGATGCAAATTTAACTTCGGAAGAAAAATCATTACAAAGATCTGCACATCTCTATTGAATGCAAAGGAACTAATTTGGCGGATGTGTTAGTTTATACATATTCCTCCATGAATGTTTTACCCAAGGGTGCTTTGGATAGATTGGATTATGATGGGCTGGTTTTGAAACCCAACGATATTGTGGTAAGAGCCTTTGATGGGTCAAAGAGGATGGTCCATGGAGAGGTTGATCTTCCGATCAAGGTGAGATCTTAAGTTTTCAATTCAACATTTTTTGTAATGGATATCCGCCCAGCCTATTCTTGCTTTCTTGGACGCCCATGGATTCTTGGGGCAGCTGCGGTTACCTCTAGATTGCATCAAAAGCTAAAGTACCCAGTGAAAGGGAAGATTGCCACAGTATGTGGAGAGGAAGAATATATGGTCAGTCATTTAAATTCTTTCAAATATGTCAAAATGGATGGTGAATTCATTGAAACTCCTTATAAAACATTTGAGGTAATTCCCCCAATGATCGTTGTTGCTAAAGTTATTCCTGGTACTCCTAAGATTTTCAAGGACACACCAAGAATGGCTTCCTTGAAGGATGTTAGGGCCGTGGTAGAAGGGGGAGGATGCACTATCTGGGGACAACTTCCAGACATCCCCTACAAACCTGATAAGTTTGGGTTGGGTTTCACTTCAAAGGCTCAGAAAGAGGTTCGTCGTGTTCGTTCTGGGGGGCCACCTCTCTGTATTAGCAACATTGAAGTAAATGCTCTGGGAGAAACTTATAGAGATGGTGACTTGGATGACTGGATATTCCAAACTGCTGACGGTGGACTCAACAACTGGAAGGCCAAAGACTTCATCTCAATCTCATTCAACCAAGAGTAATTGTTATTTCCTATTTTTATTACTTTAAGAAGTTTGTCTGTAATCTCTTTTAAAATAATGACTTTAAACCTTGTGCCTTACCCGAGTCACAATGATCCATTTGTTAAGGGTTGTCATTTCATATATCATATTCTCATTTAATGAAAACATTGGATGATTTTGCATTCAAATTTTACACTCCTTGTCTTTCTTTTACTTTACTGCATTTTCAAATATCCTTGTGACCTTACATGCACACATACACACATTTGCAGATCCACATCCACTCTGGATCTCATTGACAACAATTATGCTATTGCCGTTTATGACTTGGAAAATCCAATCTACTAAGCCGAAGACGAAGGTGAAGAAGATTGTGAGATTCCTATAGAACTCGCGAGACTCCTAATATAATAGCAAAAGGCTATCCAACCACACGAAGAGTTGGTCGAAGTGATAAACTTGGGATCTGGGGTATATAAGAAAGAAGTCAAGATTGGCACCAACCTGGAAGACATTGTCAAGAGTAGATTGTTTCAGATGTTACACGACTATGTTGATGTATTCGCTTGGTCAAACAAAAGGTTCGTCGCATGTGTCCTATTATGTCAGATAAAATCAAGGCTGAGGTAATGAAGCAGTTCAATGCAGGTTTCTTGGCAATGATGTCGTATCCCCAATGGTTTACAAATGTTGTTCCAGTGCCAAAGAAATATGGTAAAGTATCTATGTGTGTACACTACAAGGATTTAAATAGGGAAAACCCCAAAGATGACTTCTCACTACAACATATTGATGTCTTGGTTGACAATACTGCTCAACATAAGGTATTTTCTTTCATGGATGGTTTCTCTGGTTACAACCAAATCAAAATAGCGCCTGAAGACATGGATAAAACTACCTCTGTCACACAATGGGGTACCTTCTGTTATAAGGTCATGCCTTTTGGGCTGAAGAACGCAGACGCAACTTATCAACGAGCTATGGTAGCTTTATTTCATGACATGTGTCATCATGAGATAGAAGTCTACGTTGATGACATGATAGCCAGATCGCAAACTGAGGAAGAAAACCTTGACCATCTACACAACTTGTTTGAAAGGTTGAAGAAATACAAGTTGAGATTGAATCCCAACAAATGCATCTTTGGGGTAAGGTCTGGAAAACTTAGGTTTTATCGTTAGTGGTAAAGGTGTTGAAGTCGATCATGCAAAAGTAAAATCTATCCAAGAAATTCCAGCTCCCCATACTGAGAAGGAGGTCAGAGGTTTCTTAGGACGACTCAACTATATTTCCTGATTCATTTCTCACTTGATCGCTACTTGTGAGCCAATCTTCAAGCTGCTGAAGAAAGATTAAGTGGTAAGATGGAATGGCGACTGCCCAATAGCTTTTGACAAGATCGAGGAGTAATTACAATAACCTCTAATTCTGATGCCACCAGTTGAAGGAAGACCTCTGATCATGTACCTGATTGTGTTAGAGAATTCAATAGGGTGTGTGCTGGGGTAGCAGGACAAGTCTGGTCGAAAAGAGTATGCAAGATACTACCTTAGCAAAAAGTTTATCGACTGTGAAACAAGATATTCACTACTCGAGAAAACTTGTTGCGCTTTGGCATGGGCTTCTCGCCGACTAAGACAGTATATGCTCACTCATACTACTCTATTAATCTCTAAGATGGATCCCATCAATTACATCTTTGAGAAGCCAACTGTGATATGGTGGCAGAACCGACTGTTGTACTGGTTTTGTGTTTGTGTTCGCAAATGTTGCAGTAAGAAAGAGTCACCACCGACTTTTCTTTTATCCAACCAAGGAAAGGGTGAAAAGAATATAAAAAGACCTTTCGAGATTATTTCTGAGTAAGGGGGGTAGATTATGGAAAGGGAAGGTGTTAACACCCTTTCCATCCATAATTTTCTACGGGCTCTTAGATGCTTAGCTCATTTTAAAAGTACCTTGTGCTTTGTGTGTTTTGAAAAATGTTTTGAAATGCCTTAGTGCAGCGATTTGCTTTGCGTTAACTCTTGTATCAGTCCTCAAGAGTGTTGACAAAGAAAATGTTTTTGAAAGTTTTTTTTTGAAAGGTGTAAGTGTAAAAAGATTGTTTTGAGAATATCATCTAAGAACTATCTACTTGTACTCTAAATGGTTTGTTCTTTTCCTCCTGACCTTTAGACAACACTATCCTACTATTAGTGAGTAGGTAGCCCTAATGTTGGATGTATGAGGGACATTCAAAGGGAAGTACAATCATAAAGGAAACATGTGGAAACCCTTTAGCAATTTTGTTTAGGGACTAGATCATTTACCGAGAGGCAACTGTAGGGTTTTCGAGGGACTATGATCATTTATTTTACGGGTCTTTGCTAAAGCGTCCCCGTTTTAAGGGACATGACTGTTTTTTTCGAAAGGAAACCAAAGTGGGTGTACCCTAGAGGTGTATGTGTGCAATTGATTCAATTCAGTTATTTATCTTGCACGTTTAGGTTTGCTAATGTTTTAATTTTCAGTCTTTCCATACAATCCTATTTACTAACAGTAATATTATACAGAAAATATAAAGTGCGAGAATTTAGATCCTACGCTATTACAATGCTTCGGGACAGTTACATAAAAGGTGCAAGAAAGTAAAATGCGGAATTTTAAACCTAGACTATTACATCTCATAATCAGTTACATTATTATATAAAATGCGAGAATAAAAATAATGCGGGCGGAATGAAATATTACGTCTAAAAAATCCTAAGAATGAAAGTCTTTTGGTTTTATTTTAACTTATTTCAAGAAAAATAATTAAACTAAATCTAAATTTAATTTAAGAAAATAAATATTGAAATTAACCTAATTCTAATATTTTTTTTTTGTTTTTTATTAAGAAAACATTTGAATTAAAATGAATCTAAGTCTAATTGATTTTACGTTGATAAAATAAAATTATAATAATTAATTAATTAAAATAATTTTAGAAAAAAACCTAAATCTATTTATTTAATTTTTGATTTTTTATGATTTGTTAGAAAAAGGATTAAAAAGTAAAATATAAACTAAACAAAAAAACTAAAAAAAGAAAATAAAAAAAACATAGAGCTGAGCCTGATATAAAAAATAAATGGGGGGTGCATTGTTGAATTCTCTTGCCCAGGAAGGGAGAAGCCCATATTTACTTCTGGATCCAATGTGGATTATTTCTTGATGGCACATGGTGAGCTTGTAGATGGAGTGCACTAGATCTGATCAGATGGATATCTTATGGCACAAGACTGATGGTGCATGATGTATATATGACTACAAGGAGCACCAGATCTGTATGAAACAAATGTTAGAAAATAAAATGTTGGACCTGGGATTCGAACCCAGGTCCTCCCCCTCACATACACGCTTCCCTGACAACCGAGCTATCATACCATTCATTACATAAAATCAATTAATAATATAATATACAAAAAATGTCAATATTGGAGAAAATAAAAAAAAACGCGCGCACTGATTCAAACAGGCCAATTGTAGGCTGCCACGCATTGTCTTCTTCCCCCCTCCATCGTCTTAGGTAATAAGACCTCTAGTGACAGTTTTTGTCTGTCACTATAACACTTAGGCAAAATAAATTCAATGTGAGGCCATGGATTGATTGGCCTCAACCTCCTGAGAACAATGGTACCCTTGGTTGGGCCTAATTTTGGCTATTTCAAGAAACCCCAATTTGGAGGTGTAAACCCTAACAATGGCAACGTACGATTCCTACACCAAAACCTCAATACAACTATACAAAAAGCTTGCAAATATTTAAATGATCAGTAATGCATGGCCAAAATGTATTTATATTACACGAATTAAGCAAAATAAAATGGACAAGAATTGAAAACTGTGCAAACTGGATGGATCATTTCGTGGAGTTTTAGGACGGTGATGATCGCAAATGCTTCATGGAAGCTCCAGGAATATGTTTGGATCCATAGTTTTGATTGAGGAATGATGGAACTGCACTCTTGGATTTCACAATTTTGGAAGATTTTTTGTGAATTGCGTGTGCTCTCTGTATGCGTGTTTGTAGAGTAAAAGGAGGAGACAAGGTTACATGGAAAGAATCTCAACCATAAACATTATTTTCAAACCATGATCAATATTTGAAAAAATGCCATAATTGGAGATTTGATGCCATGTTTGATGCTAAATGAACCTGGAAACCCCTGCACGAATTTGTGGGCTTGAAATCAAATCAAACCAAAAGCCCAATTGTCATGATCCACCATTTACTATTTTATATAATTTATCTTGTATTTATGTGAATAAAAACAAAATAAATATGAATAGAATAGATGAAAAAATAAAGGCAAGGTAATAATGAAATTAGAGGTCCTCTATAAGCTTAGGAAGATAATTGAAGCCTAAAAAGTTAAGCCCTTGACTCAAAAGTTCAAATTTGCTCAATGCACCATTCTTAAAATTCCCAAACTTTTCCCAACTTGTGAAAGCCATAACTTGCGCCATTTTAATCTCATGATGATGATATTGGACTTTTTGGAAAGCCCGAGATGTTTACTTCAATACCTCTTTTGATCAATTTTTCATTTGAAGAGTTTATCTTAATGTAAATGGTCTTGACAAAAAATGCCTTTTCAAGACTTTCTGAAAATGACCTGTAATGTATGAGCTTGTATCTTCCAAATAGTGCATCTCTTGATGTTGAGGGAAAAATAGAAGTTGTAGGGAATTGGAATTTCTTCAAAATGAGCTTTGGTTGAGAAAAAATGGATGAAGTATGTGAAAGTTATGCCTGGTCAAAGTTTGGTTGACTTTTCCTATAGAAACCCTAATTAGCAATTCTTAACTTTTGATAGATTAAGAGCATTTCTTGAGGAATCATGATCAACCCTTGATCAAATGATGGATATCACTTCAAAATGTTTATGTTGACCAAAAATCTTGAAGTTTGACTGTATATGGGCCACATTTGGCTTTTGACCTAGTATAGTTGATTTTCAAACACTTGAGCAATTGACTGAGCAAACTTTTAGTGCAAGACATGAAATTTGTCATGGAAAATCTTGAAGGTATATTAGGACAATGGAAAACATTTGAGAACTTTGGAGCTCAACCATCTTGATGAAAAGTGAAACCCTAGTTAGAGGTTCATTTCTTTGGAGGAGAATTTGTTTGATCTATTCTTAGCCAACCTTGAGCAATTGAGGACCTATATAAGACCATGTCTTGAGTAAAAATAGGAGGGAAAATTTTGGGGTACAACAGCTTCCTCTGTTCAATCTTCTTAAACCTGAGGATTTAGATGGGCTTGTCTTCCTTTCGTGATCTGAAGGTGGAAGATGATTGAACACTAGAGTGCCCATAAATTTGCACCCGTATGAAGTGACACTGATGGTTGATGATGTCGGGAATGGGCTTACAGATGTTATTTGGAGAAGATGACAGAGAGTCGTTTGATATGGGCTTAAAGATGCCATCCAAAGTAGATGTTGCCTTTATAAATGGTCCCTTTGGGGGTTCCTGTTCCTGCTGTCTGAGGAGGAATCTGCTGGGGAACGTTAATTTCTGTTATTCTCTTGCTTGGGGAAACTCTGTGGGGAATAGAGTCTAGGAACTTCAGTTTTCCAAGGCTCTGCTGAAGGGTTATCTCTGGAGAGGTGAAAGTTTATTATTTTCTGGTTGACGTCCAGGCTTCACAGTAACTTGCCGGGGATAATGGAAATAACCTTTATCTAAAAATGTATTAGAAAAATCCTGTGTAGGGCTGTTTCAGGATGAGTCCGTGTTAGTCTGCATCCGGAGATATATGACAATTAGCTTGTGTGGGGCTGCTTCAGGATGAGTCCGTGTTAGACTACATCTGGAAAGTTGAGAAGGAATCCGTGTAAGATTGCTTCATCCAGTCGGGTAGATAGTTTTCTTGTCTAGTTTCAGGTGTTAATATATAAATCATCTGTTTACAGATAGTTGTCCTGTCTGGTTTCAGGTATTAATCTAGAACTTGAAAATTGTCGATCACTGAGAAAGTTGTCTTGTCTGGTTTCAGGTATTAATCTCTGACTTGAGAAAGAAATATAGTTTTCCAGGCTTGTTACATGTATTAATCTTCAATCTCCTTATGTATATAATTTTCCTGACCTGTTACAAGTATTAACCTAGAATCGGTCGTCCATAGATAATTCTCCTGGCTTGTTACAGGTATTAATCTAGAACTGGAAAATTATCGGTCGCTGAGATAGTTGCCCTGGCTGGTTTCAGGTATTAATCTCTTACCTGAGAAAGAAAGATAGTTTTCCTGGCTTATTATAGGTATTAATCTTCAATCTCCTTATGTAGATAGTTTTCCTGGCTTGTTATAGGTATTAACCTACAATCGATCATCCACATATAGTTCTCCTGGCTTGTTACAGGTATTAATCTGGAACTTGAAAATTGTCGGTCGTTGAGATGGTTGTCCTGGCTGGTTTCAGGTATTAATCTCTGACCTGAGAAAGAAAGAAATTTTTCCTGGCTTGTTACAGGTATTAACCTACAATCGGTCGTCCACAAATAGTTCTCTTGGCTTGTTACATGTATTAATCTGGAACTTGAAAATTGTTGGTCGCTGAGATAGTTTCCCTGGCTGGTTTCAGGTATTAGTCTCTGACCAGAGAAAGAAAGATAGTTTTCCTGGCTTGTTAGGTATTAATCTTCAATCTCCTTATGTAGATAGTTTTCCTAGCTTGTTATAGGTATTAACCTATAATCGTTCGTCCACAAATAGTTCTCATGGCTTGTTACAGGTATTAATCTGGAACTTGGCAACATTTGGTCACATAGATAGTTTCCCTGTCTGGTTTCGAGAATTAATCTGTGGCCTACTGTATTTGTTGGTAAACCCATCTTGTTTCGGGAGTTCATACCACTTGGTCGTATAAATAGTTTCCCCGTCTGGTTTAGGGTATTAATCTTTAACCTGCTGTATAGGTTAATTGTGTTTGTCTGTCTACTAATTTAACCTTAAAGGGTAAAATAAGTTTCATGCGATGTCATGATGTATGAATTACATGATTCTCTCAAAATAAATGAGATTGTAATATATGTATTTGTGCTGCATATGCTATGATGTTTGTAGAAATGATGTATGAATGCAATGTATGAACTTATCAGCTGTTCTATTGCAGTATTGTTGAACCAGGGAAAATAAATCCCTGATTCTTGCTGGGAGTGAAGAATGTAGGTCTTTAAATATGTTGAAGTTAAAATGCTGGGAGATGAACTTCCGTTGTTAGAGAAATAAACTTTATTGGGGAAGGTAAACATTGTGAACTGAACTGTTGCTAGAAGATAGTCTGGAATAACTATCAGGATGACATCCATCTCTGGATCGTATCTGAACTGTTGCTAGAATAAAATATGAATAAGTGTCAGAATGACATCTGTCTCTGGATCATACCTGAACTATTTCTAGATGAGAATCTGGAATACGTGTCGGGATGACATCTGTCTCTGGATCGTACCTGAACCGTTTCTAGATGAGAATATGGAATAAGTGTCAGGATGACATCTTTCTATGGATCGTACCTGAACCATTTTTAGAAGAGGGTCCGCCTTATTTAGAATGTTTCCGCTAGGAATTCTTGTTTTGAGAAGAAATCCGTTGGGGAAGGGAAACTTCTTAATACACATGGGGATTTTCTGAGATCCTATTGGGGAGTCCTAAGAAGCTTGGCGACTTAGGTAATCAGTCAATATAAAGGAGAGTGGGATATAAAATACTCAAATCTTATCCCTTACAAAGAACTTGTGCTAACCTTTATCCCGTACTTTGAAGAGGTTACCTTTGAACATATCCCGAGGGAAGAAAATCAGTTGGCGGATGCCTTAGCTACAATGTCATCTATGTTCAAGGTCAAATGGGAAAACGAAGCTCCTCCGAATTACTATTGAAAGATTTGATGAATCGACACACTGCTATGAGATTGATACTTCTGGAGTAGAAGAGAATCCTTGGTTTCACGAAGTAAAAAGGTATCTCAAAGCTTAAGAATACCCTGAAGGGGCATCAATCAATGATAAGAAATTCCCACAGAGGTTCTCAGCCAAGTTCTTCTCGAGCAACAGAATTCTATACAGGCGCAACCATGATTCAAATTTGCTCTGTTGTATGGGCAAGAAGGAAGTATAGAAGATTATGGAGGATATGCACGAAGGCATCTTTTGTACTCACTCAAGTGGACATACTGGCCAAGAAGATTCTAAGAGATGGTTACTATTGGTCGACTATGGAAACTGATTATCACCCACCACTCGAGGACTTTCCATAAGTGCCAAATTTATGCTGATAAGGTTCACGTGCCTCTAGTTCCTTTGAATGTCACGGCTACTCCTTAGCCATTTGAAATGTGGGGTATTGATATGATAGGAGAAATCAAGCCTACTCCCTCTAATGGACATTGTTTCATTCTTGTCGCCATTGACTACTTAACCAAGTAGGTTGAAGCACCTTCATTTGCCTCAGTTACCAAGAGCGTTGTGGTCTGGTTCATCAAGCATAACCCCATCTCTCGGTATGGCATACCTGAGAGGATCATCACTCACAATGGTGCTAACCTCAACAAAGCCACGATCTTTGAACTCTACATGCAGTTCAAGATTAAGCATCACAACTCTTCTCTATACAGACCTAAGATGAATGGCTCAATGAAAGTTGCCAACAAGAACATAAAGATGATTGTGTAAAAGATGATTGTGACCTATAAAGAATGGTATGTGATGTTACCATTTTCTCTCCATGGATATCGTACTTCGGTGCAAACATCAACTGGGGCAACCCCATTCTCTCTAGTCTATGATATGGAAGTTGTCCTACCTGTTGAAGTTCAAATCCCTTCTCTAAGTATTATGAAAGAAGCATACTTATACCAAAAAAAGTGGATTCAAACTAGGTTGGACAAGTTAAATTTGATTGACGAAAAGAGGCTGGCGGCTGTCTGTCATGGTCAGATGTATCATAAGCGTATGATCAAGGCATTCAACAAGAAGATCAAGCATCAAGTATACCAGGCTAGCGACATGGTAATAAAGCGCATCATTTTACCACAAGGTGATCCTAGGGGAAAATGGACTCCCACCTACGAAGGGCCTTTTTTATCAAGAAAGTATTCTCGGGCGGTGTTATGATGTTAACCACAATGGACGGCGAAGATTTCCCACACCTTGTGAATGCAGACATAGTTAAAAAATACTACACATAAGAATAACTTACTAGGTTTACATACCTAGGCAAAAATAAGGGCATCCCGGTGAACCAAAAGGGTTCGGGCAAAAATTAGGGATATATACAAAAGATTGTATACCTGGCAAGTCGAAAACCTGAAAAGGTAGCTTGGACAAAAAAGGGTATCCCGGTGGATTGAAAACCTGAAAGGGCGGTTCAGGCAAAAATTAGGGATTAAAAGCATACGACTATGTCCCGTAGGATCACTTACATGCAAGCTTTATTACCAAAGTCGAAAGTTCAAATGGTTCAATCAACTTCTTCCGATGGCAAGGGACGAGAAGCTCGAAGACATAGGGGCAATAGTGGAGTTGGAACCCAATGAGATCATTTCCACATGGCTATATATATATATATATATATATATATATATATATATATATATATATATATATATATATATATATATATATATATATATATATATATATATATATATATATATATATATATATATATATATATATATATATATATATATATATATATATATATATATATATATATATATATATATATATATATATATATATATTTGTTTTCACTTTGTACTCTTCATTTCAAGACTACTTCATCTTACAAGGATTTCCGTCTCTTTGTACAAACTCGCTTGTTTTTAGGCAAATTATCAATACAAATACATCTTAAAGTTCAAACTTTTGGGTTTTTGTGTCTTGTTTGGATAAGCGTCCAATAACTAAATTGAATGAACATATGCATATGAACATGGTTAACTGTTAACAAAAATTTGCATAAGAACAAGAATAAGCATTTACTCAAGATTCTAGAAGCTGGGATGACACTTAAGCTATCCATAAATCCCCACAGAGCTACTTCAAAGAGACTATCCCCATAGAGTAGTCTTCACAAATAAGGATACATTCCCCACAATCTCCGCGGCAGATTGCTCCAGCAAATAAAGGAGTATAATCTCTTTCCCAGCAACCTACAGAGTTATGATCAATGCAATTCATGGAAATTCTCTTCCCCAACTGAGTTTGGTCCTCCAAAAAGAAACCTTGCAAAGTTCTTCTCTTTGGAAAATTCAATTTCCCTAGGAAAATTTGTTTCTTCAGTAGAGTACTACTCCAACAACAAAATTTATTTCCCCAACAAACTATAATTTCCCCAGCTCAATTCTATTCCTCATACTACTACAAATCATTGACAAAATTCTTCTCCCCGGTAAAGTTGCCACTATCCCCAGAGAATTGCTGAAAAACTTGGAATCAGACCAGATATCAGTTAGCCTTATCTTCCTCAGACGAGTTGGAAGTTATCCATCTCTTTTATCCCCAACTAGGGTATATAAGAACTATCCTACAAAGATAAGTTGAAGGATTAACCATCTTTTATCCCCAATCATGGTATATAAGAAATAAATTCTCGAGTAGAGCAACGGACGACAAATGTTCCTAAACTCTACTCCCCAAAAGGAGATCAATATATCCTGTGATACGGTGGCAGAACCGACTGTTTTACTGGTTTTGCTTTTGTGTTCACAAATATTGCGGTAAGCAAGAATCACCACCAACTTTTCTTTTATCCAAATTAAGGAAAGGGTGAAAAGAATAGAAAAAGACCTTTTCAAGAGGTTTCTGAGTAAGGGGGTAGATTATGGAAAGGGAAGGTGTTAGCACCCTTTCCATCCGTAGTTTTCTATGGGCTCTTAGATGATTAGCTCATTTTTTAAATACCTTGTGCTTTGTGTGTTTTGAAAAGAAGTAGTTTGAAAAATTCCTTAGTGCGGCGATTCACTTTATGATAACCCTTGTATCAGTCCTCAAGAGTGTTGATAAAGCATTTTTTGAAAGTGTTTTTGAAATGTCTTGTGTAAGTGCAAAAAGTTTGTTTTTGAGCAAGCATTTAAGAACTATCTACTTATACTCGAAAAGGTTCGTTCTCTTCCTCCTATCCTTTAGACAATGCTATCCTACTATTAGTTAGTAGGTAGCTCTATCGTTGGATGTACGAGGGACATTCCAAGGGACGTACAGTCATAAAGGCAACATATGGAGACACTTTAGCAATTTTGTTTAAGGGACTAAATCATTTACCGAAAGGCAACACTGTAGGGTCATCGAGGGACTATGATCTTTTGATTCGAGGGTCTTTGCTAAAGCATCCCCATTTTCGAGGGACATGACTGTTTTATTTTCCGAAAGGAAACCAAAATGGGCGTACCCTAGAGGTGTATATGTGTAAGTGATTCAATTCGGTTCATTTAACTTTGTTATTAGGTTTGCTAGCGCTTTGTTTTCAGTCTTTCCATACAAACCTAGTTACTAACACTTAATATTTTGCAGAAATTTAAAGTGCAGGAATCGTAAATCCTATGCTATTACAAGGCTTTGGGGAGGGGGTATTTCATGTCAAAAAATGTGGAAATAAAAGAAAAGCAGTAAAGAGACCTAGTAATTATCTATTACATTCCATCAGCAAATACATTAGTATAAAAAAGTGCGAAAATAATAATGCGTGCAAATTTAAAATAACGTCTAAAACCCTAAAAAATTTCTAAGTAAAATAAGAAAATCTTTTTGTTTTTTGTTTATTTTAAGAAAATGCTTAATTTAAATTAAATGAGAAAAAACTAAATATAATCCTAATTAATTAAATAAAATAAAAATAATTATTAATTAAATAAAAGAAAAACTAATTCTACTATTTTTGTATTTTTGTTAAGAAAATATTTGAATTAAAAACCTATGTCTAATTGGTTTTAAATTAATTAATAAAGTCAAAATAATTAAGTTAATTAATTTACAAAAATAAAAAATTAAAATTAATTTTAGAAAAAATCCTAAGTCTAATAATTATTATTTTTTCTGATTTTTTATTTTATAATATTTTAAAAAAAAAGATTAAAAGAAGGTAAACAATAAAACAAATAAAATAAAAAAAAACAATTGGGCCAAATGTTATAAGCAAATGGGATGTGTATGAATTGAAATTGCTAGGCCCAAAAGATGACAAGCCCAGGCCACGCTGGATCCTGTGTTGCTGACCCATGAGGGTGTATGATAGGTTAGTACCTTAGGGGCGTTGGATCTTTACCTTGTTGATATTCACTGGCCCAGATGTGAAGGAATATGGTAGGCACTTGGTTATGCAACACACTGAATCCTGCAAAGAAATGTTATAAAAAATCAAAACCCATGTCTCTTCCCTTCCCTTCACCTACTGAGCTTTTGTTTCAATCGTTTATATAATCAACACAACAATAAAATATATAAAGCAAGGTCAAAATTATATTTGAAATAAAAACGCGCGCGCTGAGTAGGCCCTGTCATTTTAAATGGACGAATGACAACATGAGATTCAACCACGCCAGCACAGGGGGGGTCAAACCACCATACATGGTGGTTGACCTCCTTCTTCTCCGGCCAACCAAAATCGCCATGTGCAAAACATGATGAATTAAAAAGAAAAAAAGGTCACAGTCCCCCTAATTAGCAGACCGTGAGTTCAATTGCACCATTCGTTTTTCCTAAAACTTATGGTATCACTCAGTTTGGAACTCAACCATTTTGGAACCCTAACAATGGTGCTTTGCCACCCCTGCATCAAATCTCAAAAGCAATACATAAAATATGTTTTAAACCATTATGCTACATGATTTATGCAAACAAAATGAATTAACAACGCATATATTTAAGGGTTCGATTGAGAAAAGTTTTACCGATCGGTGAGATGGAGATATGGCGTTTTGACTCGTTTTAGGCTAATATGAGGGTTGGACGTGACTCCTTGGAATCTCAGGGAATGCTTTATACCTTTGGTTTGAATTGATGATGGCTGGAAATGCAAATACAACTTTTGATAATTTCAAATTTTTTTGCAATTTTTGGGGTGTTCTCTAGGCTATGTGTATGTGTTCATGAGGCTTCCAATACAACTCTATATTTATAGAGGAAGGAGAGAAGCAAATATGGGATGAAATCATAGTGTAATGGCATGGCTTAAATCTCAAGATATCCAATTTGAAATATTTCCAAAAAAGGTCAATCTTGCCCATTTTGATTGGGGGATGAACCTGGACAGCCTTGCACGAATTGATGGGCCGAAAATTAATCCAAACCAGCAGCTCAAGTGTCACGATCCATCATTCACTATTTTATACAATTTATCTTGCATTTATGTGAATAAAAACAAATTAAATATGAATAAAATAGAAAAAAAATTCAAGTCAAGGTATGAATGAGTTTATAGGTCTTCCATAAGGTTAGTAAGATGTTTGATGTCCAAGAAATTAAGCCATTGACTTAAAAGTTCAAGTTTGTCAAATGCATAATTCTTGAAATTTCCAAAATTTTCCCAACTTGGGAAAGCCATAACTTGCTCAATTTTTATCTCATGATGATGATATTGGACTTTTTGGAAAGCCCAAGATGTTTACTTCAATACCTCTTTTTATCAATTTTTCATTTGAAGAGTTTATCTTGATATAAATGGTCTTGACCAAAAATGTCTTTTATTGACTTTCTTAAAATGACCTGTAATGTATGAGCCCATATCTTTCAAATGGTGCATTTCTTGAACTTGATAACAAAAGAGAAGTTGTAGATAATTGGATTCTCTTCCAAATGAGATTTGGTTGGGGGAAAATGGATTAATTATGTGAAAGTTATGCCTGGTCAAAGTTTAATTGACTTTTCCTATAGAAACCCTAATTTAGCAATTCTAGACTTTTGATAGATTAGGAGCATTTCTTGAGGAATCATGATCAACCCTTAATCAAATTATGGATATCACTTCAAAATGTTGATGTTGACCAAAAATATTGATGTTTGACTGTATATAGGCCACAATCGATTTTTGACCTAACATAGTTGATTTTCAAACATTCGAGCAATTGATTGAGTAAACTTGTAGTGCAAGGCATGAAATTTTTCATGGACAATATTGAAGGCATATTTAGACAATGGAGAACATTTGAGGCCTTTGGAGCTTATACATATTAATGAAAAGTGAAACCCTAATTAGAGGTTTATTGATTAGGAAGAGAATTTGTCTGATCAATTCTTGGCCAACCTTGAGCAATTGAGGATCTCTAGGAGCATGTCTTGAGTAAAAATGGGAGGGAAAATTTTGAGGTACAAAAGCTGCCCCTGTTCAATCTTTTAAACCTGAAGATTTAGATTGGCGTGTTTGCCTTTCGTGATCTGAAGGTGGAAGATGATTGAACACTAGAGTGCCCAGAAATTTGCACTCACATGAAGTAACACTGATGGTTGATGATGTCGGGAATGGGCTTAAAGATTCCATTTGAAGAAGATGACCGAGAGTCATTGAATATGGGCTTAAAGATTCCATCTAAAGTAGATGCTGATTTCACAAATGGTCCCTTTGTGTGGAATTCTGTTCCTGCTGTCTAAGGAGGACTCAGTTGGGGAATATGAGTTTTCGTTGTTCTCCCGCTTGAGGAAAGTGTCATGGGGAATAGTGTCTCAAAACTTCAGTTGTCTAAGGCTCTACTGAGGAATTATCTCTGTACTGGAGAGATGGGAGTTTGTTGTTTTTTGGTTGAAATTCGGGCTTCATAGTAACTTGCTGGGGATAATGGAATATACCGTTATCTGGAAATGTATTAGAAAGAGCCTGTGTAGAGCCATTTCAGGATGAGTCCCTATTAGTCTACATCCGGAGATATATGAGAAGGAGCCTTTGTGGGGCTGCTTCAAGATGAGTCTGTGTTAGACTGCATCTGGAAAGTTAAGAAGGAATCCGTGTAAGATTTCTTCAGGATGAGTCTGTGTTAGACTACATCTGTATGATGAGAAGGAACCCGTGTAATATTACTTCGCCTGGTCATGTAGATAGTTTTCCTGTCTGGTTTCAGGTGTTAATCTATAATCAGCTATTCACCGATAGTTGTCCTGTCTAGTTTCAGGTATTAATCTGGAACTTGAAAATTGTCGGTCGTTGAGATAGTTGTCCTTGGTGGTTTCAGGTATAAATCTCTGTCCTGAGAAAGAAAGATAGTTTTCCTGGCTTGTTACATGTATTAATCGTCAGTCTGCTCATGTAGATAGCTTTCCTGGCTTGTTACAGGTATTAACCTGCAATTAATCGTCCACAGATAGTTGTCCTATCTTGTTTCAGGTATTAATCTAGAACTTTATTTTTGTTGGTCGTTGAGATGGTTGTCCTGGCTAGTTTCAGGTATTAATCTCTAACCTTAGAAAGAAAGATAGTTTTCCTGGCTTGTTATAGGTGTTAATCTTCAATCTCCTCATGTAGATAGTTTTCCTGGCTTGTTACAGGTATTAATCTACAGTTGGTCGTCCACAAATAGTTGTCTTGGCTTGTTACATGTATTAATCTACAGTCGGTCATTCACATATAGTTGTCCTGGCTTGTTACATGTATTAATCTTGAACTTGTTTTTGTTGGTCGTTGAGATAGTTGTCCTGTCTGGTTTTAGGTATTAATCTCTGACCTGAGAAAGAAAGATAGTTTTCCTAGCTTGCTACAGGTATTAATCTTCATTCTCCTCATGTAGATAGTTTTCCTGGCTTGTTACAGGGATTAATCTACAATCGATCATCCACAGATAGTTGTCTTGGCTTATTACAAGTATTAATCTGGAACTTGGCAATGTTGGTCACATAGATAGTTCCCCGTCTGGTTTCAGGCATTAATCTTTGGCCTGTTGTATTTGTTGGTAAACCTGTCTTGCTTCGGGAGTTCATACCACTTGGTCGTGTAGATAGTTTCCCCGTCTGGTTTTGGGAATTATTCTTTGACCTGCTGCATAAATTGATAGTGTTTGTCTGTTTTCCAATTTAACCTGAAAAGGTAAAATTAGTTTCATGCAAAGTCATAATGTATGAATTGCATGATGCTCTCAAAATTAATGAGATTGTGATATATGCATTTGTGCTTCATATGCTATGATGTTTGTAAAATGATGTATGAATGCAATGTATGAACGTATCGGTTGTTCTATTGCAGTATTGTTGAATTAGGGAAAATAAATCCCTGATTGCAGCTGGAGATGAAGAATGTAGGTATTCAAAATTTGTTTGAAGTTGAAATGCTGGGAGATGAACTTCCATTGTTAGAGAAATAAACTCTGTTGGGGAAGGAAAACTCCATGAACTGCTTGGGGATTTTATTGGAATCCTGTTGGGGAATCCTGAGAAGCTTGGCGACTTAACTGGGGAATTTTAGTTGGAACAGTAATTTGGAGATTTTGATCCGTCGGGGATATGAGAACACCTGATATCATTAGGATGGATACTGAGAATATTGAAATGACCTTGTAGCAGGATGTCTCTGCCTCTATACCTGCTGGAGAAGGTATCTACAGGGATTTTGTGGATGGCCTTTAGACATTGTCTGTTTCTTAAAGCCATTAGTAACTGTCTTTCTATTTTTTATGCGTATATTTGAAAATAGTAATCATTCAAATGCATATGTTCAAAAATAATCACTGAATGTTTTGCAAACAAAACAGAAAAATAAAAAACAGAAATAGTTTTGCACTTTCAAAGAGATAGCTTTGTATTATTTTGAAGAAGCATTTTTGGACAAGGAGACGAACATCCTAGCAAAAGAATGATGTCGTAAAACTTCACAAAATAACATACAAAGAAAAAAGCTATGTAAAATAATCCTATTGGGTTCCCATTCTGCTATTTCCTTTATGTCTTTGAGCATCTCATCTCTTTGTTTCTTGTTTGAAGCTGACTGGATTGATTAGTACCAGTTGAGCTTGAGAGTCGATAATGAAGATTGGATGTAAGGTGATCATACGGGACATAGTTATACGCTTTAAATCCCTAACTTTTTCCTGGACCGTGCCTTAAGGTTTTCAGTCCACCGGGATACCCTTTTTTGCCCAAGTCGCCTTTTCAGGTTTTCGACTAGCTGGGTGTACAGATTTTTTTTTATATATATCCATAATTTTTGCCCGAACCCTTTTGGTTCACCGTGATGCCCTAATTTTTGCCTAGGCCAGTCAACCTAGCAGGTATTTGTTCATGCGTAGTATCTTTTAACTATGTCCTCGTTTACAGGGTGCGAAAGGTCGTCATCATCCATAGTAGTTAGGATCATGGATCCACTAGAAAATATAATCTTGATTACAAATGGTCCTTCGTATGTGGGAGTCCATTTGCCCTTGGGATCACCTTGTGGTAGTATGATGCGTTTGATTACCAGGTCACCAACCTGATATACCAAACGTCCGACTTTCTTGTTAAAAGCTTTGATCATATGTTTTTGGTGCATCTGACCATGACAGACAGCCGCGAGCCTCTTCTCGTCAATCAGGTTTAATTGGTCAAGTCGAGTTTGAATCCATTCGTCTTTGCTCAACCCTGCATCTTTCATGATTCTCAAGGAAGGGATCTGGACTTCAATGGGTAGGACAGCTTCCATACCGTATACCAAAGATAAAGGAGTTACCCTTGTTGATGTGCGCATGGTGGTACGGTAACCATGGAGAGCAAATGGTAACATCTTATGCTAGTCTTTGTATGTCACCGTCATCTTCTGTATGATTTTATTGATGTTTTTATTAGCAGCTTCTACAAGCCATTCATCTTAGGTCGATAAGGAGAAGAGTTATGATGTTGGATCTTGAATTGCATGCAGAGCTTGGTGATCATAGTGTTATTAAGATTGGTACCATTTTCTGTAATGATTCTCTCTAGAATATGGTACCGAAAAATAAGGTTATGATTGATGAATCGGGCCACAACGTTCTTGGTAACAGAATTAAATAAGGCTGCCTCAACCCACTTCGGGAAGTAATCAATGGCAACGAGGATGAAGTAGTGCCCATTAGAAGTTGTAGGTATGATTTCTCCAATCATATCGATTCCCCACATTGCAAATGGCCAGGGAACGGTGAAAATGTTTAGGGGAACCAGAGGCACATGTACTTTATTAGCATAGATCTGGCATTTGTGACAAGTTCGCAAATGCTGATAACAGTCTGCTTCCATAGTGGACAAATAGTATCTTACCCGTAGGATCTTTTTAGCCATTGTGTGCCCACTAGAATGGGTGCCAAAGGTACCTTCATGTAAATAAGCCATAATCTTTTCTTCCTCACTCTTGTCTACACACCGAAGCAAAGTAGAATCGTGATTGCGCTTGTAGAGGATCCCGTTACTGAGGAAGAACTTGGCAGAGAACCTTCTTAAGAATTTATTATCATTAAGCGAAGCTCCTTCAGGACATCCTTGGGCTTCAAGATATCTTTTGACTTCATGGAACCAAGGTTTTTCCACTACTTCTTCAGTATCAATCTCATGACAGTATGCTGGTTAGTCCATTCTCTCAATGGTGATATGAGGGTGTAGCGATAAATAACTGTAGCGGGATAAATCAGAGATCGAGCTATTAATTAACTCGTCTCAAAAAAGCAAGAGTCGCCACTGCACTTTATTATTTCCAAGGGAAAAGGGAAAAGAGCGAAATAAACCCTAAAATATGCAATGTAAAATAATACTTAAAAGTAATGAAAATACAAGGCGTTTTGAAAAGAGATCTAGAGTTCGGGGGTTGGTTATACAATGGGAAGGTATTAGCACCCATTGTATCTATAGTATCCTATAGGAACCTTTTGAAATATCTGTTTATTAAAAAAAATTGTTTGATTAAAAATAACTTGTTTGGCCAAAAATGGGTATGGACAAGATTTTGAAGATACGACGACCTAACGTCGAAGTTTTGACTTAAAACGGTGTGAGTTTGAAAATTGAATCTTTGGGAAAAAATTATCCAAAGTTTTTTAACAAAATAATAAACGAAAGATGTATGAGGGTATTCTCACGATTAGATGAGATAAGTTTGATGACATGGAGTCAACAAAATTAAAACAATTCGCTTGGATGGAGACGAACGAAAGATATAAAGATTAACAATAAAATTAATTAAAATTACAATTGAATAATTAACTAATGTAAATTAAATCATACTAGCATGCATTTTAACGATTAAATAAATAACCAAAAGTACATGAAGATTAAATTAAAAAATCATGGATTTTTAATAATTAAACAAATAGCAAAAATTGAATAATAAAACTAACTTAAATATATATTTTTGAATAATTAAATAAGAGATTAGTAACAAAATTAAACAAATATTAGATATGACAAAAATTAAATAAATGGTAAATTTTAATTAAACATGCTTTTTTTGTATTTTTATAAAGAACTAACTTAAAATTATATAAGTCAAATAAAATTGAAAGAAAAGAGTTAAAAAAGCAAGAGAAACAAAAAAAACGTGCCCAGCAGGAATCAAACTTGGATCTTAACGGTGATGGGTAGTGTACTTTACCAGCTGAGCTATACTGTATTTCGTTTATTAACGTGACTTTATTAAAACATAAAGGAAAGTGGTAACGATGTTGGACCAAACAAGCCCAATGGGCCGACCCGCTTGCAAATGACAAAGATGAAAAAAACGAAAACCCTAGCGTGTTGGGGAGCGGCGGCTGGCATTATTGAGAAAAGGGAAAATTAAATTATTAATACTGTTGGGAATGTACAAACAAAATATCAGTAACTCTTCTTCTAAATTATCGTGAAACAAAATGGGACCTCAATCTCAGCATCTTCAAATTAATATGAGCCCTAAAAGCTTCATCCACATCCTTACTAACCAAAAGATTCAAAGCCAGCTTAAGACCCTGCGCTACTAGAGACGAAGACGGGAAGAAACTGAACGACACAACCTCGTAGACTAGAAGCTTCTTTTCAACGTCGATGTCGGCGTCGCAAGAGGTTCGATTCTCGAGGCTCCCTTGGCCGGAGGTTGTTAGGGAAAGGCCGACGAAAACGGCGATGGCAAAGTGGGAGTTCACGAAGCGCAGGAGTTCTGAGAGGAGTAGATTGGTGTTCGGTGAGGCCTTCCATGGTGGTGGGTTTGCGATTTCAGTCGGATCTCGTGACGGTTTATCTCTTTTCTTTCCCATTTCTATTTTAACCTTCTTTTGATTCTTGATCTGTACTTATTTTTTTTCACCTCTTTATGCAGAAAACAACGAAAACTGTGTACAAAAGTGTTAGATATTGTATAGGTTTGGCAGCGGGTTTACTGTTATGATTAACAGGTTCTCGATTGGTTTTATGGTTTAACAGATTCTATGCTTTGGTACATGTGAAGTGTTTTGTAAAATAGGCTCTAAGCTGGTTTTAACATGTTAAGGTTTGCTAACAGGTTAAGGCTTGCTAACAGGTTAAGGATTGCTAACAGGTTAAGGCTGGTTTTATGGATCTTATGCTTTAAATGGTTTTAAGATTCGTACAGGTTTTTACATGGATATGCTAGTTTATGTTTTGGACAACAAGTTGTTATGTTTTTGGATGGCAGGTTATATGCTTTGACAGATCAGGCTGGTTTTGAACATATTCTATGCTGGTTTTTTAACAGGTTCTAAGTGTTTTGGGCAACAGGCTCTAAACTGGTGGCTAGTTAGCAGGCTGTTATGTTTTTAACAGGTTTTAAGCTTAACAGCAGGTTTTAGTGGTTTGACAAGTTGAGGTTTTGGAGATGAGTATAGGGTGAGCTGAATCACATAAAACATAATTTCTACAGTTTTTATTTTTTTTGATATTCTTAAAAACTGTTTTTCTTCTTGGTGTTTATTAATACTAAAATTTCTAAACGTTAATAAATTGCAGCAACTAAAAAAATACAACAAGGAAAGTAATGATGAAGCAAGCATCGTATGGCAGAAAAAATGGCATAATAGATGGTTCAAACATGAATATATGCAGCAGTACATAGGGAGGAGGAAGAGAATAATACCTATCGGAGTCTCTCCGATGGGGCTTCTAAAAAGGTAGTAAGTTTTCTTGAGTTTGCTATGTTTTTCTTCTTGCTAAGTTTTTAGAACGAAACTAATTTTTTCTTCTATTTTTCTCACTCTTGTTGGATTATTGAACAAAACTCTATTTGCTGTTTTTTCACTCTTGCTGAATTTTTTGGATTCCCTTCTTTTCTGCTGAATTTTTGATTTTTCTCCTCCTCTTTTGTGTTGACAAAAACCTCTATTTATAGTGAAATGTATGGGGTTTTAGGGGGGGGAAAACAGTAGAAGTTTGAACAAATTCTAGGCTATGTTTTGATGTTTAACGGGATAGCTTTTTGAAGTATCTATTTTAGTGCAATATTTGGAGCTTTGCATACTGTTTTTGTAACACCAAAATGTGCAGATTTTTGTCTTATGGGCTGCATTCTGGGCTGTTTTACAGGGCAGATTTGGACAGCAGCTTGGCATGGTTTTTGTTGACACAAGGTTGAAGAAAATGGACAGCACTACACTCAAAAAATGGACTGTTATGGATTAATGTAGTGCTGAAAAAATAGGCCGCATTGGGACTGTTTTGTAGCAAGAATAATAATTGATTTTCATGTACAAAACTTGTATTTTATTTTGTAACCTTGTAACAACAAGTCCAAATAAATTGTAACATGAATAAACATGTATTCTTCAATATATTCTCAATTTCTTTGGTAGTTATAAATAAACTTGAATCTTCATATAATCATGAATCTTGATATGTCTTGATAAAAATTCAAAGTCTTCCATTTGAATTGGGAAAGAATTGAATAATACTTGAATAAATTGTTGAATGATGAATAAATAATAATGCAAGTCTTAGACTTTAATCTTGCACTTTTGTAATAGAGATCCAAATAAATCACATGGATTTATTTTGGTAATCAAATAGAATTCCTCATGTAATTAGTCTTGTGATGACCGATTAATTGGATTGAATTGCTTTTCCCACTAACTTCTTGAATAAATGCTTCATGTAAGTCCACCAAAATAATCACAATAATAATCTTTATTAAATACTTCATGCGATAAATGATTATTCTTGGACGGGATCTCTTGATAGCTCCTCTTTAATTATCACTTGAATTCAAATAAATTCCCAATATTCCGAATAAATTCTTCTAGAACAGTTTTGAATTTAATTATCTCATTTTGACGAAATTCAACCGCGTCATGAGAAAATTTGCAGATGACTTTGGTCAAAGAAATCGAAAAATGACGGTGTAGCCTGGTTTTCGTGTATTTTAGAACAATGTGAAACACACATGAACCGAAGACAGTAGAACTTCGACCGTTCTTTCTGAAAAAATATTCAGAGAAACTAGAGACCATCTGTTGGACAAAGTGTGGAAATAAACGCACAATTCTCTGAAATTCTTTTGATGAATCAACTTTTGGAAATTAATTACCGACCGCATTTCTGCTCCAAGACTCAAAACCCTAATCGATGTACAACGTCCGATGCTCTTCTTTCAGACCTATTTCCTGCACATGAAAACAAAACAACAAAACATACACTTCTTGCTTGATTAGTGGTTAGTCATTCGTAAGATAAAAGCTCATAACACTTGATAATCTCTACACAGCTCGAAAGCGAAACGTTCGAAACCTACCATATTCTATGACCTTGATGTAATGCAAATGAAACAGGGATCTTAGGTCAAAAATTAGGGTATGACAGCTACCCCTATTTAAGTTTCATCTATCCGGAGATATGAAGATTAAAATCTTCGTCTCGACGAGATTGAAGGTACTTAAATACATAATGCATAAATTTTGCTCTAAGATACCGCCATTATGTTTATGATATGAATGTAGTATTTAACTTTATGGAGAATGATATTGTATGAGACAAAATAATGCTGGAGAAACCAAGCACAAACAAACCACAAGAATAGATATTATACACTACTGGGGAAATGAGTCGTCGACTTCGAATGATAGACTCTTAACAAAGAATAAAATTTGAGAGAAGATAACTTCTGACCCTAACAAAGAAGATGCCTTGCATAGGCCACGAAAAAAACAGATTATTGACCCAAGATAATGGTGATTTCATAACCCAAGGTCAAAGATAAACAAAAGATGTATCAATTTTGCTGATAGTGAACTACCGTCTTCTGAAGGTAAAGATTCACAACAAACTTCTCTATGAGACTTTTCCGGAGAGATACCAATTGATGCTAAAATAATATATGGTTGTAGATACACAAGCTGCTTAAATAAAGAAGCCGCCACTTGCTGTCTTTAAAGGATATCAATAAGCGCACAAGCTACTCAAATAAAGAGGCCGCCACTTGCTGTCTTCAAAGGAAACTATAACATACAAGCTGCTCAAATAAAGAAGTTGCCACTTGCTGTCTCCCAAGGATGTCTATAACATACAAGCTGCTCAAATAAAGAAGCCGCCACTTGCTATCTTCCAAGGATGTCTATAACATACAAGCTGCTCAAATAAAGAAGCCGCCACTTTCTATCTTCCAAGGATGTCTATAACATACAAGCTGCTCAAATAAAGAAGCCGCCACTTGCCGTTGTCCAAAGATGTCAATAACGCACAAGTTACTCATGAAGAGACCGCCGCTTATCATTTTCCAAAGAAATCAATAACGCACAAGTTGCTCATGAAGAGACTGCTGCTTGTCGTTTTCCAAAGATGTCAATAACGTACAAGTTGCTCATGAAGAGACCGCCGCTTGTCGTTTTCCAAAGAAATCAATAACGCACAAGTTGCTCATGAAGAGACCACCGCTTTTTGTTTTCCAAAGATGGTGTATAACATACAAGCTGCTCAAATAAAGAAGCCGCCGCTTGTCGTTTTCCAAAGATGTCAATAACGCACAAGTTGCTCATGAAGAGACGCCGCTTGTCGTTTTCCAAAGATGTCAATAACGCACAAGTTTCTCATGAAGAGACCGCCGCTTATCGTTTTCCAAAAATGTTAATAACACACAAGTTTCTCATGAAGAGACAGCCACTTGTCGTTTTCCAAAAATGTTAATAACGCACAAGTTGCTCATGAAGAGACCTCCGCTTGTCGTTTTCCAAAGATGTTAATAACGCACAAGTTGCTCATGAAGAGACCGTCGCTTGTCGTTTTCCAAAAATGTTTCAGAAGAAAGTTGTGATAACACTTCCAGAGAATAAAATTCTTCTTCAAAGGGAACCATGAATAGATCCTTCCTGAGGAGATCAGATAATCAAATGCGCAAAATAAATACACCACTCATCTAGGGTGCCTAGCCTGGAGAAAACCACGAGATAGCCTATGCAAGAGACAAAAACTCCATCCAGGAATAAACCAGAGAGAAATATAGTCAAACAAGACTCCACCTAATGAGAAAATAACCCAATTGTGGATTCATCCTATCCAGAGATGGACAAGGAAGGCTAAATAAAAAATTCATCCACGAGGATTAGCTCAGCTGGGGAATTAGAAAGGAAGTACATTTTCTACTAAGTTAACATTATACTTGGAAAGAATAGGTACATTGTTTGAATAAACATAAACAAGGTATACGACCCAAAATCATCGACAAATGTGAATGTGCATGCGTGATATAAGTGTAAATGAGTAAATGAATGTTATGCTAACAAAACAGATAGAGGAAATAACTTGAAGATGATAAGATATCACAGAATAATTAGATACTCGGCCAATATCAAAGAGACGAAAAATAACTGGAACTGGAACAAAAAGCAACGTCAGAGCGTATCACGCTACAAGGCTCAAATCTTCTGGGGAGAAAAGTATTTAAATCCAATCTTCTAACACCAATAGACCACTGACATGATACAAAATGTACTACACTTGAGAAATTTTCTTAAATAAAGATAACTGAAAACAAAGCTTAACCGGAATTGCTGGGGAGTCACCAAGCTTAGTACTATACTAGAAACGCAAGTTTACACAACCAACACCTCATGACAATTTTGAAAGAAAACATCTTCATCATGCAAGGATAAATTACTGTATTGCTTTGCATTTCATGGCTTAACCATCCTCGGAGCAACTGTTAATATTCCTTTCAATATTCACGACACATTTCAAAGCAAGAATACTTTAATTAATTTTGTTTCAAATATTGCCATAAAAGATAAAATTTTGCCCACAAAAAGATAAATGCTCAAATTTCATTGATAAGATGATAGTTCACTAACAATGCGACTCCAATGGTTTACAAAAGTTTGGGAAATAGTACATGAAAGAAAAAGGTTACATAAAAACAATGATCATTATTCTCCCTAACAACTTCGAATACCGAAATGTGCTCAAATGCCACGACTAGTCTGACCAAAAGCCTGTTTAAGCCGCCCCTTCGGGTTTTCGACTTAGCAAACTGCCAACTCAAACATAGGAGAAATACTTCTTGAATGCATCGGCGTTCACGGAGCGCGGGAGTTCTTCACCATCCATATTTGTGAGAATCATGGTCCCTCCAGAGAAAACCTTCTTAACGACATACGTTCGTTCATTATTCGGAGCCCATTTTCCCCTAGAATTGGGTTGGAAAGATAATATCTTCTTGAGTACGAGGCCACCTTCTCTGAATTCGCGTGGTCGAACCTTCTTACCAAAAGCCTTCTTCATTCTTTGCTGATATAGTTGACCATGACATAACGCTGTCAATCTCTTTTCTTCAATTAAATTCAACTGGTCATATCTACTTTGACACCATTCATCCTCAGAAAGTTTAGCTTCCATCAAAACTTTCATAGACAGGATCTCAACCTCCACAGGGAGTACTGCTTCCATGCCATAAACTAGGGAAAATGGGGTTGTGCCTGTTGAAGTTCGAGCTGAAGTACGGTACCTATGCAGAGCAAATAAAAGCATTTCATGCCAATCTTTATAAGTTACCACCATCTTCTGGATAATCTTTTTGATGTTCTTATTAGCAGCTTCAACAGATCCATTCATCTTTGGCCTGTAGGGAGAAGAATTATGATGTTCGATCTTGAACTCTTCACAAAGCTCTTTCATCATCTTGTTATTCAAATTTGAACCATTATTAGTGATGATCTTGCTCGGGATGCCGTATCGACAAATGATCTGATTCTTGATAAATCTGACTACCACCTGTCTGGTTACATTAGCATAAGATGTTGCTTCCACCCATTTAGTAAAATAATCGATTGCCACCAAGATGAAACGATGACCATTTGAAGCGCTGGGTTCAATCATTCCAATCATAATAATGCCCCACATAGAGAAAGGCCAAGGTGAAGAGATAACATTGAGGAGGGTCGGTGGCACATGTATCTTATCCGCATAAATTTGGCATTTATGACATTTCTTCACATATTTGCAGCAATCAGATTCCATTGTCATCCAATACTAACCAACTCTCAACATCTTTTTAGCCATTGCATGTCCATTGGCATGAGTGCCAAAGGATCCTTCATGTACTTCTTGCATCAGCATGTCTGCTTCATGTCCGTCTACACATCTGAGCAAGACCATGTCGTAATTCCTTTTATATAATACTTCTTCATTGAGAAAGAAACTACTTGCCAATCTCCTCAACGTCTTCCTATCTTTATTGGATGCCCCAGGCGGATACTCTTGAGTTTGAAGAACACATTTAATGTCATAGAACCACGGTTTATCGTCAGTGACTTCCTCTGCTGAGAACACATGAGCAGGTCCGTCGAGGCGCATAACTCTGATTGTAGGCACATCATTCCAATCATTCACTTGGAACATTGAAGATAAAGTAGCTAAAGCATCAACCATTTGGTTTTCATCTCTAGGGATATGATGTAATTCCACTTCGTTGAAGAAAGTTAACAATATTCTAGCATAATCTCTGTAAGGGATCAAACCAGGATGACGAGTCTCCCATTCTCCTTTGATTTGATTAATTACCAATGCCGAGTCTCCCATTCTCCTTTGATTTGATTAATTACCAATGCCGAGTCTCCGTATACATCGAGAATCTTGATCCTTAGATCCACTGCTTCTTCGAGACCCTTAATACATGCTTCATATTTAGCCATGTTGTTTATACAGTCAAACTTCAACCTCGTCGTGGACGGGATATGAGTGCCTCGGGGAGTGATGATGATTGCCCCAATTCCATTTCCATAAGCATTTACAGCTCCATCAAATATCAAACCCGAACGGAATTCAGGATCAGGTCCTTCTTCAGGTAATGGCTCTTCACAATCTTTAGCTTTCAAGTAAATAACATCTTCATCTGGGAAGTCAAATTTGATGGATTGATAGTCGTCAATTGGTTGGTGAGCAAAATGATCGGCTAAAATACTCCCTTTGATTGCTTTCTGAGTGTGATACTCAATGTCATATTCAGATAACAACATCTACCAACGGGCTATTCTTCCAGATAAGGCGGGCTTCTCGAAGATATACTTGATCGGATCCATTTTGGAGATCAACCAAGTGGTGTGGTTAACCATATATTGGCGCAGACAGCGAGCAGCCCAAGCTAAAGCACAACAGGTCTTCTCAAGCATTGAGTATCGAGACTCACAGTCTGTGAATTTCTTAGTCAGATAATATATGGCACGCTTCTTTCTTCCAGTATCATCTTGTTGACCAAGCTCACATCCCATGGAATCTTCCAATATAGTCAGGTACATAATCAAAGGTCTTCCTTCCACTGGAGGAATCAATATGGGAGGTTCAAGTAAATATTCTTTGATGCTATCAAAAGCTCTCTGACAATCTTCTGTCCATACACATCCTTGGTTCTTTCGGAGAAGCTTGAAAATTGGCCCACAGGTAGCAGTCATATGAGATATAAATCTAGAAATATAGTTCAACCTTCCAAGGAATCCTCTTACTTGTTTTTCCGTCTTGGGTGCGGGCATTTACCGAATAGCTTTGACTTTATCAGGATCTACCTCAATACCTCTCTGGCTGACAATGAAACCCATAAGTCTTCCAGAACGAACACCAAAAGTGCACTTGTTAGGATTCAGACGGAGTTTATACTTTCTCAAACGCTGGAATAATTTTAATAAATGTTCCAAATGATCTTCTTCAGTTTTTGATATGGCAATCATGTCATCTACATAAACTTCTATCTATTTATGCATCAAATCATGGAACAAGGCAGTCATGTCCCTTTGGTACGTTGCACCAGAATTCTTCAAACCAAACAGCATTACTCAATAACAAAATGTTCCCTAAGGTGTAATGAAAGTGTCTTCTCCATATCTTCTGGTGCCATCTTGATTTGATTGTAACCAGAGAAACCATCCATGAAAGAAAAGACTTTGAACTTTGCGGTGCTGTCGACTAATACATCAATGTGTGGTAATGGAAAATCATCCTTTGGGCTAGCTCTATTCAGATCTCTATAGTCTACACACATTCGAACTTTGCCATCCTTCTTAGCAACAGGCACTATATTGGCTAACCATTGAGGATAGACCAATGTAACAAGGAAACCCGCATTAATTTGTTTTTGAACTTCTTCTTTGATCTTGTCAGCCATACCGGGACGAGTCCTTCTCAACTTCTGCTTAATCGGCGGACATTCAGGTCTTAACGGCAAACGATGCTCCACAATACTGTTATCCAAACCTGACATATCTTGGTAGGACCAAGCAAACACATCCACATACTCTCTAAGAAGCTCCAACATTTTCTCTTTGACCTATGGTATAAGCAACGCTCCGACCTTGACCTCCTTTTTGTCTTTTTCATTACCCAAATTGATCATCTCTATAGGCTCTTCAAACGACTGAATAGTCTTTTCATCGTGCTCAAGTAAATGGGAAATTTCATCAGGAATCTCTTCACTATCTTCTTCCTCGGCTCTGAACACAGGAAATTCAAAGTTGGGAGGGGGCATAGGATCATTGTTTTCAATGGTTAAGTAATGGATTAATATGCACATATGATTATGCTATATTTTAGAAATCGATTAATGTGAATGTTGTATAGATATAAAAAAGAAGGTCATTATATTTTCCTATTACTACCAATTAATTTTCAATACCATTTTCCAGAAAAAGTGAAAAATAAAACAGTAGGGGACAAAATAACATTTTTATTCATGATTGGCAATACATTAAACAAAAGAGCCCAGACATATTCTCTTTTGCCTTTGGCAGAGCAAAAGGATTTATTTTCAACATAGCCCAACACAAATACTTCTTCGCCTTGGGCAGAGCAAAAAGTTTTTTTTCAAAATAAAACAAAGCATTACTCAGAAATGTGCATCACAACAGGAATATCAACATCAATCCAGTTCTGGCAGACCACTCCATGTGTTACAAAGTCGGGTAAATCCTCTTCAGAATCGTCTCCTATTATAGCATCAGCCTCAGGCGGAGTCGGATGGATAAAACTTACGCTTCGGAAAACTTCTTGTATCGGATGGGTAACTGTATCCTGCTTAACTCTTGTAGACACAGGATGAAAACCAAGACCTTCTCCAGACTGGTTCTTAGGCAAAGTCAACACCTGGCCCCAACCTTCAGCCGAACCACTCTCAACCACTCGTCGCGCATCCTCAGAAGAAGAAATAGATGTCCCTTGCTTCTTCACTTCCTTATTAGCAACAGATAGAGCTTAGAATTGGGTTACAACATCCTCATCAACATCAATAAAAGAGAAAGATGACAAGTGGCTTACCACCATAGCCTGCTCCCCACCAATCATTACCAGCTTTCCATTCCTCACAAACTTCAATCTTTGATGGAGCGTGAAAGTGACTGCCCCTGCGTCATGGATCCATGGGCGACCCAATAGGAAACTGTAGGAGGCACGAATATAAATTACTTGAAAAGTGATCTGAAAGGTATGAGGACCAATTATTATAGGAAGATCCACTTCACCAATGACAGTTTTCCTAGAACCATCAAACGCTTTGACAATTACCCCACTAGGTCTCATGGGAGCACCTTGATATGAAAGTCGAGATAATGTAGTTTTGGGCATTACATTTAATGAGGAACCGGTATCTACTAGAACACTTGATAAAGTATCATTTCCACAACTTATTGAGATATGCAAAGCCATATTATGGTTCCTTCCCTCCTCCAGAAGATCTTCATCACTGAAACCAAGATTGTTACATGAAGTAATATTTCCCATAATTCCATCAAATTGGTCAATCGTCACATCATGATCTACGAATGTCTGGTCCAAGACCTTCATCGAAGCTTCCCTATGGGCACCAGAATCTCTTAGTAAAGTAAGCACAGAAATCTTGGAAGGAGTTTGCAATAGTTGGTCCACAATCTTGTATTCACTTCTCTTGATGAGCTTCAAAATCTCATCATCATCGGGGTGTGGGATAGGTTCATTGGATCGGCCTACCTCAACCCTTGGTTCAACATTCCTTGCTGGAATTTTTTCCGGTATAGGTCTTCTGACTTAAACTTCTGGTCTTTTCAATGGTACTGCCGCAAAGATACGCTCACTTCTCGTAACTCTGCTCACATCAGTAATGTTAACAAAAGATGGCATTGGCGGTATAGGAACTTCTACCCCATTCTCGATCATTGTGGAATTATATTTATATGGTATAGCTTGGTTCGAGTTGTAAGGCATAGGACCAGATGGACAAATTATCAAAGGAGCAACATGTGCAGTCTGACTGTCATAAACGATCTCTACTGGTTCAGGCATGTTGAATTGCGGTACTATAACATTCACTTCATCAACCGGATCTCTGTCATGTGTAATAGTGATAACCATTTGATATAATAATTTTTGAATATCCTCCTTCACAATATGGCAATCAACTTCTATTGAACAAAATTTACAAACGTCATAATCATGCTGATGCTTGAAGAAGGCGAGTCTTCTTAAGCTTTGATGTATCCTGATCAACGAGTCTATTATGTGCTCAACTTGGAAAACTCGAAACTTTCCCGGACATGCCTCCATCATATTCATCGATGCTGCCCCATGTCGAGGCAAAGGACTATCTCTAATATTCGGGTTAACATCCTTGAAAGACAAAATACCATTCTTAATCAACCTCTGTACATCCGCCTTCAAAGCAAAGCAATTTTCAATGTTGTGCCCCGGCGACCCTTGGTGATACGCACATAACAGATCTGCCTTGTACCAAGGAGAAGTACTATTAGGTGCGATAGGAGGAGGCTTCGTCGTTATGAGGTTTTTCCTAATCAGAGCGGGGAATAACTCAGTGTAAGTCATTAGAATGGCATCAAATTATGGTTTCCTTGGTGAGTGATTCTGATTATCAAATTGATAAGCCTGTTGTCGAGGCTGTTATTGAAATTTTCGTTGCTGAATTGGAGGGGCTTGATGAGTTGGGGTCACAATTGTTGGGCGGACAACCGGAGTGACTGCCGCAACATGTGAATAGCCTCTCCTTGGTCTCCCAGGAAAAATTGCACTAACATCTTGTTCTTTCCTGTTAGGGAAAACACTTCCAAACTTCTTGACACCACTAGATGGACTTCCTTCCTTAATCAAACGTCCCTCACGAATTCCTTCTTCCTGCCGCATGCCCATACTTACCATCTGAATGAAGTCACTGGGTGCACTCGCAATCATTCTTTCATAAGAGAAAGAACCTAAAGTTTTCAGGAATATCTTAGTCATTTCCTTCTCTTCAAGAGGGGGATAAATCTGAGCGGCAATCTCGTGCCACCTCTGGGCATATTCTGTAAAGGACTCCCTATCTTTCTGGGACATAGCCCGGAGTTGATCTCGGTCCGACTCCATGTCAACATTGTACTTGTACTGGCGAACAAAAGCTTCACTAAGATCATTGAAGTTACGAATCCGGGTGCAATCCAAACCCATGTACCATATCAGAGTGGCACCAGTCAAACTGTCTTGAAAGTAGTGAATTAATAAATTATGATCATCAGAATATGTAGACATCTTTCTTACATACATGGTTAAATGACTTCGCGGACACGAGTCACCTTTGTACCTGTCAAAGCCCGACACTTTGAACTTGGCGAGGATTTTTACATTTGGAACTAAACACAAATCATGAGCATTCTCTCCAAACAAGTCTTTTCCTTTCAGCGCTCTGATCTCCCTCTGCATCTCTTGAAACTGGTCTTGAAACTCCTCCATTCTATTGAAAAGACCTAGACTTTCAGCAGGCTCAGCATGATAAATAGGTTCATTCATGTATGGAACAGTATGAACCACGGGAGCGGCAGTAGTCATCACTGGTTGAGGGAAAGGTACCACAGGCGGGATTACAGGCTGCACAATAGTTGTCTCCGGTTGAGGAAAGGACACAATTGGTTGAACTATGGATTGTATAGCAGGTTGATACCCTTGTGGCATGAAGTTATAAGGCATTCCCCACAGAAAACCTTTCGGCATTTGATGTTGAAGCGGAGAGTTGACTGAGTCACAGATGTTGGAGCATTGACAATCTCAGAAACCACAGTAGTTGAAGTTTGAATTTCAGCAGCTGAAGTCGATGGCTGATTCTGAGCAGCCATCAACCTTTCCACTAGCGCAGTTAACTTTTCCATTCCGACACGAAGAGTAGCAACCTCCTTGCGAAGCTCATGATTTTCCTGTTCCAGATCTTCCATCTTCCTTTGACGATTGGCTCGAGTATCGTACCGGTGAGATATCTTGACAATCTATCGGAGTGGAAAAGAGAAACAAGAATAAGACTCTAGAAAACTTGTGAAGTCGAATATTGGATGATGCATGATATGCGATGCAAATGATCATTTATTTTGATAGTTTTTTCAAAGAACTTCGATAATTTTGCACACATCAATGGTAAAGGAATTTGGAACAACAAAAACTCATTTCATTAATCAAAGCGGTAAATTATAACTTTGGGACAAAAAACAATAAATTACAACTTTGGGACAACAACCCAATAATAAAAGCAGTAAATTACAACTTTGGAACATGAAGCCCTTTTATAGAGTTTTACAAAATGACATAAGTAATAAAAAATAAAACTAAGAACTAAAGATCACTCAGAATCATCAGATGAAGGACCAAATGCCAACTGTAACTGGAGCTTCCTAATCTTCTCTTTGTAGAAGTCTTCTATCTCTTTGTTCTCAGCTACCAGTTGATCGGTGATTTCCTTCCATGGATTAGGAACAAGAGCAACGCCTACCAAATCTCCATTCTTCCTCTTCCTTTCATTAGCATATTTCTTGAGTAATGCATCCTTTTGACGAAGCTTCTCATCATGATCAATAAACCATCCGTCTTGAATAAATAACAAATCCTCCTTTTCCTCTAGCTGTCGAGTCAGGACCCTATTTTCATATTCAGACATATTATACTTTTCCTTCCAAGCATCTCTTTCATACTTCATCCTAGCCAGATTTCCCAGGTATTTTCTCATGTTCTCGATAGGGATATCAATAGATGATGATGCAACAACAGGGAATAAATGTTTCTCGGGATTATAAGGCATCTTGAGAGCACAAGCCCTAGCAAGAACCCATTGTAGGTAAGGCTCCAAAGAAACAACACCTCTATGCCCTAACATGTCTCTCCCCTTTCTATGGATGTGACGCCAAGCTCTTTCAATCTCCTCCTTAGCTGCTTGGTGATCTTTTCCTTCTTATAGAAAGAAACCACTCACATGAATATTGTTCGGCTTGTCCCTCATCGGGTATCCAAACTGACGGCGCACGAGAACATGATTATAGTTAATTCCCCCTTTCGTACCAAGAAGAGGCACGTTAGGAAAAGCACCACAACTATCGATGATCTTCACGTCATAGTAAGCTCGATTATACCAATTTATGTCGGAATGAGTGAGAGCCATAATTTTTTGCGCCCATCGTAGCTCCTTCTCGAGATCCCAGAAAACATCAGACCTAGGTAGATGAGAAACATACCACTGATACTGCAACGGTGCATGACAGATGATCATCCCTCCTTGATAGGAGTTTCAAAGATGCATGGAGTAGTAGGTATCTCCTAGCAGCGTAGGGACTGGATTTATAATCAAGAAGATTCTGATGGCGTTGATATCCACGAACTTATCAACGTTAGGGAACAAGAATAGGCCATACGCGAGTAAAGCAAAGACATCTTCAAAGGAAACAATATCTTTTATCTCAGCAAAATGACGAGCTTTCTTCAACAAAAACTGCGTAGATAAGCCTCGGATTCCCCCTTTGGTAATCATGTTCTCCTCTATCTCCGACTTCCTCAAGTGGGTGATGGTCGTTATCTCGTGATATTCGGGTTCCTCCTCTAAGCCAGAAAAAGGAACACAGTCGGTGATCGGCAAAACAAGTATGTAGGAGTACTCCTCTAAGGTGGGCATTAACTGGTGATCAGGAAAGGTGAAGCATCGATACAATGGATCATAGAATTGGACCAACGTACTAAGGATTCCTTCCTTCATCTTGCGCTTCATGAGAGGTATAATGGATCCATATTTCTTTTGAAATTCCGTAGGGTTCTCGATCTTAGGAATCAAACTCTTCAGCTCTTTAATCTCAGGCTCCTTAAAACTATAACTTCGAGTGTTTCTTCTTCATAAATCCATAATAACAGTACCTGAGATGTCTGCAAAAATCATTCTTAAGTTCCTTGAAAACATGTTTTACAAAAAATGTTTAAGGATGTATGGATGAATGATAATGCAACCGTTACACATAAGTTCACAAACATGGGGTTTAAAGGTTCAACGCTTCGAGCATGGAGTCAAAGGTAAAGCCCACCCCCAGGGTATGTACTAAAGGTTTAATCACACCTGCAAGACAAGGTTCTAAGAGTTCCCAGAGTCTACATCCCTCCTTCGGATATTACCAACGTCTTGATTACTCAAGAATTAGCAATATTCTCAAGAGAAACTCATCCGAGCGTAGCATCGCGTGACAACTACTTCCGGATTACTCCGTTATAGTCTCCGCGTTACACCTAAAAGGCCAAGATGGGTTAGGGTTCTACGGTTCTCAGCTTCTCTGGCTTCCAGGTCGAAAATAATAATGTATTCCTGATTACTCGGTAAACAAATACTACGTTCAAAAGGGCCTTCCACTGAGTGGGGGATTTCATGCCTCCTTCTTCGGGATTACTCCATCAAAGTTAACATGACTATACCGCCCATCCTATTCTTAAGTGTAACTTAGTCCGGGTATAGGACTTATCCTTTTCAAAAACCCAAATAACCACAATATAAACATATAATCAAACAATCAAATAATGATAAAACAGATAAAACAAACTAGGCTTAACCCACTTAGGGATGGACCAGCAAGAGGTCAATCTTTCCCCAGCAGAGTCGCCATTTCTGTAGCGATAAAAAATGTAGCGGGGTAAATCGGAGATCGAGCTATTAATTAACTCGTCTCACAAAAGCAAGATTCGCCACCATGCTTTATTATTTCCAAGGGAAAAGGGAAAAGAGTGAAATAAAACCCTAAAATATGCAATGTAAAATAATACTTAAAAGTAATGAAAATACAAGGCGTTTTGAAAAGAGATCTAGAGTTCGGGGGTTGGTTATACAATGGGAAGATATTAGCACCCACTGTATCTATAGTATCCTATAGGAACCTATTGAAATATTTGTTTATTAAAAATTGTTTATTTGATTAAAAGTAGCTTGTTTGGCCAAAAATGGGTATGGACGAGATTTTGAAGATACGACGACCTAACGTCGAAGTTTTGATTTAAAACAGTGTGAGTTTGAAAATTGAATCTTTGGGAAAACATTATCCTATGTTTTTTAACAAAATAATAAATGAAATATGAATGAGGGTATTCACACGATTAGATGAGATATGTTTGATGACATGTAGTCAACAAAATTAAAACAATTCCCTTGGATGCAGACGGATGAAAGATATAAAGATTAACGATAAAATTAATTAAAATTACAATTGAATAATTAACTAATGTAAATTAAATCATACTAGCATGCATTTTAACGATTAAATAAATAACCAAAAGTACATGAAGATTAAATTAAAAAATCATGGATTTTTAATAATTATATATATATATATATATATATATATATATATATATATATATATATATATATATATATATATATATATATATATATATATATATATATATATATATATATATATATATATATATATATATATATATATATATATATATATATATATATATATATATATATATATATATATATATATATATATATATATATATATATATATATATATATATATATATATATATATATATATATATATATATATATATATATATGAATAATTAAATAAGAGATTAATAACAAAATTAAACAAAGATTAGATATGACAAAAATTAAATAAATGGTAAATTTTAATTAAACATGCTTTTTTTGTATTTTTATAAAGATCTAACTTAAAATTATATAAGTCAAATGAAATTGAAAGAAAAGAGTTAAAAAAAAAGCAAGAGAAACAAAAAAAACGTGCCCAGTAGGAATCGAAGTTGGATCTTAAGGGTGATGGGTAGTGTACTTTACCAGCTGAGCTATACTGTATTTCGTTTATTAACGTCACTTTATTAAAACATAAAGGAAAGTGGTAAGGATGCTGGACCAAACAAGCCCAATGGGCTGACCCGCTTGCAAATGACAAAGATGAGAAAAACGAAAACCCTAGCGTGTTAGGGAGCGGCGGCTGGAATTATTGAGAAAAGGGAACAATTAAATTATTATTACTGTTGGGAATGTACAAACAAAATATAAGTAACTCTTCTTCTAAATTATCGTGAAACAAAACGGGACCTCAATCTCAGCATCTTCAAATTAATATGAGCCCTAAAAGCTTCATCCACATCCTTACTAACCAAAAGATTCAGAGCCAGCTTAAGACCCTGCGCTACTAGAGACGAAGACGGGAAGAAACTGAACGACACAACCTTGTAGAATAGAAGTTTCTTTTCAACATCGATGCCAGCGTCGCAAGAGGTTCGATTCTCGAGGATCCCTTGGCCGGAGGTTGTTAGGGAAAGGACGACGAAAACGGAGATGGCGAAGAGGGAGTTCACGGAGCGCGGGAGTTCTGAGAGGAGTAGATTGGTGTTTGGTGAGGGCTTCCACGGTGGTGGGTTTGCGATTTCAGTCGGATCTCGCGACGGTTTATCTCTTTTCTTTCCCGTTTCTGTTTTAACCTTCTTTTGATTCTTGATATGTACTTGTTTTTTTCCCACCTCTTTATGCAGAAAATATCGAAAACTATGTACAAAAGTGTTAGATATGGTATTGGTTTGGCAGCGGGTTTACTGTTATGATTAACAGGTTCTCGATTGGTTTTATGGTTTAACAGATTCTATGCTTTGGTACAGGTGAAATGTTTTGTAAAACAGGCTCTAAGCTGGTTTTAACATGTTAAGGTTTGCTAACAGGTTAAGGCTTGCTAACAGGTTTAAGGCTTGCTAACAGGTTAAGGCTTGCTAACAGGTTAAGGCTTGCTAACAGGTTAAGGCTGGTTTTATGGATCTTATGCTTTAAATGGTTTTAAGATACGTACAGGTTTTTTTACATGGATATGCTAGTTTATGTTTTGGACAACAAGTTGTTATGTTTTTGGATGGCAGGTTATATGCTTTGACAGATTAGGCTGGTTTTGAACAGATTCTATGTTGGCCTTTTAACAGGTTCTAAGTGTTTTGGGCAGCAGGCTCTAAACTGATGGCTAGTTAGCAGGCTGTTATGTTTTTAACAAGTTCTAAGCTTAACAGCAGGTTTTAGTGGTTTGACAAGTTGAGGTTTTGGAGATGAGTTTAGGGTGAGTTGAATCACATAAAGCATAATTTCTACAATTTTTATTTTTTTCTGATATTCTTAAAAATTGTATTTCTTCTTGGTGTTTATTAATACAAACATTTCTAAACGTTAACAAATTGCAGCAACTAAAAAAATACAGCAAGGAAAGTAATGATGAAGCAAGCATCGTATGGCAGAAAAAATGGCATAATAGATGGTTCAAACATGAATATATGCAACAGTACATAGGGAGGAGGAAGAGAATAAAACCTATCGGAGCCTCTCCGATGGGGCTTCTAAAAAGGTAGTAAGTTTTCTTTAGTTTGCTATGTTTTTCTTCTTGCTGAGTTTTTAGAACGAAACTAATTTTTTCTCCTGTTTTTCTCACTCTAGTTGGATTGTTGAACAAAACTCTATTTTCTGTTTTTTCACTCTTGCTGAATTTTTTGGATTCCCTTCTCTTCTGCTGAATTTTTGATTTTTCTCCTCCTCTTTTGTGTTGACAAAAGCCTCTATTTATAGTGAAATGTGTGGGGTTTTAGGGGGGGGGGGAAACAGTAGAAGTTTGAACAAATTCTAGGCTTTGTTTTGATGTTTTATGGGATAGCTTTTTGAAGTATCTATTTTAGTGCAATATTTGGAGCTTTGCATACTGTTTTTGTAACAGCAAAATGTGCAGATTTTTGTCTTATGAGCTGCATTCTGGGCTGTTTTGCAGGGCATATTTGGACAGCAGCTTGACATGGTTTTTGTTGACACAAGGTTGAAGAAAATGGACAGCACTACACTAAAAAAATGGAATGTTATGGATTAATGTAGTGCTGGAAAATTAGGCAGCATTGGGATTGTTTTGTAGCAAGAATAATAATTGATTTTCATGTATAAAACTTGTATTTTATTTTGTAACCTTGTAACAACAAGTCCAAATAAATTGTAACATGAATAAACATGTATTCTTCAATATATTCTCAATTTCTTTGGTAGTTATAAATAAACTTGAATCTTCATATAATCATGAATCTTGATATGTCTTGATAAAAATTCAAAGTCTTCCATTTGAATTGGGAAAGAATTGAATAATACTTGAATAAATTGTTGAATGATGAATAAATAATAATGCAAGTCTTAGACTTTAATCTTGCATTTTTGTAATAGAGATCCAAATAAATCACATGGATTAATTTTGTAATCAAATAGAATTCCTCATGTAATTAGTCTTGTGATGACCGATTAATTGGATTGAATTCCTTTTCCCACTAACTTCTTGAATAAATACTTCATGTAAGTCCACCAAAATAATCACAAAAATAATCTTGATTAAATTCTTCATGCGATAAATGATTATTCTTGGACGGGATCTCTTGATAGCTCCTCTTTAATTATCACTTGAATTCAAAAAAATCCCCAATATTCCGAATAAATTCTTCTAGAACGGTTTTAAATTTAATTATCTCATTTTGACGAAATTCAATCGTGTCATGAGAAAATTTGAAGATGACTTTGGTCAAAGAAATCGAAAAATGACGGTGTAGCCTGGTTTTCTTGTATTTTAGAACAATGTGAAACACACATGAACCAAACACAGTAGAACTTCGACCGTTCTTTCTGAAAAAAATATTTAGAGAAACTGGAGACCATCTGTTGGACAGAGTGTGGAAATAAACGCACAATTCTCTGAAATTCTTTTGATGAATCAGCTTTTGGAAATTAACGACCGACCGCATTTCTGCTCCGAGACTCGAAACCCTAATCGATGTATAACGTCCGATGCTCTTCTTTCAGACTCATTTCCTGCACATGAAAACAAAACAACAAAACATACACTTCGTGCTTGATTAGTGGTTAGTCATTCGTAAGATAAAAGCTCACAACACTTGATAATCTCTACACAGTCAAAGCTCGAAAGCGAAACGTTCGAAACCTACCATATTTGGTGACCTTGATGTAATGAAAATGAAACAGGGATCTTAGGTCAAAAATTGGGGTATGACAGAGGGGCTTCGTTATCCCATTTGACCTTGAACATGGATGACATAGTAGCTAGCGCGTCTGCTAGTTGATTTTCCTCTCGTGGAAAATGCTCAAAGGTAACTTCTTCAAAGTGTGGAATAAGTGTCAACACATGCTCTCTCTACGGGATGAGATTAGGATGCTTTGTGTCTCATTCTCCTTTGATCTGATTGATTACTAAAGTAGAGTCTCCAAATACACTCAAGAATTTGATCCTTAGGTCGACAACAACATTGAAACCCATAATGCATGCTTCATATTCAACCATATTATTGGTACAATTGAAACATAATCTGGAAGTGAAAGGAGTATGACAGCCTTCAGGGGATATGATCACAAAAGCAATGCCATTGCTAAGAGCGTTGGAAGCTCCGTCAAAAACCATAGTCCTTCGGGATCCTTTTTCAGGTCCTTCATCTGGTCCAGGTTCTTCACAATCAGTTACTAACATGATGTTCTCATTCGAGAACTCAAAATTCATGGATTGGTACTCATCCACAGCATGATGAGCTAAATAATCAGCTAATATACTTCCCTTAATTTCTTTCTGGGTTTTATACTGAATGTCGTATTCGGTCAGGATCATTTTCCATCTTGCTATTCTTCCGGAGAGAGCGGGCTTATCAAAGATGTATTTGATAAGATCCATTTTAGATATCAACAAGGTAGTGTGAGTCAACATATATTGTCTTAGTCGGCGAGCAACTCATTCCAAAGCGCAACAAGTTTTCTCGAGCAGTGAGTATCTTCTGTCACAGTCAGTAAACTTTTTGCTAAGGTAGTATATGGCATGCTCTTTTCGACCAGACTCATCATGTTGCCCCAGCACACACCCTATTGAGTTCTCTAATCTTGTTAAGTACAAGATCAGAGGTCTTCCTTCAACTGGCGGCACCAAAATTGGAGGCTCTCGAAGATATTCCTTGATTCTGTCAATGGCAGCCTGCCAATCGTCATTCCACTTCACCACTTAATCTTTCTTCATTAATTTGAAGATTGGCTCACAAGTAGCGGTTAGATGGGAAATGAATCTGGAAATATAGTTCAGACATCCCAAGAATCCCCTAACCTCCTTCTAAGTGCGAGGAGTTGGCATTTCTTTTATAGCTTTAACCTTTGCAGGATCCACTTCAATTCCTTTTCCGCTGACAATGAAATTTAAGAGCTTACCTGATCTTACTCTTATTCGGGTTCAACCTCAGTTTGTACTTTTTCAACCTTTCAAATAGCTTTTGCAGGTGACCAAGGTGCTCCTCTTCAGTCTTAGACCTGGCTATCATATCATCAACGTATAACTTTATCTCGTGATGGATTATATCATGAAACAAAGCTACCATTGTGCACTGATAGGTTGCCCTGGCGTTCTTTAATCCAAATGGCATAACTTTGTAGAAAAAAGTGTCCCACTGTGTGACAAAGGTCGTTTTCTCCATGTCTTCGGGTGCCATTTTAATCTGACTGTATCCGGAGAAACCATCCATGAAGGAGAATACCTTATGATGTGCGGTATTGTGAACCAAAACATTAATATGGGGAAGCGGAAAGTCATCCTTGGGGCTTTCCCTATTCAGGTCCCTGTAATCAAAACACATACGTACCTTACCTTCCTTCTTAGGTACTGGAACCACGTTAGCAACCCATTATGGATAAGAGATGACGGCTAAGAAACCAGCATTGAACTGTTTCATGACATCAACTTTGATCTTTTCTGAAATCTCAGGCCGCATGCGATGAACCTTTTATTTCACTAGAGGGCAATCTTCTTTTGTTAGGAGGCTATGAACCACAATATCAATGTCAAGTCCTGGCATGTCTTTGTATAACCAGTAAAAAACCTCAACATAGTCATGTAGCATTTGTATTAACCGCTCTTTGACACTATGCTCCAGATCGGCACCTATCTTGACTTCTTTCTTGTCCTCTTCAGTACCCAAGTTAATTTTCTCAACCGGCTCTTCATGAGGCTGTATTTCTATTTCTTCCTGTTGTAACAGTCTGGCAAATTCTCCTGGTACCTCGCAGTCTTCCTCACCTTCGTCCTCGGCTTGGTAGATAGGATTTTCAAAGTCATAACTGGCAATAACAGAACCGTTATCAATGGGATCCAGAGTGGATGTGGATCTGTAGTTTGATATATGGATGTGTGTAAGAGTATAACTGTATATTTTTTGATAAAGTAAAAAAAAGGCAGAAAAAAAACAAAGAGTGCGAAATTTGTATGCAAAACGTCCAATGTTTTATTGATGGCATATGAAAATGAAGTAATGACCCTCACAAATAGACCATTGTGCCTCGGGTAAGACACAAGGCTTTAAAGTTTCAATTGTTCAAATATTACATACCCTCAAAAACAAAAAGACAAATTACTCTTGAATAAAAGTAATGGGCACAAAATCTTTGGCCTCCCAATGGTTGAGTCCCTCGCTGATGGTTGGGAAGATCCACTTGTCCAAGTTATAATCACTATCACTGTCTTCCAGAGCATTGACTCCATGGTTGCTGATCCATAAAGGTGGTCCCCCTGCGGGAGCATGACGAACAACTTTTTGGGCTCCTAAAACAAAACCTAAACTGTCAGATTTGTAGCGAATATCCGGAAGTTGGCCCCAAATGGTACACCTACCTTCTTCAACTACTGCCTTGGCATCCTTCAGAAAAGCCATCTTCAGTGGAGGTCTGGTAATCTTCGGGACCTTGGAAGCAGTCTTTGTTGCAGCAACGGTCTGTGGAACCTCCTCAAAGTTCTAACAGGGGGTCTCAATGAACTCGCCGTTCATTTCAACATACCCGAAAGAGTTCAGGTGGCTCACCATGTATTCCTCCTCCCCATGTACTGTGATAATATTCCCATTGACTTGGTACTTCAGGATCTGATGCAGGGTAGAGCACCATCCCCATGGATCCATGATCGACCTAATAAATAGGAATAAGACGGGCGGTTGTCCATCACATAGAAGGTGGAATTAAATGTATGAGTACCAACTTTGATAGGGATGTCCACCTCCCCATGCACCATTCTTTTAGAACCGTCGAGGGCCCTCACCATAATGTTACTGGGCTTTAGCGTGAGTCCTTCGCAATCTAACATGTCCAGAGCATTCTTGGGTAAGACATTTAGTGATGAACCTGTATCCACAAGAACATGGGCTAATGTAGTGCCCTTACACTCAATGGAGACATGCAGGGCATCATTGTGTTTCCTTCCTTTGGGAGTTAAATCAGCGTCAAAAAAACCCAGTTCATTATCAGTAGTCAGGATGGCAGTGCAATTCTCGAGTTGATTAACGAAGGTCTCTTGAGGCACATGGGAAGACTTCAGGAATTTTACTAAAGCCTTAGCATGGGCTTCAGAGCACAAAAGGCCAGCATTGATATTTTTGAAGGGGTCTGCCCCAATTGCTCCACGACATTATAATCACTTTTCTTGATTATCATTAATATGTCTTCCATTTCCTTTTTAGAAGCCTCAAGGATGACTTATTTGTGTGCCTTCATCTGGACAGGCTCAACCAATACCTCTTTGCCCCGAGTCTTGGCCGACTCAGTATCAGGGATAACAGCAGGGCTAATAGTAGGAGTAGCAATGGGAGTATTGACAGGAGTAGCAGCAGGAATGATCACAAGAGTAGCACATGTTTTTGGAGAGATATCAGGAGAGAAAACTCTTTCGCTTCTCATAATTTTGCTGGTCCTGACGATATTGTCGACGTCAGGATCAATACCTTCAGCAACTTTTTCTTCAATAGCCAACAGGTCTTGCTTGACGCCATGGTAGTAGACGTCATCCCCATAATTCCAGGGAATATCTTTATCCGAGGAATATGGTATTGGCCCAGGGAGGGTGATGATCAAGGGAGCAAACTTGGGAAAAGATGTAATCCTGACGGGTCTTTTAGTGGAGACCCTGGGAGGATTGTCGGAAATGGTAATTATCGAGACATCTTCATAGTAACTTTTTGTAAGGGGAAATTTTTCGAACAGAATTTATTTGTTAACCATCAGGCGTTGGACGCCCATTTTTAACAACAAACAGCCACCTGGTAAAGACATACATAAGTGGCAACCTTCACCACAACCCGGATATAAACCGGCTTGCAACAGATTCTCTTTAGTAGTCAGAAGAGGAGTAGTTAATTAATCCACTGAAGAAACAAATCGATCATCATCAATAGTATTGACACCTTGGCCATGTTTGGGCATTGGGGATCTTATTACATTAGGTGTCTCTGGAAGGTCAAACTCGATCTCCTCCACCTCAATAAGATCTTGTACCTTATTCTTTAAAGCCCAAAAGTAGTTTGTATCGTTCCCTAGAGTTTCAGAATGGTAGGCACATCGAGCATTCAGGTTATAGCAGGGAGAGGCAATATTAGGATTCTTCGGGGCCTCTTTTAGGGTCACCAGATTGAACTTCAGTAGGTGTGGCAAAACCTGGGATATGGTCATGTTGATCTGAGTAAAATTTCTTCTGGGTGCATCCGGCCTGCGTTGATTATTTTGTTGCTGGTTTGATGTAGGATTGGAAATCATAATAGCCCTTACCGTCGAAAGACGTTCAGTTTTGTTGTGATTTCTTTGGCCATAAGCAGCATTGACCTCCTTCTTCCTAGTGAATGGTTTCTTTGTTGTGCTGGAGGACGTATCCCTCTGGATTTTACCACTTTTGATGCCATCTTCTACCCGTTCACCAGTCAGTATCAGTTCAGTGAACCCAGCAGAAGAGCTTCCAATCAGATGATTAAAGAACGGACCAGAGAACGTGCCCAAGAAAATGTCCATCAGCTCCCTATCAGACAAAGAGGGTTGGACTCTTCCCGCAAGGCCTCTCCACTTTTGGGAATAATCCTTAAAACCTTCGCCATAACCCATAGCCATACTTTGCAATTTCGTACGAGTTGGGGTGAGGTCAACATTATATTGATACTACTTGTAGAAAGCAGCAGCCAAATCTTCTAAATTACGAATGTTGGTTCTTTCCAGTTGATAGAACCATTCCAACTGAGTCGCTGCCAAACATTTTTGGAAGAAATGGACCCACAGATTCCGTTCAGTAGTGTGGGGTTGAATCTTCCTGACATCTGACCTTAAGTGCAGCTTAGGATAGGAGACACCGTCATACTTAGCAAAGGTGTGGATCTTGAATTTCTGCGGGATGACCACCCCTGAGACCAGTCTCAGTTCTTCAAAATCTAGTCCAAGTATCCTTTAGATCTCCATAGCATTGAGACGATCCTCCAGCTGTTTGTATTTATCATCAACAGGAGGATATTGCTCCACAAAATAGTCAGGTTCATCTTCCTCAGACCCTGGATTGTTGGTTTCTTCTGTTGGGTTCTCTTCTTGATTATCCCCATCATTTGACGTGGTTGTGAAATCTAGAGCTCGCTTAGCCGGTCCTCTGAATCTTTTGCCCAAATTCAAGACACCAATTGGTTTCTTTGCCTTCTTGTTCTTCTCTTTGACGATCAGAGCTTTCAGGTCTTCTTGCCCCTTGAGCTAGGAGGTCCTTCGCTGTCTATTTAAGAGCCATTTCTTTTGCTGAAATTAACATCGAAAAGAATAAGAAACCTGTCTTGAAATTTCTGCTTATGAAATGAAATGTGTGATATGCTTATGCAATGTTTTCAAGGACTTTGGGAAATTTAAATTTGTGAACCAAAATTAAACAAAGATTGCATTAGTAGAATTCAAAATACAATTTCTTTTTAGGCCTAAAATTGAAAAAAAATCTAAAGTCCAAGAAAATCAGGTTTCCCATGGGCGCTTCCTCTTTGTGCTGAGATATACATTAAGACTTTTTTCTTCGTGAAGTTGCTTCATGAGCTCCAACACTTTTTTCTCATTGACATAGAAATGATCTCTAAAGGTATCCCGTTCTTTCTTCAACTGAATCTAGGATCTCTGCAGCTCTTCAAGATTAGTGGGAATGTCAGGATGGAGAACTTTATAAGGAACATCTCCTTTGGTGATGGGCTCCACAACCACTGGTAAGATGGCTATATAAGACATTATAAGGTTCTGAGCACGAGCTCGTACAAATTTGAGACAAGGTTCCATAGGGATGGAAGTCTTAGGCCCCAAGGTCTTGATATCAAATTTGTTTACCATGCCCCAAGCTCGTATGAACCTCTGACGATACCTTTGAACGTCATCCTCGTAGTTAAACATAATGCCCTGGATAAGCATATCATAGGGACCATCCCTTCGAGCATAACCAAATTGTCTCAAATCCAAAGAAGGATTATAAGTTATGCCTCCCCTAATGCCAAGTAGTGGGACATAAGAGAATTCCCCGCAGCGGTCAATGATAGAAATATCTCTCATAGATCGGGAATACCAGAGAATATCTGAGTGAGAAAGTGACATTATCCTTCGTGACCAACCCAAACCTTCTTCATTCTTCAATATTGATTTAGGGAGGTGAGAAAAAAACCACCTTGACAACAATGGCACACAACACATAAGAATCCCTTTTCTCTTCATGGTGCAAGTGTAGAGGGTATACAAGATGTCTCCGAGTAGAGTAGGCACAGGGTTACGATAGAGGAAAACCTTGATAGCATTCACATCTATGAGTAAGTATGGATTAGGGAACAACACTAAACCATTGATTAGAAGGGCCAGAACCTCCTTGAAAGCTTGGAAACTAAATTATCCCAAAATAGCTGAGCCTTCTCTAATAGGAATTTGACAAGAAAACCCTTGACTCCACTTCTTTTTTCCTAGTTGGATACAAAGTCGGGTCGTTTCAGATGTAAAGCTGTTGCAATGACTTCTGACTTTAGAGATTCTTCTAAACCAGTGAACGACATCAGATCAAGAATATGTATACCCAATATTTGAGAGAATTCTTCCATGGTGGGTACCAGCTGATAGTATGGGAAAGTGAAGTAATGGTGTTTAGGGTCAAAGAATTAAAAGAGTACACTAATCATCTTCTCATCAAAGCTCGAGGTAACTAGATTGAGAAGTCGACCATATTTCTTGGTGAACGAAGAAGTCTCAGGAACCCTTGATACTAGTTCTTTGAGTTGGAGAGGTATTCTTACAAAGCTGATTCAGATAGTATTTCTACGAGTGAAAGCCATGATCTTCAAAACAGAACAAAGATAAATTCCATTGGTCCTTGAAATGGTCACTGAAATAAAATATGGATGTTATGATGCATGATATCATGGTTAAGTAAACTAATCACACACAAACAAAACACACAATACCTTAGGTTTAAGCTTTCATGGAGTTTATAGATGTTGTACCCCAATTTTTGCCCCTAAGATCCCTTCATCATACCATTTTGATTCAATCACAACAAAATCACATTAGGGCTAGTGGTTCATCTCCCTATATTTAGCTTTGCTCTTTGAGGAATAACCAAGCACTTTGACTTGTTTTATTTTGTGATCATGAATAGTTTTTCTTGATTTTCCTTCTAATTAATAAAATGCAATGTTTGTTTGTCTTACTTGTTGATAATGTAGGTAAAGGCAATGTGGCTTAGCAAGTTGATCCATGGGTTCATGAGTTTATTTCCATGTCCTAGTCAATAAAGCTTGATAAATTTAAACCTCACCATTAAATTGGTTTGTAAGGGATGGCATGGCAAGGTTTATTTTGGTCCACAACATTTCCAAGTTATTAAATTGATTCAAAAGTACAAGGGGTTGATTGAAGAAGTTGTCTTGGTTGGACAAGGTCTTGTTCCTATTGGTCACAAGTGCATATTTCTAACAATTCTCAAGATATGGAAGTGGTTTTGGTTGCTATGAGTCCTCATTATTATCCTAAACAAATTCTCTTTACATAGCAGGAGCGTTGGTACAAAAAGGTTGTTCAAAATTGTCAAAGTTCCTCAAAGCATTTTCTTGATCTAGGAGCTAGGGTTTTAAACTTCAAAGAAGTATATCTTGCTCATATTTTGGTATTTTTGAGTGATTCCAAAGACATCCTTCTCTACAAAGGGTTATTAACAAATCACTTCAAAAGTTTCAAGGATTTTACATGTGGAAGAAGCTTGTTGATGAAGAAAGATTACAAGTCCTCCAGATGAACCCCCAATTTTCCATGTGTGACTTCAAATGATCATAACTTGGTCAATTTTTATCACCTTGAGCCCACTATTTTTCTACAATGATCTTGAGAATGTGAAATTTATTCCTTCTTTTATATGCAAAGTGAGAAAATGGATGGAAGATGCCCTAAGGATACAAAATATTATAAGTCATTTCATGATGTTTTGCCAACTTCAACAATTCATAACTCTCTCAATTTTTGGAAATTTTCAATGGTTTAAGTTTCAAAATGTCATTTAAGAGGTCTATTGCTTGCCATATTTTTTGGTGACGAGCAAATTCCAAGTGGAAGGTCATGTTTGGATGTAAAACATTTTAGGTCACTTTTGAAGAAAAAACTTGAAATATTTCTAAGTATGGAAAGTCAACGCTTTTCTTCCAACTTTGACTCAACACAACTTCTTTCTCAAACATACAATTGATCTCAATCCTTGCACATTGTAAAGATTGTGACTTCATATTTCAAATGCTTCAAAAATCACATCATATGGTGCCCTACATTGTTGGCACCATGGTTATTAAAGTAGCATCATAAAATGGAATTCCCAAGTTCAGTCAGATTTGAAAATTGGTTTAAATCCAATTACAAGCCTGTTTAAGGATCAATTTCGTGTCTAATCATGTTTAGGAACTTTCCATAACAAGAAACGACCCTTAAACCATTCATTTTGCTACATTTTGAGCCATGTGAAATCACACTTTTCACACTCATCAGGTCCACACGATTTCATTGATTTTGCCTCCAATTCACACGGTTAAGCCTTGTATCATGATCAGCTATAAATAAGGATCATCCCTCACTCATTTGGGAAAACTTTTGATAGCCAATTAACCCCTGTTCAGATCCCACATGAACTCTGAATTTGAAATTCTGATTTTTTACATTCTCACCTTCAAACACCAAAAGCTCCATTCAGTTAGTTTCATTTAAATTCTCTGAAGTTAACCATACGGTTACTTTGAAGAGTTGTGACCTATATTGATCTGTAGAAGTCCAGTTTCAGAGCAACTTCTCACTACTTCGTGCAGGTAGATTTATTGTCCAAATTGGTTCAAATAAAAGACTAATCCACTCCTTGTATTCTTCTGATCCTCGTGCTCTTCATAGTTTGCAATTTCATTGAGAATTGAGTGAGATGTCCCAAATTTTCGTGCTCGCTATTTTTTCTGGTTTTCTTCAAAAACAGCCTTGCACAATTTATATAAATTTGGCGCGATGGTACCATTAGAATCGTCTTGAAGAGACGAATCTAATGGTACCAGTCTGGTTTGCTAATTTTACTGTTTGAAGGATTCAATATGGGGATGGCTGGAGGTTGAAGACGATGACATGTCCATCTTCAACCAATGACATGAAGCCACGTTATTTTTTTGAAATGGATACAATATGCTTGCCTTACCATGCCCTTGCCTCATGCGCCACATTTTAAGTTGTTTTATTTTAAAAATGTTGGATCCGGTGTGATATTTAGTAATGACCATGATATGCACAACACGTCAGATCCCTTCGATTTGATTACTAACACATTTTGACTCTCATCCATTGCTCCACATCTTTTTGGTTTTTATTTTCTTTTCTGATTTTTATATTTAATTGTTTTAAATTTCAAAAAATCATAGAAAATACATTTTAAGTCCAAAAAATATGAAAAAATTATGAAAAATATTTTTGATTTTTCTCTTTTTGATTATTATTTTTTCACAATTTTATTTTGTGTTGTGATTTTTTTATATAAATTTTCAATTTATTTGAATTGTTTTAAATGTTTAAAAATACTTTTATGCATTTTTAAATTCTGAAAAAAATATGGAATGATCCAATGATATTGTGACAAATATTGGTGACCTCATTTATTTTTTATTTTTGACTTTGTTATTTTTTACCATTTTTAGTTTATTTTACTCATTTCTTTTAATTTTAAAACTAGTTTCTGACTTTAAACAATTACCAAAAATTTTATAAAAATATTTTAGTTCATTTCTAATTTTTCCATGGTCTTACTTAATATTTCTTGATTAATTTGAAGAAAGTTGATATTTTTTCTCTTTTATTTGTATTTTAAAACATTTTAAAACCTTTTTTAATATATGTATTAAATGCAATATTATTTTGTGATTATTTTTCTGGCTGATCTTGGGTTGAATTTTGATCATGAACTTTATTAACATCATTGGATCCATGGTGTTGAGTCTAACTCCATAAAAATGGATGAATGATTTTAATAATAGTTTGATTAAAATTTAATTCAAATGTAGTTTGTATGTTCTTTCCCACCCCTCTTCATCTCATCCCTTTCTTATTGCACTGAGTGTTATTGGAGCATGATCTCTATATCATGTCTTAAAACAAAGGATGCATAGAGTGCTATTGACCGGCCTCAAAATAGATGCTACTTCTATATAAGTCCACTTACGATTGCTTAACATATCGCTAAATTTTGTCCCGATTCGAATAAATGATCATCCGTGGCCCAAACCTATGTTTGCAAGCCCATGTATGTTAATTTGATCTCTTTGATCTAATAACCTTGAGATTCTTTGTGTGGAGGCTTGGGTTCTACCAATCCTCTAATGGATCTACAACACTTTTGGTCAACGCGGATCACTTAAACATCGTTGATCATTAAATGGTATTTTTGAGGGTTCCAAATAGATGATATACTTGACAAAAAGCAAATGCAACTTGTTGTGTGGATGCTTTGGTTCTACCAATCCTCTAATGAGTTCCAAATGCAAGTTTCAAGATGGTCATCCAACTAACCACTAATTATTAAATTGTTTTTACTTTATGCTTTTATTTTTATGTTTTATGTACCATTTGCTTTAAGCATTACATTTCATGCCATTTTGCTCACTTAAGCGTTTATATTCTTGTCATTTTTATTTTTCTCACTTGAGCATTGTGGAGTTTTGAACTTCTTGGACTTAGGATTAGAGGCCTTCACCTATGTTAGATACCTTGTGATCTTAACTGATATTTTGTCTGGAGTTCTTGAGGTTTACCTCAAGACATTGGGTTGTTTGTTTGTTTTGTGTGCAATTTAATATGATTAAACTCTTTGTTTGTAATCTGGAATTCACCAGAATACAGTCGTTACTCTGCCCAATTTTTGTGAAGACTTAATACACTTGAAGTTTGGTTCTTTCAAGAGGTCTAGTATTTTTGCTTGCTTGGTTTCAATCCAAAGAATGGTAATTCTATCTTGATTTATAATGTTAAGTATTGGCTTCTTGTTGGTTAGATGGATCTTATCCCTAGCTTTTACCTTATGCTTTAGGATAGTCTCTTCTTCTCCTTCCATCTTCTTTAATTTCAAAAATCTTCTTCCTCCTTTTGAAAATCCTTCTTGTTTTGAAACTTGAACCATCTTCATAATAAACTTGGACTTATGTCCATGAATTTTCAAAATATTTTCATAAATAAACTTCAATCAACTTAATAATACTTTGGCATTTTTTGTGAGAAGACTAAAAGTCAATCAATCTCATTTCAAACCATTTTGCCACTTTGGCTTTTTTTTAAAAACCTTTCTCAAAAGATTAGACTATTGTCAATCCTTGTAGTGATGCAAACAACTATACTTCTACAATATGTAGTGAAGAGAGGTATTTTCCACTTGGGTGTTGAGTGAGGCATTGTTGATTTTAAAATCCAAGCCAAATCCTCCACTTTGATATGATGCAAATTCTCCTTTCTCATGAATGTGGGTAGTAAGTATGTTTTCCACACGGACAATGATGATGATGTCTTATCTCATAAAATCAAACAACACACTTGTGTTTTAAAATTTCTAAAAAAGATGAACTACGTGTACCCTGATCCCCTATTGCACAAAATATGGTACGTAGGCACTAAAGGTTCGCAACCGCGGAGGGTGCAAAAATCATAAAAATATATTTCTTTTCTCACCTCCACCATCTATTATTATACAACATTTTATAGCCAAAATATACAGATTTTTCAAAGAGGTTCCTGCAGAGTACCGTAGATGTTTAGGGTGCTAATACCTTCCCTTTGCATAACCAACCCCGTTACCTTGAATCTTTCCCCCCTCTTTTGGGTTATTATCTCTTTTCCCATTCCTTTGGAAATGATAAAGTGCAGTGGAGATTTTTATTTTGATCTATACAAGTCTAGTCAATCCAATTGCTTAGTCTTAAACATTTCTACCGCTACAGAAAAATGGCGACTTCACTGGGGAAAGTTTGACCTCTTGCTGGTCCATCCGTAAGTGGGTTGAGACTATCTTTGTTTATATCTGCATATGTTCTATTGTGGTTTATGTGTTATATGTTGTATATATGTTTGTCTGGATTTTCCTGGTTTTCAGGGTGCTTGGTGATTACTCAATAGTCCTACACCCGAACTTGGGCAAACTTTAAGATAAGGCGGGGGGTATAGTCATGTTAACTTTGAGGTAGTAATCCCAAAAAAGGAGGAATGAGATCCCACACTCAGTGGAGACCCCTTTGACTGTAGTATCGTTTACCGAGTAAACGGGAAGACGTACTGCTTTTGACATGGGAGCCTGTTGAAGATGAGGACCGTAGAATACCTAACCCATCTTGTCCTTTTAGGTGTAGTGCGGAAGCTATGACGGAGTAATCAGGAAATATTTGTCACGCGATACTACACTCGGACGAGTTTTTCTTTAGAATATTACTAATTACCAAGTTAATCAGGAAGTTGGTAATATTCGAAGGAAGAATGTAGACTCTGGGAACCTTTAGAACCTTGTTCGGAAGGTGATAACTTTTATACCATACCTTATGGGTAGTACCTTCGACCTCATGCTCGTGGCGTTGAACATATGAACCCTATATGTTTGTGATCTTGTGTGTTATTGTTGCATCATGCATCCATGCACTCATAAGCATATTTTAAAGAAATTTTATTCCAAGGGACTTAAAAGTTGACCATTTGTGAATATCTCAGGTACTGTTTGACCATGGATTTTGGAACAAGAAAGACCGAGAATTACAGTTTCAAGGATCCCAAGATAAATGAGTTGATCAGTTTAGTTCCCGAGATTGAATGTTCTGTAGATTTTCAGAAGAAGTATGGATCCATCATTCCTCTCATGAAGCTTAGGATGAATAAGGGTATTCTCTCGACCTTGGTCCAGTTCTATGATCCGACGTATCATTGCTTTACTTTCCCCAACTATCAGTTGATGCCTACACTAGAGGAGTATTCTTATCTGTTGGATTTACCCATTACCGATCATGTTCCTTTTACCAGTTTGGAGGGTGAGCCAATACCACATGAGATTTTTTCTTTGATCCATCTGGGGAAGTCCAAGGTTGAAGCCCATATGAATACTAAAGGAGGGATTAAAGGATTACCAACTTAGTTCTTATTGCAGAAAGCTCGTTACTTCGCCAGGATGAAGAGTACAATCGCTTTTGAGGCCATCTTTGATCTACTTGCTTACGGGATGTTTTTGTTTCCTAATGTGGATAAGTTTGTTGACGTTAATGCTATCAGGATCTTCATGATTGGAAACCCAATTCCTACATTGTTGGGAGATACTTATTACTCTATTCATGTTCGGAATTCTTATCATGGGGGGATAATTATCAGTTGTATGCCTTTGTTGTACCGGTGGTTTATCTCTCATATGCCTCAGTCTGATGCTTTTTGGGATGTCAAGAAGGAACCCCGTTGGGATCCTAAGATCATGGCACTTACTCACTCAGATATTGATTGGTATCATCGAGCTTACCAGGATGTAGAGATTGTCGATAATTGTGGTAGTTTCCCCAATGTACCTCTTCTTAGTACAAAGGGAGGAATTAACTATAACCCTATTCTTGCATGATGACATCTTGGTTATCCGATGTGGGATAAGCCAAATAGTATTCATTTGAGTAGTTTCTTTTTGAAGGATGTGGGATAAGCCAAATAGTATTCATTTGAGTAGTTTCTTTCTGAAGGAGGGAGAAGACCATAAGGAAGCTAGGGAGCAGATTGCGAAGGCCTGACGTCACATTCATAAGAAGAGTAGGAAAGACTTGGGACCTAAAGGAGCTGTTTCTTTGGAGCCATATCTTTAGTGGGTCTAAATAAGAGCTATTCAGTTGAAGATTCCATATTCCTGGGAAGCACCTATGTCTGATTTGTTTGTGAAGACCACTCCTCCCTTATTGGATGATATAGAAGAGCTACAACTTGCTTTAGTCAGGATGCAGAAAGAATATGATGCTTGGAAGAATAAGTGTCAAACTTTAGAGATTTCCTATAGAGCAGACTTGAAGGAGAAAGACGACTTGATTTAGATCCTTGAGAGTCCGGCTGTAGAAATGATGGAGAGGCAAGGGGATTTATTTTCTACTAAGCCTCAGTCAGTTGATAGTTGCTCACTTCCTGATTCAGGTGATTGGAAAGAGGTTGCCACTAGATATGCTGAAGAAAACCAGATGTTGAAGGCTCAAATTTCCAGGCTTACAGGGAAGCGGCATCGTATAGAGTGATCTCCATCAGTTTTGCTTCTTAGGGTTTTAGACTTTATTTTTATCTTGTACTTGGGGTTATTGAAACTTGTAATCTGTTTTGAAGTTATTATAGTAAAAAATTTTCAGTATGTGTTATCACTTTGATATTCACAATGTGTCAATAAAACATTAAGTCCCTTTAAATATTAATAATAAAAATTAATCATGTGCGTTGCATATCATGCATCATATTGAACATATTTCTTGCATTTGTTATGCATATCTAGGTGTCTTACCAAGCTTCTTTACTTCGCTCAGCAAAGCTGTCTCACCAATACAACACTCGAGCTCATTTCAGAAGGAAGATGGACAACTTAGAATAAGAGAATCGTGAGTTACGCGAGGAGGTTTCTACTTTGAAGGCCGGCATGGCCAATCTTACTGCTCTGATGGAAGCTCTGCTGGCTGCTCAGAATCAGCCACCGAGTGTTCAACCTCAACCAACAAGGGCTACTACTGAAGCTCCGGCTGTTCCTATGTCTGCTACTCCCGCTGTGGTTCAGAATCACATGCCTCAAGGTTATCCATGGGGAATTCCAGAGAACTTTGCGCCTGAAAGTTTAAATCTTGGTCCTCAAGAAGCTCCAGTTATTCAGACTACTGTTACTCCTGCACCTCCTGTGGTGCATGTTGCTCCTGTTTCACCTCCTTCGGTGAATACGATTTCATTTGCTAATGATGATGTATGTAGTCCTTTTCCTCCACCAATTGACAAGATGTAGAGGGAGATGAAGGCCCTCGGGGGAAAGGAATTATTCGAGCAGAATGTGAATGACTTATGCTTGGTTCCGAATGTTAAGATACCTGCAAAGTTTAAGGTCCCGAAATTCGATAAGTACAAGGGAAACACTTGCCCTCGTGCTCATATGGTGATGTATGTAAGGAGAATTTCTACCCATACTGATGATCAACGTTTGCTGATTCACTTTTTCAGGATAGTTTGACTGGTGCTGCGCTGAAGTGGTATATGAGTTTGGATAGCGTCAATATCCATACTTTCAATGACTTGGGAGAAGTATTTATCAGACAGTACAAATACAACGTGGACATGGCGCCCGACCGTGATCAACTTAGGGCCATGGTTCAGAAAGACAGGGAACCATTCAAAGAATATGCACAGAGATGGCGTGAGGTAGCAGCCCAAGTGATTCCTCCCATGGAAGAGAAGGAGATTACTAAGATTTTCATGAAGACTCTGGGTGCTTTCTACTATGAAAGTATTGTAGCGAGTGCGCCAAGTGACTTTACCAAAATGGTAGGCATGGGTATCCTCTTAGAAGAGGCTGTAAGAGAGGGCCGTTTACCAAAGAGTGAAAGTTACGGAAGTGCGAAGAAGTCATCTTATGGTTTTACCAAGAAGAAGGAAGGAGACACAAACATTTTTATGAAAGAGAGGAGAGTTAATCCTTCAAGAAGAAATCATCAGCATCATCAGCAAGTCGCCTCAGTTACTCCGATTGTTGGTGTAGCTCTAACCACCGTTGCTTATCAGAGACCATCCCAGCAGGGGAATCAAGGGTATAATCAGAGAATGGAGAGTTATGACCCCATCCTTATGAGTTATACATAGTTACTACCGGCGTTAATTCAGAAGAAGTTGGTTCATACCTGACCACCTCTCATTGTACCATCACCCTTGCCTTGGTGTGATACGGAGGGAGAACTGACTTGAGGGTTTCGCGTTTTATCTCAAATGTTGCGGTTAGCAAGAGTCGCCATCGACTTTTCTTTTATCCAAAAGGAAAGGTGAAAAAGCACAGGAAATACCTTTGAGATTGTTTCTTGAGTTTGGGGGGTAGATTATGAAAAGGGAAGGTATTAGCACCCTTTTCATCCATGGTTTTCCATGGGCTCTTAGTTACTTGTTAGATCACTTGCTTTTGTTTGAAATTGTTCTTTGTGTGGTTTTTAAAAGTATTTTGTAAAGAGGCTATTGTTTAGGCAATCTTTGTAATGATTCTTGTTCGTAAGAATGTATATAAAGATGTTTGATATTTTGAAAATGTTTTCAAGTTTTGTCAGATGTTTTGAAATATGTAGGTGTTTGTTTTGAAAATAGCAAGGGTGTTTTGTTTTAAATGGAGCAAGTAATTAGGAGCAATCTACCTACTCAATTGTCTTTCTTATTCATTTTCTTTTCCTTTGACATTTTTGTCTTACCATTGATTTGGTAAGCAACCTTAACTTTGGATGTTGACAGGACGGGCGTGGGTCATTGTATAACCATGATTAGCAATGTTGCAAAGTATCTTAGCATTTTTGAGGGACTAAGATCATTTTGTAAGGAAACTTTGAATAGCGTCATCGAGGGACAATGATCTTATACTTGTTTGTTTTGCTACGATACTTCACATGCGTAATATGACAATTTCTTATATAAGGCAACCAAGTGGAGTAACCCTAAGGGTGCTTGTGTGCAAGTGTGTTATTTTCATGCTTGATTGTGTCTTGGATTAGGGTTTTCTATTTGATCGTTTTTATCTTGCCATAAAAACCCTAATTACTAGCATGTTACGTAAAAGTGATAAATTGCATAATTTAAAGATTACTACGCTATTATAACATTTTATGGGAGGGGGGGGGGGAGGGGGGGGGGGGTGGGTTATACAAATTATGAATGGGGATTTGCAATAATGTAAACCTAATTTATCTATTACAACCAAATAAAATTTGTACAAATATTTGAATATACAATATACAATATGAATTAAATATGCAAAGATATGTATATGCAAGAAAAGAAAAGATTTTTGTTTTTTTTATGTAAAAAAGAGTTTTGAACTAAACCTAATAATTTAAGAAAAGGAAATTATTTCTTGATAATTGATTAACCCTAATTCTAATTTGTTAAAAGAAAATAAAGTTCTTTAAGTATTATTTTTGTGTATTTTTGTCTTAAAAATAATATAATATTTTATGAAATATCTTAGTCCTTTTATACATTAGAATAAATATTTACAAGTGTGGGGGAAAAGAAATAAATATTACCCTAATTCTATTTTATTTTACAAGTTTATTTAAGAAAAATAGTTAATAGATAATTTAATAAAAATATTTTTTATAAGAAAATAACATAATATAAACAAAATGTAATATTTATCGTGCTTTATATTTTTTAGGATTTTTTATGTTAAGTAAAACATATTTAATAAAATAAAACAAAATAAAATAAATAAACAAAATGGTTGGGCCAAGGGTGTCCTGAGTAATTAGGAGGTAAGTATTAGAAAAAAAATCATAAAGCCCAATGGATCAAAAAGCCCAGCGCTGCATAGTGACAAAAAATGGCAAAAATGTGAGAAAATATGCAAGAGGCAGGCGCCAAGTCTCGAACCCATGATCTTAGCAATTTCTGCGCGCTGCCTTGCTACTGGGGTGGCTGTACATCCGTTAGTTCAAATGAAACTAAAAATAAATAACACAAAGTGCTTCCTTACCCTGTACTTCGTCTTCTTCCTCTAGCTAGTCGGACCCCCTGTATCTCCCTCATTTCTCTATGAAAATGGAAACTTCAAACATTAAAATGATAGTACTCTTTTCCACGATTTCAACCATGTAACTCATGTAAACTAACAGTCAAAGATCAAAGCTAATTTCAATGGACCTAATTTCTAACCTAATTTTTACAGAAATTTGAAACCTAAAATTCTCTATACACAATGAATATAAATGAAATCTATGAACATGTTTGGCTTTAGCACAAGGATACCTACATTTTATTTTCATAAATCGATCCCAAAGAATGCATGTATGAAGAGATAGAAGTTAGAGTTCTTACCTCTTTCAGCTAAGATCGTGAATAGAGTTTGAGTGAGTTTTGAGAAGGCCTGAAGATCTCTTTATCTTGCCTGGACCTCCCTAAGTGTGTTCCAATCCTTACCTTGTCTTAAAAGTGCCTGAATCTCCCTACCCAAGTCAACCTGCAAGCTTGAAATGCAAAAATGGCAGATGGAGAAGGAGGAGTTACAGTGAAGGAGGAGTTACAGTGTAGGTTAAGTGTTTAGGTGATTAGAACTTGAAACGCATGAGTGGATTTTTAGATTGCTATCTTGATGCAAAATTGCAAGTTATGGCAGGTTTTTGGTGATAGAGAGTTTGGGAGAGTTTCTGAGCTTTTGCAATCGTGTGTTAGGTTGTAGTATGTTTGTGTATAAGTATATAAAAGGTTTCAAATCAATTCCACACCAGGCTTCTGAGTTATAGACTTTTTGCTCTATTGCTTGCCTTTTAAGAAAAGTGAGGAGACAACTCTCTCCATGCTTGTACAAGCCTGATCTGAGTTGGTACAAGTCTTAGGCACTTTTCTTTTGGTTTATAGGACTTGTGTGTGCAGAAGGAACAAGTGCAGAGCTCAAGGAGTTTACAAATGCAAAAAGTTGTGCTTTTCTAAAATGGAAATGGCAACTTTGTGCCATTTATGGAATTAAAGCTTGGACAGAGGCTCTCATGCTTGGATTAAAGCTTTATCAACTGTTTAAGCATTAAATTATGGAGTGAGAAACAAGTTTGAGACCTGTAAAGCAAGGATTATGCAGCCTAGGTTTGGATTTGAATTTTGGTTCATCATGAAATGGATTGAAATCAAAGTGAGAAATTGCCAAGTTCATATCTTCGATTCTCCCTACTCAAAAATGATATCAAGGAGTTCTTGGATATTTTGGAAAGCTTGCAATATGCTCTATAACTCATCTTTGAATTTCTTTTCAAGATTCCACTAGGTGAAAATTTGCCATTAAGTTAGGTCAAAAACCTGCCTAAATTAGGGCAAAATTTCACTAAGTTATTTTAGTTCATGGGCATGTATTCGCAAAATTATATCTTGAGATCCAAGCATATTTAGGAGAAATTATGTGAAGCAAAGTTGTAGATTTCAGGGAGATCTACAACTTTCATGTTGGGAACTTTCTTTGAATCATCTTGAATCATGGTGAAAATTTGGCTTAAAGTGGAGAAAAAATAAGAAATTTTCTATACTTAGAAAAATTTCTAAGTTAAGAAATTTAAAATTTCAAAACAAAATCTTCAATCTTTGATTTCTTGATGAAGAAGTTCATATTTTGACATGTTTTGATGAATTGTGATCCTTGGCATTTGATTTTGACCAAAAAGTAAAAGTTTGACTTTTCAGTATACACTTGACTTTTTATCAGTCGACTGCAAAATTTATCTGCTAATCCAATGGAATTGCAATGTTTTGAACCATGTAATTAGGTCAAGATGATGCAATTGAACCCTTGAAATCATGCTTCAAATCAATTGGTCATTTTCTATGTCAAAAATCAGAAATTGCCCTTTCTCAGTCAAAACCCTAATTTTGACCATTTTGCCTTTTTGATGATTTGATCAAATTTCTTGAGGAATTGTGGTCCAAACTTGATCAAATGATACATGTGAGTCTAAAATGTTGACGTGGATAAAAAATTACGAAGTTTGACTGTAAATTGGCCATGGTTGACTTTTTCCTAATATAGTTGATTTTTAGGTCAACTGTCCAATTGAGTGATAAAAAATGTGATTCAAGGTTTGAAAATTGACATGAGTAATCTTGGGGGTCTATAATTGCCCTTGGAATTTATATGAAGCATTGAAAGTTAAAATATCTTTGTTCAATCCCAAACCCTAATTTTGGGTTATCAGTGCTTGATGAGATGTCTTGAGCTGGTCAAACCCTAATCCAGTCTTGAGTCAAAGAGATCTTGTAAGAAAAATCTTGATAAATGAGAGGGAAAATTTTAGGGTACAACAATTGTCCTTGTTCAATCTTCTTATACCTGAAGAGTTAGATTGGCAAGTTTTTCCATTCGTGACTCGAAGGTGAAAGATGATTGGACACTAGAGTGCCCAGAAATTTGCACTCGACGATGTGTGGTGAAAGATGAATGGGCTTATAGATGCCACTTAGAGAGGTGATAGAACCATGTTAGATATGGGCTTGTAGATTCCATCCAAGAATGCTTGTTGCACTGTAATTTGTAAGCTGAAACTGGATGATTATCAGAATGGCGTTTATGTCTAGAGCGTATCTGAACTGTATCAAAAGTTGAATCTGAATGAGTATCAGAATGGCATCCTTGTCTGGAGCGTATCTGAACTGTATAAAAAGTTAAATCTGAATGAGTATTAGAATGGCATCCGTGTCTGGAGCGTATCTGAATTGTATCAAAAGTTGAATCTGAATGAGTATCAGAATGGCATCCGTGTCTGGAGCGTATCTGAACTGTATCAAAAGTTAAATCTGAATGAGTATCAGAATGGCATCCGTGTCTGAAGCGTATCTGAACTGTATCTGAAAGTTGTATCTGAATGAGTATGAGAGTGGAATCCGTGTCTGGAGCGTATCTGAACTGTATCATGATTGCATATTTGTCAATGGTAACTGTTAATCTTATCCTGAAAAGGGTAAAATATTAGTTAAAATACAAAGTTATGTTGCATGAAATGTATGATGCAATGTATTAGCTTTATCAATGTTTATGATATATGGATGCAATGTATGTGTATGTGAACTAAATTACCGTCTGTTATTTGATTGAGGAAAATAAATCTCTGAATGCTGCTGAGGATATATGGATTTTCATGTCTTGAAGTTGAAGTACTGATGAACTTTTGTTGAGAGAAATAAGTTCTGTTGCGAGGGAAATGCCATGTACTGCTTGTAAGATCTGCTTGGGGAATATGGAGAAATTGGATGATTTCTACCGGGGATTGGTAAACTGGGAGCTTCGTTCCACTGGGGATTTAAATGACGTACTGTAGGGGATTTCTTATGGAATATCCTAGAGACATTTTCCTATTCTTTCAAACCATCAGTAATTGTCTTTCTCATTTTGTTTATTTGTAAACAGTAATTATGTTCAAATGCATATGTTCAACAATGAATCATTGGACGTTTTTATAAACAAAACACAAGTGTAAATAAAAAGACAAATAGTTTTTGAACTTTCAAAGGGATATCTTTGTATTGACTTTGAATAAAAATTTTGTACAAAGGGGATAAACATTCTAGTAAGAGAATGTTGTCGTAAAATAAGAAAAATTTATACAAAGAAAGATAGCTACGTGTAATAATCCCATGGGGTTCCCATTCTGCTATAGCCTTCGTATCTCTGAGCATCTTGTCTATTTGTTGCTTCGTCCAAAGATGATTGAATTGATCAGAAACTCTGAGTTTGTCAGTAGAAGCCAAAAGTTGTCCATAAAGTGATCCAACGGGACATAGTCATACGCCTTAATTCCCTAACTTTTGCCTGGACCGCCCTTTCGGGTTTTCAGTCCACTGGGAAACCCTTTTTTGCCCAAGTTGCCCTTTCGGTTTTTAGACTTGCCGGGTGTACAGATTTTTTTCATTTTATCCCTAATTTTTGCCCGAACCTTTTGGTTTGCCGGGATACCCTTGTTTTGCCTAGGCATGTCAACCTAGCGGGTCTCTTATGCATAGTATCTTTTGACTATGTCTGCGTTCGCAGGGTGTGGCAGGTCGTCGCCATCCATGGTGGTCAAGATCATTGTCCCACCAGAGAATATGCTTTTGATTACGAACAACCCTTCATAGGTAGGAGTCTATTTGCCCCTGGGATCACTTTGTGGCAACATGATACGTTTGATCACTAAATCCCCCACTTGATATACTTGGCGTCTGAATTTCTTGTTGAAAGCCTTGATCATCCGCTTTTGATACATTTGACCATGGCAAACAACAGTAAGTCTCTTTTCCTCAATTAAATTTAGTTGATCAAGTCGAGTCTGGATCCAATCGTCTTCATTCAAACCTGAATCCTTCATAATCCTTAGGGAGGGGATCTGAACCTCAATGGGCAAGACAACCTCCATGCCGTAAACCAAAGAATAGGGTGTTGCCCCGATTGATGTGCGAGTTGTGGTACGATAACCGTGGAGAGCGAATGGTAGCATCTCATGCCAGTCCTTGTATGTGACTGTCATTTTTTGTATGATCTTTTTAATGGTTTTATTTGTAGCTTTGACAACACCATTCATTTTCGGCCGATAGGGAGAAGAATTGTGATGCTGGATTTTGAATTGCTCGCATAATGCGGTGATCATAGTGTTTTTGAGATTTGTACCATTGTTAGTGATGATCCTTTCCGGGATACCGTACCGGAAAATAAGGTTTTGCTTGATGAAGCGGGCAACAACATTCTTGGTAACGGAAGCGAAGGAAGCTGCTTCCACCCATTTTATAAAATAGTCAATGGCCACTAGGATGAAGTGGTGTCCATTGGAGGCTGTCGGCTTAATTTCCCCAATCATATCAATTCCCCACATAGCAAAGGGCCAAGGATCCATCAAGACATTTAGAGGAACTAGAGGTACGTCCACCCTGTCAGCATAAATTTGACACGTATGGCAGGTTCGAGAGTGTTGATAGCAATCTGCTTCCATGGTAGACCAATAATAGCCTGCCCATAAGATTTTATTCGCCATCGTATGCCCACTGGAGTGGGTGCCAAAAGTTCCTTCATGTAATTCAGCCATGATCTTTTAAGCTTCAACCTTATCCAAGCATCGAAGAAAAATGGAGTCATGATTGCGTTTGTAAAGGATGCCATTACTAAGGAAGAATTTAGCATAAAATCTCCTTAAGAACTTCTTATCATTGATTGAAGCTCCTTCTGGATATTCTTGAGCCTCGAGATACCTCTTGAATTCATGAAACCAAGGTTGGTCCACTACCTCTTCAGTATTAATCTCTTGACAGTGTGATGGTTCATCCATTCGTTCAATGGTGATCTGGGGAGCCTCGTTATCCCAATTAAGTTTAAACAGATTACATTGTGGATAGAGCGTCTGCTAGCTGATTTTCTTCTCGCAGGAAATGCTCGAAGGTAATCTTCTCAAAATATGGTAGCAATGTCAAAACATGTTCTTTGTAAGGGATAAGGTTTGGGTGTTTGGTGTCCCAATCCCCTTTGATCTGACTGATGGCCAAAGCTTAATCTCCAAACACATCTAAGGATTTGATTCCCAGGTCTATGGCAGCTCTGAGACCGAAGATGCACACTTCGTATTCTGCCATGTTGTTTGTACAGTTGAAGCAAATTCTGGCAGTAAAGGGAGTGTGACACCCTTCTGGAGATATGAGTACAACACCAATACCATTTCCGAGTGCAATGGAGGATCCATCAAAGAACAGGGTCCATCGGGATCCTTGTTCAGGTCTGTCATATGGCCTGAATTCTTTATCGTTGTCTAATGTCATGATGTCTTCATCCGGGAATTCAAACTTCATAGACTGATAGTCTTCTACAGCTTGATGAGCAAGATGATCAGCTAACACACTTCCCTTTATAGCTTTCTGGGTAGTATATTGTATGTCATACTCTGTCAGGATCATCTGCCATCTCACTATTCTCCCAGAAAGAGAAAGCTTTTTGAAGATGTACTTTATCGGATCCATGTTAGATATCAACAAGGTAGTATGAGTCAGGATATTTTGTCTTAGCCAGCGAGTAGCCCATGCCAGAGCGCAGCAAGTTTTCTCGAGCAGTGAATATCTGGTTTCACAGTTGGTAAACTTTTTGCTCAGGTAATAAATAGCGTGCTCTTTTTGTCCAGACTCGTCATGCTTCCCCAATACACACCCCATCGAGTTTTCTAAAATAGTCAGATACATGATCAATGGTCTTCCCTCGACTGGTGGAATCAATATAGGAGGTTCTTGTAAGTATTCTTTGATTTTGTCAAAAGCAACTTGGCACTCATCATTCCATCTGACTACTTGATCTTTCTTCAATAGTTTGAAGATTGGCTCACAAGTAGCTGTTAGGTGAGAAATGAATGTGGAAATATAGTTCAAACGTCCCAAGAATCCTCTGACTTCCTTCTTAGTACGAGGAGCAGGCATCGACCTCAATACCTTTTTTACTGACGACGAAGCCTAGGAGTTTACCGGACCGTACTCCAAATGTGGACATGTTCGTATTCAACCTTAGCTTGTACTTCTTCAGTATTTCAAACAGCTTTTGTAAGTGATCAAGATGCTCTTCTTCCGTTTGCGATCTGGCTATCATATCGTCTATGTAGACCTCTATTTCATGATGTATCATGTCGTGAAATAAGGCTACCATGGTGCGTTGATAGGTTGCCCCGACATTCTTCAATCCGAATGGCATTACCTTGTAGCAGAATGTGCCCCACTATGTGACAAATGTTGTTTTCTCCATGTCCTCAGGTGCCATTTTGATTTGGTTATAACCTGAGAATCCATCCATGAAGGAAAACACTTTGTGTTGTGTCGAATTATCAACCAGGATATCAATGTGGGGCAGTGGAAAATCATCTTTAGGGCTCGCCCTATTCAAATCTTTGTAATCCACACACATTCGTACTTTTCCATCTTTTTTAGGTACGATAACAATGTTGGCAACCCATTGAGGGTAGGAAGTGACAACCAAGAATCCAACATTGAATTGCTTCATGACCTCCTCTTTAATATTTTTTGACATATCAGGTCTCATGCTGCGAACCTATTGCTTTATTGGCAGACAATCTTCTCTTGTAGACAGACGATGTACCACGATGTCTGTATCAAGTCCTGACATGTCTTCATATGACCAGTCAAAGATCTCAACATAATCATGCAACAACTGAATCATATGCTCCTTGACACTGGGTTCCAGATTGGCACCCACCTTGACTTCTTTTTTAACCTCCTTGGTACCCAGGTTGATTGTATCCACAGGTTCCTCGTGAGGCTGAATGGTTCTTTCCTCTTGTTGTAGTAGTCTGGAAAGTTCCCCTGGTACTTTACAATCTTCCTCACCTTCGTCTTCGGCTTGGTAGATTAGATTCTCAGAGTCACAAAAGGCCATAGCAGTGTCGTTACCCATGGGATCCATAATGGATGAGGACCCGCATTTGTGTGTGTGGGTGTGTGTAAGGGTATAACTATCTTTAAAAGAAATTAAAATGTAAAAGAAAAACAATGAGCACAAAAGTTTGTATGCGAAAAACGTCCATGATTCATTGAATGTCATATGAAGATGAAATAATAACCCTTACAAATGGACCATTGTGCCTCGGGCAAGACACAAGGTTTTAAGAGTGTGAATTGTTTTTGAATATTACAGACCCAACAAAATGTAAAGATAAATTACTGAGGGATGAAATTTATTGGGACGAAGTCTTTAGCCTCCCAATTGCGGAGTCCTCCATTGACAGTCGGAAAGATCCAATCCTCCAATTTTCAATCCTCTTCACCATCTTCTACCGCATTGACCTCTCGGTTGCTAATCTTCAAGGGTGGCCCTCCAGCACGGGAACGGCGTATAGCCTTTTGAGCACTTGAAGTGAAACCTAAGCCAAACTTGTCAGACTTATATGGGATATCCAGACGTTTCCCCCAGATGGTGCATCCACCTTCCTCTACTACCGCTTTGGCGTCCTTCAGAGATGACATCCGAAGTGGAGGTCTTGTAATCTTGGGAATCTGGGACACAACCTTGATCACTGCAACCTCTTGGGGGACCTCTTCGAAGTGTTGAAAAGGAGTTTCAATGAACTCATCGTCCAATTCCACATACCTGAAGGAATTGAGATGGCTAATCTTGTATTCTTCCTCTCTGTGGTCAGTTATAATCTCTCCTTGAACCAGATATTTCAGCATCTGGTGCAATGTAGAGGTAACATCGCCAACATTATGGATCCATGGTTGTCTTAACAGACAGGAGTAAGAAGGGCGAATGTCCATTACATAAAAGGTTAAATTGAAAGTTTGAGTCCCAACCTTTATGGGGATATCCACCTTCACATGTACCATCCTCTTCGAGCCATCAAATGCCCTTACTACTATATTACTTGGCTTTAACGTCAGTCCTTCACAGTCAAGTCTGTCAAGAGCTTTTTTCGGTAAAACATTCAAAGATGAGCCAGTGTCCACCAAGACATGGGAAAAAGTTATGCCTCTACATTCCATAGAGACATGTAATGCCTCGTTGTGCTTTCTTCCCCTTAGTGTCAGATCGACATCAGAGAAGCCTAGGCCGTTATCTGCTGTCAAACTGGCCACACAATCTTGAAATTGATCAGCAGACGTCTCTTGAGGCACATGGGCTGTTTTTAGGAACTTCACTAAGGCTTTCGCATGTGCCTCGAAACACAGTAGTAATGCCAGCATGGATATTTTGGAGGGAGTTTGCCCCAACTGTTCAAACACGTCATAGTCGCTCCTCTTTATAATTTTTAGGATCTCCTCCATTTCTTTCTTGGAGGTCTTGGGGATAGTCAGTGATTGAGCCTTCGTCCAGAAAGGTTCCACTTGAATACTTTTTCCTCGAATTTCAGCAGTAAGAGTGTTGGTAGGAATGAAAACAAGGGTTGTAACGACTTCGTCAATAGGAGCACTTGCAGAGATGATTATGGGTACGAAAGTAACCTTCAAAGCAGCCACGGGTCCAAAAACTGCCTTTGGGGGGACAATTTATGGAGAAAAGATCCTACCGCTTTGGTTACTAGTTCCGACAATATTGTTGATGTCAGAATCTTCTTCTTTGGAGTTTATCTCTTCGGCGGCCAGCCCATCTTGTTTGATGCCATGGTAATAAATGTCCCCTCCGTAATTCCACGGCACAGTTTTGTCTGATTCATATGGGACTGACCCAGGCATTGTGATTTTTAGAGGAGTTGCTTTCAGAATCGATGTAATTCTAACGGGTCTTTTGGAGACCCTGGAAGAATTGGCGGAGATGGTAATGATTGAAACATCTTCAACAGGAACAGGTGAAACAGGAGTACTTTCAAATAAAATCTCTTTGTTGTCTATCAAGCGTTGAATGCCTATTTTCAACAAAGGGCAATCAGTTGGTGAGGATAAGCAGAGGCGACAGTCCTCATTACAACCCAGGAACACACCAACTTTTAACAAGTTTATCTTAATGGTTGGAAGTGGAGTCACGAGTTCATCAACTGTGGCAACAAACAAATCTTCTTCAATTGCATTGGTGTTGTGACAATGTCTGGGCATAGGAGCAAAAATGACATTTAGCTTCTCGGGCGCATCAAACTCAATTTCTTTTTCTTCAATGAGGTCTTGTATTTTGTTCTTCAAGGCCCAACGGTTATTAGTATCGTGACCAGGACTTTCGGAGTGATATGCGCAACGGGCATTGGAGTGATAATGAGGGGATGTTGTGTTGGGGTTTTTCAGATCTTCTTTCAAGGTTGCCAAATTGGATCTCACAAGACGCAGTAATACTTGAGACAGAGTCATGTTGATTCTAGTGAATTTCCAGACTGGCCTTTCCACCCTTGGTTGATTACCTCTTTGTTGATCAGACGTAGGCTTTGGAATTATAATAGCCCCCACCATTAGTCAGCACTCGAATCTCTATTGGTTTCTTTGTGGATATACAACAGCTACCTCTTTCTTCCCAATAAAAGGCTTCCTCACAGCTGTAGAAGAAGATGAGTCCTTCTGAATCTTTCCACTTTTTATGCCAGCTTCCACCCTCTCTCCGGTTAGTATTAGTTCAGTAAATCCTGTAGATGAGCTTTCAATTAAATAGTTGAAGAAAGGGCCAGATACTGTGCCTAAGAACATGTCGACCAATTCCCTTTCAGACAAAGGGGGTTGAACTCTTCCAACCAGATCTCTCCATTTCTGTCTGTAATCCTTGAAGCCCTCATTGGAAGCCATAGCCATACTCTGAAGTTTAGTACGGGTAGGTGCCAAATCAGCATTATATTGATATTGCTTGTAGAAAGCTACGACAAGATCTTCCCAATTATGGACGTTGGCTCTTTCTAGTTGGTAAAACCAGTCAAGTTGTGTTCCAGATAGACTATCCTAGAAAAAATGCACCCACAAGTATTTATCAGCGGAGTGTGGTTGGATCTTTCTCACATATGACCGGAGATGCATCTTAGGGCATGACACTCCATCATATTTTGTATTTCCATAGCGCTCAAACGCTCTTTAAGATGTCTGTACTTGTCATCAGCTGGAGGATACTGTTCCTCAGAGTAGTCTTCCTCTTCTTCCTCCTCTTCAGACTCTAACGGGACCGCTGTTTCCTTGCCTTTCCCCTCTCCTTCAGCGGATGTTGTTGCAAAATTCAAAGTCCTTCTCGTCTGCTCATGAAATCTTCTCCCCATGTTCAAGACTCCATTTACCTTCTTTGTTTTCTTTTTCTTCTCTTCAGCTAGCAGAGTCTTCAATTCTTCTTGCCCCTTGGCCAAGGTCATGAGCAAGTGTTGAAACTGCATGTTCTGGGCTTGGAGATCTTTCATTGTTTGTTCGAGATCCATCTTACTGAAATAAACAACAGAGATATGAGGAAACTTGTTGCAAAATACCTGTTTATGTTATGATGAATGATATGTGCATATGCAATGTTTTCAAGGATTTCAAAGTTTCAAGTTTGTTTTAGACAAAAAGAAACACACGTTATATTAATAAGATAAAGTTTGAGTACATGAATGCCCTTTGGACGAAATAATACAAAACTCTAAGATAAAAAAGTAGTGCGCATCCTCTTTGGTGCTATGTAGGCATTTAGAGTCCGCTCCTCAAGAAGTAGCCTAGTGAGTTCCAAAACCTTCTTCTCGCTTGCGTAGAATTGGGCTTCGAAAGTATCTCGCTCTCCTTTGAGTTGTATCCAATCCCTTTGTAGGTCTTCAAGAGATGTGGGCATGTCAGGATGTAGGATAGTGTGTGGAACATCTCCTTCCTTAAGAGGCTCAATAATTACTGGAAGAATGAAGGGGTAAGGCATCATAATACTTTGAGCACGGGTTCGTACCCATTTTAGGTAAGGCTCAAGAGGGATAGAATTCTTGTGCCCCAAAGTCTTGCTATCCACCTTGTTTAGCATCCTCCAAGCTCGGATGAATCTCTAGCGAAGACCTTGATCGTCGTTGTCGTAGTCGAATACCAAACCTTGAATCAACATCTCGTGCCGGCCATCCCTTCGGGCATAACCAAACTATCTTAAAGCTAAGCATGGGTTGTAGGTGATGCCTCCCCTAATGCCAAGTAGAGGGACATTAGGGAATTCCCCACAACGGTCAACAATGATAACATTCTCTATGGATCGGGAGCACCAATGAATGTCTGAATGTTTGAGCGTCATTAACCTTTGTGACCACCTTGAACCTTGCTCATTCTTTAAGACTATTTGGGAAAGATGATAAATAAACCATCTTGCCATGAGAGGAGTGCAACACATAAGGACACCTCTTTTCCTCATTGTGCGAGTGTGAAGAGAGTGTAGGATATCCCCTAACAATGTAGGCACTGGGTTGCGTGACATGAACATTTTGACGAGGCTCACATCTATAAGTTGGTCAGGATTGGAAAACAAGACCATCACATAGATAAGAAGAGCCACAATTTCCTCAAAGGCTTGCAAGTCTAATGAATTCCAACATCTTTGGGCTTTCTCAAACAGGAACTTTGCTAAGAAACCTTTGACACCACTCCTAGTTTCCCAATAAGTTGTGACATCAAATGAGTGAAAGTGTAGAGCTTGAGCAATCTCTTCTGGCTTTTAGTCTCTTTCCGTACCGTTGAAAGGTATTTGATTGAGAATGCGAATCCTCGAGAGTTGGGAGAATTTTTTCAAAGTAGGCACAACTTGATAGTCGAGAAAGGTGAAGCAATGGTGCAAAGGATCAAAGAACAGAAAGAGAACCTTCATCATATCCTCACCAGTGTTGGAGGTGACCAAGTTGAGTAGACGACCATGTCTCTCGATGAATGGAGAGTTCTCAGGGATCCTTGAAGCTAGCTCCTTAAGTTGTGGAGGAATTCTTACAAGGTTGACTTGGATAGTTTTCCTGCGAAGTGAATCCATATCCTACAAAACAAGAACAAAGATGAATCTCAAAAAATCCTTGAAATGGTTAGTGGATGTATGTGATGTTCATGATGTCCATGATGTTATGTACAAGTATGCATATACAAGCAAAGCAATCCAGTTCATAGTTTAGGCTTGCATGGGGTTTTATAGGTAAGTACCCTCTTGAAGTTTAGTTGGCTTAAACCTGTCCTAGTAATAGTAACCGGGTTCTAAGCAGCTCAATATCACCAGATTGTTTCCTTGGTCATTGTTTTAGTTCAAGCCTCTTTAATGGCGACCGAAATATCCCAAGAAACCATACCTCAATGAGTGTAGTATCGAGTATCTACCAACTTCGGACTGCACCAAAGTCGGTCTTCTCACTACATCCAAAATGCCAAGTTGGTCAAGTAATGGTTCTAGAAGTTCATTAGTGCTTCATGACATCACTCAGCGGCCCCGTATTCTCTTTGATTAACTCAAAGGCTACTGGTACCCACAAATATGTCGCACTAACATAGCTATTTCTTATACCATGTCGGTATACCCCGCACAGTTTCCACAACGTATTTCTATTTACCTATAATGTATCCCAAGTCTGGGTAGAGGATTTCAAACCCAAACAAAGAACCATAATATAAAGCATACAAGTCCAACAATGTAAGCAAATAAATGTGATCTAGCGCTAAGGTAACCCCACTTTTAGAACATTCCCCAGCATAGTCTCCAGTTCTGTGATACGGTAGGAGAACTAACTTGAGAGTTTCGCGTTTTATCGCAAATGTTGCGGTTAGCAAGAGTCGCCACCGACTTTTATTTTATCCAAAAGGAAAGGTGAAAAAGCACAGGAAAGACCTTTGAGATTGTTTCTTGAGTTCGGGGGGTAGATTATGAAAAGGGAAGGTATTAACACCCTTTTCATCCATGGTTTTCCATGGGCTCTTAGTTACTTGCTAGATCACTTGCTTTTGTTTGAAATTATGCTTTGTGTGGTTTTTGAAAGTATTTTGTAAAGAGGCCATTATTTAGGCAATCTTTGTAATGATTCTTGTTCGTAAGAATGTATACAAAGATGTTTGATCTTTTGAAAATGTTTTCAAGTTTTGTAAGATGTTTTGAAATGTGTAGGTGTTTGTTTTGAAAATAGCAAGGGAGTTTTGTTTGAAATGGAGAAATTAATTAGGAGCAATCTACCTACTCAAATATCTTTCTTATTCATTTTCTTTTCCTTTGACATTGTTGTCTTACCATTGATTTGGCAAGAAACCTTATCTTTGGATGTTTACGGGACGGGCGTGGGTCATCATATAACCATGATTAGCAATGTTGTAAAGTATCTTAGCATTTTTGAGGGACTGAGATCATTTTGTAAGGCAACTTTGAATAGCGTCATAAAGGGACTATGATATTATACTTGTTTGTTTTGCTAAGTGTGATCGGTGGATCTGGAACTGACTGTTTAACGCTGGTTCGCGAAATGTCGCGGAAGCAAGAGTCGCCACCGTCTTTTATTTTCTCCAAATGGAAAGGACAAAAGTACAGAAAAATTCCTTATAGAGATTGCTCTCGGTTCGGGAGGTAGGTTATAGAAAGGGAAGGTGTTAGCACCCTTTCTATCCATGGTTATCCATGGGCTCTTAGATACTTGCTCATTTGTGTTTTCAAAAATGGTTTGTTTGCTTTTCAACTGTGGGTTTTTAAAAAGTTTCTTTGAAAATTCCAGTTCGACTCTTGTATCGGTCCTCAAGAGTGTTTGAAAAATTGCTTTCGAAAGCTTTTTGAAAAGGTGTCGGTGTGAAAAGTATTTTTGATTTGTTTTGAAATTTAGAGCAAGTATCTAGAGTCGTCTACCTACCCTAAGGAATTCGTCTGTGTAAATGTCCTTTACAGTAGTGCCATCCCACCATTGAGAGGTAGGTAGCACCACCGTTGGAGGTGTTCGGGTCAATTCGAAGGTTCGGGACATGGTGATCACCAGAGCAATGGGAAGACACCTTAGAAGCTACCCTCATGCCAGGTTCCCGGATCATGAGGACTTACTAAGACATCCTCTACTCGACGATCACCTTTCGAGGCAAGGCAACGGTGAGGCGTACCCTAAGGGTGGTGTGTGATTTGTGTGTCATGTTCAGTTATTTTGTCTTATTCATGTCAAGGTGATCTATGCGTTTGTTTTTATTTTATCATTCACTCTTGCATGCATTTATTAACAGTTAAAATATTGCGAGAAAGTAAAAGATTCTAAGCTATTACAAAAGGCGCGGGTCCACATCGCCAAAATTAAACCAGGACCCGATTTGACAGAAAATAAAGAAGTAAAGTGCGAGAAATAAAATGTCCGAGTTTACAAGGCTTTGGGAGAATTACATTAATATTAAACGAAATAAAATAAATATGCGAATAAGGATTAAAAACGAGGGCGTTGGACCCTTTTTGCAAAATTAAATTAAATGATGGAATTGATTAATTAAGAGAGAAAAGAAATTGTTTTTTTTTTGATATTTTTTAGTATTTTATGTTTTTAATGGAAAAAGAATTAATTGAAATTAAATGCTAACCCTAATTCTATTTGTTTTTTAGTTTATTAAGAAAACATGTTAAAATTAAACCTAAATTAACCTAATTAATTACATGGTAATTTAATTACAAAAATAATATTTAATAATTAATTATTGTGAAAGAAAAGAAAAAAAGGATAAAAATTGATTAAAACCTAATTCTACCAATTTTAAGTTTATTAAGAAAAATGTTTGAATTAAACCTAATTTTACAAAGCTAAAATTAATTAGTGATATTTATTTACAAAAAATATTAATTAAATAAATATATTTTTATTTTTATGACTTTTCTGTTTTTTACTATTTTTTATATTTTATGAAAATAAGTTAAATTAAAGGAATTAATTAAAAAAAGAAATAATTGAAATAAATAAAATAAGGAAAAGAAAGAAAATACAATACCTTGGGGGGCTTCTGTCCCCTTTTTGAAGGTGAATTGGAGTGGTTTGGCCATTTGTGTTCTGGCCTCATCATACATAAGTTGTTCTACTTTGGCCATTTGGCTTTTGGCTTTTGGCCATTTGCGTTTTGGCTTTTGGCCATTTGTGTTCTGGCTTCAACGTTCCTTAATGTCTGGCTTAATGTCTGCCTCGCCATGTATTGGTGTCATGCATAAAATGTTCTACTTTGGCCATTTGGCTTTTGGCTTTTGGCCATTTGGCTTTTGGCCTCAACGTTCCTTAATATCCTGTCTAAATCTGCAGTGTTGAATCTCACGAACACATTAAATAAAATCATAAAATGCAAATAAAGCCAATATATGAAGAAATTTAATGTTTAAGCACAATATGGCATGTATGAATGATTATACCCTTTTGATCATGGAGATCAAATCAATCTTACCCTTACTGGAAAATTAGTGACCTGGATGCTTTTATGCCTTACTGGAAAATTAGGATCATGGAGATCAAGCCAGCCTTATCCTTACTGGAGAAGTAGTGAGGTGTTGGTTTGTAACTGAGATGGCTTTGTTTGTAGTGAGAGAGGGATTTGTAATAAGGATTTCAAGGTTTTAGGGTTCTTGAAAGAGTTTGATATTCCAACAGTGTTGTGGCAAAGTTTTTTCTCTCTTTTTTCTCTTCTCCTGGTTTGTGTGAAAAGAAGGTGATTATATAATGGAAATTAGGGTAAAGCAAATGGGCTTTGAATGTGCAATTGAGCCTCAAATATTCACTTGAATTCGTCACTTTCCAGGCTAAATTGCAGAGACTTAAGTGCATTTTTTGAAGTTGAAATGTGAAAACAAAATGTAGCCGGCATCGTGAACTAACTCCTGTCCGAAAATCGACTCAATCGGATAAACAGTGAATTAGTTATGACTTTTTGAAGTTTCAGCTCAGACAAACTTATTTTGGGCTTCAGTGTCGACTCTGACACGTTCTTCAATAAAAAACTGGTATTGATCGGAGCATAATCCGGTCTCGACTTTTGAAGCAAAGTTGTAGATCTACGAGTCAGGGACCTTGTGTAAAAATATGAGCCCAATCCGATAAAAATTGACCGAGTTATGAATTTTCGAAGTTTCGGCCCAGATGAAATAATATTCAGCATTCAGGATTTTCAGCGTGTCACGCACTCTGAGCAAAAAACGAAGGCCTTTTGAATACCGTTTGAACTCAATATCTTCTGTGAAAATGTAGCCAACTCAATTTGTGAAATTTTGGCACCGGAACCAGCTCGATACGATGAAAATCGACCAAGTTATGATTTTTTGAACATGACGCAAATAAACTTCTGTCACAAATTTTCTGCACGAAAATACTTGATAAATCCACATTTTTGAAGACCTTCTGATCGAAATTGGCTTCCAGCCGTGAGAGATGAAAACGTATATAATGTCAAGACGGAATTTTGGCCACCGGAACGGGTTCAAAACGAGTCACGATCTTCAAGTTATGAATTTTTTAGCGCGTAAAAACTGCACTTTCAGCACACTTTTTTCACCATATTTCTTCGAGAAAACTCACACATTCGGATACCTTCTTCAAAGAATTGACTCTTGAGCCGAACCTGAATTTGAGAATATGTTACCAGAGATATCTTGACGAAAGAACACCTGAATATAACGCGCCGGGTTGGACTTGTGAATTTTCTTGAAATGTTTTGAGAAATATGGGAGGGCAAATTTTGGGGTACAACAGTTGCCCCTGTTCAATCTTCTTAGACCTGAGGATGCAGATTGGCTGACGTGCCTTTCGTAATCCGAAGGTGGAAGATGATTGAACACTAGAGTGCCCAGAAATTTGCGCTCACATAGTAGTGTGACGGGGGAATGGGCTTATAGATGCCATCTGGATGTTGATCGCGTAAGAGATTCCTTAGCGAGAACCTGCATACCTGCAAAAGAAAAAAGAGTACCTGACATGTTGAAGGAGCTGGTTTTCAGATGCTTGATGTAGATATGTCCTGACTGGTTACAGGAGCTGAATCTGGAGCTTCAAACGATGATGAATGAACCAGGGGTGGTTACTACCTTAGCATGAGCAGTGAGAGAACCTTGGGTGACTTTAACTTCAACAACGCTCGTTGAGAAAATCTTGGTGGGAATTACCATCTTCGCAGTATCGGGAAGAGAACCATAGGCAATTATAATCTCAAAAGCGGACGTTTGAGAAAAACCTAAAACTGGAATTATCATCTCACGCACCGTCGGGGAGAGAACCAATAGGCAATTTATAATCTGAAATGGAATTATCATCTCACGCACCGTCAGGGAGAGAACCATAGGAAATTATAATCTGAAAGGGAATTACATCTCACGCACCGTCGGGGAGAGAACCATAGGAAATTATAACCTGAAAGGGAATTACATCTCACGCACCGTCGGGGAGAGAACCATAGGGAATTATAATATGAAAGGGAATTACATCTCACGCACCGTCGGGGAGAGAACCATATGGAATTATAATCTGAAAGGGAATTACATCTCACGCACCGTCGGGGAGAGAAACATAGGGAATTATAATCTGAAAGGAAATTACATCTCACGCACCGTCGGGGAGAGAACCATAGGAAATTATAACCTGAAAGGGAATTACATCTCACGCACCGTCGGGGAGAGAACCATAGGAAATTATAACCTGAAAGGGAATTACATCTCACGCACCGTCGGGGAGAGAACCATAGGAAATTATAACCTGAAAGGGAATTACATCTCACGCACCGTCGGGGAGAGAACCAATAGGAAATTATAATCTGAAAGGGAATTACATCTCACGCACCGTCGGGGAGAGAACCATAGGAAATTATAACCTGAAAGGGAATTACATCTCACGCACCGTCGGGGAGAGAACCATAGGAAATTATAACCTGAAAGGGAATTACATCTCACGCACCTTCGAGGAGAGAACCATAGGAAATTATAACCTGAAAGAGAATTACATCTCACGCACCGTCGGGGAGAGAACCAAAGGAAATTATAACCTGAAAGGGAATTACATCTCACGCACCGTCGGGGAGAGAACCAAAGGAAATTATAACCTGAAAGGGAATTACATCTCACGCACCGTCGGGGAGAGAACCATAGGAAATTATAACCTAAAAGGGAATTACATCTCACGCACCGTCGGGGAGAGAACCATAGGAAATTATAATATGAAATGGGATTACATCTCACGCACCGTCGGGGAGAGAACCAAAGGAAATTATAACCTGAAAGGGAATTACATCTCACGCACCGTCGGGGAGAGAACCATAGGAAATTATAACCTGAAAGGGAATTACATCTCACGCACCGTCGGGGAGAGAACCATAGGAAATTATAACCTGAAAGGGAATTACATCTCACGCACCGTCGGGGAGAGAACCAATAGGAAATTATAATCTGAAAGGGAATTACATCTCACGCACCGTCGGGGAGAGAACCATAGGAAATTATAACCTGAAAGGGAATTACATCTCACGCACCGTCGGGGAGAGAACCATAGGAAATTATAACCTGAAAGGGAATTACATCTCACGCACCGTCGGGGAGAGAACCATAGGAAATTATAACCTGAAAGGGAATTACATCTCACGCACCGTCGGGGAGAGAACCAAAGGAAATTATAACCTGAAAGGGAATTACATCTCACGCACCGTCGTGGAGAGAACCAAAGGAAATTATAACCTGAAAGGGAATTACATCTCACGCACCGTCGGGGAGAGAACCATAGGAAATTATAACCTAAAAGGGAATTACATCTCACGCACCGTCGGGGAGAGAACCATAGGAAATTATAATCTGAAATGGGATTACATCTCACGCACCGTCGGGGAGAGAACCAAAGGAAATTATAACCTGAAAGGGAATTACATCTCACGCACCGTCGGGGAGAGAACCATAGGAAATTATAACCTGAAAGGGAATTACATCTCACACACCGTCGGGGAGAGAACCAAAGGAAATTATAACCTGAAAGGGAATTACATCTCACGCACCGTCGGGGAGAGAACCAAAGGAAATTATAACCTGAAAGGGAATTACATCTCACGCACCGTCGGGGAGAGAACCAAAGGAAATTATAACTTGAAAGGGAATTACATCTCATGCACCATCGGGGAGAGAACCATAGGAAATTATAACCTGAAAGGGAATTACATCTCACGCACCGTCGGGGAGAGAACCAAAGGAAATTATAACCTGAAAGGGAATTACATCTCACGCACCATCTGGGAGAGAACCAAAGGAAATTATAACCTGAAAGGGAATTACATCTCACGCACCGTCGGGGAGAGAACCATAGGAAATTATAACCTGAAAGGGAATTACATCTCACGCACCGTCGGGGAGGGAACCATAGGAAATTATAACCTAAAAGGGAATTACATCTCACGCACCGTCGGGGAGAGAACCAAAGGAAATTATAACCTGAAAGAAAAACCTAATAACTTCTACTGAGTCTTCATCAGAAAAATCTGTTGGGAGTCGATTTAGCTGGACTAGAGAAGGCCTTGGACTGGATAAGAAATCTTTGGAGTCGATTAACTGAACCGGTCTAGGTCTTGACATATGATTGAGAATTTAGCTGAATCTTTCCTGAAAGGTAAAGGTCAGTCATATGCAATGCATGATATGGATCGAGCAATGATGTTCTCAACATAAATGAGATTTGTGTGATATGATGCGTCTATGCATGCTATAATGATGTATGTGATGTTTATGTATGCTTTCGTCTAGGAATGTAAATCCTTGACGGGTGCCGGGAAGTCACTCCTGGGCTGATATTGAAGAATAAGCTTTTACTCCTGCTGGGGGTGATAACTGCAAGAATACCAGTAGGAGAAGATGACTCCGTTGAGGAATAGACTTGGCAAATGGAAGATTCTGCGGGGAGAAAAATACTCTAGCGACCATGCTGGGGAGTGATACTCTGTGGGGAGAGAGATACTTTGTTGAATTGTTGATAATAATTTGCTGGGGATATCTTTGCTGTATTGGAAGTGTGGATAGACTTCGCTGGGGATAAGAAGACTCCGTCGAGGACGCTCTTTCCGTGGCTTTCGGATGAGGATAACCCAGTTATATCCTGGTAAGGAAATAACTCTTTGAATAAAACCGGGAGACGCGTTCGTACTCTGCGAGGATAAGCTTCCAGAATCTACTGGGGATAAGCTTCTGCTTGGGGAGATGGATTCCAACCTTTACTGGGGAAACTGGATTGGACTCTCCTGGGGAAGTTTGATATGCACCGGAGAAATGACTCCATTGAATGTTTGATATACCGCCGGGGAACAATCTTTAGGCCAAGACTGTCGGGGATGCTTGTTAAGAATACTTGCTGACGCACTCTCTGGGGAATTAAGATACCTGGTTGTGTTCTTCAGCTGAACCTACCTTGATACCTTGGAGGACAGAACAGTTAGATTGCTTAGACCACTCTTTATTGCCCCTGTTTCTGAGGTATGAGAGGAAGACCTGTGAGGTGCTGATAGTTGTTGATGGACAAACCTTCTTCTGGTAGGCAGATGATAAGATGACAGGACATAGTCGTACGCTTTGATCCCTAACTTTTGCCTGGACCGCCCTTTCGGGTTTTCAGTCCACCGGGATACCCATTTTTGCCCAAGCTGCCTTTTCAGGTTTTCGACTTGCCGGGTGTACAGATTTTTTTTCATTTCATCCCTTATTTTGCCCGAACCCTTTTGGTTCGCCGGGAAGCCCTTATTTTTGCCTAGGTATGTCGACCTAGCGGGTCTTTGATGATGCGTAGTATTTTTTCCGACTATGTCCATGCTTTCAGGATGTAGGGAGGTGCCCCTGTTAGAAGTGTTTTGCCATGCCATCAGAAGGTGTTTGATCAGACAAGATTCGTTGTTGGGATGCCCCAAGTGACTCAGGCGGAGATTTGCCCCAGGCTATTTGACTTTTGAGAGATTCTCCGAATCTTGATTGGATTGCCCCAGATAATAGGCCATGATTATACCGGCCCCTTGATTGGAAGTACTTCTGTTCATTAGGCATTCATCGTGCGAATTTTCCTGTTGTTCGAACAAAAAGTCATATGCAAACAAAGTTATGTTAAAAATGCAAAGCTTATGTCTGTCTTGAAGATTTTGAAAATGCATTCTTTTTCATAAAACAAGTGAATGTTTGTAAAACGTGATGTCGACTCCGTATTTACCGTAAGCCTTAAGGAGTCAGGATACCTTTCGTAACAGTATGCTTTCGAACTAACCCATGCTTCAGTTAGGACTTTTAAGGGTTATAACGTGGCCTGGTTCACGATTTAAGAAACAAAGGATAAAGGCTCAAATTTTATTTGTACCCACCCGCTCTTCGTGATGTTCTCCAAACCTAAACTCAGTTGATCATACGTTAGACCTTGTTTGAGTCTTTGCTCTGATTTTCCGGTGATGGTTCGGATGTTGATAACTTATTTTGAATAGGCAGTCATTTCTTTTTTTGTTGAGGGTTTGTAAGACCTCTTTCTTGTCTGATTTTTGTTATCCCTTTCTTTTTTTGCCTGAACTGTTTCCTTTTTGGAATTACAGTCAGCGGGATGCCCCAGTTTTGTAAGTCTCCTTCATGGGTTCTGACTTAACGGGTTCTTTATTTTTGAGATAATGACTGCCTTTCTTTATTGATTATTCGGAACCATCACTGTCTTTCTTCGTTTTGTAAGGACTTCTTTGGTGCCATTTGTTATGCACTTGGATCAACTGAGAGACTACCCTGCCCCAGGTTATGATTAAGGGTTTTAAATTTCGAAAAGAAAAACTCCTACTTCTTTGGCTCAGAGGGGTTGACGAGGGATTATCTTCCTTATAACTCCAGTGTTTAGGAATTGAAACAATGCATGTACCTCATCAGCGGGGTCTGTTCAAAAGCATACTGTAGATGTTGTGGTATTGTTTTCGTCATCCTCCCTCAAGAGGCTTAGAATTATTAATCGAGAGTTGACATCGGAAAAAATATGAAGATAATTTGCATTTAGTGAATACGAATATATTGTTTCAAAACAGACATATGCGATGCATTAATGAAATAACAATGTTTAACATGAGTAGATGTTTGAACAATCAAAGCACGACACAACTTGAACATTCGAATGAACAAAAGTTTTCCAGTCTCAGGATTTGTCACTTCAAATGGTGAGTCTTGCAGGGATGGTAGAAAAATTCAGCCTGACCATCTTGTGTGAATTCCAGTGCTCCTTCATCAATCAGGTCCTGAATCTTATTCTTCAAAGCCCAACAATCCTCTGTAGCATGCCCCGGGCTATCAGAACCATAAGCGCAGCGAGCGTTGGGGTCATACTTTGGTGACGTTGTATTTTGAAACTTCGGAGCCTCTTTTAGAGTTACCAGCTTGGTCTCCAGCAACTGTGGCAATATATGGGATAAGGTCATGCTGAGCCGAGTGAACTGCCTCCTCTCGCTCTTTTGTGGGTTGTGATGTTGAATTTGTGACACTGGAGCCGTTTGGGGAGCTCTCTCCTTGCCTCTTTGCCTCAAAGGTGGTCGAACGATGACGGGCTTTTTACCCTTAGACTTTTGCCCCAGCTGGTTACCCTGAAGCAGTTGGTAGACGAGAAACCAGAGCTCGTCTTGTCTTTGAGCTAACCCTTGAATAGCAGTCACCTGCCCCAGCATCTGGGCTTTCAATGCATCCACCTCAGCTTGTAGGTGTTTCAGCCTTTCACCCTCAGCACTGTTTCTAACAAAGGTCTCCATGAGAAGTGTCCTTAGCTCCTCCTGCCCCTTGGATAGATTCAGGAGGATTTCCCCGAACCGAGCCTCTTGAGCAAGACAGTCCTGGTTATCTGGTTGGAAGGCCATTGCTGAAATAAACAGCGGGAAAGGTAAGTGACCTGCAACAAAGATACCTGTTATGTAATGATGTGTATGACATGCATGCAATGTTTTCAAGGATCCCGCGGGGTAAACAAGAAAATTTGTTAGAACTCGGGTCCGGTAGTTTGATTGAAGGAACTGCATGTTGTTGAGAGTCCTTCTTCAAAGGGTCAAAGGCTCACCATGTCAAGTGGGTCATAACCCCTGACTTTAGTCATCATGTCTGGTTTTGATTTCCAAACAACCTTGGTTAAGGGAACCTTCTTCAAGAGTCACAGCTCACCATATCAAGTGGGTCATAGCCTCTGACAACTTTGTCTAGAGGAAAATAAATCCTCTTTGCCCCTTGCTGGGATAGTTGATTCACCATGACCTGCATCACAAGCCCTTGAGATCCTTGAAATAGGTTAGGATGTATGCAATGGTATGATGTTATGCTATGCATGGGGTAATGTAGGTAACCCTGTTATGAGTCCCAATTAAGGACTGCAAACCAAAACCTGCAAGAAACTTAAGTGAAACCTGTCATGAGTCCTAATTAAGGACTATAAACAGAACCTGCAAGTAGTTAGTACCCTGTTATGAGTCCCAATTAAGGACTATAAACAAAACCTGCAAGAAACAAGTGTCAGGTAACAAGCATGCAGATAGTCAAGTACGAAGGCACGCAAGTCACACAAGAGAAGCCCTTAGAGTTTAGGCCAGCATGAGGTCTAGGTACTACCCTCTTGAAGTTGGTGGGTTCAACCTGTCCTATCAAAGTAACCGGGTTCTAAGGGTCCCAATATCACGGGATTGCTTTTATTGTTCATCGTTTCGATTTAGCCACTGAACTGGCGACCGAAATATTCCAGGAAAGCAACCCTCAATTGGGTGTAGTATCGAGTATCAACCAACCTCGGACTGCACCAAAGTCAGTTATCTCACTACCCTAAAGAGGCCAAGATAGTTCAATTAAGGTTCCTAAGGTCTGTTGATGCTTCACGACACCACGCGGAGGCCCCGTACTCTCCTTGACTGAACTCAAGGGTTACCGGTACACACCAAAGTGCCACATCAACGTAGCAGACTGTTTCAACCATGTCGGTATACCCCGCACAGTTCCCTCACAGCCTTGTTGCTACTTTCTAAGAAGGTATCCCCCAGATCCGGGTTAGGATCTATAGAACTCCCAAAACAGTCCCACAATAATAAAGCAAGCAAGTCAATACAATTGAAAACACAGTTATGAACTACCCTAAGGTACACCTCACTTTAAGTTTGGTCCCCAGCAGAGTCGCCAGTTCTGTGATCGGTGGATCTGGAACTGACTGTTTAACGCTGGTTCGCGAAATATCGCGGAAGCAAGAGTCGCCACTGTCTTTTATTTTCTCCAAATGGAAAGGACAAAAGCACAGAAAAATTCCTTAAAGAGATTGCTCTCGGTTCGGGAGGTAGGTTATAGAAAGGGAAGGTGTTAGCACCCTTTCTATCCATGGTTATCCATGGGCTCTTAGATACTTGCTCATTGTGTTTTCAAAATGGTTTGTTTGCTTTTCAAATGTGGGTTTTTAAAAAGTTTCTTTGAAAATTTCAGTTCGACTCTTGTATCGGTCCTCAAGAGTGTTTGAAAAATTGCTTTCGAAAGCTTTTTGAAATGGTGTCGGTGTGAAAAGTATTTTTGATTTGTTTTGAAATTTAGAGCAAGTATCTAGAGTCGTCTACCTACCCTAAGGAATTCGTCTGTGTAAATGTCCTTTACAGTAGTGCCATCCCACCATTGAGAGGTAGGTAGCACCACCGTTGGAGGTGTTCGGGTCAATTCGAAGGTTCGGGACATGGTGATCACCAGAGCAATGGGAAGACACCTTAGAAGCTACCCTCATGCCAGGTTCCCGGATCATGAGGACTTACTAAGACATCCTCTACTCGACGATCACCTTTCGAGGCAAGGCAACTGTGAGGCATACCCTAAGGGTGGTGTGTGATTTGTGTGTCATGTTCAGTTATTTTGTCTTATTCATGTCAATGTGATCTATGCGTTTGTTTTTATTTTATCATTCACTCTTGCATGCATTTATTAACAGTTAAAATATTGCGAGAAAGTAAAAGATTCTAAGCTATTACAAAAGGCGCGGGTCCACATTGCCAAAATTAAACCAGGACCCGATTTGACAGAAAATAAAGAAGTAAAGTGCGAGAAATAAAATGTCCGAGTTTACAAGGCTTTGAGAGAATTACATTAATATTAAACGAAATAAAATAAATATGCGAATAAGGATTAAAAACGAGGGCGTTGGACCCTTTTTGCAAAATTAAATTAAATGATGGAATTGATTAATTAAGAGAGAAAAGAAATTGTTTTTTTTTGATATTTTTTAGTATTTTATGTTTTTAATGGAAAAAGAATTAATTGAAATTAAATGCTAACCCTAATTCTATTTGTTTTTTAGTTTATTAAGAAAACATGTTAAAATTAAACCTAAATTAACCTAATTAATTACATGGTAATTTAATTACAAAAATAATATTTAATAATTAATTATTGTGAAAGAAAAGAAAAAAAAGGATAAAAATTGATTAAAACCTAATTCTACCAATTTTAAGTTTATTAAGAAAAATGTTTGAATTAAACCTAATTTTACAAGGCTAAAATTAATTAGTGATATTTATTTACAAAAAATATTAATTAAATAAATATATTTTGATTTTTATGACTTTTCTGTTTTTTACTATTTTTTATATTTTATGAAAATAAGTTAAATTAAAGGAATTCATTAAAAAAAGAAATAATTGAAATAAATAAAATAAGGAAAAGAAAGAAAATACAATACCTTGGGGGGCTTCTGTCCCCTTTTTGGAGGTGAATTGGAGTGGTTTGGCCATTTGTGTTCTGGCCTCATCATACATAAGTTGTTCTACTTTGGCCATTTGGCTTTTGGCTTTTGGCCATTTGCGTTTTGGCTTTTGGCCATTTGTGTTCTGGTTTCAACGTTCCTTAATGTCTGGCTTAATATCTGTCTCGCCATGTATTGGTGTCATGCATAAAATGTTCTACTTTGGCCATTTGGCTTTTGGCTTTTGCCCATTTGGCTTTTGGCCTCAACGTTCCTTAATGAACCTGCATGGGATCCTGTCTAAATCTGCCGTGTTGAATCTCACGAACACATTAAATAAAATTATAAAATGCAAATAAAGCCAATATATGAAGAAATTTAATGTTTAGGCACAATATGGCATGTATGAATGATTATACCCTTTTGATCATGGAGATCAAATCAATCTTACCCTTACTGGAAAATTAGTGACCTGGATGCTTTTATGCCTTACTGGAAAATTAGGATCATGGAGATCAAGCCAGCCTTATCCTTACTGGAGAAGTAGTGAGGTGTTGGTTTGTAACTGAGATGGCTTTGTTTGTAGTGAGAGAGGGATTTGTAATAAGGATTTCAAGGTTTTAGGGTTCTTGAAAGAGTTTGATATTCCAACAGTGTTGTGGCAAGGTTTTTTCTCTCTTTTTTCTCTTCTCCTGGTTTGTGTGAAAAGAAGGTGATTATATAATGGAAATTAGGGTAAAGCAAATGGGCTTTGAATGTGCAATTGGGCCTCCAATATTCACTTGAATTCGTCACTTTCCAGGCTAAATCGCAGGGACTTAAGTGCATTTTTTGAAGTTGAAATGTGAAAACAAAATGTAGCCGGCATCATGAAATAACTCCTGTCCGAAAATCGACTCAATCGGATAAACGGTGAATTAGTTATGAATTTTTGAAGTTTCAGCTCAGACAAACTTATTTTGGGCTTCAGTGTCGACTCTGACACGTTCTTCAATAAAAAACTGGTATTGATCGGAGCATAATCCGGTCTCGACTTTTGAAGCAAAGTTGTAGATCTACGAGTCAGGGACCTTGTGTAAAAATATGATCCCAATCTGATAAAAATTGACCGAGTTATGAATTTTCGAAGTTTCGGCCCAGATGAAATAATATTCAGCATTCAGGATTTTCAGCGTGTCACGCACTCTGAGCAAAGAACGAAGGCCTTTTGAATACCGTTTGAACTCAATACCTTCTGTGAAAATGTATCCAACTCAATTTGTGAAATTTTGGCACCGGAACCAGCTCGATACAATGAAAATCGACCAAGTTATGATTTTTTGAACATGACGCAAATAAACTTCTGTCACAAATTTTCTGCACGAAAATACTTGATAAATCCACATTTTTGAAGACCTTCTGATCGAAATTGGCTTCCAGCCGTGAGAGATGAAAACGTAGATAATGTCAAGACGGAGTTTTGGCCACCGGAACGGGTTCAAAACGAGTCACGATCTTCAAGTTATGAATTTTTTAGCGCGTAAAAACTGCACTTTCAGCACACTTTTTTCACCATATTTCTTCGAGAAAACTCACACATTCGGATACCTTCTTCAAAGAATTGACTCTTGAGCCGAACCTGAATTTGAGAATATGTTACCAGAGATATCTTGACGAAAGAACACCTGAATATAACGCGCCGGGTTGGACTTGTGAATTTTCTTGAAATGTTTTGAGAAATATGGGAGGGCAAATTTTGGGGTACAACACTAAGATACTTCGCATGCGTAATATGACCATTTCTTATATAAGGCAACCAAGTGGAGTAACCCTAAAGGTGTTTGTGTGCAAGTGTGTTATTTTCATGCTTGATTGTGTCTTGGATTAGGGTTTTCTATTTGATCGTTTTTATCTTGCCATACAAACCCTAATTACTAGCATGTTACGTAAAAGCGATAAATTGCGTAATTTAAAGATTACTACGCTATTATAACATTTTATAGGAGGGGGGGTATACAAATTATGAATGAGGGATTTGCAATAATGTAAACCTAATTTATCTATTACAACCAAATCGAATTTGTACAAATATTTGAATATACAATATACAATATGAATTAAATATGCAAAGATATGTATATGCAAGAAAAGAAAAGATTTTTGTTTTTTTTGTGAAAAAGAGTTTTGAACTAAACCTAATAATTTAAGAAAAGGAAATTATTTCTTGAAAATTGATTAACCCTAATTCTAATTTGTTAAAAGAAAATAAAGTTCTTTAAGTATTATTTTTGTGTATTTTTGTCTTAAAAATAATAAATAATATTTTATGAAATATCTTAGTCCTTTTATACATTAGAATAAATATTTACAAGTGTGAGGGAAAAGAAATAAATATTAACCTAATTCTATTTTATTTTACAAGTTTATTTAAGAAAAATAGTTAATATATAATTTAATAAAAATATTTTTTATAAGAAAATAAAATAAAATAAACAAAATGTAATATTTATCATGCTTTATATTTTTTAGTATTTTTTTCATGTTAAGGAAAACATATTTAATAAAATAAAACAATATAAAATAAATAAACAAAATGGTTGGGCCAGGGGTGTCCTGAGCAATCAGGAGGTAAGTATTAGAAAAAAAAATCATAAAGCCCAATGGATCAAAAAGCCCAGCGCTGCATAGTGACAAAAAATGGCAAAAATGTGAGAAAATATGCAAAAGGCAGGCGCCAAGGCTTGAACCCATGACCTTAGCAATTTTTGCGCGCTTCCTTCCCACTGGGGTGGCTGTACATCCGTTAGTCCAAATGAAACTAAAAATACATAACACAAAGTGCTTCCTTGCCCTGTACTTCGTCTTCTTCCTCTAGCTAGTCGGACCCCCTGTATCTCTCTCATTTCTCCATGAAAATGGAAACTTCAAACATGAAAATGATAGTAATCTTTCCGACGATTTCAACCATGTAACTCATGTAAACTAATAGTCAAAGATCCAAGCTAATTTCAATGGCCCTAATTTCAAACCTAATTTTTACGGAAATTTGAAACCTAAAATTCTCTATACACAATGAATATAAATGAAATATATGAACATGGTTGGCTTTAGCACAAGGATATTTATATTTTATTTTCACAAATCGAGACCAAAGGATGCCTGTATGAAGAGATAGAAGTTAGAGTTCTTACCTCTTTCAGCTGAGATCGTGAATAGAGTTTGAGTAAGTTTTGAGAAGGCCCGAGGATCTCTTTAGCTTGCCTGGACCTCCCTGAGTGTGTTCCAATCCTTACCTTGTCTTGAAAGTGCCTGAATCTCCCTACCCAAGTCAACCTACAAACTTGAAATTCAAAAATGGAAGATGGAGAAGGAGGAGTTACAATGAAGGGATGATGGTCTGGAACACTTAGATATGATGTAGGTTAAGTGTTTATGTGATTAGAACTTGAAACGCACAAGTGGGTTTTTAGATTGCTATGCCTGATGCAAAACTGCAAGTTATGGCAGGTTTTTGTGATAGAGAGTTTCAAAGAGTTTCAGAGCTTTTGCAATCGTGTGTTAGGTTGTAATATGTTTATGTATAAGTATAGAAAAGGTTTCAAATCAATTCCACTCCAGGCTTCTGAGTTATCGACTTTTTTCTCTATTGCTTGCCTTTTAAGAAAAGTGAGGAGACAACTCTCTACATTCTTGTACAAGCCTGATATGAGTTGGTACAAGTCTTAGGCACTTTGCTTTTGGTTTATAGGACTTGTGTGTGCAGAAGGAACAGGTGCAAAGCTCAAGGAGTTGAAAAATGCAAAAGTTGGGCTTTTCTAAAAATGGAAATGGCAACTTTGTGCCATTTATGGAATTAAAGCTTGGATAAAGGCTCTCATGCTTGGATTAAAGCTTTATCAATTGTGTAAGCATTAAATTATGAAGTGAGAAACAAGTTTGAGACCTGTAAAGCAAGGATTATGCAGCCTAGGTTTGGATTTGAATTTTGGTTCATCATGAAATGGCTTGAAATCAAAGTGAGAAGTTGCCAACTTCATCTCTTCGATTCTCCCTACTCAAAAATGATCTCAAGGAGTTTTTGGACATTTTGGAAAGCTAGAAATGTGCTATATAACTCATCTTTGAATTTCTTTTCAAGTTTCCTCTAGGTGAAAAGTTGCCATGAAGTTAGGTCAAAAACCTACCTAAATTAGGGCAAAATTTCACTAAGTTATTTTAGTTCATGGGCATGTATTCACAAAATTATATCTTGAGATCCAAGCATCTTTAGGATAAATTGTGTGAAGAAAAGTTGAAGATTTCATGGAGATTTACAACTTTCATATTGGGAACATTCTTTGAATTATCTTGTATCATGGTGAAAATTTGGCTTAAAGTTGAGAAAAAATAAGAAATTTTCTATACTTAGAAAAATTTCTAAGTTAAGAAATTTCAAATTTCAAAACAAAATCTTCAATATTTGATTTCTTGATATAAAAGTTTCACATTTTGACATGTTTTGATGAATTGTGATCCTTGGCATTTGATTTTGACCAAAAAGTCAAAGTTTGACTTTTCAGTATATAGTTGTCTTTTGATCAGTTAACTGCAAAATTTATCTGCTAATCCAATGGAATTGCAATGTTTTGAACCATGTCATTAGGTAAAGATGATGCAATTTAACCTTTGAAATCATGCTTCAAATCAATTGGTCATTTGCTAGGTCAAAAATCAGAAATTGCCCTTTCTTAGTCAAAACCCTAATTTTGACCATTTTGCCCTTTTGATGATTTGATCAAATTTCTTGAGGAATTATGGTACAAACTTGATCAAATGATACATGTGAGTCTAAAATGTTGATGTGGATAAAAAATTATGAAGTTTGACTGTAAATTTGCCATGGTTGACTTTTTCCCAATACAGTTGATTTTTAGGTCAACTGTCCAATTGACTGATCAAAAATGTGATTCAAGGTTTGAAAATTGACATGAGTAATCTTGGGGGTCTATAATTGTCCTTGGAAGTTATATGAAGCATTGAAAGTTCAAATATCTTTGTTCAATCCCAAACCCTAATTTTGGGTTATCAGTGCTTGATGAGATGTCTTGAGCTGGTCAAACCCTAATTCAGTCTTGAGTCAAAGAGATCTTGTGAGAAAAATCTTGATAAATGAGAGCTCAAATTTTGGGGTTCAACACTTGGTATTATAAGGCAGACCAAACATGTGCTTTCCATCAGGGAGCACCTGGGCATAATTTTGAGAATTGTTATCCTTTGAAGACCGAGGTACAAAAATTGGTGAAGTCCAGTATTCTATCTTTCAAAGATATGGGGCCTAACGTGAAAGACAATCCTCTACCCAAGCATGGAGGAGAAAACGCTGTGAATATGGTGGCCGGTTATCTTGGTGACTTCCGAATCTTTGATGTTAATCTGGTTAGGGGAGATTTGGTGAAGATGCACGCAGACCTCTGTGAATTTA